>JAVHKY010000030.1:5242157-6665735 GCA_035079385.1 Aspidiotus rigidus
GTCGACTTCCAGTCGTTTTGGGTCGATTTGCGGTAACGTTGAGAAAAAACTAAATCGACACAAAATTGACGTTGATTTTGAATCGACTTAGAGGCTCAATTTCGTGTCGACATGGTTTATTAAGTCAGAATTGGCTGCCCTGCCATTATTTCTCAAAGGTGTTCTGCCCCTGATCTATGATTTGCTAGGGATAAGATATGTGAAATGTAAAAAGTAGCTCCATCACTAGTGTATTAGCGTACGCTCACCTTTAATTGCATTGCAATAAGTCCGAGCATTCCTCAGAAAACGCCACTAAGGTGTTAATTGCGCGTTTTCTAGAATCCATCCTCAGAAGTGTTTCGTCCTAATTCACAGAAGTTTCAGATAAGAGTATCGGATAGTAGTGGTTCTAAATATCGTCCACCTTCTCCTAGGCCTATCCTCTCCCGTATCATTAATACTGGTGATTCGTTAGACTCGCTTTTCTTGTAATGTCCTCTCTTCTTGATAGTTTACATTCCTCATCCCAATTCACCCTTCGTTCTGTGTATCAACTCCGAACCTCAATATCACTCGACTACTCGTGATCGTTACTTTCGGACTCTCACTATTTTCTGTAAGCTAATGACCCTTGAGTATTCGCCAAGCGCAGATGAACATCATTCACCATTGTTCAATTTTGTGTTTACTGAATAAATACGGAGAGTTTGCTGGATGATCCGACTTGGAGGATCATATGTAATAAAAAAAAATAAGGCCATACCTATGGATAGATTGTGGTGTTGAATTACCCTCTTCTGCAACACGATTAGAGACCAATTTTTCTCTCTTTTTGAATGAATTGTTTTACGTTTCAGACAATTTACTCCAACCTCCTTTTGCTTCCTTTTTTAATTGCAAGAAAGAACTCTTTCACTTTCGATGTATACAATTTGGACAAACAATCTCCTCTCTGTCGTATAATGTGGTACACAATACTGAGTGTTAAGGTATTATACGTCTATACCGCAGCAACTTCTAAAAAATACAACCATAGCGTATATATTTTATTTAAAATTTACGCACTCAATTCAGTCCCCCTCTTTTTCTTTAATATCTTTTTCCATTCAACGAAAAAAGCTGATGAACCGCCGTTTTTGTGCGCGCTCTTTTCAAAATTTTTTATTCATAAACTCTCCTTGTTTTGTTCTGTTGACTAAACACGAAATAAGTTATTGTTTTAAAATATGTTAGCTGTTATTGAACAATGGTGAATGATGATAATAATAGAAATCTCGAAAACCTCCAAGTGACATCCTATAAAATAATATCATTTTATGAACGTGCTTCGTGCAATAACGTGACGTCCACTTCATGAGAACCGTCGCGTTCGAGGGGAGGTTTATTTATTAGCACGTGCAACAATGTATAACAGGGCTCGCGGTTGAACAATGCAAATCTCGTTTCTATTATTTCACATGTATATTTGAGGATAACGTGATCATTTTTCGTTTTGAGTAACAAATTTCCAAGAGCTTAAATCCCTACGGGATCGACTGTCGAGTTCAGATTATAAATTTTCGAATGCCTATGAAAGCTCGGCGTTAAAAATCGTTGTATAGTTCTTGAAATACTTTATGAGGGTCAGGGTAGTAAATCGATATATTTTTGTAAATTATATCATGTCTTATCTAAATTAGGAATGAATCCGCAGTTGCTGAAGTTTGAGTTTTTACAGAATATCATGACCGCCATCCATACTTTTCGCTGCTTTTACTTATCTAGGAAAGCTTTTCTAGTGACATTTTCATGTTCAGCAAGGCCTTGAGATTTGTACCCTTTTTACTGAATTTTACTGCTCATTTTCCAGCGAGCAACTTGATAGGAAACATATCAGCATACACAATGTCACTTGTAGACATTTAAGCATCTGTTTTCTTGTACCTTCCCTATTTCTATCCGTCTACGTATGTTTCCCCTTTTGTAAAAGGACTGAGAGTGTAACATTAATCAATAATTCTATGAAGGTTTCAGCTCCCACAATTACACACATGTACAAATTTCGAACTTTTGGAATGACTATGAACTGCTCAAAATATTTCTAAAACTATTTTTGACGTTGAATACAATGCTATTTGCCATTTTTCGATTTTATCTCCATTATTGTACAATAATCGTGTTTAATTCTCGCGCTCCATTGCGACAAGCAGGTGTACCTTCTCGCGCATTGGAATTTTGTAACTCGATAGTATACGTGTCGCAACAAACCGCGGTAACGAAACATGAGTATTGCACAGTAATCATTAGAAGTAATATTGAAGAAGAGAAAATGTATTGTATTCTGTGTCGAAAATACTTTTAAAAGTACCTGTCCAAAATATTGACTTTTGTTCATGATTGTGTATTATCCGTCCAAAGTGACAAGAAGTTTTTAAACTTTTCTCTCACCTCAGAAAGCTAGTCTTTGAAGTTCAACATTCCAACAAACCACACTTCAACGTAATCTCAGCTGTTTGTTGAAGACAAAATTTTGTTTCTGGAACTGGACAATTGGCGAAACAAACTTGCGATACATGTCTTGGACCTCTTCATTTTCAGTTGGAATCAATCGTCTTCAATCTCAAACATTCATTTTCATTAGTGCCAATAAGGAATATGTTTTATGAGAGGAGGAAGGGGGGAAGGCAGGTCAATTGGAGAAAATGTCCGTCGTACTCCTGGATAATCGTGGCTTTGAGAGAAATGAGGACTTTGACCACTGTAGAGACTTTGAAAATTCTAACTATCAAGCGGAACTTCTGGAAAACTCTAAGTTGAAGAACAACACTAAGCTTCTCCCGCACATTAATAATATGATTAAAGAAAAAATAACAAAAAATTTTCCCAACCAAACAATAATACCCCGATATTTTGGCCGCATAATAACCATCTTCAATATAAAATACAAACAACAGAAGGTCACAATACAAAAACAAGCAAGCAGATGATAATAATCTATACAGTAAGAACAATCAGACCAGCCCTTGCTTCTTTCCTTATTTTCTTTTTTCTTACATCATTGCTCCATAACTCAGCGCTTCGATAAATAAATTTTCTTTATTAAACTATTATTAATTTAAATAGTTCTAGGTATAAATACATTATTGATAATTTAAACCTTTAAAATTTATAAATAAAATTGATTAATAATAATTTTAATGAAATCTTGATACTACAAAAAAAAAAAATTATATAAATCAATAAAATGAATGAATAAATCTATATCATACTATATTAGAAAAATTAAAATTGAAAATCATTGAAAAAAAGAATTTACTTGAAGAACTTAGATTTATTGAACTACTAATTTTAGGGAAAAAATTAGAAAAATGATTAAATGAAATATATTTAAAATTGTTATTAATACAATATCAATTATGATTAAATCTGAATTTCTTAATATTATATGAAAATCCTCAATTATAAATATTAATCAAAATCTTGATCAATAAAAACAATTTCTTAAACTCCAAAAAATTATTACATAAATAAATAATCTGATAGTTATTAAATCTATTTGTTCATATACTTATATCCATATGTTCTGATTATAATAAATTATGTGATTTTATAATAATTAGATCCTTGATAAAATAAAGAATTACAAAATTACATTTAAAAAAACTTTAATATCAAATACATCATTCAATTATAATCAATTGAATGAATATTAGTATTTATTTAAAAATTATGAAGTGAATTCACAAAATTTGTAAATGAAGTGATGAATAAATTGAATCAAATGAAAAAATATAATTATTACTAAAATTTTCAAAATTATCTTGAATCAAAATATAAAAATGAGTTGAGTATAATTAAAAATATACAAAATAATATAAAATTTTGTTCTATTAAACAGAATATCAACAATAAAATTACTATATTTTTTCATTATTATTAAACTCGAATCAAACTAATTAATCAATTTCATTATTACTAAAAATATCAATAATAGTATTATAATAATATAAATAGGTAATGAACAAATTTAAAAAAAAAAAAAAAAACAAAAACTATACATAAATTGAAGCGCTGCGTGAAAAAGGATTTGGTCATTGCCGATGTGGTCATGCATAGTATTAGGATTTTCAATAATCCTTCTTTTATTGTTATGACTTTGCTTCCTGTCTGCAAGTAGCGAAGTCACTATGCACAAAACCAAGCGGGTGACTGTGCATTGAATCAATATTAGAGATAAATTTGAAAAAACATTCAGTCAATTTAAAGTTGATCAGCAAACATTCTCCGAACATAAAATCTCATATCAATAGACAAAACAGAGCAGTAAATTTCAAGTCGATGAAAAATATTTGGGGAAGTCGACTCGAAATCGACATCAAGATCAACGTCGATGTGAAGTCAACCAGCATACTGTACCACGGATCTACAATTCGACTTGAAATCGACCCAACGTAATATTAAGTATTCGATTTCAGGTCGATAGAAAAGTTTGGATGGAAGTCGACTTGATGGCGACTCCAGATCAATTTGAAGTCGACCAGTGCACATTCTCAGAGAATTACAAATCGACTAGAAATCGATGCAACTGAGCAGTAAAAATTTGGAGAAATCAACTCAAAATCGACTTCTGATCGACGTGGGCTTTGATGTTGATTTAAAGTCGACCAACGCGCACTACCAGCGAAAAGAACAGATCGACTTGAAATCAACGCAACTCAGCAGTTGATTTCAGATCAATTAAAAATTTGGTAGAAGTTATTATGAAATCGACCCGGAATTGACGTGGCCAATGAGTTAAACCGAGTTCCGTAAAAGCCGAGCGATAAGTTAATAGTTTGGTGAGAAGGACTTCTTGTAACAGTGCGATAGACCTTATTCTATGGATCGTTGGCTTGTCGCTTGGCGGCTCATAAAGAACTCGGTTCAGTTGGAAAATAAGTCAGCACTCTGTCGGCCCTATACCGACCTGATATCGACACCGACGTGAGGTCCATTCTAAGAATGTACTGACGCAATTTTGGTCATGTTGTGTTGGCTGTTTTGGGATTTCAGAAGACAGGTGGGGGAAAATGATTCTTGCTGCACGACTAAATGTATGATGTTCTGCGATTTAAAATCCAAATTGAAATGACTGATAATATGCTTCTTGAGAGAGGTTGAGAAAAAAAAATGAAGTCGCCGAATGAAGAAATTATTTGTGTAGGAGCCGAGTAGCGGTCCCGAAAAAAAGGAATCTTACTTTTTTCTCGACATTTTTCAGTAGATTTTAGAAATTTTCCAGATAGAAAGCAAAGTGAAGAGAGAGAATTCATCCCCAACCCCCCTGACTACCCCTTTGTAGGGAAAAAACGTGAAATAGGAAAAAGAAACCAAAGTCACCTAGCAACTGGCTTATCATAAGCACCAAAGTTGGTTTCGTCGATCGATCCTAAAAGTCATCTCCGATCTTTGCAACAGTTATTATTTCTTGATAAAAACTTCGGAAATACTTTAGCTTCTGTGACGTGGAAAGTATAAAACGCTAGCTATTGAATGAACTATGGCAGAACCACTTTGAGTAGTCTTGGAAACTCGTGCATCTTGAAAATTCGTTTCTCATAATGTATATATAGATATTTCATGATTGTCGTTTAATGGGGTCTGCGGGCTAGCGGATTCAACAGCCTTAATTGGTACTATATTATATTTGTCCTGAAATGGACTCTAAACACTATCCAAGCGAATATGTAACAAATGAGTGGCACATTTGTGATCTCATTACATGACCGACGGTCAAATCCGCAACCCCGAAGACACCCTTTTTTTTTATTGTTTTTTCCTGGAATATCTCTCTCCCTCCCTTTGTAGGAGAACTCCCGATCATTTTTGTTGAGGGTACATCTTTTGACATTTGGAAACGAAGACACACAAAAAAAACAAGTGTATTTTCGCACTTCATGTAAATCTTCAAGAAGGGGAGGGAGGGTTGAAGAAGTTTAAGGAGCGAGAGCGAACATAATTATTTGCAATACTTGATCCTCTTCTGTAACTTTGATGGTATTTCAAAACAATTTCTCCAGTTAAGGACCCCCCCTCTCATGCACTGTTACGAGGACAAACCGAGAATTATATATCATATTACACCCTATATGATAATATTTCAAATCCCCTCTTTATATTTATATTAGCATTAGGCTAGCTTGTCTTCCTAGTCTCTGTTGAACAGTTTATAAGAGGGTAATCTTTTTTCAAGTCCATAAAATAAGTCGAGATCACGGAATATACTGTACATCACAAAATGGCTGACGCGTGTTCGAATATCGGGAGGAGACTCGGAAAAATCTTGACCATTGGGAGGGCTGAATTGTTATCTAGAAGGGGGAGGAGTTCTTACCAACTCTAGCGACTTCAAGAAAGTTTGTGAGAATAATTCGGACAATTTTGATTGTTCAGCTGTATAATTATGTGAGAGGAGGGTGTGTGAAGGGACTTGAAATAATTTCAACCGTTCAGCGGGAAGAAATTTCAACTTTTGAAGTGTTTGAAAAAGAAAGAGGACTTGAAAAAATTTCGACGAATCGATCTTCTTTATTGTAAAAAGTTTTCATGAAACTGGTTCCCTAAAATAGAAAACGTAAGGGTGATCTAAGAGAGAGTGTACCTGTTCAACTGCACGGGAATAGGAATGGATGGTCACAAATCTATATTATGTACAAATTAGTTTTATTCGAGCTATTATTCAATTTTTATTATATGATATTTTATTAATTATAATATTAATATTTTTTATTGTACCTAATTATATTTCGGTTTAATATTAATCTATTATTTATCAAAAATATTCAAGTTTTTATTATATAAATTACAATACCTAATATAAATGATTTTAAAAATATTATATAATAGCCCGAATATAACTAATTTGTACATAGATTTTTGTACTAACAAATAAAAAATGAAAAATGATAATTTAATTAATATAAATAATATTATAATCATAAAAAAATGATTATTATTTATTGATAATTAATAATCAAAATTAATTAATATTCAAAAATATAGATTAATTATTAAAATTATTATTTTTTATAATTTTATAATTAAATCTAATTATTTCTTTGTTGATAATAATAATTTTTTTATTACATTATTTATTTTATCTATTAAATTATAAATTTTCATTAATTCAAATTTATAATTTATTTTTAATTTCACAAATTAATATTTTATTTTAAATTATATTATAAATAAATAAATTGATAAATTAATTTTTTTAGTAATATTAAATATTAATCATCCTAATTTCTTTTTATGTGAAGTAAATTGAGTTTTAACTAGTGATTGATGTACCAATACAGTATTATAAAAATGAGAATGTTTCATAATTTCAGACAAGGTTGCGAAGCAATCGAGTCCAGTAATTCTCGCAAATCGTTCACCGAGAAAAAGAGCAGTTTTCTTGAGATCACAACCAAAGAATTTCCAATGCTAAGATTATTGAACTGGCCCAAGTCTAACAATAAAGTAGAAATATAATTCGTAGAGAAGAAAATTGTTTTATTATCTCGATTTCGAGTAAAAAAATGTCACTTCAAATGAAAGCAGTGAATAAAACTTCCTTAGAAACTTTGACACTGTAAACTTACGCCCAAACTACACATCGACATCTCATCCTTCGTCCAGACGTTTATCTTTTCTGACACTTGCTACATTTCGTTAAATTTAATACGATAGAGGACTAACATTCATTTTTCATCCAAACTTGTGTCTACGTTTAGAAAAGTGCCATACATAGAGCTCGAGTTTTGGATAGTTGTAGTTCAAACGTACGAAAACGATTACACTAAAAATTATTTTCCCTTACGACTTCCTCGTGTGGTTCAAACCAAAAAGTACTGCACAGGTCTAACATAATGAGAGTGTGATATTTGTACGAGTACGAGGGTTCAATAGCGATGCTTTCTAGCGTTTGAAGAATCTTTCGAAAATAATGAGATTTTCCGACGATTGTGGCTTGCGGTTGTTGCTCGGGTCATGTAAGTTGTACGCCTATTTATGTCCGCATAAAAAATTCACCCGCTGAAGACCCTTCCTGCATGACGTGTAGTCAAGCTCGTATAAAGCCCTGCCTTTTGAGAGAGTCTTTAATTTTTACAAGAGTGTTGTGAAATAGTCATCCTCCTACTCGCGAACTATCGACATCATTTTCCAGTCGAACGGTTCCATTTCCTGTATTGTTTTTAATTCAGTCTGTGTTAAGAATCGGAGAAGCTATAAAAAGGTAGATTAGCTTGCAGGGAAAAGGATTTAAGGCGAGACGCAATGTTAATTACATTCCAATTTGAAAGAAAGAAAGAAAAAAAAAAGGAACCCTGGGAGATAAGTTCCTACTAATACGCCGCCGTACTGTACCGTCGAACTATAATTACTAATTTAATGGAATCGGTGCAGAAAAAGGCATCATATTATTCTTTTTTTTTTTTTTTTTTTTTTTCATCTTTACGTAAGTAGAGGTGCTGCATGCCGTTCTAAGATGAAAGAAAGGTATTTCGTTCGTGGACAGAGCAATTTAATACGAGAGAAGGGGGACTGAATCTGCTATTTGCAAGTTTGAAAAACGTACTACAGCAGGCTGTAGGATTTTATAGGATAACACTGCTGGGTCCTAGTTCGAGAACAGAAAAAGAAAAATTTGTTGCTTGAGATTATGTATAAATCAAGAAGTTTCGGGTGGCCTCTTACTTGTATAGCTCAATTCGTCCACTGCTCGCGGGGTTTCATCCGTTAATTACGTTGATGGTGGCTGCAAGGGTTGTCGTGATCCCCTGAGTTTGGTGAGTTACAATCAACTCACCTGACATTATCGATCCAGCGGACTTCAAGACACTTCATTTTTTAAATTTTGACTTCGATAATCTATTATTTGGAAAGTCGAAATATCAAACTTTGGCGAAAGTCTCTTTCCCTCGGATACTATGGTCTCTTTCAAAACTTTTTCAAGTTCTAGTCTGACTAATCATACATTGTAGCTCACCAGTACAAAATTTTCCTGGGTCCCAAATTAGATACCTAATGATAACACTGTAATACCAACACGTAAAGCCTCCTCTCCATCGAAACCACAACTTTCCGAGTAGACGGTAGACATTTTTCATGAAATAGATTCTTTTTTCAAAAAGATCACTTTATTGTCAGTTCAGCTCTGAATTCAAAATTGTTTAAAGTTCTTTTACAAGTGAAGCAGTAAACAAAGTTATCTATCTGAAATGTCAACGTGGCCTTGAATCTAGACATAGAAGACTGAAATTGAGAACAAAGAGTTGATGAGTTGAATAAGCCTGTTGGGGTGAGACCGTTGAATATTGCTATCTTCGACTTTCGAAGTTAATGTAATCGGTTGATAGCAGGTGTCTAACAAAACAATGATTCTCTCATGCACGATTCTACCTGAAAATCCAAAAGGTACGCGGACTACGCGTCAGTTTAGTCAATCATATCCAAAATGTGTGTTTCGTGATATTGACCGTCTCTTTTTTGCGATATACGTGTTAGACATTCCACTGCATCTATTTACGCTACGTTCATCTTGTTCCCATAATTGTTGTCGGACTGCGTCCTCGTTGGCACTTTGTCAGTTACTATTCAAGCAGCTATCGTCGTATGGCCAATCTAGAAGAAGATATAGACTTTCAGGTGAGATAAACCTTAGTTCATTCTTAATACACGAGCTCGCTCGGTCTAGGCGAATTTGCCTTCTTCGGGAGACGCCCACATTATCAGTTCGCGCCCTCTTCCCGGGAAACTGTCTCTCTTGTGATAAATGTGTATTCTACGTAGCTTACATTCTAAAAGTCACTAGAGTAGATAGCTTAGGATTTTTCGCTTGGCTGCAAGGCTTGAGATCAACAAGTCAGCTAGCCTTCTCTTTCTATGTGGAAACAGGCTTTTTCTCTAGTGGAGTTTGTTGACATCAGATTTGACTGATGGTTAGCATTTTTGTTGCTGTTTGGTGGAAAGTAAGCGAAGATAATCAACGGTTCAGATCCACCATTCTACCCCGCAGAAATCATTATTCTGCGCTTGTTACTATTCAAGATTGTATAGGAGTCAGGCACATTAAAGAAGTGTTTATTTGTCCTTCGAGTCCCTTTCTATGCTAGATGTGATCAACGGAGCTGAACTTTATAAGACTTCTTCTGCCCTTGAACTAGACTAGGGTTGATGATCTTCTGAATCTATATAGTTAGTCATTATTGATAATTAGTGGTCTTGTCCGACTTTTACTCTGCTAGTCCGGACTTTTCCACATGGATTGAAGATATGAAACGAATTCCATCAGCAACACAGGCTGAGTTTGTGGCTGAAAAGATAATACAAGGGCAGATGATCAAGTCTAAGGGGTTGCGAGAGAATTGTGATCGCCTGATAATAAATTGGAGCTCCTATAGAATTGTGTCTTGGTTATGGAGAAGTCTTCCTACGTCTCCAAGGTCTACGACGTGCTTGGGCAATGTGGGGCTAAAATCCCCTTTTCAGTTTTCCGAAATTGGTCAAAGAGGCTAGACAACTTATTAATGGTAGTGAGTTCATCATTAAGAGCCCTTTAACAAAGAAAGCTGAAAGAAAATCAAACTTTAAGAATTTATCGGTTGCAACGAGACAAAAATTTGAGGATATTGATAGGGTTCAAGTAATCAGTGGCCTAGAGCAGTTTGTTGAGGAAGCTCGTATGAAGTAGGATTATAAACGAAAGCGCAAATTTCGAAAAATCCTTCGGGGGGCAAGATTGAAAAAAAAAGGTGATATTTTGGTAATAGAGTCGTGAATCAGTAATTTATTAGAAACATATGCTTGTATTTGATCAAACTATTGAGGAAGAGGGGAACAAAAGTGTCATGGTCCGCCAAAGTCGGCGCCTATCATTAGAAATATTGCTAAGTTTTGGTGTTCGATTCCAAAACCGTTGAGATAGAGTGATGGAAAGGGGATAGACCTTGAATTTATTATCTTAGAATATCTTAAATTATTGATAATCTGACGATTATCTAGTCGGCGAGAAGACTCAATGGAAGGCAGCCCAGTGTGTTTTTTTATGTCATTGATGGTTCATAAGAATAATAGATGCTTGTAGTTTTTATTTGAACTTGGTGGAGAAGAAATTTAAGACTCAGAACCAATGCCTTTTTGAATTTTACGGTAGGGAGTGAATTGATCAAAGGTCTGAGGAGGAAAATGAGGGAGGAGCGGTTAATTTTTGTTGAAGCTGACAAAGGTTATCCCGTCTTGGTTATAGATAAGTCTTCCTGTGTCTCCAAGGTCTACAATGTGGGGCTAAGGAAAACCCCCTTTTCAATTTTCCAAAATTTGTCAAAGAGGCTAGACGACTTATTAATGGTAGCCAGGTCATGTTTGAGAGCCCTTTAACAAAAAAAAAGCCATTTTGAAACCTAATCCTGTTCTTACCTGCCTTACGGATTGCCTATAAAGTGCACAAAGAAAATGTGCCGATGCGTGCGGTCGTCTCGTTTGTCTCCCCCCGACCTATTTTCTCGCTAAATTTCTTGATAGATGCTTCAAAGCTCGTGTAGAGGTTGAGTCTCCCTATTCACCTAAGAACTCGGGTGCCCTGGCTGACCAATTGAAAGGCACATGTCTTCTCCCAGGATCAATTTTATGCTCGTTTGGTATTGTTGGGCTATTTCCCAACATCCCTATCGCTACCACTATGCAACAGATAGGGAACTTGCTAGTGAAGTCTGGTGCACCTCACGAGGAATCTGGTGAATTTTTGACGTTTTGAAGGTCTCCTGGTCGCTTAACTTCTGTAAATTTGATGGGAAATACTTTGAGTTCCCCGAGGAGGTGGAGATCTCTATTGGTTCCCCCTTGGGTTCTCTCATCTCAGAAGTCTTTATGCCCAAAGGCGAGCTTGACCTATTCTCTTCGGGCCAGGAGTTTTTGAATCACGTCTTCTATTGGTACAGGTACGTGGATGTCATTGTGTGCGCATGGACCGGTCCTGCGGAGCTCTTTAATGAGTTTCTCGCTTATTTAAACATCCTATACCTTTCATCAAATTTACTCTGGAAGTTAGTGGCTCCTCCATAAACTTTTTGGACTTGACAATTTCTGTCACAGACGATGTCCACGAATTTGGTGTTTACCATAAAAGTACCTCGACCGACATTGCTATCCACGGGTCATTCTTTATACCTGTCGCCCACAAATTAGCTACGTTTCATAGTTTAATCTATCGCCTCACTCACATCCCCCTGAGTAAGATTACTTTCCATAAAGAACTCGTGACGATAAAGCATCTGGCTTGAGTGAATTAGGTCCATGTGGAATCGACCACATGGTTTGTAGGAGACTCACAAGGAAATGTCTCGATTCTACGACCTCCCTCCTCCCCCCCCCCCCGATAATCGCACCTTGATAGTACAGTAGTAGGAAACGGTGGATCAAGCTGCCGTTTCTTGGTAAGTTTTCTTCGGAGTTAAGCCGTGTCCTCCGCCCCTTTGGTTTTCGGCCGGCTCTTTACAGTACTAGTACAGTTAAGAGCTTATTGGTTAAATTAAAAGACCCTATTCCATTCCGTGATTTCGATTGACCTTCACCTGCGTAGAAATTACTCTGCGAGGACGTCATCGGCTGGCCAAGTATTGCCCTGAACGTTCACTTCTGAGCCTAGTATACCCTACACTACTGAACAAAGAAAAAAAAAATATTTGTATCCTGAATTTCATTATACACATCTAGAGTATTTTTCAACGCTGAACACGAATTTGAAGTTCGTTTTTCAATCCGAGCTAAATCTTTTATGGAATGACGTGAAAATCTACTCGTTCATTTGCCGCGTATCGTCGCGCGCTTAACGAACGTAATATCATCGGATATCAAGAACTCGTGTTCCGTTCCGCGACGATACGCGGCAAATGAACGAGTAGATTTTCACTCATTCCATAAAAGATTTAGCTCGGATTGAAAAACGAACTTCAAATTCGTGTTCAGCGTTGAAAAATACTCTAAATGTATATAATGAAATTCTTGGAACAGGATGGCTGTTCAGTAGTGCTATTAATCAAACTAGCTCTAGTAGGGCAGTGAACTCAATGATCTCAACTGAGGACTAACCTTCATCTGCATAGGGACTGTTTTAATTACGTCATCGGCTAGTTAGCTCGGTTTCTGAACACTGCGCTAGTCCAAGGGATCTAGTGCAGGCATAGGCTATATTAGAAAATGATTTTTTCATTTCTTAGTAGCAGAGCCGGACTCGAAAGAAAGCCACATGAAGATGAAGAAAGATTGAAGAGTTGATAATAATCGAAGTGAAGAGCCGAGTTGATTCAGTATTGAAATATGCAACCTCCTTGGAAGTCTAGTGTTGAGGTACCATAAACGTCTTTTACCTAAAATTTTGTTGAAGCATATAATTTGAAAAATATCACAATAATTAGAGGGAGGATGCGGTAGAAGTTGTTCGTAAAATTGTTCAATTTTCCCAATACTTCGCTTGAGAAGGAGATTATTGTACATACTTTTGAAACCAACGTGGATAATCAATGATTTTTTGAATTCTTGTGGTCATCCGTGGTTAGTGATAATTGGTTGTAGAGTCGAGGATAGGCATATTACATACTAAAGAATCTATGAGATACTTTATAGAGGTGATGCTCTCATTATGCTTTTTGAGAGGTGTTATTAATTAAGAAGATTACTGCCAAAACTCAAATTCACTCATCAGGGGTACTTCATAACTCAATGAGATTAGCGTTTCAATTTTTCGAGAAGCATTACCATCATATCTAGATGAGATACCTTAATACAGTAAACGAGCTAATTTTCCAGGTTTACTGGCGGTTTGAGTTGAAACTTATACGGCAATCTGTCATAGCATATTCCGTTCTAAAGACAAGACATCTCACGTAAGAACATTTTCTCGCTCGACACGTAGACAGACGTATCATCTCTCTGAAATGTTCGAGGAAGCTGCGTAAATGAGACAGATGAAATATACATACAAGTGTAATACAAATACGAATAAAAGAACTCTTGGTTCATTTTCATTATTACCCGTTCTGAAGAATCACGCATCAACGAATTTTCTGTCACTACATTAGTGCTTCGAATATACGATATACGAAAATATAATATTAGCTAACGTAACTAACTCGAAAAGACAATGATGGGATCATAAAATCCTACAAGCGTGCGTATATTTTCGTTGACAAGAACATACATAATATTTTTACTAGGATCGTTTCCAAATAAGAACGTCGAGAGGAACCTAACGAATCATTTTATTTGGAAAAGAACAACAATTCCTTGACAGGAACTTTTCATAATGGAGTTATTGTGACAGCGTTATAGCAAACATAGTTCGCACCACCCACTGTATTCGAACGAGCCGGAAATCCCGTCACGCGATAAATAGGCCTACAAAATTTAAATCTCTAATTGGATAATATTTCAGACTGTGAGGCCCGATAATTAGTTACAAATTATAGTATGTTGGATGGAAATGAAAGTTTTGAAAACTTTCGAAAATTTCTACTTCATTAGTTCACTGCGAAAGAGAGAATGATGATGTGCGAGGAAATTTCATTTATAATTATGGAAAAAGTTCGTGCACAAATGATTCAGTGTTACACATTATCGTGTAGGGTGCTTCAGAATAGAAAGCTACCTTCCTACTAATTTACCCGAAAATTCGATGCCTAACGAAGTAGAAAATACACTCTTGTCCATCATTTTGAATTTTTTGCTACGTGCTACAATATGAGAACTTGCGCTATCGACTAATTCCAGAGAGAAGAATAATAATGATAATTCGCCCGGAGCTTGAATATAAGTAAAATTGAGAAGAAAGCATAATATAGGAAGAGCAAAATGGTATATCTAGTGTGAGCGTATGTACAGAGAATTGAAAGAAAGAACTTATTTTATGCATATGAATGCAGAATTTCATAAATGTTCGCTAAGGTATCTTTGAATAATATCGAGGAGGGAAATGTTACCTCGAATATTATTATCGTGGAAAATTGAAATGTAATGTGATTTATGATTATTTATTTGAAAGAAGAACGAGAAAATCCAAAATACCTCTACATTATGGTTACTACATATTTTTAATGATTAACGTTGAAATAAAATTTTAATATTCTAACGGTACCTGTATAAGACAATCATTCCACGTAGTACCGACGATGAAAACAAATCTCTTGTGATCCGCACGTGAATGTAATTTCGCCAACGACCTAATGAAAGAGAGAGAGAAAATAAAAGTGAAAATATAAGTTAAATGTTGAGCCTGATATTTTCATTTAATTAATTACTTTTTTTTTCGTTCTTATCAATCCTCTAAAATAAAGCTTGTCTTTGACGCCTTTTGACAATTTTGAAACTTGCACTCAGGGTGGGGCTGTATGTTATCAATTACTACAGTTATCGACTGAATACAGTTCTTTATATTCGCTTGTGTCGTATGATTAGGAGCGCCCGTCCCCATGGTGAAGTGGGTGTGGGTTGCATTTAATTTTTTTTCCTCTGTTAATATTATGCAAGTGTAGCTGGCTAGTTAACTCTCTTACTCCTCAGCCTTGTTTGGCTACCAAACAAGGTTGAGAAGTTCAAGGGTACATAAGCCATTACGCATGACATAAACGGTCACTCTCTTTCATCCAATAGTTACGACTATGACGAAG
This sequence comes from Aspidiotus rigidus, assembly GCA_035079385.1. Classification (NCBI taxonomy): domain Eukaryota; kingdom Metazoa; phylum Arthropoda; class Insecta; order Hemiptera; family Diaspididae; genus Aspidiotus; species Aspidiotus rigidus. The sequence continues at coordinate 5,257,805 of JAVHKY010000030.1, forward strand.
CTCGAGGAGCAATATTGTGTTTGGGTAATAATATAACTTTTAAGTGACATATTCATATTAACAGGGAACCTGTTCTCTTGGGGGGGGGGGGTTGGAGAAATTTGCCGTGCGCCGTCCGGCGAAAAACTTGGAAAAACGACGGCTTCTTTGACGAAGTCAAACGAGGAACGCAGAAAACCTGTTTTATGAGTCATATGGGATTTGGTATTGAGAATTCAAGGAAACCTAGACCTAGATAAAGCTAGTATAAAGACGACCTGATCTACTGTTAGCCTAGTATAATATAGTTTGAGAGTCTAAATTTTTCTCAAATCTCGAGCTATATAATATGATAGGAGGAAGACTTGGAGAAATTTTGACTCCCGAGCTATATAGAACGGGGACTTGGAAAAATTCCTATCATATTATATAACTCGAGAGTTGAATTTTTTTCCAAGTCCCTTTCCTATCATCCCTCGCTCGAGAGTCGAAATTTTTCCAAGTTTTTTGTTGGACAGCGCATGGCAAATTTTTCAAAAATCCCCCCATAGAACAGGTTCCCTATTAAAATTTAGACTCCTATCATATACAGCTCGAGAGTCGAAATTTTTCCAAGTCCTCCTCCTATCATAATTATGTATATATTTCCAAGTTTTTCGCCAGACGGCGCGCGGCGATTTTATCAAAAAAAAAAACCATAGAACAGATTTGCTGTTGAAAACGCCCAGCGTCCGGCGTCCGGCCGGCCGGCAAAGCTCGGAGCTAGAAAATTCTCCAAGTCTCTCTCTTAGCTTGGGGGTGGGACTTGTGACGTCACAGTTTGATGACGTCATAGGTCATCCTTGTGACGTCACAATCTAATGACGTCATAGAACAACTTTTTTTCCAAGTCCCCTCCCATCATATATAGCTTGAGAGGCGGGGGTCACAATCTGATAACGTCATAGATCAGTTTTTTCAAGTCCCCCACTTATCATATACAAGCCGTAAGCCCGCTAAATATTATAAAATTTCAAATTATTTTCAAAATCCTTGATATTTATTTATCATTAGTATTCTTTTAGTTCAATTTCTAATCTAATTCTTTTAATCCAATTTTTCAATTTTGTTTTTTTTATCGTTGATATTTTGTCTTACACTTTCAATCTCGCTCTTAATATCTTCTCTGATAGTTGGATGCCATCTTTTAACAGGGAACCTGTTTTATGGGGGGCTATTTGAGAAATCTGCCGTGCGCCGTCCGCCGTCCGCCGTCCAGCGAAAAACTTAGAAAAATTTCGACCCTCGAGCCATATATGATAGGAGGGGGACTTAGAAAAATTTCGACTCTCGAGCTATATATGATAGAAGGGGGACTTAGAAAAATATCGACTCTCGAGCCATATATGATAGGAGGGGGACTTAAAAAAATTTCGACTCTCGAGCTATAGATGATAGGAGGGGAACTTAGAAAAATTTCGACTCTCGAGCCATATATGATAGGAGAGGGACTTAGAAAAATTTCGACTCTCGAGCTATATATGATAGAAGGGGGACTTAGAAAAAATTTCGAATCTCGAGCTATAGATGATAGGAGGGGAACTTAGAAAAATTTCGACTCTCGAGCTATATATGATAGGAGGGGGACTTAGAAAAATTTCGACTGTCGAGCTATATATGATCTAGGCTTCCTTGAATTTTCAATACCAAATCTCATTCGAATCATAAAACAGGTTCCCTGCGTTCCTCGTTTAACTTCGTTAAGGAAGCCGTCATTTTTAGAAGATCCTTTGCGCATTCTTCTTTCTTGATCTATGCTGAAAAATTTGTCATTTTTTGTGGATTGTTGGAGGAGGGGTAGATAACTTCCTATATAATGATACACCAAAAATTTTGAAAGTTGTAAATATGTTTGGAACTTCATTACACCCTAAAGAAATCATTGAAAGCGCATTGTTGTATTTACGCAAATTATTAAGAAAATGAGGAGATCTATTATCTCTTCCGTATAATAGTTTTTGAAGAAGATCCGGCATTGAGGGTAAATCAGGTAACTTAATCTTACCACCCCCCCCCCCCGCAACAGAAATTTTGATCTTCAGTTTCAAATAATTTTCCATCGCAAAATGTGCACGTAATTGCCAGATTCCCAATTGAACTTACACTGGTATATTCTTTCTCAATAATGTACCTAATGAATGGACTATTATCGCTCTGACAATCATTTTCCACATTATTTTCCGATGTCAAAATTTCGGAATTGACACGAGCCCTCTTCCCTTTGTTCGTCAACCGCCCTATAGTCTGTCCGCAAATAGAATGGGTCACGTAAGGAAATCCGCGACCCGCTTTCATGCAAAAAAAATTGATTACGATGCGAGGAAGCGGTTCGCGGGTTTGTTTACGTGACCCATTCTATTTGCGGACAGACTATAGATTTGCTTTCTTGCGTTTTGGCATCCCAATTAGATTGCAATAAAGTGAGACAACTGTGACTTCGATATTGAATTTTCGAAATTGACGTGAATTGTTTTTCTTTCTTAGTCCTCACGTTAAATTTGAAATGATGAAAGACAACCACCACTCCTTCAGATAATTGCTAAGCAAAATCTTTATCGTAACCCTACACTATTCGATTACTCATAGAATGGGTAGCTATTCAAAACTTCTCCGGATAAAAAGAACCACTTTCCAGAAGTGATTGCCTAGCACATATTAATTTTCGATGAACGTCAACAAAAATGATTGCTTAGCATTTTAAATCAATAAATTAATGAATGATACAGATTTTTCATCTCTTGAATCATTCATGACACCCCCCCCTCTCCCCCCGCCGAGCACAAAGATATATACTACACGCCATTCGCCTGATTTCGTAACTTCAAATTTATTACGCATAAACGTTCTCCTAGGCAAGCTAAAGCAATGGAAACAAATTCCAAGTTCAAAAGTGAAATAGGAATAAAGTTAAATGGATTTGCGATTTTGCATATAATAGATAGAATAGCTTCAAAGTCCGCGCCTGTGACGTCACAATCTATTCCAAGTCCCCCACCCATCACTTATAGCTGAAGGTCGAAATTTTAACAGGGAACCTGTTTTATGGGGGGCTTTTTGAGAAATTTGCCGTGCGCCGTCCAGCAAAAAACTTGGAAAAATTTCGACTCTCGAGCCATATAGGTACTCGTATGATAGAAGAGGGACTTGAAAAAATTTCAACTCTCGAGCTATCATATATAGCTGGAGATTCGAGAAAAATTTAGACTCTCAAACTATATTATACTAGGCTTATAGTAGGTCTAGGCTTTCTTTATACTAGCTTTATCTAGGTCTAGGCTTCCTTGAATTTTCAATACCAAATCCCATTTGACTCATGAAACAGTTTCCCTGCGTTCCTTGTTTTTTACCAGATGGCGCTCGGCGAATTCTTCAAAAAAAAAAACCATAGAACAATTTCCCAGTTTCCCTCATAAAATTTGCTATGTGATAGGACGGACACTTGGAAAAATTTCGAGTCGCGACCGGTAATATTATGATAGGAGGGGGACTTGATGGTATTAGAACCGTTGCATGCGTCTGGAAGAAACTAAATCAATTGGTGTACAAAGCATGGCGTGTCTAGTTACTTGAAGGGGCTATACTAATACGGGTTATTTCATGTACTCTTTTTCAACTCATAGAAAAGTTTCCCTGCTTTCCTCGTTTAAGGAAGCCGTCGTTTTTTCTAAGTTTCTCTCCAATCCCTACCCTATAATTATAGCTTGGACGTCTACATTTTTCCAAATTCCCCTTCTATCATAATATATCTTGGGCGTTGAAATGTTTCCAAGTCCCTCGCCTATCATATATGGCTCCAAACTCCTGGTCTGTGTCATCACAATTTGAGACGTCATAGGTTTACCTTATGACGTCGCAATTTACGTTCTTCAGATCCCATGTTCCAAATCCCCCTCCCATCATATATGTATAGCTCGGAGGTCGACATTTTTTTTCAAGGCCCTCTCCCATCATATATAGCTCTAAAGTCAAAGCCTGTGACATCACAATTTGATGACGGTCATGGGTCAGGCTTGTGACGTCACAATCTGATGACGTCATAAATTTTTCAGTTTCATGTTCCCTTCCCATCATTATCATGTACAGCTTGGTCAGATCCCACAAGTTCGTGCCACCCCTCGTTTAACTCCGTTAAAGAACTCGTGCCTCCTTAAGTCGCAGTGGTACCAACTGTGTTACTGAGAACCGTGCACTTGCGCGATGTGGAAGAGCCACCTCCCAAGAAAATGGGACAATACTACTTCCAAAATCGGGATTTAGGAGTAAAGTAAGTTAATACAGTAAGAAGATCGTCTTCTGTTGTGAGCTCGCGGTGAGAGAACGACTATCGCCCCGCGTTTGATCGAAGTCGAGGAATGCGACATTCACTTTCTTCACTTCAAAATGTTTTATTTTTCTATTCCGTCAAATTGCAGCGGAACAATCTGTGTTACTGGAAGCCGTGCACTTGTGTGAAGTGGAAGAATCGCCTCCCAAAATTGGCGTTTATGAGCAAAGTAATACAACAAGAAGTTCACCTTCTGTTGTGAGCTCGCGGTGAGGGAAAAGTGATCCCCACTTGAAACAACTAACAACTAGATTTTCACTTTGTTAATTCCCTGTCATTGGCTTCGATGACTCGCAAAATTTCTCAACTCCTTGAACGTCTACTGATTCTTTATCTGCTCAATTAATCTTCTTTCATAATTTTCCTACATGTTTCCAATCGTATATGCTATCAAACGTTTCGTTCTCATTGAGACTGTGCGATAGAAACTTTCACGAAATCTATTTTTATTTTGCACACGACCAAGTACAATTTTATACACAGTTCTTCAAATATTTGACCGACCGAACAATCACAACAACTGCACATTATACTACATTTCGAAACCTAAAATTTGCTAATCGCGATGAAGAAGTTCTTTATTGTGGTTGTTGTATTAATGATAACGTATATTACCATTGCTGTGACTGGTTCAAAATCCGCTAAAAATTTCGATACGATGGAATGGAAAGCAGGCGACCGAATTGCGTGCGTATTGAATGAGTTTCTGGGAGGTAAAATAGGAAAATTCAAACATTGGATGCTGGCCGTAGACGAGCAACGTGTCATTCATATCGCAGCCATAAAGAAAAGCAAGAAGGTTCGCATTAAAATACAAAACCGTAAAGAAGTTTCTGAAAGAATGTTCAGACGCAATAAATGCTACAACCTAGGACCTGGCACGTTGGGAACCGGTGCTATAGAACGAGCTATGTCTTGGCCCCGGGGTACACCCTACTCGTATAATCTATTCACCTGTAATTGTAGTCACTGGGTGAATTTATGGGCTGATGGATACACTCGTTCCATAGATAAGAGCTGTCCTCATTTTGAAAAAGAAGACAGTACGTAAGTACCAACCATGAATCATCTTCAAGGTCATTTTTCTTCCTTTTATAATGAATTTTTTTCCTCTTCAGAAAATCCAACAGAGTTGATGAATACGTAAATAGAAACGAGCCCATCATCATTGGAGCTCCAACAGAAGAAACGCGATAATCAGTATCAATAGTTCCATTTCAAAGTTTTAAATGAGAAATTATTATTGTAATGTATTTTTCTGTACGTCTATGCCTGAAAAGAGCATTCTCATCAATCGATTTTGATGAAGAAGAAGTCTCCCCGACGTGCAGAATGGTGGGGAAGTGCGTGAACTGATCTGTCTTACCTGTTTGACCGTAAAATGTGACTAGATTGTGTCAGAATGCAGGAAACACAGGACTCATTTTAGCGTCGCTTGAGACACTTACGGGTTACTTACGAGAAGTATTGCAGTCACATCAAAGGATCATAGCTACTTTTTTGAGACTTTTTCGTGACGGGAACCTTATCATCTGCATCCCTTGACGCCACTTCCTCCATAGCCCACTGAATGAGAAGAAGACAGCAAAGAAGAAGGGCTCTTAATTTGTTACTTGACTTGCGCCTATATGTAGGTACGCTGAGTCTCCGTGCTCTTCCTGGGTGTGGATGTAAGATACAAAAATGTTCCTATAATGTGACCATATAGTGACCTTATATTGCTTCTCAGGGTCACACATACAACTCATCTGAGAAACACTCTACCTAATATTAGGGTGCTGAGATGTGACCATATTGTGCCACCGAATGATTCGCCCGTATTCGGTTCATTGATGAGAGGCCCGTTACCTTCTTCAGCACTATCTTCTAGGGCCTGTCAAACGGGTTCACCTCCATCATTTTTCACAACTCTTTCCACGCTGCACTCTTGCTGTCTTTTATGGCTTTCTGCGGTGCAATGTGGACAAGAAGAGAAAGCTAGTGTGTGATGCCTAAGTAACAGTGGACTTGATTTACAAGTATGAAACTGGCTGGAATGTGCTCTGAACGAAAAACTTGGAAGAGATGAGAGAGGGAACTATAAATGGTTCACGTAGATAAATGGAGCTCGTTGAATGATATAATTTTCTCTCCCTTTCTCTTTTTTCGTTCAGCGTGCATTCCAACCAGTATTATGTAGGAGAATCGAGTTCACTAGTGTGTGATCAATTCTCTTGAACTTCGAGACTGATTTTTCCAGGATGTATGCCATTTTCGTATGATGGGAGAACGAAAGTCATTGAAGCATTACTGGGAAAACGCTTGGAGAAAGCGTCCCTTCCCTGAAGTATAATAAACCCTAGCCCCTAATTCCGAAATTTGCGAGTTCACACCATCCCCGCGTGTTGTCCACACCTTACGACGTTCCCCTTCTCTTCCTTCATAATAAACTACGACGTTATCAGCCATGACCCCGAGGTCCCCCTCCAACTAGTACGTCATCAGCTGGTGACGTCATCAATTGTGACCCCGAGCCTGATTTTGAAAATCTCGGGTCGAGTATTCATTTATCTGCAAATAATACAATTGGAAAGCGTCAAAATTGTGTAGATTTTGATTGCGCATTGGACAAGCCCACTTTTCAATTTTTTTATCCATTCTTTTGACAAAAAGTGCCAAGAAGGTCAACATTTTATTACCTCGTACAATACGCGAAGTATTATTTTAGAAAGCGCAAATTCTTAAGGCCAAAAAAAAATCCTACCATCTGCGAATACGTAATTTGAATAAAAACCGACTCTCTTTTTCGTTTTTTATTCTGGGAAGATTTTTTTCAATTATGAAAACGCTACACAAGGAGAGGATGCGGTGAACGATAATAAAAGTGAGCATCAGTAATAATTTTCAGCCCCCCCTCTCCCTCCGAACTAAATAATAATATTCTTATCAAGAACAAAAGAAAAAACGAATAATTCGAGTGCGATAAAGACGAGCAAGACACAAGGGATGAAAATGTACCTAATTATATCAAAAGGTGCAGGAAGCTTTTCACGGATGAAGTCGAAGTGTAGCGTATTTTAAAATAAATTCATCCGTTCCCTCATAAGCGTTTAATTCTCCAAACGGCAGTTTCTCATTCTCATTTTACTTATACTTACGTACATCGCAACATTTCTGCGAAAAACTCGATAGAAGTAAATTTAAAGAACAACCCCGTAGTTCATTAGTCCTAATGCTCATCGCAAATATACTCGTACTCTGATGGTACGCGGAAAAACAAATTACGCAATCATGAAAATTCCTCTGTACATGTGCTTCTCAAGATGAGAACCAAACTTTCAATTTTCTCTTTATTTAACCATTACTTATACCGCGTGCGAGCACGTCTTCAGAAATTTCAATGATGTAAATAAGAGAATACAGCCTCTCGCGTCTCGTTTTCTTTAATGGAAATTTTTTACTAGAAAATTAACTCGATAAAAAGTAAGAATTCCATAATCTTTTAAAAAATGAGGGAGGATTGACTTTACTCTAGATTATCTACGGTTTTGAGACGATATTATTCATTTAGTCTCGAGCATGGTATCGAGAGCTATATGTAAATCTCAAGTAAAAAATTTGTATGACTAATTGAAAAAAATATGTCAGAGTGTTGATGTAACTAAATTGGACTTGCTCTTCGTTGCTCAAGATGAGTAAAATTAGGGTTTCAATAGATATACAAGCTTCTTGAGTCGTAGAGTAACCAATTTTTAACAAGGAACCTGTTCTATCAGGGGGTTTTAGGAAAGATGTCCGCCGTCTGGCCGGCTGGCAAAGCTCAGACCTTGAAAATTTTCTCAATCCTTTTCTTATCATATATAGCTTGGTGGTCGGTGTATATACGTAGTCCCTTCGAGTAACTAGATATGCAATGCTTCATGCACTAATTGACTTGAACTCTTCAATGAACCAGATATGCAAAGCTTCAAACACCAAGATTCAGAACGTTCTTCTGAGGTATTTTTAGTACTCCTCTTCCAAAGTCCGGACCTGTGATACCACAATTTGATGACGTAATAGATCTCGTACGTCAACATTTTTCAGATCCCATATGCCCTGTAAAACCGGTTCCCTACCACCCCTCGTTTAATTCCGTTAAAGAACCCCTGAGTTTTGCGTGTGCCTGTAGCTCGACCCTTAAGACAATTCCAAAATTTGGGGGCAAGTGCGCGCAGATGACCTTGAGACTGATTTCCCTCCTCTCTGTTTGCGTGTGCCCCCTTTTCATACTCGGCTTATTCTACGTCTAAGCCTCCATCTTAATAGCTCTATACTAGGTCCAGGCTTCCCCGCAAACACTGTTTGTTCTATGCAGTTTATACCAGCTTTATACTAGGTCTAGGTCCTAATGATCCTGTATACTGTATCCCTCCTCCGTCTTTATAATAGACAATGTCGTCATCAGCTGGTAACGTAATCAGCTATGACCCTGATCAGGTCCCTTCCAACTATGACGCATCAACTGTGACTCCGAGTCTGATTCTGAAATTTGCAAGTTCAATCCACCCCTCCTCATCCTAGTAATTTTTTGTATTTCATCAGGGAACCGTTTCTATGGGTCGAATTTGTTTTAGTAGTGAGGTTTATAGTCCTATTGGGGAAACCACTATAAACGCCTTATCAATTCAACCTCTAAGGTAGTGTGGAACTGAATTGAGAAAACACCAATTTTCAAAAATCTCCTATCATATAATATTATGATGAGAATTCAAAATTTTTCAAGTCCTTCCTATTATATGAAGAAAGAAAGGAAAAAAACTAAATGAATAAATAAATAAATAAATAGATAATAGATAAGTAAAATAGAAAACTAAATTAATTAAATAATAAATTAATTAATAATTAAATACATTAAATAAATGAATAAATAAACGTATTTAATCCTCCCTTATCTATCATATATAGCTCTAGAAAAGAAGCAAAATTTTCGACTTATAATTCCCAGGTTCTTTAACGGGATTAAACTAGGGGTGGCATAGAACCTGTTTTGTGGAGTACGGACTTGAACTCATATGATACGAGAGAATTGGGAGGGAGGACCTGAAAAACCTGTTTTATGGGGCACGTGGGATCTGAAAAATGTAGATTGTGACGTCACAGCTCGGAATCTGGACCTATATATTAGGAAAGACCTTTAAAAAAACTGATCTATGACGTCATCAGAATGGGACGAGGTCGACCTATGACGTCCCCGTCCCCAAGCTATATATGATAGGAGTTGGAAGATTTTGAGTTCCGAGCTTTGTCGGCCGGATAGACAGCGGACGTTTTTCCGACCCTCCCCGCCCCCGATAAAACAGATTCTTTGCCAAAATGTCGACTCTTGGGCTATATATGATCGGAGGGAAACTTGAAAAAATTTCCAGGCTCGAGCTATATATGACAGGAGGGGCACTTGGAAAAATCTCAACTCGCGACCCGTAATATATGAAAGAAGAGGGACGTATGGTATTTGAAGTACGGCATATCTGGCTCATTGAAGGGGTTAACCTGAATGAGGTACGAAGTATTGCAAGCATGGTTACTTGCAGGGGCTATCCTAATGCGGGTCATATAATGTATTATTTTTCAACCCTAGAACAGGTTCTCTAACCGTCGTCTTAGTTGATGCTGCTGTGTTATTCTGGTTTTATACAGGCTAATATTTTAATGTTGATATTTGCGAATGAGACCCCGTGAGCTAGATAGCTTAACTCACAGTATATTACGCCTATATTAATCCAAGAACGATGGCGAATGAGCGGAGCGAGTGCGCCCCTCCCTCGTAAGTAAGACAGCTCAAAATGCAGTGTACCAAAAACGAGGAGCCCTCCTGAGTTGGGTAGTTTATTTCCCAATAAACCACGCCCACCTCAGTCCAAGAATAGGGCTTACGCCTCTGTGAGAACATAACTTTTGGGAATGTAAGCACTCGTAGTTCGCTTGGAAGTGTAGTGGACCAAATCTAATATGGTTTGAGATAAATTTCATGTGATCATATTGAGCGAGAGAAATAGTTAATGGTAAAGTACGGGGTGAATTCTATTCTTGAGTTGACCTTGGAGACTGTAGTTATTTTCATTCATCGATAGTGCTCAAGTTCTCGATTTTTCGATTTCCGATGAAGATTTATTCATGTCTAAGTTCATGTAACTCGCTTTTAGGGTTAGATAATGCTCGTTCACGCGACAAATGTAAATTAGTGAACTGAAAATGGCGACCTGTAGGACGATAGGTCGTTGCAAAAATGACGAGCTTAGCTGGCCGACTGAAAAAACCTTTTGCGGTGTACCGAAAAAAAAACTTCGAACAAATTACCTCTTAAGCTTCTTCGAATGATTAATATTTCTTCCCGTCGCGCAAAATTATGTTTACACAACAATTTTCCGGCCGAATTTCGAGAAAAGTATGGGCACACTTCGTTTCGATCCCGCGGTGCTCGCAGAGAACGCATCCTACGATGGTAATCGATTGAAGCCGCGTGACGCCTCGACTGTTCCACGTTAACGTGGGCTTCATTTCTCGTAGTTTAATACCTTTACGTACGTATATAAGTAATGAAACGAAAAACGTATAGGCATCCTGATTTATCTTTCAATCAATCCGATTCTAATCGAATTTTTCGAGGGGAGAGTGAGGAGAAACGCTGTCATATTTTTTGGCAACCTGTAAAGAGACCGAGGTCCCAGGAGGAAATTATTACTCACCTGCAACAAAATAATGTTTTCTTCCATGAAATTTTCGGGGATAACTTTTCACTTTTAGAATGATGATGGAAGCGTGTCAATCGTAAACTGAACAATTCTCAGGTTTACCTAATTTTGGACACCGCTTTTGTCTAGGCTGACCACTCAGAGTACTGTAGTTTGTAGACTGCACTCGTTTCGAATAAGAGAGATGGAGCTTTCGCAAGATGTTGGTCAAAACTTTCCAGAATATAAAAAATATTTTTTTGGAGAGACTGTCTAGGGAAATCGGGTAATTTGTGTTCCTGTTAAGAATAAACGAAATTTGTTCTTTGCGAATCACTGTGAAGCCTGCAGAATGTTTGATAATAGATTCTTCTGCAATCGCTGGTGGTGAAAGTAGAGGGAAATGAACTCGTGGATTATTAAAAGAATTGCGGCTTAGGCTAGTTCCGAGAATGTAGACTTTCAAGAGATTTGGAAACCATTTGTGATAGATCGTTTCCTTGTTCTATTGTATTGTTGCCAGCTAGTAAGAGGGTACACCTCGTTTGAGAATGTGTCTCGAGCAGATTAGGCTGAGATTATGGGCTACTTCCCAGATAAGGATAGAAGAGGAAATATGACGAAAAAACCTCCTAGCCCCGATCGGGAATCGGACCCGCGACCTCTTGTTTTCATGACGAGAGCTACCAGGCCCCAAGATTATACCCTCATATTTCGCCTTCAGATGGAAGTTCCATATTATAAATGAGAGGGTCTGAAGACCGCAACACATTAGGCTGTTGCCAATGCACACTAAAGCTTGAAGGATGGAGCCGTGAACGCCCTTGAGGAGGGAGGTGAATAAAGGAAGATGCTTAAGAATAAAGGATGATGGTTTACGCAGATGTTCACAAGAATCATACAGATGAGAATAGAAGCGGAAATATGACGAAAAAGTCTCCTGACCCGAACTGACGATCTAATCTTTGGACCTGGTGGCGCGGCGTAGTGGTTATCGCATTCGTCATGAAAACGAGAGGTCGTGGGTTAGATTCGCACTCGGACCCGGAGATTTTTTTGTCATATTTCCTCTAATTCTATCCTCATCTGCATGATTCTTGTGAACATCTGCGTAAACCATCATCCTTTATTCTTGTTCTCCTTGTCTAAATTTCCCCTCTCAAATAGACAAATTTCCTCTTCCTATCAAGTGTTGTCAATCTTATCGGAGTAAGCTTAGCAGGGCCCTTATATTGATGTGTCCATGTGACGTAGCACAACTTAATTTCTACTTATACTCGAGTGTGAAGAGTGTTACTACTCCAACTGCTACTAAAGCACCTTAAGAGAAGTAGGTATCCGATCTTCTATCCTCCATCAATATAAAGTCGCCGAAATCCCGTCAATCATGAATGCTCAATGAGAAAATTTCGACGGAAGGAAACAAATGAAAGTAATGAAATAAAAACGAAAAATACATTCAGTCATTTTTTATAGGTAACGCAAGCAGAGAAAAATATAGTTAATTTTTTGTAATACTATGTCAGCACTATCCTTTATGTGAATTCTGAAGCAGCGTAAGATTATTGCTTCCGTCAACCCACGGGTACCGACTGGAATCAGAAAATTCAATTTTGTAGCTACAGATAATTTGTATGCTGCTCGAACCGTCTTCAGATCCGATAACAATTTGTACCCAATACAACATCTCGTACTTTTCGAAATTTTTTCTATTTTGAAACAATAATCTAATTTCGTAATAAGCCTATACCTACTTTTTTTGCCCCGTTGCAAAAATAATCACATAAAAACTGATTGGCAGTTGTTTCTGTATAAAAAAATATCGTCACTGACAAATCGGACGCTATTTTAAAAGAATATTCGACGTAATTAAATTCGGGTCGACGTAGAGAATTATACGCGAACACATTACGACGTTTTTCTCGCGGCTTTAGAGACAAAACTAAATTTAAGTTGCGCGCTCTCGAGAAACGACGTTTATTTATCACAGATATATAGAGATTGTAAATACCCGTTGAAGGAAATTGACGCTTTTATTATTTAATCTGTTTTAGATGCTTTGAACAAAATGTCTGTTCTTACTTCTCTTACCCTCGCGTAAATAAATTTGATCGAATTCTCTCGTATAGAACGCACGAAGTCTCTTACTTTCGTGACTATGGATCGGAATATCAGATGAGCGATGAAAGTGAAACTTGTTTGAGTACTTAATTTTGGGAATGAACTGAAAGTAAATTCTGGGTAAGTCTTTCTGTTCATTGTTGCGTACGAATCAAATTTCTCTCCTGATTCTCTCTCATCCTTACTTGCTATCCAAGACCTTCATTATACCGCTCCTCTTATCTGACGAATCCTGATTCTTATAAACGCGCGTCAAGTTCTTCCTCATCTTCCATGTCTTGGAGACATATTGACCTTATAGAATATGACGTAGTGGACCTTGCTGCGAAGTCACTGCGTTCAACAACTGTATCTGATCCCTCCTTCTTCTTTCTTAGATCTCGACCTCATCCTCTTCTCGCGGTATGATTTCTGGCCCTCTTTATCCTCCTACTACCACTATATTAGCGACCATACAGAGTGTGCTACAATGTACACAACAAATAGTGACTATATTACATGTGGCAGTTTTATTACCATAATATTATTTACAAGGATGTAGTCTATCTGATTGCGACACCTGTTTCCTTAACTTCTCCAGTTCTCCATGGAAACAGTCTTCTAGGATGGTGTTGCATATCGTCATGTTATGTTTCTCTGCAAATTCAATCAGTCGTGTTCCTCGCTCTTCCCGACTTTTGCATTAAAGTCCCCAAGTACGATCATTGGACCATCCCTTCGCACTTTCTTCTTAATCCTTTTGATGTACTCATAGAACTTTTCAACCTTTTCATCTTTTTCGTCAGCCGTTGTACACTTATTTAACGGACATTGGTTTGGGTTGCGAGTCTAATACAACACCAATCACCCACTCTGACATAGGGACATGTTTCATTTCAGTCGATTGTTGGTCTGATATTATTCCTACTAAATTTTGACCATAATTTTTGGTTGATTTTTGACCGTTATGCGGAATATACATTTCGGTCCATTTTCGGTCGTTATACTGACAATATAAACTGGAATTTTTCCTCGTTTTTTAGTCTAAATTTGATATTGTATTTAGGTATTACTCAATCTTGACTAAGATTTCCAGTCGATTTCTGGGCAGATATTCTGGGAGATACTTGGTGCATTTCTAGTAGATTTTTTTTTTTCAATATCCATCAATATTTTATTTACTCTCTTTTTTGGTCTAAAAATGAGTATTATCGGGCGAGCCGCATATTAACTCAATTTTGACCAAAATTTCCAGTCAATTTCTGGTCAGTGAATGAATCAACTGTCATATTGCTTGCAAACTCGCAGCTGAATAAAGAAATTTAAAATATTGAATTTTAAATTTAAAAATTAATATTCTTAATAATGAAATTGTTTAATGGGTAAATGAACATATTCCACTAATCATAAAAATATTAGATTTTATATTATATTTAATTTTAGGAATTTGATCAGGATTAATTAATAAATATGATTATTAATTTTTTGAATTTTGATTTTATAAATTTTTCTTTTATATTAATTTTATCCAAAAAGTTTAATTATTCTTAAAAAATAATAAAGATCTTCATTATTTCAATTTTTTGGCATAATTTATCTAATTGAAATTGGTAATTTTTTTTTAAATTATTTATGTACGTAATAAAATTAATATTTATATCAAGTTTTAATATTTATATAAAAACTATTAAAAAAACTAAAAAAATTTAAGCAACCAAAATAATAATTTTTTATATCTAATTCATTTCTTTTATTATATTTGACCCTTTAAATAAAAATATTAATTATTTAATAATTTTAAATAATATTTAAAACTTCTAATCATATTATTGAACCAGAATGATATTTGTTATTTTTTTTATTCAATGTTACGATCAAATAATAGAAGATTATCAGGTTTAAATAACAAAATAAATTATTAGTTATTACAAAATAATTATTTTAAAGAAAATTTATTTATTTATTAAATTGATGATATTAAAAAAAATAATATAAATTAAATTATTAAAAATCAATTTTATCAAAAATGAGTTGATGAAGAATAATAATTATAATAATTGAATTGAAAATTAAAATTAAATAATAATGTAGAAATTTTATAAATTAAATTCAAATAAATAAATAAATAAATAAATAAATAAATAAATATTATATTGAGATTTATTTTAAGAAATTTTTTTAATTAATTGATTCAATTTTAAATGTTATAAATCTGTGATAAATTTACAAATTTCTGAACATTGACCATGAATAATAGAAGGTTTAATAATTAATATTGTAATTTTAGACCAAAATCACACTCGTCTCAATACAACCCTGCTAACGAGATTACTATCGTCATTCTTCTCTTCTCTCACGTGAGTGAGGCTTACATGTAGACTGGTTTCTCCCATCGAAAGTGGTCTAAGTATGGTGGTTTTTAATATCACCTAACTAGAGACCGTTTTATGGCGTCTGTATTGCTCAAAAATTTACCGATCTTTCTCGTCAGAAGTGGTCTAATTATGGTGGTCTGTTGACACTGATGAATATTGACTATGAGAAATTATTTTATGTCGTCGAGATTCCCTAGAAATCAACTGCCTGTTTTTTTTTTTTTTTTCTCTTGTCAGAAATAGTCTAAATATAGTCAATTGATCAATAACTGAGGATAGACCATTTTAAGGTACCTACATACATCACCTACAAATGGACTAATTTTTTCAGTCAACTTTTTGTCCAAGTTGGTCTAAATGTGGTCCAAATATAATACGTAATAGCGGAAGTAAATCGACTGAAAAAGTCGGTCTATTATTGGTCACTCATCAGAGTGATCGCTCAGTCTATTTGTGGTCGATATTTACTCAGAATCGACTTAGATATTTAGTCGATCTGGTTTATCGGGGCACTCTCGCCATTACGATACCTCAGCTGTTCTGCCTCACCGGTACCTACTCTTGAGTGCGAGGAAAAGTAGGAACCTTTTCAATAACGACTTTGGCCGGTTATGTTGATCGGAGTTTCCCTTCTTCTTTAATGGTTTTACTCTCGGAGTTTTCCTTCTCCTAAGTCCATTCACTTCAGTCACCGCCCAATCACAGGGTCGCCACGTGAAGGCTGCGGAGTGGGCTTGGAAACAGCAGTGGTGCCATGGCCCTGTCGGTCCGCAGATTCTCCACTACTGACCTCCTCAATCTCTTAATTATCTTAAAGGTTGTTCTTAAGTTTTTGAATGCATTTACAAATGTGACAAATTTTAGCGCGCTCTAGAGGCCTTACGATACGCTATCACAAAAAAGTTTTCGAAAATTCTAATAGGTAGTTGAACGTAAAATATTTTTGCATTTTCCTGGGCTCATTTGTGAGCGAATTAGGGCTCAAAAATCAAAGTTTTCCCCCTTTGAACCCTGCGAGTGAAGCTCCGCACGGATTAGTATGGATTTTTAAGGGTAGATGCGAGGGAAGATCCTCAATAATTACCTCAAAAATTCTACCTAAATGCTGGTCCATTATGGGGAATTTCCTCTCTCGTGTTGCGAAATATCTCATCAATGGATGTGCTACTATCAGTACACTGAGAAAAGTTACCGTATTTCCGTTTCCTACAAAAACCACCCAAAATTCCGTGGAAAATATATAAATTCTGAATATTATATTCACGTATGTTTTGGTTTTCTCTTACCACTTACAAGGTTGATGTGAAATTCAGAAATCATCCGCCTGAAGCTGGATAAGAAAAAAAAAAAGAAAAGATAAAATACCTCGTTTATAACGACGAGTTTCGCAACTTTGAATACTACCTTACACTTTATAAAGAAAATGTTAAAGTTTCACACATTCATATGATTGTTTACTTCAGCCCCCGTTGGCATTGGAGATGAAAAATCTCGCGAATAAACTTTCTCATCGCAGACTATATGAGCTCTGTAATTTTTTCTCTCACGAATTTCCATTTACGTATACAATATTTTCATGAAGGAATTTTGAAACTGAGTTATACTTCCAGCTCGAGAAACGAGATCTTACTGCAGAACCCTCTATCACGTTGAGGGACAAAGTTTGTCCCTCTACTCGAGTGAGACTATATCTTCTTTTTCTTTGTTTTCAAGTAGAATGATTCTCTTTTCACGGGCCATATCGTATGCCGTAATATGAGACTGAAACACGTAAGTTTGTACTCATCGTATATCGTGAGCGTCCGGTCGTTACATTTTACATACAAGCTTCAAACAGATCTATAAAAAAAAAAAAAAAAGTTAAAACGCGTGAAAAGATGAAATGCGATTTCAGTCAGCAGAAAAAACAGCGGTATAACAACTGACAACACGACGCTCGTTAAAGTAAAGAATAGAACGTCCTACGAAATAACGTTGCGACGTAGGAATTTCGAACCGTTAACGTAACGATGCGACACGACATTGTCTTGTACAAATAACCAGGTGGCTGTAAATACAATACAAAATGCTATTGACAAAATGGTCAGAATTTATATTTAGAGGAAGCAGACGTGTATCGTGCAAATGTTTTTTTTCCCTCTTTCTTCCTCTTTTTTTATTTTTACAAATAAATTGACCGTAAGAGAACAGAAGACAAATGCAGTATAACCTGCCCTTTGCGACGAGAGTGTGTACCCAATGTGGCCGACTACAGTCAACCAACCTCGCGTATAAACGAATCTCAAAGACTAGGCATCATATTTGGTCAAACTTCGACGCTGTATTTTACTTCGGATTCGTTTACACCTCGTTTTGGTCCTTCTAAATGTTGAAAATTTGTCATAATTTCTAATATTGAATGGAGAAGGGGTATTCCTACAGATTTTTCAAAACAAAGGCCCATTTGTGCTCAGTTGCACCTGCTAAAATATAGTCAAGAAATTAAGACAAAGAAATACTTTTTTTTACTGATTCCCCCTTCTATCATATATGGCTCGAGAGTCGAAATTTTTCTAAGTCCCTCTTCTATCATATATAGCTCGAGAGTCGAAATTTTTCCAAGTCCCCCTCCTATCATCTATAGCTCGAGAGTCGAAATTTTTCTAAGTCCCTCTCCTATCATATATGGCTCGAGAGTTGAAATTTTTCTAAGTCCCCCTTCTATCATATATGGCTCGAGTCGAAATTTTTCTAAGTCCCTCTTCTATCATATATAGCTCGAGAGTCGAAATTTTTCCAAGTTCCCCTCCTATCATATATAGTTCGAGAGTCGAAATTTTTCTAAGTCCCTCTCCTATTATATATGGCTCGAGGGTCGCAATTTTTCTAAGTTTTTCGCTGGACGGCGCACGGCGGACGGCGGACGGCAGATTTCTCAAATAGCCCCCCATAAAACAGGTTCCCTGTTAAAAGAGTGCAAACGTGCCTCAACCTGATCCACTCCAATCCGTTACCAATGATGACAATATTGAGTACGCACCAGATTGCACCAGAACGGTGAAGGATATAATTCTGTATGCAGTTCAGCATCAAAAATCCATAATTACATTCGGGGTAATAAGTTTACCATTCTTCTGGTGTATAATATGTAGTGCAGTGTCCAGTATAGTGTGCAGTATTTGTGGTTGTTTATGGGTTTACCTGTCTCCCTCGACCAAAACTCCCCCCTCCTAAGTCACCGACAAATACCTTACACGCTCTCCTCTTCGTCTACATCCATCCTTCACAAGAGGCTGACCCCGGAATGCGGTGATCCACTTGGATAACCGCAAAGCACCAAATTTTCGAATTTTGGTAAACACAGTATAATATCATTAAACTTTTTTCACCGGGAAGTAATAGGGAATCTATTCTGTAAAGGGAGAGGGGAAATTTTGAAACATTTTGACGTCCCGCCGCACCGTCCGTCGTTGGACAAAAACTAACCTACCCTAATCCAGTTAAGGATCAGAAGGTTTTTTTCAATCAAAGAAATTGGACTTGAAAAATTTTGAATATCAAGTTGCATATGAAAAAACAGGACTTTGAAAAATTCAATTTTTTCGAAATTTCAATTTTGAATTCAATCCTCAATATCGAAATTAATTCGTCTCATACAACAGGTTCCCTAAATTCCTCGTTTAACTTCGTCGAAGAAGGCGTCATATTTTTCACGAGGGAGGCTGAAGACCACCAAATTCACGGGTTTTTTAACGGAGTTGAACGAGGGGCACGTGGTATCTGAAAATGTAAATTGTGACGTCACAAGGCTGACTTACAACGTCATCAAGTTGTGATGTCACAAACCCGGAGTTTGAAGCTATCTATAATAGAAGGAAAACATAGAAAAAATGATCTATGACGTCATCAGATCGTGACATCACAAGGCTAACCTATGACGTCATCAAACTGTGACGTCACAGTCCCTGCCCCTAACATATACATAATGTATGATAGGAGGGGGACTTAGAAATAAGCCTGTTTGACGGGGAGTGTGGGATCTGAAAACTGCAGATTGTGGCATAACAAGGCTGACCTATGGCGCCATAAAATTGTGACGTCACAGGCCTGGACTCTGCAGCTCTATATAATAGGAGGGGAACTTAGGAGAAACTGATCTATGACATCATTAGATTGAAAAATTTTTAATAAAAAACTTTGGTGTGAAGTTTTTTATTAAAAAATTTTAACAGGGAACCTGTTTTATGGGGGGCTATTTGAGAAATCTGCCGTCCGCCGTCCGCCGTGCGCCGTGCGCCGTCCGCCGTGCGCCGTCCAGCGAAAAACTTAGAAAAATTTCGACCCTCGAGCCATATATGATAGCAGAGGGACTTGGAAAAATTTCGACTCTCGAGCTATATATGATAGGAGGGGGACTTAGAAAAAATTTCGACTCTCGAGCTATAGATGATAGGAGGGGAACTTAGAAAAATTTCGACTCTCGAGCTATATATGATAGGAGGGGGACTTAGAAACATTTCGACTCTCGAGCTATATATGATAGAAGGGGGACTTGGAAAAATTTCGACTCTCGAGCTATATATGATAGGAGGGGGACTTAGAAAAATTTCGACTCTCGAGCTATATATGATAGGAGGGGGACTTAGAAAAAATTTCGACTCTCGAACTATATATGATAGAAGGGGGACTTGGAAAAATTTCGACTCTCGAGCTATATATGATGGAAGGGGGACTTAGAAAAAATTTCGACTCTCGAACTATATATGATAGAAGGGGGACTTAGAAAAAATTTCGACTCTCGAGCTATATATGATAGGAGAGGGACTTGGAAAAATTTCGACTGTCGAGCTATATATGATCTAGGCTTCCTTGAATTTTCAATACCAAATCTCATTCGAATCATAAAACAGGTTCCCTGCGTTCCTCGTTTAACTTCGTTAAGGAAGCCGTCATTTTTTAGATAACCGTCTGGACAAGAATTTGAACCATCATTAGATTGTTACGTCACGAGGCTGAAATGTGACGTCATCAAAATGTAACGTCATAGGCTTAGCCCACTATGATAGGAAGGGGACTTGGAAAAAACTGTTTTATGGGACACGTGGAATCATAAAAATGCAGATTGTGACGTCATTGAATTTTGACGTCACAAATTCGGACTTCAAAGTTATATATAATCAAAATTATTTTATTTTCGGCTCTGCCCGCACATAAGTACAAAATTATACAAAAATTATAAGCTTTACGTTTCGGCTGACCCGCAGCCTTCATCAGAAGCTTTTAG
This sequence comes from Aspidiotus rigidus, assembly GCA_035079385.1. Taxonomy (NCBI): domain Eukaryota; kingdom Metazoa; phylum Arthropoda; class Insecta; order Hemiptera; family Diaspididae; genus Aspidiotus; species Aspidiotus rigidus. The sequence goes on from JAVHKY010000030.1 coordinate 5,278,577, forward strand.
CTTCTGATGAAGGCTGCGGGTCAGCCGAAACGTAAAGCTTATAATTTTTGTATAATTTTGTACTTATGTGCGGGCAGAGCCGAAAATAAAATAATTTTGATGAAAATTCTCCTTGCACGAAAAAATTGTTTTGAATTTAGTTATATATAATAGAGAGAGAACTTGGAAAAAAACTGATCTATGACGTCATCAGATTGTGACATCACAAGGTGGAACTATGACGTCATCAAACTGTGACGTCACTCAAGATTTATAGAATAGGAGGGAGACTTAGAAAAAAACCTGTTTGATGGGACACGTGGGATCTGAAAAACGCTGATTGTGATGTCACAAACCCAGACTTTGAAGCTATATAATATAACAGGAACTTAAAAAAACTGATTTATGACGTCAACAGATTGTGACATCGCAAGGATAACCTATGTCGTCATCAAACTATGACGTCATAGGACCCATTCCTAAGCTATATATGATAGGAGGGAAACTTGGTAACAACTTGTTTTATGGGATCACCTAGTGTCTGAAAAATGCAGATTGTGAAGTCACAAGACTGACCTATGGCGTCATCAAATTGTGACGTCGCACGCCCGACTTTGGTGCTCTATATAATAGGAGAGAAACTTGAAAAAAATATATCTATGCCATCCTCAAATTGTGACGTCACAAGGTTGACCTATGACATCATTACACTGTGACGTCACAGGCCCTGTCCCGAAGCTATAAATGATAGGAGAGAACTTGGTAAATTTTCGAGTTTCTAACTTTGGCGGTCGGCGGACCTGGACAGTGGACGTATGCTCTGTGGAAGTCAGCTTGTCATTAATTGACCTCTCCTCCTCTATTGAAGATTTTCTTATACGTCACTGTTCTCCCTCTTTTTATTATAGAAGCTCCCATTCATATCCTCACCTTCAAATTTCTACTTCCTCATTACTCCTCTTCTCAGTATACTATACATAAATCATTGTTCCTGTCACGAGTTGTTGAGCATTCAGCAGAGGTAAAGGTCAGAAATAGTAACGAGTTCGATGAAGAGGGAAAATGAGGAGAAAACAGAAAAAACTGAAGATGTAACCGAAGCTTTCAATTTGGAAACCGTATTAAACTTCTAAGGATGATAGTCGTTTTTAACGGTTTTCTACATGCGTTGAACACTTTTATGATTGTAAAGAAACCTCAAACCGAGAGTTCGACTGAAACTTATAAAAATGTTTGTTGGTAATAAAGTTTACAAACCAAAATCCGTATATACCTATGGCAAACAACCGATATAAGACAGTATAATAATAGTATTGAAGCTCGGATAAATGCCTCGGGGACCTAGAGTGAATTACTATCAAAAAGTAGAGAAATTTTGCTGCTGTATTTACGCGAATGAAAGATTGACATCATGCGAACAAGATTTTCCGTTTACGGTATAACAGAATGATGTCGGGAGTATTGGTAAACGAAAGAAGTTTAAAGAAATATTGTTCAAAAAAACGTACATTGCACTCTAAGAAAGAATTTTTTTTTTTTTTTCTTTTCTTATGAAGTACTTGCTCTGTACAAATGCCGGAAAAATCGGTTTTCATCTTATTGCGTTCGCGTGGCAAATGTCTTCGAATTCTGTCGGGAAATCGAATATTACATTCGGAGGAAGTTAAAACATCGAGAAAATTAATCGCGATCCTACATTCACGACGACGACGAGGACGTAAGAATAGAATTCTACACACGTATAGTGTTTATAATAAACAATGTGAGCTTTGGTCCATTGCGTTGCGTTTCATAAGTTGGCTTTAGAGATGAAAAGACAGTTATATCATCAATTTTCGCCATATAGTACCTGCTCCCGAGGAAAATATTCTTACTTTCTCTACAATTTTTTTTTTTTCTCTTTCTTTCAGGAGAGTGTTTCAAATTCGACTCCGGCGTTCAGCATCGTCATCATCATTATCATCATCATCATCATGCCAAGTTAACGACGAGCACCGTTAACGGACGATTTAATGCACGCACATTTTAAAGGGTCTGTATTTCTCTAAACTTTTGAAAGGTAAACTTCACACGATGCTTTGATAACTTTTTTTCACTGACAAAAAATAAACGTTTTTTAATTTGTAATTTAGCAAAATATTAAGCCGAAAGAAAAATTATATTTGAACGCGGAATACAATAATATTTTCCAGTTTAATTAAAACGACAAATAAACAAAGTAATTATACCAAAGAAAATCCCGTCTTCGAGAGGTTTTCTGTTGAAAAATAGAAACGAGGATAAATTGAAAAACAACGATCGCAAGCACCACTCAAAACTCTCCTCGAGTAATATAATAAAGTCAAATTATCAAAATTGATACGCGATTCCCCAGGATACAAAGGCGTACCTGTAGGCTTCTCGATTAACTATATCGACAGTATATTTTGATGACGAACTCAGCGTTCAACAGAAGTCGACTAAAATCCCCTGACCTTTGTGAGGTACACACCAAGCTTGAAGTAAGAGTTTTCCCTATGAAGGAGGACTTCGGGCCCTTCTTTAAAATTGTAACAACTTTCGATCAATGATCAGCAAAGGCTGACTCCCCTACTTTCTTTTTCCTCCAAGCTTTTTTATGTTCGTCAACTCTAATTTGGAGCTGACGGTTGGTCATTCCTATATAGACGCTAGGGCAATCTCCACAACCACCCTATAAACCCCTCCCCTCTCGGCCACTGGGATAGGGTCCTTTAGTCTGACGAAAAGGCTCTTAACCGTGTTGACATTATAGAAGGCCGTTTCTGGGCATGTTTTCATCGGAGTTAGGCCGTATCCTCCGTCCCTTCAATTTTCGGCCGCCCTAAAATACGTTCTGCTTTCTCGGAGTCACTTTTAATAAAGAAAGAGTCGACTCTATTTCTGTGGTCTAGAAGATAATTGAATTTTAACTCATGGTTCGCTTTTTGAGGGTATTGAAAGATAAATGAGTATAAGTTAGGTAAGAAAAATATAGCTGCAGTACAAGTGTACCAAAAAGAACATTTTTATTCTTGTACATCTCTCGCTCTCTCCCGAAATGAATAAAGAATGAAAAGGAAAACAATACAAAAGTGAGTTCAACAATATTCCATCTCTAATTTTTACGCAGGAGAGCCGATTTCCGTGCTAGGTTTAGAATTAGTTTTTATGAACGCATTTTGCAGCACCCCCAAATTATTCCTCTATTGATTAGTTTTCTCTGCTCCGGATTTATAACTACCTTTTATCACTGTGGTATTTCTAATGATTAATTCATACATAGGTACTCGTAAAAAAACCATAGAAGGTATAAAAAATTATCCTGTTCATTTGTACGCTTTGTTTTTTTTCGCCGCATCAAAGTACCAACAATAATGCGTTTCTGAGTATGAGGTAAAATCAAACAACGAATCCGTCCTTTTTTTTCTCTCCTTTAACGAATAGACAGACAGCTTTACAACGAGGGAAATATACGAGTTATAAAAACTGAATATTTCATCCAATTTCGTGCGAATTTTCACATATTTTCATTATGCACGCTAGGTACGGTTTCTGAAAACTATACTAAAAAGGAAATAGGACTTAGGTTTGATGTATTCTTTTTCTATATTATGTGAAAAAAATGAAAATTAGTAGCCATCACAATACGATATTTGAATTTGTTATTGAACACTTATTATAAATCTACAGCAAAATAATTTCTGGATGAAAAGAAGTTGGTCTATCATATAGTACTTATTTTGAAAACGAGTAAACTGAACTCTAGGTAATATTTATTTTCGCTTTGGAAAAATCCTGGATAGAGATTTACGTATAAAATACGTATAGTGAAAACCTACGTACTCTAGTTGATAGAAGAAGGGTTACGCATCGCTTCCTCATTTTTATTATTTTTCGTTCTCTACACAAACAAGCGATTCATTCTTAAGCGACCGATCGTTCACTTCGAAAGTGATGACAGAAAGCGTTGTTAATATATTAAGCTGACACACTTTTGTTAGAATATCAAGTGCGTTTTGCTTTTCCGAGAACAAAAGACTTTTGTCTCAACTTCGAGCTCGAATACAGTGTCCAGAGAGTTCATCTACGCCTATATACGTATTGTTTCTTCATAATATCGTCCTCCTTTCGGTTCCTACACGTCTACATAAAACTTATTATTTTTGTTATTGACCCAAAATTTTTTAATTATTCTCAAACTCCGAGCACAAAAGCATGGATAGGCTGTTTAAGCTCAATTTCAAAAATTGAACCGAAGACTGAGCACAGAAGAATGAAGTACGTACTTATTTTTCCGTCGATATAGACGTACTTTGGAGTTCTATTTATGAGAAGAGGAAGACTTAGATGAATTTCGAATATTCAACTGTATGGGAATTGGGGTGGGAGGTTTATAATTTCGTTTTTTGAGCTATTCAGAAAAGGAGATGACTTTTGAAGTTATGATGTATACTGTACAGCTGAAGGGATTCAATTGAACTTTCGTCCTTGAACAACATACGTGTGACCTTGAGTGGAATCAAATGATTCAAGAAGAAACTTACCGAACTGACCCGGAAAAAAGAGGAAATTAAGAAACAGCGACACCAAAACACAACTTGGCTTTCAGAACCAAGAACATATTAAGCATCATCCTCCACAGAAGAAGAAGAAGGGAGACTAATAGAAAAATATGATGTGAGACCAAGAGCCGAAATCTGAATTGAGAAAGTACTGTTAGACATGAAGGGGAATAATGTGCCCAACCAATGGCAGAACGCATATCTGCAGAAGAAGACCTGGCAGAAGCAATACTGTAGTGTAATAGAGAACGACGATTACACACAAAAATGAAATAGTATGACGCGGAGATTGGATACAAAGAGCTGAAGAAGGAACTGACCCATCAATAAATCGGAGGCAGGCAGACCGAAGTAAGCCAGTAAAATGGAAGGAAGTTGGATTCGCTGGACCTATTTTATGCTTCGTTAGCGCCACCGGTCTTAGTTCGGATGAAGGAAATGTAATTTCCACACCATGTTGCGCGACCTTAGTTCATACCATGTGCTTTACTGAATTTGACAGGCGCCCAGAATGCTCATACTCGTAATTTGTTTTGGTAAGGTTTTTACATGATTTTATTTAACAAAACAAAGCTCCAAGTTTTGTGGATAGAAGACGCTGTAAGCTGACCTTCTCATGGTATCTTTTAGTTCACACTAACAAGCTTACATTTCTACTCTGTACCTACAAACAGCGTTTCAGCCGTAGGTACTAGCGCCAAACATATATTAATTTCTAGATTAAATTTTATAATAATAATTTTTTGATGAGATGTATTAGGTTTTATATCTCTTTTAATAATCATTTATTATAATAATTATATTATTATAAAAATAAGAATTTTAGTTGTGTTATTTAATCCATTTTAATAGTAATTTTTTAATTTTTTATTTATTCTAAAAATAATTTAATATTAAGTTTAAATTTTAATATTAATTATTTATTTATATTTTGTTCTTTTATAAAAAGATCTCAATTTCCATTAAATTTATGATTAACTGAAGCAATAATTGCTCCATTACCTATTTCTTTTTTAGTTCATAACTTTAGTTTTGGAGTATATTCTATTTTTTGCTATTTAAATCATTTAAATTTAAAATGAATTGAATTGAATATTATTTATTGATCATGATTTTTATTATAGAATTATTTATTTAATAAAAATATTTATATCAATTTTTAATAATTTATATATTATTAATTTAATTACTAAATTTAGATTTGTTATTGTTATATTATTTTTTATTAATTTATTGTTGATAAAATTAATTTTTATTAATTTCATTTATATTATATTTGTATTATTAGAGTGCCCTCCAACAGCCGATCGGCCAATGACAGGAAGGCACTATAAACAAAAAATAAAAAAAATGAAAAATAGAAATAAAAATGATAGAAAAATACGGATAATAAACAAACAAAATTCAAAACTCAAAATCCAAAATTAAAAAAAAAACAATCATGATAATGATAATATTTTTGTATATTAATTTGTTAATTAAATTAGTGTTTTTAAAATCATTTTTTAATAATTTTTTTATTCATAATGATTTTTTTATGGTTTTAAAATTTAAATTAATTATTTTTATTAATAAAATTAGAAATAATATTGATGATAAATTTTCATTTAATATTATTGAATATAATTTACTTATTTTTTTCATTAATTATAATATAAAATTTTGATTTGAATATTTAAATTTAAATTTAATATTTAATTCAATAAATAAATAAATAAAAATAATTATTATTGATTCAATATCAATAATAAGATGAAAATAATTAATAAGTAATGGAAAAATTAATTTTGAAATTTTTCATGTTCTTAAATCCTGATTCATATCTATTATAAAGATTTTTTAAATTAATTATTATAATAATATTAATATTTTAATAATAAATGATACGACCTTTTGGTTACCGGCCTGCAGACATTTTTTCCGAAAACCGCCTCAATAAAACAGGTTCCCATGTTAAAAGTCGAAAGCATAATGCAGTAAAAACGTAGCACATGCAATTCAGCTTGTTTCCGGCACAAAATTGAACAGGACAGGACCTGGCCATATTTACAGCCCCTCACAAGGTTGGGAGGGAAGGAGACTGACACAAATGAAAAACTCTACCGTCAAATGTTCCATCAATCCCAAAAATCTACTAAATGTTCAAACTAGGTCTTGCATGTCTGCAGACTCCCCCGCGGCACAATCCAGCCCAAACGAATCTACTCACTCCCATCCCAAGAATCGAGATGAGAGGCTGGGGATTCTGGCCTAGAAATTGAGATAGTAAAGTAGATCGCAGCAACCGAAGGTGGTTCAGGGAGTACTTGGAATAGTAGAAGTAAATAAAAAAGCTCATGACAAAACAGTGAGGAAGTAACTCGGATTAGTATATATGAAGGAAAATACTCAAGCAAGGTGACAAAGCCATATTCAGTGGTCTTAATGTAAATAAAGGGATCCATAATAACTCAGTCATATACGGTGAAGAGAATAAGCAATGATCAGGCGGAAGAAAAGGACAAGAGAAGCTCAATTGCAATCGGTGCGAAAGCATCTACATTGGTGAGACTAGGGAGAAGTTCAATATTAGGAGAAAGAAACACGAAAGATCAAGGGAAAAAGAAGAAGGGAAGTCACTGATTAGCAAACACTGCAATAAAGAGCAGAATGGTGAAGAATACGTAGTTGAAGTCATACATCTAGAAACCCGCACAAAGAGAAGAAACCTCTGGAAACAGCAAAGAGGAAATTTACCAGACTCCTGAACAAATGTCATCACGTTTGACAGCAAACATAATTTGGTTTTGTCATGAACAGAACTGACCAATGAGATCACAGCAAACTTGATAGCCAGTAGAAACGCAACATATAGGTTGAAGAATGAACCAATCAAAACGCGGTATTGTAGCAAATAAGATTCAACAGTGTTATACTTTGAAGACCAATGTTTAAAGCTCTGTTCCTCAGTAGCGATACAATTGATGATGAGGTAACGTCCCGAACCTCTCTTCTAGGCTGACTAATGAATCAGAATAGTACAACCCAATAAAAATCAATCTAAAAAAATGAAAAAACAAGGTAGAATAACTAAATCAAAAATGATAATTGTTTCAATTCCTTCTTATACACGCTTTCACCCTTTTCAGTTCTTCGTACGGAAAAGTTACCTTGACGAGCGGCGACGTTTCTCTTTTTCGCATTAAAATTTATGAAAATCAACTTAGTCTTACTTCTGCTTGAGTACCTTTTCCCACCACGTTCGCGATGGGACGCGGCATATCCTATCTAAATTGAGTTCTACTTAAATCTGATACACCGCCTACGCGATGCTCGGCGATCTTTCAAAGTACTTCTTTATTAAATAAGAATTATTATTAAGTTTACCGCGCGTTTTCGAACTTTTCCATGATTTATTCTTTTTATGCTCAATTCTTTGTTTTTTCTGTTTCTTCGTCTTCCACCTCGCCGGTATAAATTTGAACAACATGACTACGCTATTATGGAAATACAACCTTAATTTAGCTCATACCTCGAGAACAAAAAACTTGAATTACATCCGCAAGCAGCGTCCAGCCTGCGCTAATTTATTACCTCTAATTTATGTGGAACAGTAGACCTACGATGTGTCTAAGAACTTTAAAAAGAGCTTGAAATTGTTGGTGCTGAGAGGTCGCATTCGGTGAAAGAGAAGAAAGGAATAAAGAAGGAGGAAAGAATACCTCAATAAAATGAGAAAGAGAGAATGTGTTTTTTCCTCAGCCAAAATAAATGGTTAGTTAGTATCGGATGACTGACAATCGTAATTGCTACGAATTACGATATTCATTCAAGGTAATCTGGATGTTAACTAGCGTAAGGAAAAATGCCGCTGTGTAGCGGCGAGCGCCCAACGTATTTCGGCTGCGAAATTGGCGAATGTTTGACAAATGTACTGCTCTGCAATCAGCTATACATTTTCGAACGGGCACTAAGATTAATGAAGGTTATCCTGTCGTAAAGAGAGGGAAATCAACGATAATGAAATTACCGAGAACCCAGCACTCGTGAAACAATCCTGTAGCCACGTTTACGCCGACAAATAACTCGCCACAGTCCTGCTGCAGATCTGCACCACGACGCGTTCGCCTTTGCTATGCAATTCGAACTTTCATTTCATGAACTGATATTTAAACGAGTGCATGCATAATAGGTGTTCAGGAATTTTCTTTCGGCTTGAAGTACGAGTATTTACCCTTTCATTGAAGGAAAAAATAATATACAAATATCTCTTATTTATTCAATGTCAAAAGATAAAGTAAAGCAAGCGCTTGTGCGCATTTCCCGAAACTTTTACTCTCCATATTGAAGAACTGAGGCCCTAGAGACAGAATTTGCCCGGTTCAAGGAATTAGACTAGCGATGCGGAAGGAAAAGATGACAGAAAAATTTTTTCTGTTGTGAGTTCGCAGTGAAAAAACGGCTATTGAGCGCGTTTGATTAAACTGGGAGGGAGATGAAGAAAATTCACTCATCAGCTCCTGATTTTTTAATTTTCTAATCTGAATAAAAACTGTTTGCAGAGTTCAAAAAAGTATCCAGACAATAAAATGGATACCCCTAGATTCCACGCCTTCCAGGGCTACTTTGCGCTCGGGGAATTTTTTAATTATTTTTTTCTAAACTCTGCAAATAATTTTATATAATATTATTCATTTTATTCAGATTCAGAAATTGAAAAATCAAGAGCTGATTCTGGTATTTACCTCATTTCCTGGAAGAGCGAGAATCCTCTCACTGCGAGGGCGCAAGCTTTCCAGCTTTGTGATATCATTTCTTTCCAACGCTTGAAATAACGAGAATTTTCGCGTATTCTACGGCTTCGATCAAACACGGGGCGATCGCCGTCTTCTCACCGGGAATTCACAACAGAAAAAATCTTTTTGTCATCATCCCCTTCCGTCGCTTAAAACAACGAGAATTTTCGCGTATCTCCGGTTCGATTGGATGCAAGGCGACGACCATTTTTTCACCACGAGCTCACAACAGAAAAAATCTTTTCCATGTCATTTCCTTTCATCGACATTACAATACGAGACAATTTTCGCGTATTCTCCCGCCTCAATCAGAGGCGGATCGACCGCTATTCTCTCACCACAAGCTCACGACCGAAGACGATCTTCTCCTTGTATTTCCTTGCTCATAAATGCCAATTTTTGAAGTATTGTTTCCTGTCAGGTATCTCAGGGTGTCTCAGGAGGGGATTCTTTCACTTCATGCAAGTGCGCGGCTCCCAGTTACACAGTTTGTACCGGTGCGACTTGAAAAAATGAAGAAAGTGAATGTCAGAACTGCGTATTATCCAGCCCGAACATTGACTATTAATTTCACGTGGTCTATCGCGGTAGCAGTCATAGCTTACCGCGCTATTGATGAAAAATCACAGAAATTCACCAAATTAATTTTGACTTTTTTCATAATGTTCCACCTCACTGAGGACTTTGATATTAGGATATGTTGTACCTGAAGGCATGGCGCATGGAATGAATGAATTTCCCTAGACGCCAGCCCCTGATTTTTTGGCAAGTGAGTTTGAAGTTTTGTAATTGTTAAAAACTAGGGAAAGTATGGATGATTTTTTTTTAGAAAAAATACCATGGATGAACGTCCAAATCTTCTAAAATGTATCGCAGTTTCATTGCTCTGCGATAATTATTACCTAATGTTACAGCAATTTGGATTTTAGGCCTAAAAATCGCTGAAATCGACTGCTCTCACTAGAGTTTGGTGGAGATTGAAATCTGATTAGGACTGGAAGATATTTTGCCACTCTTGCCAGCCCTGAGCAAAGGAAAGAACATCCCGACGTAGAAAATTTAGGCTGAGGAAGCCTTTCTGCAGCCTCCGGAAAAAAGACCACCATATAATACAATATCATTGGGTGGCTTATGTTATCAGTCCCATTTAGAAACACTTCGCCCGAAGTTTCTTTTTTCTTTAGATTAAAGAAAAAACACTTGGGCTTTGCCCGCACTCATTAAAAAGACAAAAAATTTTTTAATCGACGTTTCGGTTACCTCGTAACCTTTATGAGTGCGGGCAAAGCCTAAGTGTATTTTCTCTAATCTTAATTTCTTTTTTCTCAATAACTCATTGAATAAAAATTTCAGCGGAAAATAATGAGAATAAAAGTGATAGAGGTTAAAATTATCTTTAACTGAAACCAATTTCAAACGTTTCTGTGCGAAAAATCCTCCCAGAAAGAAATGTACAGGGGCCTTCCACCCAGTGAGCGTTCCCGACATTGCCTTCTATCCGGCTTTGAGCCCATTTAAAGCCATCCAGTATGGATGTTTCTCCTGCACCGACCAATCAGAATGCTCCTTACGTAAACATGTAGCTTGTTATTGGCTCATGACCCCATATTTAGCTCTCTAAGAAGGACTTTTGTAGTTTGTGTGCCACCCGTCTTCAGGAAGTCTTTGAAGCCCTCCAAGCCTGTTTGTAGTTCGCTCTCAGTACATTTATAACCGTTTTGTAGTTCATTAATTTTTCAGAATATTTTGTGAAATAATGGCCAAATAATTCAAGAAAATCTCACAAAATTTCATTTTCAACAGAAATATTTTCCAATAATAATAAAGAAATGAAAAAAAAAAAAAATGACGTTTATCGTGGCATGCAATTATGATTCAAGGCTTGATGACGATTCGTTCCTTTGGTACCCTACTTCCTAGCCTATTCTGCGTCCCTTTACCTATTGCGTTCACGATATCAGTTGAGGTAAAGCGTCTACAGACGTAATTCAACAGTTTAAATTTTCTCAAAATACACTAATTTCGATCTTCCTTTAAGGGTGCAATTTTTAAATTAGAATCCGACTACCTACAATTCTTTCATGTGCATTATTTTTGGTCGTAATATTTCTGTACTTGTTTCTCTTGAAAATACTGCTCAAATAGAAAAATATTATTGGCCTGAATGAAATATTTTTGGAGTTTGAAAAAAGTCTTTTTAAAATTTAGTAAAGAGAAAGAAAAAAAAGAGACCTGAACTGTACAGGACGAGCATGATAACAGTAAAATGTAACTTCAGGATAAATTTGTTCTAGCGCAAAAACGCAAAGCGTTAGATGTTTACTCAAGTATAACAAAGTTGTAACTCATTTTTATCTACAATTTGAGTATGGACCGAGCTTTTGACGACTTTTCTGGGCTGAGTTATGGACTGAATCTGCCAAAAATTGACCAATTTGCCGAAATTTTCAGAGTGAAAGTTTAAGAATTACCTCATTTTGAAATTTTGGAGGGTGATATAAATACTTTCTTCGGAATCAGTGCTAAATTTCATTTATGAATCGAGTAAAATTTGAAAGTACAAGCGATTTTTCATCTTTGAGAATCTAGGCAAATGTGGCACATTTCAGTCTATCAAATTCAAAACGATAAAGTTGGGTGAACGATGGTTAATAAAAAGCGATGGGAGGGTGTATCCCCATACCCTACTTTTCTACGCTACTGTGGGGTTCATTTTTTCGAAGAAAAAGTTTATTAACCAAAAATGAAGCCCTTGGAAGTCCTCCACTACCCGGACTTAGAGAGTGATTCAAAAATGCTACAGTTGGGTAACTTCCCTTCTTTCATGAAGGCAGGCGTGGTTTTCTCTGCTACCTTGTGTAGCCTTCACCCGGGGTTGAAGCCAATAATAATTCTTCGTCGGGGGTAAATAACTTTTATTTTTATTAATTCACGAGCTGCTAGCAGCCTGCCTTCAAGGCTATGAACTCGGCGAAATTGTGTTCAAATGCGTGAGAGGAAGTTTGCTTGTTGTAGAAAGTTTTGAAGTACAGAGAGAGGTTTATTGTTGATGATTTTTTAAAACAGTTAGGCCAAAATAATGGAAGGGGCAATGCGACGAGAAGAGACAAAAAGGCTTATTAATTTACTAATATTGTTATATTTTCGTCTGTTTCAGGCCAAGGTGCAACTCCCAGAGTAATCATACACACGTGTTGAAATTTAATTAAGAAGATGAGAAAAGAACGAAGAAAAAAGGGAACAGACTCTTGTGTTGGCGTTTTTTTAATACGGTATATTATGAGGAAGTTTGCTAACAATTAGTGTGACTTTTTACAATAAACGAGTATTATTTTTCAATACTTTTCTTGTCTGAAAATTCTAGTTCCAACCCGAAAATTCCGTAATTGTGTAGACATGGCGCAACAGTCAAGAAATTCATCGTGTTCGGATTTCTTTTTTCTCTCGTCGAACGAAGAAATACGTCGATTTTTTCCTAGTAGATAAAAAGGGGTACAAAATGTGCGAAGAATGTGTCTCAAAGATACCCGTTATTAGATTTATCGACTGGTGTAACTTGGAATAAAATCTACGGTAAGTTTTTTTTTCTTTTCCTATAATTCCTAAATTTTTTTGCCGTTGGATTTCCAATTCTTTTAGTATGTTAATGCTTCGTGTACTTCTATTTTCTATCTGTGTCTCTTCTTTCGTATTGATCATTCGTCTAACTTTATGAAAGTTTCAACAGTGAAGTGAATTCACTCAATATACCATCGGATTTTCCAGTTTCCAAAAAGCTCGACGTTAATCTTTGATCAAAAATTATTAACATGAAAATATCGCAGATCTTCCCAATTCCCGTTTCAAACCTTCAGAAAGTAATGTTTCGGAAAAAAATTGTTCGCGTCTGCACTTTGTACAGACGTCCAATTACTGTACGTAATTTGATATAGGTCGAAAAGAAAATTCGAATGATGCGTTGCTAAAACTCCGCAAAAAAAGTCTCAATTTATTTTACACGCAGAATCGAAAAAAAAAGTTTTCTTCTTTTCTACTAGACTTCTTCCTTCGGGATATGAAAGAAATTGCTTTCTTCCAGTGTAGATGATTATTCACTGCACATACAGTAGACTATAAACGTTCTTTTTTCTCATTCTCCCATCTTTTTTATTCTCTCTCGCTTTCCTCGTCTGCGCGTCTCTCTCTCTTTCTCCTGTAAGTAAGCTACACGAAATAAAATATCCATTACCTTCCCTAGAAATATAAATTCTACCTGTTGTGAAATCTGCTTAGACTTTTGTTTTTATTTTATCCTCTGTCAATTTGCTAGAGATTGCTCTAGCGTGGTATTGTAACAAGATTATATAGTGTTGCGTATTGCGGATATTCGAAAAGTGGATGGAGGGATAAAAATCTGTATGTAAAGTACATAATAATATGAAATAGAATTTTTCGCGTATTTAATGACGATCAAATATTATCAACTGATTGTTGTACAACGAGTTTGATATACTCCGGGGATTACGGTTATAAAAATACTGTTACGAGGAAGAAACCTTAATACATAGAGCGATTTAAAATTTGCAAAAAAAAAACCAACGTAATGGACGCGCATTTATTATGCGAGCACGTCTTGTCGGATAAGAGGATTTCATGATCAGTTTTTCCCCCTTTTTACAGATTCTAATTCGACGGCAATTAGCGGGGTGTCGATGTATCGGCGGATTTCAAAACGTGCCACTCCTCTCTCGTCGGAAGTAGTTGTACTAGGACTCTAATCTACTTATCGTGGAAAATTTATTAGCATCCACAACGTAGTGCCGCATTTTAGTTAGATTGTGAGACTTTCAAATTAAAAGGGAAGCAATTCGTGTTTGTCAGTAGTGTTACTCTCAGTCGCGTCTCAGAATGGGGTAAAAGCTCGAGCGCAGAAAATCATTTACAGAGACGCAGGACCTTTCCACGCTGCTTTCTCAAAAATGTGTTTTCTGCACTATTGCCAAAAATACGCCGTCACCAAAACCAAGATGAAAGATAACGCCGATTCCAATACAAATCAATCACATCATTTTTCTTTTTAAATTGGTTTTTATTTTCATTGCTTTTTTTCGCGTATTTTGGTCTTGGCGTATTGCTCGTTTCGCGCGACAATAAAATTTCCGATGTCCTTTCCGAGAAAACATGAGTTACGTTTTGTACTCGTTTACTGAAAAGCTGGCGACGTTTAAATTGTCTTTAAACATCGGATTGCGTGGTCGTGGCTTTTATTTTAGCACCGTTCTCCCAATCGTGAAATAGAGGCGAGAAGTAAAACGGAGTGAAATTTTACAGAATCTCTTTTGAAATTTTTGAAATTGATCTTCGTACGTGTGCTTATGTAAAGCGATATCATCTTGTGAGCAAAATTATCCTGAAAATATTGTCAATTCAAAAATAATTCTTGAAAGTCGCACAGTTTGAATGATCAACCTGTACTCGAGTTGGAAAGAATTTATTTTCAAAAAATCAATTGAATTAAACCCTTCGAAATTCTTTGGTGTTAGTAATTGTTTTCTCTTTTATGTACCAGCAATTTCACTACAATCTTATGCTCATAAGCTCAAGTGGTGCCTCGAGAAATTTTCTACAGCGTATAGACGAATAAAAAGTGAGATGAAATGAGAGTGAAGGACTACAGCAGGGAAAGAATTTAAGTGGACGAGGCGTAGGACTCTTTCAGCATTGCTAAGGAGGAAAATTGTATAATCGATACCAAATTTGGAATTTAATGACGTAGCCCGGTGACCCATGTCTAGTTCAAATGTACGTTTATGTAACGTTGAATTGATCCTTACTTGGCTTGTCATTCCGACCTAAAATTGACAGAAAATCGATGTCAACTTGGGGCCATTTGACCATTTCTGCACTAGTCAAGCATGATTGAGATTCTTAATGGTCACTGCTACACAATTATGACTGCGCATTCTATCTGCAAGCAGCAAAGTCATCAAACAGGCAGAATACTTGGGGGGAGGGGGTGACTGTATATTGAGTCCTGACGTCTATTTGAGGTCGACTTGAAGAAGATCAGTGTACATTACCAGAAAACTAGAAATCGACCCAGCAGAAAGCGGCTAATTTCAGTGTGATGGAAAAATTTGCAGAAGTTACTTGAAATCGACTCTAGATCAACGTCAATTCGAAGTAAATTAATTTACAGTTCCAGAAAACTACAAATCAATCTGAAATCAACCCAACAGAGTAGTCATTTCAGGATTACCAACAAAACTCACGGGTTCTTTAACGGGGTGGCAGGGGACCTGTTTTAAGGGGCACATGGGATCCGAAAAATGTTGATGTACCAGAACTATGACGTCAACAAATTGTGTCGTCAAAGGCCCGGCCTTTGGAGCTGAATATAATACGAGAGGACTTAAAAAAATTCCGATCTCCGAGCTATATATGATCGAAGATGGACTTAGAATACACATAACTTAAAAGAACGTTCTGAGTCTTACAGTTTTTGAAGCATTGCATATCTATTCACTCTAAGGGGCTGTCTTTCAGGCTACATGTACACCGACCATTGTGTTATACATGATAAGAGGGAGACTTAGAATATCTTAGAAGGACGTTCTTATTCTTACTGTGTTTGAAGCGTCACATATCTGGCTCTTTGAAGGGGCTAATTTATAAAGCAATGCATATCTAGTTACTCGAAGGGGCTGTCTTTTAGGCTACATATGTACCGATCATCGAGCTATATATGATAGGAAGGGGACTTGCAAATACCTTAGGATGTTTTGAGTCTCATGGTGTTCAAAACATCGTATATCTGCCTCTTTGAAGGGGCTAAGCCGATTGGTCCGTAAAGCATTGCATATCTAGTTACTCGAAGGGGCCATCTTTCACGTTCTGATGATGTTTAAAGCGTTGTATATCTGGCTCTTTGAAGGGGCTGTCAATCGTATAAAGCATTACATATCTAGTTACTTGAAGGAGCTACCTTTCAGGCTACATGTACACCAACCATCAAGCTGTGTATGATAGGAGGTGGACTTGGAACACCTTTGAAGGATGTTCTGAGTCTTATGGTATTTGTAGCATTGCTTATCTGGCTTTTTGAAAGGGCTACGTCAATTGGTGTATGAAGCATTGCATATCTAGTTACTCGACGGGACCATCTTTCAGGCTACATATATACCGACCATCGAGCTATATATGACAGGAGGGGGATTTCGAAAATTTTTGAGCTCTGGGATTTGCCGGCCGGCCGGATGGCGGAAAGCGGACGTTTTTCTCGGAAAACCCCTCCAATAAAATAGTTTCCCTGTTAAAACTTTGGAGAAGTTGACTCAAAATCAACTCGAGGCCAACGTCCATTTGCGCTTGATTGAAAGTCAGTCAGCATACATCATCAGAGAACTACAAATTGACTAGAAATTGACCCCAACAGAGCAACTGTTTCAGGTCGATGGAAAAATTTGGAGAAATCGGCTTGGAATCGACTCCAGATCGACGTTGATTTACAGGTCGATTATAAGTCAATCGCCACGGCGTACATCACCAGAAAACTACTAGAAGTTGACTCAACAAAGCCGTTGATTTCAGATCAGTGGAAAAATTTGGTGAGTTCAACTCCATACATCAACGTTGATTTGGAGTCGACTAGTTTATAACCACAGAATCAGAAATTGACATTAAATTGATGCTGTTGATAGAAAATTTGAAGAGGTAGGCTTAAAGTCGACTCGTCGACAGTTGATTCCAACAATTATAGACTTTTAGTCTATTATTAGTCGACGCTAGAGGTGTAGACGAGAAATTGACATCATATTGGCGATGAACATGATTTATGAGGAAAGAGTAGAGGCAGAGAAATTCGCTGGCAGTGCCAAGTAAATAAAGATAATGTTTAGATTGTCTACTAGTAAGTGCTGTCCTCATTTATATTTCAGAGCTACGCCTGCTTTGTGATAGCATAATGTCCTAGTTTGCCCCGTTTTCGGACTAATACAGGTGTAGTGTACTATAAGGTAAGCTACCTAGCTAAGGGGGAGGGGGGCTTCGATCGCTCCGCTTGTCTGCTCTGTTTTCTTGGATTCGTATAGGCGTCGTTTAGTGTAAGATAAGTTATCTAGGTGAGGGGGTGAACGAACGTTGGATTAATATGAGCAAAGTGAACTGTAAGTCAAGTTATCTAGTCAGGGGGAGAGATGAACGTCAGAGAGAGTGAGTCTTCAAATGATATGAACATTAGTGACGTTATTAGTTCGTGACGTCATAACCATTTATGATGGTTGATTGTGACGTCATCACCAGTACCTGTGAGGCCATCAGCATTCATAATGCCATCAGCTTCAGCTTTCTCTTTTATTCTCGTGATCACTCACTCCGCTTTTAAACCTTCCAACAGTCTCCAGTTTACTGAGCCCAATAGTAATACTACTCGAGTCTCCCTTATACTAGGTCTCCGGGTCAATACGTTGCAGATTTCAAAATCGGGGCACTACTCCTCTACCTCCATTATACTGGCCTATAGAGTATACAAATTATACGAGGCGTATTATTCGCTTTTATGAAACCAGGCCTGAGATAAGCCTAACATACAGCACTGTAAAAGTCTATACTAAACCACTTTAAGATCACGAGGATGAAGGGAGGTGGGTTGAACTTACAGATTTCAGAATCAGGCTCGGAGTCAGGGTTGATGACGTCATAATTGGAGGAGGCCTTGGGTTTACGGTTATAAAGGAAAAGAAGAGATACAGTATACAGGACTATTATAAGATGGGAGGGTCAACTCGCGGAGGTAGTGTAAATCGGCAAATTTCGGAATTAGAGGCTAGGATTCAGGACTCGGCGAACTCGTAGATTTTCAGAATTATGTCTAGGATTCCTTACCGGGCGGCGGGGGAGGGCCTATTCACAAGGATGGTGTGAACTAACAAATTCTGGAGGATTCAGGAAACTTCAGGAAAGAAATGAAACATTTTAATATTTCAAATCGATGATGAAAATCTTGAATCGAAGCTCTAACTGTTCATCTATGTATAGGAAATATGAAATAAAAACGAATGAAAATATGAATAATGTAGAAAATAATGAAGGAATAAGGAAGAATATTGCTTTGGACTTGACATTTTTCATAATCCTTGAAGCAGGTCAATGTCAGAGGGCGTTACATGCTCTTTCCGAATATGAATCATATTTCAGCTTATCGCGAGCCAAACAATCCAACCATGTTAAAATACAGAACGAACGAGCTTATTACTTTTAAAGTCGAAAGTGAACACAGAGGGGGTTATTGAGTCATCAGCCCCTCCCAATGACCGGAACCAACGAAAATGATGGAATGACACGGTACAGACGCAGAGGAAACGATCTCACTATTTCTCTTAAGAAAACAAAATATGGTCGGATACTTCGTAACGTACCACCATAACCCCATCTGACTGTCTCAGAAACTGAAGAGCGAAACAAATTGAAGAAAGAACGAAATACTTCGAATAAAAATAAAATGAAGCGGGTACCATTCTCTCCTCTCGGGGGAAAAGGAGACACAAAAAGCAGAAATCGGGATGCACAATATAGTATAAACGGTTTGCTCATTTTCGTTCCGCAGTCCCACATGAGGGAGGGTAATGACGCGGACATAAGCTTTTAATTAATTTGAAATAATGGACTGTTTCTTCGCTTCATCAAATAATAACGAAATAATATTTATTCGACGTGAAACTTTACCATGTTTCATTTTTGACGTTATAATTATCGAATGGACGGACGGATTGTTTCGTATTTACGGCGAACGACTTCTGCAATTTCACGCACACGGACGCTAGGTGGACAGGACGGCCAAGACGCGCGCTCTGGCGTCATGATGGATTGTAAAATAATTTTACTCGCATTTCAAATCAGCTTACAACGAGCGTGATACGTTGTTTTTCCCAACCCACGTCTTCGTCATCGATGCGAGAGAACCTTCGGCCCCGCGGTCAGCAGGTAATGAAATATGCGTTTGTCTCGCACCCGATGAACAAACCGTGCGCCCCGCGCGAACACGCTTGTCAACGACGCGACTCCTCGTGCAGGCTACACATGAATTATAAATCCGCTGCCACATTCGTATCGCGCGACATTCCGTATCTGAGTTGGAAGAGAGCGCGTACACCCTGTGTACACAATGACGAACAATCCATCTTGATTGCAACCCTACACCCCGTCATCGTGAATTACGTATTTCGTATATGTGCAACTAGTATAATTGTAATTGAATTCAAAATTGATACTGTAATGATAATGATTCCTTTTATATCATACGATGTAGTAATTGAAAAAGGAAGACGAAAGAAAAAAACCAAAACATCATGATAATTTTCTTTCCATATGAAAGAGCCTAGCATCTACCGCGTGCATGTAGCGCAAAAAAAATTCTCAATCGTAAATCTGTTGTTCATGAGTACGGTTCGATGTCTTTATGAAGCCGTACTCTCGTGTGGGACGAAGTAAAATTAGTTTTTTCTATTAGGAACATTTCATTTGTTCGCACACAGTACCTACTTTATTTTTTTTCTTTAGTAGTCTCACTACTGATCGCCTCGTTCTTTAAGGAAATCGTTATTTTTAATCAGAGGTCGACGTATGTATTTTTTTTTTTTATTCTTTTCGTTCGTATTTTTTCCTCTTACCATTTCTTTTCGGTTTGTGCTTCTTTTTTTCTTGTTCGTTCTTACGCTCTGACATTAGAAAATGAACGGCGATTTCTGTATCTGTAAACGACAACAACCAAACAAACTTAGTGACGGATAAAATTTCTATTTTAATTTTTTTTCGAGTTCGCGTTTCATTAGTTGTAGCCCTAATATTATATTGGAGCAGTGGAGCGACAACGCTCGGATCGCGACCGCAGCGACCGAATGACTTTTTCCTATTATTGTTATGACCGTCGTCAGTCGACCTAAAAATATAGACAATATTCTCTCTCGTAAGCGAATGTAGGTATACGGCGGGCGTTCGAAACCACCGTTCTGTTTTTCTCATCGCGAAAACGGAGATTGATTTTGTTTATTTTTTTGAAAACTAATTTCAGACGACATTGCTGTCATTTTATTTGCACGTCGCGCGTCCTTCCTTCAAGTGATGGGCATTCAATTGAAGGGTGCGTTCATCGTCATCCTTTTGTGAGACCTTTGGACAACTCGTACATGTTCAAAAGGTGTACAAAATCTACTGAATTTATTGAATAACTCTAAATCCAATCTGTCAGTGGTCTGAATTAAACTTGTGTCAAATATCATTTTGACATCAACACATTCGTACTCTGAGCCCTTGATTGTTAGCTTCCATTGAAATTATCGACAGTAAATTTTTGCGAAAATGGTATTTCTAAAACTTCAGTACAAACTTTTCTTTTGTTAGATAATCGGACAGTTTATGAGGGTGATTCATACTGATCGAGAGGTATGTAAATCGTACTGATAAATGGATCATCATAAGTTATGTAGTTAGATTTGAGAGTTTCGATCTCTATAAGAGCGAGCTATTTTTATCTTTGATTCCGTTGAGGAAGGGAGATTACTTCAGAGTCGATGATATACACGGTAAGAACAGATTTATTTGGAGTTGTGACTCTTCTTCAAGGAGTTAGATCCGTTTCATTGAAAATTATACCAGACTAAGAAGTCTATAATTACTGTGCCTTCATTACTAAAACTGAAATTATCTTACGTTCGTTATGTCAGATACCGGGCCCAATTTGTTGATGATATTTTTTGCTTATAGGTTGGGACTGAAGTTTTCATTATACTAGGACTAGGTCGAATAGTAATCGACTCTTCTTTATACTAGGCCTCCGGCTCACGACTGATGACGTCATACTAGTAGATTTCCGAATGATGGTACTACTGCTTAGCCTCCATTATCCTGGGCTATATATTAAACTAAGCTATAGTAGGCCGACTATTAGTCTTTGTGAAACCGTACCTAACGTAAGCCTAAGGTACAGCGGTACAAAAGACTATACTGAGCCACTTATAGATTGCAAGGATGAGGGGTAGAGTATTGCAGTCGAAAATTTCAGCTTCGGCTTTCGGATTAAACTTACGACCTTGAAAAACACACGGGTTCTTCAAGGGAGTTGAACGAAGGGTGGCAGGGAACGGCACGTGGGATATAAAAATTGTGACGTGACAAACCTGACCTATGACATTATCACATTGTGAGGTTACAGGCTTAAGCTATATGAGGAGGGTTCTGGCAGAAGGGCCTCCGTCCCTTTAAGAAATACATTGTGCGGAGGCCCTTTTGCCAGATACGTCCTCATAAACCGATCTCCGAGTTATATATGATATCTTAGAAGGATGTTCTGAGTCTTATAGTGTTTGAAAAGTTGCATATCTGGCTCATTGGAGGGACCAAATCAATTGGTGTATGAAGCATTGCATAGCTAGTTACTTGGAAAGGCTATTTTTCAGACTATAGGTATACACCGACCACCGAGTTATATATGATAGGAGGGGGCTTAGAAAAAGCTCATGGGTTTTCTGATGGAGTTAATATTATGTTGTCGTACCAGATCTATGACGGCATCAAATTGTGACGTCACGGGCCCAACATAAAAGAAGGGGGACTTAGAATACCTTAAAAGGACACCGAGTCTTATGATGTTACAAGCGTTGCATATCTGGCTGATTGAAGGGGCCAAATCAATTGGTGTTTGAAGCATTTCATATCTAATTACTCGAAGAGGCTATCTTTCAGGTTATGTAGACCAACCACCGAGCCATTTATGATAGGGGGGAGACTTGGAAAATTTTCGAGCTCCGAGCTTTGTCGGCTGGCCGGATTTTTTCCATCTCCCGGTAAACAAAATTTGGCTTTTGGAGAAATTCAGCTGGCTTTCGGCTGATGAAGGTTATAAGAAAATGTGAGTCCAGATGAAACGATTGGGAGAATTGGGGTTTTGTCTTACTTGTAGAAGATTCCTATTCTGTAGTTTATCTTCGTCTTTATTGGATGATTGCATTACCGGCTTCTATGCTGAATAGCCAAATAGCTGAATTGAACCGGAACCAATCTTTTGTATCTTTGTTACTTTGTTTGAGTTTCAACATGGTCCTGTTTTGAAAGCTTGAAAAAAACTCACGGGTTCTTTAACGAAGTTAAACGAGGGGTGGCAGGGAACTTGTTTTATGGGGCGCATGGGATCTGGAAAATGTAGATTGTGATGTCACAAGGTTGGCTTTGACGTCTTCAAATTGTGACGTCACAGGCCCGGACTTTGAAGCTACACGTCATAAGAGAGAACTTGAAAAAAACTGATCTGTGACGTCATAAGGCTGACATATGACGTCATACTATGACGTCACAGGCCCCATGAAAGAAGAGGTCTTGGAAAATTTCCGAGTCCCGAGCTTTGCTGGCCGGCCGCACAGTAAATATTTTTTCCGAAAAACACCTCAATAAAACAGGTTCCCCGTTAAAAACTGAAAAATTTCGCTTAGATAGTTTTAAATGAAGGTGCTTTACAGATTTTCTCTTATCTGTAAAAATTCGGCTGAATTTGGCTTCCGGCTTTCAGCTGGCTGGAATACTCTGATGAAAGGAGGGCGGATTGAATTCGAAGGTTTCAGAATCAGACTCGTGGTCACGGTTGGTGACGTCACCAACTGATCACACTATAGTTGGAGGAGGCCTCGGGTTCACCACTGATGGCGTTACCAGCTGATGATGTCATATAGTTTATCGTAAAAGAAGATACAATACTGTTGGAGGGTGGGAAACTCGCGAGAGAGGTGTAAACTCGCACATTTTGGAATTAGGGGCTAGGAATCAGGAAATTTTAGGAAAGATATGAAATATATTTCTGGTTCTTTCTCTGTCTGAGCGTGGGGCTCAGAAGTGGATTGGTTCTAGCGACCGTTTTGTACGCGAGGAGTACCAGTTTCGAAACCCACAGATGCGATGTTCGTTATTTCATAACCCTCCCCCCCCCCCTTCATTTGGTATTGCTATGAATGTGTCCGCTATCATAAATTTGAATTTTCCTGTTTCTACATACTTGTAGTATTTTATTTCCCCCCTAAGGTGCTCCAGTGCACCATTGATCATTGTTACTCAACCTCACTTACAATAATTTTCAATCTCGAGAAACCAAATATCCTTTACCCTGGCAACTTGATAAAGCGAACCAGCTAGACTTACTGTCTCATAACTTAACCTGAGAAGACAGAAGATGCCTTTTTATTCTTCGCTCATTTCATTCTAGAATCTTCTTGATGAGCGTTCACAAACTCAAATCCGATATGCAAACATTCAAGAACACAACTCGACTCCCTTAGATACAAGAAGGCCTGCACAAAATCAATAGCTTTAATCAGTTTTGCTTAAAAATAATCTTCTAAGCGACATATCGCAATGCTTACGTATAAACAAACTCTTGTCCTTCTCTACACACTAAACGAATGAAAGTAGGACCGCTCCATTCAAAAGGAAAATACCTTGTTAACTAATGACTTTTTTTGCCTTGAATGATGATAGGATTTGCTAACTGCCCAAATTTTCCGCACAACTCGCCAACTCTAATATCTGAAAGAAAAGAATTTTTCCATGCCCTCAGATCGGCTCTCTCACTCGCTCTTATTACGTACAGACTTGAAACGATTGAAGAAGGACTATTTCCAAGAAGTATGCTCTCCACACCAACCTCCCTTCATATCATTACTAATACTGCATGACTTCCTCCATAGTCCCCACCTCGCTAGTAATTGCAATGCAGAGTAATTTCATATTCACTATGCTATTTATTTTTTTCCTCTACCTTTTCTGTAATCTTGATAACAAGCTGATAACTGCTAGACATTCGCAAAAATATTATCATACTATCTGCATTGTATACAATTGTTTTTTCGTAACATTAAAATATTCCAGCCGATACGAAATTATGCGTTATAATCAGAATAGCGCTACAACTCGCTCAAATTGTATCTCGAAATGGACGAGTGGTGCAGAAATTCAGAGAGTGAAGAAAAAAAAGAAGATCTTTATTTCATTAATCTCGCGTCGGGACAAAGGACATTTTCTAAATCGTTAAGGAAATAACGCGAGCTCGGAATTCTTGCGACAAATTTTTGTCCCATTAACTCCTATCGACTGTGAAGAACTTTAATCAAAGGATTTTGTAAACATACAACACCCGAAATCCCTTTGAGTTTTCCTTGTATGCTATGTGCGCTCGTTAATTCAATTTCGACTAATAGCTTCACAGCGAGGTACAAATTCGTAAGGAAACTGGTAGGAAATAAAAAAATTATGGAGGTGAGTGATTGAATAATAGCGTTTGACAGAAGTTCAGACGAATTTCCGTCACCAGCGGAGTGAAAGTAAATAATTCTTAGAGGACTTTCCAATATCTTTTTCACTTTTTTTTTCGTGTCGGGTAGTGGAATATTTTCTTTTGTCTTTATCGGCTTCCTCTTTTGTCCACTCTCTTTATTTCGTGTAAAAATGTACAGTATAACAACTTATAAGCATAAGTTACGACTGGTGTAACGCTATGTTCATTCTCAAAAGGTAAGAAAAGCAATTCTTCATTCAGTTTCTGCTTACCCTACTGCGCCAAGCGTTTGGAGCGCACTCCGTTACAGCATCCGTTTATTCCGTATCGTTCTTCAAACCAAAAGCTTCTCATAGTTACGATTTCTCGCGATTTTTTTGCTGGAAGAAAAAAAAAACGTCGTCGGTAGAAACAAATGCAACTGAATGTTTGTTCTCTGTAACTTTTAAATCAAAAGCTAACAGAAAATTTAAGAAGAAAACTTGAAAGTTCATAACATTTTCTCATCGTCTATTGTACACTTTCATTCTCGTATCGTACGCTACAGTTGTATAATGGTTACAAGTTTGACGTTAAACTTTCGCATCAATTTTATTTTACTTTTTAAGCGCGTATAGTATTTAAATTTTTCATTCACGCTATTCGAAGTGAAGAAAATCAGTAATGTAATTATTTCGTTCCTATGTACATTAACGGCGAGGGTGGGTTCGGGCGTCAGACATTGCCAATAGTCTCGCAGACTTTGTAAAAAGACGATCATAAATTTCCGATATTTGTTTTGCTGTTTCTAACGAACTCGAAAAATTCTCTTCAATTTAGAGGAACGAACCGTGGAAAAAAAAGTGGAGACTATAGCGAGGTTCTCGTTCGTTTACAGGTCCGTTCTCGAGTACATAATGCATCCCTGACTCTCCTCTGTATTGAATATTGGTAACATACGCTACTTTCAGAAAAGGACGACAAAGATAAAGAACGCGATACAGAGAGAACGGTATTTTGTTATTGACTTGTGAAAATTCAGTCTGTATCTTAAATTTGACGATATATTTTTCTCTTTACCAAACTGTGCTAATGCAGTGCACCGGTATATAGGTACACGATTTTCGTCCCATTTAATTCGAATACACTTCTGCGCGAATTTATCTTACAGTGAGTGTAACAAATCTTTTTATTTTCATTCCTCGCACATCTCTTTTCCGCAAAATCTTTTCACTTATACGTTCAAAGAATTGAAGTAGTCTTCCATCTTGTACAAGATGAGATACGAGAAATGGATCCCAACTCACGAAAAGAGGAAAAAAATAAAAACTAAACTGTTTCTTTCCTGCACCCGAAGAGCATCGATGAGAACAACTATTTGACGAAAAACTTTATTTCAATTTAAACGCTTAAAAATTGGCATTTGTTACGTCACAAATTTATGTAATGATTTATTTTTTCTTTATAATATAAGCAAATTGATTTACGATTTGAAGCTCTGACTTAATGCGTTAATTCTCGCCATTTTTGTACTGTATTATGACCGAGGTTCGCGAACATTGGGCTGAGTGCCAAATCTGGATATCATGGGGAAGTTGGAAAATATAGTTTATCATTTAATTAACCCCAGTTTTTATTTGTTTTTCAATTTCTAAAACAATTTCTGTAGATCTCTACAACCGACAGTAAAGACCTTGATCGAGAATACGAGATTCAACGGGATACACTAATTTTTTTATTCGTAGATTTTAAGAGTTGATAAAAAAACTCTTTCATGCGGTATCTAAAGAGAACATCTTGGATTCTACCTTAATATTGATAAAATGAACTCTCAAGATGTGTATCCGCAATACAAAGATGAGAGAATTCTTCCGTCCTCTTTGTGGCTTTGAAAGAATGGAAAACTCACCTAATTTTCCTATTAATAATTAATTAATACAATTTAATATTTTCCTGTGTTCAATAGACGACAGTATTACAGCTACAATTTGAATGTGGAGATGGAGGAGTATATGCCCCACCGCACTAAAAAAAAAAATATGTGCAACGGAAAAAGGGTAGACAAAAAAAAATTAATACGAGTATTTGCTAAGTAAACAAAATTGAACAAAATGTGGCAAAATTAAAAAATCGATTTTGGTCGAAAATTCGGAGATAAAGTGACGGAAAATGGTAGATAAAAAAAAATTTTAATTCGATGTCCTTTTTTTTTTTTTTTTTTGTTTTATTTTAACGAGCTGTCAGCTACATTGGGGCTATTTTGCGCGGTGTACAAAATTATTAGATAATAATTATGTTGTCAAATTAGAAAGGCAAGCAGTAAGGAAGGTGAACTTTTTATAGATTAATATGTATTGAGTGGAATTAGTGCGGATAGTTAGATGTTGGAGTAAAAGTTAGTTAGTTGTGAGTATTATAGGGTACCACAAATGGTTTCGTGGTTGTTTTTAGAAGGACGTATTTGTGAAAGAACGGAGAGATGAGAGTTGGGGGCAGGATAAAAAATGGTCAACTGTTGTATTGTTTGGTTGGCAGTAGGAGCAAGATGGAGGGGTTGGGATGTGAGGATCAGTTATGGGAGAGTTGTGTGGCCTATTCTTGAACGAGAAAGAATGACTTCCTATCGTCTGGTATTCCTAATGGATGTTGACCAGGGACTGGGATTTTTTCAACACGGAGAGTTTTAGTCCAGTAAAATTAGTCATTATAATAAACAACAAAAAATAATACCCACCTCGACCTATGCGACAGCGACCACTTCCCAATTCTTATCCAATCGCAAAATCTATCTCATGACAATTTCTCAACTCCCCCTCGCTGGCTCGTCAACAAAGCTGACTGGGACCTCTTTCACGTCCTCCCTTCCAGACCCCTCCAACCCCTTCATGGCACTAGAAACATTTACCAAATTCATTACCGATGCCGCAGAACTCTGTATCCCTCACTCTTCAGGAAATAAGAAACGTAATCAAGTCCTTTGGTGGTCAGACGAAATCCAACAAGCCATCAAAACACGCAAAAAAGCTCTTACAACTCCACCCACTTTACAAGAAAGCCTGCACCAAAGCAAGAACTCTAATGCATTCTGGAAAGAAACAGTCCTGGAGTTCATTTATTGCGGGATTGAACCTCCCTATGTCATATCCACTATGTGGAGAGATATCAAGAAACTCACTGGCAATGGTTCCTTCTGTCCCATCACACACAACCACATCAAATCCTCTTCTTATCTCCGAATTACTAACTAAACAATTCACCTCTGTGTCTTCTAACGATAATTACGATCCCGATTTCTCAGGTTATAAACTCCAACAAGAAAAATTTGATATACCCCTTACACATGATATTATTCCATACATACTCCCTATTTCTGAAACTGAACTCATAACTACTATAAATAGAAACATGAGAAACACTTCCCCTGGACTTGATAACATACACTCAGCCATGAACAAAAATCTCCACCAAAACTCACTTTCTTATCTCCTCTCATTTAACACTATTTTCGCACAAAACATTTACTCCACCTTTTGGAAAACAATAATTATCCTCCCTATACTAAAACCCAACTCTGACTCACTCCTTCCTATCTCATACCAGTCCTCTCCAGTGTTCTTGGCAAACTATTCCAAAAAATACTGAACAAAAGACTCCTGTGGTATTTAGAAACAAACAATATCCTCTCCCCCTTCCAATACGGTTTCAGAAAAGGACGGAACACTGTGCAACCTCTTTTCAACCTTCAAACCAACAAATATTCGACCTCCAGGAAGCATTTCCTCGGGTCTGGAGACATTTTATCTCTACCAAACTCTATGAAATTGGTCTCCGGGGCCACCTTCCAAATATACTGAAAACCTTTCTCAACAACAGAACCCTTTTAGTAAGAATCAAGAACATAATCTCCCCCCTCCCCTCTTTCGGTTCAAAACAGAGTCCCCCAAGGCGAAGTTTTCAGTGTTCTACCTTTCTTAATAGCTACCAATGATATCACCTCACATGTCAATCCTCCCCTCACACAGCGTCTTCTTTCCGACGATTATAACCTCTCCATCTGCTCTGCTAACCCCTAGTGGGCCCACAGACTCCTCCAGGAAGCTCCCAATTCAATTACTGCATGGACATCAAAAAACGGGTCCAGATTTTCTGCCTCCAAAAAAAATTCAGCATTTTCAGGAAAAGGAACTTCATCCCATCTATCCCTCCCCTCATTTTACAAAACTTTGAAACCCCATCGGCGAACTTCTCGACCTACACTTTTTTGGCCCCATACATTACAACCACAAAGCCGAATGCACACGCACTCTAAACATTTTAAAATTCTTAGTGACCCTCGGAAGGATGCAACCAAAAATTACTCCTCCAACTTTATAAAAGCCTCATCCCCTCAAAATTAGACTATGGTGCCCCAATTTATACCTGAGCCAACAAAACTCTTCTCACCTCACTTGACCCCACCCAAACATCCTCCCTCAGGATTGCCTCGGGAGCTTACCGTGTTAGCCCCAAACTTAGCCTATGCGCAGAGGCCGCAGAACCTCCCCTCCACTTTCGTAGACGCACTCTAACCCCAAACTTTTTATCTTCTGTCTCCCAATTTCCAATTTTCAACCTAATCTTTATATTAACAACAATCAACTCTCCGTAAAACATATACGCCTTTAATTTAACCACTCGCTTAATAAACCGTTCACAGCAAACCCCCTAGAGCCCATTTATATAACCCACCCTCCTTGCACTCTCCCTCAACCCAAATTACGTCACGATCTAACAGTAATTCTCAAATATGATAAAACTGCTTCGATATTCAGAAAACACACCTACATACAACATTTTCAGAGAGGAAAAAAGGGGAATTTTAGGGTACGGACAGCTGAGCACACCCTGACGCTTTACATAGTTGAAGGGGGACACTCCCTTATTAAAGAGGAGCTTCATATCCACTAATAAGAATTACATTTTCAACAAACCAACATTATTACATCGCAAGACTAGAAAAATGTTGGACGTTACGGATACCTAAATTGAAAATGGATACTTCCATTAATTATTCACCTATCGGCATAAGAGGGTGTCAAGCGTTCCTTCCGTCCAACGACTGGCCGTCCTTGATGAAATACACTTCAGAGATTCGATAAAGAGGGTCTACGCCCGTACTTCGTGAGAGAAGGACGACAAAAACCATGGACTTCTCGTTAAAAGTCTCGACTAACAGCAGCGACTAGTTAATTCTTCACCGTTTATACTGTAACTAGTAACTCGACTCACACCCTCATCGGTATCCAAAGGCACTACTCAGGTGCGCACTTCATCTTGCAAGAAATCACCAGACGAGTTGGTATGGATTACAAAGGGATGATTGCATTCTGTAACGAATAAATTTTCAAATTTTTTTATAAAAATCGCACGGCAAGCAGAAACGACGTAAAAAATTGAAGTCAGGAAGACAGAGCCGAGGAGTGAGCCTGGCCAATCAATAGAGTCCAATTTTAAAACCTGGTTGTGAGGCGAGCAATTTAGAAGACTCTCAGCACCAGTTTACTCGTACCCCATTTTGAAGACTTGATAGACATTTTTCTTATGAAGAAATGATAATGGCTCTTATGAAGGTCAAGCCAATGATGATGACGTCATTGAGGTCTATTTTTCGAGCATTGCTAAACAATTTCTCCCAACTTTTTAAATGCATATTTCTACTGTATGTACCATTTTCAGTTTATCAGGATCTCGAAGAGAGAAAATCTAAACACGTATCCAACATATTCAAAAATGCTACTTGACGTATCTTTATAATTAGAGCTCTCTACAAAGCGTCTCAAAAATGTCGGAATTGTTTAGGAATCGCAAAAAGGATGCGGACCGGGCGTTCGGTGAATCAATTAACTGCCAGTTACTTTATGTTTAATTAATGAAGATGAAATGTGCGAGCTTCATGTTTATAGCTATAGTCGCATTTCTATACCATATAATATGCACATCCTTCACGCCATTATACGGTGTTTTAATTTGTTTCTTCTTTTCTTGTTCTTTTTCGCGCGTACGAATAATACCGACGAAGCGCGATGATACGACTGCATTTTAATACGTTTAAGTTAAATTGTTTACTAGAATCAATTCGCTAACTATATCACACTCGAGTGAAGCAGATGAATAACGTCCTCGAAATTACGATGTAGCGTAATGAAACTAACTATGTACTAACCAACCTGCACAAAATGATGCTTAATAATTTTAGAAAATTGATTGTGAGAAGAAAAAATAAAAAGGTTGCTAAATTTTCAAAAGCTATCGTCTTCGTAAAGCATTGGCACTTAATTACGTTCGTGGGTGTCCTCTTTTTACCAGATAGAAAGAGAGAAGGGAAAAAATGCGGCTTACCGGAACTGAAAATAGATTTAAAAGTTCTTACTTCATTATGTGGCTTCTGCCGCGAGAAAAAAAAAAAAGTGCAAAACAGCGAGAAAAAAATTCAAGAGTGTCGCGTGCAAGCAAACTTTATTCGCGATGAAGTTATGAAGCAGTAAAATAACATCGATTAGGGTGATTTTACTCGTTTGCTATACACTCGTATCGGTCTTACTTTTTTTCAATGAGGAAGTACATAGAACTAAATGTCGACAACGACTTTGGAATCTATAATTAATATCACTTGTAAAACTGATATTAATGAAGTAAGCGTTTACTCAAAATAAGAATTAAAAATAAAACTGAAGAGAGCAATCAATTGTTTCACACAGAATTTGGAGAATTACTTGTCTGTATTTCTCTACAAGTTGTACATCGTGAAATTTGATTGGAGCCCACTCTAGTGAGAGCAAGATTTAATGAGTCAATTTTTCATAAATGGTAATCTCCACTAGTCCACTCTAAGCTCCCAATACGAATATCCAAAGCACATTTTTGTATCATCTTGGCCACGGTAAGAAATCTGATATTAAAAAATCTCAAATTCTCTTCATCTGGAGTAGAGCTCAAAAGAGCATTTCAAGCTAAGACTCCTTATGGTTGAGACGAATTTCGAACTGTGGAAAACGTACGCGTCCGACCTTCGTGACGTCATCAATGGCCTTAAACTTATTTAAGGACCTGGACAAATTTAAAAAATTTTGCTGCCGTGAACTTCGGTAAACGTTGGCCCAGAGGAAGGTTGAGCTCCATAAAAGCTTGGATACAACTATCATCATAAGCTAGGCCCAGAGGAGGACCTTAGGCTACAACTTTTTAAATTGAGACTCTTTCTCGCACTATGGATGACCCAAGTACTCAGATGACATCACATTCTTCTTTAACTTGTATTTTTTCTCGACAATCAATTAATCAAGCTTGAACCTAGTAGGCATATAGAGGAAGGATTTGAAATAATTACAAGTTTGGGGGTATGGCATCATCCGAGCCGGACATCACTTGAAAATTGTCGATTGAATGATGAGCAATGAAAATTTGCAACAATTTTACTTTGAGGCGGCCGCGAACTAATCTTATGATTAAAGGAGGTAAGTACCTATTGTGCACTATGATGAGCATAGATTCACCAGGTAATGAGGATTATTTGAGATGACGGAGAATTCGATGAACTTTTTTTCTCTCCAGGAGTGCAGAGAGAACTATCATTAATTACAATGAGTATCAAATGAAATAGGTTCTTTTCCTTTATCGTGCTGAACACGCCATCTTTTAAATTACATTTGTCATTAAATCATTATTGCCGCTTCTCTTTACCGTTTGCGTTCGCAAAGTGTGCGGTTTTCCTCGGGGCATACTTGTGAATAAAAAAGAATACATCTTATACCCGAAAGCTATATCCGATAAACGTTCTTTGAGAACCGAATTGCGAGGTTCGCCACAATACGATGAAGATATCGAGGGTAAGTTTTCACATTTACCCGACAAAGTGCGCGTCCAATACGCGGTATCTCTGGCTGGGTTTTATTTACACGTGCGTCACGTCGGACGTCTTATTGTACTCAGATTCCTTCTATATGTCGGTATGCTACGCTATCAACATTGAATGTCTTCAAAAGTTACTCGAACTTATCGTATTCGCTTATTCGGTCATTCAATCGTTAGGTGTTTATTTATTTAGTTAATGGAATTAAACTCAAAAACTACTTCCGATATCTACAGTTTCGTACGGTTTCTTCGGCTCTCGCGTTCGCGTAGGTACGAAAAACGTAAACATTATCTAATTGAAGTACCTACAGATTTTATGAGGGACAGGCAATGAATTTCATTTCGAGAAATAAAAGGTTTATGCGAACGAGAGAAAGTGATCTTTCCTTGAGGATGATGCAATTCAATCTCTCAAAATAAGTTCAACTCCTTCTAAGTATTTCTCGTATTCTCGTGAATCTTTTTTTGCGTTTATTGATCAACGTGTAGGTGAAATAAGACAGGTTCAATTTTCAATCCTCTCAAGTTGCCCTTTGGTAAAATTCCCCTACAGTCCATTCTACATGAAAAACAGTTGCAGGAGCAACATTCGCATCCTCACTCCGTTTCCACTTTTCAGCAGAGAACCCGCTACCTGCTTTCTTTAGGGGAGCTATCTTTGATAATTCCAAATCCGTGCCCGACCTTTGGGATGTCGTGTCTTGACTTCACTGAAAGACTTGAAAAATTTGTTTGCGTCGATCCTCAGTAGAGGAGACTTGAGAAGAATTCGAGCTATGATTCTCCGTTAAATTTGACGCACCACAAGAGCGGTTCAAGGGCGCTCTACTGTACCAGCAGACGTCTCTGCTTGGATTTCTCGACAGCTGAATAGCTGCTGATCATTGTGAGCAGGTATGCGGTATCTTCTCCAATATCCTCTCCTGTGGAGTCGAACGTATGTCTTAGGTCGAAGCTGACGGCTGCGCAAAACTGATGCGTACCCATTGCTTATTCAGCTACCTATCCTCTTCACCCTGGTTCCAGCATCTCATGTACAGTGTTCACTTTGGAAATCGTACTGACTACTTCAGATTATATTTCTTCCTTCAAATAGCTCTCAAATCAATTGACTATCACTCTTTCCAAGACTTTGCCCACGTTGTCTAGTAGACAAAGTGGTCGATAAGAGAATGCAGACCAAGTGGTTTATCCTTCTTATCGATCAATGCTACCTGGCTTTCTTCCACGGCATAACAGTCCGCATTGAATGTATCAAGAAGCAACTCTGGGGCAATTGAATGTATTAAGCTCCAGACTGGATTCGGAATCTCATCCAGACCCGGAGCCATCTAATACTTACCCCGCAGTCTATTGACTGCTACATACACCACCTCGGTACCTAGGAGAAATATACCGTACTCTTCCACTATTGGTAGTGCTACCATTGGCGGTGGCTGCTGTGGGAACAAACCGTTAATGATTCGCCTCTCAACATCCGGCTCCATTTGGCTCATTGGCGAGAGGGCAATATCTTTCAGATCTTGCCAAACGGGTATTTCATACAGCTCTTTTCATGTAGCATTTTTTCTGCGTTTGATGGCTTTCTTCAGCCTTTTACGAGCCAGCTAGTATTCAGGTGCAACCCGTCGCGCCCCTTCGCGACTTCTTCTTCGCTAGTATATGTGGTCCTGACGGTTGCACCCTTTCCTCAACTCAGCAATATTATTGGTCCACCAGTGAACAGCTCTCCTCTTCTATGGTGGACTAAATCGAAAGATGAGTTTTAACAGCCTGTTCTATTAGCGGGGAATCTGCTATCCATTTTGTTGGGCGTACATTCAGGTAATTTTCGCTCGAGCGGCCCGAGGTTGATGACTTCATGGAGAGGGGGGAAAGGGACTTGGAAAAATTTCGATCGCGAGCTTGATAGGGGACTTGGAAAAACGACGGCTTCCTTAACGAAGTTAAATGAGAAACGAAGGGAACCAGTTTCATGTGTCATATGGGATTGGGTATTGAGAATTCAAGGAAGCCTAGACCTAGATAAAGCCAGTATAAAGTAGGTTTAGACCTACTATAAGCCTAGTATAATATAGTTTGAGAGTCTAAATTTTTCTCGAATCTCCAGCTATATATGATAGCTCAAGAGTTGAAATTTTTCCAAGTCCCCCTCCTATCATATATAGCTCGAGAGTCGAAATTTTTCTAAGTCCCTCTCCTATCATATATGGCTCGAGGGTCGAAATTTTTTCTAAGTCCCCCTCCTATCGTATATTCTCGAGAGTCGAAATTTTTCTAAGTTTTTCGCTGGACGGCGCACGGCGCACGCCAGATTTCTCAAATAGCCCCCCCATAAAACAGGTTCCCTGTTAAAATGTCAACCTTCGAGCTATATATGATAAGAGGGGTACTTAGAATAATTTCGACCCTCGAGCTATATATGATAGGAGGGGGACTTGGAAAAATTTCGACTCTCGAGTTATATATGATGGGAGGGGGACTTAGAAAGAATATATGGCTAGAGGCTCGAAATTTTTCCAAGTGTTTTGCCGAACGGCGTACGGCAAACATCTCAAACAACCCCCCATAAAACAGGTTCCCCGTTATAATTTCCACTCTATATGACAGGAGGGGTACTTGGAAAAACGACGGCTTCCTTGAAATTGCAGCGCGTTCAAGTTGTCATGTCATCATTTTCG
The DNA here is from genome assembly GCA_035079385.1 of Aspidiotus rigidus. NCBI lineage: Eukaryota > Metazoa > Arthropoda > Insecta > Hemiptera > Diaspididae > Aspidiotus > Aspidiotus rigidus. Next base: position 5,313,735 of record JAVHKY010000030.1, read on the forward strand.
GGACTCCCCAGGCTCCAATATTTATATGATAGGAGGGGGAGTCGGGACAGATTGTGAAGTCACAGGGGCTACGGTGAACGATACTGTGTAGGGAGGAGTGTGTGCTTATCGTTTCTCTTACCTACGAACCGATTCCGTCATTTTTCCTTTTGACTTGATAAATTTTCCATTCTTGTCATAATAATATGATAGTAGATTTTGGAAAATTGGTGGTTTCTCAATTCAGTTTCACACCACTTTGGAGGTCGAATTGATAATGCGTTTTTTTCATTGTGGTTTCCTCGATAGGCCTATAAACCTTATTACTAAAACAAATTCGACCCATAGAACAGGTTCCGTGCGTTCCTCCTTTAACATGCCTCAATTTTTTTGTTCAATATGAGTATTGTGTCTCTCCCTTATAGCTCCAAAACAAGAAGATTTTTATAATTACCAGAAGAGTCGATCTCAATTCACACTGAATGTGAGAGCATTTTCCTGTACAGTAGTTTTTTTTTACGTGACGAGACGAAAATTACACCTATGTCATAGTGCGTACGGAATGGTTCGTTGCGTTTTGAAATGATCAAGGCGCAAAACTTATAAAAAATTCATTCAAAACGTTTCATAATGTCGAGGTTGCGTGGTATAAATTTTCCAGATTCTTGAAATTTACATTGACTAACTGTGCGCTCGATATTGACGCTCAAGTCGCGAATACAAGATTAACATTATCACTGTCGTACTTTACGCTACGTATATTTGCTTACACTCGCACAACATTATAACGACCAGACTCTACTCTCTCACACAGTTTTCTTTCACTCACCCTCACTGTTTCATTCGTTCATCTTTCTGGCGGATATCCTGTTATATGGGAATTATCTTACGGGTATTGTCACCGTGCTTCGGTATACTATGAGGCAAAGCTCATTCGCCATTCCTAGTGTATCAAGCAACCTTTATACTAATTTCAAAAACGACGAGGACTTTCGTCCACCCAATTTACGACTAAAATTTTATTACGTAAACACCTAACATGAAAACTTTCACCGCCAACATAATTACCACTCACACACGCATACCGCAGCGCGATACAGTGTTCTCTTATCAATTATTTCGCTCGTCGGTATCTGTGCATAGAGCATTTCCAGCCGGGTGCTAGTGTATTACACTACAGTAAAGGTCTTCATTATTCGTATGCGCGGACGATGTCAACGTGAAAAGGAAAAATCTTATTTAATTTCAACCTCGTACTGGTTCTCCACGTTCAGCCTTAAGGCACGCGACGACTAAAATATTCAAAAACGAAGGCTGGTGTAAGTCTCTCTTTTTTTACGAACTTACTGTATACCGCCACGAACGACTACAAAATGAAAATGAAAATTGAACGTAATAAAACTGACATCAAAATAAACAACGGAAACTTGGTCGCGGGCTCGATGTGAACTTCTATAATTGTGAGAAACTTTGGTGACGATCATTTTTTAGGGAAAGTTCGACTAATTTGCGATACATACTCCGGTACGGCTTTGTTGAGCTCGACAGATGGCGAATTCGAAATGCGACGAATGTTTAACATAAAAGTAATTGAACGATGCGAAAGACCTTACGCTGAACGAGGGCACGCTTCTTATTAAATTGAAAAACTGTGTTTCCAAAAAGTCGTCAAAAAATACTGCATTTTTTAATAGTGCACGGCATATTTTTGGAAGATCATTACGGGTTAAGAATACTCGAGTCGATTGACTCTCGAAGTTACTTTCTCGCAACGTTTTTGAAAGTCTTGAACAAATTCGACAAAAAATATGGATTCTTTTTGCAATGCTGAGGAACCTTGTCGAACGACAATTTACTTCCTTGAGTGTCGTAATCGAAATTGTGTCGATATATTGCTGAGATCGACCCCACGTCGACGTCGATATTAGGCCGACAAATATTGGCTATATTTCCTCGTCGATTTCGAGTCAACCTATCAACCTGCAACCAACCACTTGGTCGATTTCAAGTCGATTTGTAATTTTCTGATAATGTACGCAGCTGGTCGACTTCAAATCAATCTCAAATCTACGTCAATTTGAAGGTCGATTGCGGTCGACTTTTCCAGGTTTTCCCATCGACCTAAAAATGACTGTTCTGTTGCATCAATTAGCAGTCGATTTTTAATTTTTTGAGGATGTATACTTGTTGACTTTAAATCGACCTTAAATCTGATGTCGATTTCAAGTCAACTTCATTGTAATTTTTTATCGACCCAAAAACGACTGCTCTGTAAGGTGTTACGCTGGTCGAGTCGACTTCTATGATTTTTTTTTATTGACCCGAAACTGGCTGCTCCATTGTGTCGATTTCAAGATGATTTGTGGTCTTCTGGTAATGTACATTGGTCGCCTTCAAATCGTTGTTTGACTAGTGCAGCGATGATCGAATCGACGTAAGGTCGACGTCTATTTTTAGTCGACATTGAAAGCCCATCCGTATCAGTTTTTCAAGTCCTACGATCAAAGGTCGAGATTTTTTCAAGTCCGAAGGAGAGGGGAGTGAGGCACAGGAACGTAACCCTCCCAAAATAGATCAAAGCCCAAATCTCTACAGTAGATCAAAACCAACTATACTTCTACGGTCGAAATTTTTACAAGTCTCTAAAGTAGGTCAGACACCTAGCCCCTCCGGAAACAGTAATTTAGCTGGGCAAGTAGGTATCTTGTGGGGTAACATCCGAGGGACAAGACCATGACAATCGAAAATCCTCCGAGCCTCACTAGTCATAAATAATGCAGTTCTACAGACAAGATTGTTAAGAAGGTCATAGCTCTGGCCCCATCGGGAACCACAAGCTCTATATATTAGTGGAGGGGGACTTGGAAGAAAAGGGGTGGCAGGGAACCTGTTTTATGAGGTACGTGGGATCTGAAAAATGTACATTGTGACGTCGCAGGCCCCGCCGCGCCATCTCAACTTTATACAATAGGAAGGGGACTTGGAAACAGGCCTGGACTTTGGAGGTGGAGAATTCGGAAAAAACTAATCTATGACGTCATCAAACTGTGACGTCACAAGGCTGATCCATGACGTCATCTGATTGTAACGACACAGGCCCCGCCCCGAAGCGATATATGATAGTCGGGAGACTTAGAAAAAATTCAAGACACTCATTATCGCTTATCGTCAACTTTCTTGCGGTCCTCTCAACCTCGTAATGAACTTCGTTTAGTTAAAAATGTACAAATTTTCTGGCGTAGCCAAATGAATAAAGATCATGTTTCATGTCTTTTCCAGCTGTTTAAGGAGAATGTTAGGTAGTGTTGTTGTCTCTTACGAACAATATATACTAAACTAGCCTGTTCGCTCGTTCGCCCATAAGTCAGGAATGAGAAATATTTCGAGGTATTGCCTTTCGTGGGTTCGTCCCTGAAGTACTTCTCTTCTTCTTCTTCTATACAGCATATATACTAAACTAGCCTGAAACGTAGGGGGTTGGTACTCGCAGATTTCTCAATCACCACCTAGATATAAACATTTTTTTCGAAAATTTTCTAAGTCCATTATCGGGGTAGGCGGGAAGGGGGAGGTAGTCGCAATTTTCCAATAGTGTATGGGGTCTCAGAAAAGACATGAAACATGTCAAAACTGATCAATGACATCATCAGATTGTGACTTCACAAGGCTGACCTATGGCGTCATCAAAGTGCGACGTCATCGGCTCCCTTCCCAACATTTATACGATAGAAAACAGGTCCGGACTTTAGAGCTAGATAGAATAGGAGGCGAACTTGGAAAAAACTAATCTATGACGTCACCAGATTGTCACGTCACGGGCCCTGCCCGAACTATATATGATAGGAGGGGAACTTATAAAATTGTCGAGCTCCGAGCTTTGCCGGCCAGCCGGCGGAAGGCGGACGTTTCTTCCGAAAAACCTCGTATAAAACAAGTTTCCTGTTAAAAACTCAGGGGTTCATTAACGGAGTTAAAAGAGGGGTGGCAGGGAACCTGTTTTATGGGGCAGGTGGGATCTGAAAAATGTAGATTGACACGTCACAAGGTTGACTTTGATGTCATCAAATTGTGACGTCTCAGGCCCGGACTTTGGAGCCACATATGATATGATAGGACGGAGACTTCAAAAAAACTGATCGGTGGCGTCATCAAGGCTGACCTTCGACGTCATCAAAGTGCGAGTCATAGGCTCCCTTCCAAACATTTATACAATAGGAGGGCGACTCAGAAACAGGCCCGGACTTTGGAGCTGGATAGAATAGGAGGGGAACTTAGAAAAAACGACGGCTTCCTTAACGAAGTTAGATGAGGAACGCAGGGAATCTGTTTTATGAGTCATATGGGATTTGGTATTGAGAATTCAAGGAAGCCTAGACCTAGATAAAGCTAGTATAAAGAAGGCCTAGACCTACTATAAGCCTAGAATAATATAGTTTGAGAGTCGAAATTTTTCTCGAATCTCGAGCTACATGATAGGAGGGAAACTTGGAAACATTTTGACTCTCGAGCTATATATTTGTATGATAGAAGGGGGACGTAGAAAAATTCCTATCATATAAGGCTCGAGAGTCAAAATTTTCCCAAGTCCCCCTCCTATCATTTATAGCTCGAGAGTTCAAATTTTCCAAGTCCCTCTCCTATCATAATTATATGGCTCGATAGTCGAAATTTTTCTAATTCCCCCTCCTATCATATATAGGTCGAGAGTTGAAATTTTCCAAGTCCCTCTCCTATCATATATGGCTCGAGAGTCGAAATTTTTTCAAGTTTTTTGTTGGATGGCGCACGGCAAATTTTTCAAAAAGCCCCCCATAGAACAGGTTCCCTGTTAAAAAACTAATCTATGAGGTCATCAGATTGTGACGTCACAAAGCTGACCTATGACGTCATCAAATTATGACGTCTCGGCCTCGCCCTCCATGTGGATGCGAACGACAGGGTCAGTATGGTAACGTACCGAAAATGAAGAAAAAACGTTTTTTTGAAAAGTATCGAGTAGTCATACTGTATTAAGATAACTCTAGAACTGATGATTGGCGCAACATAGCGACGAAATACTGAAGTACGTCATTTCTCATGACAACGTCCGAATGGTGGGGAAGTTGTGTAATGGTGTTTAATGCAAGATGGTCGGAAAGGCTGTGTTTCCGCGGAGGTTTTTGTAGTGGAAAGCGCGTCTTTTCTGCTTGATGAAAAAAAAAATTCGTTGCTGTGCTGGAAAGTACTTTTCGCACCTGGATGGTGGTGTGGAAAGTACTTTCCAGCTCAGTGCCGTGTATGTCCCCACTTCTATCAGTATCTGCCGTTCCCTCTCCTGTGTGCGTCAGTCTGACTTCGTGTCGTTTGATCCGTCGTTGCTGGGATTCGTACTCGAGTCATCTGCGCGTGAAGCCACTACTCTAACCACTCGACCGCTGCAGCCTTACATCCTAGTGCATGTAATTTGATTATAGTCATTATTATGCGCGCGACTACAGTCGTTGAATCTCGCTAGCGTGACAGTGCTGCCAATGCAAAGTGCACAGAACCTTTCCTCCCATCTTGCATTAAAACATCGTACGTATCAGTGTTGGAAGGGAACCAATTCCTTTCCGCCACTGATACGTAATATACTATTAATATACCTCTGGGTTGAATCGATGGTTAAATAGAGAGGTCGATTTTTTGTGGACTTCCGTTTGGAGTCGACATGGTTCATTGAGGCCCTATAAAACTTGTTCTCTGTTGAAAGCGTGATTTATTTGTAGTTACAAAATAGCTTCTTTAAACTGAGTATATCTTGAAACGGGGGTTTCATCGTACATTCTTGTTAAGCCAAAGAGACCCAGGATCGACGCAGGAATTTTTTTCCCGGGCCCCATCACTCAGTATTATGAATTCTCGAATATTTGACTTTCCTTTCCCTCGTTTTTTGCCTCTAGTTCCTCCTTTCCTCTTTATGGGCCTTTGACGACAATAAAAATTCGATACAAAAATACACATGGACGCAAGATTTATTCAAATGAAAAATCTATTCTTTATTGAATTTTGAAAATTGGCATTGAAAGCCAGCCTCATTTCCTTTTGGTAAAAGGACGTCTTTTAAAGTATAGTGTATACTTTTATATCTAGATACGAGTTTTCGAAAATAAACTCGCGACGCATGATTTGTTCGAAGTTCATGCTAGTTTTTAATATTCGTTCATTCTATTATGCCTACTATACATTTTCGAATCCTTGAATTGTAGACGGCTAAAATATTAAAATGATACAGCGGCGTATTGTACGAGCAGTATGATCTCTTACTCGATAACTCGAGTTTTCTTTATTCCGCGTCGTTCGCAAAATCGTTCGAATACATCGACTTCGAAAGTCGAGACATTTATTATTTTTCAACTCTTTTAATATCGTTATAAACTATCTACCTCGTCGTAATGTATAAAGTGAAAACGACATTTATTCTGTTTTAATGAGAAAGTTCCATTCTTTCTCTGCAATAGGACATTTTTTTTCTCTTTTTTTTTCATTTCGTCCTGCATCATAGAATAAAAACAAGAATAATTTGTAAGTTAGATTTCCTTTTTTTCTTTTTCTTCGCGAGAAAAGAAAAAGTGTTCAGTTTGTAACACAGCGTGACAATTTTAATACGAAATTTACTTTCTCGACGAGTAAAATATTATTACGCTAACTTATTATTGCGCTGAGCAAAACCGAGTATTTGTATCGTATTCGAGTAAACAGCACGCTTTGCTGAGTCACGAGCATGAGGAAGATCTACGGGGTAAATTAGCGTTCCCGAAACAATTTCGTATGAAGAACTATACAGCGAAATACTCGAAGCGAGCTTGTTTTGTACTCGTAATATACAGTATTAATTTTTTGATTAAGCAGATCGTTTAAATTCATGTCGTATTATTAGACGAAAAAGCGTTACAAAAAATTATAGCAGTCTACTCGTCTCGTCTGCGCGTGCATTCTCGTTCGCGAATCGGATCGGGGTGAGATTATGGAGCGCTTCGTGAAAATTAAAACGAGAACTCGCGCTTAAATTAATGCTTTACTGGTGTTAGCCCAAACTATCTTTTAATCTCGTATCTAAATTTTTACGGAAGCGCTGAGTTAACAATTAGAATATGGTGGTGGTAAAATGGCATCAGTCGAGTTTTTTTTTTCTTTTTTTCATTCTCCGCGAACATTGTAAAAACTCGTCGTTTTTACCGAGGATTTAAAATGAATAAAGGGGGAAAAAAAAGAACAACCAGATCACGGGATAGTCTTTATTTCTGAAAAAAAAAGAGGGTGTTACCAAACGAAATAAATTCCGTGCTTTTAAACGGGATGTTTCAACGAAAGTTTGGTACATTCGCATTATGTAAAAATGAAGTACACACAGTGTATGAAGAGAAAGTGGTGAAAGTTTACAGCAATAAGATGAAAGAACACAAACAAAGGAGATGCTGAGAAGAACAGTACTTTAAACGTCACTCATGAACGAAAATTTAGCTTCGAGCTGGCAATTTTCACGATAGAATGAGCAACGGCTAGAACGAACAAACTCTTGTAACAGACAAACGCTGGAAAACGCGCTGATCTGTTATATGCGGGTTTTAGGTTTGGACGTTGGAACGATTCAATAAGTCCATTTCCCTGTCTCCAGATCACCGAAATGAGGATCGAAATTAATGTCGAAATTTTGTTTCAGCAAACCGTAAATTTCGTTCATCCCCTTTTCCCGATTTGTTGACATCGCCTCTCGTTCTATTCAATTTCGTTCGGCAATATTGAATTTAGTTTGCCTCTTTGCTGCGAAGGAATTGCCACGATGCTATTTGAACTTGAGTTCTTGGAAATCAAGACTTCTTAATTCTAAATTTGGATGGACAGTAACGCTCGGAAATTATCCGAAACTCTTCCACATCCAAACAAACAGGGGCGTATGTAGAAATTCAATTTGGGGAGGGACCAAAAATTTTCAGGAACGAAATTCCCATTAAGCAAAAATAAGGAGAAACGCAGGAAACCCGTTCTGTGGGTTGGAAAATAATACATTACGTACATGATTCGCTGTAAGTAGACATGCGATGCTTTGTATACCAATTAGCTTAGCCCCTTCAATGAGCCAAATATACAATGCTTCAAACACCACAAGTCCCTCTTCTATCATATATCACGGGTCGCGAGTCGAAATTCTTAGAAGGGAATCTGTTTTATCGGATGTTTTTCGTAAAAATCGTCCGTCTTCGGCCGTCTGGCCTGCCCGCAAAGCTCAATCCGTCCTATCATATATAGCTTGGAGAGGGGGACTCATCTGATGACCTCATACATTAATTTTTTTTTCAAGTTCACCTCTTATTCTATCCAGCTCTAAAGTTCGGACCTGTTTCTTATCGTATAAATGTTGCGAAGGGAGCCAATGACGTCACACTTTGATGACGTCATAGGTCAGCCTTGTCACGTCACAATCTACATTATTTCCAAATCCCACGTGCCCTGTAAAACACGTTCCCTGCCATCCCTCGTTCAACTCCGTTAAAGAACTCGCGAGTTTTTAATAGGGAACGTATTTTATCCGAGGTTTTTCGGAAGAAACGTCCGCCGGCTAGCCGGCAAAGCTCGGAGCTCGAAAATTTTATGAGTCCCCCTCCTATCATATATAGTTCGGGTGGGGCCCGTAACGTCACAGTTTGATGACGTCATAGGTCGGCCGTCATAGATTAGTTTTTTTTCAAATTCCCCACCTATTCTATCTAGCTCCAAAGTCCAGGCCTGTTTCTAAGTCCCTCTTCTATTGTATAAAGTTGAGAGGCCGGGGCCTGCGATGTCACAATTTGATGACGTCACAGGTCAGCCTTGTGACGTCACAATGTACATTTTTCAGATCCCACGTATCTCATAGGACAGGTTCCCTGCCACCCTTTTTCTTCCAAGTCCTCCTTTAATCATTATACTTATAGCCCGACATTCGAAATTTTAACAAGGAACCTGTTCTATGGGTTTTTCTTTGAGAAATTCGCTGTGCACCCTGCGCCATCCAGCGAAAAACTTGGAAAAATTTCCACTCTCGTACTATATATTGAAAAGTCCTTAAAAAGACGTCCTATTTCATATTATACTAGGTTTACAGTAGGCCTAGGCTTTCCTAAATTCTCAATACCAAAACCAATCTGATTCGTAGAACAGGTTCTCAGCGTTCCTCGTTTAACTTCGTTAAGGAAGCCGTCGCGTCGTTTTTTCCGAGCCTCCCTCCTACCCCACAGCCGACAAACACGCCGAATCCCTGTCCTTCGACAGGGGTTGAAGCTCGAAATTTTTCTAGTGCCTTCTATGGGTTGAAAAATAATACATTATATTATGACCCGCATTAGGATAGCCCCTATAATGAGACAGATGTGCAATGCTTCAAACACCATGAGTCTCCTTTCGATCATTCGTTATGGGTCACGAGTCGAAAAGGTTTGGTTGAAAATTAAGTTGCGGAAATTAGGAGACAGAAGGTAAAAAGACTCACGGGTTCTTTAAAGGAGTTAAACGAATGGTGGCAGGCAACCTGTTTTACGGGGCTCGTAGGATCTGAAAAATATCTGATGTCATTGGATTGTGACGTCACGGCCTCGGACCTGAAGATAAAATTGAGGAACAAATTTCGTACATTTGAAGATTTCGCGTTTTCGAACTAAAACAAATTCAATCCAAATCCCCATTTAACTTTCAACATCTTTTTGGTGGACTCTGTATGTATATGATAGGAGGTCGACCTCTAAGTGACCTTGAGGTTGCCGGCCAGCTGGACGGCGGACCTTTTTTTTTCTAAAAACTCCCCGATAAAACAGTTTCCCTCTTGAAAAGTTTGAGGTTGGGGTGAGTTTACGAAAGTGAAGGGGAGGTTCTGCGGTCTCTGCGCATAAGCTAAGTTTGGGGCTAGTACCGTAAGCTCCCAGGGCAATCCCGAGGGAGGATGTTTGGATGGGGTCAAGTAAGGTGAGAACAGTTTTGTTGGCTCAGTTATAAATTGGTGCACTATAGTCTAATTTTGAGCGGATGAGGCTTTCATAAGTTGGAGTTTCGCGGTTAACTAAGAATTTTAAAATGTTTAGAGCGCGTGTGCATCTGATTTTGAGGGTTTTAATGTATGGGACCCAAGTAAGTTTTTGATCAAAGTGTAGGCCGAGAAGTTCGCCTTAGTTTCGTGATGGGATTTCAAAGTTTTGTAAAATGAGGGGAGGGATAGATGGGATGGAGTTTCTTTTCCTGAAAATGCTGAATTTTTTTCGAAGGCAGAAAATCTAGACCCGTTTTTTTATGTCCACGCAGTAATTGAATTGAGAGCTTCCTGGAGGAGTCTGTGGGCCCACTAGGGGTTAGCAGAGCAGATGGAGATGTCATAATCGTCGGAAAAAAGACGCTATGTGAGGGAGGATTGACATGTGAGGTGATGCCCCTCAAGATCGATGTGTCCCGGTGTCCATAGAAAAGAGAAGGAAGTTGAGGATGAACTCGACAAGTGTACAAGAATGAGGTTTTGTTGGACGATAGGAGTCGAGTAAGGATGGAAATGATTCAAATAGTATAAGGAGAGAAGCGGGAGAGAAGAGAGAGACAGGTGAATATAGTGATAAGTTTGGTGGTGAAGTGGAGTTTCTCGAACGGAGTGATGGGATGTCACCCTGAATGGAGACTGCGTAACCGGTTCTGGACCCTGATATGAATCAATACGTCTACAGTGGAGAAGGTGGGAGGGAAATTCTGAAGTTGAATAGTTTGTACATAAAGTATGATCGAGGCGGTTGTTAGGAATAGGGGTTGACTGAGAGGGAGTGGATGAAGAAATTATAAGTAAGAGCCCAAGCTAGATGAGATTGAAGCGACAGAAGGGATGGATTACGGTCGTAAGGACATAACGTGGACACGGGAGTGCCCGAACAGAATTCCAAGGAAACATTTCACCCCTCTCCACTTAATGCGACATCGGAAGACAAGTTTCCAATATTCCTGTTGTCGAATATCTAATAAAAGCGAGGAGTAGGAAAACGAAGATCGCGAGAACGAATGCTCATTTCACGATAAGTAATTAATTACCTTATTATATCGTTCTTCTTCATTTTCTCGACAGGCAGGCGAGTTAACTGTGCCGCCATCAGTGGTACATTTGTCAAATTTTTCGAGTGTTATTTTTTATTTTCATAACGACATCGTCGCGTAGAGTTAAAAATCCTTCAAAATTCGACACGGTGAAAGAACCGACATTATTTATCACGGGTACACACAGACTGCCGGCAAAGCACCTATATCGCGCTTTTCAAAAATTGTAATGTTTCTAAAGACGGTGGTAAGTAAATCTAAAAGCGTACCGTGTATTATGTCTGCATTTACGCTGTAAGAGAGTACAGCTTTGAAAGGGATTTGAAGAAATATGAATTATTACTCGCTGCAAGGGGAAAAAAATGTATAAATATTTTTGTCGCGCAATTAACTTCGGGAGTGTTTACTGTGTGGCCTTTGAAAAAGTTGAACCTCTACGTTGTGTATGCAGTCAACTTCTTTGTTCGGTTTACCTCGCGCATCGCATGTGTAGATCTTTTGTTAGAAATCGTTCGTTGAAAGTGAAATACACCCTCTTATATGTACAGTATGTACAAACAACATGTGTTGTTTTGAATGCTCAGGGTTTGGAATGGGAGCGGGGAGAAAAAAAGGAAATCTTTTTCACTCTATCAAACGTCTTTCTCTCAAATTTGTGAATTACTTTATATTTTTCAAGTTCTAGAACGAAAGTAAGATTTTCAACTGGAAGACATGAACTGTGCTTTATATTAAGGAATGAGAATTTTCTTTCCCGCTTTGTAGGAATGGAAGTCCCGGAATTCATCAACAGAAAAGGTTCGCAAACGTCAAAATGCTCGTCTACATCACGACGCTGTAAATTGTGAGGGTCAAAATCTCAAAACCCCGAGGGTGAGCTTTTCTGTATGACGGGTGTTTATACCTTTTTACGTTCTTTCAATAGAGTTTTCGCATATTAATAAATATCATTTTATGGCAGCGACGAATGAATAAAAGCAATTTAGATATTTCTTTTTTGTAAAAACTCGTAATTTCATCTTCTTTAACTATAAAAATGTAGAAATACGAAAAGTGACGGTAGTGGAGCATCCGCTTGAAAGCCGTCAAGTTCAGTTGGAATCAATTGACGATTGTGAATTTCCTCCTAATATTATCATGACTGTCGTTGCCCTTGTACTTTCAAAATGATCAACAAGCTCTTCCAGGCATCCTTTTCGACTACAGATAGCTCGAGAGTCAGTATTTTTTCAAGATCCACTCCCCGAATTTATAGGTTGGAGCAGAATGACATCATTACTTTCCCATAAAGCTCATGAAACTGTGAAAAAAATTCTACGAAAGCTCGAAAGTCGAAAATTTCTCAAGTTCTATTCCTTAGGCCGCTCAACACCTGCGTCAGGTGAAAATTCAGCTACCCTGGAGTCGGTTCGACGCGTACTAACACACGGGTTGTCCACGAAACCAGCTCGCGTAAGGAGTGCCTGGCTTCCTGCTTGACCAATAAAGCCTCTTGGTTGGTCTTCGTCGTCTTCTTTGCTTCGAACACCACCGCCTCTCCTAAGCAAGGAGCTCGATTGGTGCTAATACACAAAGAACCTCCGTCGAGACAGTACGGTAGGAACTAACGCACCTCAGCGCAGCTCTTCGTTGGATCTTTACCATCTGTCTCTCTCCTTCTGTATGGTATCCCCATGGAGTCGGCCCTTACTGGCGCACCATACAGGAGGATCGACAAGGCGGTGCTCATCATGATCTTTCTTCTTGCTTCTCTCGGTCCTCCTAGATTCTTCATCAGGCGGCTCAGATATCCAACTACCCGGCCCGCCTTTTCCGCTGCCATCAGGAAATGGTGCCTCAAGCTCAGCGTTCAATAAAACCACATACCCAGGTACTTCATTCGCTTCATGGTTTCTATTTCCACACATTGCAGGCGAAAGGTGTATGGACCGAACTTCCGACGGGTTGTGAATGAAATGGCCTCTGTCTTACCGACTGCAAGTTCGAGTCCAGCCGACTCGATCCAACGCATCGCTATCTCTAGGGCCCGGTTTTCCCTGTTCTCCACCGCTAGAGTTGTTTCGACAGTGCATGCCACCAGGGTGTCATCTGCATAGCACATAAGCTAAACCCCCGGTGGCAGCTTCACCTTAAATCTCCCGTTAAATGCAACGTACCACACGACCCAAGGACTGACCACTGTGCCACCCCACAAGTAACAGGGCGCTTTACTGTATCAGCAGACGTCTCTGCTTGGATTTCACGACAGCTAAGATAGCTGTTGATCATCCTGAGCAGGTATCCGGGCACTCCTGCTTCCACAAGAGCTTCCAATATCCTCTTCCATGGAATCGAATTGAACGCATTTCTTATGTCGAGGCTGACGGCCGTGCAAAACTGACGCGTAGCAATCGCTCGGATCCCAATATCTGATGGACAGCGTCCAGTTTGAAAACCGTACTGACTACTAGAGATCGTACCTCATTGTCCAGCAGACAAAGTGGTCGATAAGAAGATGTCAGATCAGGTAGGTTATTCTTCTTATCACTCAAGGCTAACCTGGCTTTCTTCCATCGCACAGGGAACAGTCCCCAGAAATTGCCTCATTGAGTGTATCAACAGGCAATGCTAGGTCATCTGAAAGTATGAGCCTCCAGACTGAATTTGGAATCTCATACGAACCCGGAGCCTTCCAATACTGACCCCGTAGTCTATGGACTGCTGCATCCACCCCCTCGGCACCTAGGAGGGATATATTACCCACTGTGTAGTAATAATGACAATAATAATAAGGTCAGCCTTGTGACGTCACAATCTGATGACCTTATAGATTAATTTTTTCCCCCTCCTACCATATAAGCCAAGTCTCTCCCTCCAATCGTATATATCTTGGGAGGTAGAAGTTTTTCCAAGTCCTCCTCCTATCATAATAATTATATAGCTTGGGGGCCGAGCCTGTGACCTCACAGTTTGATGATGCCTTGTGACATCACAATCTACGTTTTTCAGATCCCACGTGCCCATATTTTTTCAAGTCGTCCTCCTATCATATATTGTTTTGGGGCGAGGCCTGTGACGTCACAGTCTGGTGACGTCATAGGTCAGTTTTGTGACGTCCCAATCTACATTTTTCAGATCTCACGTGCCCCTTAAACCTCTCGTTTCCCTCCGTTAAATGGCCCGTGAGTTTTTTTAACAGGGGAGCGGTTTTTTTCGGAAAAAACGTTTGCAGTCGGGCCGACAAAGCTCGGAGCTTTAAAATTTTCCACACAATGGTTGTATCCGCATTTTTATCAATTTTACCACAAAATTTTGAAAAATGGTGGATACAACCTTTGTGAACTTAACCCTCGATATAACTCGGTGGTCGGTGTACATAGTCTGAAGGATTGCCCCTTCGAGTAACTAGATATGCAATGTTTCATACACCAATTGACTTAGCCCCTTCAATGAGCCAGATATGCAACGCTTCAAACACCATAAGACTCAGAACTTCCTCCTTCTAAAGTATTTCAAGTCCCCCTTGTATCATATCATATATAGCTCGGAGATCGATACAAAGCACCAGTTGTGAGGTCAGGCTTGTTACGTCACAATCCGATGACGTCATACATTTTTCAGACCACACGTGCCCCATAAACAGGTTCCTTGCCACCTCTCGTTCAACTCCGTCAAAGAACACGTGACAGGTTCCCTGTTGAAAAGAAATAGTAAGTTATTCATTTCATTAGGCTCAAGCTGATGACGTCATGGATATTGATGACGTCATAAAGAGATTTAAGCTGGTTGATGTCTTTACTGAGTCTTTATTGAAAATTAGTTTGTGTGAATCGGTTGCTCAATCGAGTAACTATAAAAAAAACATTAAATTTATTCGACTTCTCCAGAATATTTTCTGCATAATATCCCTTCTTAGTACTAGTTGAGATTATCTACTCTCTATGATTTAAAGATATTTGTGATATAATTGCAGAGAAGTGTAAGTGTTTTAATACTAGGATTAAATGAGAGTAAAAATAATTCAGAAGTGGTTCGTCACAGAGGCAGTCTTGTGCCTTACAAAAATACACTGCCAGTGGGAAATACGAGTGAAGGAATTGTAACAATTGTGAAGCAATGTAAGTAAACTTATCATTTTTTTCCTTCGAAACTCTTTATTGCCTTACAAATTGTTAAATAATGTCACGTTTTTAAATTTTGTACTCGCACGTCATCTTTTCCCTAAAGTCTATTAAGAAATTCAGCACGTTGGAAAAAAGGTGTCTCGAGTGGATATTGTTGTTATTTGAGAAAGTTATAGCGAGTCCTTCGTCTCGGCGATGGAAATCTTTGAATTTACAAATTCACGCTATTGTAAACGGTACGACCATATTTGAAGGAATGACCCACGAGCCGTAGTGAACTTACTTCGTGTACCGAAAGCTGTATTACGTTATTCGCGTAAGTGACTATCGTCTTTTTGACGAATGGAGCATGTAAATAACTTTCATGCTCGAGAAGTTTTTAAAGAAAAATTTCTTCGACAAGTGGAAAAAAATGAATTTTTCCGGCAACCAGAGAGTAATATTACGTTCTTATAGCATCTGGTAAAAAGCTCAGCGCTCTTCAGTCCGAAATACATAATATGGGAAGATGAGGCAAACGATTCTAGTGTACAATAGTTTTCCTGTCTAGCATTCAACGCAATGAAATTTCTGAACATAGTTTATTCATCGTATAATATTTCCCGCGCTCGATAAAATTCTTCTACTATTGAAATATACACGATTTTTATCCCTTATTACTACTGACCAACAAGTAATACATAAATTTCGTATGGGTGGCCGATAGTGTCCAGCGATGATAGTTTTTAGGACACTCCTAAAAAGCGTAATTCAATTTCGGTCAATCGTGAAGACCGTATCGTCGATTATTTTCATGAATTAATTTGGCAACCTTTCAAAATTCGTAAAATCTCGTTTTCTCTTACCTTTTCGAGGATGATGATAAAGTGAATGAATATAGATTGTGAACGAAAAATTATTCGATTTACAAAATAGTTTTGAATAGAGTTTCCACATTGAATACTAAACGCGATTGTCGCTTGACTCTTCCATAATATTCTCTTTTTTTCGGTTAGCGCTCTCGAATATGTTGTTTTGTATAGCTTGGTCTAGCCGAAAATATACGTGTATAGTCCACTGTGGCTCTCCTCTAGTACCTAACTTCCTTCCTGCCAATAGATTTCCAGTTATTTTATCTTTAATTTATAGTTCATAAAATGGGGACAATGAACGATTTGGCAAAAAGAATTATAGCAATCTCTTAGTGGTTTAATCTAGTTGCGAAGAACGGTGGCCTCATGAACTCATTTTTCGGTTCAAGGCAGGACGAGATTTCTAATACAGCGAGAAGTACGAAAATTTGTGCTCCTTGAATCTGAGGTCTCACAAGGCCACCGCTAAAGCTATCCCACCACTGAGAGATGCTCGCATCGGAGGCCCGATGAATCATGTTGCCTTCAGGTCGACTCCAAATCGACTCAGCATTTCGACCAAAAGTAGACCCAAAATTGACATCGATTTTGAATGGATTTAGTTCCGTCCAACGTCGATCGCAAATTGACCCAAAAAGTGAAGAAGTTGACTCAAAATTGACCGCTCTCCTTCGTTGTCGACTTCGAAATTGAGTCGACTCCCGGGTATTATAGATTAATGTCCACTAAAAATCGACGTCGCGTCGATCTTGAGTCGATTATTGGCAAAGGATTGCAATTGATGTCGACAGTGCCACGATTCGACCATTGTTGCATTGGTCAAGCATAATTAAGATTCTCGAAGGTCCTTATCTTATTATGATTATACCTGCACATTCTGTCTGCGAGTAGTAAAATCAAAAATAGACAAATTGCTATAAGGAGGTGACTGTGCACCAACTCCAGATCTCAGGTCGATTTAAAATCGATTGGCATACATTATACCACCGATGCAACAGAGCAACCGATTCTAGGTCAATGGAAAGGTTTGGAAAAGTCGACTCAAAATCGACTTCGGATCAACGTCAATCTGAAATCAACCAGCGCACATTATCAGAAAACTAAGAATCGAATTGAAATCGGCCCGAGTAGTCGACGTCAGGTTGATAGAAAAATTTGGAGCAAAGGTGATAAGCTTAAGCAGCTAATAAACGAAAAAGCGTCCATGATCGGCTTTTAAGCCAGCCAAAAGCTATCTGATGAAATCATGAAACAGCTAAACGCGGCCATTAGTCAATGAATATGAGCTTCTTTTTTGTTGACCTTTTTTTCGATTTTTCCCGATATTTGTCAATATTATTCGATTTTTTTAGGAACAGAAGCCAATGAAATAACAAAAAAGCTCATGAAAAGTTTAAGCCATCGGTGTCAATGACTTGGAAGCAAAGACCAGAGAAAAGCTAATTATGATTAACTTGTCACCCCTGATTTGGAGAAGTCAACTTGAAATGCCAAATAAGTCGAAATGGGAGCCGACCGTGAGGTCGATTTCGACAATAATATCGACAATAATGATATTTTATTTTAGCTCTGCCCGCACATATTAATTATTATATTTTATTATTTAACGTTTCGGCTGTCCAGCAGCCATCGACGCAAATTTGGTCAAGACTTTCAACCAAAAATCGACGGTCTACATGGTCCAAGGAAAAGGAAATTTTTGTTTTTTTTTTTGTTGTTTTAGTCTCCTCCTCGCCTTGAGTACTTGTAGTATCGGTGATCGCTATGAATGTCTGCACTCTTAATCTCATATGGTCACTTTTCGGATAGCACGGCAAGAATAAAGATGCTGATGGTAATTCAGGTGACCAGGAGGCTGCGAACTCTCCGAAACTCTAGCAACGTCAGTAATTCAGAAGTGCTGGATTTTGGGGCCCTCATCGAGATACCGCAGGTGAGATTTGGTACTGAATTTAGCACATAGTCAAAATTCTTCCCAATATCCTCTTTTTTTACATAGAGATCGAAAATCAAACTTTCTCCAACCCCCTCATGTACCCAGCTGTGTTTCCAAAATTATAAATTTTTATTGTTCTATTTCGATTTATACAGACCGTCTCCTTTGGAGTCGCAATTTTCTAAGAAGACAACGTACGTTTTTCTCAAGTAGCCTCTCTTATAAAACAGATTCCCTCTTAAACACTTGTCGTATTGAGAAGTAATTTTGAGCAATATTGTAATAAATAATTACAGACAGACAAAAAATGGTAGGTATTGAGAGTAATCTTAAACAAATATACAGTGGTCGAAAATGAGAATGCGGACGTCAAAACAGACGGAATCTTGACGTGAGAGTCAATGGTCCATAAGTGTTCGCTCTGCGTCAAGAAAGGTTTTCCGCAATTTTGTTATGGATCGAAGAGATAGGAACAAGGAACACCTTTAATTCCTTCGATTAGAAAAGAATGTGAAAAGGGGTCTGCCATTAATTCGCTTACTGGTCTGTGACTGCGAAACTGTCAACCGCAACAAGATAATTGAGTGGGTCCAGGTTCTGGTGCCCGTTGCTCTAGAGCCATCTCGACTTAACCATTATTGTTAAAAGATGTATCAAAACGAATTTAATGAATTCCTGGCGTTTTTACAGACTGTGAGAACATTTAGGTAATGACGTAACTTTTCGTGCTTTCAAACAAAAATCTAGCACGAGTCTGAAATTTTGTGAATCCAGTCACACCCTTAATTTGGCGTATTTTTAAAGAACGTGTTAGCCAACCTCTTCGTGGTGCTTTTTGGATGACTCCAACAGGCTTACAGAATAGATTACAGATCACAAAAACTGGGCAAAGCACGTATGCCACTATTAAAATGTTGGATAGAACGCATATACTGCCAGTATCTTGCAGACTCATGAAAAGACAGTTGGGTGCCCGATTCACCTCAGGTCCAAAATAAATATATTTGCCCAGCTTAGCGACCTAAATTTACCATGCATTTGAGAATTTTCGGAGATGAGCTACAGAAACACTATTCGTCCAAAAATATATATATATATATATATATATATATACGAGCCTAAAATCCACAATAGATATCATAATTGCGAGACGAATATTTCAAGCGGAGATGATTATCGCGTTAATTATTTTGCCTTCTGAATTTTGGCTGAGTTTAACGAAAATTAATATTTTTTATTTTGAAAATTATTCTCATTATTTTCTTTGAAGAAAATTACTAATATCAGAACTTCAAATTATAATTTTCAAAGATTTCAAAGAAAAAAAAAAAAAGAAATTAGTGTACGTTCTCTAGCTCTAAAGAATAATTCAATTCTTGTTCACGGACTAGTAACACATATATTTTGATTTCCAAATCATACACATATTTCCCGAGATCTGTCGCGTGAATGATCTTGATCTTCTATCGAGGACTTCCTCAAGATTTTGTTGCTAGTAAATTTCCGTAGAAATACTCAAAGCGGATCTTAGTTTTGATTTCATCATCAGGTATACATAAAAACTCCAAAGAAAAATTGAAGCAAAGAAAAGCGGGTGTAGGCCTCTATCGGCACACGAGAACTTGTGAAGTTGCCATTTTATGAAAAAAAAAAATCGAGAATAAAAACGAAAGCACAAAAAAATTACTTACCGAATGAATGACAATCTTTGAAATGAAACGAAAAAAAAAAGAAAAAAAAGGAAAAAAGTTTCTCGTAATACGAAGAAATTACGTAAGGGTAGAAATGAACCGAAATGAACAGTAAACTCGGCACTGCATACTCGCGAGGAAAATTGTTACCGGGTTCACGCTGTTGATTGAAAATAATTTTACATTTTCCCTGCATTCGACTGTCACCGACTCGTTGCGAAGTTTTCCGAACGAATCATCGCGCAAAATAAAATTGCCATTACAGTAGAATAATCCATTTTTATTTATTTATTTATTATTTTTGTTTTCTTTTTGTTTTGTTTTTTTTTTTTGTTCACGGTGCGCTTACTAATTGTTAATTCATTCTTCGTTCTAACAGGTAGGCCCGTATCATGCTCATACAAGTATCCACTCACCGTATATTTCACAATTCGATGCATTTACATTTACACCTCATGAAACACGAGTGAAATGAGCTTCCAGGCCGCTAAGTTACCGCGTAAGTTGACATTTATTTTCAAATTTGTAAGAATAGTAGTATACGAGAATATTATTAATCTTTGAGAATTTCTGTTGCAAATTGATATTTTTTTTTCTTTCTTTTTTTAAAGAATTTCTGTCCGCAAAAGGACTTGGGTGGCTTTTTCTGAACTTTTTTTTCCTTTCATTTAACAAGCTTTCAGTTGCTTAAAGGGCTAGGTATTTGCTCGAATTTTACAAGATTGTAGATTTAATTACTCATGTTTGAACGTAAAGTAGAGTGAAAACAAGCTATTGTCATTCTAATCATAATTCAATATACCTACTTAATTAAAAGGAAAATGTTGGCTATTGTATCAGATTTTTTTTCCTTTTTTTTTATATGACTGAAAAAAAGTAGTTGTTGTTATCGGGAGCTACACTACGGCTCCTCTCTAACGTAATCCGATTACACACTAACCCAACCTACACCTAAAGTAACTATAGTTTGGAAGCCTAAAAAGGAAGCGACCACATGGATGACTGTAAACCATAGGTTTTTTGTTTCTGGAAGGACCAATAAGTGTACATTCACTCTCATTAATCTTATTTCTTATTAATTAGCAGCAAGTTTTAAAAGGAATTTAGAGTATTGTCGCAGTGCCTCTGTGAGAGAACAGAGAAGTACTGTACTCACTTATTAAAACTTCTTTCTTTTAGTGACAATTTTTTATTTCATTTTATTCTAATAATCATTTATTTTAATTAATGCTTTTTTTCCTAGGTTTTTGCTTGTGAGTTTTAACAACTACAACAATTGTATAAAATTCATATTATCAGGACTCACACATCTATACACATTAGTATCATTCAAATCCAGATTTTTTCCTTTATACCAAGTCCTATGGGGCCATTCCACGTCGGCGCATTGCGTACGTATTCTCCTACGTGTCATCGAGTTGGTAGTATTTCTAACATTGCTCTTATGGGTGTTGATATGATGTGAAAATATTAACATCTCTAGATTCATTTCTCAAACAAACGAATTATGAAACAAGAACTGGTACACTAGATGAAGACACAATTTGACTTGCTAGAAAAAAACAAACAGTAAAATTGAATAAACCAATTTATGGAGGATTTGTTGTTTTAGATGTTCCAGTTTTACTATAATGTTTTAAAAGAAAATAATGGAGATAAAATAAGATTATTAGGAACTGACACAGATTCACTGATTGTCTATATTGAAACAGATGATGTGCATGAGGATATAAAAGAAGATATTGCATATTATGACACATCAGAGTATAAAATAGAATGGATACCTCAAAAGAAATAAAAAGGGGGGCATACTGGCGGGGACACAATTGTGTCTTGGAACTGGTGTGTCTTCAAGTTTTGTCGCTGCCTTGACGTCGGCGAGGGGGCTTACAACTGTTGAAAGTAACGCGGTGGATGCTGAATAGCTGAAAGGCAAAAAGTTACTCCCACAAAACAGTTGATGAAAGTGGCGTAGGCTCGCGCGGATCTCTCCCCGTGTACGTCACCCTTCTCCAGCAACAGCTGATGGCACTCTTCACGTCTTCCCCCCTCGAAGGATGTCAACTAGAGCCCTCCCTGCTGCAATGTGGGAAGAAACGAGTAACTGACTCATCTTTAAGTCTAGCTGCTGCCTTACTAGTATGGTGAGGGGAGTCACTCCCTTGGAAGTGACAAAGCAGCAGGCTCGCGCAGACCTCACCCTGCGTACGCACCCTCACTTCTTAGCACAACTGATCACCAACACTTTTCTATCTCTCTTTCTCTTCATGCCACTTTGGCAGGCAGGCCTTAGATGCAACACTTTTTCTTTGCTTCCTATCTCCTTTGCACTTATGGCTGCCGACTTAAGACAGGGATGATGCTCCCTAAGGGCAGTACTCTGATGGCTGCCGACTTAAGGCAGGGGAAAAGTCACCAACGACTGCGTACACTATCTTGAAGTGCCCTTCTATCGCTACTCTCTCTACAAACGCTGCCGACTTGAGGCAGGGTCACTGAAACCTACTCGCAGACTCTTCTATCTCCCTTCCTCTTATATTTAACGGCTGTCTACTTAAGACAGGGTAGCTGCACCTACAGCAGGGGCATGGACTTTAATTTAGATTCACTAACTCCTGTTATGTGACTGACGGTGAAATTTCATTTTCTTTCCCTTATATGAGAAGAAGAAGAATAAAGAGAACTAGTTCAAGTCTAGTAGCGTTCAAAGTGTATTCAGCTACGCATTATTTTTCCTGGTAGTACGAAAGAATTTGATTTTAGTTCAATGCCGCGAAGTATTTACGCATCGTTTTTCCTGATTTTTATATCAATAAAGAATATTTTCTCTGTATTTATAGCTTCCACTGCAATGATTTTCGACACATTAACATACGTTTGTCGTGCGAACAATTTTGAAACTCAAACGCTTCAAGTACCAACAAAATTCCGCCAGTTTCAACTTAACTGTCGTACGTCTCGAAGAATAAGAAACCAATACAAAAATACCTGGTCGAGTCATTCTAGTGTTCCAATTTGTTCATTATCTGTATCTAACTTAGAACCTACAAGAATTTAAAACAACATACACGAAGAATTTGAACATTCATTCTGTTTGTGTAACGTACTCGTACAATACACGTATATACCTATACTTTCTTACTTTACTATTCGGTCTTCAGTTGAAGATATGAGAATAAGAACACGAGAAGGAAATTAGATACTGATACGAACAAAGGAAAATTTTGTTACGTACCTATCTGCTGCGCTTTCAATGAAATGAAAGCCATGAAAACAGGATGTTAGTTTTGCGCACGTATTTAATTCTTTTTATACAAGAATAAAAAAAAATGATGTTGTGGCAATGGGAGTGGAGGCAAGAAGTCCCTCGCCTTTTTTTTTCTTACTTGAAAAACAAGAATTTTTTATTAATTCATTTTTTTTCTCTCTCTCACTCTCTTAACAATAAAAATCGTGTTTACGATAAAACGCTGAACGCGAACAATAGTAGACGTACCTGAATAAAAGAAATTAAGTTTAAAGCAGGGTAAATCCAGTAGAAAAAGAAGAAAGAAAAATCTGATACAGAGGCTCTGAGTAGCATCGATATTCTCAAATGCTTGGGGTGAGTAGAAAAAAATTTATACATTAGTACATTGTTCAACCTTAGGCAAATCGAAGAGAGCACTACACCGGTTTTACTAAGTATAAGAAGAAAAATCCAGCTTCGATTTGATCGAGAGTTTTTTTCGTGCTAAAAACTGCCAACGTGATACCAAGACTCAACTCAAAAACAGATCATTTTTCGATCAAATTAGATACATTATAATTATCATTAAAGATTTCATAACACCCCTACTCTGATTGAAATTAAAGTCAAATAATTATATTGGTAGAAGTGATATAGCAATAAATTTACAATTTTTATGGTTGAATCGTTCTTTTGGCTTGGTATACTGACTATTTTCACCTTTTAATTTCTTTTTTTGTCTAAAATATCATTAGGTAGTCACTATAAGTAGATATGTGTAGGATCCAGTTCGAGAACTAATGAATTTTGCTATCTGAAATCTAAGATAACTTACTTATTTTGATAAACAAAATAATGAACTTGAAAGCACTGTCGTCTTAAATAATTTACTTATACGACGATCGACGTTTCGAACGTACACGCACGTTCTTCTTCAGGATCGATCTTGCCATTTTCACAGAACGTGTGTACGTTCGAAACGTCGATCGTCGTATAAGTAAATTATTTAAGACGACAGTGCTTTCAAGTTCATTATTTTGTTTATGATATACTCGTCTGGACAAGTCCTTCTATCACTTTTTTTGTTTTAAAACAAAGGTTTTTAAATTTTTTCTCCTGTGATCCTTTTCATTTAGCTTTTCATTCCTTAACAAAGTCGTTCTAATCCAGAAAGTGATTCTGATTTATTTTCAGGACGTCATGGAATTAGTTCAAATTTTCGAAATAAGTTTTCCCTTCTCAATGGTGAAGACAGCCTGTTAATCTTATCACAATTTATTATTAAAAGAAGTAGGCCTAAGTAGTTTTCCGAATAAAAAATAATGAACAATTCTGAAACGAGAATACGAACGAGGTGAAGAAAAAGAAAAGTTTTAACCTTTCGATAATATTGAAAAATTCTGATAAACTGCAGAACACAAACGTAGGAATCAGAGATTATTCTAAAATATACGTATACGAGTACTTGAAGTCTCTAGATCTTTTAACAAGATCTTTCATGCCTTATATTACTTCTAGAAACAAAATATTCAACGGTTTCTGGAACACTTGAATATATTTAGGTACATAATATTATTATTTATGAAATCAAATTTAAAAAAAACTCAATACCGACTGCAGATGCAATTCAGCTGTAGGTACCTACCTCAATTCATGTAACATCAAATTGTTTTCGATGGTTTTTTTCATTTTATTTATTTACGTAAGTTTACATTTAATTATTACTACTAGCGTCGACTAAGTAGTACACTATTTGCGAAAAATGATTATTTAGATGGATATACCAACGAATGGTTCACTACAAATACGCTCAGGTCTATAATGTAGTTAAACGCTTCGTATAATAGAGAAAGAACACTGGAACAAGAACGAGATTATCCGACGAGAATTGATGCCTAATTATTAATTTTTTTAGGTGATGATACATTAACAGACCTTCCGTAATCCCTCGAGCAATGGAGTGCTGGTTGAAATAATTAAATTTTTAATTTTTCCCTTCTAAATTGGCTTTGGGCAGGTTTGCGCGCAATTGCTTTCTTTTTCAGACCTGCATATACTGCACGTATTGATGAAGTTTTTATTTTACGTCTAACATTTGCATACTACGCATCTTTGGAAAGTTTTTCTACTGATAGGTACAAATTTTTAGCTTCCCACTCAAATAAGAAGTACCTACTGCGATCTCTGGGTAGGATGGCGCAAACTCTATTCTTTCTTAATTGTTTGAAAGTGATTACAATCATGTACATACCTAGAACACAGAGTTTTTGGTCCTATTTGATAATATGAAGTCTTGACGATTCTTCAATGGATACCTCGTGCATTCTCAAAAACATTGAAAAGAAAAGTACTTACGGATTTGCCTAAAGATGCGTCCATACTATGAAATAAGAGTAACACAATCGAAGAATTACAATTTTTATTTTGCAATTGTTTCACGATAAAAGAGTCGGAAAACATTTTTTTTTTTTTTTTTTCAATGTAATGTATTAATTACCGGTATATCGAGCCCATGACTCACTGTCAAGTCATAGAGCTCGTTGCAAAATGAAATAAATAAATAAGAGGATACTATATCGTTGCTTTCTCAGAACTGAAATCGAAATTAATTAATAACCATCGGCTGTCACCTACTTACATTCTCCATCAATGCATAAATACATTCCTGGGCAATCCGCAGAATGCTTGCATCCAGCCTGCAAATGTAAGAGGAAAATCAGTATATTTAAAAGCTAAAATCCCACTCCTGATGTTTGATCTATTTCACCAACTTTCAATTTATTAAAAAATGATGTTCTACACTCGATACGGGGGTGACGGAGGAGTGAACGAGTAAAATTTCTCGTTGTTCTAAGTAAATAGATCACTTTTGAAAAACTGATGAAAAAATTTCAGCGGTTTTCTTTTGTACATAATTTACGCTTTTTCCAAAACTATAATACTTATTGAACGAATTTCTTTCAAACTTAAGCATAGCTGAATAAGCGATCGGATGAGTGGTTTTCGAGGAAATTTCAATTCATACGAAGGGGATATCGAAAAATTTTAGGTTTCAAGTTCGAGAACTTGAAGAAAATTTGAGCTGAGAACAACATTCAATTTCCAAGTCGGTTACTTTTCGTTTTGATGTCTTCAACAATAATTTGTAACTTACTTATTTGTTCTGAAATAAACGTAAATAATCCGATGAGCGACTTCTAATATTTTTCGAGATTCAACAGCTCGTAAAAATGATCCAGTTCAATAATTTTTTGAAGCCCGCGAGAATATTCTTGAACTTACTCATTGAGAGAAAAAATATAAAATCTAAAAACTATTCTCAAACATTTCTCAAGTATATACCTACATCATTCTTTAAAAATATTCTTGAGTTTTTCCGTTTTATTGAGCTACATTTTTGAAAATTTCCCGATTTCTAGTAGAATACTCAAAAAATATTCGAAGTCCGAAAACATTCTCGAATCTAAACTCAAGCCACATCTTGAAAAATTTTCCAAACTCTAAAATATTTTTCTACTTGGATCGTTTTTGATAACTAATTCCGAAAATATTCATATATTATAGGTATCGAAAAATAATATTCTCAAATTTTAGTCTTTCAAGCTACATTTTGAAATTTTTTCCAAATCCTAAAATAGGTATGTACTGAAAAAATAATCAAAGTCTGACAATGTTCCCAATTTTAATCGTCTTCTCATGCTACACCTTGAAAGTTTTCCGAATCCCTAATAAGTATTCTCGAACTCGATCGTTTTTGCGAGCTACATTTCAAAAAAAAAAAATGTTTAATTTGGTCAGAAGACTTACAAACAGTAAAATGGAAATAACACGAGTCGACGAATTGAAATTTTTTGAAATGTTCAAGGACTAGAGCCAGATTTACCTTCAAAATGTTGGTTTGAGCATTTATTTCATGAGAAAAAAAATCAGGAATCTTGAGAGGTATCTCAACGCTTAAGAGCCAGGCCTCGCCTCGTTGGGCCTATTGAAGTTAAGAATATTCGATTCTGAAAGTATTTCAACGCCATAGTTTATTTTTCGTACTTTCTCGCTTCTAATTTTTTACAATCTTGAAAAGTTTTGCGACCGTGACCCCTAAGGAAGCGAAACGCACACCTTTACGCTTCAGTGTTCGAAGATCTTCATCACGACAAGTCGTGGCGTCAAGATTGTAAAAAATAACGAAAATGGAGCATAAAATCAGGTATAGAAAATATTTTCATGATCGGATGCTTATTCGTTCCAAAAAATTTTAATTTATTGTGCAATAAGAAGTGATTAGGGGAATTATTAAATACGATTTACTTCGAAATTGAAGGTAAATATTTAAATGAGATTCTTTTTAATTTACCTCAAAACTACTTATTTTTGGGGTCATTCATAACTTTTTTTCTCCTCTTAATAAGTTAAAATTTTTCACCAATCGGAAACCGATATTATTGCAAAAAATTGATGTATTTCACCAGAAGGGTAAGAAAATTTATAAAAAGCTAATGAGTGCAATTTTTCAGACTCGAGGCATACCTAAGTACCAAAACTCGCCTGAATACATAGTCATCTTTCACTGTTAAGAACGAGTTGAAAACAATATTTTCTTGAAAAACGAATAAGTGATTTAGCTTAAAATAATACGTATCACGCCAAGTTCAGTGATTGTACTGATGATTGCGAACAAAGACATGATGTAGAAAAAACCAGGACGCCCACAGTTATCATCGTGGCGAAAAGCAAAGCGAATCTGCACTTATTAGAAAAGTATTACAGGCAGAATGCGCGCTTGTATTAGAGAGTAGCTTGATATTTTGAACTTGTGACTAAGATCGAGTTAAACTGATGAAGAAAGGACTTTTTGCTCCCCTTAAATACCAAAAAATGAGTTTGTTTTGCATCAGTACACAATTGTATGTTTGGGGAGGTGAACAACCAATTGGCCTACACCAAAAATTTTCCGATGTGAACAATCAACAGGCCTATACCAAAAATTTTCCATCGTCACTAACTTACAAAAACATTCTCATATATATGCAGCTGCGTAGGCAGTAGGTAACGATCATGTTATTTCCAGATTTTTTATTCTTACAGGTTGAACGTAGATTAGGCAAAACGTAGAGTTTGAAGAAACGAAAAACGAAAAATAATGATAACAATATACTTTAGTAATTTCATGACCTTGAAATTACGTATCAATCCTGATAGAATACACAAGCTATGGGTCCATCTTTCGGTTGATTCTCCTGTTCTCATTAGATAATTACGTGAAATACTTCGCAAGTTATACACAGAATAACAGGCATATTCTGGGAGCGACCATCGGTACATCAACTTTTCTATTCATCGGGAAGTTGAGGTCGCTGTTTCATAAAAGCTGATAAGAAAAGGGACAATCAAACAGCTGGATAGCGATTGTGTGAAGGCTAGCTATCTCGCTCTTACATGGGGCCGAGGGCACGGAAGATGCAGAGAGGATGATAAAGACTGTCACCAAAGCCTGTGATGCAGCCATGCTCAGTCAAGGTTCACAAAGGAATAGGAGAGCCATTTACTAGTAGAACAACTATATTGCCGAATTTGGATATATCAGCATAGTAGAGGGCGCAAAGAGTCGTGAAAAAAGGCTTTAAATGAAAGCAAGACTGCCGTGAGGAAGAGCTGTGCAAAATGGCATATGAGAACCCGTTTGGGAAGCCCTACAAGATAGAGCTAAAGAAGTTAAAGGGCCTCTCTCGTGGACGAGTCATTGATAGCCTATTCCCATAGCAGCCACCACCAATGGTAACGCTACCAATAGTAGAAGAGGATAGCATACCTCCCCCCCCCTAGGTACCGAGGAAGGGGACGCAGCAGTCAATAGACTACGGGTCAAGTATTGGTAAGCTCCGGAATCCAGTCTGGAGTGCAATACATTCAGTCGAAACACTCAGTTGGGAGACTGTTCCCTGCGCGGTGGATCCTCGAACACTCCACCACTCATAAAAATAATGCTCTCAATCAAAAGTGGATCCGGATCCCCTTCTTGGTTAGCTTTTACAGTAGAATGTCTTGTGTTTTAAAAAAATTCAATCTATGTCCAGCTTATTACTTCATTAACAAATCCGAGATATCGTCTCCAGATCTAAGGATCCTATCCCCTCCTCAAAAAAAGAGCAGCTTGTACAAACTTGTGAGCTCAGACTGTCTCACGGTGTACAATGGCCAAACTGGCTGAAGACTTAAGGATCGGCTCGCGAAGCTTGAGAAGGCCTTCAAGAATCGTACCCCCGAGCGCGAGCGTTCCAACTTCGCCGCCCATTTTTCGGGAAAAAATCATACCTTCTCTGTCAATACTGGAGTTCATCTTCGACACTCCGCGGATAAAGATAATGAAAACCCTGAAAGGACCTCTGGGATGGCGTGGAACTGCGTTGATAAAACATTCGTATATTACAAATTGAAGGTCAAAATTCTATCATTTAGTCCCTCTACTACAATATATTATGGCTTAAGAGGTAATATTTCTTCTCAAGTCCGTTGCCTATTTTATATTATGGCCGGAGAGTCGGAATAATATTATATTATATTATTATGGCTCAAAATTTTCTATGTACTATGGCTTGAAAGTCAAAATTTTTCTTAGTCCCCCTATGGCTCAACAGTTAAAATTTTTCCAAGTCACTTTCCTAGTTGAAATCTTGCTGAATCCCCCTTCTATCACATATAGCTTGGAGGTCAAAATTCTTCCAAGATCCTATTCTAGCATACTTGTATGGCTCCGGTCAAAATTTTTTTCAAGTCCCCCTCCTATCATATTTATTTATTTATTTATTTATTTATTTATGTAAATCAGAAGGTCATAAGAGGGGCTTTAAGAGACATTTCATATTCTGTGTTGTACACTATATGGTAGACATAATACAGATTGCTAAGCATATCAACATTTTCTTTCTTTCTTTCTTTCTTTCTTCATATAATAGGAACGCAAGTTCCCTATCGTATAGTCTTCTACTTATTTACTTATTTATATATATTTATTCATTCATTTTTTACTTATGTATTTTATTTATTTATTTTATTTATTTATTTATTTATTTATTTATTTATTTATTTATTTATTTATTTATTTATTTATTTATTTATTTATTTATTTATTTATTTATTTATTTATTTATTTATTTGTTTATTGATTTATTTATTTAGTTTCTTTCTTTTTTTATATTATAATGGGAAAAGACTTGAAAAATTTTGAAATAGAAGGAGACTTTGGAAAATTGGGGTTTTCTCAATTCACTTCCACACTACCCCAGAGGTAGAATTGATAGTGCATTTTTTAAATAATGGTTTCCCCACAGGCTGTAAACCTCATTACTAAAACAAATTTGACCCATAGAAGAGATGTAGAATGTTGTGCAAGCACCTGGTTCAGAAGAAATAAATGAATTTTGATGGTTTTTATAGAGGTACTCAACATTGAAAATATTTATTAAATTTGAGGTTCCCATTAAAGAATGACTATTTTCTATAGAAATTGAAAAATAAAATTGAAAATTCTATTGTGCGAGCACCTGGTTTAGAAGGAATAGATGAATTTTGATGGTTTTTATAGAGATACTCAACATTGAAAATATTTATTAAATTTGAGATTCCCATTAAGAAATAACAATTTTCTATAGAAATTGAAAATTCTATCAAGTATCTGAAGCTGTGAACGACTCCAAATAATCTAAAATCATAAAAAAATTTTAATAAAGTTACTATCATAAAGTATTTATTGATTTCAAACCGCAAACTTTAAAAGTACCTACATATGGCACAAATTAAAAAAATCTAAATGAAATGCACGAGCAAGCTTTTAGCACATCTGCCATTATCAAGTGAAACATTTTTTTTTTAAATGTGCGCTTCATAAGTTATTGTTTTTATTTAATATCGCATTTATTTGAGAAGTTGAGGGTGTAAAAACAACAATTTAGGAGTTGACATTATTTTCACATACTGCGAGTATATTTTCACAAACATAAATATTTCTTGCTAACTCAACATCTTACAACTAATTATCTCATATCCCACAATAATTATACATTCTTTTATACATTACGATTATCAAAAATAAATTAACAGTAATTTTTCTAGGTCTGATAAAAAAAAATTTGATACGTTCTACATGGATGGCAAAGTTAATGGCAACGCTGTATCTTCGCTGCGGTATGACCGGGTTTAAATGAATGTTGCCCATCTTAAATTGACGAGGATTGCAATAATTCTGGTTGGTGTAGTGAGGTGGAATAGGTCGGGTAGGATAGGTTCGCTCGACGGGAAGACTGCTGGAGAAATATACGTGAGTCCGAGTGCACGTTTATTCACGGTCGCTCGTGTGGTGTGTCGTGGTCGGTATTGCAGCGATCCCGTTTGTCGTCTACTTTCATCGTTCTCATTCTTTCGTACTTTTTTTTTCACGTTATAGTGCATTTTTATCCTTTTTTTTCTCTCTCGCCGCTAGCGTCTAAAAAATCGTCGACATTGTCGTGATTTATATAGATCGTGTTTTCTTCGAAGATATTTGGTGAACGCGGGACGAGTAGGCAACAGTAGTATGAATTGATAAAGGCAAATTGTGGTTCGCGCATAAAAAATTTTTCGCGAAGTGCCGACCCCGATTACAGCATTTGTTTCTGTTCGGTTATTTTGTGCGTTGACTCATTGATTGCTGGATGGACTGAACGACTTGAATTGGATCTGCTAGGCTAAAGGTAAGTTACTTGCCGCCAGAAATATTCTTAAGGTGTAGCTTAAAATTCATTTGCTTGCAAAGTTGCAAGTAGCCAAAGTTTATAGGATTCAATTCATATTGTCCGTGCCTTTATAATTTCTGGTATGAAATCAGCAACTCCGCCGAATTTATTGTGCAAGAAATTTCATGGCATCTAAATTCTACTCCTGAGTTTGTATAAAATTTTGAATTTGATAGCGGTCGAAGTATTCCGGTGCCCTTCCACCCTTCGAAAAAATAAAAGTAGGTACTGGTATGCACTCGTTTTGCAAAAATTAGAACTTTCGACCGCGGAAGTTTGTAAATAAGTACACACAAACAAGTTCGTGTGGTCCGTTACAATTCCTACACGATAACTTAGCCACTTAGGAATAGATAGATTAAGCATCAAAAGTATTCCAGGTGCCCTGCTGACGTCACACTCGTGGACCTCGAATGGATTTTCCGAGAAGATAACTACTTTTCTTGAAGATCTTAAACAACGAGTACATGCTAGTCCTTCTTCCTTTGAAGGGTTCGATAATTTTCTTCCGCCCCTTATGAGACTCCAAACTTGTGATCTTCCCAAGTATTTGTACTCGCTGTAAAGTTCAAAACAGTTTCATTTTGTATATCTTGAGAGTGGTTACGGAGTCAACGAAACGTTGAAAAATATAAGTTTTTCAAAGAATGCGAACAAAGCCTTTCTTCTTTTCATTTCTAATGTTATTTCGATTCGTGCACCTTGATTTTATTATATTTGTTTAGTTTATCCAGTTTATTTTGATCCTCTCGCTGTTTACGCCTCAAAATTAAATTCTTTAATGACATTATAAGAGTGGAAACATCTGTTCGGGATGACGATCGTTCTCTGAGCACGAAAGGAACGGCTCTGAGGAAGGATATCTGATAATTGGCGTCTACCCCGATGACCAATCAAATTACAGGAGGATTGGATGCTTGCTTACGTATTCGAAAACTTTCTGACTCAGATTTTCAACTTTTACGAGTGTTTGATTATTGTATCGAGGGTTGCAAGAGGATTCTGGCGCAGCGGGGATCTGAGAGAGACTTGGTGGAAAAAAATTGAACTCATTTTTTACCATTTTTTTTTTCTGAATGGTGTTCCTTTTGAGGAAGAATGAATTTAAAGAATTCAAATTTTTTCAAGAAGTTTTTCTGTTTGTACAGAGGAAGGAGGAGAACAGGGAAGGTGAATACCCCTGGAAGACGGCTAAAAAACTTGAATGCCTCCATCGACTCGAAGCTAAAGCACTTTTATGTTCTTCAAATCCCATTTTAACTGGTCAGTCCGTTATCCAATGCACAAAATGAGAAACTTTTTACATTTTTCATTGGAGAGAAGAGATGAGAAATTTTGCGAAGACACGAAGGAAAAATTTTTTATTCAATTTTTCGAAGTCTGGTTGTCAAACGGAATTTACTATGCGCAGCTCTCATTAAGAGAGAGGGTATTGTCTTCCAGTTTTTCAATCTTTCGATGGCAAACCTCATAATTTTTTTAAATCTTTACTGTGGGTCAAGGTCAATAAGCTCAATTGACGATCTGGCAGATAACTTTATTCAACGGATAGTAGGTTCTAAATTCTTTGAGCCTTCGGTAACAAATTTCGAAAGTTTTCCAAGTCGTCAAAGTACGCACACTAGCTCCCCCTTCTTTGCGAATAAGGTCGGACGGACGTAAATCTAAGAATTATGGAGAATTAAGTCCAAGAGGTTCGGGTGAGTTTTAATGCTGATGCAGGGCTTGAGAGGTAGAGCAATGATAGTTTGCTGTTGGTGGGATCTTTTTCAATAAGGCGAGCGGGACACTTATCTCTTGGCAGATTTATCGATCATTTGGTAAGAATTTTACCAAGGCCTTCTCTTATTCTGTACAGCTCGAAAGTTAACATTTCTTCAAGTCCTTCCACCCCTTATGTACAGCTCAACGGTCAAGAAGGTTCGAAATCCACCTCCCTATATATTTTGCTAATGGTCGAAGCTCTTTGAGTCTTTAAAATAGGTCAGAACTCTCGTGATTTTGAGACCACAATAATCCAAATTTTCCGAAGCCTTCCTCTCGATTTATATAACTCGATGATTGGACTTTGTCGGAATAGGGCCTTCTCACCTACATATTATAACTGAATGGTCGAAATTATTCAAAAGTCCTTCTCCCCTAATACATGTAGCTCGACGGTCGACATTTTCATAAATCCCCCTCTCTCTTCTTATATATATCAAGATTTTTCCTGTCGGAATTCTTCTCCTCTCTCGAAGATCAACATTTTCCAGACCCCACTCTCGAAACCACAATTTGCCTAAAGGACGGTGGATATTTTATTCAAGAATTCTTCGTAAAACAGGTTTGGGGGCGTCCATAAATTACGTGAGGCGATTTTTGTGATTTTTCGACCCTCCCCCCCGTTTTCCCCCTTTGTGAGATATCGTGAGATTATCCTTGACCCCCCTCCCATCTCTTATCTCGCGTGAGATTTCCAAAATGTGTATTTTTTATTTAAATACGTTTATCTGTGCTTAATCGTATTTATCTATTAAGAAACCTTATTTTATTATCACAATTTATACCTATTCAAAAAGGACTAGTTTTTATTAAATTTAAGCCAAGTTGGCAATATTTAGAAAAAAATTACATGAAATTTGTCGGCACCCCCTCCCCCCTCACGTGAGTTTTGATGAAACTTGGCTGGACCCCCCCCCCCCAAAAAAAAAAAAAAAAAAAAAAAAAAAGTAATTTATGGACACCTCCTTTCCCGTCAACACATCGAGAAATGATCTGAAATCTAGTGCGAACAATATTTCTGCTTATATTCTGGACACACAAACAGCCTCCTCTATATTCTGGACACACAAACAGCCTCCTCAGACGCGACTCGAAAAGTATGAGTCCGCACTGAGTTTGGAAAAACCATTCGAAAGGTGTTTCTGTTCCTTCAGAATTTTCTGAGTGGTGCTCCAATCGGCAGAATGAGGCTTTTACGTTCAGTTTTCTCCCAGGCACTGTCGCGGAACAACGCGAAGATTGCATTGTCGAACCCATTCACGTTCGCGTTGCTCTGTTACAGCGCCCGAGAGAAAACTAAACGTTAGAGCCTCATTCTGCCCGTGGTGCGCGTACCACTCAAAAAATTATGCTTTTTTGTGACGTTGCAAAGGAGGTGCACCAAGTTCGACAGATGGGTACATTGATCAGTTTTAGGCTGAGTATCTTCTGACATCTAATGACGGTATTCTCAAACATGTCTACCTTGATGAGTACCTAGACTTCTACCGAGCTATAGACTTTTAAAACCCTAAAATCTGCAATCACTCACCATCAGTGAAATATATTGTGATCATCCCTACTTTACATCTTGCTGATACAATTTAAGTACCCGAAAATGGCTATTCAAAGTAATTAGCTAAAGATTTGTTGCAACTTTTCAATTTTAAATATTTGTAGTTTCTTAAGTCAAAGCGAGTATAGTATTTTGAATAATTTTGTTCAATATCGTTAGAAGTTTTACTGCCTATTTTCAAATAATCGTGAGTATGAATATGATGAAAATTGTACATGTCTATTCTATTGTCATCCGATACATTGCGCGGCTAGCTCGATATCATTCACTGCAATCGTTCTCCTCTGGAATGTGTCCAGTTTCGTCACTGTCATTTAATCAAAAATCAAGCCTCGGGTAGATAGCATACGATACGATGCTCCCGTAACTCGCTAAATTTTCGATGCTAGGTTGGGGGTATGACTAATAGGTTTGGTATTTTATCATCATCGGCTTAGTAATGCTCTTCTCGTAAGGTTTCGAGCGTCGTCGTAGGTACTGCCTTAGCAATAATTTTCTTAATGTCCGTAAAGCGACCTGAACTCGACGTTTACAATAGCTGTTTTTAGGTAGTTGTTGGACCGCGTCAGGTAGAAAAAATAAGAAGGAGTATAATAATTGTGCCGTACATTGTAGACCTTATATATTTGCTTCGTGATGTTGACGCGTTTAAAACACGTTCAAGGGCGAAGAAATGACATTGTCCTGGGTAAAACGGGTATCCTCTTTTATTTGAAGGAAATTCCATCTTCGGGACGGATGAGATCGTGAAATTGAGAATAGAAGAGGTATTTATATACCTTTTTCGTTCGTGTGTAAACAGTTGTACGTAACATTTCACAGGATCGGAAGCCCGCATACTTGAATACGAGACTTTATTCAATGAAAAGGTTGATGGCCAGCATTAACAGGCTTCAATGGAGTAATTTAATACTCATTCGACGTAATAACTGCATTACACGAGGATTTTTGTGTATTTGTGTGTTGACTATGATTCTACTTATTTTCGAGTAGTTCTCTTCTTGTGCGATATGATTCCTCTTGTATAGGTTGTTCTAATTTCAAAAAAACGTATTTTACTATAATAATAATTTAAAAAATCATTCCGTCATTTTAATCCGGTATGCATACTGCTCATAGAAAAATTAATAATTTTTTTGATTCAGGTTATTAGGTAATACGGAAGTGAAATGGCAGTGTCTGAGAGATGTGCTTCGTGATGTATATGTGATTACAAGATCACGAATTACGCTCTATCTGCGGTTTTCAATCTGACTGCTTACACGTACCCTCAATTCCTTTTTTATTTTCTCCAAATTGGCTGAAATAGCATTAATCAATTTCTTCTTCTTTTGTTGCATTTGAATCGTTTTTTTATTATTATGCTCGACAATCCTCCCACCGACTAGTTAATTCTTACATGTTTCTCGTGATCTTGTTGTCCACACATTAAGAAAATTGATGAATGACTCGTGACGTAACAAAATGTGAGACTGAATGTGCTTGTGGTTTTGGTCCAATAAGTACAGTACCTATACAATGTGCTGAAGCGATTTCTTCTATATACGACTAGGAGTTCGAAAACACATGTCTACAAACTGGAAACTCGACTGGAGCCCGTATAATATCTGTAGACTCTTTTTAAATTGAGGTTCACGTTTAATATTCCAAGGAATGGATAGATCGGAGGCGGATTAAGGAGTTTTAATATAGGGGTCCAAATCTTGTGGAGGCCCCAGGTCTGATATCGGAAACTACGTTTTGATCGGCGCGTCAGCGCAGAAATTTTTTTGTCTATTCCCGTAAAAAACTGCCCCTCCGCTCAAAACGTGCCAGGTCCTCTTTTTTTGCCCAAGCTTGGGTCGCAGAATCTTTTGGCCGGGCCCAATCTCAGGCTCGGGAGGCCCTTAACCAACTCTTGAAGAGCATAAAACCTCCACAG
Organism: Aspidiotus rigidus; assembly: GCA_035079385.1. Classification (NCBI taxonomy): domain Eukaryota; kingdom Metazoa; phylum Arthropoda; class Insecta; order Hemiptera; family Diaspididae; genus Aspidiotus; species Aspidiotus rigidus. The sequence continues at coordinate 5,350,587 of JAVHKY010000030.1, forward strand.
GGGGCAGAAGAAAGCCCATACAAACGTTCAAGCGGTCATAAGCACTTCTCGTTTTTTTGTTTGTACAGTGTTGTGAATACTTGTATCAAATATGGGTAGATTTTTAGATGAAAAAAGAGAGACCAATTCAACCAGTAAAACTTTATCACTTTTCAGAACGCCGTCTCCGCCCATCATAGTCTTAAAAAATAGCTAACACTTATAATAATTTTCCTATCACCAGGAAAAAAAAACGACGACTTACCATAACTTTATTTTTTTTATTTTTTTTTACGAGCAATGCAGCTGCACTAAGGGCTATTTGCTCGGCAGATAATTCTGCGTTTACATAAACTTAGTATTTTTCTTTCTTTTTTTTTTTTAAATTAACGAGCTACTAGCAGCCTGCCTTCAGGGCTATAAGCTCGGCTAGATTGTGTGATTATATGCGTGAGAGGAAGTTGGCTTGTTGTAAAAAGTTGAATATGTTAGGGATGGAGGGAAAGAGATCTGAAAGTGCTTCTGTATGGTTGTGAGGGATGGATAAGGAATTACGGAGTTGGGTCAAGTTGGGGCAGCAGAAGATGTGTTGAACGGATAGGGGGTGTTCAGATTCGCAGTGAGGGCATGAGAGAGGCATAAGATGAGAGATGAGATGGGTGTGAGTGAGTCTGGTGTGGCCGATTCTGAGTATTTAATAAAGTAGAAAGGAAGGAAAGTTGAAAACAAAATACATGTAAAAGAATTGAGTTGAAATAAAAATATAAAGGAAAACAAATTTTTTTTTTTCTTTTTTTTTTTGGCGTCACCGTACGGAGTTAAACGTGGTTGTAAAAGTCAGTAGATCGTAAGTAAGTTAAAGTTGAGTCAATTGTTTCGGAGTTGTTATTGAGAGTTTGTTGTGCATTAATAGAAATGTTGAGGGCAGATCGGAGAGGTTGTGAAGTCGGGCAAGAGAAAAAGTGTTCAACTGTTAAATTGTCTTCGAGACAGTGCGGACATGATGGTGGGCCAAGGTTTGCTAGAAGGTGAGTATGAGTAAGACGAGTGTGTCCTATTCTCAGTCGAGCTAAGATGACTTCCTCTCGTCTAGAATGTCTGTGGGACGAGGACCAAGAAGAGGGATTGGTTTTAATTTTTCTCAATTTGTTGTCAGTTAAATTTTGTCCAAGAGGCAAGCCAAAGTTGGGAAATTAAGGATGCGTAATATACTTTTAGGTCTTTTGCCGGTGAGAGAATAGGGTCCGTTATTTTAGGAAGAGATGTTGCTTGTTTGGCGGCTTTATCTACTGAGTCGTGAGGTGGAAAGTCAACGTGTCCAGGAATCCAAGCCAGAGTGATATGAGAGTTTATTAAATTCGTAGTGTGGAGAGCCAAAAATATACGTTGAATTAAGGGGTTAGTTTAGTTCAGAAAGGATCCGCAATGGCTTGTAGAGACGAGAGGGAGTTGCTGTACATTATCTGTAATTGATATCAACGGGTGATGTACACTGAAGTACTTACTAAGCAGGCTAATTAGTATAGGCCTAGTATAATGAAGACTACAAGTCGAAATTTCGACAGGGAAACTGTTCTATGGAGGTTTTTAAAAAAAAATTTGCCGACCGCCGCGCCGTTCAATGTCCGACGTCCGGCCAAAATGGACTTGTAACAATTTTTTCTTATTAGCGGGGAACCCGCTATCCATTTTGTTAGGAGATTACATCCTCAGAAAACGTCCGCGTCCGCGAAGTTAGTAACCTAAGGTTAGGTTAGGTTACGCGACTTGGAAGAATTTCGAGTCTCGAGCTATATATGATAGGAGGGGGACTTAGAAGAATTTCAAGTCTTGAGATATATATGATAGGAGGGGGACTTGGAAGAATCGTGACTTTCGAGCCATATATGATAGGAGGGGGACTTAAAAGATTTAGAAGAATTTTGAGTCTCGAGCTATATATGATAGGGGGGGGGGGGGACTTGGAAGAATTTCGAGCCTCGCACTATATATGATAGGAGGGGGACTTAGAAGAATTTCAAGTCTCGAGCTATATATGATAGGAGGGGGACTTACAAGAATTTCGAGCCTCGAACTATATATGATAGGAGGGGGACTTGGAAGAATTGTGACTTCCGAGCTATATATGATAGAAGGGGGACTTAGAAGAATTTCGACTCTCGAGCTATATATGATAGGAGGGAATGTAGAATGATAATTTCGATTTGAAATATAAGACAAGATTATGAACTCAGTTCCACACCACCTGAGATGTCGAGTTAAGGAATTGCGGGTTCCCCGCTGCCATTGCAACGTCTGCAATGGCTTCTAATTTTTTTTATTTATTTATTCAATTAATGAATTGATATTAATTTACTTATTTATTTGTTTATTCATTTATCTAGTTTTTTCTTTCTTTTTTCCAAGCCCCTAAAGCAGTTCAAGGTCATTAATTACGTAATAAAGTGTCGCGTCGTTTAACATTATGTTACGCAGATTATCACTGGCCCATCCCGGCCTAGCGTAGTGAGGGCGAAACTTACCAAGTGGGTAAGTTAGTATACCTAGTATATTGAAGGCTAAAAGTCGAAATTTTTTCCAAGTCCCTAAAGTAGGTCAAGGCCATTGATAACTTCATAAGGCGTCTCGTGACGCAGATTCCGGAATGGCCCCCAGCCCAAAGGCATATACATGTAAGATGTAAAATCTTGACAAATCTGGCGATGCTGTGTTTCCACAGAATCGTATCAAAAAGTCGAGTTCCCGAAGGAAAAGCAGGTCAGCTGACTGCACTCGGAAGGATAAACAGAAGGAGAGAGGAATAGCATTATATAGTGGGAGCTCCGAACTTTGTCCGTGAGTAGGAGAGTGACGCGACTGACGGTGAAGAACGTTCACGTTCTTACATACATACCAAATGTGTAATGTAACGTAACACGACGCTTTATGACGTCATCAATGACCTTGAACTACTTCAGGGGCTTGGAAAAATGTCGACTTTTAGTAGAATCAATGCGTTTTTTAATTTTACGGTCATCCATCATAGAGAAATATACTCAAAGAGAGTAACGAACCAATACAAGAACCGCACAATATTATAAACAGACCGAGCGCTTTCGACTAAACAGTCATTCTCACGGTATAGAAAGCGACTGAACCCAACACCAACGAGAACAGGAAACAACGAACGAGGAGGTCATGACTGAACCAGCGAGTCATCGAAATGTGAATCATTCTCATAGACTAATTCAATCAATCCCTCCTCAGGAACGTACCTGTTCACCACGGTAATGTCTTTAATATTTCGGTGACGATGAATTTCAATTTCTTCCAAAGCCAAGCGCCTAAAATAAGATTTCTCCCTGTGGAGGAGAACTTCGGATCCCTCTTTGAGGCTATGACCGCATTCGATTAAGTGGTCAGCAAACGCCGACTCCCCTACTTTTCTTTTTTCCCATGCTTTTCTAGGTTCATCAACTCTAATTTTGAATTGACGGCTAGTCATCCCTATGTACACACTCGAGCAATCACCACAGGCCACCCTATAAACACCCTCCCTCTCGGCCATCGGAATCGGATCCTTTAACTTGACCAAGAGGCTCTTCACCGTATTGGTACTATAAAACGCCGGTCGGAAACCAAAGGGACGGAGGACACGGCTCACCTCCGAAGAAAACATCCCCAAAAACGGCATCCTAATCCACCGTTTACGCCTATCAAGATGCAACTGGCGGGGGAGGGAGGTAGTTGAGTCGAGACTTTTTCTTGTAAGTCTCCTACGGACCATGAGGTCAATGTCCACTTTCACCTGATTCACTCTAGCCAAGTGCTTTATCGTCACGAGTTCCTTATTAAACGCTACCTCACTCAAGGGGATCTGAGTGAGGCGATGTATTAAACTATTAAATGTGGCAACTTTATGGGCAAAAGGTACGAAAGACGACCCGTGGATAGTAATATCGGTCGAAGTACTTTTCCGGTAAATACCGAAATCATGGACACCGTCAATGACGGATATGGTTATGTCCAAAAAATTTATTGATGAGCCGCCAACTTCAAGAGTGAACTTGATGGACGGATATAAACTATTTAAATATGCTAGAAACTCACTAAGGAGCTCCGCGGGACCGGTCCACGCACACAATATGTCATCTACGTACCTATGCCAATAGAAAACGTGATTCAAAAACACCTGGCCCGAGGAAAACAGGTCGACCTCAAATTTAGACATAAAGACCTCCGAAATAAGAGAGCCTAAAGGGGCATCCCCTTGAGTGAGGTAGCGTTTAATAAGGAACTCGTGACGATAAAGCACTTGGCTAGAGTGAATCAGGTGAAAGTGGACATTGACCTCATGGTCCGTAGGAGACATACAAGAAAAAGTCTCGACTCAACTACCTCCCTCCCCCGCCAGTTGCATCTTGATAGGCGTAAACGGTGGATTAGGATGCCGTTTTTGGGGAAGTTTTCTTCGGAGGTGAGCCGTGTCCTCCGTCCCTTTGGTTTCCGACCGGCGTTTTATAGTACCAATACGGTGAAGAGCCTCTTGGTCAAGTTAAAGGATCCGATTCCGATGGCCGAGAGGGAGGGTGTTTATAGGGTGGCCTGTGGTGATTGCTCGAGTGTGTACATAGGGATGACTAGCCGTCAATTCAAAATTAGAGTTGATGAACCTAGAAAAGCATGGGAAAAAAGAAATGTAGGGGAGTCGGCGTTTGCTGACCACTTAATCGAATGCGGTCATAGCCTCAAAGAGGGATCCGAAGTTCTCCTCCACAGGGAGAAATCTTATTTTAGGCGCTTGGCTTTGGAAGAAATTGAAATTCATCGTCACCGAAATATTAAAGACATTACCGTGGTGAACAGGTACGTTCCTGAGGAGGGATTGATTGAATTAGTCTATGAGAATGATTCACATTTCGATGACTCGCTGGTTCAGTCATGACCTCCTCGTTCGTTGTTTCTTGTTCTCGTTGGTGTTGGGTTCAGTCGCTTTCTATACCGTGAGAATGACTGTTTAGTCGAAAGCGCTCGGTCTGTTTATAATATTGTGCGGTTCTTGTATTGGTTCGTTACTCTCTTTGAGTATATTTCTCTATCGACTTTTAGTCTTAATTATACTACGCCTATACTAATAGCCTGCTTGGTAAGTACTTCAGTGTACATCACCCGTTGATATCAATTATTACAGATAATAATGTACAGCAACGATAAAGTTATGTCATAGCAAAATTTTCATTTATTTGCTAACGCACCAAGATATACATGATTCTATGTTGTTCCATTAAGTGGAGGAACTCACTGAAACTTTTTTATAAACCCCCCTCCCATAGCTCGAGAATCAAAATTTTCCCAAGTTTTTCGCCAGAGGGCGCACGGCGAATTTCTCAAAAAAAGAAAAAGAAACATAGAACTGGTTTCCTGTTAAAAACAGAAGTTTGGAAAAAATTTCACGAAGAAAACGTGGAAACCTCCTTCTTGAGGTTCCCCCTAAATCTGGCCCCGGGATAGAGCCTTAAGGATACTTAGATCAAATAATTGGATACCATTTGATGGGAACTTCTTGACACGAACACGACGAAGAAACTCAGCTCTTAGACATTCCGCCCGCAGTTGACCGCAAATCAACACAAAATGACTGGAAGTCGACTCAAAGTCGACCGCTCTGTTTTACCATCGACTTATCGTCGATGTCGAAATTGAGTCGACTCTCCAGCGTTATAGATTGACGTCGACCCAAAATCAATAAGCCAGGACTCGCGATCGACGTCGCGTCGACATCTCGTCGATTTCAAGTGCACAATTCCATATAGAGTTTCAATATCGAGGTCAAGAATGATTTTAATACCGACAAAGAAACAACGTCGAAATTGTGTCGTTTCGATCATTTACTACGATGGACAAGCATTATTGTGATTCTCTGTGGCCATCATTATTTATGATTACAATATGGCGAGGCTGTGTGCCCTCTTGAGCGAACTTATGTACCTCTAGTGATCTTGGGTGGCGACGACCGAGCGGTCGAGCCGTGGACTACAATAATTCAAAAGTACGTGGTTCGAAGCGTGTAAAAAAATATCGATATACGTATTTTCAACTTTCCTCTATCGAGTGTGTCAACTTTAAAAGTTTGAGCTAGTAAAAGTTTGAACAGATACCTGACTAGGTAAACAAAGAGCACGATGGCTCAGAAAATTCAGAACAATTCTGCGAAGTTTTACATTGTAAACAACGTATAAAGATTGATTTTAAAACGAGTGTGTAAATTCAGATGATTCTGGTAGGTAGAAAAGTCAACACAATTGGCAACGGAGGTCTGAAGAAAATGGTATAAATATGAGACTTTCTGTCATATAAAATATTGTACATCAGCTACAGATCTCCGAATAAGTACTTGTCGAGAGTGCTATTTGCTATAAAATTTCTTTGAAAAGTATTACTTTACAACATTTCAAAATGAGGAAAGTTACATTGATCTTACTTCTCTCTCTATCAATGTTTTACATTGTGAGTGCAGGCTATACAAGAGGCGGTAAACGAAATGTCTCTTCAGTTGAAGTTATAGGTACGTGTATCAATTTTTTTTTAATTCAGTAACTGGAAAAATTGTCATTTAAAAATTGGAACGTTTTTTCGTGATAGACACAACAATTACAGTTGAATAAAAAACGGCTTTGCTATCACTTGGTTTATTACGAATATTACAGAGTGACGTTTCGCTACCATCGGTAGCATCTTCCGAAGATGCTACCGATGGTAGCGAAACGTCACTCTGTAATATTCGTAATAAACCAAGTGATAGCAAAGCCGTTTTTTATTCAACTGAAATTGTCATTTAAACTTAAGGATTGCAATTGAGACTAAAAACCAAAAATGTAATACCGTTTCAAAAATTGCAATATGTGGCACCAAAAACTAGGGATCGTTTTGGTTTTGGTTGCGGCGTCCAACCAAATTTTTTTAACGTTATGTTCTAGTTTTTGGTGAAGATTTTTAAGCAATAAATTTTTTGAAAAACAGCTTTGAATTTCAGTTTTTCACAAAACTGAGTAAAAGAGAAAAAAATAATTTTTTTAATGTTAGGTGCTTTTTTCAAAAAAGAAAAAAAAAATTGTTTTTTTGCAAAGAAAAGTTTTTTTACTGTTCTTTAATCATTTTCAGTCTTATGGTTAAAAATGTAAATTATATTAAAAAATTAAGGCAGTTAAAGTTCATGTCATCAATCATCATGCAACAGGACTTAATGGAAATGAATTTCATTGATAACAAAATTAACAAAGAAGGAAAAAAATATGCCATACTAAAAACCATTATTTTTGTAGTTCTTTTTATTGGTTTCAGTGTTTTAGTTTTCTAGAGCAATTTTTAGGGCTCCTGTCGAGGGCAACCAGGAGCATCTGTAAAAGAAAAAAAAAGAATGAGTTGCCTTGCGCTTTGTTGTTTTTTTTTTCTCTTTGACTGTCAGAATTTGTTTCTCCATTTTTTTTTTTTCCTTCCGAAAGATTTGGAGTTTTTTTTTCTACCAAAATCTGCTTGAGAGATTTAGATTTTTCTGAGTAAAGATCTGGAAACCAATAGATTTGCATCTTCCAATTCTACTCAGATCTGGAATGTAACCCAAGAGATTTGGTTCTTTTTTGCCTGTCAAGATTCAAAATGCAAACGTAACCCCACAAATCCCATCCAAATTGATGATGGACAACTAAAGAAATTGAGATTATATTTAATCAACAAGTATAATGACAGTCTTTACAAGAATACAGCATGTATATTACCATTATTAATGTATTGAGTTGAGAAACTTTTTAAAAGACTATACAAAAAATTAAAAATACCATGTAGAAATAAAACTTGCCAGGACTGCGCAAAAATTTGAAAAATAATGAGCAAAAATAAAATCTAAGGTGACACAGAATATGTGGAGTTATCTGTCAATAGGACACCTGTTCCAAAAAATTGAATGGATCTGGTGCTTTTTGACAGATAATGTCAAATCATGACGTCACAACGTACCGTTCGGTAGGAAACTTTATTATTTACTTTTTATTTTTTCCCACAGATACATAAGGGCTCATGGGTTGCCGAGGCAAGAGCCCCAAAAAAGAAAGTTTCTTACTAAACGGCACGTTTTGACGTCACAACTCGAGTTACATATTCTGTATCACCTAAGATTTTATTTTTTTTCAGCAATTTCCAAATTTCTGTACAGTCTCAGAAAGTTTTATTTTGGCATAGCATTTTTCACATTTTTGTATAGGCTTGAAAAAGTTTCTCCTTCTCAATACCTCAATAATGGTGACACAAACCAACCGCAAGTATCTTACAACAGTAAATACTATTATTATGTTATTTGATCAAATATATCCCAACTTCTTCAACTGTCTATCATTATTTTGGCTGAAAATTCTTATATCATGATTATTTGTGGACTTATTTTTGCATTTTCGATCTTGACTTAGAAGAATCTAAATCTCTTGAGCTCTAAATCTCAATAGAAAAAAAAAAACTTTAGACTGCTGGAAAAAAAAATGTAGAGGGATGAATTTTTATTATTTTGAAGTTGAATAGAAAAAAAAACAAAAGACCTAGGTACATGGCAACTAGTTTTTGGTGTCCAGTAAAGCGACTTTTAAAACGGTTTTACGTTTTCAGTTTTGATTTTGGTTTCAATTCCAATCACTACCAAAAACTAAAACCAAATTAATTTTAAAAAAAAATAAAACAGTAAACCGTTGAAAATAAACTGCTCTAGGTTGCCAATTTTTTTCCTTCTTTGTTAATTTTGTTAACAATAAAACTGTGTCCGGTTGTATGATGATTGATGACTTGAACTTTAATTGTAGCAATTATTTAATCTACTGGGTAGCAAGAATGAAAAACTACCAACTTTGTTGAGCAGAATTTTAATTTTCCACTATAGATCTGATAAAAAATTCGAAGAACAGTAAAAAAGCTTGTTTTTCCTTTATAAACAAACAAAAAAAGAACATTTTAAACAAAAACTTTGGAATGAACATTGAATTTTCTTTTCTGTTACTCAATGGGTGCCACTGTAACATGGGTTGGTATCAAAACCAAAAAACCTGTTTTTATTTTTCGTTCACATAAATTATAAGTACATTTTTACGGAACAATTTCCAGTGACATAGGTGGGGCTTTTCACTCTCTCAATGATAGCGAGAAACTGTTGTGAAATAGTACATCACACACTTTGTGCAAGAAAAAAATAGAAAATCACTTTTGAGTGCAATTTTTGCAGAATGAGGCAAAGCCTAATGAAGCAAGTGGCACGAGAATTCATTTTAAACAACAGTTTTTGCGCTGTCACTGAAAAGAGTGAAAAACGCAACCTACGTCACAGAAAATTGTTCCTTAAAAACATACTTACGACATATACGTGCTTAAATGATATTATGTGTACATTAAATTACAAGTTTTGTAATCATTTTATTGACGCTCGGCGGTAATATTTTGCACATAACAAAGTATTTTGTATTCTCAATTTGTAGGTAGTCCATCTTCCTCTGATTTCCCAAAAGCAAATTCAGAGGCAGCTCGTCAGATATGCTTGGCTGGAGCAGGAGATACAGTCATAAAAGTTTGCCGAATTAGAGTTTCAGGCGAAGAGTACGATGCTGTACATTGCAAAGATTCATCCATTTCTGAATACGATTATTTCATGCGTCATGAGTCAGGCGATTCATGGGAGCAGATAACCGAAAGTGGAGATTCGGAATAAGTCTTGAATGGAATTCCGCGTCAAGGGTTACCCCTCATTCAGATGTTGTAAACTAAACTGACTAAAAATAAAAATTAGAATTTATTTCGTAACGCCGCGATCGCTTTTATGGGCGTATAACGTATTACCTATATGAACCTATATATCCCAATAATATATTATATCATTTGAACGAGAAAAGCTTAGTTACTTGTTTTTTTTTAAAAAAAGAGAGGAGGATCCAGAGCAAAGCTTCAGCAAAAATGGAATTGTTGAATGAAAAAAAATTAAGAAAAAGATTGAATAAATAGTGGGAGGAAACGTATACCAGAACATCTCATATGCTAGCAGCTATACAAGAGCTCTTGAATAAGAATGAAAAAATGGAAAAAAATTCATAAATAACACAGAGGAGTTATCGAAAAAAAAAAAAAAATCCAGCACACTTAATTTGCTGATTAAGTAGTCTTTTTCATTACCTACGTTAATTGAAACAAAAAATTTGTTTTATGAGAAACCTTTCAATTTCTTGGAAGCAGAGATCATCCCGTGAAGACTATCATCAATTTTCATTCGAGTTATAAAATCTGACTTTTTTCGTCACAAGTTCTCCGAATCTATTTCATTGACTTGAAATCTGCCGGCTGTATATCTTCAAATATTTAGTCAGATGATAGGCACGTGCTGAAAAATTTTGGCTATATAACATTTTCAAGTATTCACCTACCTTCGAATTGAGTAGAAGAGTTCGACACCTCGGTCTAAAATCTTAGGAATAGTCAAAACTTTTCCAAGTCGTCTTGGTGGTTGGGAATATTCTAAATTCTCATTCCTTCATAAGTAGCTCGAGAGTCAAAGTTTTTCTAGTCCCGTAGGCCGTACTTCGTATATAGTGAATTGTATGAGTCTACTCATAGTCGAAACTTTTAAAAAACCCCCGCACCTCACAGCTTTACGGTTGAAAATATTTTGAGCCCCCGGATATTTACTCGAAGAAGTGTCCGAACGACACGAATGACGCTCAATGAAAAATATTTGAATGACCCTTCTCCCCCCCCCCCCCCCATAAAACCTTTTTCTTCTCGAAATTTTTAGCATACAGATAAGTATATCAAGAGGATGACATTAAAAAATTTTATGTCATGAGAGGCAGAGCGGGAAGGGAAGACTTAATTCTGACCTTCGAGCTACATTTACACGTACAGGGGAACGTCTGAACGTCAATCTTCAGTTGAATGTATTTTTATGAAGGTCTTAGTGAAATTGCGTCGATATATTGGTGAAATAAGGTCGATATGACTCCATGTCGACTCATTCGCCCTGTCTATAACACGTCAATTTTACGTCGACTCCTCCAAATTTGTCGAACAACATTAATTCGATTTCAATTCGATTAGAAGTTCTCTAGTAATGTACATCGCGGCTGACTTCGAAGCCATCTAAAATAAATATCATCCGGAGTCGACTTCGAGTCTACTTTTCCAAATTTCTATCAACCTTAAATCGAATATTCTGATAATATACGCTTGCCGACTTTAAATCGACCTCAAATCGACGTCCATCTGGAGTCGATGTCCATAAATTACGTTAGGTGATTTTCGCGATTTTGCGATTTTTTGACCCTCACCCGTGTTTGCTTGACCTGCTCTCCTCCTGTCTCGCATGAAATTCTCCAAAATGTTTTTTTTGTTGTAAATACACTAACCTGTACTTAACCAAGGTAGAATTTTGATAGAGAAATATGTTCTATTGCAAGTAAACCCGGTTTGCAATATTTTAGGCGACAAAAATTTACGGGATATTTCCTGAGATTTCCCGTTTTCGTTAATGAGATTTGTCAAGATTCTGATTGACCCCCTTTTTCTACCTCACGTAATTTATGAACATCTCCTTTCGAGTCGACTCCTTCAAATTTTTTTATCGACCTGGAATCAACTGTTCTATAAATCGATTTTGAGTTTTCTGGGATTGGACGTTGTTCGACTTTGTATGAACTTCAAATTTACGTCGATCTAGGGTCAATGTACAGTCCTTCTTGTGGCATTTTGTTTGTATGGTGACTCTGCTGCAGTCATAATTATAATTATGATGAGGACCATTGAGAATTTCAATCATTCTTGACCAGGGCAGCAATGGTCGAATCGACGCAATTATGACCTCCAATTTTCAGTCGGCACTAAAATCTAATACCGAGTGTCGTCCCTCGAGTAAACTATCCAATCTATGGACTCATTTTTGTTATCGATTCTGAAACCGTATCAGATTGTGCACTTGAAATCTACGTAAGGTCGATGATGATTGCGAGTCGTTTACCGATGAATGACGAGTAATCAACCACAAATCGACGTCTATTTTTAGTCGACTTCAATGTATAATGCCGGCGCGGCAGTCGGCTCAGTTTCGAAATCAACTATAAATCGATAGTAAAGTAGAGCAGTCGACTTCAAGTCATTTTTGGTCTATGAGGTGGATCGGAGGGGTGCGTCCAAAGAAATTTATTCGATTTAGCTAAAAAGAGAGAATCTGTAAATGATAATTTCGAGGGAAGAGAATACTATGACTTAGTTCGAAGATTTGAAAAATATGTTGACCTTCGATATCGGGAGAGAACTTTGAATAAATTTTCTCCATTAAAATGTACCTGTATGAGAGGAGACAGGAGGACTCAGGGAATCAAATTTTGATCTATTTAGGAAAAGGACTCGAAAAACGTGTTGACCAGATAATCAATCCTAATCGATTTTCGAAATCGAAAATGAAGAATTCTTCAGAAAACAGGTTCCCTACTCGTCTCAAATAAGGAGATCGTGCGAGCGTTCTCATGAGCGGAGAACGCTTTAATCATTTCCCCCCATCGTCTACGGAATTTTTTCCAATTTTCTATTTTTATCAACAAGCTATTCAGTAGCTGCGATCATTAGCTTGCTTGACAAAAAGTGAGTGTGAAATTTCAGTTGAGCAATAAGAATGATGAGAAAGAAAAATTTTGAGATATGGAGGAAAAGAAATACTGTCTAAGCTGAAGCAGTACCTAGCTTACATGAACACTCACGGTAAGAAAATCTTAAACACCTGTAGACCAACGAATATCGTGCTTTAAAACAAACAAAAATAAATCGAACCATCTATTTCTATTTACCCCAGTTTTTCCACTTGCGTGATAGAATTACGAAATTTTGTCTCGAGAAAGAGGAAAACAGCTGTAGTAGAAATTTACATTTGTTTACGATGAATGTCGTGCACACTGCACTAGGAATTTAAGTTCATGAATGATTGTCATTGAACGATAGTCGATAAAAACCGCATTTGTTTCTTTCTCGTCACCTATCTAAATAATAAAAAGTTATACGTTTTTCCTTCATCGCGACGTGAAACATTAAGATTTTGAATTTCCCAAATCTGTACAAATAGAGTACTTGCCAACAAACTTATCGACAACCCTGAAGATAGATTTACTTGCGAATAAATTCATCATTTCTCTCTTCTAGAAGTGATCCTACGAAAATTCAGGACTGAGAAGGTACAGAATCCCATTTACCAAGAAAAATGTATATTATTCTAAACGACATCCTGACTACTTACCTTTGACATAATTATTGCACAGGACACATAGTAGCACAAGGATGTTTTGGAGAGGATCAGCCAGTGAAAGGTTAGATGCGTAGAAACTAGCAATTTTCTTGTGCTTGTCTACCTCGTGACCGGATCCAATAATGTGAGATAGAGATAAGTAACATTCGAGGGGAAAAAAAATTCACGACCTCACCTCATTCTTGGGTGCATAAAGATGATAGTTTCGAAATATTAACAATTTTTTCATTTTAAACAAGGAAAAATCCATTGCTCCATAAGCGCTTTTTACAAAATTACGCCAACAAACTACCTTCTTCTATCATCCTGTCATATTTCAAATTCGTCACTATCGTGTATAGGAGGTTGGATGCAAGTAGGGATGATCAAGGTGAAGAAAGTTGTAAAGATACCATCAATTTTCTTTCCCACTCTTCGTCATCCAATACTCGTACACCATTGTTTTCTCTTCTCCTGTTTTTTTACTTCTAACGGAGAAACTGTCCTATGCGGGGTTATTTTGAAAAATTTTCTGTGCGCCGTCCAGCGAAAACTGACCTACCATAATAAAGAATTCTTGCCCGGAGTCAAGTATCAGGGATCGGTAATAGTTTCTAAGGTCAGGGTCAGAAATTTTGTGGGATAGAAAGGAGTCTTTTGCGGCAAAGACAATCGCGTCATATTCCGAAAAGTTGATGTGATCCAGAATCCACAGGAAGGAAACACATGTAGAAGTGGATGATGGTGATTGCAGGAATAAATGAATGCCCTGATTTGGAAAATTAGTCGAATAAGAATCCTATATGAAAGTGAGTCAGTTAACAGCAGAAATTTGAGGGGGTGAGGAGATGGAATCAATGAAGTCTCTACAAGGGTCTACCCTAGCGACCGAGCGGCACTCAGCATTCAACCTGGAATTCAGGTAGTCCTGTACCGTGGGCGCACGCGTATCTACTCCACCATCACCAGACCTTTCAGTCACCATTGGGAGCTCACTAGAAGCTCACCAGCAGTGCTTCACGGCTCTAGCTTTTCAGGTTGGGTTTCTCCCTCCTCTTCTTTTGTATGCCTTCTTTTTCTTCTTTTTCTATTGGCGCGCTCCCTCCTGAGTGTCCCGTATGTGGTGGTGCTGGTGATAATGCTGATGAAAGATGATGCAGCATCAGAGGCAGCGTGGGGAACGGTACACGTTAATGTGAGAGGCCACATCGTGGCTCTACATCTACCGCTCCCATTCCGCATTCATTTTCTTCTTCATTACCTCAGCGGCAAATGTAGATGATATGGATCCATGCTGCATTGTTCTGAGCATGTATAGAACCAGATTACTTGGGGTGAGCTCTTCATCTTCCCCAATCTCTAGGAAAGACCGTTTCAGCTCACTCCGCTCCCGTCTCCAGGCCTCACACTCGAAGAGAGTGTGTTATGGTCCATCATACCGCTCCTGATCTGATCACAGTGTAAAAACGACTGCTGTTTAAGTTTCCCCATTTTGTATACGTACTTACTGAAACAACCATGGCCGCTCATCATTTGTATAAGATGAAAGTTCAGCTGGCCATTGTCTAGGTCCATCCGCTTGTCAAGATCGCGTATTAACACGTTTTTGTCTGGATGAGTCGCTCTTTCCACTTGGCAAGCAAGGAGCGCCTGGCCTCCTGCTTGACCCACAAGACTTGTCGAGTGGTCCTTGTCTTCTTCTTGCCTTGAACACCACTGCTCGCTCTTCTGCCAGTAGATCAATTGGCGGTGTCCGTGCTAATACGCAAAGAGCGTCCGTCGACACAATGCGCTAGGCACTAACACATGTAAGCGCAGCTCTTTGTTGGATTCTTTCTATTTCTCTTCTTCTGTGCTCAATCTTTGCGGAATCGGCCCACACTGGGGCTCATGTGTAGAGTCTTCCTATAGTTTCTCTTGATCCTCCCTGGTTTGACAAGAGTCGGATGGGTAGAAAAGTGTTGAGTGGGTGGTTACTGTTTAATATCCGGGAGGAATATGATCAGTAACCTTCTGCAGATAAATTTCTTTTTAGGTGAGTCAGGTGTGACAGCAACGAAGCCTTTGTTTTTTTAGCGGGGAATCCGCGCTATCTCTTTTGTTGAGGGGTACTTTCAGGAAATTTCCGTCGGCGAGCGCGAGCGGTCCGAGGTTGATGACGTCACAGGGGGGGGGGGGGGGGAGGGACTTGTAGAAATTTCGACTCTCGAGCTATGTAATATGATAGGGTTTTCTATATGTTCTACTTTTTGAAAGACCTTCCACAGTGGAATACGGGTCTTGCGGGCTTCCCGCTCGCCGTTGCAAAACTTGCAACGGCATCCTAATTTTTTCTTTTGCTCATGCTCCTTCTCATAATTGTATAAAGCAGTTACAAAATTCTAGGTCTTCTGTACTAAAGTAGAAGTTAAATACCATTTCACAATAAAGGCTAAAGTCTTGGTTCAACTCACCCTTCGAGTAAACTGTGTGAAAGTATTTATTTTCTCGATTTAAAGGTTTCACACGTCTTTTTTTTTTTTTGTTTTATTATATATCTACCTATGTACAAAGCTCATATACGTAAGTTTATTCTCTACGTGCCGATAATAATGTTCCAGAAAAAGGAAACGCATTATAATCTGGGCGCACATCATTAGCATCGTGGAAACCGGTATTCGTTCTCCTTTCTTTATTTCTGCGTTCTCATCTACGGTCGTATAACATGTTGATGCTGTAGAGTCCGGAGTATGCGAAAGATAGTGAAGTATTACTTAAGGCTTATGGCAGTAGATGCGGAATAATGATGAGAGATCGAACGATAGCGGTTTGTGTGTACGCTATTTCCACATTGATTAGTACTCGTGTACGCTGCTGATGCGAGAGCATTGTGTGCCGAACGTTTTTGAGAAATTGTGGATAATCATTGGGTGCCGAGACGTTGATTTTTTGAAAAAGAAAAAAAAAAAAATCTGCGAAGCGAAGCGATGAGGCCAAGAAGAAGATCGTGTCAGATCACGAGAGAGAACGAATGAGTAGTATAGGCGGGTCTTTACCCCATTTTCCCCATGATAAAAATTCATTAAACTAACAGAAAATACACTCCAAAAAAAAATTAATGCACAAACGTTTCCCAAAAACATTCAGACATCATTTTACTCGTTTATCATACTTTTTTCAGAGAAAATCACCGATTTGGTATAAGAAAATAGACTTTTTAAAATTGTAAGTTTCTAGACTGTTCCGAAAACATTCAGACATTATTTTACTTGTATTTCAGACTTTTTCAGAGAAATACTCATATTTTCAGCATCATTTTAACCTTTCTTTAAGAAACCAGAAGATGAGTCTTTACCCCAGCTTTCAACTACTTCCACGGCAGCTTCTAACAATGAATACTGTACCTTTTGCAAGAGACTCTTAGCAAAGCTAAGGATCTTCAATCAACTAAAACCATCTTCTAAACCTAAAAAATCATCAAAAATCATACTTTTTTTCATCCAAAAACACATATCATTTTCACTCAAAAATGCCAAAATATCAACCAAAATCGTCAAAAATTCAACCTTTTTATCTTCACTTATTTACCAAGGTATCCCCCTTACTCTTTTCAAGACCAATAATCATTTACACCCCTTCCCTACTCTGACCTATCCCCAATTGAACCTTTGCCAGCTTTCAACTACTTCCACGTCAGCTTCTAACAATGAATACTGTACCTTTTGCAAGAGACTCTCAGCAAAGCTAAGGATCTTCAATTTTTTAGCGCAATAGTATACCTGGGACTTTGGAACATTTATTCCATTAAATTAACAGAAAAATTACCGCACAAATGTTCCCAAAACATTCAGACATCATTTTACTTGTTTATCATACTTTTTTCAGAGAAAATCACCGATCTGGCATAAGAAAATAGACTTTTTTAAAATTATAATTTTCTAGACTGCTGACTTGTATTTCAGACTTTTTCAGAGAAAATCACTGATCTAGCATAATAAAATAGACTTTTTAAAAATTATAATTTTCTAGACTGCTGACTTGTATTTCAGACTTTTTTCAGAGAAAAATCACTGATCTGGTATAAGAAAATAGACTTTTTAAAATGATAATTTCAGACATTATTTTACTTGTTTCAATCAAAATGATTGATATTCAACCTTTCTCTCTGTGTTTCTCATGTAGGAGTTGAGACCTAGGTACCTTTTAAAATCTTAATAAAAATGGTGTTATTGAAAAGAAAGTATAAAACTTATAAGTAAATCTAGTCTACAAATGTTTATCAACTAAGAAAATAACCGGATTTCTCAAATTATCACAAATCCAAAAAACTTGCATATTCATGAAACAAAATATCAACGACGTATTAATAAATATCAAGATACGTGTATTAATAAATATCACGACACCGTATTAATGACACAAAATATCAACGACGTATTAATAAATATCACGATACGGTTTTAATTTAATCACCGCGACTGCAGAAAGATCTTCAAATGATAACGTAGTTTCCGAGAATAAATTTGTACATAAGTTAACGAAAACTGACTACATACTACAGTACAAATCAACTTAAAATTTAATTGAAAACGTGTTACAGATTGAGTGAGAAAAAACTGACGACAACATATAATAATCAGCAAATATGAGCGATAAAAGACAATTTATAAACACCGATTTCACTTTTGTAATTTTGCAACTGTCGATATAAGTCGTTCGTTGATACCCATAGTTCTGAGCAGAACAATCACAGAATTAATTGCTGATTTTTCCAGAAAGTGGTTTTCTGGATTGATGGCAACGGTTTGCACGCCACATGGATGAATTAGGTTTGATATTTCTCTATATGATCTAGCATAGCCACGGGCAAATTCAGAAAAAGAAATATTTTCTGCTAATAACTCTTTTCTGAGATCTTTCATCGCATCATTCATTTCATTCGTTACATAATGCAGCATTTTTTCGTAACGTATTTCTTCATTCCGGTCGTCACCAATTAATCTGTAGATCTTCGAGCTCGCGGTAAATTTTCGCTGATTAAAATCACTGTCCCACGAATGGGGATAATTATCCCACTCAAAAAGCTCCATACAACGACGAATTTGTTCCAGAGATAGTACGAGTATCGCCGAATTCTGAAGAACATATTATTATTATTAAATGGGTCCACCAAAAAATAAAATTTAATCAATTCATAAACAGAAAATACGAAAAATTTGACGAACAGATAATAGACTCTCAGCTATTAACTTTTAAACGCGCCTAAAAATTCTAATCGGAAAAAACGTTCGCTCGACTACTTTTTCAAATTCTATCCCACTAAAATCACGATGTCCTTGACGACGAAGTGCACTTCCACATAACGAACAGCGTATAATCGTAAAAAACGTTCATCTACAGCTGATATTGAGTACTCGCAGCGTACGAAAAACTTTCTCATTTCATCAATCTCTCGCCAGCAATAACCTTGACGAAGAAGTACAGTTCCTGATAAGATCGTATGAACTCTTCTCGTAACAAGAACTGATTCGTCTTCGTAGCTCAAACTCAAAGGAACCTCATATTGAATAAAAAAATAGTGGTGTGAAAATAACTTTGTTACTCTTCGAATTTTGTACAAAACGCTCAACATATGGGGAAAAAATGAGAATTCAACCGTACTGAAATTAAATTCGATGCACAGCTGAGTATTTATAAAAAATAATTACATCAAATTCAAAAGAAACAACTTTCATCAGCTAATTTAAATTCGTTCGAATAGAATTTACGTTTCGTTTTTCTATCGATAGGAATTGAAAAATAACTATTTTTCTCATCTTTGTATCATGAATTATCACTCAAATGACGTGAAGAAATAGCTTAGAATCGAGTACTCATTGGATTCCTAACCTGCATTAGAAAAAAGAATCAGGAAATCAGGGAAGAGATTTGAGCGTCTTGATCGTAATTTTTGGTTCAATCAACTCACAATAATTATTCAATTTCGTAGACATTGAACAGAATTCACGAATTTCACCTTCAAAAAATAAAACTTATACCCTGAAAGTTTTCATCGGTATCAAAATTGAATCGTTCAAATATGATCAGTGCTGAGAAATCAACTCTCGAAACGTGTACTCCCTATCAAAAGATATCAATATAACCAATCTTCGAACCTGCTCGTTTCCTAAATTACTAAGTAGGTACTCTAGTTCGGTAAAATTCAATGTACATGAATGAGAAAATTATTCTTACTAACCAATTTCTCTTCGGTTTTCGCCAGTTTTGTAATAGTAAGTTTATGCTCGTTCTTTTCTTCTTGTACATGAATGAGAAAATTATTCTTACTAACCAATTTCTCTTCGGTTTTCGCCAGTTTTGTAATAGTAAGTTTATGCTCGTTCTTTTCTTCTTGTAACTCTCTTCTCAACAAATTATTTTCAATTTTTAGTAGATCATGAACCTTCAAATGTAAGAAAAAATCCTTAGAATACTGCAGTAAAGGAAAAATGATAAGGAACGAGATAGTTAACGAAGAATATAGACTCGCCAAGACATCAATGAACACAAGATAATTAGTTCTGACATGCAAAAATTAGTAGGAATATAAACTTCTATGCACAACTAAAACAAAACTGGTTAGCTATGAAAAAATCGAATAGGCACATCAAATTTTTCTCCTGTAGTACTTCAGCTTGTTGTATCGAAGAAATTGATTCCCCCCCCCCAAAAAAAAAGAGTTAAAACAGAGTAAAACTAGTTCAGCCATACAAATATTAGTGAGGAATTATAGAATCTACAGAACTATCGATCGTTAAGAAATTGATTCCCGATAAGAAAGCGTTAAAACACAATAAAATTAGTTCAGGCATGCAAATATTCGTGAAGTTTAGAAAACACAAGCTCTCAAGTGCAACTCATGAACAAAATTTCTCACCTTATAATGAGACGGTTTCACCGATTCGGCATAGTCAACGAAACATCTCTGATAAAAAAAAAAAAAAAAAAACACAACATATACTCATGCAAAGATAGAATTCACAATAGTTATCGAGAAAATAAAGAGACACAGAAGAAGTTGAAAACTGACACCAAAAAATTCGAACCGATTTGATATAATAAATACGTACGTCGTATTTTTTCTCATCTTTCTTCGCCTCCTCGTTCGCAGCTGAACCGATATCTCTGATAACTGCAGTTGTTCGAAATTGTCGGGCTGGAACCTGAAATAATGAATCGTCAATGCAACGCAACAGAACGTAATGAGTGTAATATCACCAAAGTCGGTAATTACCGGCGAAATCCAAAGATTTGACGGGTACAATGGAGTTTGTTGAACAGCTGCGAATTGATACTTGACAATACTAGTGGTTCGCTGTAAAAATAATCATTCGTTAGAAAAGATGGACCGGCAATATTATTTAGCAGCTAGAAACAGTGGAAACTCACCATCAAGGAGGAGCGGACAGTAACTCTTATAAAAGTATTCATTTAAAATGGTGGACACCGATTTCAAAGTAGCAGCCTGATCTAGCGAAGGAAAATTCAATAATCGTGACGTCGTTCTCAAACTCTGCTGAAGCCGAACATATCATGCAAATACTTCTTCAAATTGCATGCACAGCCGAAATACTGCTCTACTAATCGTCGTACCTCGCGAGAATACGAATTAAATCGATATTCGGATGGCCGCTGCAGTTATTAATATAAGAATACCATATTTTTTCAAGATTCCCGAGGAAGTGGAAGGTTTCTAGTTCTGGTCAAACACGGAAAGAATTGAACGACGATCCCACAACGAGGATGGAACTTTCTCAATACTTAAAACACGGCACAGGTACACAGTATTCGAGAATTGAGCACGAATCAAACAATGTGAAGAACTGAAAGCGCTGAATGGGAAATCCCAAACTACAGTAGATATAGAAATAATACAGAAAATTATTGATGCGAATTACATAGCAACTTTCATGAAAGATGTTGTATTATAATTATTTGTTCCAAATTAAAAATTTTCTTTTATCAACATTCGGATTTAGCCGACACGAAGTTGCCAAAAGTCCGTGATATCCTTCTGCGAGAACGTGACGCATGTCAGCATGTGATTCGAATAACGTGAGTGATGAAGTTGTGAAATCATCCGGTTGAAGCACTATTGTCAACCAATTCATTGCTTTTACTTACAAAAATTCTGTTGTATTAGGTTTTTGTGGAAATATTACATACTTTCGAGACTATGAAGTTCTCGAGAAAAATTTTCCATATTTTTTATTAAATTCTGCGAAATTTTTTACTGTACCAGAATTATTTTTATATTGATGACTTGATTGGTTACTAACTTGTAATGTAGAATAAGTCTTATCTATCATATTACTCTTAGGTTGACTTTGATTTTGACAAGATTTATTAGTAATTTTATTTGAATCATATTATATAATATCAGACTTTACAGCATTTTTAAATGTATATTGACCTAGGCAATTTCTAGTCATTTTATAACTTATCTTCCTATTATTGTATGGTATTTTATATTCTTTTAAATATTTTAGAATAGTCTTTTCAGTTATTTTATATTTCAAAGAAAAGCTTCTCACACTATTTTTCTTAAAGTCATAATTATTCTTTTAATATTTTAATTAATTCGTTAGGAGTCATTTATTTATATAAATTTTATTTCTTTTACCATACCATACTACCATACAATATTACCTTATTTCTGTACCATATTACCTTACCTTACCATACCTTATTACCTTACTTTACCTTACCTTACCTCACCATACAATATAAAAATATAAAAATTTTTTCTAATAAATGGAAAGTCAAATAAAAAGATATATGCCTAATAAAGTTGAGCTAGAAGGCTTAGATAGGATAATTTCAAAAAATAAAGAATTGGAAGAATTGATAAGAAATGAGGAAAGTAATCTAGCGAGAATAATTCAAGCTATTGATGGTTTAAAAAATATGAATACTAATATGAAAACTATTGTTAAACAGTTCTTTATAGCTCTACAGCAAACAAGTATGACTTCAGATATTTATAAATACGCCAATTTTAAAAATCAGGAGTTGATAGAAAATCTACTTGAGAGAGAGGAAAAATATAAGAAAATCATAAAATCCCAAGCTGAGAAACATAATGATAATTCTGGAATTGAAGAACTAGATAATGTTTTCTCAACAATTATTGTAGAATCTAAAGAGAAAAAATTATCAAAGTATATGAAGAAAACCTTGAAAGATATTAAATTTCATGATGATTTTAAGCCTATATTTTCAGAAGTAGGAACTAAAGAACTAACGCCTGATGAATTGAAAAATATGAAATCTAATCCTAAAAAGGGACCTAGATTTAATAATATCAAGAAAATAACAACTGTAAATGTTCCTAGTCTGAATAATGACGCTACTATTATACAGAATTAGAAACAGAATTTGGTAGCTGGTGTAAAGAATCTTGCAAAAGCCGCTCAACCATGTTGACTTAAATTTGAACATTTAATAACTGGTATCAAATATCATTATATGTGTTTGAAAAATCTTAATAAAGTTTTACATCTATTTCAAGAAGGGTTGCTTTTTATCAAACTGCAGTCTATATAGACAATCTTTATCTGAATTCTGTCTGCAATTAGTTTGAATAACCAATCAAAAAACTTGAGTTTCAAGGATTTAGGAAGCTTTTATGTTGGTTTCTATAACTTGGAAGGATTTTGGAAGGTTTTGAGCATATTTTGAGAAGGTTTTAGACATAATTTGGACAGGTTTCTATAACTTGGAAGGATTTAGGAAGGTTTTGAACGTATTTTGAGAAGGTCATTGTGTAAATAAATTTCTTCTTAAAAATTTTCCTATGTAAATACTTGAAAATTATTTAAGAAAATATGGAATACAAATCTCTGATCATCAAGTTATCACAAAATGAAAGATATTGCTCCAAGTGTAAAAAGGTGAAGAATGTAAATGAATTTGAACAATCACCTTCAAATAAAGTCCTTAGATCGATTGAAAATACCACTCCAACAATGTGTAAGGAATGTGCTACTCCACCTAAAACTAAAATGACAATAGATTTATCTCAAAATGAAAAATATTGTACAGGTTGTAAGTCTGTAAAAGATCAAAAGGATTTTAGTAATAAACAAGATTATTGTAAAGATTGCAAGAGTAAATTAATGAAAGAATATTATGAGAAGAATAGAAATGATCATAAAACAGTAGTTCTAAAAAATTATAAAAGTAAACAAGTGAAAACTGCTTGTGAATGTGGAAGAACTGTTTCGTTAGTTTCGCTCAAAGCTCATAAGACAACTCAAATACACAAAGATATGTTGGAAATGAAACAAAAAATAAAACAACAGTTTAAAAAATAATTTTTTTTTTTTTTTTAATTTTTTTCTTAATAAATAAAAAGGAAAACTTCATTAAGAAAAAATTAATATTAAAATGACATCTGTAAAAGAATTGAAAATCCTTGCAAAAGGTAGAAACATAAAAGACTACAGTAAAATGAGTAAAGCTGATTTATTCAAAGTATTGAATCTTGAACCTCCCCCAACAATGAAAGACCTCAGAAAAATTGCAAAGGATAAAAATATAAAAGGACACTGTAAAATGAATAAAACAGATCTAATCAATGTATTAAGTTCTACAAATTCAAAGGATCAGGACCAATCTGCTTTGTTGGCACACAAGACTGTTCCGCTAACACATATATTTCCATTTGAGGATTCGTTCTATGAACCTGAACTGGAAAAACTGCAAAATATTGAGGAGCTTATTCAAATCAAAGAAATTGCATCTAGATTTATTAAAAAATATAACGCTTATTCATCTGATTATACTATTTCTATTAAAAATGATGTATTAATAGAAGACCCCTCAAAGGATGCGCAAACAGATTTAATAACAAGAGCTCTCAAAGAAATGATTAAAGTAGTTAAAAAACGTACCAACTTTAGAACAGGCGACAGAATAAATATTATTGTGAGAAACCCTGGTGTACTTCTTAATCCTATTTCAACAGGCTATCAAAGAGGGGATTCAGCTCGAGAGTATGTAGAATTATTGTTGGAAAGAATTTCACAAATTTTGACTTCAAATGAAGAACTTAATCTTACAACTTCTACTTTCAATATAAATGTAATTGCAATGCCTCGAGGAGGTCATAGTACCAAAATTTTAAATTTAGCCCAAGCCAAACAAACTAAAACTTCTATAACACAAATAAAGAATAAAGATAATTTATGCTGTCCTAGAGCTGTTGTTGTAGCTTTAACTTATCCAACAGAAAATCCCTCTATTACAACTGTATTTAAGAAGGAGTTTTCTAAACATGACATCAGATATATTAGAGAAGGGAGAAAATTACAAACAGATCTTACTACTCAATTATGTAATCAACTTAGTGATTATAACCAGGAAGGTTTTACATTGGATGATATAAAAAATCTGGAAAAGCTAATAGATATTCAGATAAATGTAGTTTGTGCAGAAAATTTAAATTCAATCATATACAAAGGACCTGAAAAAGATATAAAAATATACTTGTATAAAAATGGTAATCATTATGATGTAATTTCTAAAATGGCTGGTTTTCTTGGATCTAGTTATTATTGTCATAAATGCAATAACCCTTATGAACATAAAGATAAACATAAATGCATTGATAGGGTGAGAAATTGTAGATTATGTCTTCAGCAAGAGCATGTAGTTGACTCAAAGAAGAAAATCTTCTGCAAAGATTGTAATAGATATTGTTTTAATCAAGAGTGTCTTGAAAATCACAAAAATAGTTTTGATGGTCTTGAAACTGTTTGTAATACTATATTCAAGTGTTTGGAGTGTAATAAACTCTGTTTAAGAGATAAAATATTTAAAGATAAGATCAACAGTACCCTGAGATTGTTTGCTACTGAACCCCATAAATGTGGTTTTGAACAATGTAGAAATTGTTGGAAAGTAGTTGAAACAAAAACTCATAAGTGTTATATGCAGTGGAAAAGACAAAATGGTGGTAAATGTAAAAGAGAAGTTTGCCTCTGTAAAGGTAATCTTGAACAGTTTGTTAAACCTATAAAAGACTATAATTTGAATGAATTGAAAAATAAAGCCAAAAAAGAAAATATAAAAAGTTTCAGTAAAATGGGTAAAGAAGAGTTAATGTATAGGTTGAATCCATTTCCTTTTGCAAATGAAATTTTTGGAGAAGAAGAAGAGAAAAAATTGCCTAACTGTACTTATACTGAAAATTATATATTCTTTGATTATGAAGCTCAACAGGAAACTGGAACTCATATACCTAATTTAGTGATTGCTCATGATTTTAAAGGTAATGAATATAAATTTAAAACAAATGATGAATTTTGTAAATGGTTGATATCAAAAGAACATAGAGATTATACGTGTATAGCTCATTATGCAAAAGGTTATGATGCCCAGTTCATTTTGAAATATTGCGTTGAAAATACTCTTAAGCCTTACACAGTTTATAATGGAACAAAACTTATGCTTTTAGAAATATCAAGAATAAATTTAAAAATCATTGACAGTAGTAATTTCATTAATGGACCCCTAAGTGATTTTCCAAAAACATTTGGTTTAACTGAATTGAAAAAAGGGTACTTTCCACATTTATTTAATACTAAAGAAAATGAAAATTATGTTGGACCAATCCCTGCAAAAGAGTACTATTGTTATAATCAGATGAAACCTGAAAGTAGGAAAAAATTCTTGGAATGGTATTTACAAAGAGTTTAAGAAAATTATATTTTTGATATGAAGAAAGAAATTATAGAATATTGTAGATCAGATGTTGATATTTTAAGAAAGGGTTGTTTGAAATTTAGGGAAGAATTTTTAGAAATAGCTAATATAGATCCTTTCCAATATTTGACAATTGCTAGTGTCTGTATGGCTATCTATAGATCTAAATATATATGGAAAGATACCATAGCTGTTGTGAATGAGCCAATAGAAGAAAAATATTCGAGACAGTCTATAAGTTGGTTAAATAGTCTTGAAAATCCTAATATAAAACATGCTTTGAATGGTGGTGAGCAAATGATCTGTGGAGCAAAAGTTGATGGTTTTGATAAGAAAACTAACACTGTATACCAATATCACGGATGTTTCTGGCATGGATGTCAAAAGTGTTACAGTGAGGATAGAATAAATAATGTGAATCAGGAAGAAATGGGTGATTTGTATGAAAAAACAAAGGAGAGAAGTAACAGAATAAAGGAAGCTGGATACAATTTAGTAGAGATGTGGGAATGTAAATGGACTAAATCATCAGAGTATAAAACTAGTATAAAATCAGAGATAATTGAACCTTTGAATCCAAGAGATGCATTCTTTGGAGGAAGAACTAATACATTTAAATTGTGGACAAAATCCACAAAGAATAGGAAAATTAAATATATAGATGTTTGTAGTTTATACCCAACTGTTCAATATTATGACTATTATCCTGTTGGTCATCCTGAAAAACTTATTGAACCAGAGCGTCATGATAAGAACTGGTTTGGAATAATAAAATGTAGAATTCTACCTCCAAAGAACTTGTATCATCCTGTATTACCTATTAAGGTTAAAATGGATAAAAATGAAAAATTATTATTCCCATCGTGCTTGAAATGTGCTGAAAAGAAAATAAGTAAATGTCCTCATACTGATAATGAAAGAATGATAACGGGAACATGGTCAACTATTGAAGTTAATAAAGCAATCAAAAAAGGATATAAAATTCAACAAATTTATGAAGTCTGGCATTTTCCTGAGAAAAGTAAAAATTTATTTAAAGGATATGTAAAAAATTTTATGAAGATTAAACTAGAATCTAGTCCTCATAATTATAATTCAAATGAGGAATATATACTGGATATAAAGAAAAAAATGGGTATTGACTTGGATCCTAAAAAAATTGAAGTAAATCCTGGTAGAAGAGCTGTAGCAAAAATATGTTTAAATAGTTTGTGGGGAAAGTTTGGTCAGAGACAAAATATGAGTCAAACAGAGTATGTGACTAGTGTGCAAAGGTTTTATGAAGTTTTACTAGATGATAGATTAATTGATATAAATGTAAATTATCTAACAGAAGAGACAGTACAAATGAGTTATAAATTTAAGGATTATTATGTTCAAAATAATACTAGTACTAATATTTATATAGCTTTATTTACAACAGCAAATGCTAGATTAAGACTGTATGAACAATTAGATGAATTAGGTGAGGCTGTGATTTATTGTGATACAGATTCTATAGTTTATTTTGATAATGGTTTAAATACTATCAAAACTGGTGATATGCTAGGAGAATGGACAGATGAGCTCAAAAAGGATGAATATATTAAGTTGTGGGCGTCAACAGGTCCTAAAAGTTATTATTATAAAACTAATTTAGATAAAAATGTAACTAAAATAAAAGGTTTTACATTGAACTATCAAAATTTAGAAAAATTGAATGGTAATACAATGATAAAACTAATTAAGGAAAATATGAATAAGCTTGAACAGACTTCTGTAGACTTGACTTACAATAGAATAAATAGAGACATAAAAACTAAAAATTTAGTAAATATAGTAGAGACCAAAAAGTTTAAATTTGAGTATGATAAAAGAGTAATCTTACCTAATTATGATACTATACCATATGGGTACTAAAAATATTTCAATATCAGATTCTAAATCATTTTCTGGGATCCGCAGGACAAGCCTGCTCTGCTGGGGCATATATTCAAAATCAAACAAAATCATGTATATAAAAAGAAATGATGAATTGATTGATGAAGAACTCCAATAATTATGATAATTGGATGAAGTTCTCCAAAAATATTTAGAGTCTTGGTAAAAACAAGCAAATCTGCTTTGCAGAGAGTTTAAATACAATAAAAAGCTGTTAGTTAATAGAGTATGAAATAGGATTGAAAGTACTTCCTAAATTGGTTGTTATAGCTGTAAAAAGTGAAATAATAATATAAACTATTACTATAGTATGATTCACCAAGTAACACACTCCCTTTTGTTGGATTAAATAAATTTTCATACTTCTTCATAAACATTATAATTATCTTGCATGCTGTTTTGATTTTCCATTTTTGATTATTATTTATATAGCATATGAAAAAGTTGATTGATATTTCTAGTTAAAAAATAATTGGGTATTTATTTATTTTCTCTTCCCTGATTAGATTCATTTTCTGTTCCCTTATTTCTCAAGTTATCACAAGATGTACTAGCTGATAGTAATCTATTATCTGGTTTATTGATTATCTCCATATTAGGTTCATTGATTATCTCTATATTTGGTTCATTGATTATCTCCATATTAGGTTCATCTATATCTGATTCATATCCTAGATCAGCTTGAGGTTGTGGATCATAGAATCGAATATCATCTAAAAGTGGACTACCACCAAAAAACATGATTTCCAGATTCTTAATTGCTCTTATAACTTCCATATACTCTTCAGGATTTTCTTCAAAATGAACTTCATAGACATTGTCTTGGTAGCTGCTCTCGCAAATATTCATATTTTTCTAAGTTGGTAAACATTTGTAAACTACTTATAAGTTTTGTAATTTCTTTTCAATAACACCCTTTTTATCAAGATTAAAAAAGGTAGGTCTCAACTCCTACATGAGAAACACAGAGAGAAAGGTTGAATATCAATCATTTTGATTGAAACAAGTAAAATAATGTCTGAAATTATCATTTTAAAAAGTCTATTTTCTTATACCAGATCAGTGATTTTTCTCTGAAAAAAGTCTGAAATACAAGTCAGCAGTCTAGAAAATTATAATTTTTAAAAAGTCTATTTTATTATGCTAGATCAGTGATTTTCTCTGAAAAAGTCTGAAATACAAGTCAGCAGTCTAGAAAATTATAATTTTAAAAAAGTCTATTTTCTTATGCCAGATCGGTGATTTTCTCTGAAAAAAGTATGATAAACAAGTAAAATGATGTCTGAATGTTTTGGGAACATTTGTGCGGTAATTTTTCTGTTAATTTAATGGAATAAATGTTCCAAAGTCCCAGGTATACTATTGCGCTAAAAAATTGAAGATCCTTAGCTTTGCTGAGAGTCTCTTGCAAAAGGTACAGTATTCATTGTTAGAAGCTGACGTGGAAGTAGTTGAAAGCTGGCAAAGGTTCAATTGGGGATAGGTCAGAGTAGGGAAGGGGTGTAAATGATTATTGGTCTTGAAAAGAGTAAGGGGGATACCTTGGTAAATAAGTGAAGATAAAAAGGTTGAATTTTTGACGATTTTGGTTGATATTTTGGCATTTTTGAGTGAAAATGATATGTGTTTTTGGATGAAAAAAAGTATGATTTTTGATGATTTTTTAGGTTTAGAAGATGGTTTTAGTTGATTGAAGATCCTTAGCTTTGCTAAGAGTCTCTTGCAAAAGGTACAGTATTCATTGTTAGAAGCTGACGTGGAAGTAGTTGAAAGCTGGGGTAAAGACTCATCTTCTGGTTTCTTAAAGAAAGGTTAAAATGATGCTGAAAATATGAGTATTTCTCTGAAAAAGTCTGAAATACAAGTAAAATAATGTCTGAATGTTTTCGGAACAGTCTAGAAACTTACAATTTTAAAAAGTCTATTTTCTTATACCAAATCGGTGATTTTCTCTGAAAAAAGTATGATAAACGAGTAAAATGATGTCTGAATGTTTTTGGGAAACGTTTGTGCATTAATTTTTTTTTGGAGTGTATTTTCTGTTAGTTTAATGAATTTTTATCATGGGGAAAATGGGGTAAAGACCCGCCTATACTACTCGAATGGACCCCGTAGGTGCGCTATAAGTGGGGCAATAGCGTTCCGGATGAGTTGCTTCGGAAAGGAAGAAAGAAAGAATAAAATACGAGTAAAGAGACTCGATTATTGGTTGCAATAATTTTTTATTCCACTACTAGTTTACGAGTTCATGCAGCTCGATCATCGTAATGAGTGATCTGTACTTTCGTAGGTGTTTGTTCGTTTTCCTGTATCTATAGAAAGAAAATGCGGGCGAATAAATATTCATTTCTATCCGAACATCGCGGTGGTGTATATTTTTCACACTGCGTGAGAATCATTTAAAAAGTGCATCTATATACCTTCAAAACCTGTCTGCATTTGCACGAAGGAGGAAAAACTCTTTGAACATTTAATTGCCTATTATTGCAAGTGAACCTTCTTTATTGCTCGAAAGAAAACGCGATTTCTATTATCATTCTGCAATGCTGAAGCCGCACGAGAGACACCGAAGTCTAACTGTGTGAGTTACGGAGTTATTATACAGGGCAGACGAAAGAAGTGAGGGAACGACCAAAAGTGTCGTAGGATACGTTGTCATCCTAGCAGTGTAGGCAAGAGAGGATGAGGAGACGATAGACCTAGAAAAAGGTAGGAAAGGATGAGGCGAGTGTAACCGATCCTGAGGTGAGAAAGGATGATTCTTTCAAGACTGGAACTTTAATTCATCCAAAGTCTTGTTCGAAATAGTATCGATATAGGGTTGAGATCAACCTCACGTCGACGTCGATTCAAGGTCGCTTTTGAGTCGACTTTTCCAAATTTTTTATCGACCCGAAATTTACTGCTCTGTTGGGAAATCGATTTGTAGTTCTCTGGTCGACTTCAAATCGACGTCAGTCTGGAGTTCATTTTCTAGTCAATTTCTCTAAATTTTTTGTATCTCTTTGAAATCTATTGTGCTGTTATTGTGTCGATTTCAAGGTTTTTGGGAATGTATGCTGGTCGACTTCAAATCAACCTCAAGTCGACATTAATCTGAAGTCGTCAACTGCTCCAAATTTTCCTGTTGACCTGAAATCGACTTCTCTGTTGGGTCGATTTCAAGTCAAGTTCTTTGGCTGGTCGACTTTAAATCAACATTAACCTGGGGTCGATCTCTAGTCAACTTCTCAAAATTTTTCTATCGACCTGAAATGGGTCGATATCAAGTCGATTTTCAGTTTTTTGAGGGATGTGTGCTGGTCGACTTCAAATAAACCTCAAATCGCCACTTACATATTTTCATTTTGAGTCAACTGCTTCAAATTTTTCTATCAACCTAAAATCGACTGCTCTGTCGGGTCGATGTCAAGTCGATTTTTGATTCTCTAGCAGTTTATGCGGGCTTACTTCGGATTGCATTTAAATCGACGTCGATCTGAAATCGATGTACAGTCATCTACTTGAAGCGTCGTGTCAGTTTGGTGATTTTACTACTCGCAGGCAGAATACGTAGTCGTAATATTATATTATAAGGAGCGCCATTGAGAATCTCAACCAAGCTCGAGCAGTGCAGTGCAGCACGCAATTCTGACGTTGATTTTCAGTCGGTATTAAAACTCGATATTAAACGTCGACTTATCCTGCACGTAAGATCTGCGAAATTTCCACATCGATCGCAAGTCTTTCGTCATTGAGTGACGTCGACATCAATCAATCTCTAATACCAGGAGTCGACTCAATTTCGACGTTGACGATGGGTCGTTGATAGAAAGGAGTGGTCGATTTTAAGTCGGTTTGCGTTCGACACTGAGCGGAACGAAATCGATGCTCAAAATCGAGTCGACGTTTGGTCGAAATAGCGAGTCGATTTCGTCTCGACAAGGTTCGTTAGGGTACCTTCCAGAATTTGAGCTTGGGGACGAAGGTTAGGGAAAGGTCATAGGCCGGAGTGGGCACCGGATGAGAAGTGATGGAATTAGAGATATTTAATGGTAAAAAGTCAACCACAGCGTGCTCCGGGAGATTCATATGGCCTGACTCTGACCCACTTTGGAAACTTTAAAAATTCTTGACGTTTGAACTACCAATTTTTACATGAGAAGGGAGGAAGAGACGCTGAAAATTCCGACATGGAGAAATTTGAACTTCCGAGTTGTAAACAAGACTGTAAAATATTTCTTACCGACTATTGGAAGTACCGGTTATTTGTGCGGTAGTAAGATAGATGAAGTTGGGGCCTGGCTGACATCAAACATAACGCCGCTATGTAAACCAGATTGCTGTAATTCTCTGCATTGTTGCCAGAATTTAAAATTTCAATTTACCTATTGGTCTTCAATAAGCACTGAATGGCAACGTTGTGCTCAAGTCAGGGTTCGTATTGAACAGCGTAATCAATGAACCCAGTCTTTTCTTCTTGGAGGGGGGGGGGGGCGGAGGCTAAAAGGCCGAATATTAATTTGAGAAATATACACCTGCATTGGATCTCACCGATGAAGTAACTTTTCTCCGGAGAATGAATCTTGTACTGGTCAAACTTTCGCACCCGCAAGACTTCACGAGGTGGTCCTTGAACAATGGAAGGTCACGTGGGCGCGTTAAACGAAGTTTTGTCCCTTGATAGACATTAATTCCCTCGTTTACTTTCAAATATAAAGCTGCTTGATGAAAGAGAATTTGGACAACTACATTTAATAGGCGTCACTTGACGAGATCAGAAATGTAGCAAAGAGCTGGAGTTCTGCCCGTGCGAATCAGTGCAGCCAGAAAATTGAAAATCAATGCTCCCCATTTCCCCCAAATATCCCTTGTTGAACACTTCAACTGCTTGACGAGAGGACATTTGAGAATTTTTCGGGTAGTCAGGTTCAATGGGAGTCACTCGATGAAGAGAGGAAGGCGTTGCACCCGGCCGTACGAATTAGTGCAGTCAGATATTGAAAGACCTACTCAAAACTCAAGTTGGTGTTATTATACATTCACCTCTCCCCACCCCTTCCCCACATGATCACAACTCGCTGATACACCTCTAAATTAAACTGAAAACTTGAACGTTCGGTCACGTTCGCCTTAGGAACCAAAAAGGGTGGACGGGACGGGGAAAGGGATACAGGGTTGATATTTCTCATGGGTCGAGTCTCCTCTTTCCTTCTGGCTATGTTTCTGTCTAAAAATTAAGAGAGTAAAATAAGAATTTGCTATTCGTGCTTTTACTCATCTCATCTTCACAACCTTCTACAAAATTTTATATTTTCTGGTGAGATTCTCTTTTCCAGCTCCTGGTAAATAATATACTATTATTTTTTACGCCTATCTAATGATCAATCTTTCGTTCTCGAATAATTATAGTTACTCAAGGTTTGAGCTCGTAAGATTGAAATCTCAAAATATGGTTAGTTTATCCGACCGACTTAATTGTACGAAATTTAATTACAAAAGAAAAAAAAAGAATTACTTTTTAACAATACCGAATAATAGCGAATAACTAAAACACTATATTAAGAAACAGATACGATTTTATAGCGCACAGTGCGCAGATATCGCTCCATACTTTGTACACTAGCCATTGAGTAGGTATATGGACATGAACCGGTTTGACTTTTTTGTTATTTTTAACGCAACCTTAGAATAGCGTATAACTATTTACGAACAATTTACAAAGAGACTACGGTTGTCTATTAACGTATATTGAACACGCAATAAATCCCTCGCAGAGTAACATTAAAGACCATTAGTTCGAAATTCGTAACATCCTAGGTGGCAAAATCCTAGAACAATGAACATGGAGCCTACTCTAATCGATTTTTTTTTTTTTAGCGATACGTAATAGCTTAACCTATAATGAAGAATATGGCGCAAGATCAGTGTAGAGAGTCACCTACATCAACGGTTAATGACACGCAATCAACCGAACTCGGATAAAACGTATTTTTATATTTATGATAATGCTGCGAGCAATTTCTTTGCTTTTTTTTCTCTCACTGTCAAGGATGAATTGCTTGATTTTTTATTTGTTACAAACCCGTGAACGATTCTTTCTACGTCCGGATATAAGTACAAGCTGAGCTCTCGGCGCTACCTTAATCTCTGGACAGGCCATAACTGTGATGAAATGATTCCTCAGGAGAATACAAATAGACAACCCTGTGATTTCGTTGTTCTTCCGATACGTTACCTCATTAGCGGTACAGAGGGAAGGTATTTGAGAGCAATTATCCTCTTTGTCGTCACGCTAGAACAATTGAAACCCTGTGAGAAAGAGAGCGGGAGGGGATGCGAAAAAGAAGAATCATAGTATGCTCGCTCGGAAAGAAAATACGATTATTAAACGGTTTAATTGACCCGATCATTCTTTATTTTCGGTCACCCTATACACTGTAGTCGATTGAATATGAACGGAAAAATATAACTCGGTCTGACTTTAACGGCGACATCCTTATCAAAATACCAACTCATACGTTACTCTGATATCATTAATTTTGTTCATTCGCACGTGAACGCGTCACTTCTTTTTCTTTCCCCGCGAACGTCTTCCATGTAGAAAAGTACAAAGGTAAAAATACATCGAGCATAACTACAATCGAGCTCGAAGTAAGAAACATGACGCGATAATACCCATACAGCGTGCACCTGTCCGCTGAAAATTTCACGCTTTAATGTAAAATTAGGCCTTCTTCTGCAAATGTAAAACTCTAGACAAGATACTAAGAAAACATTTTTTATATTGACAGAAAGAAAAAAAAGGGGAAATGGAAACGACTGTTGCCACTTTGTACATTATTAAGGTCATCGGCCTCTAAAATTTTCACGTTAAATGTCACTCGGAATTTTTTTTTCTTGTCGTTCCAAACGGCTTGTTTATCCACAATTCCATTTTCTAGGTAATGCCGAAGATTGCTTTAGAAACAAATTGAGGGATTCTCATCACTGGTTTACTCCACGAACTGTACTTAGATTTTTAGTTGAGCAATGCCTCCTCCCCCATCTACGAGGATCAGTTTCTCTGGCTATCTTTTGAATTCATTTTCGTATTATAAAACATCCTCGCAACTTGCGAGCAATTAAATTTTTTGATGTTATCGGATCACATCAAGAAATTTCGGAGTACGAGTTACGAAGATTTTCCGTCACGGGTAGAACGCGAATGACGGAAACGCAACGAGTTGAAACGCTACTTGACCCGCGAGTTCGATACGATAATTTTAATCATCTGCTGCAGGTAGAACTCGGACTATTTCAGTTTTTTGAATGGAACGACGTCCTCTTCACCACCTGAGTTCGAGAAGGTCGCAAAACCCTCCAGACCATATCAGATATCAAACCACAAATAGATAAATGCTCTGCTGACGTCTCCTCTTCGTCTTGCTTGCAATCACACCTATTCCCGTCTAGCCAACGACTTTTCACCGGTGATTACACCCAAACTCACAAAGAGTTATGAGACCTCTTCAAGCGTCAAAATCTCGATGGAATCTCTTCACGAGCCTCTGCTCGTGGCTTCTGCTTTTCGAAAAATAAAACATGGTAATATTTCAAAGAAGACTCTTATGCTCAGTCTCCTTTATCCTCTAAATTTTCACTGCTTCAAAACTAATCTGGAACGTTTTCCAAAATTTCTTGGCACTTTTTTTAATCGTAAAACTTTTTGGACTACTTTCTATCAAGTTGCTGAAAGTTTGATGTTTAAATTTGAACATCATTACCTATCCCATCTTTGCACTTGTTGCAATCTTGAACAATTCTTCTTCACTTACTCGTACACAAAAGTCTAAAAGTCTAATTCGCTCACAACTAAATTACGATGGCTCAATAAATTGTCTGTGCTGAGCTCTGCTAAGCTACGCTTTTGCCCTTTCCTCACATTTTGCACTGAAGTGGATGACTTCCCTCTAATACTTCCTCCGACCCTTATCGCCAGAGTCTTCGGTTGTACTATTGGGAGGGGGGGGGGAAGACTTTGTCAACTGATGATTTTTTTAAAACAGGGAATTTGTTATCTGTTTTGTCGGAGGAAGGGGGAGGGGAATTCTCAGAAAACGACCGCGTCATCAATGTAACCTTGACTTTTTTCTGAGCTCCGATCGTTCATAGAAGGGACTTGGGAAAAGTTCGAGCCATGAACCTCTAAGAAGGATGGACTTGAAAAAAATTTTGAGCTCCGAACCTGTGTAGAAACGGAGAAATTTCAATCTCTGAGAAGCATTCCAAACTGAGACTCCTCATGTTAAGACTAATTTCGAACTGTGAGGGTTGAATTCTTGAAAAATGTCCACGTTCGACCTTCATGGCGTTATCAATGGGCCTGACCTAAATTAGAGGCTTGGAAACACTCGCGGCTTCTTTAATGAAGTGAAGCGAGGAGTCAAGGGACCCTGTTTTTCGGAAAACGTTTTCGGGTTCGTTGGAAGTTCTGTTTTTTTTTTCAACCAAGGTCGAACTTTTTCCGAGTCCCCCCCCCCCACCATTTTTAAGTAAATATGATAAGGGGAGAGGACTTTGTGAAAAAATTGATTTTTGAGCAATATGAAAGGGATTTCAATGAAGTCCGCGACCTTCGACCTAGAATTCAAACTTTCGATTATTGAATTTCTCATTTCCTCGGAAAATTCTTTATGTAACAGTGAATACAAAGTAGAGGCAAGTTTTGTGAACAATTTTCAACGAACAATTCGATATTGAAGTCAGTTTTGGGATAACAATGCCCGTTTTTTCGAGAACTTTATGAATGCGGATACGTCCAAATTATTTGAACGTATCTACAAATCGGTTCTCGCACCTTCACAAACGCACACACTGACACTTCAATCAGGCCGATGATCTCATTCTCTGGATCGATGATATATTGATAATTATGTCTATTCTATTTTGTACGGCAGTTATAGTTCGGAAGTCGAACTTTTTCCAAGTCCCCTGGTCTCGAGTAAGGTCGACAAATGGCGGACAACAGACGTTTTTTCGCAAAATAACCCCCATAAAACCGGTTCCCTATTAAAATTTCGAGTTTCAATCCTTTATGGAGAGGAGGGTAAGAAGGAATTTCTCCACTTTATAGAAAAATATCGAACCATATATTTTGGCATTTGCAAATAAATACAAAGTCTCGTTCACCCCCTTATTAGTCTAGTATAATTCTAGAATACGCACTGTATAACAGAATTAATATGATTTACCAAGTTATGGCCAGACACACCGACGGGAGCATTTACTCCTTTGAGTATGCCTTCCTTCGGTATACTGTATAACATTGGACCTATATAATGAAGGCTAAAGGTCGAAATTTTTACAAGTCTTCAAAGGAAGTCAAGTTCATTGATGACATTATAAAGCGTCACGTTACGTGACTCAGTGGCAGGACTAAATTTGCTGCCATGTACCTCTGTGAAGATTAACCCAAATGAAGGTTGAGCTTCGACCCTTTAACCTAGGCTATAATTATGAAGTCTTGAGCTAAATTTCTTTTCTGGGCTTAGACTACAACTAATTGAAGCTGGCCCTAGAGGAACTAGGATAAGACTCTTTAAATTGAGACTCTTTTTCAGCGAGGAACCCACTATCCCGTTTGTTGGGGGTATTTTCAGGAAATTTTCGTCCGCGAGCGCGAGCGAGGTTGATGACGTCACGGAGAGGAGAGGAGGATTTGAAAAAATCTCGACCCTCTAACCATGTATGATAGGAGGGGGACTAACAAAAATTTTGACTCTTGAGCTACACATGATAGCAGAAGGACGTGAGAAAATTGCATCCTCACAGCTATATACGATAGGAGTCGAAATTTTTCCAAGTTTTTTGCCGAAAGGCGAACGGCGCACGGCAATTAATTTCTCAAAAAGTTTAGAAAAATTTAATGCTCCAAGCTATACAATACGAGTCAAAAGTTTTCCAAGTTTTTCGCCGGACGACACACGGCGCACTCGCGGACGATGACATCACGGAGAGGGGGGAGGGGGACTTGGGAAAACGACGGTTACCTTGAAATTGCAGCGCGTTCAAGTTGTCACGTCATCATATTCGGGACTTGGAAAAACTTCAGGTTTTAAGATTTATATGATAGGAGGGGGACTCGGGACAGCGGCTTCCCCGCTGCCATTGCAGCCCTGCAATGGTATCTAATTTTTCTCACACTATGAACTAGATTCAAATGTGGTTAATGGCTCATCAAAAAAAAATTGAAAAAAAACTATGACGTCATCAATGTGCGTGATCAAAAGGAGATAAAGACGGGGTTTGAAAAAATTACAAGTATGGGGGCATGGTATCATCAGAGTCGGAACGAAAAAATACGTCATCAGGGGATGATTTTTAGTTTAAACCTTACAGCGGAGGAACTTACAAAAATTAGGGCATAATGTCAAAAAAAATTACGACAGTTACATAGAGGAATGGGCATTTTGGGACTCTCGCTTATGGAAAGAAAAACGAAGTTATTCATGACACATGATTGAAAATGTTGAAAATAGAAGTCATTGTAGAGGATGCAATTGTCTTTTTTTTTTTCGTCAAAAAACTAAATTTCAAGCGTAAGTTGCTAACTAGCGACTCTGTTTGTTTTTGTAGCTTTAGTGTTGGCCGAATTTACCGAGGTACAGTTTGTCAACTCGAGTATCTGATTGCGCCTTTCTCTCTTTTCATCGCGACGGCGTTGCTTACTCTTAACTTTCTTTTCATCCACGGGTCAATTCTCTCAGCTCCTAATCTAGACCTCCAGCTACCTGATCGCAAAAATCTCTCCTCCTCCTCGAATTCCAACGATGTAAACATCTTGAACTGCACTCCCTATTCTATAATCGCCTCTCCGGATATTCCACTCGATCTTGCTATACTCGTAGTGTAGTTTGAGGAAGGTTTGAGATTGATTTGGAAGTTGTGGAAATTGGATTCAGCGTCAGAGTCTTTCTTGGAGTATTACCATATTTTATTTTTCGAAAAGCAATGAGCGGAGGCTCAAGAAGAGATTCTACGAGTATCAAAATTTTAACTTCTAAAAAGGTCCTATACCTCTTTGCGAGTTCGAGGCTTGTGGAGGAATCGGTGAAGAGTCGTTGAGTTAAAGAGAATGTCGTTGATTACAACCCAGACAAACAGGATACTTCAGACGATTCATCAGAAATAATATTATTTCTTCAGAATTTTCTGCTGATCAACTCTGCTCCACAGACGGATCTAAATCGGTGCCTAAATTCAATCCTTGCAACCACTCATATAAAATTTGTCTATAGCTAGTGATTCGTTAAATTCATTCTAAAATTTGAAGTAGAGCAGTGAAGACCGTAGCATATTATCCTCTCTCTGATCTGTGACATTTCAACCTCCTACAACCGTTATATCAAATTGAATTGTCGAATTTGACTTTGAGAAGTGATCTACATATGGAAAAACTAAATGTAGGGTGGATTGTTCTAAATGGGCGAGAAAAAAAATCAATTTTCCAGAGCTCTGAAACGCTATATTGACAATTATTCTGATAAATGTGGTAATGGATAATTACCACCCACGTTGTGGTTGTATATATTGTACAAGCTGAAATACCCGTCCGTCGGACGGACGACAAACAATGTATAAGTTGCTCAGGAAGGTTCTCTGGAGAAGTTTTTAATTTACTTTGAAATAACTGAGAGACTTGATGTTCTGTACAACAAAATAATTTATTGACTTTCATTTTTCATAGACAATAAAAACTACAGTATAGTAGGTCGGATCGTGTTTTTTGGGCACATGCGCTCTCCTAAAAGCGCTCTCCTAATTTTTCATTCACACACTTGCTCGAAATCTAAATGAGAAAAACACTTCTTACTTTTTTTTTCTGTTTCCTAACAATATTTATTTTTTTTTAATAAAAATAATTGATAAATCTTCATGTAATTCCACTGAAA
The DNA here is from genome assembly GCA_035079385.1 of Aspidiotus rigidus. Lineage (NCBI taxonomy): Eukaryota > Metazoa > Arthropoda > Insecta > Hemiptera > Diaspididae > Aspidiotus > Aspidiotus rigidus. The sequence goes on from JAVHKY010000030.1 coordinate 5,390,391, forward strand.
TGAGTACTTTTTTAAAAAACGACACAAAAAATGATTTCAATAAGAAATTCTCACTTAATGAGGTACTATCATTTTGTGACATAACAAAGTCCATCTTGCGCTTTTTCGTGCATATAGCGCGGACCTCCTACAAAAATAAAATGAATTGATGGGATAAAATATGTTAATTGGTTATTTTTTAAATTGTTTTGTAAATTTCTGTAGATTACCAGTAAAAGTAGAAGGTAATTTAACGATTTTTCCAGCCTTGGCCCCTGAATCGTTTGTTAAAGAATCTTTCAGATTAACATAGCTATCACATCGCAGCTCTTTCTGGTGAAGTCTCAAAAACAATAATTTTTCGCTCTCAATTCTGGATGCAACGCCTACACTAAAAACGTTCAGTAATTGACGACAGTACCGCAAATAATTGCGCTCGTGTGTCATGAAGTGAAAAGAATAAAATTCTGTGGCCGATACTCTTTTTTCATTTTTTTTATAAATAATCAGATGATACCCGTCATTGCCATCTGGAAACATTAGGGGCACTTCTTTCAAAATCACCTTCACTTAATCCGGACATGGATTTTGACTAATTCTCTTGTCCACAGATTTAAATTCTCTTACATATTCATTTTCAGAGTGCAACATACCTTGCAATGCTTCAATCAAATTCGATTGCAATAGGGAAGACGTATTTTGCCGTCGTTTTTCCGCTTCTAAATCGGCGTTATTTAGAAAATATAATTGCAGAAATCGAGCGTCATTGGATACTGGACACAAACTACCAATTTTATGAAACATCTTTCGACAAATTTTAAACATTAAATTGTTACAGAATTCTTCTTGACAACCAAGGGAGGTTATTGCCAATGAATTATTATAATTACAAATTTTATTGAAAAAATGAGGAGGGTTGCAAGACTCATTTAACAAAAGACCCATCAATAGATCCGGAGAAATTGGGTGTCTGGGAAGTTCAAAACTACCGTTGTTGCAACACATATTTAAACTTTCACCTTTAAAAAACTTGGATCCACATTTCATACACATCTCGTTGAGCCCGCCAATATGGCATTTCTTCAAATAATCGTTTGTTGCAACATATGACGGGATCACATCATTTTCAAGTTTTATCAAACGGCGATTATTCTTACGTTTTTGCAATTGTTTTCGCAACTTTGAACCCAAACGGAACAGTTTACTTTTCCTATGTGCCATTTGGAACGCAAAGAAGGACAAAAAGAATTTGAAACAGAAAAACTTGACTCGCGCCAACCAAAAAGTTCATAGACAACATGATAACACGAAGAACAAAAATAATTCGAATCAGAAAAATAAGAAAACAAAACAATATAATTTATGGTAACGATAACCATGTGCAGGATAAGAGAAAAGCAAATCAACACCCAAAATAATTCAGAACCCAAAACAACGACATAATAACATGAAAGATAAAAATAATTCGAAAGAGAATAAAACGGTCCCGTGAACCGTTCGAAAGTATACTTGGCCATCAATCAACACCCAATCTGTATTTCCAAGCAATTTTGTCAATTTTGTAAAAGTAAAAAAATTTCATTTCACTTACACACTCCACAATGAAAACATGCAGCCAGAAACATCTGACTTTCATCTCTCGCCACGGCTTTAAAAGGGGGAGTTTTTTATTTTTGACCACCTCGTCACCATCTAGACCATCGTGAGAGGATGCTGTATAAATCTTGTTAGAATCCGTCCAATAGATTTGGAGTTTACTTGTTCTGACAGGCCACAAACATACTTTGAATCGGTTCTATTCCATTTTTGAATACAAAAAAAAAGTCAAGAGTAGTAAATTAGAGATAAAAGAAAAATAATATCGGAAAATTAACAAACAGGAAAGAAGAATACAAAAATATACAACAGAATAGGAAAATAGGACTAAACACTGGGATAGTAGTGTTCTAACAGGGCACGAACATACTTCAAATCGGGTCTAACACTACTATCCTAGTGATTAGTCCTATTTTCCTATTCTGTTGTATATTTTTGTATTCTTCTTTCCTCTTTGTTAATTTTCCGATATTCTTTTTCCTTTATCTCTAATTTACTACTCTTGACAATAGCCGAATATGTGTCGGAGAATCGGCTCAATGATTCACGGCGACACGAAGAAAAAAGATTGGATGAGAGCGGATTTATTCAACATGTATACGCTGAATACTTCGATAATCGATGCTCTGTTCTTACCCAACAGATTTTCGTGAAACTTGGCTGAACTCTTCCTGAGCAAAAGAAGATGATGGTAGAATTTATAGGGATACGCGGTGTTTTTACAAAATTGTACCCATCAAATAAAAAACTGCCAAAACAGCCGAAATCATCCGTACGAACTTCGGTTTACATAAGAATTGACCAAATCGATAAACAAAATACTGAAAATATATTTTTGGTCTATCTACATTCCCAATTCATCCCACGGAGGAGTGCGTATCTTCAGCTCGAACATTGCCTATTGATTTCACGCAGTCTATTGCGGTAGCAGTCGTAGTTCAACCCGCTATTGATGGAAAAATCACAGAAATTTATTAAATATTGATTCTTTTGGGAATCTTCCACCTCACCGAGAAAGGACTTGAAAAAATTTTTACTTCCGACCTACACATGGTAGGGAAAGGACCTGCATATACACGTAGAGTAGAACTCAAAATGCTGACCCTCAAGCTTTATGTAATGCTGATGGAGAAGGGAAGTCAAGAAAATCTCCTTCTGTCTACATATAATAGGACAAAACTTAGAAAGAGGTCACCTCCCGAGCTGTATATGATAGGAGTTCGACTTTTAAGGAATTTGACTTCCGAGATAACTGGAATAGAACTGAGGAAAATTTCGACTTAGGTCCTGCTGTGTCCAAATTTTGTGATATTGTTAACCTAATTAACATGATTTCATGTCTGCTCTGACCCTACCCTAATTTCAAAATTTGCATTCGCGTGCGTGCGTGCAGATGACCTTGGGACTTGGAATTTTTCTCATCCAATCTTTTTTTCTTCGTGTCGCTGTGAATCATTGGGCCGATTCTTCAACATATATTCGGCTGTCTTTTAACGCTTTACGCGTATTCTGACCATTAACATGATGAAACGGAAATTTATTTTCGCGTTAGCAGATGCACGTAAAAAATCGGTAACCAATATACGTTCAACTTTCAAGCTTTATTATAACTTTTAGAGACAATAGTACAGCAAATAATTGCGATCATGTGTCATGAAATGAAAAGAATAAAATTCTGTGGCCGACACTCTTTTTCCATTTTTCTTATAAATATTCAGATGATACCCGTCATTGCCATCTGGGAACATTAGAGGATACTGAAGAAGATTCTAAGACAGATGCATTTCATTATTCCTCTTGATTATACTATCTCGTCCTAACAACAATAAAAATACCGCTAGTTGAAATTGATATTAACTCCAATGAAATTTATATGTCCAAATAAAATTTTGTTTACTTACGTTCTAAAACAATATCTCTTTTAGTATATCTGTCCCGCAAATCACAAAAGCAACTTAATCTTCAATAGAAGGAAGATTATTTCTTCCCTTGTGAGTATTAGGAATACGCATATCTTTCAAAATCACATTCACTTCCGGACATGGATTTCGACTAATTCTCTCGTCCACAGATTTCAATTCTCTTACATATTCATTTTCAGAGTGCAACATACCTTGCAATGCTTCAATCAAATTCAATAGCAATAGGGAAGACGTATTTTGCCGTCGTTTTTCCGCTTCCAAATCGGCGTTATTTAGAAAATACAATTGCAGAAATCGAGGGTCATTGGATACTGGACACAAACTACCAATTTTATGAAACATCTTTCGACAAATTTTAAACATTAAATTGTTACAGAATTCTTCTTGACAACCAAGGGAGGTTATTGCCAATGAATTATTATAATTACAAATTTTATTGAAAAAATGAGGAGGGTTTCAAGATTCATTTAACAAAAGACCCATCAATAGATCCGGAGGAATTGGGTGTCTGGGAAGTTCAAAACTACCGTTATTGCAACACATATTTAAACTTTCATCTTTAAAAAACTTGGATCCACATTTCATACACATCTTGTTGAGCCCGCCAATATGGCATTTCTTCAAATAATCGTTTGTTGCAACATTTGACGGGATCACATCATTTTCAAGTTTTATCAAACGGCGATCATTCTTACGTTTTTGGATTGTTTTTGCAACTTTCAACCGGAATGGAACAGTTTACTTTTCCTAAGTGCCATTTGGAACTCAAAGAAGGACAAAAAGAATTTGAAACAGGAAAACTCAACTCGCGCCAACCAAAAAGTTCATAGACAACACGATAACACAAAGATCAAAAATAATCGAATCAGAAAAATAAGAAAACAAAACAATATAATTTATGGTAACGATAACCATGTGCAGGATAAGAGAAAATCTGAAGGTAACCCCCTTTAAATCGTAATTCGAAAGAGTATAAAACAGTCCCGTAAACCGTTCGAAAGTATACGCGGCCATCAGTCAACACCCAATCCGTATTTCCAAGCAATTTTGTCAATTTTGTAAAAGTAAAAAAATTTCATTTCACTTACACACTCCACAATGAAAATATGCAGCCAGAGAGGATGTTGTAAAAATCTCGTTAAAATCCGTCCAATAGATTTGGAGTTTACTTGCTTCAAAAAAACGATCAATTCTTTTATTTCGACATATATCCGGTCGCTTGTCAATAATCAATACATAATTAGTCCATAAACACGATAAAACGGAAATTTATTATCGTATCAAAAATATACGTAAAAAAGCCGTGGCCAATATACGTTTAACTTTGAAGCTTTATTACAACTTTTAGAAGAGGGATTTCTATTTTTTAACCCCCCTATCGCGATTTCGACACCTACGCAAATGTGTCTACCAAGTTTGGAAGAAATCGGTTCGGTAGGAGTCGAGCCTATTCGCGTCCAAATTCCGACTCTTCTCCTTTATAAGTTTGGAAGAAATCGGTTCGGTAGGAGTCGAGCCTATTCGCGTCCAAATTCCGACTCTTCTCCTTTATAATATAGATACGTGAGAGTGCGTATCTCTTTATTGCGAGCTGATTGAATAAGGTTAACGTTGTTTTGTACAGTTATTCTGTGGGGCTTACATTAATTCGTGATTTCGTACCAGTTAGCGTACGTATGCGATTTCATATCCATCGAAATGAGATGAATTAATTTGGAATTCAATAACGGCAACGTATTTGGAATATATTTAAAAACAATTTTGTATCGACATTCAGTGCGTACGTAGGACAAAATTGCTTGACTGGTTTAAACAGATACCGTACACTACGGTGCGGTACATTTCTCCAGAAAAGTAAAGATCGTGCACCCACATTGTATGGAATATATAGGTACCGTAGTTCGAATTCCGGAAATGCTCGATTGACCCAAATACATTTTCTTATACGATGCCTTTCAAGAGCTTTCATTTTATTAGTCGAGAAAATGCTCGCTCGCATCTTCTCTCTAAAGCCGGCGCTACACATGCGTTATTAACTGTGTCGATTGTCTCTCGCTGAATCTCGTTGTAATCGCCGGTGTATTTTTTTCTTCTTGTTCCAGGATGAATCCGTAACAAAGTACTTTTACGTCAACAATGGGTGCCGAGAAACCCACCAGCAAATCGAGTCACCGCAGTAAGCCACCACCAGTACCCCCTCGTCCGCAACACCTAATTCCGGTGAAAATCATGTCCAAGTACTCGTCAATGCCTGATATACTGAACGGCTGGAGGAGAGATACGAATCCGGACCTGTTGAAGCTAGGAAAAGCAGGCGCGTACTCGAAAAGAGGCATCGTCGACGTTATACGACCTGACTGCGCTAACATGAAAATGAATGGCGTTTATTTGCCGATGTATCACGCCGGTAGTAACGAGTACTTGACGAAGAAAACATTCATGTCAAATTATCGCGATGAGAGAAGTAAAGGGAATAATTATACGATATTGCCTGTCAGAGGAAAAGCGACCGCGATCGAGTCTGAAAAGAGTCTCCGGAAACATAACAACAACGTTGGTGGCATCAACGGTAACTTTAATGATACCGTTAACGAAAAGCCGTTGAAAAAATTTAGTTGTATACCGAGTCGAAGTAATTCGAAAAAAAAGTCGCAACAAGACCCATCGCCAAATAACGAGCGTCTTATTAATGGCGGCTACCGACGCGGCAAGAGTGATACCGACAAGAATGGTAACGGGCAACCCCAGATTAGCCGAACCAGTTGGTACGTGGAGAATGTAGAACTGTCCAAATGCGAAATTAACGTCGCTGGAGATAATTCAGCGATGTCGATGACCACCGCCCCCAATTACAATTGTAGATATTCGAGATCGTCACCGTCCAAAACAGTTGCTGTTGACTGTTGTAGACTTGATAACAGCAATCATAAGAACATTAAATCGCAATCACTTCTACCTCAAACGCACCTCAAAAAGCTGTCTTCGTCGCCCTGTCAACCGATAATGCCTAAAAGTCTAAGCGATGCTAGTCTATTTTCAAAAACTACGAGTAAGTACGAGTATGCATCGATAATGTGGTGAAGGGCTCGATAGGACTTGATTAATGAGTTCTTGTAGGTGTGTAAACATATAATTGCTGATCTTTGGGATAAATATTAGACCAGTTCTCGTTAATAACACGCTTGAACAATTAGTATATTATTTTTTCGTGCGGCAAATTATGTAAAACCTGTAGTCATCCATCAAATGAATTCGATATTGAAGTTTGGAAGCCGAAGTAGGTAGTGGTTTGGAACCCGAATTCGTTTGCGAAATATTTAAGAATGTAGGTCGAATTATAAATTCATTATTTTCATTGAATTTTAGTAATTCTACAACTCACAATGGGATCGTGTCAGGATAGTACTTGAGGCTTTACTGTCTAAAGAATGAGAAATTACAAAAAGAAATATATACATTTTTGGGATTCCAACAGCACTCACCTTTCAGATCGAATTTAGGTGTAGAACTCGGGTTAATGGTGCTAGGTTTCACTCGGGAAACTTGTAGCAAGGAAAGAAACGGGGTCTTGAAAATGAAAAATTTGGTTTTAAACATCATCAGAATCAAATTTTAATAGGGAACTTGTTCTATGGGAAATTTTTTTGAGAAATTTGCCGTGCGCCATCCGACAAAAAACTTTGAAAAATTTCGACTCTCGAGCTATATGATAGTAGGGACTTGAGATAACTTCGACTCTCGAGCTATAATATATGACATTTCCAAGTCCCTCTATCATATATAGCTTTAAGGTCGACAATTTTCCAAGTCCCCCTTCTATCATATTACAATTTAACTCATAGAACAAGTTCCATGCGTTCCTCGTTTAACTTCGTTATGGAAGCCGTCGTTTTTGTTTTACGCTTCTCTGGAAATTTTCTTGTTGACCACAAAAATTTTTAGCTATGACTCTTTCGACAGATGTCACCGCCATAGACATCTGCTCTTTATCTCAATCTTGAATGTATAGGAAGAGGGTGGGGCTCGGAAAATCTGACACTCATAAGGATTTAAAAAATTTCGACCTCCGAGCTTTACATATGGCCGTAGGTCTTGATCAGCCATCGACCGCCAATTTAACAAAAAATTACTTAATGGTCGAAACTGCGAACAATATATTCTTGAAATTGACCTCCCGTCGACGTCGATATCAGGTCAGAAATGGGCTCGAAAAATGACGCGAACATTTCAACTCGTTTGCCATGTCAATTTCAGGTCGAGTTTGAGTCAACTTCTTCAAATTTTCGATCAACCAAAAAAAAAAATCGATTGCCCTGTTGCAATAATTTCGAGTCTATTTAGATCTTTCTGGTATTGTACACTGGTCAACTTCAAATCGACGTCAATCTGGAGCCGACAACCAGTCTTACCCTTGTAGTATTTCGTCTGTTTGGTGATATCATTACTCGCAGATAAAATATGCAGTCACGATTATAATTATAACACGCTTGACCAGACAAGCAATGGTTGAATCGACGCAGTTGACTTCGATTTTCAGCCACCTTGGGTCGATTTGGAGTCGAAATGCTTTATCTGGGGGGGGGGGGGAGGAGCTGTCTTTCCGTACAGATCAGAAGACAGACTCCGAAAAATGTGAACCATCCAGCTATAGGTATATGCGGAAGAAGGGATTTTACATAAAAGACAAGAGAATTGGGAAAATTCCCCTGATTAAGATATGGAGATCAGAAGAGAGACGTGGAAAAATTTTGATCATACAGCTTTATAGATGTGAAGGTGGTGGGAGGGAATCTGAAGGAATAGAGATTCAAGAGCTGTGCATCAGAAATTTATTTCAAAATTTTCGCAGCGAACATCACGAGGAACAAAAAACTTTGAAGAGAACTTGAGAAAAAATTTTGAAATCGACTCGCAATTTCGAGATTTTGAATCGATTACACCAGTTTTACATTCATTCGAGGTCAAAAATCAACTGTGAATCGACCCAACAGAGTAGCCGATTTTAGGTCGATAGAAAAATTTGGAGAAGTCGACTCGAAATCGTCTCCAGATCGACGTCAATTTGAGGTCGTTGAAAAGTCGCGACCAACGTCCATTACCTAAGAACTGGACGTTGATCTGAAATCTACACAACAGAGTAGGGTAGTAGTCTATTTCAGGGCAATAAAAAATTTGGAGAAGGCGAACAGAAATCAATTCAAGGTCGACGACAATTTGAGGTTAATTTGCAGACGACCAGAGGATATTACCGGGTAACTACGAATCGATTTGAAATGGATGCAACAAAATGGTCAATTTTTGCTCCATGGATTCGCTGCTCTTTCCTATAGGCTTTAGTGTGCATTTGCCACAGCCTAATGTATAGTAATCTTCGGACCCTCTCATTCACGTTAGTAAACTTCCACCTGAAGGCGAAATATGAAGGTCTAATCTTAGGGCATGGTAGCGTAGGGGTTATCGCTTTCGTCACGAAAACGAGAGGTCGCGGGTTCGATTCCCACACGGGCCAGGGATTTTTTCGACATATTTCCTCTTCTAACCATATTTTGAAAAATTTGGTGAACTTGACTCAAAATGAAGCTGAAATCAAAGTGGCAAATAAGTCGAAAATAACTGAGTGTCAATCGTCCTCAACATGAGAATCGTTTTCAATTCGATGCAAAAATTTGAAGAAAGGTCGATGTCGATTTGAGGTTGATTTGCAGTCTACCCGAGGACATTACCAAATTGACTTGGAGTCGTCCCAACTAAGCAGTCGATTTCAGGTCAATAGAAAAATTTGGAACAGTTGACCAGAAATCGACTCCAGGTTGACTTCGATTTGAGGTGATTTTACAAATGAGCAGTGGATATTACATGCCAACTACGAATCGATTTGAAATTGACCCAAGAGAGTAAGCGATTTTAGGTCGATAAAAAATTTGGTGAAGTTGACTCAAAATGAACCTGAAATCGACGTGGCAAATATAAGTCGAAAAAAATCGACTGTCAGACGGGACCGTGGCAATCGTTTTTAATTCAATGGCAAAATTTGGAGAAAGGTCGATGTCAATTAGAGGTTGATTTGTAGTCTACCCGAGGACATTACCAGAAAACTAGAAATTGACTTGGAGTCGACCCAACAGAGCAGTCGATTTCAGGTCTATGAAAAATTTGGAGCAGTCGACCAGAAATCGACTCCAGGTCGACGTCAATTTGAGCTTAATTTGCAGACTAACCAGAGAATATTACCGGCCAACTACAAATCGATTTGAAATTGACGCAAGAAAGTAGGCGATTTTTGGTCGATAAAAAATTTTGGAAAGTTGCCTCGAAAATAACCCGAAATCGACGTGGCAAATAAGTCAGAAAAAAATCAACTGCTAAAGGTCCCTAACATAGCAGTCGTTTTCAAGTCGATATAAAAATTTGTAAAAAGATCGATGTCGATTTGAGGTTGATTTGTAGTCGACCAGAGAACATTACCAGAAAAGTACATGACTTGGAGTCTACCCAACAGAGCAGTGGATTTCAGGTCGATAGAAAAATTTGGAGAATTCGACCAGAAATCGACGTAATTTTAACCAAGACTTCGCATGAAGCAAATTCTTGGTCGATTTGACGTCGATTATCGGTCAAAATTCTATTGTAATAATTTCTTGGTTCGTATCTTATTTTTTTTTATTCATATTCTAGCCGACATCATTGTAAAAAAATCGAATTATCGTACTTCACTCCGATATATTGAGTAAAAAATTAGAAGATCAAGACAGGTTTTCATTGTTTCAAAAATCTTTTCTCCCAAAAAAAAACTTTGTTTCGATAAACACATACCTATAAATTAATTTCTCTTCAGAATGAAGTGCAGCATGAAATCATTCTATATCAGTGCTACTTTTTAAATCTTTCCAGAAGATTAACGATTCGTGCAATTACCATCCACTCAGCTTGAAACGACGGACAATTATATTGCCATCAGAGAAAAGACAGTGAAACCGACTTTTTGTGAAAGGAAGTTCTCTCAGTCTGTCATCATCCGAATAAGAAAATTTGTGCTCGTGACATCGAATTAATTTTTCTGTAGAGTTTACCCCTGAATTTATATTACAATTAGTGATACCCATCTTCTAAAGGAAGGCGTTGTATTTCTGAGAATTGATTGGTAATGACTGAAATCGCTTTTAGTTGTATCCTAGAAAATCTTCTAGAATGTGATTCATGATTCAATAGAAGACCGCTGTGAAAATTAGTAAGCAGGAAATTAAGGAAATATTACCGTATACGATCGTGATGGCTTCTGTACTTCACACATTTAAGATCAATAAAAAGATCCTACATTTCACGTTGTAAATGTAATCAGGTATTAACATTCTCTCTGCCAGAAACTCGTCGTTTCCCTTACGAGTGAAAATCAAACAATCGATCCGACATTTTCTCAGAATGTTACCGTTGTGCCATTCAAATCTAGCAGTCCTTCGCAGCTGGCCGTCAGGTCGGAAGTTTCTACTAAAGAACGACCTTACGAATGCCAGGAAGTTTTTATTCGGAGTTCGGACCACGACCGTCTCTATAATAGTAATGCACTCTATTGTAGACTAGAGATTACGAATGTGGTTAATGAATAATTGAGGATTTCGTCGATTTTTTTCTCGATTATAAAACCAAGCCTTTGCATTTATTCCGCTACCGCGGCATCACTAATTAATCAGCTTTGGGAGATAGGGACTTAAGAATGTGTTTTCCATTTTGCGATAGTGATTGGAATTTCTCGGATCCTCCCTTCTTATTCATGAAAACTCCATAAGGTTTATAATTTTTCCAAGTCCTTGAAGTTCTTCGAAGAAGTACTGAGCATTTTCCCAAATAGCCCTCGCCTCCAAGTCCCCTAACTTCTCGATGGCTGGAATTTTGAACCCCTATTCTCCCTTAACATACATGTAATTCAAAGATCGGCATTTTTTCAAGTTCTTTTTATCGGTATAGCTCGACTGTCGGAATGGTTCAACTCGCTCTCTTCATATGACTCGTAGTTCAAAGGACGTTTTCCTGGTCCCTCTCTTGACGTCAACAGCGAGAAGGTCAACATTTTTTCAAGTCCTGAAGGGTTCCTGTGCGTCTTCTCGAAAGACACTTCCCCGACCGTTCCCTTCGAACCACAATTTGCCGTTCGAACTATTCCTACGATTGTTGAAAAATAAGTCAAAGCTTTCATCTCATATACTAACTGTCCCGTGAGTTTTGAGAAGCATTTCTAGAGCAATTGCGCTATATCAATATTCCTCCTCGGTAACTTCTCGATTTCAGTTTTATGAAATTATGTGTTTACTTTTTCAGATAAACAATTATCTGGCTATCCAGTAAATTTTTCATCGGAGCAATCGTCGGATAGATCGTCACCTTCGCGCAATGGAAGAAATATCGCCCATCTAAGAGTACCGCCTCCGGATATTCCGCGAACGTATTCTATTCCATTTGACGACCGACAAAATATTTCGGCTGTGTATGTGAATGCTCTATCCATAGGGAGAAAAAACTTAGATGAAGATAAAGTTTCGGGGGAGGAACGACTCCCACCACCACCACCGCGAAAACCAACTTCGCTTGATATGAAATTATCTATCTTGAAGAAAGAAATGGTAATTAGCTACTTTTTAATGAGTACTCACGTTGATGTCTTTTTCAGACTTTGTTGAAAAATCACAAAATATCGGCGGAGTCAGGAATTTAAAGAACAAAGGAACGAACATCGTTACTACAACTGAAGGAAGAAATGGTTTTAATCAAGGACTTAGATGAAATTCGCTGCGCTTCGCTTCTCGCGGGGTCTCCTAGCGAGCACAAAATCTGTTTCAAGGAGGATTTTTAACATTATTTGGTTGAAGAATCTCCAAGTCCTCTCTTCTAGTGGTCGGAATTTTTTCGATTCCCCCTCTCCCTCCTCATATAAGGATCAATAGTCGAAATTATTCGAGGTCCGTTCCCCGATACTTGTAGCTCCAAGGTTAACATTTTTGGAAGACTCTGAAGTAGTGTAGAGTTCTCACCCTTCGCAAGACCACAATTAATCCCCACTTAGCTCAATGGTTGGAATTTTTCTACACCTCCCCCCCCCCTCTCCACTTGGCAAACTCATTAATCTATTAAAATCGGTTTCAGTTTTAATAATCGATTTCGATTATCGTATAATTTTCCAAGCCCACCCCCTCCCCTCCTGATGGTCAAAACTTCTTTCAATTTTCCTCGTGAAAGTCGACAGAGCGCAGGTCAGAGCTCCTGCCCTCATCGATACCAAAATCAATTCCCCCGTCCTCCTTTCTTACAGCAAACGAACCAACTTTTGAATCTCCTCATGACCAAAACTTTTCTGAATCTCTCTCCTGATATTATGTTCCAAAAGGCTTATAGCTCAATCACTCTTTTGTCCCTATTCTTTCCTTTGTCCAGAGGTCAAAATTTCCTTCGAGTCCAAATCAAGACAGACAAAGAGCTATGAACATTTTAACCGAATACGAGTTTCCTTTCACCTACACTCCAAGTTTAAGATCGCCATCTCTATTTTTGCTGACCTTGATATTTTTCAATATCATCTTGTCAAAAATTCAAATTTCACTCGTATTTGTGTCTGCCCATTATACTTATATCGCGATATTTGTTCGATCGTGTACCCACATATTAATTACGAGCGCAAAATATTATTACTGCAAGCAACTAGAGTTTTATCTCTGAATTTTATTCCCGAACTCGGTTACGCAAGACGTGACCGCACTGGCACTCTCGTGAACATATTGAGAGCGGTTCGCGGTGGTCTCGTGACCATGCATAGATTGCTTAATAACAATAATAATACCTAGGTGAAGTGAGTCCAGATATTGTACAGAATAATGTGTGAAAAAAAAGTTCTGTTTAATTAATTAATAAAAAAAAAATCTATTCATTTTTCGCGAGTCGGTTACGATACGGCGTGACTGCGACGACCTCGAAGAATGTAATGCAATGAAAACAGATAGAAACAAACTGGTGCGCTAGTTATTTTACGAGGGGAAAATTTCCTAAAGTAACGAAGTACCCACCTATTTTGAATAATTACGTACTTAAAATCCACGACCGTTCATTTGTTCTTCGATCAAGAAAAACTCTGGAAAAATCAATTATTTCATAACAAATTCTCTCAACCCACATACTACCGCTCTTTCGCGAGGGTTCCCTCCTACCTCTTGAGATACCGTTTGAAAATACAATTAAGCCAAGAATGAAATTATTAATATCTATTTTGGACGTAGAATATTTTCAAAATTAATTTGGTCAAAAAAGCAACCAAGTTGAAAAGTGGAAATGGAGCATTTGAGCCATAGAAGATTAATTTTGTCATCTAGAATTATTTGCTATCACTTGTAAAATGATGATAAATCTGAAGGAAATTTGACCAATAATAAAAGTATGAATTATAGAAATTAATTCAATTCATTTAGTAGTCAATCTACAATTACTGAAAAACGTTATCGGTTTTGTCAAATTACTGTAAATAAAATTAAAAAAGAACCACTCAAGTCAAATAAAGAACAGTTGTTAAAAACTTTTATTTATTTATTTTTATTAATTATAGTGTGTAGTTGCACAGTAGAACAAATTGAAATATTGTTTTCATCAAACATTGTGGGAATTTTAATTGTTGAGAAGTATGCATAATATTCCCATTTCCTAGGTACAACATAAAACTATAATGTCCATTTTTTAAAAAAGTATTGTAAAAAACCCCAAAATTTAGATCCAAAAAATTTCAAAAACAAAATAAATCAAGGGTTCTCTATAATATTTTCTTACTTTCTATGCTACTGCTCAAAACAGGTCATGAGCTTGCGTTAATGAGTAATTATTTGATAAACTTCGTAAACTAGAAATTAAATAACAATAAATAATAATGAAAATACTTTGACTTTATTTTATTATTTTTTTTCAGCATGTTCTCCGTCAAATGGATTTGTCATTATTGTCTCAGTTATCGTCTCTGAGTGAATCCATTCACGAATTTCGGAAAAAACAAGAGTTCTTGTCTTCGAGTAATTCTTTGTATTCAAATTGGTCCGACGAAGAGGATTCCGGGTGTTACCATTCGAATATCAGCTCGCGGAACATGATTACTCCCAATCATCGTAATACTTTGGGACCCAAATCGTCGAGATTTAGTTTTAAAACAAATCGATCAAAACTACAAAACGCTATGAAGTGATGTTTACAAGACCGTACCCGTCTTACTTGAAGATGGTTCAATCACAGATATTTGATCACTGAATGAGTCTGTGATGTCCAGAATTTCATTCAAGTTTGAAACTTTATTGTTTATGGTCCGTTGAATTTTGTACCTAATCCAATATTTATAGGTATAGATATACGTATGAATAGTTGTATAAGTTTCATCATGTATCGTATTTCTTTCATGGTGTTCCTGAACGTTATTATTAATTTTCCAAGATCTGGCTGTGCGAGTTTTCTTTTATAAGTATTCCTGTAATATATTATTTTCTTCATTGAGATATTTTTATATTATATAGCTTCATTTTAAAACGCGATTATTTTACGTATGGAAACGAAAACATCGATTTTTTCCCTTTTCTTTTTCAGTTCTTCAATCTTCTTTTCTTCAAAATTAGGTAATCCTGTACTCGATATTTTTGCAATAAAAAAACAATAATATTTCTAAAAAAGGTATCAGAAATTGACTTATGATTAAGATGAATTTTGGAACATTCTTTGACAGGAATATTTTTCTCGTGTTTAAAAAAAAAAAATATCAAAATTTTTACTCAAGTGAAACTCGTTTGAAAGTTCTGAAAAACAGATAGAATAGAAATTGGTCGATGATTGAGATTTTCCGGAAAAGTATAGAAACGGCGACCTGTAATAAGATAGTACATTGTTCGCCTTGTTCTCTCCTTCTTTTAGGACTTAAATTTTATTATTTCATACATTCCCTAGTTTCTTAGTTTTTTTATTTATTTGTACTTTATTTCCTCTCTGGTTTGCAGTTCCTTTTTATTTTTATGTTGAAAATGATAATGCTGTAATCCTTAAAGGTGGCGTACTTACTTGAATAATAATGTAAAAAAAAAAAAATCAATAGTAATTATCTACCTTTGGTAATTTATTATTGTAATTATTACTAAGTATTTTTTGTTGTGATAAATCTCTGAGTATTAAGAATACCTCCTAATAAAAGAAGAAAAAAAAAAAAAAGATTCGAATGACTTTATTTAGCTCAAACTACGAAATTAGGTAAATAAAAGTTATTTCCACGATGATAGTTTTTGATTTACGGAGTTTTCAAATAATAAATGAGAACTCATTATTGGCGTAGTAACTGTCATAGTACTGTATTCTCAATGTAATGCCGAACAATTACTTGTCATATCTTTTCCAAAAAATTCAGTCAACAGTTTCTACCATCCATAATTGAATGCATCATTTAAAATTGTTTTGGTTTTTAGTAGTAGGTCAAAAGGTTTCTGATCACACATCGTGGCTGAAAGCAGACGAATAGCTGCGCCTTAAATCTGAAAAAAGGAGATAATGTGCAGGTGAATCGACAATTCCTCCAAATACCGGTTTTGCTATACTTTATTATGAGTAAAAAATTTATGAGTAGCTTTCGATTTTCAATCACTTAGACTTACTGAGACAGTTACCGTACCTAAATAAATTCTTGTTAAAGACCCGCAATGAAAGCTAAATCTTATTTTGTCATAGTTGTTGCACTAACACCACGAAAAAAGAAGAAAAAAAAAAAATGTATGAACTAAATTATATGATTCTAGAAGTATTCTCGACGCTGATCTCGATGCCTTTGACCGTTTTTCTCAATTGGTTCTAGCTATCGAGAAATGATCATATCAAGTTCCCGCGAATCGTTGCAACACGCCGTGTATGTTCTCGTACTCGCGAAATTCGATAGCTAGGTATTTTGCAATATTCGTCGCAATGAATCGCGGGAACTTGATATGATCATTTCTCGATAACCAGAGCCAATTTCGAAAAACGGTCAACGGCATCGTAATCAACGTTAAAATTTGTTTAAGTATCGAAAATTTTCGTTCATACTCTTTTCAATTTTTTTTTTTTTTTTTTTTTTTCGTTCTGCAGTAAGTGGGCAATCGTAAATCTCTTGCAGACAATTTAATAATATTATACCTTTTTTCCTCCTTTCTTTTCTTCACTAATACTTTCAACTAACTCCTCTGCAACTGTATTTTCTTTTCATATATGTAGTTGTTTATTTCCTATTCCCCTGTGATGAGCTGAAATTATTTTCATTTTTTATTTTTTCATACTCCGAAACATAGAGAAAGAAAATCGAAAAATTAGCATCAAGCTACGGTATTAAATTATTTTTTTTTTTTAAATTCAAACTTCTTGTCAACTTGAACGTGGGTTCTGAGGGATGAATTTGAATATTCTAATCGAAAGAGATAGGATGGGAATTTTTTTCTGAATACACTAGATAATCAACTTAAACAAAAATTTTCCAAGTTACAATTGGCTTTTACTAATTCGAATTACGGAAGAGTTGAGTGTCGTATTACACTGCGTTAAATTTTGAAGTATTTACATAATAAATATAGTATTTAACGTAAAATTTGATCATATTTGGACCTTAAGAATACGATTTTCCATCTTACCATCATGTTCGTTGATTTTGCTTATTTTCATGGATCTTACCAGTTACTTTTACTTGCATTAAAAATATGTAATAAGTGATGAAAATAGATAAAGTTTTCGACTCAACAGCTGTATCAAGAAAAACGATCAGTATTCACGTCGAATGACACATCACATCTCTAAATCATAGATTAAAAAAAAGATCAGTATCTGCGTTAACTGTAAAATAATATTCATAACTCTAAAATATGATGGAGAAAAAAAAAAAAAAAAAAAAAAAAAACAGAAATGATATGTAGCTACGTGTTATTATTACGTAATTTTAAGTAATCAAAATCAAGCTTGCGTATTCACATAGTACATAACATAAAATATCTATTCCTGAAAAATTCCTTCAAAACGTTTTTTAAGTTATCTGAAGTCCTATCTTAGGAATAAAAACTATGAAATTTCTTCTGATTCCCTCTCATTTATCTTTCTGCCAACGATTTTCTGTACGTGTCTATAAATCCTTTCACCGAGTTTTATTAATATTTACACTTGAGCGCCATTATTATGAATTCAATTGAACCTGGGTTATTGTAGTTAGTAGCTCTTTGACAGAAGTAATAATATTTGCATTCGCGAAGTAGCAGGCGTTACAATGATTATGTTCTTCTTATTCAAGGAAAACTCGAATACAACCAGAGTTGTTTCCTCGTGATTCACGTATCAGACCTAAAAACCTCAGGGGCGAATTTATACTCTAACCAAGGATAGAAGCAGTATGAAGAACCCTGCAAGTCATGCAGCGTGCATTGTTGTTAGCGCAATACTGGTCACCAAATCCATTCAATATCACAGAGTCCTTGGACATCAAGAAAATTCTTCAATTTGTGGTACAAAGAATTACCTTCAATTTGAAGCTTGTCATTTATTCAGAAGATGCAGAATTCAGTCCATTGGAATTTTTCGAAAGTGCAAAAAATAACATTGTTGCGTATAGCAAAACATTTTCTCCACATGTTTTAACTACCGGTACTATGTTTTGAGCGCCCCACAATAGTCAAAAATTAAATTCTAGCGTAACATATTCTTTCAGGTTATGAAAAATGATATGATCTTGATATTTTTTGGTGTATATTATACCTAAAATTGACTGTGGAATTCAAGAGAAATATTTAAAAAATTCTCCGAGCCTATATTCAGTACATGAAAATGTGAAAAAGCAAAAAAAGTTGGAGGTTATCATTTACTTTGGAGTCAAATTTGCAGTGTAATCTAGAGAAAGTTTCTACAAAATTTTTAGAGGTCAAAAGAGGTTCTCATGAGTCTAAATTCAATCAAAAAATCAAAACATCTTGAAAAGTCACAAGTCACACGTTTTCTATTTCTTGTGGTCGTTTTGTCATGGAAAAATGATGGTAGTAATGATAATTCTAAAGCACAAAAGTCTCTAGCTGACTGGAATAGAGTCAAAAAATATTGGATCAGGGTCAAAAAATAGAACAATTCCAGAAACAGGAAATACTGCGAGACTTTGATAAATTTTACCTCAGCAGTAGTAAGTAGTTTCTTTCAGACTTTCAATTTATAGGATCTATGAAAGTAGTAATAATACTGCTAGTAAGTCAGAAATTCTTTTTAATAGAGCTCAAGGTATAAATTAAATTATTACATGGCATTTTTTCATACCCTCCCTCTTCTTTATAATATTTTTCTTTTCACTTATTATAATTATAAATATAAATAAAAAATTCCCGAGAAAGATAAAAATATTGTATAAACCAAGTATAAGTCGCACTTTAAAATAGGTTTGGAGAGCTCCAAAAATAGGGTGTGACTTATATGCAAGCGTAAAAATGAAAAAAAGAAAAAAAAGAAAGAAAGAGCCTAAATCCTTTCTTATCTTAAACTTGTCTATTCATGCGGGCTTGAGCTCCTACGCAACCACTAAAAAGGAAAAAAAAAAAAAAAAAAAAAAAAAAAAGTTCTCACCGGAAAAATATGTTGTAACGTTACTCAAGATAAATATATTCTCTGTCTCTTGAGATCTAATTTTTACCTGGCAAATTATATTTCTCTTACAGTCTTTGTCAATATCTCTCTTTGGTATAAGTAGTTGTCAATCAATAATGATGATAATACTGCGCAAAGTTTGTTCATAATTATACCTTGCATAAAATTTTATTGTTTATTTGTAATTAAACCTCGATGCTGCTGTGTCCCAGGATGTTTACAAGAAAAAAAGTCTGGTTGATTGAATATATCTCAATTTCTTTAGTTGGGTATCATTAATCTGGCTGGGAACACTTGTATCATGATTATTTGCGGGGAATCTTTGCACTTTGGATGTTAATAGGCAAACAGGAACCAAATCTCTCAGGTTTGCAAATATGAGTGAAACAAGAGAATTTGGATCTCTTGGTTCACAGATCTTACTATAGAAAAAAATTCTTTATTTCTTAACCTCTAGATTTTGGTAGAAGAAAAAGCTTTTTATTGTTAAAAAAAAAAAGCATTACAATCAAGGGGAAAAATGAAACCAAGAGACCCAGATGTGAGGTGTATGGCAACTCTGTCTTGTTTTTGTATGTGCGGCTGGTATACTTAGGATTAAAGAAGAAAAAGAAAGCCTAGCAATGCTTATCTTGAGTGTTATAAATTGAGCTCGGATTTTTCGGTTGCAAAAACATTGAAAATCGGTTTAAGAAATCTCATTTTCGGTTTTATTCGGTAAAATAGAAAAAAAATTAAAAATGATACAAATTTTTCTGAAATTTTGACATTTTTACAAAAACTGCTTATTGAAGAGCACGACAATGTGCTTTTCGAGGTTATCTTGTGTGAAAGAGTGTCTTCTGTCCATAAGAATATATTTACAATCGGAGAACGAACGTTCTACATCGACTGGAGTAGATGAGTAACACAGTTTTTTTCATCTTTTGCATCGTTTCTGTACTTCCATTTCTCAAAATTGTTCGCTATGTACTGTTTTTTTCTACTGTTTTGATAAATTTCACCATTTCGGTCATTTTCGGTTTTATGCCTGTTTTCGGTACTTGAAAAGGTTTTCGGTTTTTTTCGGTTAAATAAATTTTTTTTATGGGTCCCTACCACTATGAAACGTACTCCTATTTCATTTCTACTGATCTGCCCGTTAGCAAACTCATTCGACAAAAACCGAGGAATCCTAGCTCTAGTTATAAACATTTTAAATGGTTTTCAACTATTAGAATTTTTTTTTTAGGGGGAGCTCATGCCTCTGGCTAGGAAAAAGGCCATATGCAATTGCAAAAAAAAAAAAAAAAAAAAATTCTCACTGCGGAAAAATGTGTTGTGACATCACTCAAGATATAAGTCCTATCGTAAGTATTAAGTCTATCAGATCCCAGATCTGAGTGGAACAAAGTTACGGATCTCTTAGTTTCCAGATCTTGATGTACAAAAAATCTAGATCCCTTGAGAAAAATCAAGATACCCGGACACTGAGGCGTAAGGCGAGAATCAAAATTTGTCTAGACTAAAGAATATTAATGGAAAAGTATAGGTTAAAGATTGGAAATATTTTTTCTGGCAACATTTTTTGAAGATGCACCTCCTACAAAAAGGATATAGCGAGTTCCTTGCTAAGTAATAAAAATAATAATCGCCATCAAAGTAGAGAGCTTTTGACTTTCAATTATACTTTTGTATACTATTATTGTTTCTGAATTCAAAATAACAAAGACACACGGAAAAATGAAACAGGAACGACGCTCGAAAAAACCACAAAATCAACGAGTGCCTACAACACTGGAGCGTGAATAGCTATTCAAAAAAAAATACGTACATCTAGGTACTGAGAACAGCTGACAATGTAGGAGAACCACGCGTCGCGGATTACCTACCTTTTATTCGGGGGAAAAAAATGAAATAAAACTAACAGCTGTTCGGCAGCAAGGTGGTAGGTGGTAACACTGACGTGAATGAAAAAAAAGCTCCGCGTTGTTGAGTGGCGAGCGCGGTACGGTGGCGCGGAGCGGCTACCACGACTCTATGCTACAGTAATACGGAATAGACCGAGTTGAGTTGTAGTTCGAAAAACGTGAAGCAAAGTAGTTGTTGTGATTCTTTGCGGCGTCATGTGGCGGCGGTACGATTGACGCGTTTTTCTTCTATTTTCTTTCTTTTCAAATTTTTGGCGATTATTCTATTTCGCGAGTGCAGTGTCACCTACTTATTGTTAAGATTAATTATAAAATTTTAATTATCGGAAAGTGTTTGTGCGCGTGTGAACCGGCTTCGTGTTATGCTGCGGTATCTCTCTGTAGTGAGTAATCCGAATCGCAACGTTTGTTTACTACCCAATTTTGCATTTTTTTTTTGAAGATCGGAAGTGGAGCCAGCGATACTCGAAATTAATTACATACTCCAGAATATTTTATCGATGATACGTGCTTTTGTAGTACATTCAGGGTTTTGTTGGCTGGATCGCACGTGTATTAGGATATATCGATCCACTGTCAAAATAGTATAGAGCTAACAATCGAATACCTTTCTGCAAAAAATCTCGTATTTCGATGACCCCAAGATAGCTTTTAGTTCAGAATTTGGCTGGAGAATTGTGAAAATATGGGATTATTTGTTCGAGTGTGGCTCCATTTCCGATCTTTTCATCCATTTTTCCCTCCCCTGTGCGGAAGTGTTCGTGGTTTTCGGTCTGCCGTTCTTTTTTCATAATTGCAGGTATAATTTTAATGAATATTTAATTTACCAATCTGTTTCAGCAGTGTTGATGTGCGCGAGGTGTTCGATGTAATCGCGTTCCTTGAAGTGCGTTCGTCGTTTTCGTGTGTATTTCACTCGTCGATAGTGCGTTGCGTAGCGATTTTCTACAATCGAATATGAGTTTGAAAATCGCCGCTCTGTTCCCCATCGTCTGTTTCCTCTTGTCATCTGGTGAGTAAAGACGTACCGTGTATTTTGTTTTGTTACTATACTACTCTCCCGGTATGAGGAGCACCCTTCGTCTGTACGTAACACCTTTTAGGGTTCTAACCCTATATATAATATGCAGCATCTCCCGCATCATCGACGTCGTTTCATCATCATTTTTATTATTTTAGCAGACAGTCTCAATCTCGTTTCATCGTAACGGTATATTGGTATTTTTTCGTAGTCGATAGCTGTGTACGAACCCCAAAACACCATTAAGTTTCCGAACCCCCTACGATAGGTACAGTATTGCAGTCAAAGCTTCTCGTCGTTCATTCTGTGAACAGTTTCAAATGAATGAAAGTTGTTATTTATTTACGCCATGATATTGATAAATGAATCGCAGGTGCGTTATGGTAAAAATACCATCACCGAGTTGAGAAAATTGTTCTAATGGAACAGTGCAGGAGAGAGTAATAATAAATCTAGACCTTGTAAAGTCCAGTGAAGGTATCATCATAGAATATCTTGTAAAAATCAGTTCTAGTGTCATATTAATCATCACATGATTCCTTACTCGAAGTGCCCATGTGGGGAAGATTATCTGAACGGGATGAGTCCAAGGTATCAGACAATAGGATAGATAAACACTATGACTCATGCTGGTATTATCATAAGTAGAATGAGTGCATGAGTTTGCTGGCGGTTTTATCACCATTGGCTACAAGGTGAGAAAAACTCAACAAAAATGACAAGTGGGTAAATGGAAGTACGAAAGCACTCTTAAGTTCTCCAATATTTTTGTAGATGAAAATCTTAGGCTGAATTTTCTGAATAATATATCGACAATGACCCTGCCATCAATGCTTGTTACTTGAATACTTCATAGCATTGCTCGGACTCTGGTGTAGTTCTCTTCTCAATTTCACAAAACCTGGATGTCTATCCTTTAGAACTGGTGTCCCTTTCAGGTATATGTAGTGACTATAAAGGAGGCTTCCAGGATTCTGAGTGCTTGGTACGACGTTTTCTGCATTGGAAGTTAGTCTCTATAATTTTATAGCTTTTCTTATGACGTATAACTTGAGTTGTACTTTCGTACTCAGGATTATCGTGGTCAGTTGTTCTGAAGTAATTATACCACTCTCGCCATTCGTATTCGGCAGGCTCCCCTGGTTACTTGAATTTGAGGGAGCCAGAAGCATCTTTCATACATTGCTCGAAAATGCTTGCATTAGTTTTACGTCCCTTCAACTTATCGCTTTTACTCTCAAGTTCCACAAAAACTCTACTTATTTCAGTTTATGAAGAGTCCAGCAAAGTCGCTATCCTTTCCAGTTCTTCAAGACTATTGGAATATTGTTGCATTGCTGTTAGATTGATTAGCAGCTGGTATGATCAGAAGGCTGTTCTCTGACAAGCTCAGTTGGGTTACAAGCATTCTCGAATGTCTTGGAGGCTTGTGTAGTCGTAAAATGAATGTGAAATAAACAGTTTGGCATAAGCTTTCTTAATGGAGGCCCTGGTCGCCTAAGTCAAGGGAGACAAGAGGCGGTTCTCACACACTGCTCGAAGGTGCTTGCATTAGTTATTTATGTAGTGCCTAAACACTTGAGTTTCACGAAAGCTTAACTTCTCCTGTTCCTTCCTTCCAGTAGTCCCAAACGAGTGGCACATCGCCAAATTGGTGTAAGGTTGGTATTTGCAACAGGTATTATCTTAAGCTGCCAGGTCTGTAACCTGATTGCATTCGTAGGAGGGGCTCGTATCAAAATTAGGAGGGCCGAGAGTTGTAATGATTCTTAGTTTTCATGACAACAACGACGACGACGATGATTGGATTGTACTTCTGGCTAGGGGGGCTCAGTCCCTTCTTGTTTCCCTCGGTTACAGGCCTGCAGGCTGCTCTCTCACAGTTGTACTGTAAGGGGTTCTTGGGTTGACGGTTGCTCTGTATCAGATGCTAGTATAGTAATAAAATAAGTGTGAAATTAGCTTGGGTTTGAGTTTGATCGACGATTCTCCTTATTGTAAAAGGGTTACAGCTCTAGTACCGCCATTATTCCAGAATTTAAGTACGTTGAGACTCTATATCTTTCTGTTTCTGCATGGTTGTCAAATTTAGAAAGCTTTACCTTATTCAGCTGCAAGCTACTCTGGTCACCTACAAAGTCAAAGAAGCCAAGGTAGTTTTCATAGGCTGCTCAAAGGTGCTCGCAGTAGTTATTTAACTCTTAAAGGTAGTTTGTAAGGACTCCAGTTCCACAAGAGCTCGACTTTTCCCAGTTTCTGAAGAATCTAACAAGGTAGCCCTTTCTCTTACTTGTTTAGAAGTTGTGGAAAATTAGCGCTTTGCTGTGAGGTTTGTATTTGCAACTGGAGTCATCCTAGGCTGTTCTCTAACAAACTCAGTTCTATTTTAAGGCATTCTCGAGTTGATGGTTGCTTTATATCAGAGATGCCTGTACAATGGTAGAATGAATGTGCATGAGCTTTGGTTTGAAATCTCTATGTAGTTTGACCAAAGGTTTCTCCTTATACTGGGAAGGTTCCAGACTGCGGGAGGCGTCAGCTCTGGTGCCGACATTCCAGAATTTAAGTAGAACATCGTTGGGATTTATGCATATACTGGATGTTTCTGCATCGTGAGGTGTACCTTGTGCAGCTGCAGGCTGCTCCGGTCTTTTGAGGTTAAAGAAGTCAGAAGAAAGTTTTCATACATTACTCAAAGGTGCTTGCATTAGTTATTCATCTCTTCAGCATAATGTGTAAAAACTTGAGTTTCGCAAGAACTTGATTTATCCTTGTTTCCGTAGAATCGAACAATGTAGCCCTTCTTCCAGTTGTTCGAAACTCGTGGCCAATTACCACGTTGCTGTTAGGTGGGTGTTGGCAGCCTTGGCGTCATCCTAGACATTCTCTAAAATTCTCAGGCTGCATCAGACGCCTCCAGTATCTTTAGTGTTATAATAAGTATGGTCTAAGGATAAATAAGTAGTGAGTTCATTTTTCAATTCGCAAAAAAAAATTTGCTAATTTCGCTGAACCTGGTCCTCCCTCCCCTTGAGGCCTACCCTAATTTCTGAGCTTAATACCCTCTTGAAACCTATCGTGTCGTTGGTTCTGTTCCCCAACTCACAAATTAACGAGGTATTTGGACACAGTGAAATTTGACGCTTGATCTGTCACCAAAAGCACTTGACACCTCATCGGCAAGATCAAGAACGTCATCCACCTTTTCTTGGCCTTTTTCCTGATATTATTCGCGTCCTCAGCCCAGAGTACCTTGAGGACATTTTTCTTTCATTGTGAATTCCATCTGCGATTGCTGATGGATTTGATACCCTACACAATGTGCGCGCAAAGTGTTCATGAATAAGACCGATTTGCTCTCATCCAATCACACCATACTTTCTCTCAGTAGCACTGTGAAGATGATGTGCTTATCCATGGAAAGGATCTGAGGATGCTCTTGAATTTCTTAATTTTATCTATTCTACTCATCCGGCCATGAAAATCACCTGTTAATTCAATTTTTCTAGACCTGTCCATGTCTTCCAAAGACCCTCGATCGTCTTGTTATGTGATTCATCTGCTCATCTCTATCACACTCTCGTTCTCAATATCTCTCGCATTCAGGGAATTAATTATTCTATGGATCATTTGGCAAAAGCTTCTTCAAAACCAAAGATTCTATCTTCCTTCTCTGGGTGGTGGCTACGGATTTTCACTTGGTCTAAAAAGGCCCAACTAGTCCGTAATTGAAATCCCGTATTGTAGAGCATGCACTCCTGTAAAATCATCGTTTGCTGCTCGTAATTGTTGACTTATCGCGTTGTCATTCATCCCCTGGACCTTGGCAATCATAGCTTGAGAATTTTCTTGAACTTTGACAATCAGCATCAGAAATTTACCATGAGGCTTGACATAATATTAATATTGAAATTCTTGTATGTGTTTAAAAATAGTCTCTTTTCATTATTTTGGGCGATGCTTTGTATAAATCTAAAACTCAAAGTTCTTATTTGGAGGTTGGCTTATACCATAGCGTCCATAAGAATCAATACAAAATTCACTCCAATGACGTCACTTTAATTTTTTCTTTGGTGACGTAATGCGTTAACGTCTGTAGAAAAACCCCTCTCTAAAGCCAACTGCAATGAAGATGCAAAGAGTAACTTCAACGTCTTTGCAGCCTCTTGATATCTTCTAAAGGAGGCTTTAGATTGTGCAACAGCCATCGCGATGAAATACAATTTATGTAATCTTGAAGAAAATAACCTATGTGAGTGAAATAATATCGTGCGAAGGGTAACGACACTCGTTATACTTCGTTACAACCCTTGTTTGTTGCATATTGCCACCCTTGCATGTGCTCAGTGACGTCATTAACTTGAACGAATACTTTCCACATTTTTAAACGAAAGATCTACTTCCAGTGCAATTAGTGTGTTTTTATTTACGATTGCAGTATTTATTTTTATATCAACATATAGTGTGAGGAAAGGTTAAATAGTAATGGATCAGTATGATGTGTTGAGGCATTTATATTTCTTGCTTTCGCTTTTTAATTACTATATCATCTCTCGAGCTAGATTTTGTCATCGTGATGTCAAGTTTGTGTGCTGCATATGAGAACTTTTACTTTTCTCTATATCGCAATGCGAACGGCTGAACGAGACGCAATGAGGAGCATGCGTCAAAAAGGGACGGCCGAAAAACGGTGATCGTATCGTCCCTTCTTCTCTTCGTCTATAGCTCGTATCATATTTATCGTTACTTCCCGGGAACTTCCGGATGCTGTAGGAGATTACGAATTCGTGTTTGAACGAAAATTGAAAAATATCAATACGGAAAATGAGAAAAAAAAACAATGTTTGTAATATTCTTAAAAAGTATCAGGAAACGATCAAAGTTTTGGGTGTGGCTAATTTTCCTTCCATCGAGAAAGTGTGCTAAAAAGGTGAGCGAAAAAGCGCGCTTATACGTAGTTGAAATTGCTACCGTGTGTAGTGTGTACACATATGCCTGCTTTCGTTGATAAGTTCGAAAAGAAAAAAAGAAGTATGTGTCAAAGTGTGTTAGTTTCTCCACGCTGTCGTATTATCGTCTGTGTTGTACACCTACTAATATGTACCTAACAGTTTAGATATCAACGTTCAGTATTTATGAAATTAACAGGTATACACGATATGAAAATGGATAAGTCGGTGTTATATTACTGCATTTAGCCACCGTCTGCACCAACACATTCTTTGTTCGAGTGAACGAAGCCGATCGAGTTGTGCTTCGTGCTGGAAACTTGAGAAGTTGACGAGTATCGTAACAAAGGATACCGGTGTAGGTGGAGAGAGCTTTTGCTTTCAAAAGAGCGTATAAAGAAAGACTTTATGATGTCTATGAAGATAAAAGCGCGAGATTACAGAAAATCGGATATTCTTGATAGAATCATTGCTGTTGGTGTGAAAGGCCTCAACAACGATAGAAGTCCTTTCGCTGTATCCAGACGATATTGAAATTCGGACAAGAACACCTGTACCCGTGGACTCCTCAAAACTGTTCGAAATCTAAGCTTCACCCGCAACCTTGCCTATGTGTGTTTTGCATGAACGTTTTTTTTTATCTGAAAATTTTAATTGTTTGAACTACATAATATGACGACTATTTTCTTGTTGGACTTCAAGTTTTACTGCTCACATCATCATAAAATGTGAAATCGAAGTATAGCTCCACTTTGAATTGTTTTATCGTGTTAGAATTTCTACGTCGTACGATTTTATAATATTTTTTCTTTATTCAGAATAAAAAAAAAAAAAAATGGGCTTTGGGCAGGTTCATTTCTACGCCACCTCTCTTCTCCAAAGGTGGATTTGGTAGTTGGATTTAGTGTCAATATCTTGCACCTATTTTGTGTTTTTTGTACTATGAGCCCCTGAAATTTTTGTTCTTTTTTTTTGAGGGGGAAGGAGGAAGGGTGGAATCGACCCTTCTTTCCCACCACCTGTAGTGGATTCGAAGGTTAAAGTTGTCAAAATTTTGTGCTTATTCGTATTATTTATGATTATAATGCTGCCAATCTCCCTCTTCGACAACGAGTTAAAGCTGTTGAAATTTTTGCCTCCTTTCGGAAAGGATTTGGGAGTTGATAGCGGTGTTGGAATTTTCTACCTAAATTGTACTTTTTTTTGCCAAGTCCCAGAATATACGCTTCTATTCTCTATTCTCACGACGCGCAAGGTCAAAGTTTGAAAGTTGTAAGAAGGTGTGCCCTTTTTAAAGTCGATTTACGGCTTAAATTTTCTGCCTAATTTGTGCTTTTTGTACTTCGATATTTTACGGTTCGTACACTTTTCCCTACTCTGTAATTAGAGATCCTCAGTTGGTCCCAACTCACTCCTTGATTAACCATTCCCTATCCAGAAGTACTGAGTTCCACCGTATCTTCTCCTTACCTCTATTGAGCTGTACCCCCACCCAGAAATAACTTTCGAAGTATGTGAATCATGTAAAAAATCGACCAATTCTTCTGCCTATCGCTCCTACTTTCTGAATATATCAGACGATTTAATCCGAACAGCTGAGATCTAAGTTATTTTCTAATGTCTAGAATCAATCCTAACCCTCTTTCCTCCTTGTGTTTCTAATCTCCTGTCCACCTTATCAGCAATTTCCAAAGTTGACTCCATTCATCCCTTCTCCTTATAAGTCCTTCATCCAAATCCTACTCCGTGACCTTTATGTGGGTCCCCAGTGAAATAGTGGTGGTGAAGAAGTGGACCAAACCGTTAAGCTACCACGAGACTACCGCGCATCAATTCTTCTCAGTATATCCGATCTCACCCCCTACATCCAACTCCGGATAACGAACAAGTGGATTGCTCATGGGCAAAAATAAGTCCTACAGAATAAATTAGCTCGAAGAAACTATTATCCTTCTCATGATACTCGTCTCACCGGAAACGCCGCCGTCACGAAATTCACCTCACACGTCTCCAAAACAAAGCCTTTCAATATGCGCGGCTGCCTACCTTCTCTGTGTTTGTAAAATTTTTCCTTGTTCATTGGTGATTCTTGAACTGCAATTGCGGGGGCCGGAGTCGATGTCCCCCCTCCCCCCGCTAACCCGACCCAGAGAGACCGCAACCTCTCCCTTCGCCCGGACAAATTTTGGACTGAAAACAATAGTAATGGATTGTGCTAGAATTGTGCGACATTGTCCCGGAGTTATTTCGAATTCCACTTCCTCCCTCACACCTCTCGTTCAAATCAAAAAAGGATACTGTCCCAAGGGCTGAGTACGTTTTGAATTTCTTTTTATAATGAGTGGAATCGTTACTACAACACTTTAGCGGGGAACCCACTATCCCTCTTGTTGGGGATACTTTCAGGAAATTTTCTTCCGCAAGTGCAAGCGGCCCGAGGTTGATGACGTCACGGATAGAGGGGAGGGAACTAGACTTGGAAAAATTTCGAACTACGAGCTATATATGATAGAAGGGAGACTTACAAAAATTTCGACTCTCGAGCTGTATACGACATGAGGAGGACTTGGAGAAAAATTTCGACCTCCGAGTCATATATGATAGGAGGGTGACTTGGAAAAAATATATGGCTAGAGGTTCGACATTTTTTAAAATTTTTTGTTGGACGACGCACGGCAAACTTCTCAAAAAAACACCCATAGAACAGGTTCCCTGTTAAAATTTCACTGTTGAGCTATATATGACAAGAGGGGGACTTGGAAAAACGACGGCTTCCTTGAAATTGCTGCGCGTTCAAGTTGTCACGTCATCATTTCCAGGACTTGGAAAAACCTCAGGCTCCAAGATTTATATGATAGGAGGGGGACTCGGAACAGCGGGTTCCCCGCTGCCATTGCAGCTCTGCAGTGGCATCTAATTTTTCGTTATTAATTTTTCTGTAGAGGGGTGGGTGGTTATTACCTCTTGTTCATTCGTTTTAACGTAAAACCTCTATGGAGGGTTTTTTGATGAAAAATGTTGGCCGTCCATTGTCCGTCCGGCAAATTAAGGTTTGGGGAAGGGAGGTAAATTGTTCAAAGGTGACCGTCAAGGTATTCGAGAGAGAGGTATTCCATCTTTATGCTGACATACTTGTGACTTGGAAAAATTTTGTTGATGACCTCAAAGAATTAAATGAGTAGAGAGAGACTCGAAATATTTTGACTTTCGAATCATGGAAAATTTGAGTAGTATAGGATAAAAAAATTTTGCTGACAGATGAAATCGAATAAATTTTGGGATTAATTGGACTTGAATTTTTCGACTTTTGAGCGATACAAATATGTAGTAATGGTACTTGAAAAATTACATTCTTGTTTCCCCAGATGATTAGGATAATCGATAATTAAAGATTTAAATCAATAAATCTCTTCATAAAACAGGTTCTCCTCGCCTTAATGAAAACAATTAATAGAAAGACTTCGCGAGCAACGAAGTGGGCCGCTAGTCTTATTTCCTTCGATGTTCTCGAATTCCCTTCAAAATTGATAAGGCGATAGGCTGAATAATTTTTTTAAATTTTTCAATTTTTACGTGAAAATTTCAACAGAGTAGCTTCCGGAAAAATTGGAAAACCGGGGTTAGAGAATTTAATAAGTTCTAAGAAAGTCTACGAATTTATTGTATGAAACAGAATTCATATTCCAAGGAAGGAAACCTTGTGCTGTCGATTCTACAAATTACAAAGGGAAAACATTGAATGTTTGCTGTCTGGAAAACCTTGAAAAGTCGGGGAATTTTTTTCTAGAGTCGTAGAACCTTCCATGTATTTCCCCTCTTTGTTGCCTTAAAATAATATCACTAGAATCCTTGGATATTTATTTACTATGTTTCCTTAGAATGGTCATGGGCCCTCTCTTTTCTCTTGCTGTAACCCTCAAAGTTTGAGAGGACAGATAATAGAAAGTTCAAAATTCTTGAATTTTGCACAAAATTGACCCCTCTTCCTTAATTTGGATAACGGATACGAACCTAGAATTGTGAGACTTTGAAATACAAAAAGAACAAATTAGGTACAAAATTAATATTGACATCAATTCAAGCCCTAAAATCCACTGTTGAGGGTGAGTGAAAAAATAGATCAAATACCACGTCTACTTTTTATGGAATTCGTGTTTGGAATAAATGATGGGCTTATGACTGTTATTGCATTACAGTAATATTACTCATATCAAGTTCTATACTTTTATTTGGAAAGCTGTTTAAGCATTCAATCTTGATAAATTACTTGTCGGAAACAAGTTATATGGTACTTTTTTTTTTTCTTTTTTCAAAAAAGCCTCGCACAGATATCTCTTCAAATGGTCATAGCTGCGCACTAGAGCTAAAAATTTTCTCCACGTTTCAGTATTTTCCAATTATTCCTATATTTTCAAAACGTTGATTCACATCGTTCCAGTCTGTTATTTCAAAAATTATACTGTCGTATTATGACTCATCACCCTTTGTCGCGGAGACGTGCTGTCTGAAGAAGAAGAAAAAAAAGGGAATTACATTAGTGTAATAAATAAAATTATCGCCACTTTTCCGGCTGGCTGGATATCCGTATTGCACCAGTCGTCAAAATTGATGAATATCGCGTTTTTCAGTTAGACTGTGCCGCCGCACCTCCATTATCGCGGTTATTTCGAACTTCGTCGAAAGTGTTTCTGTATTCCTTATAAATTAAGATTCGTGTAAACAAACTTATAATTTTCTTATCTGGTGTGGTATAGGAGCGCAGCGTATTATTAGAACCTGTGGAAGAATTCAATATCATGTACAACAGTATACGTTGTACCACCCTGCTCCTGTGATCTCAAATTACATGGTGGCCATGGAAGCGAAGAAACGTGAAGCAGAGAGAAAAAAAAAGGTCTTCGACGACGATTTTTCTGTTTATATTATGTTGTTATTGGAATTCCAAAATGTTCATTTATTTTCGCGTGGAAAAATAGCGTGTATAGGGCAGAGAGAGAGTTACTTCCTCGTCGCTGGAATACATCAATAAGTACTGCGCATGGATTATATTGCACTTTCCGTGTACGGCACGCTGCTTTTCCTATTCGTTTCGTTTCGTTGCCGAAAAACGTGCTGTTCCACCGTTCCAGTACTACGAGCGTGTGTGTGCTTTTTCAGCCTCGCTATTTTTCCTCTTTTTTTCTCCGTTTCTATTTTTGAATTCATTCAAATTAAAAAGGAAGAACGTCTTAAATAGTATCATTTATTTTCACGTTTTGTGAGAGTCCTTGTTGAAAAATATTTCGTCCCAGTTGGCAACGTCGCGTCCGGCCATTGCTCGTTAAGTTACCAACCGCCCTTTAAGTTTTAAATCGATCATAGAGGGTTCGCTTTATTCTCTCTTTTTTCTCCGTTTATCTTTGAACAACGTGCAGGATGTATTGTATCGTATTCTATTTTCTAAGTCCTGGTTTCTGAATAATGCTGTTTTTAGAAGCTAGGTCGGTGCCAAGTAAAATGCACCTTCCGTCGGCAGTCCTTTATTTCGTGTTTTCATTTCCTCTGTGAGTCAAGTGGTACTCGAGTGATTTACATCCTTTAATTGCCGTAATTATAGCTTTTATAGTGACGACGACGTGGATCTCGTATTTATTTTATCTTCGATGAAAAACGAGTACTGTTTGTGAAATATTTGAACCAGGTTCTGTATTAATCAAAAGGACGAAAACAAAAAACAAAATCGTATTTACATTAAAGTGCATATTGAAAAAATGACTTCATTCGCAGTCACGTCAATAGACGAATAATATCAACTTTGACGGATGATAATACTGACCGCAACCCCGGAAATTCTTGATTTTCTCCTGAATAATGGGATGGAACTTGTAGGGAACATCAGTCTTATCAAACGAAATGTGGGTATTCGAAACTGTATGGGAATGGTCCTCGTACTCTCCCAAACTTAGGACTGTACTCAGCTCGACAGTACCAAGCACACCTAACCTAAGTTGTAAGTTTTCCCATTTTAAGAGATGAGCTTTGCTTTGCTTTTTCTCTTTTTTTTCTAGTAGTGTAAAACTGTAATTAGAAGATACTGGAGGAGAAAAATCTCGTAACTGATTCTCGCGGAGTCTCTTTCGTTGTTGTTGATTACCTGTTCTTGGCAGATTTCTCTAATATATCAGAGTAAGTGTGACCAGTTTTCGGGAAATCGGAAACTCAAAAAATTTTGCCAAGGTCAGGAAATTTTCTGAAACTTGCCGCAATCACGAATAAAAAGTCTTAGAAAAGAAGAGAGATTTTTTGGCAGAGTCATATAAATAAAGATCATCATATTTCATGTCTACTTGTACGTGTCCTCATTCTTATTTTGAGGCCAAGACCTGCTTTGTGATGAAATCATGGTCTAGTTTGTGAATTTTCCTCGCAAAGACGGACCGGGCGTTCTTGGATTAAAGATGATCTGTCTAGCTCGGGGGAGGGCTCACTCGCTCCACCCGTTCGCTCCCTATTCCTGCTATAATACTGAATTTTGAACTGACTACTCGCTCTTCTCGTTCGCTCTCGTCCTTGAATTAACGTAGGCGTAATGAACTGTAGGTTAAGCTATCTCTCCCCCCATATGGGTATCAACTTTATTGACGTCATTAGCCCGTGACGTTATAACCACCCATGATGGCTGTTTGTGATGTCATCAGCTGTACCTGTGACATCATCAGCACCGTTCGGGGTCTCTCTTCCTCACTGTCTTCTATTATCGGGTTCACTCACTCCGCTCATGAGCCTCCCAACAGTCTCCATTACACTAGGCCCAATAGTAACACTAC
Organism: Aspidiotus rigidus; assembly: GCA_035079385.1. Classification (NCBI taxonomy): domain Eukaryota; kingdom Metazoa; phylum Arthropoda; class Insecta; order Hemiptera; family Diaspididae; genus Aspidiotus; species Aspidiotus rigidus. The sequence goes on from JAVHKY010000030.1 coordinate 5,424,201, forward strand.
TGGAGTCTCTCTCATGAGCCTTGAGGGCACGCTGAGGACGTCATACTTGCAGATTCATTATACTGGGCTGTACAGTACACTAGCCTAACATAAGCCTAACTTACAGTAGTGTAAAAACCTATACGAAATCACGTACTTACAGATTTCAGAATCAGGTGCAGGCCCCAGTTGATGTCATCGTTGGAGGGACTGCAGTGTTACCAGTTCCAAATTTTAAAAAGTGCCACATTTTAAAAAAAGAAAGTGTCACATTCCACAAAATTGTGCTACCAATGCCTCGAACCAGCTCCGGAGTCGTTTAGAGCTGTTTTGGAGTCAAAATTGAGCCACTTTCAAAATTGTATGCCACAGAGGTCAGAAATGTGCCACTGTAGCTCGATTGAGCCACACCTGGCAACACTGTTACTGCTGATGACGTCATAGTTTGTCATCAAAGAAGAGAAGGTTGACAATAAACAGGATTAACAGGGGGGGGGGGGGGACTCGCAGAAGTGATGTGAACTCGCCAATTTTAAAATTAGGGGATAAGATTCATAAAACTTCAGGGAAGACATGTTTTTTGGGAGGGAGAAGGGTGTAACTCGCGGGAATGGTATAAACTCGCAAATTTTGGAATTGGCGGCTAGGATTCAGGAAACTTTTGGAAAAATATGAAATAAGTCGAAAATCTCCATTTCTCCTGAGACAGGAAAGACGGGAAGGTTGTAGGCTAAAAAAAAACTGAGAGAGTCGGTAATTTATTATTTTTGAAAAACTGCTCCTCATGATCGACCGTGATCGATTTATTTGACCAAAATTTCTCCAAGCCCCACTATTTTTATGTACAACTCCACAGTTTAAATTTGTCAAAGCCTCCGCTGAAATTTTTCCAGGTTCTTCCCTTCTCTCCTAATCATAAACAGCTCCATGGTTCAATTGTTCAATTATTCAAAGTCGATACTACAGCTCAAAAGTTGAAATTTTTCCGAAGTAGGTTAGAGCCACTAATACCCCCCCCCCTTCCCAACACGCACATGAATTACAATTTACCACCTCTTGTACTATTCAGATAAAAGGTCGAAAATCTTCCAATTACCCCTTCCCTCATAGTTGTAGCTTAGAGGATAATAATTTTATGCGTTTCTCCGCTCGCCTCTCTCAACGTATTTATCAAATCCTTTGAAGTTCTCGTCGGAAGTCCCCTTCGCATGTAGACGTATTCAAATGAAAGGGCGTCAAACGAGAGGATGCTATTATAGAGATCAGGGTCGTAATAAATGCTAGAGGAGATTTGTTACCGGTTTGCTTGGCGCTCTTTCTTTTGAACAGTTCAAATATCGGAACCTGTTCAAGTCCTCTTGACGTAAGTAACTCGATGATCGACATTTTTTGAGTCTTCCTCTCACCCCTCTCGTATGATAAAATTTTTCAAAATTTCCCCCTGCTTCCTGATGGGCCTACGTGTATAGCTTGATTTCCGCAATTTTTCTAAAGCCTGATCCTTTTGGAACCACGATTTGCTGGAGGGATGGTAGTTATTTTTCCTAAATGACTGACGCTGCTATCAGTCCTTATAAAAATCCTATAAACCTATCTCAAGAATGAATACCTTTACCCCCTTTTCACAGGCGATCCTAAAGTAACGTGTGCCGAAGACGTTGGTGGGGAATTCGCTTGTTTAAGGAGTTATCCGTCAAAATGGTACCTGATCAATGTAATTCTTATGGGACGGGTGACCTTTTGACGGATGACTCCTCATTCAATATCTTTCAATATTATTGTCCATTTTTACTCAATATTTTCCATTACAAAATTTTATTTCTGATGAAATTTTCTACCTTCTCCCCCTCTTGGAAAATATATCTAGCTGCGCTTCTGTGATATCGAAACTTGATCGTTCTCTTTTCCCCTCAGGGCCCTGTATCTCTGATTAAATAGTGATCCAGCAAAACGACTCGAAGATTCGCTGTGCATACAGCGCTCCTTCTACCTGTACAGCTTGATTTTCATTTTGGTCTTATACTCGTGTTGATACATCAATTGTACTCATTTTGAAACATTTTCTCTTGATGTTGGAAAGTTTGTTGGCTTGAACGTAAACCATTCCCATCCAAGAGTCTCTGTATTGAAAATTTCTAGTTTAGCATGAGGAAGATAAATACTTCCGTAAATCTCGTGTAGAGTCTGACGAAATTAAGTCGATGAACTCACAATATTTTCCAAACTCCGGAGCTTCCTTGTCGTAAAAATCATCGTTTCATCATTTAGTAGTTATCAAGTTTATTGAGTTTTTTAGCGTGTATCTTCACTGCAAAGTTTCTTCTGTTGTCTATTGAATTGGAAGAATACAATTTGCACTAGTCTAATTGAAAATGTATCAACCTCAGGCTACTTTACGAGAAATTGAACATTTATTTATTTTCCGGAAGAGAAAGACGAACTTGGTTCTGAGAGCATGTGAGCATGTTTGTAAATCACGTCGTGTCAAATCTTTCCTATTGCGATCATATTTTATTCCAGTAATGATTTGTTATCTGAGTTCAGTGCTCAAAATTTCATTTCTCATGATATAAATGACAGTAGAACGAAAGGAAAAAAAAAAAAATCATACGCAGATGAAACCATCATGTGACCGTTTTCAAGGTTAGTTAATGAAAAGAAACGGTTTGTGGGGTCAGCAAATTCTGATGAATTTATTATGAATCGTTCTATACCGGTACCATGTACCTACATACGTGATATATAATCAAGTTTTCACTAGCTGTTGTGATAGACTGCAAACGAAACAATAAAATATATAATTGTTGCACTTGTTCGAAAAATGTCAACGTCGATTATTTACAACCTGTAAGTCCTCTAAAATAAGTTGATGCACCCAAAAGCGTCCTGCAGAATGATGCTCTCATTTAATTCTATGTTCGGGAAATATTCCCATGCTTGCTTAGTCTACAACTTTCTTCAAGGATTGGTTTACAAAATCACTCTCAAGTTACGATACTATAAACATTTATGTCCGGAAGAAACGTCACGGATGAAATTGCACCGCTGTGTTTCTATTGCTCAATTAGCGTGACGAAGCTAGAATGCAAAGATATGTACGTTATTTTCAGCCGTCAAAAAAATGATTCATTCGTGAAGAATGTGTGGATGTTGATGACGACTGACTGACTTCGTCGCAGGCTCGATGCCAAACCGCACGTTTATCCTCGATTCTCTTTCTTGTATCCTCTTGATCAGATCCTGTTCCTAAAGTCGTTTATGATGAAGAATCATCCATCAAATTTTGTAATGCCATCTCTCACTAATGCTGTGTCTTTCCGATTTTATTTCCAACGTTGAGAATCTTATTAAATGAGAAATATATTGTCGACAGCTGGTGTGAAGTTCAAATACCAAAATAGTGAACGTTTGTCCTAAATAAAATTTGTGTACCTCGAGTTCTCGGAGGTGGATTAGATTACAGCAGCCGGTAATCGAGGCACGGAGGAAACACCTGAAATCTCAGTTCAAAGCGACACAACGATTTATGCTGAGAGAAGACTTTGGAAAATGTTCTATCGGAAGTATCAGGCTGAAGTTGATACGATGTGTATTATTTGTTACATGAATTTTTTAACGGGTGCTGCTCGATTAAAAATGAAACACTCCTATCTGGTAGATGTGCATAATCAGTCTCGCGAAAAGCGCGCTTCACTGAACGCAAAGCGTATCAAGTTGTTCATTTTTGCCCTTTGAAACGTACAAAAAACTGCCTGCCATAAATGTCGGAAAAAATATATACTGTATTCTATTTCTGCTTCTTCTGCAACCCTCAGGGAAAATATAAATATCCTGAGAATTGTACAGTTTGTCATGAATCGGGAACGAATGTGATAAAGCACGCAGAAAATTGTGAATATTTCAGAAAACAATCCTTAGAATGTATGAATGAGTTCATCGCAAATAGCGGAGATCACCACCTCATCACGGATCTTACCGAAAATTATTGATCCATGTTTGTCAACTAGACAATGATGCTTCAATTTATGCTTTCGTAAACAAAATTCTTCTTAGTATTCTAGAGCCTGCCATTCCTCTGCGACTAATGTTTGAGGCTATGCTATCTGACCCTAACATTAGTTGGTGTGCGCTAAAACTATGGAACCTCCACCCCTTCTATCTGAATGTCACTTCTGCATATTTTGTTCGAAAATTCTCCTCATGGATTCCTCTCTTGGAACGCGAGCTAAAAGATATGTGTATGTGACCTGTCACAAGAAAACCCCCTTGAACGTCCTAGAAATTGATCAGGAGCAATTTTTCAAAATCTTCTCAAAACATAGACGTAGATTGTCTACCGTGGTCACTAATTAGTTGCTAATCATTTTTTTTTTACCGCAAGTCATTAAAAGTCACTTTCTGCTTAAAATGGTCACTAAAATCACTTTTTTTTATGAACAATTGCTCTTTCTGCTCAAGATTTAAAAAAAGACGAAGGGTACTAGTTTTTTTTGAAATTTGGAGAGACTAATTTCATCAAAATTTAAGGGACTTTTGAAAATGCAAAATGCGAGGTACCTCATTGACTACATGGATGCCAATTTCATTGAAAGTTCCTTAAAATTTTGATGAAATTAGTGCCTTTGATTTTTGTGTTGTCGAAAGTACCGCGCATTTTAAATCATGAAAAGTCCCTCAAATTTTCATACAATTAGTCCCTCTCATTTTGACATGACTGATGACGTACTTCGCATTTTGAATCATGGAAAGTCCCTTACCTCAATTTGGAGGGACTGTCTTCATCGAAATTTGAGGGTAACCGATGATTCAAAATGTAAGTTTCCTCATCGTTAACATCAAAATTTGAGGGACTATTGATGATTTAAAATGCTGGATACCTCATCGTACACATCAAAATTGGAGGGACTAATTTCATGGGAATTCGAGGGACTTTCAATGATTCGACATGCGAGATATCTTATGGACTGCATTGAAAATAGGAGGACTTTATCATCAAAATTTGGAGGACTTCTGGTGCACCAAAATGCGATCGAAATTAAGGGACTGATGTTATAGATATTTGAGGTACTTCTGGTCATCCGAAGTGCGAGGTTCCTTACCATATCATTGAAATTTGAGGGACTTTTCTGATGATCCGAAATGAACGCTGCTTGATTTGACAAGATTTTGTCGACTTTTTCGGAGGTGCAGTGGTATCGGAATTCATAAACTTTTGGCGGCAGGATACCCACCTCCCTTTTGGCCCTGGAGGAATCCACTCTCCGTTTCTGCCACCATTTCGGGTTTCGCGCGAGTACGTACGCAGAGACTGAAAAATTTCTAGCTCTTCCATATCCTCTATAGAGACTTGGAGAAAAATTCCAAACTCCGCTGTATACCTCATAGAGAGAGCAGAAGTTGTAACTGAATTTTATTCGAAGTCCCAATGAACTCTTTCTATTTTGAGTGTGATGGAAGTTGAGAATATCGAACCTTCTTCCATCCTAAATTTTTCGAAGTGATAAAATATTCATAATTAGATTGTTGGAGGACTAATCAAACACTTGAGAATATTCTCTAACTATATCACAGTAATATTGAAGAAGACTGCAGAAGAGGTTGAAGGTGCTGAGCATCTTTACCCACATGTATAGTAATTTCTTGATACTTTGACATAACTTCCAGTTTGTGATAACAATTCAAATTAGTCATTATTATTCATTAGTTTATCATGGATTTGATTTCAACTCCAAAGTTTTGCTTAATAAATCTGGATTACAAAGTTTGTGTCATAACTGATCGGCTCGAGGCGAGAAAATCACTTTTTGGTCAGATTCAATCTTTTGGAGTCACTTCTTGGTCACGTTTTCATTTCAACTTGTCACTTTTCAACTCGTTACAATTTTATCTAGACCACCGTCTCAAATTTTAGCCCTTTCTTCCCATCTTTTTATCCGTTTCTTCGTGGTCATTCTCACCACCTCTCATTCTCCCCGAACAGGCCAATCACCAAAATCGCCCAGCAACACATTAAAGACATAACTCCTTATGAATTTCTTTCCTACAACCTCAGCTTCACAGATGGACCCAAATTGGGCTCCAAAACTGGCTACGTGAATGGTGAAGTCTCACTCTTTCGTATAAAAAACACGATCTCCATATATTCTGCTGAACTATCTACCATCTATTCCAGCTGTACTTTCCTCATTCTTCTCCCTCAACCCTGTAAATTCCTCCTCCTCCTTGACTCTCTCTCCTCTCTCCAAGCCCTGCAAAACCCCTTCTCTTCCAATCCTATCGTCCAGCGCATTCTCATCCTCCAATATACCTCAACAGCTTCTCTGTCTTCCATTGCTTTCCTCTGGGTTCGTAATCATACCGGTCTACCGGAATACGACGCAGTGGGTCTGGCTGCCCCCTCAATCACTGATCACTTCTCTCCGGCCTACGTTTTAAAATCCTTCTACCGTCTTCAAATCAGCGTTTCGGCTTCTCAACCATGCAACAAACTTCGTGCAATTAAAAAATCTCCGATCGCCTGGTCTTCTTCAATCCGTTCCTCACTCCGCGAAGAAATAGTCCTAACTCGACTGCGAATTAGGCACCCTCGCCTAACCCACTCCTTCCTACTCCTCGGACTCGTTGCTACTCCTTTGTGCCAATATTGCCGAACTGAAAATTTATCCGGCTCACATTTTTTCACCCGCCGTTCTCTCGTAAACATCGGACACTAATTTTCTGTCTCCTCTCAAGCCCCTTCTGCTCTTTCCAATAACTCAGAAACCCTCACTAACACTTCAAACTTCCTTCGAGCCACCTCTATGTAATCTCAATATTTCTTCCCGAGCTAATAACCCGTTGAGTAGTTGAATAGCTCGTAAAAAATATATGTATAAGTCTGCCGTTTGCTCAATTGAATATAAAAAATGGACACGGAAGCCGCTTATTTGGCCCCTGATGGCTTTCATGAACGTGAACAGCACCAACCCCGCCCAAGAGGAGTTATTCAGTCTATCTATGTGTAAATCTCCTACCTACTGGAGAAATGTCATATGCCAATGTATGAACTATTAATAGTCGAAACAGGAGCAATAAACTTGCAAGTAAATGTCATCGACGTGTATAGGAGTGCTGTCGTTTCCTCGAAAATTACGGCAATCAATTCAAAGTCGTGTCTTCGTCGTTAGGTTTTTAAAATAGTGCTTTCTTCATGGTCGCCGTTGTGGCTTCGCCTCTCCTCGTTCCTTCATCGCCAAGATGATCATCATTCTTCACATTTTGCTCTCAGGTAATCGTTAATTTTTTCCAATTAATCGAATCGTTGTGACATTTATTTTTGCGAATATAATTGATAATCCTGGCGTCACATTCCGCGATGATTATAAATCATTCTTCATAATGTTCTTTCTTGCTTTCAATAATATTGGCTCTCACTTTCGTATTCTTTGTTCGAGTGTATTGTTTTTACGTGAAATTTCCTCGAATATTTGTGTCAGCGTATTCTTGTTAATGAAATCCGAAAATTGAAGACGACGGGCGCTAAGTGCTAAAAATGAAGACGATACCGTATTGTCTGGATACTATCCGAGAATAAAGAACGAGTTTAAGACCTGTTGAATAAACTTGGTCGCGAAATTATATTATTCGCGGCACACAGACGACAAAAATATTGTTGGTAGTAAATTAAAAATTACGTGTTAAATATCGCTGTCAAATTCGACATCTCGTGTGCACTGCACGATGATAGATTATCGTAATTCTCGAGTTCCATTTTGTTTTTGGACATGTACTGTAATTTTTTCTCGACTACAGGCTGGAAAAAAATATGATGGTGTATTTTGTCGTTTGTTTACTTCTCGTAAACATTTATTCTGGAAGGGGACCAATAATCTAGGAATGCGCGAGTAACGCGCGGTACTTTTCTCATATTTAACTGAGCATCGTCAATGTAAAAGTTTTGTAGTGGAGTAAAATCAGTATAGCATACCTATGAAAATATATCGAGCCAAACCTGACTGTACTCGAGCTCGATGACTCACTCCGCCCCTGTGTAATTTTGTGTTTGATATTTGTTGTTACGAGGAGAATGAAAAATTTTGAATTGAATAGATTATTATCGGGCCACTTTTGCCTCTAGTATTCAAGTTTTGTCGTGCGTCTATGGAGAGGTACTTAAATCTTAGTTGTATAGGGTAGATGATACTTAGGTCTTCTCGTTAGTGCCCAGATAAGCATAGACCGAAATTTCACGTGTAAGCTGTTTTGAATTTGTAAACAATTTTCAAGATCTTTCGCAGGCCTGTACGCAGCATCCAAGCTTCGAATGCATTAGAGGTCATCGCCGTGTTCGAACGTGCGATATCAAGTTTAGTAGGTTGTGATCGAAATTTCGTTCAATCGATTATTTCGGTTTGGAAGATGAGATTCCGTTGAAATATTGGGAGCCCGTCCTACGAGGTTGTGAATAATCTTATCGTCCTATTTATTCAACTTGAAAAGTGTTCTTGTACCAAAGCACATGCACACTTTTGAAATCACGCTCAAAAATATTTCCGAACTTTTATGTTTTTTTTTTTAACGATTAAAGTTTCCGAACCACTCGGAAAATTTTCTATTCGATGTTTACTTTTTGTAAAATTGTTGCTCGGCTGTAAGCTCCATCACTAGATTATGCGATGAAACTTCATAACAACATTCAACACCAAGTTAGTTTGGACTGGAGTCTTTTGTGCAAAACTACTGTAAATTTTCGCTAGGTTCCCTTAATATAGCTCGCAAACGGAATTTTCGAAATTTTTCGTGTTTTCAGGCTGCGTCTATGATTCAACTAATTTTCTAATCCCTACCGTTATTCCTGAGTTTGCGTCCGAGTGTCCATGCGACCATGACCTCGAGGTTTGAAAAAACTTCAACCTTTGTGATACTCATTTCTCTTTGATTTGCAGCGGACTTGGAAAAATGTTGTCCTCTGAGCCAATATTATAATCTAGTATGCCTAGCATATCTATCAAACTAGTCTTGCCCTCTCCTTGTAACCGCAATGATCTTGACCTGACGTTATACCCCAGATCTTGATTGACCTTGACCTTAATAGATATGACCTTGATGACATCTTTGTCTGAGCGAGTATTAGTGTATGCTACCCCAAGGGATCCAGAGTGGACATTAGCGCGAGGGGTGTCACCTGAATATGGTAGAATTTATCAACTTCTTCCCCCTCCAGTGAGCTCCATGATCGCGACTTGAAGTTACACCCCTGATCCGAATTGATCATGACTTGAATACGGTCTAACCTGTCGACATCACAGGCTGGATGAATAGTAATGCATACCACCCTAAAGAAGTTAGAGTGGGTATTCGCAAGGAGAGGTGCGAGGACAGAAATCCGCGTACCCCCCCCCCCCCCCGGTGAGTTCCATAATCTTAAACTGACGTCATTGCCCCTTTCGATTGACCTTGGAACGCGACTTGAATCTAGTGGAACAGGGTGTCTACTGTCTCCCTCCGTAGAGAATTTCATTCCATTTCGATGAAGAGGAAACTGAAGAAATCAAAATTAAGGGAAAAACCGTCGAAAATTATCTTTCTTTTTGATTTGAGTATAGAGGGACCATCAGTGGAGGGAAAGGGGAGGTTACAGTCTTCAACAATTGTACCAAATTGAAATTTTGTCGCGATTTTTCCTTTCTCTCCAATTTCGATGCGAAGTACTTTCAGCTGAATCAAAGTGGAAAAATCGATTTTTTTTTTCGATTCCTCGCCCCTTTCTATGAGAAGAATTAGAAGAGTTGACCTGATGACGTAAAATTGAGGTTCTATTTGTGCCTCTCAGCTGTACACTAAGATTTCCAAATTTATTCATTTTTTACTAGAATTCGTAGTTTATTTTGCAGGAGGAAGAGGAGCGGACAGATTCCGAAATTCCATGAGTGAAGATTTTTGATATCTTCTTTAATGTTTGAGGTTCTGAAGTACATGTACCAGAAATATCTTCGAATAAAAGCTGAGAGACGCCATAGAGAATTCTATTTGACTGAGAGAAATTCAAGGTCGGTTGTACAGAAAGTGGATCCTTCAAATAATCTTGAATGGAGGATTAGAGGGGAGCAGGAGGGATATTCGAAACCTGATGAAATAATGTATGTATTTTAGTAGGGTGTCTATCGCCTCTACAAATTCAATAAACCTTATGAAAGTTCAATATTTTGAAGAATAGCTCAATAAAACCAGTAAATGTCAATTAATTTCATTCCTGACCCAATGAAAATAATTGAAATTTGAATTCCTAGGTTGAGAAAGAATTTTTTTCTGTTATCTTGATGGTATAAGTTCAGATGAGATACGGACCCTCTGACACCGTCCCCTTCTGCTACAGCACTGAAATTATGGTTTTGTGGAATACCTTTTAAGAGCCCCATAAAAGTCGAATATTTTCAATTTTGGAATTTGGTAAACACCGTGTGGAAGGAGAGGGGAGTAAATGCTCATTTTTGCCTATCAACGGAGATTCGTTCTCTAACAAAATTAGTTTTATTTTATTTTTTCACCATTAAAATGGACAATATCGGTCTCTTTTCCCCTATGAAACTCGAAGCTATGTTCTCTTCTTCTTTAGGTTCAGAATTATTCCTTTGCTAACGTCACCTCAGCATCCGACGTTGTAATTTTTTGAAGGTTTTTTTCTGCAGATGTTTGAAACTGTAGCCTTTCTTCTGTATATGAACCAAGAATGTCTTGAGTTGGTTCAGAGCTAGAAATTGTATGTCAGAAACGCGTATTATTCAGCCTGAACACTGACTATTGGTTCCATGCGGTCTATTGCGGTAGCATTCCCAACTTACCCCACTATTGATCAAAAAATTATAGAAACTCACCAAATATTGATTTTTTGGGTTATGTTCCACCTATCCGAGGGCTATGGGACTGAAGTATGTTGTACTTCAAGGCGTGTTGTATCGAATGTATTGCCAGACATGAGTTCCAAGTTTCGTTATTCCTGGGAACTAGGGAAATTATCTAAAAATACCATGGATCATCCCACATCTTCTGAAATGTCTCCAAGTTTCATTGCTCTGTGATCATTATATTTCTTGATGTACAGCTATTTGGATTTTAGGCCTAAGAATGGCTCTGCAGCCCACATGGGTGAGCGGATTAGTCCAATTTTCTGGATCTCAAGGACATCATTTGAAACATTTTCGACCAGCGCCGTCTTTTCTTACTCGGCTAGAGCTTCTAACTCTGAAACAATTTTCCTTTTCTGTTTGACTGTACGTCTCCGAGGGTCTCGCTGAGTTTCCTCGATTAATTAGGATGGGTTAGTGAGCAATATTTTCCTTTGCTAAAGCTGTCTTCCTTCGTTCTGATAGAACCCTTGGATTCGAAGTACACACAGACCGACGTAGTTCATTAATTACACTACTGCTTGTTCTATGTGAACGTGAAACTAATTAATTTAAGCCGTCTGCAGTCACCGAAGCTGATGTAATCATTCACTCGTTAAATCACTATCACTCACCGCAGAAAGCAAGTTGGTATCTCGTCATGGTAGATCGATATGACTACGTGCAATTGTGGACGACGAAGGAAGTAAATTCAAAAAGTTACTCTTGAATGAACCTAGAGAGCATAATGTATTTTTTAGATGTCAGTGATCGTGGACTGAAAATGAAACTTGGAAGTCGATTTTCCTGAACGTCTAGCTCTGTGTTCTAATTTCTTTTTTCACGAAATTCCGATCGGGGTGAGTAAACTGCTTTTTCGTGAATGAAAAAATTGAAGTAACAGTGCTTTCTCGTCAGACTGTTCAAAGAATTTTTTTATTCGTGGCAACTTTTTTTTTTTCTCTCCATCAAAAATGCGACCAGAACATACTTCGTATTTGAGTCATATTTCCTCGTCATCGTAGGAGTTCAAAGAGAAAACGTCTAAAACCTAATTTTCTTTACTTCGCGATGGTAATGGCCCTGAGTTTTTTGTACGTTTCGTGTGTTCGAGGTATGATTCAGAGCGATGATGTTGTATTACCATCTTCTCTCTTATGTTCGATCGTAAAAATGAATTGCTTGCTTCAATCAATCCGTGAAATGAGAATTTTGTGAGTTCAAAGTTCTATCGCAAAAAGGATGCTCGAATTTAATTAAGCATGTTTACCGTAAAAACCCAACTATAATCGACCGTACTCTCTTTGCAGGTATTCAAGCGTTCATATTGCTCCCTTTGAGAAAATGTACAGAACTTCATGTCAGCGCTTAGGTTATAATTCGATATTTCGTTATACTTTGCCATAATAATGCTTCTTCGTGCCACACCAACCATGTGACTTTAAAGCTTGTATTTACTTGTAGAATTCTCGACAAAAGTCAAATACTCTTGCTAGGGAGAAAGATTGAATGGAACACATATTTGTAGACGTACTTTTTGGGTTTAAGTGATCACGTACGACAATATAAATCTCTTCGACTCAGATTAGACCGTTGATTTGTTAATAATATGAAATACCAACAATTGATGGAGAGAAAATGTAGAAATATGTGGCACTTGCCTCATGTCTATCGGATCTGTACAGTATATCTCAGCTAAAGTTTTTGTCCTTTTAAAAAACGTGATGGTATTCGCGTAGATGATTCAGCTTGAATGATGATAAATATATGTATATCTGTCTATCTGCACGACAAAAGGGAAATAAACTAAAAAATATTCTAATGATGCAATCGTTTACCGTGTCTCTCTGGGAACATTTTAATAGTTTCGTTACCATTCTACGGTATATCGTGCGAGTTTCTATCGTAATTCTATTTCGCGAGAGAAATATAATCCACAAAATGGCCGGGTTCTTCTGAAAAAATTACCGATGTAAATTCAAACGGGTTTTGAAATCGAGAGTTGCGATGCCGACGCTTCCAAATGATGATGTTGGCACTCGTGGTGGGCGGAAGAAGTATCAACGCATGCCAATAAATTTTCATTTAATGTAATTATTCATCGAATCGAGTTCCAGTGTAAAGAAATTATTACAAAGCATTGATGAACCGATCATCTTTTCAGCCGATCGTAAATTCATACTTAGAGAGAGAGAGAGAGAGAGAGAGAGAGAGAGAGAGAGAGAGAGAGAGAGAGAGAGAGAGAGAGAGAGAGAGAGAGAGAGAGAGAGAGAGGGGGGGGGGGAAGAAAAAGATTAGCGACGAAAACATGATGAGGATATGACTATTAACGAAAGGGGTGAAGTGAAGATTTGCGTGACCAAAATTTTCAACCCTCTAATGACGTCATACGATGATGATGGTGTAGGTAAGGGGATTTGGATTGTTCGAGTGTTCCCTGGCTTAGTAAACGATATTGGTTTATATGAGGCTAAGGGACCAGTTGGCCTAATATTGTTATAATGGCTACCGGTCCAGTATTGCGATGGGCTAAGAAACCTGGCCCTTCTGGTGATGTCATGGGAATGGTATGCTCTCAATTCTTGAGACTCGAAAGACTGAAATTGTAGCGGTTGGGACGACCTTGACTTCCTTCAGGAAGCTGGTAAAAAAGATACACATATGAGTGAATAAAGGCAAAAACTAAACTCTTATAGCCAAACTTGGTAAATTACATGAGTGGGACATTCCCAACACGCTTTCGAAGATCTGTTGCTGGCTTACGAAATGACGCTTTAAATACTATTAGTTTTGGATGAAAGCTCAATTTTCACGCCGATCCTTGTATGAAGAAAGACTGAAAAAACTCGCAGCCTACTTCGTTAACTTCTCGGGGTTACCTTTATTGACTGTATTAATCGGGACAAAGAATTCGTTCTATGGGGGTTTCTTTGTTTGTACTTTTTGTAAGTATAGATTAAACTTTGTTCCTCTTCACTTTGAGAGTTTAAGCTCGAAAGTCCATATTTCTTTTAGTTCCTCCTTCCACATACAACTAAATATACGAAATTTTTTCCAAGTCCCTCTTCTATCATTAACAGCTCGGAGGTCGGAATTTTTCGAAGTTCCACGTTTTGCCGGACGACGCCCAGCGTCCGTCATTTCTCTCCAACTTACCGCCCACCCCTAAGAGAGGTTTCCTGTTGCAAAATTATGAATTAAAGCCATATACATTAATATGTATAGATATACTGTTGGGTAAGGTTTCATTTTAGTTTCGTTTTTAGCTGAAGGGAGGATGCTGTAAGACATATCTAGACCTTTTTTAGGGACTCGAGTAGATGAGGAGGGGAAGCTTAGAGTTTTATCTTTGAAAATGTTTATGTAAAGCTGTAAAGAAAGACCGCTGAGGAATGTGTGACGTCAACAAGAGGACTTCGATAAATTTTCATGTCAGAAACATTTTCGTCTTCAAGGAAGAACAAAAAAATTTAAATATTCAAGTTATGTATACGAAGGGGTCAAAAAATTTTGATTTTTTAGTCATAAATATATAAGTTAATGAAAAGGGGGCAGCTGTAAAAGTCTGCATTTCATGATCATAAGTTCAGGACTTCGGGTCTTTTCTTCAATCGTCAATAGTATTCCCATTACAATAGCGAATAATCAAAATGAAGGTATTTTGAAGGTATTCTTGCAAACGACTTCTTGATGGTCCCTGAGGATAAAGACGATGCTTCAGGGAACATGGGTGATAAAATTTTTTCAATTTGACGAAGAAAGGAAAACTCTTTTGCACGTTGACTTAGAATCGACGTCCCACGCCCAGTTTCAACCTGAAATCAATTCAATCGACCGCTCCTTCTTACTGTCGACTCATCGTCGAAGTTAAAAGTGAGTCCATTCCAGTAGATTGATGTGAGTTTAGGTCACTCATTGGCAAAAGACTTGCAATCGGTGTAGAAATTTCTTACGTTTTGAGTGCAGAATTTCAAAAATCGACTTTTAGTGCTCGATTTTCATGACCACTGAAAATCAACATTGGAATTGGGTCGACCCGAACCATTGCTGTGCCCTGGTCGACCATGATTGAGATCCTCAGTATTATGACTACGCATTTTGTCTGCGAGTAGCAAAGTCACTGACTTGACAGATGACGGCACATCGACCATTTAAAGTCGACTAGCATACATTCCCCGAAAACGACGCATTGGAGCAACCTAAATTTGAGAGACCGACTTGAAATCGACGCCAGAAGATCGACGTTGATTTGAGGTCGCCAGCAAACATTGCCACAGAGCCTACAATCGACGCAACGGAGCAGTCTTTAGGTCGATAAATCTTTTCCTTTCCTCAAATCCGGGCTACACCACTAATCCTTTTCAGGGTGTGGGACGAGAAAAAAAGTGAAACAAGCTCAATTCATTCTAAAAATCAGTCATCACATCATTGCTTTCGAAGTTTCAATCTCGCGAAAACTACATCGTACCAAAAAAAATTATCGATAATTTGATTATAATTTTTTGCGTTGAATTATAATATTCCGCCGTGTCTTACAAAATGTCATCTTGAATACCAATAATTCACGGTCGAGCGAAAGAGGCGTGGGTTATATTTGCGATTATTTACGCGCGAGAAAAACAATAAGTAAATAAAGAGACTGGGGCAAAAAGTGAAAATCAAATGAAAATGAAAAAACCGAATGAAAACAATAATAATGAATAAAAAAAAAAAATGAATAATGATGTCGATGATGACCCGGCAGAGCGTATCAGCCATTGATTGAACATTCGATGACGATGTTCGTGTACCAATATAAAAAAAT
This sequence comes from Aspidiotus rigidus, assembly GCA_035079385.1. NCBI lineage: Eukaryota > Metazoa > Arthropoda > Insecta > Hemiptera > Diaspididae > Aspidiotus > Aspidiotus rigidus. Next base: position 5,439,846 of record JAVHKY010000030.1, read on the forward strand.
TACTTTCTTTCTCACATCGTCTCTTCCAGCCGAAGATGAACTTGATGGGAATAATCAGTCTTATACATTCTGTCGATAAAATGGTGCAAAACTCGACGCGACTCCGTGTGCCCGTGTTTGACATTTTCGCGCGTTATTTCGCTTGTATCTTATGGTGTTGATTTTCATTTCGCCATTTTTTGAAATTCGTTCGTCGAAAGGCTTATTAATGAATTTGGAGCAATGTTGTACTTTTACGAAAACTCGCCGAGAGTGGTTTTTAGTTTATTCGTTCTAGCGGGAGCAAGTGCTTACGATTGTGCGCGAGTAAAAGATCGTGAGTTCAAATCTAACCATAAATTGTTCGATGTTGTTACCACAGATGAGCGAGTAACTAATTATTCTCATAGCGAATTGAACCTTCTTCATCTAAGGATTCCTCTAAGACACACATTATCGAAGCGAGAAACGACCTCGAGATCAGCCACTCGAATCCAAGTATCCAACATGAAGAACAAGACTAACAGCCATGGTGAATTTGATAGTGGACAAAAAAAAGTGTTGGATCGCCCGAAGGAAGGAAAACGTGGTAGTCTTAAATCATCAAGCAGTAATAAGATAGTGACTGCCGTGATCCATATTGGTACCGAGATAGCCTTTGATATGTTAGCGAAACTAATACCGGATTTTACGAAAATGCGTGGACCAATGGTATTTTTGATGGGCATGGCGCAGGCCACTTTCAATCACTTCGTCGTGCACACGCTATTGATTAGTAAAATGGCTCTAATTTCAGCCATATTTTTGGCGTTGAGAGAATCTATTTTCGGTTATAAGAGTGAACCGGTCAAGTATTATAATTTTGGGTATAGAAATTCACAGCCCCATCGTCATATTCATCCTCATCACCACCATCATCGTTTTAGAATTACGAAGTATAGACTTACTTCACCGGCTCCCAATAGCGATAACGAGTACGACTTCAAGCGCAGAAGAAAACGTCAAGTAGCCAAAGATTTTGGTGAGTAAAACTTACAAAAGTCGAAGTACTTGATACTTTTCATGAATTGGGAAAAGATTTCCGGAACAGTCGAACTTCTAATGTGTTGTAATTTTGGGTCTTGCGCTCAGATTGGTTTATTAATGTTTGATAACGATAAAGGTGGTGGTATCGTATGATTTAGGGCTTCTCAAGTGAAAGACTGCAAGTCTATTGTAGGGGGCTCGTGAAAGGTCAGGAGTGGGGGGAAGTATCTGGTCAACTAGGTGAAAGATTCCTCCTAGGGGGTCCGCAAAGCTGCGTGAAATCATCAAACTTGTGAAGCCCTGATGGTTTGATGAATGAAACAACTTCTCGTTTGTAGACTGATGCAGTTTAATGAAATGTGGTCTATAAAACATATTTTTTTCAAGAGTTGAAAGTCAAACGCAATAAAAAGTTGGGTAGTCTAAGTTTTCTCGTAAAAAAAAAAAAATGTTTGCAGGAAGTTTTATTTTGTTTTTCCTTCCTCAAGATGTGTACGATATACGTAATCAGTCTGTGTTCTAAAGAGAAAATGCTTTCACGTTCCCAATTTTTTCTCTTTCAATTTTTCTGATGCGGAAGAAACTCGCGTTGGTGCTGGTATGTAAAGTGTAACGTATATTCAGCATTAACGGGATGAATTAGGTCATTAAGGGCTCTTTTAAAGTGAAGATTTCGTACAGTGTCGTATTCTCGTTCTTTTCCCCTATTTTTTCCCGTCCTTGAGCTTTTTCTCTTGTTGTGTACATCTCATAAGCGCGATATTTTTCTGGTTTATATATGAAAACAAGGGTTCACTTATGTTGTAGTTAATGAATGGTGCAAAATTGAAACGGTCGCAATCTCATTTTTTGTATAGCGTCAACGGAGGTAATTTAAGGTGTATCTCGATAATTTTGATCGAGTGTTTGTAAATAGTGGTTAGGTTGAAGTAGGACTTCTTCGATCAAGATTTGGCGATCTAGTTCACAATTTCCTCTTGAGATACAGCCATACCGTATTCAAAGGAGACATTAGGTCTGCTGTCTCTTTTTCTTTCCATCGATCGAAAGGCCTTTTCCCACAAGTTTTCCGCACTCGGTCGGCCTCAGGACCTCATAGGTCTTGAATTGAATTCTGTGGATGGATTGATGATAAGAGCGATTCTCGTGAAACTGCAAAAGAAAGCGCGTTGCTGAAAATGGATTGTAGAAAACCATTGAAAAAATCTTAAGTACAGTCCAGCTGTTCTAAAGGACAAGAAATTCGTGAAAAAGTAAAATATACCTAGTGTTCGATCTCACCTAATCTTCGGCTTGAGTGCCGAGAAAATATGCCTCCGTAAATGTAATAAATGGGACAAGAGGTAGGTAATGTCTTCTTCTTTTCGTTTCGGCACGTATGTAAATACAAACTAAATTAAGTTTCTATCCTCCTACAACATCCCAGAAATGGTTGGATATTCCTACTATGGATATTTTCGGTGATGTAAAAGTCGAGTTGATTGTATCGAGTCGCGGACTATGTCTATTACCGTGATATTTCTTACAATAGACACGGGCAATGAACAACGTAGTTTCGGATGCCAAGTGTCCGGAATGAATATAAATTTCTTTGATGATTAGTTAAAGAATGTTCCTTACGAAATTTGTACAGATTTATCGTTGTGTAGGGTCGAGACGCACACGAGTCATTTGAAATGAAGCTACAAATATGGATTAAATTAGAAAATTTTAAAATTATTTTCGAGTTGCATACCAGTGAGAGATTGGAAAGTAATGAAGAGTTTGTACGATGAACAATGCTTGTATTACGATGATCTCACGCAAATATATTCAATCATTTACATAATAAGAGTCAGATTTCCCGAATAGTGGTAAATTTTATATTAGAAATCTTGTCTCCTCATTTGTAGGGGACATTTTTACGTGAATTTTTGTTCATATGAGTAGACATTCCAAAAGGAATCATTGAACGATTTGTTGTTTCGAGAAGCAGGAAACTGATTTTCTCAAGAGGCGAGAAGACTCGCGTAAATAAGTGTAGCTGGATCTGTGGCTCTGGATCCAATTGGCTGGAAAAATCGCACATTTTAATCTGACAATTCCGAAGAATCTTTCTTCCTGATTAATGGTCGTGCCTCTTTCATAAAGTTGGTGTAGGATTGTAGTTCTTGGTTGTTTGTTTTATTGTTGGCTCCATTCCACTCAAATACCTTAGACTCGTTCAGGTCCAAACTTCTGTGAAAAGAGGTCAATTTGAATTGTGGCCTGTCTACGCTTTTATGTCCTACTCTCGTTAATCCTAAGGCTGAACCGCAACTTCACTATAGGTCTAGAAATTTTAGGAACAGACATAGGACTGATGAAGTTGTTCTTTTCAGTCGACTAATTGTCTGCTTCTTCTACGAGATCTTAATGGCACAAGTTCCTCCAATTGACTGTTGGCACGAGTACTCAACTATCACCATTGTCCAGGAGGATATATTCTATACCGTTACATCCTCACTGAAGGTCCAAAATGTTGGAAATTATGCAGTGGAAGTACAAGCCTTTCCTGCTTTGGCATTGGAATGCTTGGGCGATGATGATGACATTGCTTTTGATCCAAATAGCAGAGAGGAGTTCTAAACGTGCAGAAACTCATTGAACGTGAGATTTTCAAAGGTGCTGGTCAATAAACACCCCTCCCAGCCTGCGAGACCTTGGAAAATCGGTGGGCTAACTGGGTTTGAACAATTGCTCTTTCAACAACTTACGCCTCTTGTTGGACCAACTGGCCACGGAAAGTATGGGTGAAAAGTTACAAAACAATATTAGGAGACATCAGCTAATGCCAATTGATTTCATGTACAAGATTGGAGGGGCCAAAAGAGAATACATTACCCTTACCCGTAAGTGTGAATGAGGAATCTCAAAAATATGTACATTAGGTATAATGTGTAAGAACGCACGCGTTCTCTCATAACCATTTTTGTAGTTAACTCGTATAGTTGCATGAAACTCGCGGATAAAATTCCGAGTTACCCCTAGCATAAGCAGCCGAACGTCATAGTGCCTGTACTTAACGATAGGTACCTCCTAGGTACCCTAAAACGGGGTGCGAATCAGTTCGTATAACGAACCCCTGAATCTCAAGCAATAGACTGTACTATAAATATAGTGGAATGAGAGATGAGCGTGTTTTTTACGGAGAGTACTTTGAAAAATTTTCATGATTGAGCCTTTTTAGTTAGGACAAATTTATATTTTCGTTCCAGTCCCCGTAATGAAGGTGCGTCTAATCGAGTACGTAAACAAGTTTTAGTGAGTGTTAAAGGTCTACCAAGTGTATCATTGTCATTGTCGGGTGTCAGTATACGTGGACTGGCTGGCTAGTAAATATTATTTTCTACGTAGGCGTTTTGCTCGGTATTAAAATAAAAATTATGCAAGATTCTAGAGATCTGGAGTGAATCTGGTTTGATAAAGTACAACGAGAACGAACTCGTATACTCGTAGAATTTGCAACCTACTCGAAATTTTGTTCGAACTATCCACAAAGGTGTCACGTAGACTTACGTGTATATTAATTTTCACATTGAACTCGTTCGTGATTGTTGGTAGAGAAAAGTTAGAACAAAATAAAATACCGTCCCTGCTGCATCCGCTATAAGTTAATCTACAGAAATTTAGGTTTATCAAACTTAATTGCCGAACCGCCTGTTGCTACAAGGTCGTATTCCTATCGACCGACAGCTGAAAATCTCGTATCCAAATCATCTGTTTAGGCAGTGCAGTGTACGCTTCCATAGTACTTGTCTCGAAATCGTTCCCACTGTTTTCTGGCTATACGCACCGGCGATACAGTGATCGTCCTGTTTATACGTGTGCCTAAATTCGAAGCCAGGTGGTGAACGAAGAATAATGCGTGCTATCCACACAGACGCACAGTCAAGCAGGTGTGCTTGTGTTCGTGTGTAGTTCATTGAATGGTGTATATTATACATATTATATGTATCGGTCGCGAGTAGGTAAAATATTATCGCTACCGTCATCTAGGAGGAAGAATATAAATTCGAGGAGTAAAATACAACCCACCGTCTCTTGAGTCTTGTACATGGCAAGGATGAAATTTGCCAGCACTTCTTGACGCCGCGCCGTTATGTTCGTTAATACATCTTCTGCTCGTGAAAAGGCCGACACTATTACTGGTATTGCAATAATGGTATAGTCCTATAAGAAATGCGAAACGGAACCGCATATTGCGGAAATCGTGAGTTTCTTACCCAGAAAAATCGCTATAAATCTTTTGCGTTAGTTATATTCTTTTGTTTTAATGATCGAATTAAGAAAATAATTAGTCACATGCGATAAAAAGTTATTCTAGTCATAAGGATACGTTAAAAAAATTACTTTTCCATCCAACCTGCAAGATTTAATTATCTGATTATATGGTGTAACTAATATGGAAAGATCACTGGTGCGTGTACTTCATGGTTGTATAGCGTTGAATATTTTGAGCTGGTTGCCAAAATCTGAATTGAATTCTTCTCTGTACTGTCGTTGACAAATGAACGTGTAAATCTATAAGTCTGTTTTTTTTGTGACAATTTATATACCAGGGATCGCTAACGAGTACAAAGGAGAACCCCCTGTAAACAATAGATTCTTTTTATGCAAACGAAGAAAACGTCATCCTTCAATATTTTAGTATCCTTGTCAAATATTAGTTATGGTCTGAGCCTGTGTCATGGAAGCGGAGGTGAGGGTTTAAATATCTTGGGCTTACCAGTAACTGCACCTGACGGATGTAAATTAGAAAATGAGTATTCAAGTCAATCTCTCAATTGTAACTGAAGGATTTAGAACGCCTAGTATCAGAAAGAGTATTTCGATGCAGATTGTGTCTATGCTGTTTATAGAACGTTGTAACAGGGACCCTGTTCTATGGGAGGTTATTTCGAAAAATTTGTCTTGCGCCGTATGGTTTCCAACCAAAACAAAAATGGTCCAAGTCTAATATTATTGGCAAAAATGGCTCAAGTTTCCAACCTATTAATACATGATGATAAGGGAACTCAGAAAAATGTCTACTTTCGACCGTGTGACGTCACGATCTAATGACGTCATAGGTCAGTGAAATTCTTCCAAATCCCTCCGGTCATATATAGCGTGGAAGTCGACATTATTCCAAGTCGTATCCTATGTAGCTTGGGGTCCACATTTTTTTACGTCCCTTCCCCATCATATACAGCTTGAAAGTCGAAATTTTTCTCAGTCCCCCTTATATCACATATAGCTTGGAGGTCAAAATTTTAACAGGGAACCTGTTCCATGGAGGGTTATTTCAAAAAATTTGCTTAGTATGGCGTCCGGCGAAAACTGACCTATAACGTCATCAGATTGTGACGTCACTAGGTCGAAAGTCGAAATTTTTAGAAGTCCCTTTCCTATCATATAATAGGGCTTAAAAATCAAAATTCATCATATGGTAAAGGAGTGAAATTTGAAGAGGAATACTCACGAAGAGTAAAGATTGCGTTTTTGTACTCGTCTTTTTTACTCTTCGTGAATACTCCTCTTCATTGTGGACAACCGTAAAATTGAAAAACGCATTGATTCTAGGAGTGAAATTTCTCAAAGTCGCCCTCCTATCAGATGTTAAGGTAAAAGACTCGAAAAAATTTAGACCTTCGAGCCGTATTACATAATGGGAAAGAAACTTGAAAAAATTTCGACTTTCGACCTCATGACGTCACGTCATATATCAGTGAAATTTTTCCAAATCTGTTGTCATAATACATGATAAGAGGGGTACATGAAAAATTTCGACTTCCGAGTCATGAAGTCCCCTTCTTGTCATACATTATGGCCAGGGACTTGGAAAAAATTTGACTTTCGAACCATATCTCATGACAGCTGAGGGACTTGAAATTTCAACTCTCAAGCCATAATATTTGATTGAAGTCGGACTTTGGAAAATGTTGACATCCAAGCTATGCACACTATGATAGAGAGGACTCGGAAGAATTTAAACTCTTCAAGATTCCTAAATACCAAAACCAGTTCGACCAATAGAACAAACGGTAAATTATTATATGAGTCAAAACAATTGAAATTCTAACTGATTTGGTGGGGGGGGGGAGGGGAATCTCCAGAGAATGTCCTTGTCCGATCTTTGAGACGTAATAAATACCCTTGACCTAATTTTGGGACTTTTAAAAATTTCAAGCTCCGATCCTCTGCAGAGGGGACTTGAAAAATTTGGAGTGCTAAATTTTTGTGGAGGTATAAAAATTTCAAGATATTAACCTATAAGCTAGGCCCAGAGGAACATTCTAAGTTACGTCTCCTTCCCTATGTTCAGATTAATTTCAAGTTATGAAGGTTACGTCATCAAAAATTTCCGCGCCCGAACTTTGTGACGTCATCAATGGTCTTGACCTAATTTGAAGACTTGGATTTTAAACTTCGTCCTTTTTGAGGGAGCGAACTTGAGTAAATTCGGAGCCATGAACCTTCGTACAGATGGGCTCAGAAGAAGGTCAAGCTCTGAAGCATTTACCTAGGTTATAAATAGGAAGTCTTGATGTGAATTTCTCCTCTACCTAGGCTCAGGAGCTTGGTCACAACTTACATAAGCCCAGCTAAGAGGAGGATTTCCAGATCAAGACTCTTCGATCATGATTGAACGTGTGTTGGATTTTGATACTTCAGCTCAAAAATTTATGTGCATCATCATCGCCATCCAATTATTGCTGCATTGGTCGATCATAATTGTGATTTTCGAAAGGATTTATCATACGCATTCTGTCTGCGAGTAGCGAAGTCACCTAACAGACCGTTTGACTCGACTATGTGACCATTATTAATTATGATCAAATTAATATACATCATCTTGTACCCAGCTAATGACAACCAAACTCCTGCACAATGCATTGCAGTATGTGAATTGAGTTGCTCCATTATCCAGAAAAAAAAACCTAGAAAAATTTCTCAAGAAGTGCAGATTTTACCGATTCATCATCTGTACCAGTCATTGATATACTTCCATATTTCAAGAGGTAACATTATGACATGAAATTTCCTTTTTGCGATGTGCTTTATAGTTTTTCCGTTTAAGAATTGGTTGAAATCGAAAACCCTGCGTATCGATGAAAACAACATTCATAATAATCCTGCTTCGTATCTCACGACCGACAAAATAACATAGTTTTGGTAAAGTTTTCACTCGTCGGAGTTTTCCATAACGAAGAATTTCCTCTGTTAGCCAGAGCGTTTATAATTTCCCATCTTCGGGGGCAAAAATGAAAGAAAGTTATGATGATTAACTATACGAACTAAATTGTTGTTTTTCATCTCCGCGTCTGTAAAAAAGATGAAAAGAAATTTCTACCTGAAGTTTCGTAAATTGAATAGAATATCGAATTTCTCGTCGCTCGAGATTTTCGCGACGACGCTGGAAATTTAAAAATAAAGAATACAAAGGTTGTGAAATACTCGGAATCTCTTTTGATACGAATAATACTTCGATAAAAATACGAACGAACGGAACAAAAAAAGCGAAGTTACACAACTTGTATTCTTCCCCGGCTGTTTTCATTCCTAAAAAATGTTTATAATATGCTATACAAAAAGGAAAATACGAATACGATTGGAAGTTACTATGCATATTTTTTCCGGAGCGCTCTTCGTCCTTCCTTTGTATTCATGAATCGGATCAAAGGGAATTGAGAAAAAATGTCGACAAGAAAATTTTTCCAATAAGAGGGACTGTAATGGTATAAATTCTCAGTTCGCAACCGACAAATGACTCACTATTAAGAGAGAAAAAGAAGAAGAAGGAAAAATGGTTTGTCTCCGATCTTAGGTGAATGACTTAGAGGAAGCATAACGAAGTTGTTGTATGTGTAAAATTAATTCGGTCGTGTAAATTTAGTGTAGAATGAACTTCGTCTAATTGACTTGTATTCTGTCGGAATCTCGCTAAATTCGATCGCATGCATCAAAACTGTAGTGTTAGCTAGGTAACTGAAATGTATGTTTCTTTTCTCTCATTATTAATGGTAATATTAACGTCTTGTGTCCATAATTCTATTCTAATAGGGTTCAATCAAGTTGCAACTTTACAAAAATGCAAAATATAAGCAGCAAAGGTAGTTAGAATGATGACATTTTGAAAAAAAAAATGTATATCATTACTCAAAATGGAATTCATGATTCATCAAGTACGAGTATATGAGATCTCAACCATACCTAAGATTATAAGATCGTATCTAAATGCAATCAAGAAGCGGCAGCCAAATAAAATTGGTTCTAATTAGAAGCTTGGTATTGATTCATACGGCTGAACTGAACACTATCCTAGCCTGTGTTGCCTACGTCAGCAGCAAAAATCCTAAAAAGTGCTGTATCTTCTTCTCGTGGGTTCTCTCTTTTCTCTTCCATCTCTCTAAAATCCCTCCCCGACCAACGTTGCAACTCAGCATATGCACCTATCACTCCTTTTCCTAGACCAGATTCCAAGAGAAATTTGTCTAGTTAAGAACGTCCCAGTGTGTGAAGCAACCACATACGCCACCGCTTGTTTCCTAAAATCGCCTATTTCATTCTACCGAAGGCTTGGCCAGGGGGAAGAGGAGAAGTCTGGGTCCTTCAAAGCGGAATGAAATATTGAAATTACAGAAAGTTGAACACCGCCTTCCAACTTTTCTCCCTAATCGCCGTACCCATTTTTACCATCTTCCCTTGTTTAAAGGGAAGAAGTCCATATGGTTAACTCGCCTCGAAATCGGGTGCGTAGAGCCTACTGTAAAACTTTTTTGATCCTTCCTTCTGGCGTAAGCACAAAGATCTGTTGAGCAAATTTCTTCGTATGGAATGGCTTTCTTGTTCGAGAATTGATGAGATTGTAACTGGTCCAAATGAGAAACTTGGAAAAAAACGTGTACACCTTTGACTCAGTATACTTTTTTTTTTAAATAATTAGAGCACAGGTAGCCAAAGCAGCGGCGACGTAGCTAGAAAATTTTTGTGGGGGCCTGATCGTGAATACAATTTCGTGCAGTACTTGTCCACGAGTGAGCAGAGAGACAAGTCCCGGGAGCAGTGAATGGACCAAAAGAAGGAATATAGGGAGCGAATGTGGATACGATTCTACGAGTTACTACTCGACATACCAGGAGAATACTTTCTTTCTATTACTTTCAAGGCAAAAATTGGTAAAGCTCAGTTGTAAGATTGGTGGCCTTCTTTTGGATTTTAGGTTAGTACTTTATTATTTTACGTACACTGTTCACGATAGATGACCATAATATTGCATTTGATGAAGAACACGAGCGGATTTCCGATAAAGAAAAAAGATGTAAACATCAACTCTCCTTAGTTGATGAAGTTGTAAATGGAATAGCTTTGATGATAAGTGTTAGTTCACCTGTTTGTTCATTACGGAAACATATATACTTCAGGATAGCAGCGTGACGAACGCTGATGTTGTGCGACAGACCGATGTCAAGATAGGAAAACACATTAACGTTTGAATGAAAAGAAAGAAAAAAGTAAGACAAAAGCATCCCACTATGAGTTTCATTTGACAGGTCTGTCAGTATAATTCTCGTATTTCTGAAGTCTCTTCACTATTCCAACTGTCTCCAAATCTTCTAAAAAAATATGCGTCTTTATGATGAACGTGTTTGTAGTTAGTTAGTAGTCTCAAACAGAGATTAACGAACAGACAAAAGGTAGTTTAGGAATAAACGATAGCTTCGCGTATTAGATCTCTCTCGATACCTGGAAGCTCTTCGAACGAACTCTACCTTGTTGCTCTTCCAGGATTCTTTATGATTCACAACGTTATTTCGGATTGGTCTACAGCCAAAACAATCACAAATATCCACTCGAGAAATTTTTGGAAGCTTTGGTCGTTCAAAATTTACGTATTCTCAATTGCGAATCAAGAAGGAGATCCTTAGCGGTATATAACTTTGATTAATGAAATAAATTTTAGCGTCATAGGGGATTATTACATTCGGAACTAGAAGAGGGCCTCAAGAGACATCCCATTTCATGGTGACTGGTATGATAAATGTTTCGCAGTTTCTCTCCGAAGCAATTTATCCGTTCATACGTTTCTTATACAATTCTTTTGATCACTTAGCTTCCCCGAGACGGTAAGGATTTCCACAATAACGAGCTCTAGTTGAACTCATTAAATCACGAGATTGATGTTAGTTTTTTATACATTTCTATTATGGCAGCATAACTAGCGAGAATACCATACGTGTAGGTAAACCGAGAAATTTTATCGTGATAGGTACCCTGATTACTCAATAACTTCTCGAGAAACCTCTTTGATAATAAATTCCATGAATTTATTTTTAACACGCTAATTAACGACGCTGTTCTTGCATCGAGACACGGTGACGTTACTGAATCGCTATAGAAAATTCATCGTGATACGGTAACAGTCATTTGAAGTTGCGATCTATATACTAAACGAAAGTTGCTAGTCAACTCTCAATTTTCGCTGTATACCCGGCGCACGAGTCTTGAAGTTTTCCAACACGTGGGCCATGGCCACCTTTTCTTCTCCGTCTATGTCTAACCTGATTTCATTGTGCAGGATTAAAATATACAAGCACCATCATAATTGATGTGTTTGCACTGCATCACCTAGCTCGTTCAATTAACACGTCGTAACAATATCAATTTTCATATCCTCTTATATCCTCTCTCGTTTTCCGGAGGCACATAGAAATATCGATGATGTGAACTCATTACAAATACAGTCGAACGAAGGGTACAAAGTGCGTTTACTCTCTTTCAAAGTTGTCTCCGCGTGAGTACGCAATATGTAATGCCTTTATGTCTGTGTGTACGTACTTCATATTCCATTTGTGTATTTCACACAATATCCGGTGACTTCACTGTTTATCATTAGTACCACGTTCGAAAACAAAAACACGCATTTTTCGTATATTGATGAATTTGAAACACCGGTTAAATCAGTTTTTTTTTTCTTTTTTTTCTCTTCTTACGTCGTTTCACTCTTTAATTTTGTATGCGTACGTACGTACCTGAATACGGGTACATAAATCCAGAGAGGAATGTGTGAAACTCACGTTTTAAAAGGCACGATGAACCGCTGTCTTCACAGTCAAGTCCGGAGTCGTATTTCCATCAAGAAAAATCAAAGCGAAATGTTCATAAAATTAGAAGAGTCAAGGACAGTCTTTCTTTTAGAGTCGTAGAAAAGTCTTTTCGATTACGATTATATGTAGCGCCATTTGTTAATTAAAATTTTTAACAGCCATTGAAATAAGTAATCTTCAGAAAAAGAAAAGAGCCAAGAAGAGTGCTAGTCGACGAAAAATAAGAATTAATATTTCTAAACGAGATGAAATTATATTTGTCTTTTTATCAAAATGTGTTCTCTAGAGTTGGATGATGAGAAAGGGGGTCATTCATCTTTCGTAGCATTTGAACCGAGAAAATCCTTCGCCCTAAATTCCGTGCGCTGTCTTTTCTTAATTTTTCAAAGGAAAGACAAAAATATATAACTACATCGACAGAAATTATATACAGATATATTCGTATCTACCTTTGAGAGAGATGAGTTCCATTTTAGCTACCTACGTTCTTTAAATAAAGCTTCATTTTCATAATCACTCCTTTTGAATTCTCTGAATTTGAAACACTCGTATCCTTTAGAAATTGATTGGAGGCCTCAAAGTTCAACGTTTTTTTTCAGAGTCCCCTGATGTATAATTTTAAAGCTCGACGTTCGGAAGTTTTCCAAGTCAGTCTCCTCGTGATAGATCTAGCCCAAATGTTGATATTTTTGCAAGTCCTCAGGTAGATCAGAGAGTTCTTGTACTTTTTGCCGAAAGCCTATTTCTCGAATTGCCCTTACCCTGCTTGAACCGCAATTTGTCAGGAGGAGTGAAGGGGGTATTTTCCAGCAGATAGAGTTACACTTCGACCTATTTCGAGGACTTACACAAATTTCAATCTTCTAGCTCGTGGATAGGAACTTTTTCCAGGTTTCACCATCCCCTCCCAAGAAAGTTCAGGGAAGGGGGTACTTTAAAAAATGGACGACTTTTTTAACGAAGTTGAATGAGGAACGCAAAGAACCTGTTCTATGGGTCAAATTGGTTCTGATGGTATTGACGAACCTTGAAGAGTCTAAATTTTTGTGAGTCTTTCTTATCATGTGTACAGATATATAGCTTGAAAGTTAAAATTTTTCAAGTCCAGTCATATATTATGGTTTGAAAGTCGAAATTTTTCCTAGTCCCTCAGCTGTTACATAATATGGTTCAATATTCGAAATTTTCCAAGTCTTTCTGCTGTCATCCAAAATTTTTCAGTCGCCTTCTCTAGATTTTTCGTCGACCTCAAATCAACGGCTCTGTTACCTCAATTCCAAGTCTATTTGTAGTTCTTTGCTAATGTACTCAATTCAACTTTGAATTGACCTCAACCTGAAGTCGATTTCAAGTCAATTTCTCCAAATTTTTCTACTGATTTGAAAACTGCTCTGTTGGGTCAATTTGTCCATTTGTAGTTTTGTGGTAATTTATTCTGGTCGACTTCGATCAATCACAACCAACACGAGGTTGATTTTGAGTTAACTCCTCCCAATTTTTTATCAACTTCAAACAAAAGGCTCTGTTGCGTCGATTTCAAGTCGATTTGTAGTTTGGTTGACTTTTAATCAACCTCGATCTGAAGTCAATTTCTTCGAATTTTTCCACCAACCTAAAACTGACTGCTCCTGTTGCCTCAATTTGTCAATTTGTAGTTTTTTGGTTTATCGTCGACTTCAAATCGATTACGATCTGAGGTTGATTTTAAGTCGACTTCCCCAGATTTTCTATCGACCCCTTTCTTGTATGGATTAACAGCTGTCTACTGGTCGACTTTAAAACGACCTTAAATCCATGTCGATCTGGAGTCGATTTAAAGTCGACTTCTCTAAATTTTCCCCTCGACCTGGAATCGACTGCTTTGTTTTGCCGTTCAACAGTCAATTTTTAGTTCTCTGGTAATGTACGCTAATCCTCTAGTATGGGCCCACTTCGTGAAGATATACCCTTAGAAGGAGAGAGAGGGTGAAGACCTAACGAAGAGCTGCGCTAAAGTAAAGTATGTTAATGCATTCCCTTGACGGAGGCTGTTTGCATATTAGCACGTTCACAACTATTCGAATTCCTTGCTGAGGAGAGAGCGGTAGTGTTCGAAGCAAAAAAAAAAAAAAGACAACGACCGATCAAGCAAGGAGCAGGCGCTCTTTGCTTGAGAAATGGAAAACAAGGATCAGTCAGAGTGAGTTTGGTAAATTAAAGATCCATGTATCAATACGCGATGAACCGAGACCATAGTCGGCTGAACTTTTCTGTGATGCAGGTCTTAAACTGCCATGGCTGCTTCAATAATTACCTTCACGAAAAAATAAGGAAAGTAGCGCAGGCAATAAGTTCGCACTGCAATCAAGGGCGTGACGATGGACCACAGCATACTTTATTTGAATGTGAGGCGTGGCGGTGTGAGCGGGGCAAGCTTAGTCAGTCTCCTCAAAAGATTGGGGTACGAGTAGTTGAAGCGCTGGCTCCGAGTAGCCTGGTGGCCGGAATGCATGGAATCAAAAGTCTGCATCTGCAGCCACCATCATAAAGAACGAGATGAACCTGGGATGGAATAGACAAATACAGAATCACGTTATGGGTCAACGCGACACCTTTGAAACATTCACATACAGATGTGCAGGGGGAAGAGGAAGATTAATTGAGCCTAAAGAATGGAAGAAGAAGGAGAAGAGAATCCAGCAGCGATCCACTATATATGTAAGGTGGTGTTGTTGTGTGTTTCAAGTTTTGCGCGCCCGGGGGCACTGCAGCTTGGCGCTTGCCAAGATGGAAAGGGGGTTTCGCCGAGGAGATTCTTCCAACATTGGAGTCATAGCCGGAAGGGTCGATTCCAGTGTCGTAGGAAACAAAATTGATGCGTACGCACCCAGTACCCACTCCACCGTAGAGGACTGGCAAAGCTTAAAGCGAATAGACGCTGGTCGACCGTAAATCGATCTCAAGTGGATATGAATGTGAAATTAATGTACTGTGACCCACTTGTAGCATTCTGTCTGTTTGGTGACTTCGCTATTTGCAGTTTATCGACGTCGCGTCGATCGCAAGTTTTTCAACAATCTCAACAAAGAGTGACTCACAACACTCGAAAAAGTATACCTTCTCGAATTGACTGTTGGGATCTGCAACACGAAGTTAGTTCGAAAGGTTCAAAACCCTCGAGGTATATATTTTTTCAAATCTGTAAAAAAACTAGTGACATCGCGTTTGCCTTCGAGGAATTTGTACTATTTGAGTACCGATTTAGGGACGGTATCCATATATCTCTTCAACATTTACACACGCATCAGTGTTTATGTAAGTCAAAGATATGTGAACAATCAAACTGGTATTTATACTAGACCTCTTTATTTGTTTACAAGATACATCGTTGTAGTACGGGTACATTTTTTAAATTGCATTTCTAAAAAGTAAATAATGTTTATTCTTGGTTAAATGATTAGTGACTTTAGGGTTTACCGATTAGAGTTTTAGGACGCTATATATGTATACATATTTACTTTTTATTACTGAACGTAAACTACACTTCACATCCGCCTCTATATATTTCTTGCTTTCGTTCCCTGATTTGGCGTTTGTAAGCCATTTTAAAGCAAACGGATCATAACAAAACGACGCGGCTCGAAACCACATTAACAAAGTGATTCTACGAAAGCCACTTATATTGCTGAGGTTCGAACTTTCATTTACTGCGTCACGATGATCGTCACCTGTAAGATGTGCATTAGATTTATCGTCGTCAGCCTTCTATCTGCTTGATTGAGATGTGATGACGGACTTACTATTCTCGGAATAGGGTATTTTATATCGACTGATGCTAATTAGCTGTGGAAGTTGTTTACATAGAGCGAGAGTCTTGTTCGTTTGACAGAAGGTGATCAGAATATTGTTGGAAACATTTTTAATAATTTTTTGAAGTATAGTGAATCGAACCAAAGTAGGTAGTCTACTCTGTTCCAATATTGTCGTTATACTATTGTGTTGTTTTGTTCAGGTTGATGAACTTTCTCAAGTTTTTCCGAAAATAGCTGAAATACTTGTTGCTGTAGTAATCGATCCCGGTGTAGAAAGAAATATGAATGTCTTTCATCTGTTTTGTACGAGATGAATTTTTCAAAAAGTCTACAAAATTTTTTCAGTCGGTCTCTTTGTATAGCCTTCATGTATCAATGGGTTTCTTTTATTGTATCGAGGCGAGCAGGAAACCTTTATATGGGGATTGAAACTGATTCTAATCTTTGTCCCTCGACCTAAAGCCATGAAGCATATTATACGAAAGCTTGCGATCAAAAAACAAATGGTTAAAGGTTTTTTAGTCGAAAAACTCCTCTTTTCACAAGGCTTTGAAAAAGTGTGGGATGGAACGATGAGAAGAAACAGAGACCTTTAAAGATTGTATCATTCTTTTGGATGACTATGTAAGCCGATATTCTTTCATACTCTACAGCTTCTAGAGCTTTGTTATACTTTAAAATAAACTTTACACCTCGATTATGAAAAATCCTATAACAAGAGACGAAGTCCGCCCGATCAATATTATTTGCTATCGTCGCTGTAAAACTTTGCATATACGACCATCAAGATTCTAGAATACGGTCGAGTATCATCAGTTTCGAGATTAATTTTATAATTTCAATCAAACGCGTCGATTTAATTACCCTTGTCACGTGTACGTCTATCATTTTCTCCGATTCAAACGGACGTTCCATTGTGCACAATTAAAGAGGATACGTGCACAAATTGAATCTCAGAGACGTGGGTTTAGTTCTTTCACTGTTTCAGTCTGATCGCATAATTTCCGATGACATTGAATACTGCGAGAGGCCTGTCGATTTTTTGATAATTACTAAAAATTATATAGTTCGAGAATTTTTATTCGAGACGATATGACCGACCTAGGTGTGCGTACGTATTGGAAAATAAATCACTACACAAACGTAAAATCCATTCCGTATATTCATGCTCGAGTAAACCATATCTCACTCTCATCTGTTCGTTTCGTCGTTTATTATTTTCGTTCCATTTCCGTTAGTCGCGTGTAGGGGGTTTAATATACGCTCTTAGTGTGCGGTCGTTGCCGCTCCTCCCCCTCGGTTCTTCAAGAATACTTTTTCCTGAATTTTATTTACTATCACTTTGTTACCCCATAGTAAGTTGACGACATGACAGATCGAGAAGTCACTAGTGCCACAGACGCGAAAAACGAGGAAATATCAGTTTTCTGTATGTCTCCTTTTCGATATCGTTCACCAAATTGGATTGTGTTTTCTGAAAGCCTTGTAAAAGGTTGAATATAGTATTGTGAGAATGGACGAGAAAAAAAATGCTATGAATATTTTATAACGCGGGTGCCGGGTTATTGATATCGGTATTGTTGTTTTTCTTCCGAATTGTCTGGTATCGAGTCATTGCATAAAAAGTTTGGGTGTATAAAATCGTTTAGGTGCACAGTGGCGAGAAACCATGAGAGATTTACGATTATCCGAAAGCTAGATTACATTTTGATAGATTTTACACCAATGATTGTAAAGGTACGGCTTAGTAGTGGTCGACAATTTCACTTTTAACGACGACCTGGAAACAGAGAATCTTGTATCAAAAGTCTTACATGTCATTCATGCCATACCTCACTTGATTACCTTTTGCATACTTTTTTTCGCATGTCGAACGCCGCTCACCTTCCTTGGTAGAGTAAGTGTGGGTTGCGTATGCATTAATTTTGTTTCCTCCGACACTGGAAGGGTGAAAGAATCCCCTCGGCAAATCCCCCATTCTCTGCAGTGCTCCCAGCCACGCAAACTCGTGAGAACACACAACAACGACACTGCCTTAGATATAGTGGATCGCTGTTGGGGTCTTTTCTTCTTCTGCTTTCTTTGGGCTCAATTATTAATCTTCCTCTTTTTCTTGCACACTTGTATGTGGATGATTCACAGGTGTGAAGTAGGCCATAGCATGGTTCTGCATTGGTCTATTCCATTCCAGGTTCATCTTCTTCTTCATAATTGTGGCTGCAGATGCAGACTTTTGGTTCCATACTTCTTTGGACTCCAGCATTGTGGCCACCAGACTACTCGAAGCCACCGTTTCATCTACTCGTACCCCAATCTCTTGAAGAAACCGACTAAGCTTGCCTCGCTCACGCCTCCGCGCCTCAAACTCAAATAAGGTATGCTGTGGTTGATTGCACTGTGAACACGTTGCCTCCTCAACTTTCCTTGACCTGTCGTGAAGGTACTTGTTGAAGCAGCCTTGACCGCTCAACTTTTACATCATTTGAAAGTTAAGCTGACCATGGTCTCGGTTCATCCACTCATCGAGGTTGCATTTTAACACAAGGCCGTCCATTTACCCAGCTCACTCCGAGCGATTCTTGCTTTCTAATTCTCCCCCTGCTCGCGTTACGGGTCGTTTTTGTTTTGAAGCCGCTCTCTCCTCAGCAGAAGCTCGAGTGCTAATGTACAAAGAGTCTCCGTCGAGGTAGTGCGGTGGGCGCTAACACTAACACACGTTAGCGCAGCTCTTCTTACAATCTCTCTTTCATTGAGTCGCCGGCCCATTCTGGGACACCGTATAGGAGGATCTAAAAGGTGGTGCTGCTTCTCTCAGCCCTCCTAGGTTCCTCATCAAGTGGAATAGGTTTTTAATTACCCTACCCACTTTTTCTGCTATTATCAAGAAATTGTGCCTGAAGCTGAGCTTTGAGTGAAATCAGATTCCGAGGTACCTCATCACCTTCTTGGTATTCATTTCTTCAGCCTGCAGGCCAAAAGGCGGGTGTGCTACGTTCCATTAACGATTTCTTAGTAAAGACTACTTCACGAAACAAAAACAATGGGTAGAAAGAGAAGAAAAGGTTAGTTTAGGTGTCCTTGTTGTGGAAAGACTCATGCAACTGCTCATAGGTAGAACCCTCCCTCTCATCACCGAAATCGTACCTTGTTGTAACTTAACGAGGGAAATCCGAGGAGGCCCCATTTCAGAATAAGGTATGAGTGCCCTGTATTCAATCAAGTCGCCAAATTAGTTCCTTTTTTTCAATGTAAAGATTCGAACCTTCCCGAAATCTCGCGGTCGAGAAAATAAACCTTTGAAATGACCGTCGGGTTCCGAGCGAGATTCGATTACAAAAAGTATATTCAGTAAAAGAATTCTGCGTCTACAAATAAATCAGTTATCCTGATGTCTGCGTTCTGCATCCTTAATAATTAGAACCTGAATAAACCGCATTTTTTCCAGTACTATTCGAGTATGAAGATCTCATCTCTGAGAAAGATTTCTTACTCAATATTGCGCTCGTTTAATGAACACGGTATCTC
The DNA here is from genome assembly GCA_035079385.1 of Aspidiotus rigidus. NCBI lineage: Eukaryota > Metazoa > Arthropoda > Insecta > Hemiptera > Diaspididae > Aspidiotus > Aspidiotus rigidus. Next base: position 5,459,275 of record JAVHKY010000030.1, read on the forward strand.
GCTGATGTTTTTCGAGGAAATGTTTTATATATACAGTAAGAATGTGTAATTCACGATAAGATAGATGCGTCAAATATTTCCGATGATCGTTAGACTCGTGCTTATCAGTTGATACTGGCATAACAATTATAAAGCAAACATTCAATATTTTCATTTTCTACACAAACAAGTATTGCTCAATAATCGTCAACATCTCAGGTTGATCGGAAAACAACAAACGATTTCTTCCTTATGCTATGTTTTGAATAGTCTTATTGGATTAAAAATAATACTTGAATTGTATTTTATTCGGAAGAGACTGCTGGGTATAATTCAGCCAAAGTCATAAAAGGCATTATTTTTGCATTAGATTTAGATTTTCTCACTCGGAATTGTAAATCATTTTTGGATAAGGAGGAGCATTCAATGTTTGCTCATAATTTAAAGAGCATTCACCGCACCTTCATCCAGTTAGAAACGATTTTCATTTGTACGTCCTTATATGAATCACCATAAATTTTTGTCAGTGCTCCTCTCGAGCTGTTTGTAAAAGTTGCATTGTTATCGAACCGGTTGATTATTATTTCTTGCTGGTTCTCGTCTATACCAGTCGTTTATGACGAAGGGTTACAAATGATGGGGAATCGTTGCGTTACGCCGTCAGTAAGAAATTATCAACCAATTCGAAATTTGGAGTACTCCCAGAATTACCTATTCTCCTTCTAGTAACCTCGAAATCGACGATTTGATGGTAAAACCAAAAAATACCATGTTTTTTGACTGTAGTTACGAGTCCCCATCTAATGTATATTACTATATGCGAGAACCAATCATCGTAAACCTTTCCCCCTGAAAATGTGCCCTATTTTCTTAACGATTTTACGTTATAAAAATCGTTTCATTATAACGCTACGACTGAGGTGGTATAATTTCAAAAGACATCGCGTCGAAGCTCGATATGCGACGCGGTCTGCGGCATTGTTCTTGCGCCGAGATGACGCATAGTACCTTTTCTAAGATTACATCACGCTATAAATTGCACGATAATAATCTCGAAGTTTTGCGCAATTTTTTCTTTATTCTTCACGTTTTTTGAAATGTCTCCAAAAAACAGGACATCTCGGTGATGATTAACATTCTCGTACAGTTCATGCCCTTATTCTTTTGTTCGTATATAAATCAAAGGGATTGCGTAGACGAATACTGCTGCTGTGAAGAAAGGTATCTCTCTCGCAGTCCTATGAAATGGTATCAAATCGATACGAACGTTTTAGAATATTCGTTTTTGCGACGTTGGTGTTTCCCACTTTTAATGATAAGATGAAGAAATATCGTAAAGAATGAAGCACCGCAATAAAAAAAAGAAGTGTTTGAATGAAAGAAGAGCTTTCCATATTGTTAGCGGAAGGTGCAAAATATCGTTCCCTTTAACAGCTAACAAAGCAGTAAATCCTGGCGTTTCATTTAAGCTTCATTTCTCAGAACCGTCGATGCCTTACAATTCCTCAGATTGAGCCCAGTTCTGTTTTCTCGTGTTTGAATTCTATGATTTTCGCTACCAACTTGTGGTCGGAGTTTTATATTTGTACTGTACGCGTGCAAGAATTTCACAGAAATACGATAAAGGTTTTCCGGGAGAAGGACGAGAGAATTTTTATCAAGAGTACAGGAAGAGTGTTTGAAGATCGACTGGAAGACAAAGTTCGAAAAGAAGAGTAGGACTACAATGGCCATATCGAGGGAACTAGAAGCGGTTTCTTGATACAAGATGAAGTCTTCAGCTCTCTGAAGATTAAGACTGTGGCTGTATTTTCTTCTGCTGTAAAACTTGGTCATTCTTATCTTCCAAGTTGTCCATTCGAATTTTGGTCGCGGTTTTTTATATTTGGCCAAAAAATGAAAAAGCAATTCAAATATCGATCAACGTGAAACCGAACAAAAGGGAGTTCAAGCTCAAAGAAGAGAAAGGGAAAATGTTTAAAGCTAACGGTCGCGTGTCGAAAATTTCGAGACCTCTTATCTCGCCGCTTGATAATCAGGGTAGAACTTCTCTTTTTTTCAAGTGCTGTCCTTGGAAACTATTTGAGGTTGCCCCTCCAGACATGTTGGACGATGAAAGAATTCCCTTTCTTTCCTCTCATTCCATTATTATCTTGTCTAGGATATGAAAATATGAACTTCTGTTTAGAGGAGAGATATCCGAGTCAGGACGTAAATTTGACAGAGAGGATATTCTTACTTGGAATAGGTTTCTGAGATGATGAGCAGCTCTGAATTTACTATGATCAATACGAAACTATATCTTTGCACATAGCCTTATTATACATCCTCTGACGTAAGAGCATATCATTATTGCATTCTTCCGCTGAATCGTACGATATCGTGTTCATGTTCTGAATAGTACGTACCATGCTCTTCACAATTTCCGATTAGAAAAAAGATAACGTCTTATTTTTCTATGATTTCCTGCGAAATCATACTCGTGCGAGTATTAAATGAGACCTCGATATAGATGATAATATTAGTGACGTTTGAACGGGAAAAGGAATCTATAATATCGAGAAAAACAACTCTAATAGAGATTATTGATACGTTAGAATGACGGGTTTTTGAACGTTTATTTGTTCAACAGTCGCCCTACTTATTTTGTATGAATAATGAGAAGTAATTTTTCATAACAAGTCGGAGGTCAAAGGTTACGTAAAGGAGATGAAAGTAAGCCTGATGCAGACGGAGAACTCGATACTTACTCCTTACCTAGCCTCCACTTACATTAAATAAAATTTTAAAAAATTATTTAACGACAAATAAAATAAACTTCTACTGTAACTAATGAATCTAATAAAGAATGGAATGGTAATTGAGATCTTTTTGTAAGAAATCGAAAATATAAATCAATGAATGAATGATATAATTGAATTACAATAATAATAAATTATAATTTGGAAAAAAAAGAAAAAAAGAAATAACATATACTAATTAAAATTGAAATATCTTGTAACTAATTAAACAATATAACCAAAATTCTTATTTTTATAATACATAATTATTAAAAGAAGGTAATTCAACCTGATGAATCTCATCAACAAGTTATTATTATTAAATTGATAATATTATTATTGTACAAACAGAAAATTTAATTGAATAAGAATGATGATTATCATTTAAATAAATATAATTATAAATAACAATTGAAATTCTAATTATTAATACTATAATTATAAATAATAAATTGAACTTATAAAAACAAATTAATCTATTGAAATATAAAATTATACATTATATCTAATTTTAAAAATGAATACAATAATAATGATAATTTTTATCAACGTATTATTTAAATTGGTCTATAAAAAATTTTGTGTATAATTTTCATAGAAAAATTTTCTTCAAAAATATTTTATACAAAATTTATATTACCTACCTGATAATGATTTTATTAGTTACCTATTTTAATGTAAAAAATAAAAAAATGAAAAATGAATGAAATAGGTCTGAGCGGGACACCTCTACAGGCAATAAAATGAAAAATGGGCGCACAAAGTTACAAAGAAAAAGAGGGAAACAAATAACAAGATGGAGGGACGTATTTGATAAACTTATGGTTAATAAAATGCACCACCGAATTGCATACGGGAGACAAGACTGAGGGAGGCCTTTCCCCGATACTCGGGCCATTTATATTTGCAATTATACAAATAAAGGCTTCTTCTTATTATTATTAAAATGATATAAATTCCAATTCAAAAATTAAATTTAAAAAAAGTCTACAATTAATTTAAATTTATTATGAAATATTGGATCATTAATTACATATACATAATAATAATATTCATTCAAATTATTATTGGATTTTTTATTTCAATAAATTATTTTTTCAGGTATAATTTATTATAATATAAATTATGGTTGAGTATTTCGTTTTTTTGGAAAATTATATCTTTTTTATCACCTACCCTCCATTGACTATTATAATTTAGGCTCTGGGATAGGAAACCTGTTTTTGGGAGGGCTTTTTGATTTTGATCATTTATATCGATACATTTTCCCAATTGCACCCTCCTTCCCCCCTTAAAACTCTAGTTCCTCATCTTTATAGTTCAGAAGTCGAAGTCTTAGCTAGTAGCTCGAATTTTTTTCAAGTCTCTGAAGGGCCTAAAGCCAAGTCCGTAAATTTTGCGTCTACGTTGTTCTAAAAATGAGACTTTCCCGTTCAAAAATATGGGTTGATACTTTGCATTTCCTTACATCCCGTGTTGAAAACGTTGCGATGCAGCCACGTTTATATCCAGACAATTGATTAAGAAATAAAATCCTTTCCAACCAACGACCACAAGGCAATAATCATCAAAAGTAGTGTGCTTAGGGGGCACAATTGTTCATTTGCTTCTCGCCAATGAAATTTCCAACATGTGCATAAACAAGTGTAATGAAGATTAAATAAAATTTATCGGTTTGTTTTGCTTCGCTTACCTCCAGCTCGTCCCGCAATATCACTCCAAGTATTCCGTTTTCTCGAATTGTTTCGTAAAGTACAATTCCCATCTCGGCCCGCTCCTTTCAGAACCCGAAAAATTTCCACTATATAGGTATAGCTTGAAGGTTAAAATCTTTCCAAGTCTCACAATACATGGTGTATAACTCGATAGTCGGAATTTTTCTACCTTTCTCTTCTTCCCCTCCCCCTTTGTTTCATACATATTGCTCGAAACTTAGAATTTTCACAAATTCCTGTAGTAGAATAAAGTATTTTTGTATATTTTCTCAAAAAGCTCCGGCTCTCAAATCCTCAGGTCAGAATTCTGTCCCCCTTTCCTCTTCTATCAAACTTGAGTTTGAAAATTCTTTCAAGTTTTGTTCACTTTCGCGAATAGTTCTCATTCGCCAGGTAGGCAAACTACTTCTCATGAAACACTGCCCCGTTCACAACAGTAAAAATAAAGGAAGGGGAGAAAAAAAAACAAAATTAATTTTAATTCTATTCTTTTATTAACGAACATTTTTGAAATTTTTTCAAAAATTAAACAGTATAAAAGTGCCGTAACACGAAAATGAACGTTAACCACGTTAACCAACGTGTTTCTGTGAGAGATCCTTATGTTACGATTTGGAAATGTTTGTCTCTCTTGACGACGTCGGATTCTCCTCCGACAGTCTCCTCTTTAGCAAAGCCTAATATCTCTAGTTCATCTAGGCTCTAAAATAGTTTAAGGTCGTACTATTATGACGAGTTCAAGAATCCCATTGATGACGTGTACGCACTTCTCACCCTATGAAGTTATCACATGTTAGCCTCCTAGTACACTACACTGATATCATCAGGACGAGGCTTCTCTACTGTTTGGCCCCAGTCCGCAGAGTCTTTTGTGGAGGCCAAGCCTCCAGAATCTTAGCCCAGCTTGTGTGGCTATAGACTTCATAGCCTAGTATCTATGTAATAGGCTTCTTTACTTAATTTTGGCCACACCTCTTAACATACACGTTTTATGTCAAAATGCACAAATCCCCTTTTCCTCTCCAGTGAATTTGCCTCCTCGGACTTTTCGTGTCTGATGCGCCGGGACTGAATTTGGCCTCATATACCCGATAGAGGAGCAGAATTTTGTGCGTTTTTCGTCGTTTCATAATCCCTCTCTGTCTTTATTTAGGCAGACCATTTCATCAAAGAGCCTTGCACATTAGATGCAACTCGATGCAAACTATGCGACAGTCGTCTCTGTCTCCTAAGTACCTTTCTAAACATAGATGAACGGAATTTTACTCTTTCATCCATCCCCTGTATTCTTAGTTGTGTTTCTCAGCCCTTTACTTTGTAATCTAGAATAATGGATGTTCAAAAACCAGAAATTAGAATATTCTGTATAGCGTCTAAAATTGTAAATCTCAAATGTCCTGGTGCAATTTGATTAGTCAAACGGCTAGAAGTAGTTGTACGTGACGTGTCTCGCTACGACATTCTTTCTTCATCATTTGCTGTGTAAGTGAATCGAAAAATTGAATTTACGCTTCAAAGAAAGATCGTTCGCCTCTCGTTTTATGTATGTAAATAATAAGCATATGAAGTCGACAGCGCAATCCTAGTTTGTTCTGTCAATTGTAGTACACATAGTATGTAGATAGACTTGGGCACATCAGTTCATTTTCGTTTCAAAGTATTTTCAAAGAATGCATCGGTATTGTACGGAGTGTGTGATAATACCCTTCGTTAACGCGGGTAGATATTTCACCGCCTACTGTAAAAGGCGTGAAAAGCGTAACAGAACGAGAAATGTTTTTCAAAGACCAGCAAATTTTTTCATATATTTCGTGTCATCCTATTTTTTGTTTTGAAGGAGACATTAATTACACAGTACGTGTACCCTCTATGTCAGTTTTTGTATCCGTTTATGCGAGTTAAATTTTCTCCCCAATGGTTGTATAGTTGGAGTGTGCGGTAATTGATTTTGTAATTGAGAAGCACGAAGTACCTATTCGATTAGTTGATTCAGGTGCTTCGCACTGCTTCAATTTAAATTTCTCGGAGAAGTATCAAGTCAATAAGGGGAAAAAGGAGTTGCAAGCTTGTAGGTTAATTTTTTAGTTTAGAGAGCAACCTTTCTTTATTTACGTATTGGTTCAGGTCATGGTGGAGTTGTTCTATATTTTACATCTTGATCTACATCTTCGTCGCAATGCTGTATTCTCTGCAACTATATCTTGTTTCAAAATTGGAACTGTTTGTTGATTCGAGCACTGAAAAGGAATGCACACACAATCGTACCATATTTATTTCATCAACGGTATAAAGTATGGGGTTTTGTTCGGTGAGGAATGGATGTCGTTAACTCTCGTCGTTTTTAGTGTTCGTTAGTTTTGCGCATATTTATGTGAGTATTAATAATTGTATACTCGAGTATTAATTACAATGCCGGTAATGAATATGAGACTCTACGAACATGTAAGACGCCCAACAAAGTATATGTAACTCGACAACTGGCTGTCGCCCACACTTTTCTCGAGGACAGTCAATTATAGACAGCCTTTAAGCCTCGAGTGTTTGAAAATATCGCTCACACTTCTATATGTTCTCAAGGTTTGAGTTTTTGTAGCTTTGGCTTTCATTCCGGACGAAGACTGACTTTATTTTATATCGTATTCATTTTGCAGACCTGAAATTAGATAATGCGAAAGTAAATTGAAATTTAATGTCGTGTATGTATAAGAGTACTTCTTTTAGTCTTAGGTTGGTTCGACCCGAGGGAATCGAGAGTGCATATGTGGCTACTTACCGTTAGAAGTGACATTAACTAGCTAAACGAAGTAGGAACACGTAGTCCGAGTCTCATTAACTGTACAGAAATACATATTGATATAATATTGTGTAGTGTGGAGTGCGCGGAGGCCGAGAGGAAAAGGAAAAAAAGCTTCTTAACAACTTTGCTTCTTGTTCGTCGCGTACTAAGTGCAATAAAATTAGCCATACACCGTAATTAAGCAGAATTTAATGTTTTTGAATTCGTTTCCCGTAGAGTATTGTTAAGTCCGAGACGTACTTTATCAATCTACGTCGTCTTCGATGGTGGGCGCGTACGAATTTGGTCTATGGAGACTTTTATGACGTAGAATTTCTCCATTGTAGCACGCATCCAATTAAATTGAAAAATATTTTCAATCAGATAGATACGTTACTCATAATTTGAGAAGTACCTAGTTAGGATTCACCGGATTCAGATTCATTATTATTAAGAAGACTGTATTTATGGTCTTGAACGCCCTATGACAGACATCAATTTTACTTGATGCTCGTGGTTAGACAAGAGATATCCCGATGTCGACCAGAATGGAGTCGAATCAATCGATCTAGTTCCGCCTAATGTTGACTGAAAAACGACTCAAAACGACTGGAAGTCGACTCTGAATCGACCACTCTGTGCTATCGAATCATCGTGCGTCGACGTCGAAACTGAATTGACTCCAGGTATTATAGATTGGTGTGGACCCAAAATCGACATCTACTTTAGGTCGATCATACGCGATTCATCGGTAAGAGACTTCCAATAGATTTCAAGGGCACGATTTGATGTAGCGTTTCAGAATTTAGGTAGAAAATGTGGTTTCGAACATAATTAGGATTGTCGATGGTCCTCGTTTTGTAATTATGACTAACAATTTTGTTTACGAAACTAAAGACACAGAATCCTTCAAGGGGTGACGGCACATCGACTTTAGATCAACATCTATAAGTCGATCAGTGTACCTTACCAAAGTACTGCTAATCGACTTAGAATCGACGCAACAGAGCAGTAGATTTCAGCTCGATAGAAAAATTTGGAGAAATCAATTCGAAATCGAGTTGAAATCAATGTCGATTTGATGTCGGTCAGTGTATTTCACCAGACAACTATAAATCGACTCGAAAGCCGATTTCAAGTCAATAGAAAAACCTGAGGAAATCGACTCAAGATGGAAGTTGATTCAAAGTCGACCAGCATGTTCTACCAGAAAACTAGAAATGGACTGCAATGTTGATCGACGCAATAGAGCAATGATTTTTTGTCGATGAAAAAATTCGAAGAGAGAGATCTTCTGGCAGAGCCAAAGAAATGAAGATCACATTTTGTGCCTACTCACCTCATTTATATTTTAAGGACACGTCTGCTTTGTGGTGAAATCATGGCCTAGCTTGTGAATTTTTCTCACACAGGCGTACGCCCTCGTCCTTGGACTAATATAGGCCTAACGGACAGTAAGATAAGCTATCTAGCTCAGAGGAGTCTCACTCGCACCGCTCGTTCGCCGTGACGTCATCTGCTTGGGCCCTCTCTCTTCCTCACTCTTTTTATTCTAGGGAACTCTCATTCCGCTCTAACAGTCTCCGCTATACTAGGCCTAATAGTTATACTGCTAGTGTCTCTCTTATCTTGGGCCCCGAAGTCACAGCTGATGACGTCATATTTGCAGATTGGGGTACTACTCCTTAGCCTCCACTATACTGGTCTATACTGTACAGTAGGTGCACTAAATATAAAAGGCGTACTGTTAGCCTTCATGAAACCAAGCCTAAAATTAGGCCCAAAATACAGAAGTACAAAAGCCTATACCAAACCACTTATAGATTACAAAGATGAAAGGAGGTGGATTGAACTCACAGATTTCAGAATCAAACTCGGAGTTACATCAGTTGATGGTATCATCAGCTGATGACGTCATGGTTTATTATAAAGGAAGAGAAGGGATATCGTATACAGGATCACTAGGAGGTGGGGAAACTCGAAAGAGTGGTGTGTACTCGCAAATTTTAGGATTCAAGACTCGCTTTCAGAATCATGTCTAGGGTTCCTTTCCGGGAGGTGAGGAACCTACTCGTGGGGGCGATGTGAGCTCGCAAATTTTGGAATTAGGGGTCAGGATTCAGAAAACTTCAGGAAAGATATGAAATATGTCAAAATCGACGTGGCTATAGTGAGTCGGAATAGAGTCAACATTCATCGACCGCTTATCGACTTCGAATTGAGGTCGATTTGAAGTCGACTAACGTACATTATCGGAGAATTACAAATTAACTTACAATCGACCCAAGACAGCAGTCGACTTCAGGTCTATAGAAAAAATTGTCGACACCAGATCAACGTCGATTTGAGGATGATGTTAAGTCGACCAGCGCACATGAAGAGGCGCCTATAAAATGATGTGAGGCTGTGGTGAGTGGTCTCACCTAATCTCCTGACGAGTCTTGAAAACATCACGGATAATGGCAAACTTGGTCTCTGGAATTCCAAAATTCGTGATTTTCTGTTGTTATTATTGTGTATGAGCAGACTTATAGCTTTTCCAATTTCATGCTCATACTTCTTGTAAAATAGGCGAATAACAAAAGTTCGACAAAAGTTTTGATTGGTGAATCGTTCACATTCGTACCCACCCCTACGAAGTGATAGAATCAATACCGAAATCGATTTCTCGACAACTTTTTTTATCGTGACTTTCGCAGGTTTGAAGGGGTTACTGCAGTAATTTATACTTTACTTTAAGTTCATGTACTTCGAATTCAATTCATAAAACAATGGGGGAAGTGGAAAATACGTGTATGCAAGTTCAGTTCGGTATTTGAGTGCATCAAGTCAATACAGTCAAAACTTTTTTGTTCGTTTGCGTTATTTTTACGCGACCACCGTGTACATAATAAATTGATTTATAAAAAGACTTCGACTAGCATCGCTTCGTCTTGATAGATACTAAGCATGCTTTCTCCTATTTTGATATGTTGTGGGAGATTCACTATATTCCGAAATAGAAACGTGACTAGATGAATTAGCTTTTATTTTTGTGCCTCCCTTACTCATTGAAATATGAAGAACGCCAGGGCATTCAACCGCTTGATAATATAATTCCTCCATTTTCTGTCAAGTGTTCCACGTTTGACTGTCAAATTTCCTGTAACGGGTGAATTTGAGGTATCTTTCTCCAACTTTTTTGATCGAGGGTGAGTTTTTGCCATTGGAAACTCTAATATCCTCGCCATCTTGTAGATGATCTGGTGGTATCCCTATATATGAAATCTATTTTGTTGCTCTTTTCTCTCTTTATGCCAACAGTCCTATTACCTCGTGTCTGTTATCCTCTCACTATTCTCACTCTCCTCTCACTTGAGTCCAAGAATGCTTCCAGTATCATTTGTTGAGTTTTAGAGTTTTTATGTGAGAGTTGGTATGATGCATTACATGAGGATTTTGATGGCCAACTTTTTCTGTTCATTTTTGTGTTATTCTTACAAGAGTTATTTTTACCATTCTTACTAGATGCGATACATTTCTGGTTGGTAATTCCTCTTATATTACTTCCGCATTCCTGATCTCATCTTCTGATTATGTCCGAAAGTCTTCTCGTGTCACTCAAGGGAAGGGAGGATTCTGGAACAAGGAAGTAAACACATCAAATTTCTGCTTCCAGTGACCTCAAGCGGAATGGTGCGAGAATGATTTTCCTTGACTTCTTGCCGCGTCCTTCCACGTACACTGAACTGCTCTGGAACATTTATGTTCGCATCTTCTTTAAGGAGTAGGCTTTGAGTTTTGTATCTGTGGATCGCGTAGTGTAATAATATGTGAGCTGAGGATTCTGCTAGTTGACCTTCAGCCTAGTATATGAAGTTCACCAGATAATCAGTTTCCCCTCATCCGCAATCGAAAATATCGGGAGTGCATGAAGTCAATAATAAAGAATTTTGTTCTTGCGGATATTATATAATTGGAAATTCGTGATTTGCAATCTCGACGACGAAATAATTCGTCTTTTCATCCAGAATTGACAACCTGTTGGTTTGTAGTCGTGCTCGAGACAGGAAAAGTTGTCATCGTTTCTTTTTCATCGAACAAAAGCTGTCGATTGCGTGATATCTGCTTCTTCGTGCTATCGACTCGTTCAGGAAATGGTCTTGTAAAATGATATCTTTGAGGCGTTCTGAAAAAGCACTTATCATGCTGCGATGTCATTCAAAATACCTTTTTTGAGCATAATTACTATATTTACGGAAAATGCTGAGTGTGGACAAGATTGGCGCGAATGTTTATCGTTAATCGCTCTTTATTCTTGAGGAAGGGAATGTAGGAAGTTAGACGAACAATCTGCGACTCTGTAACCATGGCTACGACGACGGCATTCCTTGTTTTCGAGACCATAGTAAATCGAAAATCTGATTTCACCGTCAGCACACAGGGTACAATGCTCTTTCTTCTCGTTACGCAGGAAATGTGACACGCGAGAAGTTCGCAGCGGCAGGATACGATGTATCCTCATCGACGTCGCGTGCACGAAATTTTGGGTCCTGTGTACGCATCGGCATCGTGCGGTCGACCCTCTCTCGTGTCACCGTGGCGCGCGAGAAAAAAGGCGAACTTTATTTCGCTTAGGTGTTCTCCCAAAATTGGACGACTTGTTTCGCGTGCTCCTGTTACCTAAATTTTGTGAAAAGTTACCCGTTACCATGGCGGCCGGCGGCACGGTTCGCTCGCTGGTCGTTGGCGTTTTTCCGTGTCTTTTTATAACTGGGCTGTATAATTATGGGGGTCAATATAAACATACCGCGCGCTATCGCGTTAGGTGGCTAATTTATATCACTTAATTTCTCAGACTAAATATTGCTGCGGGAGAAATAAGAGGGCGTTTGTCCAAGAAGTTAAACGAAAAATTTCAATTTTGCGAACACAGTATACGTAATAAATGATGTTGTTCTTGTTTTTTGTTTTTTTTTGCTGGAGATACAGTGCACGTACTCGTGTACTAGACTTGCATACATACTACGTTGAATGGTAACAAAATTACTTAGTAATTAACCCAGGTGAGAACGAACAGTATATCGAACGAGTATACGTGCCAAAAAATTACGCTTCTATAAAATTCGCGACGTGTAATAAGCGTGTAAGTATTCCGAGCAGTTCGTAAAAAATTCTTAATTCGTGGTGGAATTGGCTCTTCTAGTGTGACGAGAAGAGCGAACTATTCAAACGTGAGAAATTTGAACATCGAAGTATGCGTGTCGCGTTAAACCAGATTTTGAGATTGCCATAAATACAGGTATCATATGTACGACGCTGTCATAAAATCATGAATGATGTTTCATTAAGCGCGAAAGAAATCATGTAGACCATTATACGTCTGTCAGCGTTGAATTAGGATTTGATGGGACGAAATTCTGGAGGGATAAACTCGACGAATTATTGATACTGTACAAATATTATTTGTCCACGTACCTACCAAAATTCATCGTTCGAGCTGCGTTTTGGTGTTTATTTTGCTCCTCGACTCGTTGGGGTTTGTCAACTGGATGGTAGGTGTACGTTGCTAACTTTTACTCTCGAGGAAAGTAAATAAAGAGAAATACGATTAATTTAGATTTCTCGAAACTGTTTTTCTTTTTTTTGAAAATGGCGATAACCGATGTTTCTTTATTAGTTTCTTGCTCGAATCGAATTAATAACTCGAAGCTCTTCCAATTCTCGGGAAATATTTTCCAGATGGTTCTATAATATGATTTGAAGGATGATTTTTTTATTTAAAGAAAAAATAGGTAAGACTCTTGGAAAAATTCCATACTCGAGAGATGTAAATCTTTCTCATTGTTCTGTAGTTCGAAAAGGAAGAATAGGAAAAGTATCTAGCCGGGTGAGAGGGGAAAACAGCCTTGGTCGCAAAATGTTCAGAAAAATGGACCCATTCGCCCACCCGTGTGGGCCGCCGAGCCATTTTTAGGAGAAAATCCAAATGGCTGTATTCCAGGCAATAATGAGGAGACATTTTAGAAGATGTGGACATGTATCCACGGTACTTTTAAAAAGAAATTATCCATAGCAATTACGAAACTTCAAACCCACTTAACAAACAGAATCGGGGGGTAGCACCTGGGAAAATTCATTAATTTCATGCGTCATGCCTCCAATTATAAAATACTTCACTATTCCAGTCCTCGGTGAGGTGGAACATTCCCCAACAAATCAATGTTTGTTCTGTGATTTCTTTATCAATAGTGGGGTAAGCTATGACTGCTACCGCAATAGCCCGCGTGGAATCAGTAGTCGATATTCGGGCCGAATAATACGCACTCCTTACATTTATTTTCTTTACATTAAAGTATTCATTTTTTTTTTTCAAGTTGCAGCGGCACAAATTATGTTACTGGGAGTCGTGCACTTGCGTGAAGTTGGAGAATTCCTCCCCGAAATAAGAGAATAACACTTCAAAAATTGAGGTGTATGAGCAAGGCAATATAAGGAGAAAATCTCCTTCGCTTGTGAGCGCGAGGTGCAGGAGAATAAGCGGAAATTCTCGATCTTCCAGGAGATGAAAAAAATTCAGGGATGGTTTTCCAATTTCCAGATCTAAATAATGTAAATTCCTGTATGAAATTATTTGCAGAGATCGAAAAAAAAAAAAAATTGAAAATTTTTTCAAATCGCCCGCCTATTGTTCGAGGAAAGTTTTCCTAGTCCCTCCCCTATCATAATATATAGGTTGAAGGTCAAAATTTTTCCAAGTCTCTGCTATCATATATTACGACTCGAGAGTCGAAATTTTTTCCGAGTTCAATCCGAGCTATGGATGATGTGTGGCGGACTTGAGCCATTTTTATTTTTCGAAATAACTCTCCATAGAACAGGTTCCCTATTGAAAATTCCTCGAGCACAAAGTAGCCCTGGAGTGCGTGGGATCTTTGGGATATCCATTTTATTTTCTTGAATAGAAAGAAAGCCTTTGACTTCCACTTTCCCTAAATTTTCGCGAATGCCGAGTTATGGTCTTTCTTGTACCAACTTAAAAACGAAATTCCTACGATTTTAGCCAAGCTTTTACAGTAATGTATCCTGAAAAGCTATATTCGCCACTTTGGGGTACACTGAGCGATTTTCTCTAGTGTTTTGCAACACAAACCGTTCACTTTACTCCCTCGTGACGAAAATAGCTAATTCGTTCTCATTCGCTTCCGTCGGCATCATTCAAAGGGAATTTTCACGTATCCTCCCGTTTTGTTCGAACGCGGGGCGATCGCCGTCTTCTAACCGCGAGCTTTCGCCGTATCATTCGCTTTCTTCGGCATAACCCAACGAGAATTTTTGCGTATTTTGCTGCTTCAATCGAAGGCGAGGGCGATCGCCGTTCTCTCACCGCGAGCTCACGACAGGAGACGATCTTCTTGTTTATATTACTCTACTCATGAATGCCAGTTTTTGAAATATTGTCCCCTTATCTCGGGAGGGGATTCTTCCACTTCACCAAGTGCACGAATTCCAGTAACACAGTTTGTATCGCTGCGACTTGAGAAAAAGGAAAATAAACATTTTAAAGTAAAGAAAGTGAATTTCAGGAGTGTGTATTCTTCAGCCCGAATAAATGTTCATTTGTTCCACGCGGTCTATTGCGGTAGCAGTCATAGCTTACCCCGGTATTAATGAAAAAAATTATAGCAATACACCAAAATTGATTTTTGGGGAATATTCTACCTTACTGAGGACTATGATACCGAAGTATGTTGTGCTTGAAGTCGGAGGGTATCAAATAAATGAATATTCCCAAATGCCACCCCCTGATTTTTATTTGTTAAATAAGTTTGAAGTTTTTTTATCGCTAGAAATGAGGGAAAATAATATGGATGATTTCCCCGGAAAAAATACCATGAATGCACCTCCACATCTCTTGAAAGTCTCCAACTTTCATCGCTCTACAACCATTATTGTCTGGGATACCGCCATTTACATTTTAAGCCTAAAAATGGCTCTGCAGCAGGTCCAATTTTTTAAATATCGAGTTTCCTCCTGGAGGACGACATTACAATGGACATTTAAAACATGTTGCAACGAAGGCCGTTTTCTCCACTTACCCGACCGGAGCCTTTTTCCTGCATTCTAGAGAATCAATCCACTTCTTCGAACGTCCAGCGAAATCACCCCTTCCTGTACGCCAAGTTCTGAACGGGTACACGTGAATGAAGAAAATTACGGTGCAGTGATTCTCCCAAGCATTACAACTTGTCTAGTCACGCTCCACCAATCCGTCAAATTATCAGAAACCATCTCTTGAAAATAATTCGAGGAATGGATGAATTAATGAAGAAACCAAATTCCTAAACTAGCGCAAATTAGATACAAATACTCGAGAGAGTCTGAGAGTACTTTTTGAGAAAAGGCTGTAAAATACTTGACTTCGAGAATTTTTGTTCCTTTTTTCAAATTCCGCAAATCAATACAAAATCTTTCCATTTTTCATGAAAAGCAATCATGAAAAGGAAATTATGAAAAAATATTTATATTGTATTTAGATGAGAGTAATTTTTTATTTGCAGATTTTCATTATTCGTCTTCCGCTAGCAAAAATACAAAAATATTTTCTGCCTTTCTCGCCTGTTACGTGTATTCTAAAACTGTAATTCCGCTACGAGAAAGTTCGTGTTGGCGAGAAGAGAAAGGGGGAAGGATAGACACCACAACTCCCATACGGAGAAGAAATTTTTATTTTTATGTGACAGATTAGAGGGGGAAGATGGTGGCAGTGTGTTAAGATGAACTAGGTGTTGTATAGGGTAAGAAGTACCACTCTTTCCGTCCCTTACACAACTCACTTTTTCTTTTCTCTTTTTGTTTTTTACATTTTTTCAATTGATTTATTAGGTTTAGGACGTAGGAATGTGGGATTTCGTTTTAATTAGGTTTTAGTATCTGATTCATCAACCTGATATGGTTCCACTTACTTTCAAGTATTTCCACCTTGGATCACTTGAACAATGTTCAACTAAAACCTGAAGAGATGGTGCGATGAGATGCGAGCAGTGCTGTGAAAAGTGGAACTCTTCTCTTTTAACACACGAATATTGAGCAACTGTAATGGAGAATATCCCATTTCTGGTGTTGTAACACAGAATATATACCAATTGATTTTACAATTTTAACACCTGTCTCAGCATAGCCATCTCCTCACCTGAAACTGGTTCAAAGACCCAAAATCTTTTGCAAAAATTTTGTCTTTCATATGAAACCACTCGTTCTAATACTCCCAGGGAACTAAAATGTATTTGAAAAGACGAATAATTTGATATACAACCTTGGAGAGACCTGTATTATTTTTTCGATCAAACTGACTCAGGAGAGTCCATATTTGCGTCGGATTTTATCATAGAACCTTTTCTATTGTGGCAGGGTCGTTTGAGAAAAACGTCTGCTATCCGTTGTCCATCTTCGAGGAAACGTAAGCTAGAACCCCTGGAACCTACTTCCGGGACTTGAATAAAATTCGATCATTGGGCTACATGTGGAAGAGTACCTGGAAAAATGTCGACTTTCGAGCTATATCTGTGAGAGAGGCGAGGAACTTGAAGAAATTTCGATCGTTGAGCCGTGTACAAAATGAAGAAATTCAAACTGTGTAATGAGAATCACGGTTCCGTAGGGGTGGGAAAATACAGAAGCCTTTTAAGGGCCTGACTTCGGGGACTCAGAAAAATTTCGTTGTTCGACTTATATGATATCTAGGGACTCGAAAATTTTCCGACCATCAAAAGGGAGATTTAAAAAACAATGGTTGAAATAGAACTCGTAAAAATCTACCCCTACCCCTTCAGGATATTCTCTGCTCATTTCAATTAATACGAGTATAATTTTATAAAAATGACTTGTGAGTAGCGAACGGAGTGAATTTTGACTTTTTTTTCTCATCTCCAATGGTTTTGATAGGCTTATGTCCCAACTGTACACTCTTATCAAACCGAAATGAAACCCGAATAATGCGACAAGCTTTCGCAGTTTTTCCCTATTTTGCCAACGAAATTGGTTTATTATAAGCTCTAGGAGGATAAAGAAGAGAACGCAGAAAGTAGGAAGATTTCTGCTCCACAAACTTGTAACAATCCAGTCATTCTTTTTAGTGAGAAATTTGGTAAGAAATTACCTTAGCTTCTCGTATAGTTTTTCCTCACAACGGGTAATTTTCGTTCTACTTCTTTCAAATCTCAAAAATGAGAACGAAGCAAAGGTCGCGCTGGTTTTAAATTTCATCTTCCATTACTCTCTCGTCATTCATTTTACACCGAACGATAAATTCTATATTCCGAGCTTTTGCATACTCCAGCTGAAGAATAAAACTAATGGTGAGATTATATGAGAATTTCATTATAGCGTTAAATTATTTCCTTGCTCCATACAATTTTGATATTTTCTTTTCTTCTCTTTTTTCTTCTCTCTCCTTCCTGAACCAAACCGAAGAATGGAGTTTATCGTCGACGTTATGTACTTCTATAATTACCTATTTTAATTTCGAATTCAATTGATATAATGAGAAATAGGGTTGTTTATCGTGGGACCGTGACGTAGTACGCATGGAATTATATTTTGTGAGTAATCTAGATAATTGCGATCGTAACGCGCATCTGGTTGCTGTACGCAAATTAGGAAAGATATTGCGACTTCTCCGTCCGTATTATTTGTATACCTCGCTTGATCTTGACAAAAGAGAACATTTTCACTCTATGCTCGCCTGAAAGTTCTCAATATCAGAAACTGTCATCTTTTTCGCAATCATATCAAAATGTTAAATTTGATGATGTTCATTTCCTATATCGTATGCATTAATAGGGTTGCACGTGCTATGGAGATTATTACAGCAATTGTTTGTATCTCTGTTTACAGGCTATGGAGTTCACGGCGAAGATGACACTATGGGACCGACATTCATCAAAGAACCGCCGAACAAAATAGATTTCTCTAATAGTACCGGTGCTACTTTGGAGTGCACAGTTAGAGGGAATCCGGCTCCGGAAATTATATGGCTGCGTTCGGACGGTACCGCTGTCGGCGAAGTGCCTGGTCTTCGACAGGTGTGTATACGCTCAATTATATCATGTCACGTCATTCTGTCGCGTCGAAAATACGAATACATACATGTACATCATAATGTTTAGTTTTCCTGTGGGAATTGTTTCAATGTATGCAATGACGCATTTTCAGAAAATGTTTACTATTGTTCGTGTAGCCTTTTTCGTCAATGGGAGGGGAATGTGTAATTTTGTCGTCACTTGTTGATATCTTACATGGGTGTCATGGCTTGAAACCATGCACAATTATAATTTTTTCTTCTTGCATACTATTATATTATTTGGTGTGGGCACAAGAAAGGTAGTTCTCGACGACGACTCTTGAATTTAGTTGCTACTGGAGAGCGATGCGTTTGAAGAGTAATGAAGAGCATGAATCTTGTTGTTAGAGGGGCATGGCAGTGGCATAGTTATACCAAAATTTCGGGAGCGGGAGTGAAGACTTTTTTTTTTAGTCGTATAAGAATAGATTAGGAATTTTATGGCAATCGCCCCTCTCTCCTCAACTATGTCACTTAGATATGGTGGAAGCTATGAGTAGGGAAATGAAGGAGACCGAATTTTCGTCAGACTGCCCGATGAACCGTGTCGATTCCTATTTCGACCGAAAGTAGACTTGAAACCAATGTCGTTTTTGACTCCACTTATACCTCTCAATGTCGACCGCAAATGAACCGTACCTCTTCACCATAGACTCATCGTCTACGTTGGAATCAAATTGACTCCTGGTATCACAGATTGATGTCAACTACAAGTCGAAATCGGTTTTAACTCGATTAGCTTATTCACCGGCATAAGATGTGCATTGCGTACATTTTAGGTGCACAATTTCGTAGGGTTTCTAATTCGAGGTGAAAGATTGTCGATTTTGATTCGACTTCCAATCATTTTTGGGTGATCTATAGAGGTCGACATCGGGCGGAATTAAATCGTGAGTTGACTTTCGGTCGAAATCGCAGTCGACATCGGGTGGTAGCATATCATCGAATAGAAATAGTATTTTTGTTTCCAAATAATTATAAAATGCTCCGTTTTTTAATTTTTTTTCTAATTCTTGGATCGTGCCTTCATCTCCAAATATTTCATTTACGAGCGTTGTAACAAAACCGTTGCAGTCTGAAAGAGAAAAGGAAACTTTCATTAATTTAATAAAAATTTAGTGTACTTTCTCGACCTCATTTGATGCTATTCACCGGAATATTAGAGTACTGATAGTGCAGTAATCAACTTTTTTACCATTCCAGTACATACCCATAACTTTTATGACGTACCGGTACTAGAATTTCAATCAATCTGATGAGGTGGTCAATGACCAAAAACGTGCTTGTATCGTGATGAATGAAATTATAACCTTGCGGATACTTTTCTCCATTTCGAAAAAATTTCTCGTTTTTCCGTCCACAAAGTTCACTGTCGTCATAAAATTCGTTTTTTCCTCATTCATCAACAGCATACGGAAATCGGGTTCTTTTTTTGATTCGAATCAAGCTTGAAGTTTTCACGGGTACAGTTTATTGATAAAACTTTCATCGGTTTGGTCAAGATTGTAATTCATAGCTTCTTCGCAGACGATGCGTGCAACGGAAATACATGGCCAAAGATGATAACAATAATAGCAGTTACTAGGTGATCCGAGAGTGAATTCGGATGCTAGAATATTTGTGAAGGGTGGAGTGCAAGAGAAGAAGAAATAGTAGAATGTTTCGAGTTGTGAAAAATTTCTCATCGTATAAGTTTTAATTTATAACGTTTTTTTCTTTTCCTTCTGAATTCGTGTTTGACTTTCACCTGAAGAACCCACAAAATGATGAAATTCTTGAGTAATTACATGGTATCAGGTTAGAATCAAAAGAAGAACATTTTTTCATATTTTTATCTATTTTATAATTGAAGCTGTTTTGGTTTGGCTCGATCAAAAAAACTCTATCCTATCATGGAAATTTTTGTTTATTATTAGGCAATTTATGCGTAGATTTACTCCGTGCAGATTCCATGTGCGAATTTGTATTTTAATGAGTAATAAAAGCTCTACTCCTTTACTACAGTATGTAGTGGACCTAAATTTTACCTGACGTCTGTATGAGAACTAAAACGTTCAATCAAACCTTGTAGCAAGCGTCAAATTTAAAGAAACTCTGAATTTGGAGCTTGTTGTTTTGTTTGGTTCCAGTTTTATTGTATATCTATTGTATAGTGTGCTTCAAACGATAGAAAGTATGGAAATATAAATTTTAATTCAAAAATCAAAATAATATAAAGAAATTTATGAAAATATTTTTCGTGGAAAACATCTATAAATTTAAATTTGATACAAAATATTGGATCACCAATGATAATAACAATATTTATTTAAATTATCATTAAATTAAATTATTTTTCTTATTCAAATTGGATTATTTTTGAGTAATTCATGTATAATTTATTATAATTGAAATTATGTTTGAATAATATTTTGTTTTCTTCATAGAAATATAATGTCTATAATTTTTATATTACAAAGATTTTCATAAAAATCTTATAAAATATTGATATTAATTTCATTAAAAAAAATATTTCTTTTTCTTGGCTACTCATGTGTATGAAAACGAATATCATATTGAGCGGAAATAGTTGATTATCCCTAATTTGATTACTGTTTTTCCTTCATTGGTAATGATCTTCTATTTTTAATTTCGAGAAAATCAATTTAATCGGGTGTTTTCAATTCATTCTATTTCAGCAATATTAATTAGAATAATATTTCTTTTATTCATTTAATTATTTTACATATTGATGAATCTTCAAACCCTTTGAATTAATTGAAACAATAATATTGATCATATAAATTTGAAACCTATATATTTTTAAACTTTTAAAGACATTATGTAATTTATTCATATTTTCAAAATTATATAATTTTACCATCAAAAATGAATAATTCAAAAAATTTTAATCATATAATAATATTTAAAATTTCTAATCATATTAAACCAAAATGATATTTTTTATTTTTCAATGGAGAAATTTTTATTAGTTCAAACGTTCTGTGAAACTTATGGGAAAAAAAGATTTTTCTTTTTTTTATGTGAATCCACAAAAAATAAAATTAAAATTATTTCTGTATTCAATTTCACCTTCAATTATTAGAAAATTATTAGGACTGTTTATAACAATAAAATCAATTATTATACCATTTTTTCACCTTATTTAAATTAATCAAAATTTCTTATGATGATATAGGTAATTAGTAGAAATTTTTACCTATATTTTAATATTATTTTGATACTTTTAATTTCTTTTATCGGTTCAAATTATCTACAGAAAGAACCTTACATTTTTATTGTAAAAAAACCTATAATCATTTCTTTTATAATATTTATTTGTATTTATCTCCAAAAAATTATCATTAAAAAAATTATTAAATAAAAATTACTAAAACATATAAAAAATAACTATAAAGTTCCAAAAACAAATAATAAATGTACAAATTCATAAATATAATAGGAATTATTTTAATAAAATATTAAGATTGTCAAATTGATAAAGAAAAAAAAAAAAAAAATGTTTAGGTATCGTTTTATAAATAAAATTATAAATATTCTCGAGCCTAATTCTAAATCAAATTCAGGTATTCATTGAGATTCACGTTCATGGAAGACAAAGTAATTCTATTAATAAAATTATTATTCATATGAATGAAAAATTTATATATTGTCAACTTGAATATCTTGATGAATATTGAATCTAAATATAATTACAATAAAAAATATGTATATCAAAATTGATTAAATGTCATCAGATTAAAATTTTATAATAACTCGATTAAAACTAATTTGTAAAAAGTAGAAATGGTGAAACATGACTCCTGCAATGGTATTCAACTGTTGAACAATTTTCCTTCTTCGGATCTTTGTTAAACTTTATTTGTAGGTCTTCTCAGGCTTCATGACTCATTTGTGTTCTTGCTGATGTACGAGTAGCTTCTCGATGTGTTCTTGTTTCCTATCTGTCACTCTATTTTGTACCTTGTGAATGGAACTTTCATCATTCAAAACCGCGGTCGGTAAATAGATAAATTACTTATGTACTTGTATTTTGTTTCTCCTCACAGAAAGTATGGAGCTTGGCTAAAAAAGGAATAAAATTCAACTGAGAAAAAGTGCAGACTACCTCGAAAAAGGGCACATACTAGTTGAAGAAAGTGAAGTTTTACCGAAATATTTTCAAGTCTCTTTATTCATGCATAGGCAAAGGTTTTCAGATCTTTATGCTGATATAATGGACAGAGCTCTTCTTAGTCGTTCGAGTAATTCAAGATGACTTAGTTTGGAAGTATGTTGAGGTCACCCAGATGTACATCGGGAACCGAACATCTTATTCCTCGCCAAAATTGAAATTCGCTCACACTTGGCTAAATGTTCACCTTGATTTGTAAGATGATTTGCTTGACAAAGTTTTTTAACTGTGTGAGTGAAGCAAAAAATTCAACTAAAAAGAGGGTTTTTTTTTCATCGAATCCGTAAATTGTTGAAGGGTGAGCCCTAGTAACTGACATATTCTTTAAAATTACTTCATCATCTACCCCCTTTTGGCAATGGGACCAGAAATCATACTCCTCTTTCATGAAGGTGTGATTCGCAAATTTCATTGTACAAATACTTATAATTTAAGAGGTTTCTCCGTTAATATCATAGCTATACTCTATTTTCTGGTGTCAAATTTTTTGTAAATTCATCGCTTTCTTTCAAAATTACGAGAGGATCGAAAATCGGATTTCATTACTCATGTAGGGTTCTCATATTTTGCTCTTCATTTGTATCAAACGTGCAAGAAAATGTCACATATATTTAAAGCCCCCAGTCTGCCGTCAAAAGCGTTCACCTACGTAATGTCTATGTTGAGGAAATTAAATTGGTGCTACTCACGATATATGTAAGCCATCTTGTTACATATTTGTAGAGTAGAATAAAAATTGATGAACGATAAGGCGGTATTATACGGAACATAAACCAGTTATCTCAGAGGCGCTGTGCTTGAGATATTATTATTCACGAGGTACGATGCGGCTAGGTCCTTAAAAAAATTAATCCGTAAAACATGTGTTTCCAAAACTGGTCAAGAACGCAAATTGTAAAGTATTGGATTATTGTATTTTAAACGAACAAATCTGTTATTTATTAAATTGTGCTCGTACAATTTGTATTATTATTTATTTTGTTGGCATTGCTATCCCTACGAGTGTACATATGCGGATGGTTATTCAACGAATATTGTGTGAACCGAGAGCGGATATTCCTATTTCGTGAAATTATATAGTATATACCTAGTCCAAAGTATTATCAAATTAGAGGGACGTCGTTGTTTCCTCTGCGATGATTGTAATGACGTACCCCCATTCATTATGTGTATCTGTACTGGCAGTCTGTTGTTTGTTCGCTGATGGTATTATTTTTTGTGCCTATTTTACAGGTTCTTCCGAATGGAAATTTGGTGTTTCCTCCTTTCAGGGCAGAGGACTATCGTCAAGAGGTGCACGCGCAGGTTTACGTGTGCATGGCCAGAAACTCGGTGGGCTCGATCCATTCACGGGATGTTAACGTCAGAGCAGGTAAAAAAGAACATACGATTCTACTTCCTTGGTTCTATGATCATATTGTTTTCTTTCAGCATCATGAATAATATTATAATTCTTACTATTATGGTGCATTGACAGGAGCCGAATTTTCTCGAGCAATTTCTCGTACATTTTCAATTGTCAGAATTATGTACAAATGAGGGCATGAACGAGAAATGAACGTCTATTTATACATGCGTAGAAGTGCTGAGTCATCCTTCATAATATTTGTTATTTTATTCAAATTTTTGAAAACGTCCGCAGAATTATTCCATATAGACATGCTGTTACGATAATTTAGTTGTTGCACTTCAATTTTGTAGCTTATGGGGTTTACTCAATATTTTGGCCAGCCATCCGTTGGAAGCGTTACGATTGGCAAAATTGAAACAAGAGTAGGCGATTTTCCTAAGAGTAATCCCAAAATAGATTAAGAACAAAGCTAAAATTTGAAAATTGTGAGAGAACGAAATTTGTAAAGCGTAAAATTCTCTACAATTCATTTTCTCTCATGAATTGAGACCGATTTAAGAAAATCTCCCCTTCCCTATCTTCCACACTGCCCTTTTATGGGCGATTCTAGCGCTATCCGACCCAAAGTGAAGCACGTCTCAGAAAATATGGTTAGAATAGAATTCACTCGCAGAATTTTACATTTAGAATCTCTGAAAATATTTGAAAAATCAATCTTTCTTTATGTTGTACGATTTTTTTCTTTTGAAAATGTGAAAAGAATGAGTCAACCCCATTAAGACGCAATGTTGAAACACGACTATCACTGAATATCGTATACGGATTTCCATGTAGCCAGGGTGTCTACGAGATCAGGCATTCAAAAAAAGTCGAGATATTTTCAAATCAGTCAGGAAGTTTGGAAGAAGCCAGGGAAGTTGTAAAAAACGTCAGGAAAAAATCACAACACAAAAAATTCGTTAGAAGTATTGATATATAAGATGGATTTCAAGAATGAGTATCATTAGGTTCAAAAAACAAAGAAAAGTTGAAAATGAAAAATTTTATGTACTTGTAGACACCCCGCATTCTTGTCTTGAAGTTCTGTGACAGTGGCTTTATGGCGAGCCATCTTATGTGCATTTACTGAGTGGTTTATTTTTTTGGAGTACCTACCGAATTAAAAGGGTACTGAAAAATTCCTGAGAATGACGTTAAGGTCACTCGAATTGGAATGAAGGGGTGGAAAGTTGACGATACCATCCTGAATTCGCTCTGATTTTAAGGTCAGCTTTTTGAAATCTTGATCGCAAGCCCGAAACGGATAGAGGACCGTCCAAACCATATTTCGTTTTCTTCTGATTGTACATTAATCCTTCAGTTGTGGACTGTGGCTATAAGTGTGTATTCAAGTCCTTGTTCTTTAGAGGTTCACTCTATATTGGGAAATTCAATTCGATTCTTAAAGCTTATTCAAAAAGAGTTGTTTGTGCCAAGTTCGTTGATTTTAAAGAATGACCGCCGCAAATCGGGCAAAATGATGACCTTTCATTCGCTCTTCGCGAGTCTCTTTGCTCGACCACGTTGATTGAGGCGAATGAGAAACCTGTTTTGGGGGACGGAGGGGGGGGGGGGAATTTGTAGATTTTTATTTCAATACTTAATTTTATTTGATAGATATTTTTTCAAATCTCCTTCTTGATGTATACTGCCTAATGATCGGAATTTTTCCTATAGCTTCTACCCCTGAAGAGAGATTTTGGGTGCTTGGATGTTGTATTTTCGATACTATTCGATAATTAGAAGAAAATTATGGGAAATACGTATTTTTCAGTGCTTTCATTCATTCTCGACCGAAATCATTCGATTCCCGACCAAAAGTACATGATATTTTGATGAAATAGCAAATTTGATATTAAATCCTACCATTTTTTATGTTCTAAACGAATATTATCCGATTACAGACCAAACTTCAGTATTTTTTTACCAAAAGTACCCGATTTTAGGCGAAATTTACCAACTTTTCGTTCACAGTTTCGTGATTCTGGACGTTATTTCTCAAATTTGTCTTTTTCGGCCTCATTCGGCTTTCGACCGTGTTTTCGGCATTTCTGGGCGAAATTAAATTCATTTCCCAGGCTCTGCCCGCCTTTAGCAAAAGAATTCGACTAACGCCGAGGAATTTGGGTTCTGGTCATTACCATGCACTTTTCCGGACGACTTTTACAAGTAACCCATTTTATCGGGGGAGAAATGAAGAAAATAATGGGCGCTGTCCGACAAACCTTGAGACTAGATTTCGACCTCTGAGCTATATATGATAGGAGGAGGTGAAAAAATTTCGACTTTCAAGCTGATGGAAAAGGGACTTGTAAAAAATTTGAATATTGAGCTGTATTTGTTAGGGGAAAACTTAGAAAAATATGGATTTTTGCGCTTGAATTCCCAAGGGGGCGAGGAACAAATTTAATCTTTATTTAGAAAAATTATAAACAAAGAAACCCGCCAGAAACATCGACTAACACCGGTAATGGAGACAATCCCGAGCAGCTAACGAAGTAGACCACGATTTTTTTCTCTAATTCTCCTCCCACCTCGGATCGCAAGTCTCTCGTATTTTTTCCCGAATAGCCCTCGCCCCCTTTGGAACCATAAGCAATCATATATACAGTAAGAAGGTCGAATTCTTTCCAAGTACGCTCATATGGAGCTTGAAGTACGAAATTATCCTAAAACCTTTTCCTTCATGTATTAACTCAAAATTCGAAATTTTTCGATACTTTGAAAAATTTTTGTAGCGAAAATTCTTACAAAATGTAATAATATGCGCCCAAGGGTACGTTAACGTAATGTTTCTTATAAAAAATAGCAAAAAGTACAACATTTTTGAGATAAAATGGCACATGTTGCAGAATTTACCGTAAATGAATTAAACTATAGTCTGTAGTGCAATGATTTTTCAATAGTCTTTGCTACTTTTTCGTTCATGGGCGCAGTTTACTATAAATGTTGGAAAATTCATTATAATTTTTCTCATAGACCCTATAAAAATTAAATTTTCAGGTATTTTTTCAATTAAACTTTTGAGACTTGCCCTCAGTATCCTACCTATGGTTCGATAGCCCACTCCCCTCCCTTTTATGCATCCAGTTCGAAGGTGGAAAGCTTCTCTAATTTTCAAGGTAGGTCGGAGGGTTTGTGTATATTATATTGTTCCACGAAATACTCTCCAGGATGATCCCTATTTCCTACGGAACTATAATCAGCCATGTATAGAGCCCAAAGGTTGAAATTTCTCCAAGTCCTCCCCCTCTCATGTATATTGCTCGAAGGTATAAATTTTTCAAGTCCCCAAAGTAAATCAAAAATTAATCTTTCGCGAATTGCTCTCGTCTCCAAATCTTCTGCTATAATTGTTATAAAGACCATTCCTCATCTATCTTCTGCTATATGCATCAGTGTAGGTCGATGATTGAGATTTTCAAGACAATCAGAATATAATGTTCTATTAGTAGAAAAATTGTGGGCACATTCTTGTGAGATGACGATGCTCAGACCTCCTGTATCGATGCTCTAGGAGATCTTTTGTAGTTAGAGAGACCAACCTTGGTGAAAAATTATTCTTGAACCATTCCAAAATTAAGAACTTAATTTTATTGGGCGTTTTGTCTATCCGTTTAAGGCGACTGATCAAAATTCCGTGGAGCTGACGTAGATCTTCGGAATTACAATGTATAATCAGGCTGGAATCGTTCAATAACTGGTTCGTTGAAAAAGGCTCCGTGAAATATTTTCAAAAAAATAGACCGGTTGTGCAGCTACTACATGTCCTCCTTAGAAAAAAAAATAGCAAATCCATCGCCCACTTATTGTTCGCTGCTGGTGCCGTGATTATTTTATATCGTAATATTTATCGTGTGTAGGTCTTCGCGGTAGGAAATGAGTAATCAGTAATTAACTGTTCGCGGTTGTATGTACTGCGATGATTGATGATGAACGCGTCTTTGAGAGGTTTACTTAAAACTCCAGCTGAGATAGTGTCGGTGAATATTTCTCGTTTGGAAAGTCAACTTACGCGCTAGTGTTCTGAATTTTTTAGGATGCCTAGATTCACGTCGGAATTTCTTTGAAATTTATTCATTTTTCAAGATTATAGATGTAGTATTGGTACAGATCAAGCAACTAGTGTTGCTCAGAGAGAACGAGGAACGCCCGATCGCAAGTAGCGCTTATTTTAATGGTTTTAATGAGATAGTTATTTTGCTCTGTAACAGCCAATTAAATGATTTTTTTCTGAACGATGGTTATCGAATAAGGTAAAAACTTACGATACGATAAACTTGTGTAAGTTACGAAGTATTTTCTTGCGTGTGGGCTGTCGGCTGTCATCGTGATCGAAAAAATCATGACGTGGCAACAGATGCGAATCTTGAAGTGTGCGGGGCTGTAAGAAAGAAGAAAAAAGTAGCGCGTTGTACTCTTTCAAATTGAACTTGAAAAACAAGGTCATTCGGAACGATTGAATGTGGCCTTGTCTTCCGTGTTGAGCACGTACCCAAAGGCTTAAAAAGTGTATCTTTATCTTCGCGCGTATGAAGGAGACTCGAGAAAATGCTGTGGCTCTTCTGCTACACTCGAGAGAACAATTAGGTGATCCTCTACAGTCTACGCCGTACTCTGAAGTATTCCTTTTTTTATCGTTCGTGCACGTGCAAATACAGGGTGTCCCGTTTCGTCTTGACAACAGACAGAGAATGATAATTGTTCCGAGAAATTAACGAATAGATGACGTATTAATACGTCTCGTCTATATTTTAAAAATTGAATGGTCTCGCTATGATTGTTCGAGAAATTTCAACGTCAACGCTGCTCTGTAGAATTTTTTTTTCGAATATTTGTTCGAAGATGACGAGAGTTCGTAAGATGAAAGTACGGCAAGATGATCATTCGATGAGATTGTAGCACGAGAGGAGCGAGATATTCGTGAATAAATTCGAGATCACCAGATTGAAGTATTGCGAGAAATTCAATATCGAATTATGGCCTGAAAAGTATTAAGGAATCATTTTGATCGTAGTCTATCTCATTTGAATCGAAAAAATGCTCGTGATAGATTAATCGTGTAGGTAATTCGAATCCTGATTTAGTTGAGCGGATGCGCATGGAAATAATTTTTGGAATTGAGAGGCAACGAAGTGACCGTGCGCAAACATGAATATCAAGTATGGAAATAAATAGTTTTTGAGATACTTACTTCCATGATCCCTATTCGCATGAGGATGCAAAGTGGGCGAAGAGAGTGGCAAGATTTGAAAGCTATCCGAAAAGGTGATCACAAAATAACCGTAAGAGAGCATAGTAATAAAAATCTTTCTGCGCCCTTTAAAACGAACTTTTACCGACTAGTCCTAATAAGTTTTTTACTTATTATAACAAGTATTAAAGAATTATGAGTTCAAAGTAAACAAAAAAGAAAATTTCTTACAACCTATTTTCTAGTGTACAAAAATGACCGAAAAGTTGCAAGAATTAGCGCTCCTAGTAGAGCATCCTCACGTGAATTACGAATAAGCTTGATCCATTAGTGGGGGAAGAGGGGGGGGATATGAAGATCGTTGGATTAATAAAAATTTTTTATTTAAATGATCTATTATAAATAAAATTTATTATGAATTTTATTGATCCTAATTCTAAGTTGAATCCAGAAATAAGTTCAGACTCACTTTTAAAGAAATCAAATTGAAGTTGAAGTTATTCTATTAATAAAATTACCATTCATATAATGAAAAAAAATGACAATAATAATTATATCGAAAACGTGGATTTTGATAAATTATGAAACTATTAATATTAAATCTAAATATAATATTACAATTAAAAATATTAATATTAAAATTTATAAAATATTATAATTTGAAAATTGAATAATAGCCCAAATAAAACGAATTTGTAAATAATGAATTCTCGTACTAATGACTAAAAAATTCAAAATGATGATTTAATCGTTATAATAATGTCATAACAATAAAAAAATTATTATGAATCGATGGGCAATATATACATAATAAAAGGAGGATTCAAATTAATGTAATTTTAAATTTTTATGATTAATTTTTCAAGAGTTAATAATTTAACTAAAATATATTATAATGAATTGAATTTTATTTATTAGTTAAATAATGGTTTATCAATAATTAAATTTTAAATACATAAAATAATTTTCTATTACTGTATTATTTTTAATAACCATACATATAATTATTACCAAAAAAAAACATGAAATTTGGCACTAAATAGTAGAATTTAGTGCCGATTTTTTTTTTTTTTTTTCAAGACGTAAACAATTTTACAAAATTATTTACGTTTTCTAAAACAAATTGAATTAATTGTTAAAACTCCATACAATTAGAAAAATTTTCGAATTGTATACAAAGTTCTTGTGAATTAATTGTGTTTTTTACAATTACTAAACTTATATTTACAATTTCGGCCTAATTTCACCTATAGACGAGTAAAAAAACAACGCGTCATGAACGTTTACATCCTTCTTTGGGTTGAATAAAACTAAACTAGATAAGAGTTACTCGTGTAAATGTGAAATTAATTGTAAATGTAGGTTTTTAATAGTTTGAGGTATTTAAGGCAAAAGCTTATTTTAATCCAATTAATAAACAGATTCAGGAAGGGTGACTTGCCCCTCTCCAATCAAAAAAGAGGTAAAAACTAGGAAAACCCCATTTGACGCTAGGATGAGAAGACACAGTGCAAGGTTCACGACCAACAAATTGTTTGAAATTTTTCTTGCTCTTCCTAAGAGAAAAATTTACTCCACCATCACTGCCTTGACCTGCATTAGGGGACTACCTTTGGAATGCGAACTGAAAATAGTAGATGAGAAAATTCCAGGAAAAATTTCGAGAAGAAAAAGATCTATTCTCACGGACTATTAATAGTAGTCTACCATTAATATTTGTTTTCGTATAAATAATAATGTACACAATTGATTTAAAGGGGCTACCTCCGAAATAGGAGATCCCTACAAATAAATGAAATAGGTCGAAGTTTGAATCTGAAAATTTTGATTTGGAAAACCTTGGTTAAAAGAGGACTAGTAGGTAGCGGTGGGGTGACGCCACTTTCTTGAAGAGCAAATCTTTGTAACTGATTTGGGGGGTGAAAAGAAACAAGGTACGTGATTTTTTGCCATCTCTACCGTATAAAGTTGAAAAGATGTAGCTGCAAAACAATGATCTGGGAAATAAGGCTAGTGACATCATTTACCGCAAACGGAAAGAAATCTTTTTCCACTGATCGTTATTTTGCAGATACCTCAATTCTACTTCGCACGGGAGATTCTTGGGGGGGCTCTAAGTAAGTTAGAGGGGGCCCACCACTGCGTGGGGCTGTTGGCTTTGATCTGAAGCATCCTCACGTCACGCCCTTGATCCCGTTCAACCTTTACCTGAATAAAAGAGTTTAAAAATCGGTGGGAAGCAACTCGATCCAAAAGAGTTTGATCTACATCAAGAACTGGGGGAAATTTCGACAGAAAGAAGGTTCTTACGTGAGAGGGACATAACGCATTATTTTTATTTTTTACTCGGTCACAATCTATTTTTTTTTTTTTGGGGGGGGGGGCTCCTAAAGGCTCAACGTTTTCTTCCTTTGGTATTTAATGGGGTGCAATATCTCAAATGTTGAACTCTCTGGTACTTGGGTAACTTTGATATGTACTGAAGCGAAAAAATATTTAAAAAAAAATGGAAACAAATTCTCATTACTTACCTCGAAGGTAATTTTTTGAACCTGACTTGAGAACTTGAGAGTGAATTCGTCATTTTTGTTAAATTTCAATCTCTTCTCGTTCCAACTTTTCCGACATAAGAAGAGAATCTGGATGAGTTGATGAGAATGATACGAAAATTATAACTTTTCTGAACGTCGTAAGTTATGGAGAATTCTAAAAATTCTTCTTTCAGTTGAGAGTTTCGATTCGAGAGTAACATTTGTTTGGCTGTGGTAGGATTTTCTCTCTTTTTCGCATTTCCAGCTGGAAGTTTGCTCAAATTTTCTCATTCTGCTTTTTACCTTACGGAATATCGTCCCTCGAGCAAATATCTGAATAATTATTTCGCACCAGAAGTGTTGATGTTGAAGTGTCTCACCTTAGGGATTATGAGGTAGCTCTGTAGCCTCTTCAAAGTGAAGAAGCGCATGCCGGCACACGAACTTCTTTGTTAATATAATAGAGTATTACCCTATTTTCACCCAGCAAAACTGGGACACCTCGCTTGTATGAACAAATTATAATGTGTAACGTAGATTTTAAATTAATTTCAACGTTTAGTCGTAATCCAACCATACGATACGGACGTGAATAAGGAGTACGCAATTCGTGGGAATGCTGCAATACTGAAGTGTCAAGTCCCTTCGTACGTGGCTGACTTTTTGAGCGTTGTTTCTTGGCTTACGGACAAAGGAGAGGAATTTTACCCTGGGAGTAATTTTGGTAATAACTGCAGGAAACGTGAAATAGTTTTCTTTTTTCGTGTATTACTGCGTATGTGCTGATGAATGTATGAAAGAAAGATCCATTCTCTCCTTGGCCAAATGCGCCCGATAAAGATTATCCTTGTTCTTCTTACATTCGCGCGTTTTCCGTGATTGCGAAATACATCTTGCGTATGATTTAAAGCGCTGTTTTAAAAAACCATTAGATTTTATCGCGAGGGAAGAAAGAAAAAGTAAATACCTAGCTTCTGTGTATTTCTTCAGTTGTGATTCAATCGTACGAGACAGACGTGATAAAGGAATTCGCAATACGGGGTAATGCGGCGATAATGAAATGTCAAGTGCCATCATACGTCGCAGATTTCATTACTGTCGTTTCGTGGCTTACGAACGAAGAAGAAGAATTTCATCCTGGGAAAGTATATGGTAAATAATGCCAAGCGTTCAGTTGTGATGCATGAATGGTTGCAAAGTGTTCATACTGAATCCTCTCTATAAGTCCGTTATGTATGTAGAACACCCGGGATGATATTCTGCAGAATAATACCATCATCATCTTTCTAAAATATGTAACTCAATTTCTGTATGAAAATCTTACAGCAACTTTAATCTTGACGTGCATTGTTTCTACGATACTTTTAGTTGTCGAACAGATTTACCAAACCGAGGTGAATAACGAGTACGTGATCAGGGGTAATTCAGCGATTTTGAAGTGCAGTATACCGTCGTTCTTGTCTGATTTTGTCGCCGTGGTTTCGTGGGTAGATAATGCGGGTAATGAATATGCAGCGATGTCTAGTCAATCGCTGCGCACAGATCAGCATCACGGTAAATGATCGTCGACACTCGTTCGCCTAATTGAAGCGATGTGACACTCTGTGAGATGATTACCTTTTATCCCATCATTATCCATGTCTTACCTTCTTTAATTACTAATTCGGAGAACTTTTTTCTATCGTTTCTCGTTCATTAGGAAGGAATTTAGTAGTGTAGGTTTAATTATTAGTGATACTATCTCCGTAGAGAAATATTTCGAACTGATGTAGAGTTGGAGAAAAAAAAACAAAAGTGATTAGGAGTTATTGACTCAACTTCTGGAAGGATTTGCTGGGAAAAAAATATGAGGAAGTGTAGGTGTTCGTAAAGGTGGATTAAAAGTGAGCAATGAGTTGAAGCGAGAATTGGTTTTTTGAACTTCTGATGGCTAATTTTCCCTGCGCTACAGTTCAACTTCAGTGTAAAGCCAATTAGAAGGGGTGTTGAACTCGGATTAGTATTATTACAGTAGTACTAAAGCCGAGTTGATGAAACTAGCTCTGAAACGTTTATCAAAGTAGGTGTAAATTTTGGGACGAATTTATTGAAATGTGACCGGGGTCGATTGAGTGATAACATTCTCTACATTTCATTCCGAAAAGTTGAACGTAAATGATGGTTTCAGTTTATCTTAATCGTTTTTTTTCTAATGTCTTCTTGTATATTCTCCTGGTACTATTCAATAAGATCGACTCCCGAAATGAGAAAATCGGTCTAGAATATCGACAAATTTGGAAAACTTGTCAATTTCTCGATGATGGAGGGGGGGGGGGGGTCAATGAACATCATCACTTTCTTCTGTTGCTATCGTACCCGAAGAAAACGGTTGCGATTCACTGAATTATCCGTTATTATTTTGGTCCCATCCTTATTAATAAAAACTCAATCTTTAAACCTTTGAGCCTCTTGCTTGAAGCTGATACACATTTAGGAGAATTGTCTGGAAGTATGGTGAAATAAAAGAAATTGACGGGAATGTAAGAATCCGGAAAGAACATCTCCCCATGATGACGTCAGTGTCGCCTAAAACCCCTGGGTCACCTGTAGTGGAAATCTCCAGACGCGTAGCGAATGCGAAAGGGCTCCCCCTCTCTTCCCTCCACCAATGAGACACTGGACCAGGCAGTGTGAGGTCTTCGAGGAGCCTGAGGCGGAAAGTTGTTGGGAGCCTGTGCGCACAATTGATTATGGTAGTTCGAGTAAAGCCACTTGAATCAGCATAAAATTCATTTTTTTTTTTGATCATCAACCGTGACCCCGAGGCCTCGTCCAACTATGACGTCATCAACCGTGGCCGCGAGCCTACCTCTGAAATTTTCAAATTCAATCCACTTCCTCTCAACCTTATAATCTATAAGTGATTTAGTAGAGGCATTGTACTGCTTTATGTTCGGCTTATGTCAAGCCTAGTTTCAGTGCAGTCTATATAGTGTATAGCTCAGGATAATGGAGATCAAGGCGTAATTCAAAAATCTGCAAGTATGACGTCACCAACTGTGACCCGCAGGCCGAGTATAAGGGAGATTCGACCAGTATTACTATTAGGCCCAATATAATGGAGACTATTGGGCGGCCTATGAGCGAAGTGAGTGATCCTGAGAATAGAAGAGAGTAACGAAGAGAGAGCTCGTGAAGTCATAACCATCAATGATGGCTGCCTGTGACGTCATCAGCATACATGACGTCGCTTACGAGCGCAGTGAATGATCCCGAGAATAGAAAACAGTAAGGAAGCGAGAGAGAACTTGTTCGATGTTCCAAATTATGGCACATTTCAATTAAGATGAAGTAAATTGGCCAAAAGATAAATTTATCGATTTGAGCCCCAAGCCGATGATGTTTTGAATGCTGATGACGTCACAGGCAGTCATCAAGGGTACTGTTGATGACGGCGCAGACGTCTATTATGAATGGTTATGACGTCACGAGCTAATGACGTCACTAATGTTGTTCGCTCGTTCCTTGTGAGCTAGGTAGCTTAAATTTACATCCTCTCGTTCGTCCCTCGTTAATGAAACAGCTCAGAATGCAGGGTACCAAGAACGAGGGCGAAAGGGCGGAGTGAGTAAGCTTCCCTGAGATAAATACCTTATCTTGCTGCGTACCACGCTTATATTAGTCCAAGAATGGGGCGTACACGTCTGTGAGAAAAGTTGAAGGGAACCTGTTCGAGTCTATTTGCTTTTGTTATTGAGAATTCAAGGAGGCCTAGATCTAGTATAAACTTAGCTCACTGTATGGAGCAGAAGAAGAGGGTAGGAACGCGTGATGACGTCGTCAGTGACCTTGATCTAGTTTAGAGACTTACAAACAAGGAAGGCCAGACAAAGGAGGCCTTGAGCTAGTATAAGCTTAGTGTATTGCTTGATGACGTCATCAGTAACCTTGACCTATTTAGGGACTTATTTTTTCATCCTGTGACGTCACAATCTAATGACATCATAGGTCAGTTTTCGCCGGACGGCGTACGGCAAATTTTTCGAAAGACCCTCCGTAGAACAGGTTCCCTGCTGAAAATTTTCAAGCTAGGCCATGATTTCATCAAAGAGCAGGCGTGGCCCCAAGATATAAATGATACCCCCCCCCCTCTCCGCTATCGTAAAGCCTTTCAAACTCCTCCTTTTAGAGAACATTGCAAGTCGTAACAAGAGCCCACCACTACTTTTATCGTTGGGCGTGCATCCTCAAAAAACATCTGTACCCGGATGATGTTGGATGTAATTGAGAGATTTGAAGAATTTTTATACCTGCATCTGGGCCCTTGTCTGGATAATGACGTCATTAGGGAGCTTTTGATTAGTCTAAATTCCCATTGAACAAAGTTTAATGATATTTCAATGCAAGGAACCACAATTACGCCTTTTCTCCTTTATAGGAAGCTCGATTATTGAAATTTTCGTAAAGTCCTCCTGGTGTAGCCTGTTGGTCGAAAACTTTCCACCCCCTCTCGTGGTTTGAAATTCAGGCTTTTTTCCAATTTCTGAAATACCAGACCAGAGCCTCCGTCTTCCCGGGAACGACTGCAATTTACCTACAAATTGTTGAATTCCCCCTCCTCCCCTCTGTATATTTTTTCAATTCTTTGGAGTCCTCAGAACCATAATCGCCGAAAAATATTTTTCTCAAATTACCCCAGAATTGAAGAGCAGGTTTTCGAAAATTTTAGACATGTATAATTTTGATCCCTGCTGTTTTTCTCTCCTCCTTCCCTACTTAATCCTAGCCACGCTTCTCCACGGGTGTATCCTGATGACGTCATTTTGGCCACATTCTTAGATTATACCTCATCGAAGTGATATTTTTGCCATCGATAGTTCTCAATTTCTCCAGTTAGGTACAACCCTATGGGTTTTTGACTGTCTTCGGTAAATAATTGTACAGATGATGATGTTCTTCTTTGCCCCGCAGATCGATGTAGAATCTTCCGAGTTTTCGTTTTGAACTATGCAGCACTCGCTATGTTAAGAAGAAATAAAAACTAATGTCTAGCTTTAATATTCGGAGTTGTGATAATGGAGAATCCATATCATGTGAGATCAGATGCTGAGAGTTCGGATTATACCTCATACTGAAAAACTCTCTCTCTCTAAAATAATATCTAAGAATAGAGTCGAGAACTGTAATCCTACGACGCGAGCCGTAGTTTTAATATACAAGCGTACGGAATTTACATTTCCAAGAAGGATAATTCACGAATTTTTCGGAGAACTTCTGCGTTGTATTGTTTGACGATAATGTCCTCCTCCGCATGTTGCCCCTCCCCTTTAATCATATTATTCAAACTACAATGCGCCCGTATTCGTTTTCCTTTCACCTTATATATTCTACAAAAGAGACATGATGATTTTGAGAGGCTTCCCGTCTCTGGTGCAGATGTTTATTTTCTGTCCAAAAGTTTTAATCAGTTTTTTCTTTCTTTGGTATGTCTTCGTCGTATACGTAGTGGTCACTCAAGATTACTTGATCGAGGTGAATAATGAGCACGTGATCAGAGGTAATACGGCCATACTCAAGTGTTTCATACCGTCGTTCGTGGCCGACTTCGTTCAAGTGTCTTCGTGGTCGGACGATCAAGGCAATACGTATGACGCGACCACTAGTATTGACAGAAACAAACCGAACACTTACGGTAATTTAGAGAAGAGGTGGACTTTGATTAGAAACTAGAGAATGTGTATAAGTATACTGTGTATTATGTGTGTATCCTTTGCATCCTTGGAAGATGAACTTTCTTTTTTTAAGTGAAGAGGCTAAAGTGTTATACGATTTCCATCATCATTTGGTAGGCGGCTTCTATGCGGGTGTGATCAAATCCGACCTCGTATGTTGTCTAGTAGGTTTTTGTAGGCGTCAATTTTTGTTTACGAACTGTTTCACAAGTGTCTTAAATTACTCTCGATACAACCATCTATATATATATTTTTTTTTTTTTTTTTTTTACTCTTCTCAAGTTGTTAATCAATACTACGAAGCGGAGGTTGTCTCAGAATACGTAATTCGCGGTAACACGGCGATTCTAAAGTGCAATATACCGTCTTTTGTTGCCGATTTTGTACACGTGGACGCGTGGATACGAGCGGACGGTTTGGAATACATTTCGAGCGACGATTACGGTATTAACAAAAGCTTCCGTGTTCGAAAAGCGTGGGCGTATGTGTGTGTATGTATGCGGTGGTCGAAAGCGCACACGAAAATCTTCCAAACCAATTCCATTCTCCTATATGTCCACACCCGTTAAATGAATTTATACAGATCTCTCGAGGAATGAAATTTAAATTTCGGAATTTAAATTACTATATACACCTTGTACATTAGCACCGCACCGTACGGTGCTTTCAGGTATTGATAATCATTCTCTGTGCGATGGATTCACCTCTTTGTATGAGATGAAAAGATCGAGACGGTAGATTTTAATGAACCGAAGTTTTTTTTAAGTGCTGTATTTGGCAAAGTTTAATATCTTCTCGCTGCGAATTCTATATATTTCTTTGCATGTTAATGATGCGTACATTCTGACAATGTAATGAGACTCAATACTATAGTAGATCTAATCTGTGGACCGTGTGTGTGTAAATTGAATGCTCGCAGTTGTCAATCAGATTTACGAAGCGGATATCTTGAAAGAATTCGTAATTCGGGGTAACACTGGCATTCTTAAATGCAGTATACCGTCTTTCGTCACCGATTTCGTGTACGTGGACGCGTGGATCTCGAACGATGGCTTGGTGTATAAAACAAATGAAAAAAATTTCGGTAGTCTGCATTAATATTATAATACGTACATGCGAATATTTGCGATTGCGAAAGTGCACAAAGTTTTCTCCTCTTTGCCTTCATTACAGACATTCCTGCCTATTTTCGTCGTGAGCACAAGCTCATCTCTAAAAAGTGAAATCGATTATGTGGGTCGTATCGTGTCCTATAATCGTCTCTCGGGGTTAACGTATTTCAGGAAATGAGAAATTGAATCTTTTTTGCTCGGCCATATGTACCTTTCATTTTTTTCGTATCTCTCATGTATACTATACCAATTTTTCGATTATTGTTGACCGACAGTCATTAACCAGAAGTACGAAGCGGAAATATTGACGGAGTACGTGATCAGAGGTAACGTGGGAATACTGAAATGTAATATTCCGTCTTTTGTCGTGGATTTTGTCCAAGTCGAATCCTGGATAGACGACGCGGGAGCAGTGTATAAAATTTCGGATCAAAAGAATTTCGGTACGCGTTCCGAATGCGAGTGCCTTAAAATGAGTTTATTGATGAGAGTACGCCTGATTTCCACGTGTATTCCATCCTCATCCTGTATGAATCAATATTTCAATGATACTAGTCTCGTAAACGAGTGATGTTAACTCGGCACTTCTTCTTATCATTTGATCTACGTGTGTACCAGACATATTTCGGTTGGAAATAGACCATTCTATCATTTGTGAACCTCTTGTGAGGGAGGAGAGGGGGGAAGGGTAAAAGTCTGACATGTTTATTCGTTATGATATGAGTTAGGACAGGCAAATTAGCTTTAAAATTAGTAAAAATCGCTACCTGACGTTTGTTCGCGCAAATTTGTTCATCGAGGTGCCCATAATAAGAAGCCAAAAACTTTACCCCCTCACCGATGCCGCTACCACCAGAAGGATCGGAACGTCTCTCAATTTTCAGTTTTTTCGATTTTTCTCAAAAACTATGGACTTTGGAGCAAGTGTTTCGTATTGCTCCCATATGTCCTCCTCTTCCTCTCTTTTCCTGACTCCTTAGCGTCGCGTCGCTGTAATTCTCCGTCCGTTCTCCTATTGTATTTTTTACCCTTAATAATGGCAGTTATGCCGAAAGCATACGTTTGTGTATTTTAATTCGTACCACACTTTAGGGTACCTTTAAATAAATTTTGTGCGGTTTGCAATTTTAATAAACCTATTTCACAAGCTAGGGCCAGATAGAGAGAAGGCGCGGCGTGGGTTTATACTAGGCCTGTAACAGGCTGTTCAGGCAGATGAGCGGTGCGAGCTATGAGAATCCGTGAGCTACTGCTCAG
Source organism: Aspidiotus rigidus (assembly GCA_035079385.1). Classification (NCBI taxonomy): domain Eukaryota; kingdom Metazoa; phylum Arthropoda; class Insecta; order Hemiptera; family Diaspididae; genus Aspidiotus; species Aspidiotus rigidus. The sequence goes on from JAVHKY010000030.1 coordinate 5,498,995, forward strand.
CTTAATTTACAGTATATTAGACAGGCCAGTCAGCTAGTTAGCCCAACATACAGACTAGGTTTCTACCAAGTTACTATCGTGAGACCGTGTCAGAAGTCGATTAATAACACACAATTACTAGACATATTATACTAGGCCGAGAATGAGCACGTGAGTCACTCATCCTAACATACAGCACATGGCACATGTACAAAGCGAAGAGTTAGCTCGTCAAACAAATTCTAGTTCATAATATAAGCTTCACGGAACCGAGGGAAGATTAACTTGCTGGACCTCACTGTTTCCATCACTCAGAGACACCATAAGTTTAGTGTCTTTAGAAAGGAGACGGCTGTCGATATTCTTATCAGTGACTAATTTTTCTGCCCTACGCCCACAAGCTTACAGCATTCAATTCATTCATTCCTAGTCTACATTCCCATGGATTATAACGATTTTATCCGGGAAGTTGTCACTCTCAAATCTCTCGCGAAGTCGAAAATGATCCGCAAGAAGGTCTGGAAAAGATGCCTCGACCTCACTCTCTCCTCCCCCCCCCCCACAAATTTCACGAACTTCGGAATGCTAGAAGATGCTGATGATTCGAGTTGCCCTACCTACATAAGTTTTCTCGCGCGTTGGGCAACACCGTTCGCCGTTTCGGCTTCCTACCAGCGGTACTTTCGAGGAAAATTGCAAAAACTACAAGAAAAATCGTAGAAATAATATTTTTCTAAATTTCAAAGCAATGTTATTCGACTTCCATTCATTGAAATATACTCTATGGGAGTTCATTTTGTTTGAAATTTTCTGTAGAATAATTTTTAAGTGATGCATTTTTCCTCTCGAGTCCATAGTTTTCGAGAAAAATCGAAAAAACTGAAAATTGAGAGACGTTCCGAACGCCCTCGGTGGTAGCGGCGTCGGTGAGGGGGTAAAGTTTTTGGATTCTCATTGTGAGCACATCGATGAACGAATTTGCGCGAACAAACGTGAGGTAGTGATTATTCCCATCCGAGCTCAATTCATTGCTAATTTGCCTGGACTAAGTATGTAGAAAAATTAGCCATGAATTTTTCTTTCAATAAAATTTTAACACAGTATATCGAAATGACTAGATTCGCGAGAAGTGTTTTTCGTGAAAATGGACACGGCAAGATTGGAAAAAGCTTCCACAAATGTTGAATCGTCAAAATTCTTTTCGGTATTGGAATTTCTTCCGACGTAATCGTCTCACATTTATTCGTTTCACGTTCTTTTCATCTTGTTTCGTGTTGTACGTCAATTTTACTTGTATTGGTAAAAACCAACCCTGATGAACCTTGTCGACTATGGATCACCGTCGATCTGACAACGACTCGACCATAAATCGACTCATAATCAAAATCGACTCAATTTATTCCTTGAATTTTTACTGCTAATTGACGAAAAATGACCGGAATTCGACTCAAAAGCGACCATCTGTTTTATTCAGTTGATTACGATCAATAATTAATCGACGTAAAATCGACCGAGTTTTTAATGATGTCCAGGAGAGAATAATTCGTAGAAAGCATTTGGAAACAAATTTGGATCTTGAAGTTTGCTAAGTTCCATTGAATGGAGAAGAGATTTTTGAAATAATCTACCTTTTTATTTTCTTGGGTTCTTCTACATTTTTAAATCATGGGCTCACGAGCTTTAAAGGTTTCTGTTCTCCAGCTGCTTTCTTCGTTATGATTTCCAGATTGAGCAGTGAAATTTTCTATGAAAAATTGCTCAGTTTATTGCTCTGCAGTGCTTAAGAATATTCCGATTTGACTTACAATAAATTGTTTATTTTTCAATAACAAGGTCCCCGGCCTAGATTTAGTATAAGCCTACCATAAAATTGGTAAACTGCATGGAGCGGAAGAAGAGGGGTAAAAACGCTTGATGATTTCATCAGTCACCTTGACCAATTTTAGGGTCTTCAAAATTTTTTCTATTGATCGTGTCTGAAGATATCATGGCTAAGCAAATTATTCAAAAAAAAAACTTTAGAACAGGTTCCCTGTTAAAAAGACGGATGTGATGACTTCACCAACTAATGACGTCACAAGGAGGTTTACCTAAACTCGTTAACGTATTTACTGTACCCTTATCCACTATCGAAAATTCACAAGTTTGGGACTGTGTTTCCTACTGGCATCGGCACCCCAGCCGTCTACTGGAAATTTGCGCATTCAACTCTTTTGGAAATTAGTGAATCCAAATCTGAGTTGATTCCCCCTTCCCCCCCCCCGCCTCCTCCTCACAAAATTTTCGAGGAATTCTTGAACTGATATAGAACAGTTGGCTTATTATACCAGACCAAAAATAAGGGCGAATGAGCGGAGCGATTGAGTTTTCAAAAGCTGGTTAGCCTAAAATATGTATGCTAGATGACGTCATAAAGAGGTTTATGCAGGGTGACGTTTTCATTGTGCCGTTATCCGCTATGGAAAATTATTTTGTCTTAACTGGTAGCTGGATCGAGCAGCTATTAGAAGACTTCAAAAATGATCTTCATTTGGCTGCGTCAGAATACTTTTTGTATAGACCTCCGCTTTATTGGGTCGATTTCAAGTTTATTATTTTGTAGTTCTCTGATAATGTACGCTGGTCGAATTTGAATCGACCTCAGCTCGATGTCGATCTGAAATCTATTTTGAATTGATTTCTCTTAATTTTTCTAGCGGCCTGATACCGGTTGCTCTGTTGGGTCGATTGCAAATTAATTTGTCGTTCTGAAATCAAATAGAACTCTATTCGACGTCAACCTGAAATTTATTTTGAGTCAACATTTCCAAATTTCTGTACAGAACCTGAAATCAACTGTATGCTGATCGACTTTAAATCGACCTAAAATCAAAGTCGATCTTGAGTCGATGTACAGTTACTCCCTGGAAGTGTTCTTTGTGTCTGTCTGTGACTAGTAAAGTTACCAAACGGACAGAGTACTACAAGGGAGTATAACTAGGCATCGACTCCGAATCGACGTCGATTCAAAGTTGACCTTCATAATGTACCCAGAAAACTAAGAATCAACTGTTGATTGATGCAACAGAGCAAATAATTTGAAAAAATTGACTCGAAATCGACTCCAAATAGACGTCGATTTGAAGTTAATTTAAACTCGACCAGCAGACATTTCTAGAGAACTAAAAATCGTATGTAACGAATGCATCAGAGCAGTCGATTCCTGGCTGATGGAAAAATTTGAAAGAGTTGACTCAAAGTCGACCGCCTGAAATAGACGTGGCATATGAGTCCGAAAGGGAGTCCACCCATTATCGATCTGATATCAATGTCTACGTCAAGTCGACTCCAACAAATACTTCGACCAAGACTTTGAAAGGAGTAAATAATTCTTGGTCGAATGTCGATTACTGAGCGTCAACCGAAAATCGACAATCGAGTAGAATACATCCACATAGATTCGAAAACGATGTCGTTTTCCAGTTGACATTGAAATTTCTTACTGAAAGTCGACTCAATTTTGACATCAACAATGAATTATGTGAACAAAATTTACGGTCGATTTTGAGTCGAATTCGAAACATTTTTGATCATTACCAATCAAAATACAAGCATCGATTTTAATGTTATTTTTAAACAAAAAATGATTAGTCGATTTGGGGTCGATTCGCCGTCAGATGTGTCCTAAAGCCGACAAGGTTCATCGAGGTTGCTTTACCTGTACAAGTGAAATCGACGCATCTTATTACCAACCCGGAAATTGAAATTTTTATTGCGACAGATGTGTAGAATATTATAGAAATGATCAAACGGTTAATGTGTTGCGTTTCGAGCTATAATGCGCACCTGTTGACAGTGCAGTGCAGTGTCAATTTTTTGTAGACAATTCGAATTTTACAGTCAGTCTCGTATTTGATGGCCAACCAAAGATAAAATACCGTTACCATTACCGATGATTTTTTTTTTTTTTTTTTTTTTTTTTGGTAGATTCTATCGTATTAAACGGTGACGAAATGCCCAAAATGATAGAATCAGAGAGAGCTTCGAAATTTTGAAAAGTGCTTGCGTAAATGTGGGAGAAAATTTTATCTATGTGGTCACTGTTACGTGTGAATTTTAGTGAATGTTTTATGCGAGCATATTAAAAGCCATTCTAATCGGGTTAATAATCTAAAACGTTGATTTCGTAATAATATTAGAGTGTAAAACTCAGCTTCCCGACTGTATACTGCCCTACCCTTTCTTGGTAATTTGAAAATATCAGATGTTTTCGGGAACAAAATACTCATTTTTATTATTGTACGAAACGACAACAAATTATGTATTTTGAAACATTTATCTTCAAATCCACTCGTTCCTATTTTTGGCTCCCACACCTTCTTCAACTTTATATTTTATCACCAAAAACTTTTACATCACCTGCAAATAAACTATCGGATAGTGCTTTTCGATGCGGTCGGAATCGCGAGTATTTTGAGTTATGCGCTGGTAAAGAATTCAAATGCGTTATCCCAATTATTGCTATACCTTTTTTGAGTTTTGTGCGATCAATTTGAAGTATGTTGTATGTAGGTGGTATAAATGTTTTTATCTCGCTAGCACGCGAGTTGGATTAAAATGATGAAAATTTGTTGAAAAATAAACGATGACGTCTCGAAAAAAGAAAGTGAATTTTTGACGACCTATAAAATTGTTAAACGATTTAAAATTTTACGGTTCGTTCGTCAATTACCGTGATTGTGTTGAGAATCGTTCTTTCGGGGTATATCTGCATAAATGCGAGTGAATGAAGCGACGAATGTAAATTAGTGTACATGTCTCTAAAATAGTAAAGCGACGCGAAAGCCTTTTGAAAAAACATTACAATACGTTCATGTACGTTTACCGTCTTGAAGTACATCTAATTAGAGGGCTTTAAAAACTGTTCGTTTTGTTTGGAAGCGTTTACACACTGGCTGTAATTAAAGAGAAGAGATCATGGAGAGAGAGAGAAAAAAAGGCACTGGGAATTCGGTACATCAGGAATTTCAAGAGTCAAGAGACTCTAGTCGAAGTTTGCCATGTGTTTAAATTAGAGTGGCTGGTAACGAGACGAAACAGAAAAAAAGACGTCTGATCTCATTAATAATGTCGTTTATTATTTCATTAACACAGTTTTTATTCTCGGCTATTCTTTCTTCTTCCATTTACATATCCAGTTGTTGCTCAGCCGTACGAAGTAGAAGCCGATAACGAGTACGTTATTCGCGGGAATAGCGCAATTATGAAATGCGAAATACCCAGCTTTGTCGCAGATTTCGTAACCGTGACCATGTGGTCCGACTCGAACGGAAACGAATTTCGTCCCGATGCGCATAAAAATTATGGTACCAGCAGCATACTTTCGATTTGTTGATAACTATGATATCGAAATGCCGAATGGATTGTTGTGCTACGTTTTCTCCTATATTATCACAATTAGATGAGGGCATCCTCTCCCACATCGTGTCGATACCCTTAAAAAGGCGCTTTTTCTAATAAAATTGTACGCTTTCAGTGGTTGAGCAATTTTACCAGACGAGAGTCATCGACGAATTCGTACTACGCGGTAACACAGGCATTCTCAAGTGTATGGTACCGAGTTTTGTGAGCGATTTCGTAAACGTAATTGAATGGGAAGCTGACGATGGAGCGAAATATTCGATTAACGAAAATAATCTCGGTACTTTTTATTCGATTGATCGAAAACGATTGTGTTGAGTGCGTACCTTGTATACGTGAAGGTCCAGAAAAACGCTCCCAACTGTTCTTCTCCGTTCCCTCGAACACGAAAACTGTCTCGATAAAAAGGTATCTTGTTAATCGAGGAAGATGTTGAAATTTCTGTTACAGTCGTTAGTCAGTATTACGAAGCTCAGGTTCATGATTTGTTCGTAATACGAGGAAATTCGGCTGTCTTTAAATGTAATTTACCGTCGTTCGTCTCGGATCACGTCGAGGTTGTCTCGTGGGAGGATTCGCGCGGAAACGAATTTCTGCCACCGAAGAATAACGAATTCGGTTAGAGATTACTTGCGAAATGAGTAAAAATTATCGTATCTTGACATTGAATGGGTGCGTGTGCGATGTCCCTTGATTATCCTCGGAGATCAAATTACCTGTGTTAAAAATGGTCTACTTTTTCCTGAATAAGATGAGAAAGACGATCAGTATGGTGAGTGGAAAGAAAATAGACTAGAGAGTGACTCATCTACTTTTTTTTTTAGTACTGTCCATATCGAGCACGAGGTTTTAGAAAATCGTATGAGACGTCTTCAACCTATAAAGTGTCATGAATTTTCGCATATTTCAATGGTTTCTCCTCGTCGGCTGAGAAGGTTTACTCAATTGTTGTCAATTGGTTTTTTTCTTGTCCTCAATCATCTAGCATCTCTCGTTTTCTCAGTACTCAGCGTTGCGATGTAGCCAGACAATTTTTTGGAGATGCAGGGGTGGGGCTAAATATTTCCCTGAAGCCATTCCTTCGAGTGGGACTTTACCCGAATGCCATCATCTCAAAAACGTCCCGCCTCTTCCCCCCAAAAAACAACAAAAACTCGAACGTCATTTTGTTGTGTTGAGTAATTTGATATTGACAAGTTTCGTACCTTTTCTAGCCCCTAATTCTAATTTTTGCGAGTTCACACTACCCCCGCTAGTTGCCCACCCCCAGAGAAAAAAATCCTGGACATGATTCTGAAAATCTGCGAGTACCACGAGTCCTGAATCCTGGCCGCTAATTTCAAAATTTGTGAGTTCATCCAAAAGTTCCCCCTATAATAATCCTGTATAATAAGGTTGTCTACCGTCTCTATGAATCCAAGAAACTCCTTGAAAGTTCAATATTTGAAAAATGGCCCAATGAATTCAATGAAAGTCCATCAATTTCATTTCTGACCCAATGAAAAAATTGAAATTCAAATTCCTAAATTGAGTAGGTTTTTTTCCGTGTTTTGAGGCGATTTTCCAAGTTCAAACCCGCTCTGGAACCCCTAACACCATCCCCTCTGCTACATCACTGGAATTGTGGTTTTGTAGAACACCCTTAAGAGCCGTATAAAAGTCCAATATTGAATTTAATAGACTGATACGATATCTCTTCTCTTCCTTTATGATAAACTATGACGAAAGCAACAGTCACCCCGCCCGTTGTCCCCTCGCCCTATGACGCCATCGGCTGGTGTCGTCATGGACTTGGAAAATTTTGACATGTCTTATGTGTTTCTTGAATCCTAGCCCCTAATTCCGAAATTTGCGAGTTTATACGACCCTCGCGAATTGCCCTCCCCCAGAGCATATCTTTCCCAAAGTTGCCCGAATCATTGCCCCTGGGTCTAATTCTCAAATTTGCGAGTCAACTTGCCCCCTTCTCACCGGTCCCCCGGAAAGGAACCTTAGACATGATTCTAAAAATCTACGAGTTTTATTAGTACTCCTGAATCCTGGCCCCTACTCCCAAGATTTGAGAAATTCCCTCCCCTCACGAATCCCTCCTTTTCCTTTATGATAAGCTATGATGTCGTCAGCTGGTGTCGTCATCCACCGAGACCTCAAATCTGATTCTGAAATTTGCGAATTCATCCACCTCCCCTCATCCTTGTAATCTATTAGTGGTTTAGTATAGGCTTTTATTCTGCTGCATATGTTAGGCTTATGTTGGGCGTGGTTTCACGAGTGCTAATAGTAGACCTAGTGCAATTTAGTATACTGCATAGTCCAGTATAATGGAAGCTAAGGCATAATTCAGAAATGTGCGCGTATGACGTCATCAACTGTGATCCGGTTTAAGGGAGACTCAAGCACACTTACTACTGAACCTAGTATGATGGAGACTGTTGGGAGGCTTACCGGGGACTGAGTGACTCCGAGAATAGAAGAGAGTAAGGAAGAAAGAGAGCGTAAGGTGATGACGTCATTAGCTTGTGACGTCATAACCGTCAGTGGTTGTTGCCTTGATGTCATCAGCATATATAGCGTCGCTTACAAGCGAGTGGGAGATCCCGAGAATAGAACAGAGTGAGGAAGAGGGAGAGCCCAAGCTGATGACTTTATGTATACGGATGACGTCACCGGTAGCCATCATGAATGATTATGACGTCACGAGCGAATGACGTCTCCAATGTTGATATTCGCAAGTTCGCTCCTCCCTCCTAAGCTAGATAGCTTATCTTATTGTACACCACGCCTATATTATTTCAAGAACGGGACTTTCGCCTCTACGAGAAAAAGCTAGGCCATAATTTCACCACAAAGTAGGTGTGGCCTTGAAATAAGTATGTATGAGGTCACTTACTAGTAGATATGAAACATGATTTTTATTTGGCTCTGCCAGAAAATCTCTTTTCTGTCGACCTCCGGCACGGCACGTCTGTGGTATCAAAAAATTAGGTTGCTCGATTTCCCAAATACGAGAATGGCTGAAATTAAAGATAAAAGGTTGGTAATTGATGGGTGTACCGTCGAGAAATCAAGTGCGCCTTTGGACGAGGAACTCCAGTAAACACCAGAGCTCTGCCTGGTTCACTACAGACTCTTCACAGTCTTCACTCTGTTCTTCACGGAAATTGTCTTCGTCTCCTCTTTCGCGAGAATCTTAGAAGAGAAATTTCTTCCTAAGGAATATCTCCTGAGATCGTCGACTTTGCTAACGCCTCTGACTAAGAGCACCGGTATCTACAGCGATCAATTCATTTCGGAGGATCTGAGATGGCGGTTGTCCATGGTACACAGCTGCTTCGTGCTTTAGCTTTGCCATTAATATTTGTGCTACTATTTCCTCGGAATTTGGTGAATGACTATGAAGGGAAACTGTCGATCCCTTGAATACAACGGCATCTTCACCAGGACGAGGTTCATTCATCATGGTTCTGGCAAGGCACTCGCGCTGTCACACTGTTCTACAATCCCAATCAGCCATTCTCGTATTTAAGATGGCGAGCAACTGAGTTTAATACCGCAGATGTACCAGAGGCTGATAGAACATTAACAAGGACATTTTCCTGAGTGAGATTTTGACCAAATGTTGACATTCCAAAGCAAATTTTCTATTGGCGGAGATTCACCCTTATCTCAGAGTGCGTTTCACGTCTTTTTGTTATTTCCTTACTTTTGGTCACCCTTTTCTAGCCAGATTCTGATTAGTTTCCGAAAGTGAGACTCATGAGCTGAAAAAAGTTTGTGAATCGATCTGGTTTATCCTCCTGCATAATGAAACCTTTCTCCCGACGGAGACTGGAAGGAGCCTTTTTGGCTACCTTTACATATTCTTTTTTCATACATGTATCTCTAGTTAATCACATTTCTTTCGAAAGGGATCCTACAATACAAGGTCCATCCAACTTCCGCTACTAAAACTATTTTTTTGAGGTGTACATAACCTTAATTCATTTGCGAGTGGGACTTTCTTCTCCACCGTAAGTTCAAGACCGTGGGAGGAGGCTAGGACGTAATACAATACTTTCTGTCCTCGATTTGATGCCGAAGTTCTTAGTATCTTGGATTGTTCTTTTCTCTTCAAGTTTTCAATCCAGACCCTCTTCTGTCTTTATCCGCGGGTAGGGAAGTGATTTTGCAAGGAACCTTGATCATTTTTTGTGGGCTATTTGCCCCTCTTCAAAATAAGTTCAGAATCGTAATTCGGATCCGAGAGAGAATTTCTGAGGAGGGGAGGTAGGTATGAACGACTTTTTTGTCTTCTTTTTTTGGTCGCATGACACTTTCTCGATTCATATTCTCTGTCACGCGTGTGGAAATCGAAGGTCGCTCTAGATTTTTTTTTGGTTGTGCCATCATACCTTTTCTATTGATCTCATCAGTCGGCAAAAGTTTTGTCTTCACGTCTCGTTCAAAAGCTGACTGGGAAGAGCTGATGAACGTAGAACTGCCATAATTAGGTGCCATAAACGTATAACTTGTTTTATTCGAAAATTTTATATATTTACTGCGACGTTAGCGAGAGCTGGCAAAGGAAAAATCCGTCAGAATACCATGAAAAACCACGTGCTCTTGTTATTAGATTAGTTAAACCTTACTCGAAGATTCATTTGGTAAAATTCATCCTCCTGTGAAAGGATTTTGATGCAACCATGCTTACTCGAAACGAAGAAGTATTAAGAGTGACTTCCGCATTTGCACTCCTGCAAAATCTGCTCTTATTGAGCCTATTTCTTTTATAGATGGATATAAATTCGGTATACTGTTTCTTATTACACGAAGGAATCGGAGTGAGAGGAAAAGAGAGAGAACGCCCGCGCGTAGTACTCAAAAGTTCTCGAAATAATTAATGGCCTCCATAATACGTCCCCGTTGGTTGTAAACGAGATTGTCCCACTTTCAAAGCTCTCTGGCACTGCGTCCTACTCGTCACCAGTTATCATCGTTCTGTCTTCGCTTCCAGGTTTCCTTATATTTTTTAATATCATTCGCTTGCTGTTTCATAGCTCGGTTCATTGACTTAAAAAGCGCGCGCTGTAAATTCCTTGTGGATTCTTTCACTGATCCATTGAATTATCAGTACTCTAGTAGGAATCTCGCTACAATTAAGAACAAATTGGCGCTCCTCCCCCGAGGAAGGACGGCCAACTTACAACTTACTCGTGCGTGATACTCCCATTTCCAGATCTTCTCTATAGTCGTTTTCGTGTAAGTTTAAGAATTTCCGTGTCTCAAAAGAGGCTGAATAATATATTCTCGGTTGCACATGCTTGTTTTTCTGGTTGGATGCTCGCTGTCGATATTTTCCAGCGAAAAAGACATCATCTACTCAGCGACTCGTATATTTGAAGATTATTTAATACAGTATACGTATGTACGTGTAATACCAACATTTAGGGAAGGGATTATGGAATTTAATAAGAGGTTTTTTTTTCTACCCTTTGTCGCAGTTGTTAGTCAGCATTACGCGGTAAACGTTATGGATGAATACGTTTTACGAGGTAATCCGGGAATACTAAAATGTCATATACCGAGCTTTGTCGCCGATTTCGTATTTGTCGAAGCCTGGATTCAAAATGAAAAAACGGAATTGAATACAGAAAATAGTCGCGATTACGGTACAAAATGTGTTTTTTCTTTCTCTCTCTCTCTTGTTATCGCTGTGTTTATCGTTATCTGCCAGTAGTATTGCGCTGTTTTTTTTCACCTCGAAATAATGATGCGTTAACATTTCCAAGATGTATGCGAAATTAAGACAGGACTAATGAAAACAGAGAAGAGATAATGATGATGGTAAAGTTAAGGACAGAAAAGAAAGTACAGTAAAATAGAAAGGGAACGTGATCCTCAACTTTTTCTCCCTTCCTTGTGTACCCAAAATGTATAGTCTACTTCCTGTTCTACCTTTGTCTGATTCCAATTTTGTTTTCCCTTCCTCGGTGTGTGTGGGAGAAATGAATGCGAATAATTTTAAGAGAAAAAGCAACGTTATCTACACACGCGCGTATTATGATGCCTACGAGCATTTACAAAATTCAAATTTAATTCAAAAATGACAGGAGTATGTACATGTGTAACGAAAGACAAAAGTTATCAGTACGAAGCGCGTGACCTGGTTTTGAAGCTGTACGTTTGATCTAGGCAATTTATATTGTGCAGTGTACTTTGCCCGCTGTTGTAGTCTCCATTGTTTTCCGGAATTCTTCGTAATTTTCCTCAAAAGCTACATCACACATGTATTTTATGTAGCCTGTGCTCGGCGTAAAACTTGCGACGTAAAAATTTAAGGGTTGGAAAGTTTGCTTCCGGACGACGAAAAATTTCTTCGCCGAGATTCCTTGTTTCGAAGTCGTGTTCGATAACGTTGCTTTCGTATTAATATTAATTAATTTAAATGTTGATATTGTGCTCGCGAATGCGATACACGCTTCGTTCTTTTTAAATTCTTTCGCCACATTTCTTGAAAATGATTCCCGTGGCGTTTGTTCGTATTTCATTTCCCACCAAAGCTGCAGTTACTGGATTCGCGAGAACATTATTAACGCTTATTCTCACAGTGGAAATGGAAAAAATATATACGTAATTCGCTTTTGCTGATGATCTCCGGTCAGGAAGCTGACATTTAAATCGTATAAGCGAGCTTTACGAACCGCAAAAAGTATTTACCATTACTATTATTTTTTTTTTCTTATTTCTTATTTCTGTTTCCATTGTGAGATTGATGGAGTTGTATAGGCCAAGAATTATTCCAAACTTTATTTTACGGACAATTTATTCATGCTAATAAGATGACCTCCAGACTTTCAGGCACCATCGTATCTCTTGGACGTACTTCTTTGATGAAGATTCCGGTTTTATTTTTATTAGTTTCATTCATTATTCTTCTGTTCTGATCGCCGTGAAGGGAGGGCAAAGGGTAAACCTAATCTTACTGTCAGATTGACACATAGTAGAACTAGTGGTGTACCTACAAAATTCTATAGGGCTGAATCACTGAGAAAAGCAAAAATGTAAATGACGAAAGATTGCGTCTATCTGCCATCCTGATGTAAAAAGGTGTTTATTGACACCCTCTCCCCCCGAGAGCCCACTGAGTGAAGCACAACTTTGGAGTGGACCAGCCAATGTTACTATGTGACTCTTGGTGAATCGATTAGGGCTGAAGGGTCTCGAGTTGACCTTTAATTCCTCGAGACTCGGGGGAATAACCTAGGATTATGGTCTATGGTAGTGTTTCTCAACCGGTGTGCCGCGAAATCTCGATCAAAAATATGAATTGACATGAACTAAAAAAGAATTGTCAATTTTTTCTGTTTACTCAACAAAGTCATCACAAGCACTGTAATATCGGATCGCTATGTTCCAACTTTCGAATGATTAAACTTGAGTCTAGACTTGCCTTCGGTGTCGCGTCGTAAGAATCAAAAACTTCAAGCGACGTAGCAAGAAATACTGACCGTATTTAATGTTTTTCCACGAAATTTGAAATTGAGAAAGCCCCAGGGGCTTCCCAGTAAATGTAAGGAACATCTAGACTCTTTTGCGTAGATATGTTGTAGTAGAGCTGAAAATTTTCTCGAATCCCGGTGGAAGGTCAAACTCCCGTTTCCCAGAACCGCGGTGTTGCGAAAGAGGGCTGAGACCCTCATATGGCCAACAAATCCTGAAATTAACAAAAATTGTCAAAACGTAGAAAAATGTTGGATACAATTTGGAGGTTTTTGAGAAATATCGTCCCACGGAAAAAAATGACGCGATGTACCTAAGAAAGGTTGAGAAACACTGGTATATGGATTGACTTGGTGTCAAACAACTTCCCTTCTACTCTGCCATTTAATTCACTATTAACTTCCCCGACCTCACGATCTCCCTCCTCCCTGGTAAGTTCGACTTGCAAGTCTGTAGGAAGCCTACCACTTCGGGCATCCTCACCCATGGATCGTCTTTTTACCCCTTTTTTTACAAGATTTATGCTTGTAACTCATTTGTTCCCCGCCCTGTTTCTCTCCCCCTTTGCTAAGGAAGTTTCTATCCTTTAGCAATTAGCTACTGCCAAATGGTTAATATTTACCACCTTCCTTTAGCCCTTCATTACCTATCCTGAAATATTGTAGAAAATTAGGAACCGAAAGCAAGATGAATCCGCCAATTGAAGCGCTGCGTGGAAAAGGGGCCTCCGTCTAATGTATTTCTTATGGAACGGAGGCCCCTTTTCCACGCAGCGCTTTAATTAAGGTTTATTGAAAGAAAAAAAGTTTATTTATTTGAAGAACGGACCCACAGAAATATCTACCAATCCACAGATTACCAATTCGTCAAAAATCAAAAAGAAGTCCACCAACTTGAATAAATTTGGCCCTTGATAGAATGTCAATGAGTCAGGAAAAACGAGAATGGCATAGGTTTTGGAGAGCAAAAGCGAAACCAGTCATTTCCCATGTGGACTGTATTTTTTGAGAAGGAGTCAAAACACCTACTGAATCCAAATTTTAATATGAACTACGAACCCAAACTGTAATTTATTCACATCGTCGAAGTCAATTTTTTTCTTTCTGAAATCCAAATCCGAAAAGATCCCAAATTTTTTTTTAATGAGATCCGGTTCCCGAAGGATAACCTATTGTTTTTCTTGGTGAGATCCGGTTTCTGAAAGATGCCGTATTTCCGGATCCAAAAAGACTTCGCATTTTTATTTTCTATGAGATCCAATATTTTTTTTCTTTGCGAGAGCTGGGTGCGAAAGGTCCCGTATTTTTTTTCTGTGAGATTCGGTTTTCAAAAGATTCCCCATTTTCCTTTTTGGCGAGATCCGGATCTCAAAAGACCCAATTTTTTTCTTTGCGAGATCCAGATCCGAAGATTTTTTTTTTATTCGGGTTCCCAGCCCTGGTCAATTTCTTTATCTAGTCCAGTTTCAAAGACTCGAAAAATTTTTGTATCTTCAATTTCGATAAGTTTGGAATCAAAATCAGCTCATTTCGTCCCTCTTGGCCTATTTCAACTCTGCGGCATAGCGAATAGTTACGGACATAGTGCGTAGAATTTAGACTCGTTGAATTATCCACTAATATGGTTTCTATTTGTCGCAAATTTTAGATGGTAAATATTTAGTCTTGCCGTCGGGTGAATTACATATCAAAGATGTGGCGCCTGAGGATGGTTTTAAAACCTATCAGTGTCGCACAAAACACAAACTGACTGGAGAAACCAGACTCAGTGCTACCAAAGGACGTCTTGTGATCACAGGTAATTTGATTATTTTATCTATTCTCTTTTCATAATGTTACACGTAAATAATTATCTAATACAGTATTATCCTTTTCCTTGGTAACGTTCTCATGATCTTCCTTCACCTGTTCTAATCTTTCCATCAATTTTGCGACCTTATGAGGTCTTGAAAAGTCGTTCGTTGTTTTTGCACTATACTTTTGATACTACACACTCAAAAGATGATAAAATGACGAACGATTCGATGAACACCTGCGGTATGTCATCAACATTTTGGAGAAGTTTATTGATGACGACTCACTGTTTGTACTTCCTAATACTTTTCATATGATCCTTATAACAATTCATTGCATTTCCCTTCCCGGTTCATGAATGGTAATTCTTACTTTTTCAAGAAACGCTGATGTTAAATTCAAAAAAAAGTGTTCTATTTTAAAATACGATTTATACCACCGGATTATTATCAAATGAGTAATTGCCATACATGAACGTGCGTAGTTAATAATTATTTAATATCTACTTTTATATACTGTCTTGGATAAATTAATGCGCAGTATACGAGAGACGTCACGATGTTCCAAAAAATGCGTGCAAATTTTTAGTCTTAAAAGATTAAAAATGTACTACGAGTACTCATTGCTTAATATTTATGTTAGACGTTCGCACTGCGCGTTAATTTATTTTAAAAAAAACAAAAGCCTGAATGTTGGGATGGGTACTCCAGAGCTCATAGAAATCCGAAATTTTATCATCAAAAAGTACAATTTTGCTATACAATCAGTATAGCTTACTTTGGCAAATTAATTTGTGGAAAGCCAGGATGCGCACGTCCTTTGTTGGCGTGTATTTTATGATAATAGTCTAGTCGAGGACTTTCGAAATAGCAAAGTTTTTCTTTGTGTACTTGTAAAGCGAAATAACTCGAATACCGTAACTATTCAGATGGAAAATCGATGTGTTTATTAATTTCCATTGCCCATAGAGACTGAGATCAAATATTAGCTGTAGCAATTTTTTTTTTAATTTTCTTGATTTAAAGTACCGTTCTCGAACGCAAGCTCGTGGCACTGCTGAGGTAGTCGGTTTTTTATTCAATCTTTCTCGTATCAAATTTCGTGGTAGTTATTGGGGAAAATGTCAGATATCTTTCAGCTGGGAAGTGCCGAACTGCTTTAGGGACTTAGAAAATTCCTACCTAAAGTTACTTACATTAGAATGGCGATTCAAATGATTTCTGTTATGAAGAGCGGAGGAGCGATTCCGACCGTGTGACTTGGGAAAAATTCCTTACCTGTATAAAATATGAAGAAAGGGGCGGGAGCGGCTTTGAAGAATGTCGGCCTCTATTTATACTGTATAGAAAAAGGAGTGGGGAGGGAGGAGGGAGCCTTGTATATCAGGCGGAGGATTTTGGACAATTTCGAACCATTGATCTTTTTGCGCTATATGTATATCGGCGAGAATCTTAATAAAACTCCGAAGCAGCTGTAAAATGTAAAAATCGGGAGAAAAAACTTGGGAAACTTACGACCATTGCGTTTTGTATGATGATGAGGAGGAGAAATGGAGAAATTCGAACTTTAAAATCTTAATCAAATCATGAATTTTAAGCAATTATCGAAATCGAAAAAGTGGAGCCAAATAAATGAAGATCGTGTTTCATATCTCCTAGTGAGTGATCTCATTTTATTTGAAGGCCATGCCTGCTTTTTGATGGAACCATGGCCTAGCTTCTGATTTTTTCTCCTAACATGTGTACTGCTATCTACCTCAGGGGAGCTCACTCACTCCGCCCGTTCGCTCCTCCCCCTCGTTCTTGATGTACTGCATTTTGAGCTGTCTTGCTTACCGGGGGCTCGAAGTAATATGAGCGTAGTGCAGTTTAAGTTGAGCTGTTTACTCCACGGGTTTGCTCGTTCGCCCATCATATCAACATTGGTGACGTCACTGGCTCGTGACGTCATCACCAGTATACGTGATGGCTGTCTGTGACGTCATCAGCATTCATATTGTCATCAGCTTACAGGATTCTTCTCTTCCTTGTATTCCTATGATCACTCATTTTTCTCGTAAGCGATATTGTGAATACTGATGACGTCACGCATAGCCATAACGGATACTGATGATGATGTCAAAGGTAGCCATTACGGATAGTTATTACCTCACAAGTTAATGACGTCATCAGCTTAGGCTCTTTCTGTTCGTTACTGTCCACTCGTAAGCCTCCCATAAAGCCTAAACTAAACCACTTATAGATTACAGAAATAAGGGCAGTTGATTGAACTCGCAAATTTCAGAATGAAGCTGGGGATTACGTTTGATTACGTCACCAGCTGGTGATCTCATAGTTCGAGAGGGCCTCGGGTCACGGCTGATGACATAATGGTTTGTCATAAAGAAGGAGGAGAGGACAGGGTGGAAGGGGGCGACTAGCGAGGGTGGTGTAAACTCGAACATTTTGGAATTCTGGGCTATAGCATTTAGGTAACTACGAGAAAGACATGAGGATTTTGCGCTCGCCTTTGCGAATAGCGATATACTTTTCCTCTTCTATGTACCTTCCGTATAGAGTCACCTATGAGAGATGCTCGTCCTGGCTGAATTTTATTGGACGAAATGATGTAAAATTCGCACTCCTGTCGTCCTCTGATAATAACATTTTAATTGTCTTTTTTTCTCCAAATTGAAGAAACCTCACTCGTGACATGACACCTCGAACTGAATTATGGTACATCCAAGTTCATTAGATGAGCCGTGTCGACCGAAAATTGACCAGAAGTGTGTTCGGTTGATGTCGACTGAAAATGGAGATCGATTTTGGATCAATTATACATCATTTATTTTCAGAGTGAAAGTTTGCAATAAACGTCCAAATTGAGTAGATTTCAAGTGAATAATCGGATGTAATTTCAGAATAGAGGCCGAAGATTATAGTCAATTCTTGGTATTAGATATCACTAATTCTCTTTCAATATTGACCAAAAATTGACGTCGAGATTGCGTCGATTCGACCATTGCTGCTCTGGTCCAGCATAATTGAAATTCTCAATTGTCTTCAATGTATAATAAAGACTACACTTTCTACAATCACCAAACAGACTGAGTGCTGCAGGGAAAAGACCGTACATCGACTCCAGATCGACGCGACAGAGCAGTCCACTTTTTTTGGCCGAAAAGTTGAAATCGACTTGATATTGACCTTAAATAAAAGTGGTAATCGAGTCGATGAGGAGTCTATATTTGTCGACCCCATAGTGATGTGATATCGATATTGACGTGAGGTCGACTTAATCAACATATCGACCCAATTTCAGCCAAAACTTTAATACCTTTAAATTCTCGGTCGACGCGACGCAGGGTGTTGACCAAAGATCGACGTCAAATCGATGGTCTTCAATGGTTTATCGGGCAGACGCAAATAAACTATCAACCGCCAGTATTGTGCTTTGAATAACTTACCAAGAAATTCGCAATAAGCCCACAATTTGTGCTCCAAACTTTGTTCATTAAAAACACTCGAGTTCTTCTCTCGAACTTTTTCCGTGAATCCACCCCTAGGTCTAGTTCTGGTAGTTGTGTTCCAAAAGTTGAATTCGGTTCAGGCGAGTTTTAGTTTTGAACGACATCTACGAATTTCTATGTTCTGCTTTGGGGTACCTTGCATCAACATACTGCGAGTATATAAGTAAGTGTTCATTTGTGCTCTTCTATGGTTGGCCTATATTACGATCGTCCGATAATCATTTACCGAGTTGATGTACAATTAAAATAGGGGAAAAGTCGAATTTTGATCCTTTTTCTTATTATTCAAGAACCGGTTGGAGTTACTTCGCCGAAACTACCCTTACAGAAAGATATAGTGGGGTTGAAAACTATCGCTGTTCATGGTACTCAAGTACCGTTGATATGCCCGGCTCAAGGATTTCCTGTGCCGAAATTTCGGTAAGAGCGTGTCACAAATTATAAAAAGATTTCTCATAAAAAAGAAAATACGATTGGCTATCCTCAGCAGTGCTTAATGTGAGGGACGTATTCTTGAATCTGTAATTTGGGGATCGAGTTTAGCTCATTATTGACTGTTTCGCGGTCGTGTTGATTTTCTTCTGCCTCTACTTATCTGTCTGTGATCGCGTCTACGTACAGAACCTGTCGGAAGTGCGTCTCCGAAATTTCCAACTGCCGATAATTCAAGAGGATTTAGGACGCGAAGAGACGAATCGTTGGCACTGTTATGTCCTGGTCAAGCACATCCTGTGCCATCATTTCGGTACGACAAATAAATAGACTATTTTTCCTTGCGGTAACACGAAGCAATTATTGTAGTTATTTTGTAGCTGTTTATAGCTTGTAATTCAATCACTGAGAAGAGCATCGCGTCTCCGGGTCAACGAACGTGTGCCTTAATAAATTTTATTAGCTTATTACAATGTTGGAACTACCGTACGATTTAGCGAAAAAATTTTACAACACCGCATTACCATCATGACAGATATTCATTTAGTCTTCCTCGCTCTCTCTCATCGTCGCTCTCCCTCCTTTTTTTTTTTAATGAATTATTATTATTCTTTTATTAAAAACTCGGGTTAGTCATGATCATTAGTGCAAGGTCCGCGATTACTATTACTTATTAAAACACTCGTCCGTCCTCGGGTAAGTACTGTGCCTACTGTGCGTGGTCTCAGAGCGTATAATACGAGTGTGTACGTAATTTATATACGGTAGCTATTGTATGCGCTTTAATGACTTTTTATCGCGTCGTTGTTTGAAGAGTGTGCTGTACTCCCGGGGCATGAATGATGAATACTCGAAGCAGATTCGTCTGGTATCCTCGTCTGTTTGAGTAATTCGAAGTCATTGAAAAAGAAATTGAGCGCAGTTCCGTAGGTTTTTGCTAAACGGGTCCATGATAGGGTGGAAATGTAGGGAAAGAATTGAGTCGCTTTCTATGGAATAAAAAAATTTAGACATCTGCCCACCCTCCGTCCTTCTCCCACGCGGCCTTGTAACTCTATACTATTCACACCTTTGTTCATGATCAATTATATCATCATCCGTTTCACAACCTTCCATCCTTCTTGTCGGCGATCAACTGTCGTTCCATCATCCGTCCACGGGATTGCCGCTCAAACATCTCACCCATCTCCATATTGATCATATTAACGTCAATATCAAGAGTCTTACATTTCATAGCTTGCCTCAATTAATTGCCTTTTGCATTCGCTTTTGCCGCGTGTGTAGCGCCACCCGTGGGTGCGGATTTTGTTTCCTCCAGCACCAGAATCGACCCTTTCAGGTACGACTCAAGGTTGAGAGAATCTCCTCAGCAAATCTCCTCTTCTTCTTGGCAACTGCCAAGCTGCAGTACCCTCAGCCATTTAAACTTTGGAACACACAACAACCACACCACCTTAGATATGTTGATCGCTGTTGGAGTCTCTTCTTCTTCTTCTATTTGTCCGTTTGTATGTGGATGGTACACAGGTGTCGAGTACGCCATAGCGTGGTTACGCATTTGCCTATTCTATTCCAGGTCCATTTCTTCTTCTTGATGACTGTGGCTGCAAATGCAGAAACCTGATCATGTTTTTTTGGAACCTAGCATGGTGGCTACCAAGCTGCTTGGAGCGAGCGCTTCTCTTCAATCTCTCGAAGAGATCGACTAAGCTTTCCCCACACTCAAGTGAGGTGTGCTGTGGTCCATCATGCCGCCCTTGATTGCAAATGCGAACATGTTGCCTGCTCAACTTCTCCTGAAGGTACTTCTTGAAATAGCTTGGCCGCTCACCTGCGTCAGGTGAAATCATTATCTCGGTCCATTCGCTCATCCAGGTCATGTATTAACACACGGGTTGTAGCTCACTCTGCTTTCCATTTCTCGAACAAGGAGCGCCTGGCCTCCTGCTTAACCCGTAAAGCCTCTTTACCAGTCGTTGTCTTCTTTTTTACTTTGAACACCACCGCTCTCGCCTCAGCAAGGAGCTCGAGTGGTGGTGAAGAGACTCTGTAGAGACAGTGCGATAGATACTAACACACCTTAACGCAGCTCCTCGTCGAATATGTACCGTCTCATCTTAATGAATTCGGCCCATCCTAGTGGTACTATATATAAGAGGATCGACGAGGTGGTGCTCATTATGGTTCTCCTTCTTGCTTCTCTCGGCCTTGCCAGGTTTCTCATCAGGTGGCTTAGGTATGTAACTATCCTGCCCGCCTTTTCCGCTGTTATCGGGAAATAATACCTGAAGCTCAGCTTTGAGTCAAACCAGATGCCTTGGTATTTCATTACCTTTTTGGTCTTGATTTCCACATCTTTCAGGCAGAAGGTGAGTAGACTGAATTTTCGACGAGTGGTGAATAATATGGCCTCCGTCTTACCTACTGCAAGTTCTAAGTAACGCGTCACTGTCTTAAGGGCCCAGTTCACCTTTTGCATTGCATTGAATTGAAATGTGGTGGCAGAAAATAGTTTCTTGGAACAGGACCCTTCGTTCGTCTGTCTCGTATTATGTTCCTTGCTTTTCATCGCACGTTCCACTCGAAATTTCCCCTGTACCTATCCCAATTTTTAGGCTGGTGTAGTTTGCTTGTAAGAAAAGTCTTTACGTGTATGTGTGCTATGTTATTTATGTGCGCACAGAACCAGTCGGGATGAAATCGCCAACTTTTCCTACCGATTTACGCAGCGGTACTTTCGCACGTAGTGCTAAACAAACCCTGGCCCTTTTGTGTCAAGCGCAGGCGTACCCAGTGCCAGCATTCAGGTAATTTTTCCGCGTAAAATGCCATTTTCGTATTCTGAGTTTTGCGTCCTTACTTTTTTGCATGTCAATCGCACGCGCCTCTATAGAACCTGTTGGTCTTAAATCGCCAACTTTTTCGTCCGAAGCGAAATCTAGTACTTTCGTGAAGAGACAAACGCAGACCATAGCTTTGTTTTGCGCTGCGCAAGGTTTTCCGGCTCCGTCGTACAGGTATATTCTATCTAACGGATTATCCTAACAGCTTCACTTTTGCATGCGACTGTTTGGTTGACTAAGTCTGAGGAAGTACTCGTCTTAGGTGACACCGCTGTAGAATGTGTCGGTTTCAAATATCGCGATTTAACCTTGCTTAGGGACATGGAAAAAGTTCGACTTTCAAATTATAATTATATGATAGGAAGGGGAGGTAGAAAAATATTGACCTCCGAAAAAAGTTCGACTTCCAAGCAACGTATGACGGAAAAGGAACTTGGAAAAATTTCGAGTTTGAAGCTGTATATGATAGGAGGAGACTCGAAAAAAAGGGGTGGGAACGCTCGATGACGTCATCAGTGACCTTGACCTATTTTAGGGGCCTTGAAAAAAATTTCATCTTCCGACCCTGTGACGTCACGATCTGATGTCGTCATACGTCAGTTTTCACGGAATGGCACACGGCAAATTTCTCAAAAAACTCCCCATAGAACAGGTTCCCTATTATAACTAGCATAATGGAGGCCTAGATCTAGCATAAGCCCAGTATAAAATTAATATACTGCAAGGATGGGCAGAAGGGCTATTGACGTCATCATTGAGCTTGACCTATGGAAATTCCTTCGGATTGACACTATGACGTCACGATCTGATGACGTCATAGGTCAGTTTTTGTCAAACGACGTGCAGCAAATTTTTCAAAAAACAAACCCATGGAACAGGTTTCCCATTAAAATTTCGACCTTCAAGCTGTATATTATCGGAAAAGGACTTGGACAAATTCTGAACTCCGAGCTTGACGCTGCACGCGCGTGACTCCCATAAAACAGGTTCCCCGTCTCCCTGAATTATCAAAGGCAATGAAGGTAACCCCGAGCAGCTCACCAAGCTCCTGCAAATACTTGTCATTATTTTTGTAATCCATTTATCAATTCAGCAGTTCTGTACTCAAAGCGAAACTCGACTTTGAGAACTGTATCCTTTTTTCCTTTCCCATGAACCAAATGAGTTCATTGAAAGTGGACTAGAGCCTGGGGGGTTTCTGATGAATCCTTCGAATTTTTAAATCATCTCTTTAAAAGTGTATTTGAATCTTCCGTTCAAAATATAGCTTGACCGCGGGTATTTGAATTGCGAAATTCTCGGTTCGAAGAAGGCGACAAAAATTCAGTTTTCATAATAGTCGACCCTCGTGAAGTTCTTTCTTGGACCTTCTTTCCTGGCAGAGTGTCCTGTTTTCAACATTCGGGCTTTTGTGCTTATTCTGTCTGGAGTTGCGTACGTCCTACTTTCGTGTTTGCGACATGGAGATTCCAGACTTTTTTGGAATTACCTCATGAATGTTTGATTGTTTTGCCAGAACCTGTCGGTATGAAGTCGCCCACTTTTGCGTCAGACTCTCGTAGTGGATCTTTTGTGAGACAAGCTAAACAGACGACTGCGTTACTGTGTCAAGCTCAAGCTTTCCCGGTACCGATGTTTAGGTTGGTAAACGCGATTAAAAAATAAAACTTTTTGAGCAGAAAAGAGACCCAAAATCCCTACATTCAGGCTCTGTTCTCGACCTTTTCTGTCCCAAGAATGAGGAAACTTTACAATGCTCGATTTTTATTTCATGAATAGAACCACTGGGAAGTAAAGCTCCAGCTTTAACCTCAACTTCGGAAAAAGTGTGGGTAAAGAAGAGGAGCGATCACGATATAGAATTGACTTGTCATGCTCAAGGGTTTCCAGTTCCTACTTTTCGGTGAGAACGTCGTATTTTATGTTCGTTTCGATTTTTTAGGCGCGCGATTGCAAAATTACACGCTGCCCTCCGTAATCAGAGAGGGCAATGTTTTCAAATTTTTGGCAAACATTATAAAATTACGATCGGTATGCTATACGTTATGCACGAAGTGTATTCCGTATAGTATCGATATTTTACACGCACATTTGTGCTCTATTTCGAGACCTTCCACGCATGTGACGTCATTTATTGACTCTTATTGGTAGTTCATTCTTACCGCGTCTAACGTAACTTTTATGAACGATTTTTGTCGTACCGAAATTAGGTTCTTTTTTTTCTCGCTCTCCCACTCTTTTCATTGTTTATCATTTACGAAAGTATCTACGCTTTAGCATAACGTCTGGAGTGGAGATCAATCTTCTCTCTAAGTACGCTCTTTTCGTATAGGAACACGACGACTTTCATTATTTATTTATTTACTGTTTTTATGGCGTTTTGGCTCGTGTCCGAGTTCTTGTGAAAATCTGTTACCATCCAACATTCAGGTCGGATTGATGTTCATTTTACGAGCCGATTTGTATTCCTTCATCGTCGTTATTTCTCATCATTTAGAGCCTGTGGGACTAAAACCGCCGACGTTCTCTTCTGATTCCGAAATTTCTCGATTTAAGAAAAAAGCCGATCATACGTTGGCTTTACTGTGTCAGGCTCAAGCCTTTCCCGTTCCCTCGTTTAAGTAAGTATACGTAGGCGAATAGAACGTTCTTCGAGGTCGCTGGTACGTCTCTCTCTCGACATTCAGGCTACAATATGTTGATCAAGAATGTAAAAACGCTATAGTTTCCCAATTTTTTATGTGCAAATAGAACCAGTTGGGTCAAAACCACCTACTTTCTCCTCGGATGCCGAAAGTTCTCGTTTTAGGAAAAAGTCCGGTCATACACTGGCGCTTTTGTGTCAGGCTCAAGCTTTTCCCGTTCCGTCTTTTAAGTAAGTCGATCGGTGATTTTCATACTTATATGAGAAAAGGAGGGGTCATACCAACGTTCAGGCTAGTTCGATTCTCTCGCGATTCGCAAAACTGTATGCGATACTTCTGTCTCGGCAGAGCCAGTTGGGTCGAAACCGCCTACGTTTCCATCCGACGACGATACTTCTCGATTTAGAAAGAAATCTGGTCATACGATAGCGTTATTGTGTCAAGCTCAAGCTTTCCCAGTTCCATCTTTCAAGTAAGTGAACCTAGATCTGTGCGTCAATAGGGGTGCAAAAATTCACGACCGACATTCAGGCTTAAAAGGGCTACATGAATTTGCGAGCACTGGACCATTCTTTTTCTCTTTTTTCGAACGCTGTGCAGAACCAGTCGGATCGAAACCGCCCACCTTCTCCTCCGACTTCGAAGGTACTCGTATAAAGAAAAGATCGGATCACGCACTCGCCTTGTTATGTCAGGCGCAAGCTTTTCCAGTTCCATCTTTCAAGTAAGTGCTGGCACGAATTTGTATGCTCTATTAAGGAGGATCCGACTCAGCATTCAGGCCTTTAGTGAGATATTTTTTGTGCGCAAATTTTGTTATCCTGCATTCGTGATGTTGTTCAATCGTGTAGAACCGGTCGGATCGAAACCTCCAACGTTTTCTTTCGATTCTGTGAGCACTCATTTTAAGAAGAAAGCTAGTCATACGTTAGCCTTGTTATGTCAAGCTCAAGCGTTTCCAGTACCTTCTTTTAAGTAAGTGGTGTGGTGCATAGTGAATGCATTTTACATGTGAAGTTTGGGGGTGAAAGTTCGCGTTTTGCTTATTCCATCGAGCTATCTGGAGTCCCAGACCCCGCGTCAAGCTTTCTTGTCCCCGAAATGGTATAACAAGCTCGTTTCCTTATACCAGAACCATTGGGTGCCAAATCTCCGACACTGCCTCCCGAATCGAGACATAATTGGGTCGAGGAGAAGAGCGGAAGCAATATCGCTCTATTCTGTCGAGCGCAAGCGCATCCCGTACCTTCCATTAGGTAAGTGTAGAGTCGCTGTATCGTGGAATTATTCCGTGTTAGACTGAAGACAAAAGAGGGGTTTGGTATCTTTATAGTTTCGGAACTTCAATTTCGCGTGTTCGAAAGGAAGGGTCATTAAGAACTTTCCTCGTATGAATTATTGATAATCGTTCCGTCGGTATCGTCGTGGTAATTTGATAATCCGGTGAAACGTCTTCATTTATCGTGATTTGTTTCTCTATATCGTCAGGTAATGGGGTCTCTTATACTTATTCGGGCAATATCAATTATTCAACAGACGGCGAGCAATATTGTCGGATTATAATATTTGTTGGAGTTGCTCCACAATATACGATGACATTAATTTGGTTATTCAACCATTTTATATATTATTGAATAAATAAAAAAAAACCTTTCAGAAGGCGGAAAGAGAAATCGACGACGCGTAAGGTACGCGGTAAACGAAAACATCGGACGCGATATAATATAGGCCTGCCTCTTGATTTAGGAGTATAAGCTACAAATTGATAGCCTATATGCGTGTGTTTGCTTATGAAATTTGTCTTGATCCTCCTACGTGCAGAACCGTTGGGTGCGAAAGCCCCATCTATTTCTTCGGACGAGAAAAATCGTGTAATTACGCGGCCAGCTCGTAATGATCTCGTTATGTTGTGTCAGTTACAAGGGTATCCTGTGCCTTCTTTCAGGTTAGTAAAGACGCATTTCGAGGGTTTTTTATCGTGTACTTTCAGTATCTTCGGCTTGTTGAAGGGTTCTCGATGGAATATTTTGTATTTGGGGTATGAAGCTTCATCTGTATTCGTTTTAAAAGGTTTAATATCTCTGGAGTGGGGCTACGATTCAACTAATTTTTCAATCACCTACACTGCTTCCTGAATTTCTGAACCTTTGATCAAACTAGCGGGACCTGCCCTCCCCCAGTGAGTTCAATGATGATAAAAGTTTATTTCATTTCCACGTTACAAAACATTCCATGAAGATAAAACTTGACGCGAATGTTTTCGACGTAATGGCCATTGGCGTGTGCGTAGAATAAATGAGAGAAGAAAAGGAAGGACAACAGAACGAGAACTACGCAGAGGATGATTGATGAGGTCATCTTCAGGAACGTGCAAGTTGAGGATCTCGTTACAACGCGCGGAACCTTGACAAACAATTTCGATCGTCTCCTACGCAACCCGTCTACGGTAAGAACCTGCGAGGAGGGGGATTTTCTCTTTTCCCATTTCAAAGGGATGACCGCATTGGAGGGGATGAGGGGCCAAACTAGATTTTTGAAAACGGCTTTTTTCCCAAGCTTCAAGGTGCCCCTGACGGCCAAAACCAGGGCGTCTACCGCTTCTGTAAATCCAATTAACTCTATGAAAGTAACCTTTGAAAAATGGTCCAATAAACCCAATAAAAGTCCATTAATTTCATTTCTGATCCAATAAAAAAAATTGAAATTTGGATTCCTATGTTCAGTAAGATTTTTTTGGTATCTTGAAGCGAAGGAAGTCCGGATCCCCTGACACCGCTCCCTGCTACTTCCAAGGAATTATGATTTTGTGAAACATCCTTCAAGAGCCCTAGGAAAGTCCAAGAATTTGGTAGACACTCTGGAAATCTTCGAAAAACCCCACTTCTCTCAAATTTTGGGACTAGATCTTTCGGTGTATGGAAAAGGCGTTGAATAATAGAAGTGTAGATTGCGGGTCGAAAATTGAAGGATTTTGAAGAACATTTTGTCAGATATGGTATTCCGTAGGGGCAGGGGGACGTAATGGACTCCAGAGCTCTCCTCATAATTTCCTTTCTTCAATTTTGGTACTATTCACGTGTGCCAAAAATTTGATAGTTCCTTTCTCTTCACTCGAAGCGCGAGTTGGGAGGGGAATCGGGATTAGGCGGTCGGTTCACCAGTTGTAAGGTACAGAATGAAGTGCCATGGATTGCCATACCTGTATTGCTTGCCTTTCTGGAAATGCCGAATGTGCGGGAGCCATTTTCAATAGAAATACGGAGTTCAAGAAAGTTGATCTTTCTACCTATTTTAATGGTGAGTTTACTGAGGAGTTGGGGCGATTCAGAAACGAAAGGAACTGATTAAGGAGGGAAGAAGGGTCATTCCACAGACAGAGAACATCGTCCACGTAACGATACCAGCCGGTAATGCCAAAAGTCTCCATCGGGGAGAAGGGCCTCTTCCTCGAATCTAGTCATAAACATTCCAGATGAAGAGGAGAGTCAGTGGGGATTCCGACATTGCTGGGAAACTCATGAACACGTCCAGCGAATTGACAGATATTAAGGGATAGGCAAATTTTCAGGAGCACGATAAATTCGGAGGGGAAGATGTAACGAATTGCAGCTTCAGTCAACGAGTATTGAATGCGCTCACTGGTTGAAGGAAGCGAGATGTAAGGGAAAAAGCCAACGACATTACGTAAAAGACAACAAAATTGAGTTTAGAGCCACAACGATATTCCTTATGCAGGTACTCAGTTCCACAGAATTTTCACCTAAAATCCTCACATGAACGGAAGGGTGAGTAAAGAAATTTTGCCGAACAATAGGAAGGGGCAGACGCAAAAGATACAACAGTTCTTATAGTATAAGTTTGTTTGTGTAATTTCGGAAGCTCGTATATTGATCTGACGTCAGGTGCCGTTTTTCATTGACCTTGGTTTACTAGAAAACTACTCCGAAGACGTAATAGGAAGGACAAGTATTAAAATACTGAGAGATGTAAGAAGTGGGCGCCCACCGGGAGGAGGTTTTGTAACCTGAATCATGTAGACGAATAATAGTGAGGCTAAGAAGTAGCCCTCCTCCAATCTCCAGTGAGCCTTGACGCAGCACCTCTGATCCCGATTGACCTTGACTTACATGGGGGCTATCTTGAAACGTGATATGATTGTTGTGGGAGAAGAAAGGGGACAGAGCGCGATCTTTATTTTGTTGTTACTGCAGAAAATCGTTGTTTTTTTTTCATTGCTTCCGAGCTCGTAACTACGCTTAGTGATATTCCTATTTCTATTTGAAAAATTCAACGAAGAACCTTGCATTAGTCTGCTATTGTCGGAGTCTAAGGGCTCGTATTTACCATTGTCAAACTTTTTATCCATGCGATTCGATTCGATGTAGAATTTTGAAAAAATAATTTTATTCTCCAGAATTTTCAATGATAATAGGTATGTGATATATTAGGGCTTGAAAGCATCAAATGACTTGAAAACATCTTCCTGTTCAATTGCTGATACTGGAGAACGCAGAATTTGTTTTTAAATGCCTTAGTTAAGGCTATAGGAGATGGTGAAATTCAAAAATCACAACCTAGCTGATGGCTGAGCTTTAAAAGGAAAGAAAAAGTATTTCGCTCGATACTGTGAAATCTGAGGGAACGTGAAATGTAGAACAAGAAGCAATCAAATTTTCCATTTTCTCGGCTTGTCTATTGAAACGACTCTCATATCGTAAACTTGACAGTCGGCCTTGTCGAAAAAGAAAACACGATTTTCGAATTTCCTGTTTTTATAGTACAGTGCATCAACTCGGTAAGACTATATTCGGCATCATACGAACTGCTATAGGGTAGCGTAATAAGTTTATAAATCTTTCGTTTCGCAGAACCTGTAGGCTCTAAAGCTCCCACAACGGCAGACGATAAAAGTCGAAGTATTTTTCGTCGAGCGTATCAAGACGTCGTATTGTGGTGCCAATCTCAAGGTTTTCCAGTCCCGCTATTCAGGTTATGATCATATTGGTTGAATTTTAAGCTTCGAATTATGAGACGATGATTTCATCGCATTTACCTTCTCCGCTCTGCTGCGCCGGCTTGAGCTCCCATTTACGATAAATTTTGACGATTTCACCCGAAAATGAGTACATTTCACTGGGAACAGTATGAGTTTTGCTTCCTAGCAGGTGTTCTCAGCTGATATTTAAGAAAGGCCAGCGTGTCAGATGGGGTCGCAAAATTATGTATCCAAGATCCACCCAACTGAGGACTGAATTCTAAGACGATAGTCCATTATTCCAGAGAAGCTCGGTATTATAGGACTTTAGGTTGATCCTAAGCGTTCGGTACCTTCCGTCTCGCTCTTTCGGAAATTGATCTATGTCCCATAAAGAACGTGAGAGTGTTGTTATGCTTGTTTCGTCAAAATAGAAGAAGATATGGCAAAACGTGCTGGTCGATGTTAAACCGTTGCGACAATATGATTTTGATTTACAATAGTGGGCGCGTTTTTTTACAAGTTTCTTCCTACTAAAGATTAGCGATGACGAACTTCGTGTATACGTAATATCCAGGAATACACAATAAAAATCAAAAAACGTTTTTGGTCGTATGATGTAAGCTCAAGGGTACCCACATCCCGTCAACAGGTTGCCGTATCGTGTTGTACTCGATCGTAAAAGAAAATCATTTTGTCGAAATTACCGATGTGCAGTACGTATATTTAATAATTGTGTACATTCAGAACCTGTCGGGTCAAAAGGGCCAGTGTTTACCAACGACGATAAAGTGAATTCGTTTTCAAGAGCGACGAATAAAAGTTTGAGTATTCTGTGTCCGGCGCAAGGCTATCCGGTGCCGTCGTTTAGGTTAGATTTCTTTTTTAATTTTCTTCAATTTAACTCGCGCGTACGCCGCATGAGCACGCGAAGTTATGAATTACTGAATGTTATTTTATAATAAGTGTCGGTCGCCTCGTTTTACGAACTATACACGATGGATATAGGAGATGGGTAGCTTTAATAGGAGTAGATTGATATCATAATAGAATTTTATTCGTGGTGTAATTAATTTTAAATAGCGAGAGGTGTTAGAGAGTAGTGGGAATTGGGGATCTTTGTTTGACTTCGTTTGTAGTAAAGGTCGAACAGTTGTTACCGGGAGAACTTTATTCTTCTATACGCGATCGATAAATGGGCCAACATCGAGCAAGGTTTGAGCTTTATAATGGGTTCGAAGAAACAACCTATTATCTCGTTGTATAATATGAAATCTTTATTTCGGCTCGTCGTCGTCTCCATAAAGCAGGTACGTCCATCAGTAGCCTGTCTGCAATTGTATAGCTTTCGACGTATTTTTCATTTTCCTCCTGACCAAGAGCTCATTCTGCGATTTTCATACCACCACAGCCTCAAAACTTGAAAAAATGTCATCTCTTCCTTTGGCTTCTCCAATGAAGTATGTTAACCGAGACTTTACTTTTTTGAAAACCTTAGTCGAAATTGCTTTGATGTACTTGGTGAAATCGACCTTACGTGGACGTCTATATCAGGTCGACGTGGGGTTGACAAAGTCCGACCACACTTCGACTTATTTGCCCCGTCGGTTTCAGGTCGATTCCGAATGGACTTCCCCAAAATTTTTCATCGACTCATCGTTCTTTGGTAATGTACGAAGGTTGATTTTAAATCGACCTCCAATCGACGTCGATCAGGAATCGATTTCGAGTCAACCTCTCCAAATATTTTTATGGGACTGAAAACAACTTCTTTATCGGGTCAATTTCAACTCGATTTGAAGTTCTTTGGTCAAGTACGAGCTTTTTGACTCCAACCTAACCTCAAATCGACGTCTATGTAACTTCAAATTTTCATATCGACCTGGCATCGATTCCTTTCGATCTTTAGTTTCTTGGGAATGTATGGTGATCTACTTTGAATCGATATCGATCTAGAGTCGATTTACAGTCAGTGTCTTGTAACATTCTGTCTGTTTTGGTAACTTTGGTACTTGCAGACGGAATGTGCGACCATAATTATAAAACAAGGACCATTGTAAATTTCCATCATGCTTGAACAGTCCAACGCAATGTTGACCTCGAGTTTCAATTAACATAACCATGTGTTTACTAATTTTTGACTTCGATTCTTGGTACACTCGAACGTGGACGATGAGTCGATGGTAAATTGGAGTGGTCGATTTTAAGTAGATTTCTGATCAACATTGGGCGGAACTCAATTGACTCAAAGTCGACGTCGACTTTTGGTCAAAATAGCTAATCGATTTGGAGTCGAAATGGTCATAGGTGGCGGAATAGGGGTGGGGCAGCCCAACTCGGACAAAAAGCTGGAAAAATTCTCCCCTCATAAAAAAGTGGAAAGAATGGAAAGATACTTAATTCAGCCATAGGATGAAATAAAAGGTAAAAAATTGACGAAAAATGTTTTGGCTCCTCCTAAGGGAAATTTACCTCGCCACCCATTGAAACGGTTCATCGAAAGTCTCAATTGCCAGTTCCTAGATTTGCGTCCGTAAGTTCGTCCATCGTCTTCCTGTACTAGGCTAAATAAACTTATATACTAAGTCTAGAAGAACGGAGGTGAGGCTAAATGTAGTTTGTTGACTGCAAGCTTTATTAGAGAATCTGTTTTATCAGGAGTTTTTCAGAAAAAACGTCTGCCGTCTGGCCGGCCGGCAAAGCTTGGAGGTCCACATCTTTCTATGTCCCTTCCCTATTATATATAACTTGGGAAGCGGAGCCTGTGACGTCACAGTTTGATGACGTCATAGGTCAGTCTCGTAACAAAACAATCTGATGCCGTCATTGATCCTTTTTTTTAAAGTTCATTCCTACCACATATATCTCCAAAGTCCGGGCCTGTGATATCACAATTTGATAAAGTCACAGGTCAGCTTTATGATAGCCTGAAAGATAGCCTTTTCTAGTGACTAGATATACAATTCTTCGTACATTAATCGATTTAGCCCCTTCATTGAGCCAGATATGCAACGTTCCAAACACCATAAAACTCGGAACGTCCTTCTAAGGCATTCTAAGTCTCCCTCGTATCATATCATATATTTATAGCTCGGAGGTCGTTGTATATTGCCTGAAGTTTAGCCTCTTCAAGTATCTATTTCTAAGTCCCCCTCCTACCATATATTCCTTGGAGACCCGTCAGCCTTAAGGTCGTATCCTATGTAGCTTGGAAATCGGAATTTTTTCAAGTCCTCTTTTTATCATATCTAGTTCCAAAGTCTGTGTCTGTGACGGCCTAATTTGATCCCCTCATGGATCCGCCTTGTGACCTCACAATCTGATGACGTTATAGATAATGTTTTTAAAGTCCCTACTATTGTAATGTGGCTCCAAAGTCCGTGCCTGTAACGTCAGAACTTGATGAGTCATTTATCAGCTTTGTGACGTAAGAATCTGATGACGTCATAGATCTGGTATGTCAACATTTTTCAGATCTCTAGTGCCTCATAAAAAAGGTTTCCTGCCACCTCTTGTTCAACTCAGTTTAAGAACCTGTGAGTTTCTAAATCTTCAAAGTAAGTCAGAGCCTCTGCCTCCACGACTACAAAACTTTATGGAAGAATGGCGAGCGGCGGGCGCTTCTTTCAAATGGTCTGCCCGTGAAACAGGTTTCCTCTTAGAAGAAATTTGAATACTGAACAAATGAAATGAACAAAGAGAAAGGAATCACCTTTGCTGGACGACAAATATTCACGAGAGAAATAAAGAAATGAATGAAGAGAAAATATTGAAAACTCTTCTCTGTGATCTGTGAGTTATAATTCGAGCTAGACAGCGCTTATCGCGCGTAATGAAAACGGAAAAATTGATGGGTGTTCCGGGTGATAGCCTGAAAGTTTTCTGAATTCGACCGGAATCAATTTTTGTAAGACAATATGATTTATAGAATTTTGTTCTCCTAATTTTTCTCCTAAATCGCTTTGTACCCAGATTATTTGGCGACTATAATCCCGTTATCAATTTTGCCGATCGTGACGCTCCTAGCGGGTGGTCCGCCCGGATATCACAAAAAGCAAGCTAATAAATTCCTTGACTGTCCGTTGTGTGTGAATTATACCGCAATACATGAGAGTGACGTAACTAGAAAATCGTCCAAGTGAGAAGGAGGAGAGAATCAACATTGGTTCGTTCGATGAGGGAGAAGGTAGATATTGAAGGTAGATGAGGGCAGAGCTGTAGGTAGAATTAGTGGAGAAAGTTTACTGAAAATTGACTATAAAATATAAAAATTCAAAGTGTATTTAATTTTTTGATCTTTGAAGGGCTCTTAGGATTCCACTTGTCTAATTGGATGAAAACGAAATTGCCTTGATGGAAGAATTTTAGCTCCCCTCCCAGTGGCGTAGATACGATTTTCCAATAAGGACGGGGGGGGGGGGTGTTTTTTTTCTTTGGTAGAACTGTCACAAAAGAAAGAAAAAAAAACATTGTGATCATAAAATTATTTGGTACAAGTTGGTAATGCTATCACATACACAAAAAAAAACTTGGTCATTATAAAATTACTTGGTACAAGAAAGTAATGGGAAATTTTTATCCTTACCTGCCGCAAAAAAAAAAGTTCGAAAGTCGACATTTTCCTAGTTTTTTTCTTGATAATTGGACGTAATGTCAGTTAAAAGGAAAAGATTCATGCCTCGATATGAATTGATCAAAATACAACGTTTCTACAACTCCTTGTAAAATCATAAAATATTTTACAACGCCTTCCTCTACCGATTATTTGTAATATGTATAGCTTATCGTGAAAATCATTAAAATTCAAATCAGAACTGAGTGTTTCCGATTTTCTTTTATTGCTTGGAATTTTACACCAATGAGGGAAAAATGACCGATTAAGTACTGCCAGGATGTAACAAAGTACGAAAGTTGTAAACGTTTGGTCGCTTTTTAATTTTACGTGCCACAAGATGGAGTTTATGAGCTATCGCGTTTCATACTCACACAGATTGGAATTCGAAGGTCCGATCATAAAACTCCTGTCGTGTTACGTTCACCATAAAATATTTTAAAATCATCGCTTGCGAGTTTATCATAGATTCCTATGATCTTTGATTCTTCGTCCTAATTTCGAACTGTGTTGAATGCTTTTTTGTTGGTCAATTGTTTTTCTTCTAAAATATTGGTAAACATCTTTCAATAACTGAAGGCGTAATTATTTCACCAGTGACAATTGGGCATTGAAATTTAATAAACACAAAACTCTCCATTCCGTACCCATAAATACAGGCTGAATTCAGGATCAATAGTAGTGTTTTGTTTACTTCTGTACGGTATAGCGATAGGTTAACTTTTTTCTTGTTGCTGTGTCTGTCTGCAGAACCTGTCGGTATGAAAACGCCTACGTTCTCGACGGATACTAAAATCACGGCATTCGTACGAAACGAAGGTCATAGTTGTAATCTGTTGTGCCAAGCACAGGGGTACCCAGTCCCAAATTTTCGGTACGCCAACCTCATAATACTCATTTTAGTTGTATATTTTCTCTGTTGCTCGTGATCTGAATGTAGAACCTGTCGGTTGGGTTCGTCCAAAATTTTCGAAACTTTCGAAAGCCAATCAATTCGAGTGCATGGTAAACGAGAGATTCGTATTGTTGTGCGAGGCTCAAGCTTTCCCCGTACCAATGTTCAGGTTTGCTACAAAAATCGTTTGAAAAATTATTATGCTATTGCTTAAGCGCGGGCTCGTGACATATTTTCTAGAACCGATTGGCTCCGCACCACCGAGGTTGCCCAAGTCGGCCAAAGGTGATATTTTTGAAGCGCACTCCGGTAGAGTGTTCGCTCTGCTTTGCGAGGCTCAATCTTTTCCAGCGCCCTCTTACAGGTATACAATATTTGTCGATCAATTTACGTGTATTTTTTCGTCGTGTACGACCAATAACTCGCAATCATTATCCAGAAATCAGTTCCTCACATGATGAGTTTGTACCCGATTATAGAAGAAGTTGGAAAGGTCTAAGAAGATCCCCTCCCTGCCCCTTCTCCTTTTTTTTCTGAGGTAGCCTGCGAGAATATAATACTATTAAAGATCAGGCTTATACCAAGCTAAGATATCCTGGAGAATATATTAGTCTGAGCAAACTTGAATTAGGAGTAGGAGGTACCACCTCCTCTACTGTTGATGAGGTAGGGGTTGAGTCGGAGCTATAATGACTTCAATCGGAATTCCATAAGACTTCAGGTATGCTGTGGGTCCTTCTTTTCCTTCTTCTTCTAGGCTAAGGAGGAGAAAAGGGCAGAGCTACGCTGATTTTTATTTTATTCCGAAACCTCTCTAGAATCGAGCTGAATTGAGTACCAATTGATTGTGTGTGAGGGAGATATAGAATTTTTTCCCTCAAATACGTTATTTGGAAATTTCATTGCCGCTATGTAATTTTTACGAGTCATTGCACTGTATCTACGACTAATATCTCTTATCGGTTATTTTAATGCGACATCGTTATCGTTTCGAGTGGGTTGTCACAGATTATATGCTAGAAATACTCGTGAACACTGCGAATAGAATTGCTATCTATGTCACATAGTGCATGGACTATTCCAATGCCACTCAACATTCAGGCTTCGTACGAAACTCTAAGTTGAAATAATAGGATATACGTGAGCTTGTGTGCGTTTTCAGAACCGACTAACAATATCGCGCCAAAAATTCCGGGCAAGAAATACGAAGGCGGCGAAATGTACTTCGTCCACAAAAGACTGCCGGCATATTTACTGTGTCAGGTGTCTGGATTTCCAGCGCCTACATTTCGGTATGGATTTTCTTATTCTTCGTCGGGATAGTGAGACTTTCTTCCCTCGTTTTTCTGTTTTGTAATTCTTTTCCTCCGTCTCTTTAGCGTAGTTCTCACATGGAAAAAAAAAAGGGTTCTATTTAGTCGTAAATAAAGTACCGTGCGTTTTGAGTGCGTATTTCTCTCGATGCACGGTCACCGTTGATTGATTTCGTTAACGAGGGAAAATTGAATTCTTTAATTTCACGCGCGCCATTCGAGCCGACGACCTTTTTATTTCGCCACGGTATTTAGGTATCAAAATTACGGGAAGTATTCAACAGGATACGGTTTTCGGTGAGACTGTTGGTATTCGATACGACGTAACGGAGAGCCCTATCCTATCCTATCCTACCCTCTGTTCCCGTTCTCGGGGTATGGGAAACGCAGAGTTCGAGTCGGGTGCACGCCAGCGCGTTTTCACATCAGAATGAAAGCACATTCTCCGTACAGAGCCTACGAATTACGCTATTATTCACGCGTAGTTAGACCGGCTTGATATCGACGGCGGCGGTTTTGTGTATTCATATTATACCAACTACTATACAGAGTTGAGGACAGTGCGGTTGCTAAGCGCTCCCTAATTCACTTTTTGTTCGCGCAATTGTGCGCGTTACCTCACGATTGCGAGAAGGAATTGCTGCACGATTGCGTTTGGAACTTTTCAATGCTGGAAGTAGATGAATGGATTATCCTTTCTATAATAAGGTCGGAGGTGAGTAGAAACGGAAAAGTTCGAACACTCTTTATATATCCGCGAGTGATCGAGATTAATGACAGTTTGCTAATAAGAAAGCGGATTTGTTAGTATCTTTGAGAATGTTGTCGTAGAAGTAGCATAAACAATTCGCCGTACGGGAATCATCAGTCACGGAATCCTAGGTCTTTCGATTACGGTTTAATATAATTTCTCTCATTTTTCTTTTTATTCTGTTGGTACGGAAGAAGGGGAGCTGTTAATTACAATAAACTTCTTTTGAATCTTCTTTCAGGGTGTTCTACCTGGCTAAATTCATTATTTTCTGAGCTTTGCTAGAATTGTGGCTCTCAGCAGACGGATGCGATCTGATCCTCCTACGCGTACACCACTGACGTACTTGAAGAAACTTATAATGGAGAGCAGGAAAACTGTTCTGGGAACCTTTTTTTTTTTTCGGTTTCAGTTTGGTAATCAATCGGAAGTTGGAAATGTTATAAAGGAGAAGAGGTTTTTTTTTGGACGAATAGGCTTCGCCAATTTTACTTACATTTTGAATGTCAGTTTCTATTGGTGCACAATCGTTGGTAGGGGGTTCCCCTTTTGAGGACGTGGCAAGGAGTGAGAGTTAGATGTCTTTGGCTGCATCTTCTTCAATTTTTTTTACTTTGACGGAATCGGACAAAATTGCTTAGAGATACGGTTTGTGTATCGATGAATGGCCGCGTATAATTTAGGACGGTTTACGATGAATTTTTCATCCGTCACTGTCTATATTTATAGTTTGCCGCTGGCCTACATTATGTTAGGTATTGTTGTCTAGATTCCAAAAGTCTTCGAGTCTTTACATTCATTCATGATGGAATAATTTAAATCACGTGTGTACAAAAAGGCGTCTCGCTAAAAAAGAGGAAGAACGTGAAGAAGAAGAATTTGCAAATTATTTACTTGCAGTTGTATCTATTACTACATTGACACTAAGGGTTATGAGCTCCGTAAGTACTGGGAAAATTGAGGTGTAAGTTGAGGAAGGATCTGAGACTACAGTGTAGGATGAAAGTAAGTAAAACGCAGACAAAGAGCAGGTGGAAGACGTTGACAAACAGAGATAGAGAGACAGATATGTTCAAAAACGGGACACAAGAATCACCAGTATTGACGAGAAACGAGGTGGAGAGAATAGACCTTAGATGCCATTGTAAACTCGACCACAGTGGCAGCGGGAGGCCCGCAAGCTTTGCAGTTCCGTGGGAAACGACTAGTCGCATGAGTAGACATGCGCATTAGGTCTGATCGACAATTCCTCACCATCATACAGCTCGAGGAAAGTTTTTCAAATACCCCCCTATCATTATATGTAGCACGACAATTTAAATTCTTCCAAGTCCGTCTCTTATTATCGGTTGATAGTTGAATGGAAGTTTACACTAAATCTGTTCTAACGTAAGAACGCAAAACGTTAGATGTATAGTCCAAAGCTACGCAATTTGTATCTCGATTTTATCATCAATTTGCGCCCGTACTCAACTTTTTACCACTTTTCT
Source organism: Aspidiotus rigidus (assembly GCA_035079385.1). Classification (NCBI taxonomy): domain Eukaryota; kingdom Metazoa; phylum Arthropoda; class Insecta; order Hemiptera; family Diaspididae; genus Aspidiotus; species Aspidiotus rigidus. The sequence goes on from JAVHKY010000030.1 coordinate 5,537,110, forward strand.
GAGCCCACTTATGGACCAAGATGTGCCAAAAATTGATCAGCTTGCTAAAATTCTCAAAAATTGAGTATTGTTTCAACTTCCGTATTTTACTTGATTTTAAAGTGAAATTTAACGCTGATCTCGAAAACAATATCTTCCAGGTTGCGCTCTGATGACGTCATTGATCACTCCCTATGACGTCACAATTTGATGACATCATAGATCACTTCCTGTAACGTCACAATCCGATGATGTCGTAAATTGGTCCCTTTGACGTCGCGATCTAATGACTTCATAGATCAGTCCTTGTGACGTCACGATCCGATGACGTCATAAATCAGTCTCTTTGAGGTCACAATCTGATGACTTTATAGATCAGTCTCTGTGACGTCACGATCCGATGACGTCATAAATTAATCCCTATAACGTCACAATCCGATACCGTCATAGATCACTCCCTGTGATGTCACTATCAAGTGACGTTGTAAATCGGTTCCTTTGATGTCACGATCTGATAACGTCATAAATCACATCCTGTGACGTCTTGATCGATAACGTCATAAATCCGTCTTTTTGACGCCAAGATCTGATGACGTCATAAATCAGTCCCTGTCACTTCACGATCCGATGACATCATAGGTCACTCCCTGTGATGTCACAATCCGATGACTTCATCGATCAGTCCCTTTGAGGTCACAATCTGATGACAACATAGATCAGTCCCTGTGACGTCACGATCCGATGACGATATAGATCACACCCTGTGATGTCACATTCCAGTGACGTTGTAAATTGGTCCCTTGACTTCATGATCTGATGACGTCCTAAATCACACCCTGTGACGTCACGATTGATAACGTCATAAATCCGTCTCTTTGACGCCAAGATCCGATAACGTCATACAATCCGATGACGTCATAAATCGGTCCCTGTGGCGTCACGTTCTGATGACTTCATACTCTTAGATTGGTCCTTGTGACGTCACGATCCGATGACGTCATAAATCAGTCTCTTTGACATCACGATCTAATGACGACATAGAACAATCCCTAGCTCAGCAGTCAACATTTCAACTGGAATTCTATTCAATGGGGGGGGGGGGATTCAGAAAATTTCCGGTGCGCCGTGTGATATCCAGAAAAATAGTCCAAGTCCAACAGTCGCCTCAAGTTTCAGCGGTAAAAATAGTCGAAGTCCAAGCAAGGTCGAAATTGCTTCAAATCCCCCTCCTATCATCAAGGACATTTTTTCGACAATGATGACGTCACAAAAGTCGGACAAGGACGCGCTCGCGCCCGGTGTCTGAGGATATTCTCCCAAAGCTCATGGATTCATTAACGGAGTTGAACGAGGGATGACAGGTAACCTGTTCTATGGCGCACAGGGATCTGAAAAATAAAAAGCTATAATGATAGGGATAAAAGGGGGATATGGAAAATTTTCGAACTCCAGCTATGTTATACATATGATACGAGGGGCACTTAGAATACCTTAGAAGGACATGCTGTGTTTTATAGTATTTGAAGCTTTGCATGTCTGGCTCATCGAAGGGACCAAGTCCATTGGTGCATGAAGCATTGCATATCTAGATACTCGAAGGGGCTATCTTTCAGGCTATATACACCGACCACCGAGCTATATAATATGATAGGAGACTGACCTCTAAACGGTCTTGTTTTAATTTTCAGTGTAAAATGTTCTCTCCATCGTTTCTTACTTTGCATATATTTTTTTTCAATCGAAGCAAAATTGGTAAATGATTTTTTAGTCATGTTAAGATATTGGCTTCTATGTTCTTTCTTTTTCGGAAAGAAGGGGGGGGGGGAATGGACTTTGATCTCGAAATTTCCTTCTTAAGTAACCTGGAAATGATTTCTTTACAACACTGAACTCTGGAGGAGTATCTAACAACCGGTTGAACGTGATCGCCCTGAAATAAGTCTGAATTTCCCATTTTGGGCTATCTTACTGTTAAACAGAAGATATTTGGAGACCATTAGGGCAATCGTGCAGTTCAACTGGACTGGACAGGCGTTCCAACATTAGGCTCGAGAAATTCGAATTTCAATCTAGAGTTACTAGCCAAAACTGTCCCACTTTTTCAGAACCAAGTAATGCGATGCCGCCTAAAATAACCGATAGAAATATTAATATTAAGGTAGTCAACCTTGCATCCACATTCGTTGGACTTTGTCCTAGTCAGGCATCTCCCGTACCCTCGTTTAGGTGAGTATGTTCTTTTTTTTCCTGTCATGTAACTATTGTGACCCCTGTTTGTCGAATTCCCAATTATATTTACGAGTAGCATTACAATGTAGTCATCTAGTTCACGGAATACAGGTTTGTATTGGTATTTCGCGCATGAGTCGGTCTTTATGTCTCTACTAGTTTTCTGTCGAGTCTGAAATTTCATTCAAAAACTATGAGTATTCATTTAAGATACTGTAGCTAGTCTTCATGCCATACATCCTAAAGAAAATGGTGTTGAAGCGTGTTTTTAGTCTCGATCCGTCTGACAAGTGAGCAACAATACCCTCGATCTCCTGTTTCACCGATAAAAATGATGAGTGCGGGATCTTTGGAATTGTGAGGCTATGTTACCGAAAGATGATCCTCTTTCTTTTTGCTTCATAATCTTTGTAGACTATGATTTACAGCGTGAAAATGCGGTTCCAAGTACTTTCATTCTAAGCGTCTTGATTAGATAATTTCGAAACGACCACGACAAAATCATCCTTTTACAGAAAGTCTCCAAAGATGTTGAATATTTTTCTTCTCTTTTGTTGTCTGTCGCGTTTTCTCGAGGACCTTTCCTTTTGTAGATCTCGAAATTCTAAGAATGAGAGACCTAACCATGACTTCAATGAGACCACCAGTTGAACGTTGAATTATAAGATCTGGGATATGCCTTTCGTAACGCGTCAAGGAGTGTCTTAAGGCACTGCGAAGTTGTCGATCGAATCTGAGGCAGGGTAGGTCAATGAAATTCATGTAGCATTAAAACCCTAGCGAAAAATTGAAGTGATAAAAATTTTTGGACAAATTCAGGAAGATTCATCAGAGTTTTTGAAAAAACAGCATTGGCGACGCCGGTAGCTGAGTTGTTGAGTCGCGGACTTCTGATTCAGAGGTGCGTGGTTCGGCAGGGCAGAAAATATCCGTATTTTCGACTTCCCTACTTTGATTTTGAAATTTGGTCGTGCTAAGGGGGGGGGGGGGGGTTCCTTATGAAAAGTTGAACTAAAGAACTTGAGGATTCTAACCTGCAAATTGAATGATCGATTTGATTGCTGCTAGAATCCAATTAAATTGGGGATTTATATTATTAAGCCTTGCTTCAGCAGATTCGACAACTTCATCTAATTCGCTTTTTTCATCCAATTTTTTTCCAATGTTCAATTTTTCTAACGAGTTCTATCTGAATTCCAGGTGGTACAAATTTGTCGATGGCAGTAGCAGGAAAACTGCCGTTGCTCTGAACGAACGTGTGAAACAAGTGTCCGGCACTTTAATTATACAAGAAGCTAAGGTTGAAGATTCGGGCAAATACCTCTGCGTCGTGAATAATTCAGTCGGAGGTGAAAGCGTTGAAACGGTCTTAACCGTTACCGGTGAGTACGATTTATATTACAAGGTTGTAATTTTTCAGCTCTAAAAACCCTTTTTTACGTCTCGGTGTTACAAATTTCAATGAATTATTCCCTCGAATTATTATATCGATCGATATCACATGTTTATTTTCTACTTTCATTCATTTCTATCTGTGTGAAGACTGTTCCGAAGGAGAGTTACATATTTCCTCAAAATTTGAATACATTTATGTATGTGTATATTTTTTTTTTTTTTTCTCTCTTAAAAATTCAATTAAGGGCCTCGGCGTATACCATTTGAGTGAATATCGCGCTGCGCTACATTTTTCTTCGCGTTCAACTCGCACTCGTTATTTTGCTCATTATTCTAGAATTCACGTATGACTGTGTATGAACCATACTTCTAATCCGAAAACGCTTTTTATTTTTGTATTTCTTCTATTCACTCTCTGCCATAGATGGAAAAAAGTTTGATTTTCACATTTTCTCTTTTTCTCCTATAATCCGGTAGACTGACAATGAATGCGCGTATTCGTTCTTTTTTGAGCTTGTTAGAATTTGATCACCGTGATGTGCGTTTTTTTTTCCCCTTTCGTATCTGTATTCCCGACTGTATATGAACACACAGTACTTAATACCGTATTTCACGAGACGTATGTCCCTCGAGGTTTGAAAAATATGAGGTCAGTCATATCGATCTGAAAGTACCTACTATTTTACGTTTATTAATATTTCTATATATTTCTGCGTATTAGCTCCATTATCGGCAACCGTCGAACCAATCGTGCAGACCGTAGACTTTGGAAGACCCGCAACATTGACCTGTAATTACGAAGGTAATCCGGTGAAGACGGTTTCCTGGTTGAAAGACGGTAAACCCATTTCCAGCAACGATGGACGCGTCCTTAAGATCGAGTCTGTTCGCAAAGATGACAAAGGCATGTACCAGTGCTTCGTGCGGAACGAGCAGGAAAGTGCTCAGGCTAGCGCCGAAGTGAAGCTTGGTGGCAAATGTAAGTAGATTTTAATATTAGGTATTATTAGACGAAATAGTATGGAAGAACCTCGCGGCCTACTTCGTTAACTGCTCATGGCTGCCTTTATTAGCTGTGTTAGTCGAGGCAAATAGGGAACCTGATTTATGGGGGTTTCTTTGTTTAAAAGTACACCTTACAAATAAAGATTAAACTTTGTTTCTCAACATCCTGGGATTTTAACTTCAAACGTCCAAATTTTTCCAACTTCCCTCCTATCAGGTACAGCTCGAATTTCGAAGTCCCTATCCCATTGTATAGCTTGAAAGTCAAAATTTTCTCAACTCCCCCTTCATCATATACAGCTTGAAAGTCGAAATTTTGCCAAGTTCCTTCCCCATCAGTAGTATAAAGAAAGGGGTTAATGGCTCACTACATAGCCCGACTCAACACGATCACATTGCCGGCAATGTAACGAACGCACACGTACCCAACCCCGCTAAAAAAAGTCAACGTTTTTTCAAACAAAATTTTCATGTAAAAAAAATTCATTTCCATTTTCACTTTTCTCTTTGAAAAAATTACAACGTAGGATGAATGTTGTATGAAAAGTATGCTGCTCAGTACATAGCCCGACTCAACACAATCACATTGGCGGCAGTGTAACGATCACTCACGTACCCAACCCCGCTGAATAAGTCAATGTTTTCCCAAACAAAATTTTTATGAATCAAAATTTTATCTCCATTTTCACTGCTTTTTATACAAAAGAAAAGTGAAAATGGAAATGATTTTTTTTTTTTTCATGAAAATATTGTTTGGAAAAACGTTGACTTTTTTTTGGCGGGGTTGGGCACGTGTGTGATCGTTACATTGCCGCCAATGTGATCGTGTTGAGTCGGGCTATGTAGTAAGCCAGCGTACCTCTTTCTTTATACTACTCCCATCACAGCTTGAAAGTCAACATTTTTCCGAGTCTCTCTCCCATCATATGTGGCTTAAGAATTGAAATTTTTTCAAGTCTCAAGTTCTCCCGAACGGGGTCCGGTGCCCGGATTCTTCAATTTACCCCCGCCCTCCAAAAACGGATTTCCTATTAAAACAGAATTGCTGAGCTTAAAAATTTGCTACTTTGTTCTCTCCCCTCCCTTACCTCCTTGAAAATTGTCTGGCTAAGACTGCACTTCTCTCAACAAGTGTTCCTAGATGAGGATAGAAAAAGAAATATGACGAAAAATCTCTCGGCCGGAGCGGGTCGTTCTCATGGCGAGTGCGATAAGTGTTCCTAGATTATAGAACGCAGAAGAACGTTTGACCCCTCATCGCGGAAGAGGATTAGATCTGATTGAAGAACGGGCAATGAAACCAATGTACTTCAGGTGCACATATGAGCCTTAGGACTGCTCGGGGTTATCAAACGTCCAAAGTCTGAGAGATAGAGTTAATACAATCTATATGAAAGCGAGTTAACTTCAGATTGACTCGCTAGTTCGACCCAAAGTTGACTCAAAATTCACGTCGATTTTGAGTCGATTTAATTCTGCCTAATATCGTCCATAAATTGGCCTGAAATGATTAGACGTGGACTCAAAATTGACCGCTCTCCTACTTATCGTCGACGTCGAAATTGAGTCTACTGTTTTAGATTGATGTCGACTAAAAATTGACGTCGTTTTTGGGTTGATTCGAAGTCGCTCATCGGCAAAATATTTGCAGTTAACATCAAAATTACGTAGATTTCCGATGCACGATCTGATATATATTTAGAATCGCAGTCAAAAACAAGTCGACCTCTGATACTACGTTTTAATATCGACTGGAAATCGACGTCAACATTGCGACTGTTCAAACACAATTGAATTTCTTAGTGGCCCTCATTACACAATTATTTCAGCACATTCTGTCCGCGAGTAGCAAAGTCACCAAACACACCAAACGCTTCGCGGGGGTACTTTTACATCGGCTCCAAGTCGAAATCTATTTCAGGTCGATTTACAGTCGACCAAAGGATTGGTAGAACTACAAATAGACTTGAATCGATCCGACAGAGCAGTTCCAAGTCTATGGAAGAACTTGAAGAGGTTGACTTCAGATTGACGTTCATGTGAATTCGATTTTAAAATTCAACCAGCGTTACCATCACGGGTCGATTATAGGTCGTTAGAATATTTGGGAGAAGTTGACTCGAAATCGACGTGGCAGCGTCGACGTGTGGTCGATTTGTACAAAATATTGACACGATTTCGTTGAAGACATTGGAAGAAGTAAATTCTTGATTGATTCAACGTCGACCATAAAAAACGGCTCCGGATCCCTCCTCTTCCTCTCATATGCTGTTCAATGGTAGAAATCGTTCTATGGCTTCCTCCCTATGTATTTAGTTCAAAATTATTCCATGTCCTCAGAGTAGAGCAGAGCCCCAGCCGTGTCCTCCTGTTTCCCTTCATACCTACTTCAATGGTCTTGAGTTTTTCGGGTTTCTGAAGTAGATCACAGCTATCGACCCCCTTCAGAATTAAAATTTGGCCCCTCGTCTTCCTAATCAGGCTTCGAGGAAGGGGGGGGGTGATCGAAGCTCTATTCTCCAACTAGTGAATTTTACTCCTAAGAAATTATCCCGATAAAAAATACGAACCAAATGGGGAATTTATCCGTCTTACTCCCTTGGCTTCGCCACTGTCAAGCACTGAGAAATGGGGATGATGAAGAGCGTGAAATAGAGTCAACAAATGCCACTTCGTCATCAACAACGGCACGATTGGCTTTACCCAAAAGTTCTAATCGAGGAATCCGATATCTTTGAGCTCAATTCAGGGTCCACTAGCCTTCTTCTTTTCAAGCTCTTTAGAAATAGCCCAGGTTTCTGTGATGTCAAACAGCAAATAACCGCTAGCAAAACTACCCAACGGTAATCCAAGTGGCATGTTGACTCCCATTTGAATAACACATGGAGCTAAGATCATCGTGTTCCTGATTAAGTATAAGGAATTTCTTAATAATTGGAGGTTGATGATCAAATGCTGAGAAGCTTAAAGATTCTAAATACTGTCTGATTTTTTAATTAAATTTTATTCCAAATTATTTACATAATGATCTTTGCTCCCCATGTTATTCTTACGGGAGTCACCTTATCAGTTGTCAGTTGGATCAACGAGATGGGTAGTTTTGCTTATCGTTATTTGCTGTTTGACGTCAGAGAAACCTGGGCTATTAATTTCAAGTTCATCAAGCGTTTGTAGGACTTGAAACCGATTACAGATTGACTTGGCCAACCAGTCAAAATCAGATCAATAAATTTGACTTCTTGTCAATTCGATGTCGCGACGTCGTCGTATTTTGGGTTCAAAGTAAGAATTGAGGAATTAGCCAGCGATTCATAGTCGATCTGCTCACATTTCCAGAGCACGACAGATCGACTATTATTCGACGTTTCTGATCAATTAAAAATTTGTAGAGATTGACTCGGAATCGACTTGTGAGTTGAAATGGAGGCGACATAGCTTGACCCCGTGTCGCTTTGATACCGACGTCCGCATACCTATGCAGTCGATTTTAACGATGACGCAATTGTGACCAAAACTAGGAAAGAAGTTGATTGAGAAACGAATCGACCGCCAATCGACAGTCGACTTGATTTTATTGAAGAGGCAGCCTGTTTTTATCAATTTGGGGCAGAGAAGAGGAACACGATAGGAACACTAGAAAAAGGAGTTATGAAAAGAAACAAAATCAATTAGGTTATTGATGTCCTTATCGAATCCCCTCGCAACTGCAATTTTTCAGACCACCTCGTGCATCGACCGCTATAAATTCCTACCTTTTTGCGGTGAAATTGTGAATGGACGACTCTAGCTCGCGTGGTTTTCAAGTTATGATTGTAATTCCTTTGGTTTTTTACATTTTTCTATTTTGAGCGTTGTTTCTTCATTTTAAATACCTATGATTTTATTTGTATGTTTGTAGTCGATCCTCCACAAATAATTCAAGCTTTCGCGGAGGAAATTTTAAAAACCGGTGTCGCTGTTTACCTAAGATGTGTAGCTACTGGAAATCCAACACCCGAGATCTCTTGGTATTTAGATTCAAAGAAGCTTGAAAACGGCGAAAAGTAAGCAAAATGTCGTGATATTTGTATCGAGTACAGTTCAAGGGACATTTTGTAATGTGGAATGGTTTCGGCTTAGGTATCATCTGTCTTATTCAGTAACTGCTACAGGAGATAAGATATCCTACATGAACATCAGTAACGTTCAAACCAACGACGGAGGTTTGTACCAGTGTGAGGCGGTCTCAAAAGTTGGCACCGCTTCTCATTCGGCGAGGATTAACGTACATGGACTACCGCTCATTCGGCCTATGGACAAGAAGATGATCGTAGCTGGTGGAACGCTTTTTGTAACCTGTCCATTTGCTGGATACCCGATAGAATCGGTCACTTGGGAGCGAGGTAGGGTATAATATTTTTATGGGAACTGTACCTCGTGTTCCCTTCTGAATGAGTGAACTTGGTTTTCGTAGATTCGAGGACTTTACCGATTAATCGGAAACAGAAAGTTTTCCCGAACGGAACGTTGATTATCGAGAATGTAGAAAGGCAATCCGATCAAGCGACTTACACGTGTGTGGCGAAGAACTCGAATGGATACAGCGCTCGAGGAAATCTAGAAGTTCAGGTTTTAGGTAAGTCGATAATTTTTTTTTCTAGTGTGCGTTAAAATTTGTTATCGGCGTAGCGTGTTGGAATCGATACGTTGAAAAAGAAAATGTCATCTCACGGGGTGGCTTACGAGCTCCGACGTCCACCCAGTGGGTCTTCACGACATTGTCATGTCGCTATGTAGTGACATTCAGATGTTATTAGAATCATTTCCTTCACGCTGCGCCTCATGTCGTGAACGTGAATTTACTCATTTATAAGACTTGTTGACAGACCGTAGTGCTTTGACACCTAAAGTCGTCTTCAGTACGAAATATGCGTGAATTCACGTTCAATGTTTAAAATCATTACCGCTTTATTTATTTTTACTTTAAGAATGTCACAACCATGTATTTTTAGTACCATAAGAGAATCGTTTGTACCTAAATATAAGCGCGTCAACGCAGAAGCGTGTACCGTACATCAGGTTTGATTAAGCGGCACTGAATTTTTCAATATTAATCATTGAAATACGAACGGAAATTTTAATACCGCGCGTGAATACTAGATTTTTCGCGTAATTACCGAGTAATCTATTGTTTTAGAGTGTATTCGCTGTATTCGACGGGTTGAAATGTCGAACAGAGTGGGTCAATACACGTAAAAACTACCATACGTGTATATCTATAGTTAGTGTATGATCTCTATTACCGTATCGTTGTTTGTTATTATTATCATCGTCGGGTTTTTTATTACATTACGTCGATCTCGCCCGTATGGGACGCGGCTGCCATACTAAAATTACGTATCTAATTTTACGCGCAGTGCCGCCACATATAACGCCGTTCCATTTTGAGGGTCCGGTGAACGCTGGAGAAAGCGTACAATTGACATGTTACGTTTCCAAAGGAGATAAGCCGCTGCGTATATGGTGGCATTTTGTCGGGGAGCGACCAACGTTGCCGTCGCCCAAAATTAATACGGCTCCGTTCGGCGACAAAGCGAATATTCTCACCATAAACGATGTCTCGCAGCAGCACCGTGGTCGCTACATTTGCACGGTCAGCAACGTTGCTGGAACGGCCAACTTTTCGGCTCATCTGGACGTGAACGGTTGTTATATGAATCTCTACGACGATTTTGATATGTTGACGATCGCATTATTAATCGCCTTGCATGCGTTAGCACGCAATCGAGTGACCATTGTACAGTTTCTTCTCTCATGATCGTGTACATAAATTCATCATTATATTCTATACTATCTCTAGTCCCTTCTTCCTTTCTTCAACCCCAACTTCTTAAAGTTCTTCTTCTATTGCCTGGCGAGGGAGATCGTTCAGCTAGTCGTACTAAATTCGTTTGTACTCGTTTGCACGCAGTACTTCCGGTCATCGTACCATTCTCGTTCGAGGGCGAGGTGAACTCTGGTGATAGTATACAGGCCACGTGCCACGCGTCGAAAGGCGATACGCCTTTGAAGATGACGTGGAGTTTGAACGGTAGAAACGTGTCCGCGTTGACGACTACGATCGGCGACAGAACTATCATGTTGGTGGTACCCGAAGTTACGGCCGCCCATGCCGGCAACTATACTTGTACCGCGGAAAATCGGGCCGGCATCGTTAATTACACGGCAGCGTTAATGGTTAACGGTAATGAAATAGCGCGGACGCGTGATAACAAAACGCGAAAATGCCTGCGTATTTTAGAAGAGAGTTGAATTTCATTCTGTAGCTAATACTGTTATTAACGTTAATTATGTTGTCGTCTTTCATATAGCATGTTGATGCGCTCCTCGTAGTTTTGGTAGCGATTGCTGTACACTCGGTCTTGTACATTGAGAATATTATCGTCGTTGATATTGCGCCGAGGTTATGAACGTGTGTAATATGTTCCTTTGTCAGAGGTTGAGGCGGGTGAAATGGTCGCTTGTGACTTTGTCGCGTCACCTCTTTGTGACTGCGTTTACGCTGTGGTTGCGCGTTCAAAGGTGAAAAAGGTAATTTGCGAACAGAGTTCGCTGACAATATTGCCACAGTAGTGCTACGTTTCTCGTAGGAAATGGTTATGAGAGGGACTGCTTTCGAGCCGGGTACTCACGAGTTTTTTACATCGTCGAAAGTTGTGAAAGATTTTTTGGGACTCCGGTGTTTTATTAGAGAATTTTTTGAGAAGAAATGCTGCTCCATTGATTTTGCTTTAAGGTTTGGTAGTTTATGGGTATAATTATGTTCTAGCATAAGTAAATCATTTTTTCTTCCCTTAGAAAGGTGAAAATTATTTTTATCTTTTTTTTTTTTTCATTCATTTTTGCTGGATTTATGTTGTGAATTACTTGAAACTCTGTTTCGTGGTTGAATTGTCACTCGATTTGGTTTATTGTGAAGAATGATTAGGTGGCTCTTGTTGGGTGAGGGCAGGAAACTGCCTTGGTCGCAAAATGCTCCAAATATGCGTTGAAATGTTGTCCACCGTTAGAAAACTCAAAATCCTAAAAATTGGAGCCATTCGCTCACCCATATGGGCTGCAGAGACATTTTCAGGCCTAATCCAAATGCTATGTCTCAGGCAATAATCATCATAGAGCAATGAAACTCCGAGACTTTTGGAAGATGTGGACGTGTATCCAGCGTATTTTTTTCGAAAGAAATCAACCATATTTTTGGTAGTCCCTAGCAATAACAAAACTTGAAACTTATCTAACAAACAACAATCAGGAAGTGGCATCCATTCATTTGATGCATCCTACCTTCAAGTACAACATAGTTTAGCACCGTAGTCTCCAGTAAGGCGGAACATTCTCAAAAAATTCATATTTGGTAATTTTTTCATAATTACCGGGGTAAGCTATGACTGCTACCGCAATAGACCGCGTGGAACGAATAGTCATTGTCCGGGCTGAATAATCCGCACTCCTGACATTCACTTTCTTTACTTTAAAATGTTTATTTTTATTTTTTCTCAAGTCGCAACGGTAGAAACTGTGTTGCTGGGAGCCGTACACTTGTATTAAGTGGAAGAATCTCCTCTCGAGATGAGGGCAAAATACTTCAAAAATTGGCATCTATGAGCAAGTCAATACAACAAGAAAATCGTCTTCTGTTTTGAGCTCGCGGTGAGAAGACGGCGATCGACCCGCGATTGAACAAAGTCGGAGGATACGCGAAAATTCTCGTTGTCATATGTAGATGGAGCAGGAAATCCGATAGGAGAAAAACTTGGAAAAATTTCAAGCTACACATAATAGAGGAGGCGGGGGGGGGGGGATTGGAAGAATTTCGGCCTTTCTTGGACTTGGACTATTTTTACTGCTGAAACATGAAGGGGTCTTGAACGTAGACTATTTTTGCCGATTTGGATATTTTGCCGGACATCACACTGCGTACGGCACATTCTTCGAATACCCCCATCTCATAAAATAGGTTCCCTGCTTAAATTTTGACTTCCGAGCAGAGTATTGCAGCTAGCTAAAAGCCGAATTTTTTCAGCTATTAGCTTTTCTGATTCCCATGAAATAGGAAAATACACTGCTCGAGTGTTCAAATTTTAAGGCCGATTGTTCCACTTTCCATGCCGGATTGGCTTTGCCGAAGAATTGACAAAGATAAGAAAGATTGGTTCCGATTCAGCTCAGCTGTTCAGCATAGAAGCCTGTGCTGAAGTCATCCAATGAACGCAAACTAGAGAATAGGTATTCTCCGCAAGAATCTCAAAACCCCAATTCTCCTGATCGTTCCACCTAAACTCACATGACAATTTACAGCCGAAAATCAGTTGAATTAAGCCAACCGAATTAAGCTGAAAGCCAGTTGAATTTTTCCAAAAGCCGAGAGCAGAATGCCAAATTTTCCAAGGTCGTAAGTATAAGTTGGAAGCCGAAGCCGCAATACTCTGCTTCCCAGCACGGCTTCCCAGTTAAGGATTGTCGTATGACATCATTAGATCGTGACGTCATAGGAACTGACTTATGACGTCATCAGATCGTGACGTCACGTGGACTAATCAATAATTCCCGCTCTAAGAAATGCGTTGCGATCGCCGTTGTCTCTTCTCGTGCTCACTACAGAGAAAATCTTTTCGTCATCATTCCCCTCCATGTATATAAGACAACGAGAATTTTCACGTATCCTCCTTCGTTCATACGCGGGGCCAGGTTAGGTTAGTCTTACGCGAGCTCACGACAGAAGACGATTTTCTTGTTGTATTGATTTGCTCATAGATGCCAACTTTTGAAGTATTTTCCTCTTATCTCGGGAAGAGACTCTTCCACTTTATACAAGTGCACGGCACCCAGCAACACAGTTTGTACCGTTGCGACTTGAGGAAAAGTAAAAATAAATATTTTAAAGCAAAGAAAGTGAATGTCAGGAGTGCGTATTATTCAGCCCGAAAAATGACTATTGATCTCACGCGGTCTATCGTGATAGCAGTCATAGCTTACCCCGCTATTGATGAAAAAATTGTAGAAATTCACCAAATACGGACTTTTTGGGAATATTCCACCTCACTGAGGACTATGGTAGTAAACTGTGTTGTACTCGAAGTCAGGGCGCATCAAATGAATGAATTTTCTCAGATGCCAGCCCCCCTGATTGTTTTCCTTAAACGAGGTGGAAGTTTTATTATTGCTAGAAACTAAGGAAAATATGGGTGACTTTTTTCTGAAAAAATACCATGGACGTACTTCCACATGTTCAAAAATGTCCCCATTATTGCCTGAAATACACCCATATGGATTTTAGTCCTTAAAATAGCTTTACAACCCATATGAGTGAGCGGATCGGTCCAATTTTTTGGATTTCGAGTCATCTCATGGGAATAACGCATTTCAACGCACATTTGGAACATTCTTACCCGGCTAGATTTCTACGGACCGTTTGCTTTGAGAAAACAACGAACGCATTATGTAAGAGAGAACAGGGCATTGTCCACGTTGTGTGGAAAGATTTAAAGAGGGTGTGAAAGAAAAGAGTGTGGCAGGGACTGTAAAATTATTTTCTATGACCTCATGAGCGAATTCAACGACGATGTATTTCATCAGGCTCCCTTTCCCTCACTTCTCTTTTCAACATTTCTCACTTATTCTACAATAAATCTGTCGTCCATAAAAATCTAATTAATACAGATGCTGTAGTGCATTAGTACAAATACGTGTAAGAGAAAAGTTTTTTTTTCTAAATGTCGTACTTTTCAACTCAATTGTAATTTGTATACGATATAGTTCCACGTTGTTGTTAAAAGAATAGATCTAAAAACGGACCAAAACTTTCGCGTTGAGCTGTAGTTGTAAGTTTGTCTGGACGCATTTTAAACGAAGTGCCAAAGACTTACGTCACTACGTAGAGTTCAACATTTTGGTAGGTGGAAAGATGAGAAGACTCGTGACAATGCAGGATCGATTGATTTTCTCACGATACTGTACCGTTGTAGTTTATATACATTATGGCTGGACGATTATGAATGCAACGATATAATCTTAGTATTAACATACGCTGTTCACCTTCGTACGCAGTGCCACCGCATGTAAAATCTTTCGAATTCGAATCACCTATTTACGCCGGCGAGAGTGTACAGGCCACCTGTCACGTGTCAAAAGGTGATCAGCCTCTGAATATATATTGGCGTTTCGAGAATGGCTTGTCGAATGGAGACTTCAATGTGACAATGATCGGAGATGGCAGAGCTAGTTTCCTATCCATCGGGTCAGCCGGCCCGAAACATTCGGGAAATTACACGTGCTACGCGGAGAATGCGGCCGGTTTAGATTCGTTTACGGCTCAGCTGAATGTTATCGGTAGCTTGACCCTCTACGTATCTTCGTACATTGTTTAACCCTTATACTGTCGTATTTTCGGTGGCTTGTTTTTCCACAATACTTTACGATATTGCCAATGTTTTGCATCCGTTGCATGATTATATATGTGTAGGTTGTAGCTAATACACTCTCTTTTCCTTCCACGTCTCGATGTGCTCCGCCAGAGTAAACAAAAAATCGTCTCCGGTAATTTAAAGTTCGTTGTAGTTTTAATTACTATTGTACTAAGACGTTATTCGAAGGAGGTCTGTAACTGTAGTTTAAGCTGCGTACTGCGTTTCAGCGCTTCCGGAAGTTCAGCCTTTTACGTTGGGTGACAAAGCATTGAACGACGGCGACTCTCTACAAGTAGCGTGTACGGTATCTAAAGGCGATTTACCTATGCAAATACGATGGTTTTTTAATGGGAAAATTTTAACTTCGGACGAAAAAGGCGTTGTTTCGGTGTCAACGCTTACACCTCGTGCCAGGTTTTTGTCCATCTTGGCCGTTGGTCCATCGCACAGCGGCAATTATACTTGCCGGGCGCAAAATCACGGCGGTGTAAACGAATACACCGCCACCTTACAAGTCAATGGTAGATCGCAAATAATTGTTTTTTTTTTATCTAATCGAATGTTTCGTATTGTTTAAGGCGGTGCTTGCAACCCATTTCTTACTCGTTTATTCTGTATTTTCTAATGTAGTGTATCGTAGGTGTGTAGTAATCCTCAAAATCCTTGAATCGATTTGCATCCTCCTCGTTTCTTATGCGTAAGATCGTGTAAATTCTTTGCGAAAACATAGACTTTTTTTTGTGAGTCTGTCGTGGACTGGTCGCGAGGGGTAAATTTTCTTCGGAAAAGGGAAAATTGGATTAGTCAATCTTTTCGTTGTAAAAACGTGTACTTTTGACAAATTTTCAATTTTATCGAGGATGTAGGCTAAAGAAGTGACATAATTTCTTCGAGCTGTACCTTCATCAATGAAAAAAAAATTATAGTTTCTTGAGAATACTCGCCTAGTTTTGCGCCACCTTTCAAAAATGTGGTAAACCTAGCCACAAAGAATTTTTACCGAAGGTGTCCTCGAGTAGAAGCTATAAAGGAATTTTATTTAAAGAAGTGGGGAGGGGGGGGGGTAGATATTTTTTTTTCCTGGTGAAAGTAGATATGGTCGAATTATGTGATCTTTTGGTTCTACAAGTAGAAAGCCCACAAATGGAAAGGATGAGGGGTTGTTTCAATATTCGACAACTTTAGCCAGTTTCAATCGTGCTGATATTATTTCCTTATTTATTTGTATAATGTAGATGAAAAGTTCTTTCAGCTGAATCAAAATGAGATATTGTTTTTTGAATCGGTCCTCCTATCCAAGAAGAGAAAAACACATGAGAGAGTTGAACAGATGACGAAAAACGAAGTTCCATTTTTGTACAAACTGTGTTTCGAAATTTCAGAACTTGAACCATTTTTAGTTTATTTTAAACGAAGGAGAAGGGCTAACCAATTCTAGAATTCTACGAGTATAAGAAAAGAGAGCTAGCTTTTTGGCAGAGCCAAATAAATAAAGATCAGGTTTCATGTCTTCTAGTAGATGATTTCATTTATATTACAAATATTTTAAGGCCACGCCTGCTTTTCGATGAAATCGTATTTATTGTAAGGTAAGCTATCTAGCCTAGGGGGCTCACTCGTCCTTTCTCTGTTCTTGGATATGCTCCCCTTCTCAGATTAATATAGGCGTAGTGTACTGTAAGTTGAACTATCTACTCCACGGGGGGAGGGGGTGGGGGGGCTCATTTACTCTGCTCTTAGTGACGCCATAACCATCCATGATGGCTACCTGTGACGTCACCAGTATTCATAACGTCCTCAGCTCGGGCTCTCTCCCTCTCTCTCTCTATTCTCAAGATCACTCACTCCGCCCGTCAGCGACGTTATGATCTCTCGCCCTTACTCTCTTCTATTTTCTGGATCACTCGCTCCGATTGTAAGCCTCCCAACAGTCAAATAGTAACACTGCTCCAGGTCACGGCTGATGACGTCATACTTTCAGATTTCAGAATTGGGGTACTGCTCTTTAGCCTTCATAAAATCAGACTCAACATGAGACCAACGTATGAAAGCCTATACTAAACCACTTGTACGTGATTGCATTGATGAGAGGAGGTGGATTGAACACAAAAATTTTAGAATCAGGCTCGGCCTCACGGTTGGTGACGTCATGGTGTTTTATGAAGGAAGGAAGGAAGAGAAAGGACGCAATATAGAGGATTATTGGGGGGGGGGGGAGGAACTCGCAAATTTTTGAATTAGGCACCTGGATTCAGGACTCGTGGAACTTGCAGATTTTCAGAATCATGTGTAGGAATATTTTTTGTGGAATGGGAGGGGGCCAACTCGCGAAGGTAGTGTGAACTAAATTTTGGAATTGAGGGCTAGGATTCAGGAAACTTCTGGAAAGATATGAAACGTATAAAAAAAGAACTTCTTGTACGTTCTTGAATTAATGTGAGGAGACCATTTTTAAGAGAATTTTATTCCATTTCGAAGGGGAAGGAAACTGGAGATTTCAATTTCTCAGAAACTGAAATTCAGGGAAATATCGTCGAAAATTGTCTTTCTTTCGGATCTGAGTGTAGAGGGCAAAAAATTAATTTAATTAATAAATTAATATAAAAAAAAAGAATATAAATTAAATTAATAAAAAATAATAGGTAATATTATAATAACAAATTTAAATTTAATATTTCGATTAAAAATTAATAAATGAATGTATAAATTATTAAAAATTTATTCCCCCCCCAAAAAAAAAAAATTATCAAGTTTAATCGTCAGTGGGGGGGGGAGAGGTAGCAGCCCTTGACAATTGTACCGAATTGAAATTTTGCCGCTATTTTTCCTCTCTCTCTCTAATTTAGATGAGAAGTACTTTTAGCTAAATCAAAGTGGAAAAATCGATTTTTTTTTTCGATTCCTCGCCTCTTTCTGTAAGAAGAATTGGAGGAGTTGAGCTAAAATTAAGGTTCTATTTTTGTGCATCTCAGCCGTGTACTGAAGTTTGCGAATCTATTCATTTTGTACTAGTACACGTAGTTTATTTTACTAGAGGGAGAGGGGTGGACAGATTCCGAAATTCCACGAGTGAAGATTTCTACGTTTGAGATTCTGAAGTACATTTACAGGAAATATCTTCGAATAAAAGTTAAGAGACGCCATAGAGAATTCTATTTGACTGAGAGAAATTCAAGATCGGGAGTACAGAAAGTGGCTCCTTCCAATAATCTTGAATGGATGATGGGAGGGGGCAGGAGGGATATTCAAAACTTGATGAAATGATGTATTTATTTTATCAGGGTGTCAATCGCCTCTATAAATCCAATAAAGCCTGTAAAAGTCCAGTATTTGAAGAAGGGTTCAATGAACCCAATAAAAGTCCATTAATTTCATTTCTGACCGAATAAAAAAATTTTAATTTGAATTCCTAGGCTGAGTAGTTTTTTTTTCTTATATTCTGATGGTAATTTGAAGTTCCGAGGAGATCCGGACTTCCTGACACCGTCCCCTACCTCTGTACACCACTGGAATTATGGTTTTGTGGAACACCCTTTAGAAGCCCTATAAAAGTCCAAAATCTTCAATTATTCAGAGTCAGGGGTACATGGGATAAATGACTTAGTCTGGTTGTATTAAGGCCGCTCAATACGATCAAAATATTCTTCAACTTTCCTTTTTTTTTCTTTTCTAATTGAGTGTATCTTTAAAATTTTGATGGTTTCATCAATAAAATTGATATCCGTTAGAATTCCATCGATGAAAGATCAAAATTTTGAACATAAACTTGATTTGGAAAAAAAAGAGATGAATAAAAAAAGATAATGAAGAAAATTGACGAATATTTTGATTGTCTAGAGCGACTTCTACTCGAGGAAAAAGTGATAAATTTTAAATTTTCTCATAAGGAGAGAATTGTCTCCAAAAAGAGAGAGGTAGTCTTTGAAAGGTGGCTGCATTCTCGGGTCACATAATAATAAAGGTATTGAAAACTAAAATAAGAAAAGTTTTTTACAGACACGTATGAAATTAGTTTTATTGATTGCAGTTTCCCGTAACAGAAAAGGCGTTTGCAAACTCTTGGTCGAAATCATTTCTCTTTGGTGCCTTTCATCGCCAGTCCACGATTGACTAAAAAATAAACTCGTATCTCACTATCGACCGTATTTTATGATAATTTATAAATTTACTTACAAAAAGATCATCCCTATTTTGAAAAAAAAATGAATATCCGTAATACAATGGGACGTTCTCTGATGTTGGCTATTAGTTTTGCCGCATATAAATCCTTTCCCGCTGGAGGAGCCGGTCTATCATGGCGATAACATCCAATTGAGTTGCCACGTTTCAAAAGGTGATAGACCGTTGCGTTTGAGTTGGACTTTTCACGGGAAGGAGTTGTCTACCGATATGGACATGGTGACGCAAAAGGTGGGCGACGATACTTCCTTGTTAACGGTTTCGTCGGCCGATTTAATGCATTCCGGAAATTACACGTGCATTGCTCATAATCGAGCCGGAAAGACAGCGTACACTACCGAAATTCTAGTAAACGGTACATAGATTGTGCATTTTTGAATGCATTATTGTTTACCAATACTACTGCTGCTACTACTGTTGTTGCTGTTGCTACTGTTGCCTCATATATATATAGACGTATAAAAATCACACGAACGTGCGCTTTCCATTATATGTACCTATCATCCTGTTCAGTTTTCATGTGGAACTAACGGTTTTCCAACGATTTTCACGTCATGTTCATCTCGATCACGAGGGTGAAATCGATTTTTTGAAAGAATTTAATGTGTAACGTGTTACCTAATTTACGTGGGTCTTGTGTTGTTCAGTTTGTAGAATTCTAATTTTTTATACGTTTTGATATAAATTCAGTGCTTGCTTCTTCAGCTTACACATTCTCATTTATTCTATACTAATTTATTACCACCCGTTGTACGTGGTGTACAGTTTGGGAAAGTACTACTAGATATTCTTCCATTGATTTAACGTAATATCGAGATTCAGACGAGGAAAACATTGTCACCCTCCTTGTGCAATGATTGCATCTTTAATTTTAGTACCGCTTAAACTGAAACCGTTCTCTTTCGGCGACGAGCCTCTACGAGAAGGCGAAACGGTAGGCGTACAATGCGTGATCTTGGCCGGAGATCTGCCAGCAAATTTGTCGTGGAGTTTCAACGGTAAACCATTAGTGTCTAGCGAGACGATCAGCATCGTTAAAATGAACTCGAAAATTACATCTTTGTCTATCGAGCCGGTGACGGCGAGTGATGCTGGAAATTATACGTGCATTGCAGAGAACATCGTCGGCACCACTACTTACACGTCTCGTCTTTTTATAAACGGTTTGTCCCGCGCTGGCGTTGTAATTATATAGTCTTGTTGAAAATTCGCTTTGTGGTACTGCATTAATTAGGATGGGAGCTGTATTCCTTCCTTTGTTCTCCTCTTCTGTACTTACGTGTTGTGTATGTAAACTTTTCGTCAACTTGAATTATAACGTCGATGTGTATCATTATTCGCGAATTGTATACTTGTAGTATCGCCGAAAATAACGCCTTTCAAGTTCGGCGAGTACGCGGTCAACGCCGGCCAGTCGGCCACGGTACAGTGCACGGTCACCGAGGGTGATCAGCCGTTGGTAATTAATTGGTATAAAGACGGAAGAGCGGAGAAGCTTGTGTCGGACGATCTAAAAAGTTTACTGATTTTCACAATTAGCCGACATGTAAGTGTCTTGAGTATCGATGCTGTGACCGCTTCGCATATCGGCAATTATACCTGTTCGGCGAAAAACACCGTCGGCGTGGACAACTACACGGCCACATTATTCGTTAATGGTTGGTCCTTTAATGTATTTCAAAGGCAGAGAAATATAACGTGGGATGGCTATAGTTACGTATCGCTTTTTTGTTGAAGTAGATCTTATGAATCTTCGTACTTCCTCTCTTATCCTAAGCGACGTCTGATCCGCGTTCTCTGGAGGCAATGATATTTGCAATTGATATTATTATAAATCTAAGCTCATCTGGTTATTAATAATAAGATGTAAAAGTTTTTACTTTCTATTTACTGAAGCAAAAGTTTGAAGAATTTGTATTCCGTTAAAGATCTTCCATCGTTTTGGAGTAACTGCAGTGCATATTTGTGAATATTAAGTAATCTATTAATCAAGTCTGCGTATCGATCGTGCGCGAAGTACATTCCATGAATCCGATCGATTTTTATATTTCTGCAGGGTTCTATTTAGGAAGAACGTGTGCATAAGGTCCATAGAAAGAAATACAACGCAAGGGCACTAGACTGAGCAGAGAAGGGGGTTTGGGACAGATTCTGGAATATTGTGGTTTTGAGGAGGGCAAGGTCCAGAGACTTGGAAAGATTCTGACCTTTGAACTGTGTATATATTGGAAGGGAGAAAGTGAAATGTTAGAAAATTCTAGGGGGAGGGGATATGGAGAGATTTTGTCCCTTGGGCTCTTGCTCTAACCTACTTTTCAAGGACTTCAAAAAAAGTGAACTTTTAAGCGATGCTATAATAAGAGTGGTTATTGAATAATCGGTCATTGCTTTTGTCGCATATGAAGCGTCGCGCTTTCTCCCTGATGAAGTGTGTGCGGGTTGCATACCCCTCCAACACCGGGATCAACTTTTTCGTGTATAACTTCAATCTTGGAAGAATCTCCTCGGCAAATCGTCTCTTTTTCTTGACAACCGTCACGCTGCAGTGTCCCCTGGCGCGCAAAACCTTAGAACCCACCACAACAAAGCCACCTTAGGTATGGTAGATCGCTATGGAAGTCCCGTTTTTCTTCTTCTTCCTATTCTTCCTGCACGTATGTATGTGGATCGAATAGGGCAAAACGTGGTCCTGCATTTGCCTATTCCATTCCAGGTGTATCTTCTTTGAATGCAGACATCTGGTTCCATATTTCTTGGGAACCTATCGTGGTGGCTATCAGGCTACTCGAAGCAAGCGTTTCGTCTATCCCAATCCCTTGAAGTGACACGAAGTTTACCCCACTAACGCCCCCACGCCTCACACTCAAATGAGGTGTGATTTGGTCCATCATCCCACCCTCGGTTGCAGTGAGAACACGTTGCTCCTCAACTTCCCATAACTTTTCTTGAAGGTACTTGTTGAAGCAGCCATGGCCGCTCAACATCTGCGTCGATTGAAAGTTTATTTGATCATTGTCTCGGTTCATCCACTTGTATTAGCCAATTCTTGTTTGCTATTTCTCAAGCAAAGAGAGCCTGACCTCCAGCTTGACCCGCAGAGCCTCTTCCACTTTTTTGCTGTAAACATCAAGAAGCTCGAGCGGTGCTAATGTGCAAAAGGTGCTAAAATACCTTAGCACAGCTCTTCATTGGATTTTTACCATCTCTCTCCTTCTGTAGGGTATCTCCATGGAGTCGGCCCATACTGAGCACCATGTAGAAGAATCGATAAGGCGGTGCTCATCATGAGTCTTCTTCTTAGGGCCGGATTAAGGATTTTCAGTAAGGGGATCCCAAGTTATGTGGAGGCCCCCCTCAGCATTTCTCCAAATCAAAATTTTAACCCTCCTCTCTCATCAATTTTTGCCCACTTTAAAATTAGAAAGAAAGTAGTTGAAAGAAAGAAGTAGGTAATTTTATTTGTGCAAGGTCCCAACCCTAGGAATGTGGAGGCCTCACCTCAAAATTTTTACCCCCTCCTTTTTTATCAATTTTTGCCCGCTTTAAAATTGCAAAGAAAGTAGTTCAAAGAAAGAAGTAGATAATTTTATTTGTGTAAGGTAAGTCCCAACCCAAGATATGTGCAGGCCCCCCTCAAAATTTCTCCAAATCGAAATGTTGACCCCCCTCCTCTCTTATCAATTTTTACCCACTTTAAAATTGGAAAGAAAGTAGTTGAAAGAAAGAAGTGGATAATTTTATTTGTGCAAGGTCCAACCCAAGGCCCCCCTCAACATTTCTCCAAATCAAAATGTCGACCCCCTCCCCTCCTCTCTTATTAATTTTTGCCCAGTATAAAATTGGAAATAAAGTACTTGAAAGAAAGAAGTAGATAATTTTATTCGTGTAAGGTCCCAACCCAAGTTATGTGTATTCAATAAATTTTGAAATGAGAGGAATATGTGGAGGCCCGGGTCCCTGGGACCGCCCCTAAATCCCCCTGCTTCTTCTTCTCTCGGCCCTATAAGGTTTCTATCAAGCGGCTTAATAATGGAGGTACTTTGCCCGCCATTTCCACTGGCATCGGGAAATGGTGCCTGAAACTCAGCTTTCATAGTAAAACCATATACCTAGGTACTTGATTTCCACACCTTGCAGGCGAACTGAACTTTCGACCGGTCGTGAATGATATGGCCTCCGTCTTACCTGCTGCAAATTCCAGTCTGGCTGACTCAATCCAACGCGTCATCCCCTCTGGAACCCGCGTTATCCTGCTCTGTGCCTACCACTGGTGTGTCATCAGCCAAGCAGAAAAGCTTGACACCTGGTGGTAGCTTCACCTTGAACATTCCGTTAAATGGGACGCACTCAAGGACCGACCCCTGTGGCACCCCACAAGTAACTGGGCGCTTTACCTGTAGACGTCTCTGCTTCGACTTCTCGACAGCTATCATCCTGAGCAGATATGCGGACACTTCTGCGTCCATGCGGGTTTTCAATATCCTTTGCCATAGAATCGAGTTGACCGCATTCCTTATGTCGAACCTGATGGCTGCGCAGACTCGACTATCCTCTTCAGCCTGATTCCAGCAGCGTCCAGTTTGAAAACCCTACGGGCTACTTGAGATTGTATCTCTTTCCTTCAGATAACTCTCTAGTCGATTGGCTATCACTCTCTCTAGAAGTTTGCCTATGATGTCTAAAAGGTAAAGTGGAAGATTTGAGATTCATCCTTTTCATCGATCAATCTGGCTTCCTTCCACCGCATAGGCAACAGTCCTCCAGCAACCGCCGCATTGAATGTATCAATAAGCAGTGACAGGTCAATTGCATGTATTGCTCTTCAGACTGGGTTCTGGATCTGATACGGACCCAAAGTCTTCCATTCCGCGTTCTGTTGACTGCTGCATCCACCTCTACGGTACTTCGAGGGATATACCATCCTTTGGTGGTGGCTGCTGTGAGAACAGACTACCAGTAACTCGGTGCTAGGAGGTCCTTTTGCTTCTTTAGCACTATCTTATAGGGCTGGCCAAACGGGTCCTTCTCTGCCATGTCACACAGCTCTTTCCACGCAGCAATCTGCTGTCTTTTATAGCTCTCGTCAGCCTCTCACAAGTCAGCTGGTATTCAGGTGCAACCACCCGCGCTTTTCTCTGCGATAATCGGTTATCAAAATCGAAAAACGTCCCTGCTCACTTCAACCCCGCGAAGGATGATCAAAGTGAGTTGCGAGGTGTTTCCTTCTGTGAGAATCGAGCGTGGATTAGAAATTTGGTACTTCGTAATATTTTGTATTCAGGGTGGAAACAAAGGCGAATTAATGGGCAAGGGGCTTCTTTCAAAACTTTCCAGGATACACGTTCTTACAAATTCTTCACACTTTAGTTTCATATTTTGTATACATAGGCTATTTCTTTGGAATATTTTTTTTACTATTGTTTCTCTCTACTGTATAGTGCGGCCGCGTATAATACCGTTCGAATTTAGCAAGTCACCCATCTATTCCGGACAGTCGGTGCAGGTAACCTGTTTATTGTCCGAGGGTGACTCGCCTCTTGAAATCTACTGGGATCATCAGGGCGCAAAGGGAGTTGTTATCAATAAGCTGGGTAGACAAGGTAGCACTCTGCTTATAGACGATGTCGATTTCGAGCATCGAGGAAATTACACGTGCTACGCGAAAAATATCGTCGGCACTGTCTCGTACAGCGCTGTACTTAATGTTCACGGTAACAAACTACAAAACTCAAATTGCATGACCCGTTGTATACTTTTGTATAAGGTTTCTTGTATCTTTTCCAGTAAGCTATTTGTATAAGTATTTAATCGTACACCTTATTGCGTTTTTTAATTGTCACCGTGTTTTTTTTGTGTCGCGCGCTTTTATTAACGTGGTAGTTTATCCCATTCCCTATACAAAATACTGACCTGCACAGTATTTTCATGTATTCTACGTTCTGGTTTTATTGAGGAAACGTGAATAGTTTGTAAGCGTACGTAATGCAGAACAGAGGTGTTTCTAAGATGATAATGAGGGCTGAATATGAATTTTGCGTAGTCAAACCGAAAATTGTACCGTTCGAATTCATAAAGCCCGTGTATGCGGGCCAGTCTGCTCAAGTTACGTGTCTGGTCTCGGAAGGAGATACGCCGATGGATATATGGTGGAACTTTACGCGCTCCTTACCATTTACCGAGATCGGTATTGCGATTCATAAATTCGGCCACCAGGGAAGCCTGCTCTTGATTGGCAAAGCGGATGCCCACCATCAAGGGCTGTATACGTGTACAGCTCAAAATGAGGCCGGAACTGCTAACTTTTCTACGTCTTTAGACGTTCACGGTAACGTGTCCACATCAGATATACGACAGTGTTGTACGTGCATGATCCGCGAATTCCTGTGTACGCTAGTTCGTATTTAGACCTATAAGCTTTTTATCAGAATGTATACCATCTTGTCCCGTCCTCACTGTGTGGAGTGATTGTATGATATGTGTACTATGCTTTAATGTCTGTAAATTTCCAGTGAAACCTCGGATAGTTCCGTTTAATTTTGAGGAGCAGATATTCGCGGGCGTTACTACCCAAGTCACATGCTTGGTATCGGAGGGTGACGCGCCCATAGATATCACGTGGAGTTTTCACGGCCCCGCGAATATAACAGATTTAGGCATATCGACTACTAAAGTTAAATCTAAAGTTAGCGTCTTAGTGATTGATACGACGGGTGTGCACCATCGCGGCAATTATACTTGTACGGCGAGAAATCAAGCTGGCTCGGCCAATTATACCGCTTCGTTGATTATAAACGGTAAAAAAAATTCAAAAAAAGACGAAACCATTATAAGCACATTATTAAACCATAAAAACAACTAAAATTCTGCGAAAATGGTATGCAGCGGCAAAATTCATCTTTACACGTAATTCCATCTTTGGTGCACTCTTTTTTTTTTCATTTCTCTTTATTATATATACAATACAATACATACATCGATACTCCATCATCGTCCCTAATTATTCCCACTAACTATATGGGTACTCTCGATATTGACGTAATCCAGAACAACTCGTAAGTGCGATCGCGTAAACGACGAAATATACCCCGATGAAGAGCTAATTCTAATATCCGCGATCACTTGTAATGAAAATAACGACGATTATGATTAATATTCTCATCGACGGGTTAACACTAACATGGAAAGCTTATTCATCACTACCAATACGATTCATCATAATTATATTTTAAGACATTCTTCTGACTAAATTGTATATGATATTTTTTCTTGTATATTGTGTTTAAAGTTGTAATTGCTTACCCTTGAAGAATTTATACACGATGGGGGGTTAAATTAGTTCTATAGAACCTATTTTTAGACGACTTATTCTGTAACTCTAATATTTCATCTATTCCTTCTGCGTCGTCTTCAAGGTTTCCAAACGGACAGTTCATATTTCTCCGTTAAATAGCTTGATCTGAAAAGTCGATCAGCTCTCGAGCTTAACTCGTAACAGGGAAACTGTGGCGTGGGAGATTATTTGAGAAAATAGTCGGCCCTGCTTCTGAAAAAAAAAAAACAAAAAAACAAGTCTGTCTCTTCTTCCAATAATTCAAAACTTCTTGATAAAAAAAATTAGGTTTGAGTTTGATATAAATGATATTTGTATATTGACTTCTCCGCTAATCGATGTGTCGATTCATGGTTTAATATGCAATAGTATGAAGCCCTTCTCTCCTTCTTGACCTAACATACGCTTACATAGCCTGTTGAGGTCATATTTAGTCCATATGTTGGAGAAATTTAAACATGGAACCTGTTGAATTGGAGGGGGAAGGATTCCGGAAAAAAACTTCCATTCTCAAACCTCGGAACTCGAAAATCTTCCAAGTCCGTCTCCTATCATATATAGCTTGGTGGGCGGGGTCTGTGACGCCACACTTTGATGACGTCGTAGATAAGTTTTTTAAAAGTTCCACTCACCCCCTCCCTCATACGGCAATTTCAAGGTCGTTTAGAGGTCGACCTCCTATCATCTATGGTTCGGAGGTCGGAATCTTAACAGGAACCTGTTGTAGGGGGGCTTTTCAGAAAAAATGACCGGCGTCGAGCCGGTCGGCGACCTCAAGGTCGTTTAGTGGTCGAACTCTTTTCATATATAGCTCGAAGGTCGAAATTTTTAACAGGGAACCTGTTTATGATTGGTTCTTTTTTTTGAAAATTTGCCGTCCCACGTCCGGCCAGAATAAACTTGGAACTTTCTTTTTCTTTTCTTGAGCTATATATGATAGGGAAAGGACTTTGATTTATTTATTTATTTATTCATTTATTTAACTTTTTTTTTCATTCATTTATTTATTTTACTTATTTATTTACCGAGATGATGACGTCATGAGTAACCACGACCTATTATAGGGATATTAGAAATTTCAAACTAGGGGATGAGGTCATCATACTATTGTATATTAGGCTACAAATTGATTTGTTTACCGCACAGAGTAAGCAGAGGTCGTCTTTGCTGCACCTATAGCGTTAACGAATAAGGGCATCATCCAAATTCATAGTTTAGGTTCGCCTAACGCGTTGAGTGCGCATCAAGCTCCGCATGTAGCTGTACACATCGCAAATTGTTGAGTGTTGAAGATTCACCGCTCGGTAATAACGTTAGGCGAACCCTAAACTACGAATTTGGATGATGCCCGTGTCTCTAGCTCTCTTGGACGAACTCTGGTGGTTTACCGATATTAAAGACTTAAAGTCGGTATATCGATCGGTCATTTTGACATAATGATTCGATATTATCATGATCCTTAAACTTTCAGCACGTCCACTTCAGTCTCAATCCCAATTTAGCTAATTATTAATGAATTGTAAATTATTCGAATCAAAGGCAGACATTATTGTAATTAAATATTTTTTACAGAAGGGAAAATTCCCAAATTTTTTGGTAAAATGGATGGATTTTTAGGAAAGAAGATTTTGTCAACTTTTCCAAAAACTTCCCCTCTTTATCTCTTATCGAAGTACCCTTTTGGGCAGTTTTAATGCTCTTTCTCCAAGGTTTTCTGAAGTGGAACAGGCCCGTAGATAGCGATTCTCTTAGGAGATGGATTAATATGGGGGCAAGAATGAAATGATGTACACATAAATAAATAAAGTAAGTGAATAAATAAAAAAGAAGCAAAATTTTTCCAAGTTCATTTTGGCTAGACATTGGACGGTGGACGGCAAATTAAAAAAAAAAAAAAACCCTCGAACAAGTTCCCTGTTGAAATTTTGGCCTCTGAGATATATATTTCACATTAAATTTAAATTTGTAGATGTTTTAATATTTTCATAAAATTTTTTTAATCGAATTTTTAAATTAAAATTTTTGTTTATATTGATTTTATATTAGTAATAAAATTAATATTAATATAAATTTCTTGAAAAAAAAAAATTCCTGAATATTATATGAGAAAATTTTTTATATTTAAATTTAAATATCAAATTGATACAAATTATTATTTCAAGTAAATAAATATTCATTTTTTTTGTTTTAATATAAAATGATATGATAGGCAACTTGCCTTCCTATCATATAACAAAAGAAATAAAGAAACTACATAAATGAATGAATAAGTAAATAAATAAATAAATGAATAACTGAATGGATAAAATAAATTAATAAATGAATAATAAATAAATAAGTAAACAGATAAATAAAAAAAAAAATTTTCCAAGTTCATTTTGACCGAATGTTGGACGGCGAACAGCAAATTTTCAAGCACCTCCCCTCCCTCCCCCCATAGAACAAGTTCCCGGTTAAAAATTACTTTTTTGACCCTACCTGAGGTTATAAAGAAAATTGAAATTGAAGCGCTGCGTTGAAAAGCAGCCTCCAATAAAAATGTTAGTTTTGAGAAAAAGGTATTTGAAGTTTCAAAGCCTAGTATGTACTTCTAAACCAAATAGACTCTTCCTAATTTCGTTATAACGCGCTCTAATGTCATTTTTGAGCAGTAAAACTTGGTAGCTTCAATAGTAGATATTGTAAAACACAATAAACGCGTTTTTGGAAAAAGGGCCTAAGGCTGCAGAGCCGCTTTTCCACGCAGCGCTTCAATTCAAAATTTGCCGACAAATTCTTTTACATAATAATTATTATATGTAGAATATTCTCCCGCGGCTGATTTTAAAATTTGGCTCGAGGGTCGGTCGACTTTTCAAACCTGTCTATCCTCTTCAAAAACTATCAGTAAAATTGAACTGAGAATTCAGTTCTTTTATCAGAGAAAAAAATTCAGATTTATGTAAAAAGATTTCCACTTCATCTTTTTATGGTTGTGGCAATTTCGCCCCCATCTCGTCTCATTTTGATCAGTTTAAAATTTTCATAGTGGTCTTTATTAAAACTAGAAGTTTCAACGATTCTGGCTGTCCAGTGAAATCTTCCTTCTCCTGCCCTCCTGTACCGCTTTCCTTCTATTCTCCTGACGAGCGCAGATAGATTTATTTTCTAAACAATATTGACAAATATTCTCCTTTTCCATGTTATTAATCCTTATTTACGCCATTGTCGCGCCTTATTCTCCACTCAGGTTCACTCGCGCTCTCCATGGCCTTGCAGTTTCGTCCATCCTGAATTCTTTTCTCTTACAAAGTTTCATATAGTCGATCTATTCATTCTCATAGTCCTCACGTAAACCTCGTTAGTATGTCTCCACCCTTCCAACGCTTGACCTATGTTTAATGATTTTTTATATTATTACCTGAATATTCCAGGCTGTATTTTTTACTCGTATTTTTTGTTATGTTTAATGAACGGTTGTGTCGTGCTTTGGTGTAAGAGGACATTTCTGTGCTCTACATTTGTTTCAAATTGAATCATCGATTCTCTTGTTTAATAACTGATTCAAGTGAGTCAAAGTCATTGGATCAATGTTCCTATATTATCAAGAATATTATTGTATCGCTTCTAGTACCACCGCGTATCGTACCTTTCAACTTCGACGAACCCTTATATGCCGGCCAAGCAGCTCAGATTACCTGTCTCGTGTCCGAAGGCGATCTGCCGCTGGACATTATGTGGTCATATAAGGGCGTCAGCTCGAAATCATTAACCGAGTTGAACGTGTCAACGAATCGATTCGGCCAGAAATCTAGTCAGCTGTTGATCGAGTCGACGAACGCGGAACATAGCGGAAATTATACCTGCACGGTGAAAAGTCTTTCGGGCTTACATTTGTCCGGTCATTACTCGACCGAGTTGAACATTCACGGTAAAAAAACTATAGCCGAAGTTCTCCAAAAAATGCGATGAACTAACGTAGCTCGCTTGCGACCCTGTCGCGGTTTTTCCACCGTACCCGTTGATTGATATTCGCGAGCTTTCGTACGAGATTCATTTTCCTCACGCTGTATTATATTATCCTGTGGTTGTAAGCTGCATGAGCACGATACATTAATGTACTCTTACAACTTTTCCTAATCTAGTACTGTGCACTATTTTGTTGTTGAATTGTGATTTCTATGTTACTCTTGTAATACCCAAAAATAGACGGACATTTTGAATTTTCCGGTTTATGGACGTTTCCCCCTCGTTTTTATAGTGAAGCCACAAATCGAACCTTTTAATTTCAACGAAATCAACGAACGTAAATCGTTGAAAGTATTTTGTACGGTCACCGGTGATCTGCCGATGGAGATTGTCTGGATGAAAGATGAGAAACCGCTAAGGGCCACGGAAGATCGTCTTGTTCAGCGGTGGGATGATTATTCGGTCGTGCTCTCGCTGTCGACGATCTCTTTTAACGATTCGGGAAATTATACGTGCCGCGCTAAAAATTTAGCCGGCCAAGCGTCTTTTACATCTACGTTGTATGTAAAGGGTCAGTGCCATTTTCGGGTTCTTTTCTTTTTCTACTTTTTTTTTCTCTTTTTTCTTCCATTTACGCTTCTCTACATTAGCCGTAGAAGTGCGAGTAGCGAGCTTAAATTTACGATAATGTGTTCCATCGTCACTCCCGAACAAATGATTGTATATGTCTAAGATGTTTTAAGATTATGTTCGTATCTATGGTAAAATTAAGTATGGTTAAGATTTGGTACAATGGTGGTATTCCAGGCGAAAAGGCTGAATTGCGAGATTTTACTGGGGAATATTATTTATTAGTCTTTTGAAACGTGCCACTATGAGCTTCACCTTCCTAGAGCTGTTTGGAATAAAATCCTTCGAGCAAAAAATATAGCTAAACGTGAATCGAAATTTGGTGATATTTCTTGAGCAACTTTGAAAGTTGCTTCGATTGAATTTTGACTTTTCTGATATATAAGCCTCTTATTAATAACAATCGACTCGTCTGCTCCTTCAAAAAAACACTCGATTTTTTTGACCGGCTTCCCCTCCCCCACCAGAAGGAATTTCGCACAGGATTATGAAAACCGCCCAATTCCAGGGGTCCTGAATCCTGGTCCCTCATTCCAAAGTTTGCAAGTTCTCCCACCCCTCATAATCCTGTATCCCTTCTCTTCCTGTATAATAAACTATGACGTCATCAGCCGTTGACTATCGTCATCAACTGGTGACATCATCAATCGTGAATCCGAGCCTGTTTCCGAAACTTGCGAGTTCAATCCTTATAATCTATGAGTGGTTTAGTATAGGCTTTCATTCTGCTGTCCGACAGGCCTATGTTAGGCTAATGAGAGGCCTAGTATAAGGTAGTGTACGGTATAGCCCAGTATAATGGAGGCTGAAGAGTACTACCCCCAATTATGAAATCTGGAAGTACGAGTATGACGTCATCAGCCGTGACCCGGAGGCCTACTACAAGGGAGACAAGCGAAAATTAGGCCTAGTTTAATGAAGACTGCTGGGAAGATTACGAGCAGAGTGAGCGATCCCGGGAATAGAACCGAGTAAGAAAATGAGAGAGGCCGTGCTGATGACGTTATAATCATCCGTGATGGGTGTCTGTGGCGTCATCAGTATTCATAACATCACTTACAAGCGGAGTGAGTGATCTCGGGGATAGTAGAGAGTTAGGAAGAGAGAGAGAGAGAGCCCAAACTGTTGACATTATGAATGCTGATTATGTCACAGACAGCCGTCGTGGATACTGATGATGACGTCACAGGCAGCCATCAGGGATGGTTATGACATCTCGAGCTAATAACTTCACTAATAGAATGGGGGCAAACGAGCGGAGTGAGTGATCCTGTGGATAGGAGAGTAAGCAAGACAGAAAACCTAAACTGATGACGTTTTGAATGCTGATGACGTCACAGGCCGTCACGGATACTGATGGTAACCTTACAGGCGGGGCCATCATAGATGGTTATGACGTCTTGACCTTATGACGTCACTAATAGAACGGAGGCGAAGGTGCGAAGTAAACGACCCCTTCCATTCTGTTGTGTGAGTTTTCCTCTCTCTCTTGGAGTAAATTTTCTCACTGTAATTGACTTCTCCGAACGTCAGCGACCCTTCCAGAAAATTATGGAGACTTTGCCCTAGTTTGGACGACTTGTGAAAGAAATTAGAATATAGGAGTTATTACAAGTTGAATGACCTAAGTTTCCTCTTTTATTCTCTGTTTGAGAGTCGTAGCGCCTATACAAGGTCATTTATAGTGGGCGAGTCGGAGAAGAACGCAAAAATTCTACCAGCGAGCTCTTTTACTGAATTTCCTCCTCCTCCAAGGATTGCTGAAAATATCCACCAAAATTTATCTTTTTGTGAACTCTGGATTATCCTATCTTGAAAGCAGCACTTGTTAGTTTGATCATCGGCCGCGGATAATGGCACTCCAACACCGAGGAAGTGGGAATTTTAGTGGCACCTTTCTGAGAATCTTAGTAATATTCTTTTCCCATTCTCTATCCAAACTATAATAAATGATTAATCGATACTGCAGTAGATGATTAGTCGATTTACTAATAATAGACTTATTCACGTATGTATGGTTGTAGTACCGCCACGGATCGCCCCGTTCTCCTTTGAGGCACCGTTATTCGCGGGACAGGCGGCCCAAGTAACTTGTCTGGTGTCGGAGGGCGACATACCGCTAAACATATCATGGTCCTTTACTGGACCCCACTCGTCCGGTAGATCGTTAGCCGAGTTAGGATTTACCACAAATCCGATTGGTACAAGAGCTAGTACGCTTTTCATAGAAACGACCGGCATCGAGCATCGTGGTAACGTCACGTGCTCGGCGGTCAGTCTGAATTCGTCCGCGATGACTAAGTATACGGCCGAATTAAATATCCACGGTAAATTCACGCCATTAACCCTGTACTGATATAAGGTTCTGTCTAGCACAAGATCCTCTTCTATTTCTGTCCTATACCTATCTATATTTGCGCTTCTTAATATTATAATGTATGTCGTCACTACGCGTATGTATACACTGTAATGAGAGAAATGGTAACAGATACCCACCTATTAGTACCCACCAGTATCGTGTGTACTTGTAGTTGAAGACGTTTGTATCCACCTTTGAACAAGAGATTTGTCGTAAAGATCTCACCTTATTTTGTAGAGTCCGCCATCGCGATGGGATTCCGGATTGATATTTATAAAATAATATGATAGTGAACACTACTTGTCACGCATTAAATAAAGTAGTTAGAATGCTTTTTATTTGTAGTGTATAACTGTCCTAAAGAATACAAGGCTCTGTGAAAACCTTAATCTGATCTTCCAATATTTTTTTCATGTTTGTAATCCTCTCCTTTCAAGATGCGGACTAAATTATTGGATGTGGCGTTTGACTTGAAGGTACCTATAATGCTCGATGTACCTTGAAAAACCACTGCTGTTTTTTATTCTGCATCTTGATATCATTATTGATGTGTACATTTTCTCTTCTCCTGTACCATTTGCAGCAATACGACGTCTATTGTTTATGTATTTAAATTATTAAGCTATGCCACAAATGTTAATTGTTTACTAACCTCTAAAGGTTGGTTGATACAAAACTTGAAGAAAAATACTCTGAAAAATTCCCAGATATGCATCTTTGGGTGTGGTGTTGTAAGCAAAGTTTGATAGTGGAGAAGGAGTATTTGAGCAGACCTTTGTTTTGATTGTGGAACAAATGAAGACAGTAATAAGAACAAAAGAAGACAGATGGGGGTAAATAAGAATAGACAAAGACAAATGAAGACAGATAATAACAAATTAGGACATATGAAGATAGTGATAAGAACAAAAGAAGACAAATGAGGGTAGATTAGGACACAGATATAGTTATGAAAAAAAAAAAAAAAAAAAAACGAAAAATGAGGATAAATATGAACAGATTAAGACAAATAAAAAATGAAACCAGATGACAAGATACAAGGACAGCAATGAGAACAAATGAAGATGAATGAAGATAGTGATACATACAAATGAAGACATGAGAAGAAATGAAAACAGTGATGAGAACAAACAAAGACCAATGAGGATAAATAAGAACAGATTAGAACAAACAAAGACAGATGAGAACAAATGAAAACAGTGGAGAAAACAAACAAATACAAATTAGCATAAGTAGAAACAGATCAGAACAAATGAAGACAGATGAGAACAAATAAAATTTGCTACAGAAAAATGATGATAGTGATGAGAACAAATGGAATAAAGACAGTGATAAGAACAAACGAAGAAAAATTAAGATAAATAAAAACAGATGAGAACAAACAAAGATAGTGATCAGAACAAATGAAAACAGATGAGAATAAACAAAACACGTGAGGATAAAGAGCGGAATAGAAGAAATGGAACTAAATGAGAAGAAATAAAGACAGTGATAAGGGCCAACAAAGACAAATGAGGATAAATAAGAACAGATGAATTCAAATGAAGATAGTGATCAAAACAAATGAAAACAGATGAGAAGAAATGAAATTAGATCATGATAAATGAGATACAAGGACAGATGAAGGAAGTGATAAGAACAAATGAAGACAGATGGGAAGAAAGGAAGACAGTGCTGATGAGAGCAAGCAAAGACAAATGAGGATATATAAGAACAGATGAGAACAAATGATACCATATGACAAATGAAATTAGTGATACTAATTTTTTTGTGAAACAATTTTCTTAATTTGATAAAACAATTCTGAAATTAGCCGAAAGTTGTTTTATCAAAATGAAATTAGATATAATAAATGAGGATAGAGGACAAATAAAGACAGATAAGAACAAATGAAACCAGATGAGGATATATGACAGATGAAGTCAGTGTCAGTGATGAGAACAAATCAAGACAGATGGGTAGAAATAAAGATAGTGATGAGAGCAAACAAAGCCTTATGAAGATAAATAAGAACAGATGAAAAAAGATGAGAAGAAATAAAAACAGTGATGAGAACAAACGGAGACACATAAGAACAGATGAGTTCAAATAAAGATAGTGATGAGAACAAATGATGACAGATGAGAATAAATGAAACCAGATGGAAAAAATCTGAGCAAAGGAGTGCATTAAGAAATGAAAAACTTTTTTGTTGCAGTAAATTCTTAGCATTATGAGTGTCCTCATTATGTTATAAAAACTCATGTTTTCTCTCACTGTCAAAACCCAGGTAAACAGGGTTATGGTTTGGACTCTTCTTTTTTTATGTCTTTTTGATTTGTCTCAGGAATTGAGGAGCTTGGGGGGCAGATATCTCAGTGAAAGAATAATCTACATGGAGGCGATGTTATAGGCCGCGATACAAGAAGCACGATTTCCACCACTGGTCTTTGAGCAGAAAATTGAAGTTGATGGTCATTCTGAAATACCTTCTCACGAGGTAGCCAGGACCTCATACAGATACAAATTCTTGATGTAAGGGATTCCAATAAATTAAACCCGGTTTAAGTGGATCAAAGCTCTTGCATTGGTGGAAACGGAGGGGGGGGGGGGGGCTTGGCGGGGCTAAGCCCCCCAAAATCAGAATTAGCCCCCCCCCCCCAAAAAAAAATGAAGGCCATAGTAAAAATTAAACTTTGTGTAAGGACAAATTTATTTCATGGGGCTACAGCTCCCCCCCCTCCCGAAATCCCGGATCTATTTCCGTCAATGGCTCTTGTCTCTGAAAGGAGAGGTTCAGACTTGTAAGGTAGCAAATTCTGGAATGGGGGCGAGGTAGGCTTATGGAAGCATGGTTTGCTGAGGATTGATTCAAGATCGAAAAAAGAACAATATAGAAGTTGAGAAGTATGCTAGAAGAACTGCGAATGTTTTGACGCCAGTTGAGCGAGCGTAAAAGAGTGACAAAGTGAAGTAAAAGAGAATGTGCTCAAACTAAAATTTCAATCATTGTAGGCCACCAAAATCTCAATAATTTTAGTCTCTTCATTTCTTTGTGGCCTAGTTTCAACC
Source organism: Aspidiotus rigidus (assembly GCA_035079385.1). Lineage (NCBI taxonomy): Eukaryota > Metazoa > Arthropoda > Insecta > Hemiptera > Diaspididae > Aspidiotus > Aspidiotus rigidus. Next base: position 5,573,657 of record JAVHKY010000030.1, read on the forward strand.
TGTTTACTTCATATTAATGTATTGTTCAATTTATTTCTTTTTATTCTAGTTTATTTGTAATCGTTCTAGGTTTATTTTCATTGTAAAACTATATTCTAGTACAGTAAGATTAGTTGAAGTAGAAGGTCAATACTCATTTTTATCAGTTCTTAATTGTAATTTCCATCAATTTTCAATCGATAGAAACTCAAAGACTCTTGAACCATAGTAATATTGTATGATGTATATAATTTTTCTAGTTAGACCCGAGATTGAGCCGTTTAGTTTTAATCTGAACACCGTGAACGGAGAAAACACAGCGAAAGTCCTGTGCACCGTGATCACCGGTGATCTACCCATCGAAATTATATGGTTGAAAAACGGATATCCACTGACCTCAACCGAAAATCGTCGCATTACGAAGTTGGACGACGTAATGGTGATGCTGACGTTGTCGGTCTTGACAGTGAACGATTCCGCGAATTATACCTGTCGGGCGAAAAATTCTGCCGGGGAGGCTACATACACGACCACTCTCTACGTCAAGGGTGTGTTTATCTACCCTTCGTACCTACCTTGTATTGGCTGTGTAGAGTATGACTTTGTGTTCTTGTATTAGTGTCCAACCTCTTCTCGCGTACTTTTGTGGGCTTTTCTATAGTTAACGAGATACTCGCGCAATTCCCTATAACCCGCAGACAACGTACATACTGGAAAATTCAAAATGAACGAAACTTACGATTATCGTTTAGATTTTAAGGATAAGGTACCTATAAGGAGTATTCATTGAAATACCTGATGGCTGACCAGAATGCGTGTATACGTTGTATTTGCTTAGAGTTACCGGTGATACAACCTTTCGGATTCGATCAGAACGGCTTGAACGGTGGCACGTCGTCGAAGATCCTGTGCATCATTACGGCCGGCGATCTGCCCGTACAGATACGTTGGTATAAAGACGGACTATCGTTCATAGAGAACGATAAGAAACGGGTACTAGCGTTAGACGAATCGACGTCCGTGCTGTCGTTTCAAAAGCTCGATCTGGAAGATTCAGGAACGTACAGGTGCCAAGCCAATAATTCAGCCGGTCTGGCAGAATATTCGACCGTTCTACGTGTTAAGGGTAGAGAACATAATAATGATATCCTTCGTAATGATAAATTAATACTTTCTGGGACTGTACTATCGTAGTTTAAAGTAATTTCGCATTAGCAACGACTCTACATTCGATCGAATTTAATGTACAGTATGTGCCAACGATACAGTCCTGGAATTGGAATTGTATTTCGTTAATGGTATCGAAAAATTGTTATACAGAATGTAAGCAGGATAGTCTGTTGATCCGAATCCTTCATTCCGTATCATCCTTATTCTAAAAACATTTCAGTATCTGTCCCCGTTCCCGAGTTAGATCGGCTTTTTCTCGTGCGTTTCTTTAGTTTTATTTCGAGATTGTTTATTGTTGCTTGTACTCGTAAGGTTATGGTGTAGATGAGCTACGCGCAGAACTGAGACACGGAGTCGGAATGATGAACGAGGCTTCGCTCGATGAATGTGCTGCATGTTATTCGCACTTATAGTTGAGCCGCTTCTTCCAAAATTGGTGTATGATATAAAAGTTACTTTCCTTCATTCTGTTTCTACCTTTCGCTCGCTTAATCGCATGGTTTATTTGCATGTATACCTGTAAATTTTGAGTTTTTATTACTTCAGTTCGCATATATTTGGGTTTTCCTATCTGTTGCGGAAACTTTTGGTATGTAGATTTGTGCTCTTCCTTTTCCGCTTGTAATTTTATACTTTCAAATTTTTTCATAAAAGTTACTCGATAGTTTATAGATTCAGAATGAATGCCTTATTTTCGAAGGAAGGTGTTCGTATCAGATCGAAAGTTATTTTCATAACAAGGTTGGGAAAAATCATGTGGGGAAAAAGAAAGTACTCGCATCGAATGCGATTCATTTTGGAAGTAGAATATGCCTAGTAAAAGATCCACTTTACCTTGCTCTGGGAGCTAGACATGTGTCTTTCTAGAGCATTTCCTCAGGACTTATACCTTCCGAAAATAAGACATTCAAATTATCGAATACAAAATCAACGTCATGTGACCACTTCACATTCTAAATTGTCAACCCAGTAAAATTTATGATACTTAATAATACACTCGTCATTTTATATTTTGGCTCCTTTTCCAAATTTGGATGACTTTATGTGGCTCGTTACAATAAAACGAGACGACCATCTTCTGTAATTTTCTTCTCCATCAATGAGCTATCGAGAAGATCATACCAGAGGAAAGAGTTCTGTGGTGTGGAGGTAATTCAGCGTTTCTGTAAGTGTTTCACCCTTGTTGCAGGCAGGCTGGAGGTTGAATCCTCTCGGAAATAAATTTCTATCTTTTCCCATTGATACGTCTTGAATTCATATCATGTATTTGAATCTGTTAGCTCCCCCTCAAGACTCAGCGTGTCTACCGCCTCTATGAATCCAATAAACCTTATGAAAGTCCATTATTTCATTTCTGACTCCATGAAAAAATTGAAATTTGAATTCTTAGGTTCAATAGGATTTTTTTCTGTAATTTTGATGGTATTTTAAGACAAATTTTCAAGTACAAAGGAGGTCCGAACCCCCTGACACCGGTCTCGTGGAACACCCTTAAGAGGCCCATGAAAGTCCAATATTTTTAATTTCTGAATTTGGTGGACGTTACATTGTGTGACATGAGACTAGAATAAGGCTACTTCCGGGATTTCCAAGAATTAATGAGCAGAAGAAGATGTAATTAATTTTTGTAAGTTCTGAATGGTCGTATGGATATAAAGCTAGTGCGACTAGACCGAGAAAGGTCGACAAAAGTGAGTAAGGTGAATGTAGCCTTTTCTAAGGCGAGAGAACAAGAAGATTCAACTTTCATCATTCTAAAATTTTGTCACATTGTTCTCTCAAGTAGGGAATGTCTTGTATTTCAGAAGAGGCATTCTCTGCAAGTTGATCATCTCCTTTGTAATCCAGGTGGTCCACGTGGCCATGTATACGTTTGGAGAAGATTAAAGAATTATTTGTAAATAAGATGTACAGAGCATTATGTATGTGGGTGAGCTGAATGGGAGTAGACCAAATACAGAAATGGAAATGAATTCGTCAAAAGTGGAGGGGGTGGATGAGTGGAGCTAGTCTGTAGAGTTGTATACTCGATTTTCAAGTGTAATTGTCGGGTCACATACAGTATATGGTCTCGATGCAAGTCTAAAATTCGTCCTGGGAGTCGATGACAATCACAAGTCGCTTCAAACCATTCGATCTTCCAACCACCATTCAACAACAGTACTGAAGGAAATCAATGAGACGATTTGTCATCATCTAAATCATGACAGGCGATTCAGAAAAAAATGACGGCTTCCTTAACGAAGTTAAACGAGGAACGCAGGGAACCTGTTTTATGATTCGAATGAGATTTGGTATTGAAAATTCAAGGAAGCCTAGATCATATATAGCTCGACAGTCGAAATTTTTCTAAGTCCCTCTCCTATCATATATGGCTCGAGAGTCGAAATTTTTCTGAGTCCCCCTTCTATCATATATAGCTCGAGAGTCGAAATTTTTCTAAGTCCCCCTTCTATCATCTATAGCTCGAGAGTCGAAATTTTTTCTAAGTCCCCCTCCTATCATATATAGCTCGAGAGTCGAAATTTTTCTAAGTCCCCCTCCTATCATATATGGCTCGAGAGTCGAAATTTTTCCAAGTTCCCCTCCTATCATCTATAGCTCGAGAGTCGAAATTTTTCCAAGTCCCCCTCCTATCATATATGGCTCGAGAGTCGAAATTTTTCTAAGTCCCTCTCCTATCATATATGGCTCGAGAGTCGAAATTTTTCTAAGTCCCTCTCCTATCATATATGGCTCGAGAGTCGAAATTTTTCTAAGTCCCTCTCCTATCATATATGGCTCGAGAGTCGAAATTTTTCTAAGTCCCCCTCCTATCATATATAGCTCGAGAGTCGAAATGTTTCTAAGTCCCTCTCCTATCATATATGGCTCGAGGGTCGAAATTTTTCTAAGTTTTTCGCTGGACGGCGCACGGCGGACGGCGGACGGCAGATTTCTCAAATAGCCCCCCATAAAACAGGTTCCCTGTTAAAAAATTTTCGGTGGTCATTCAGAAATTGGAACTGACGACAAATTTTGTATTCGGTAAAGACGAGCCTTACAAATGTTGACTGAGGAAATAAAAGGTCTTAAAAAGGTCCGTGGGGGAAGAGACGAGGTTTTGAAAAAATGAAATAATGAATTTAGGCGATGGATCTTCAAAGCATTCGAATCAACCAAAGAGTAAAATTCCGGGATATTTTTCTTAGTTTCCAACAGCCACAGCGATGAAGTGGGAAGGAGGAAATTTAGTGCTATGGTATCATAGTGGGTTTCTTGCTCCTTTTGCTGTTGGTTCATGCTTTTGATCTCCCCGGTTTCGACACTCGAGGATCAGAAAGTTTTCACGATTGAGATCTCAAAGAAGTATTGTTCCCCTATTTTTTATGTGATTTGAGGAGTTGGCTGGGTCTAATCAGAGAATTTGCCAGAATTAGCAAAAAACATAGGCATTTTCGTAGGGCTTGTGGCTGCCATTCAGTCAACATTTGTAAAGTAGCTCGATGATCATCCTTAGAAGTTTTTTTCAATCTTCAAGATTAGTTAGAAAGAAGAAATTCTATGACGAGGTATTCATTGGGTTTTGTTCTCGATTCTTTTCAGTGCCCCCACGCTGGACCGCCGAGCCAACTGACAAAGCTTTCGCTCAGGGCAGCGATGCCCGCATTGAGTGTAAAGCTGACGGTTTCCCGCGACCTCAAGTTACCTGGAAGAAAGCTAGTGAGTATTCTCCGTGTTCATTTTCAATGGAACTATTCAATTCTCAGCTGATACTATATTTTGTGCATCTACAGGCGCGGCATCAGGCGATTATAAAGATTTGAAAAATAATTCCGATATCAAAGTTGAGGACGGCACCTTGACCATAAACAATATTCAAAAGAGCAATGAAGGGCGTTATATGTGCGAAGCGGTAAACGGTATTGGATCCGGTTTATCTGCAGTCATTACAGTAAATGTGCAAGGTTGGTATTGATAACCATTTTGGAGTCACGAAGTCTCAGGCGGGAAAATGAGTCGTGAAATAGTGCGTATAACACTTTGAGGACTTCGTTTTTGTCGCAAGTCCTCCTTATTCGAATGGGCGCGGGTTATGTTTGCATCAATTTTGTTTCCCTCAACACCAGAATCGGCCCTTTCGGAAATAACTTCAGTGTTGGAAGAATCTCGCCTCTCTTTTTTGACAACCGCCAAGGTACATTGGCAACCATCTAGCAGCAATGCCCTTCGGCACGCAAAACTTCGGAACACAACAAACAATAACAACAACCTTAGGTAGGCTCAATTAATCTTCCTATTCTTCCTGAATTTCTGTCTGTGGATGGACCACAGGTATCAAGTTGGCTATAGCGTGGTTCTGCATTTGTCTATTCCATTCCAAGTCCATCTTCTTCTTCATGACCGTGGCTGCAAATGCAGACATCTGGTTCCATGCTTCTTCAAAGCCTAGCGCAGTGGTTCCCAGGCTACTCGGAGCCAGCGCTTCATCTATTCATACTCCAATCTCTTGAAGAGACCGACTAAGCTTGTCTCACTCGCACTCAAATATGGTGTGTTGTAGTTAATCGTCCTGTCCTTGGTTGCAATACGAACACGTTGCCTGCTCAATTTTCCATAACTTCTCGTTATGCAGCCATGACCGCTTAACCCCTGTGTGAGGTGAAAGTTCAGGGATTATGATCTCGCTACATGAGTCTTCCATTTACCCAGCTCACTCTGAATAATTCTTGCTTTCCATTTCGCAAGCAGGAGCACCTGGCCTCCTTTTTGACCAGTAAAGCCTCTTGATCGGTTATTGTTTCCTTTTTGCTGTGAACACCACCGCTCTCTCCACAGAAGTATGCAAAGAGTCACCGTCGAGACTGTGCAATAGACGCTAACACACCTTAGCGCAGCTCTTCGTTGGATCTTTACCATCTCTCTCCTTCTATGGAGTACGGCCCTTACTAGGGCACCATATAGGAAGATCGAGAAGGCGGTGCTCACCTTGATTCTTCATCTTGTTTCTCTCGCCCTCCCAGATTCCTCAGCAGGCGGTTCCGATCTGTAACTACTCTGTCTGCCTTTTCCGCTATTATCGGGAAATGGTGATTGAAGCTCAGCTTCGAGTCATATCAGATGCCTAGGTACTTCCTTACCTTCTTGGTCTTGATTTCTACACTTTGGAGGCAAAAGGAGGGTGGACTGAACTTTCGACGGATCATGAATAATTTGGTATTCGTCTTATCTAATGCAAATTCTCGTCTAGCCGACTCGACCCGACCCCTAGGGACCGGTTCACCCTGCTCTCTACTGCTGCAGTTGTTTCGGTAGTGCCATCCACGTAGGAAATAAACTTGACGTCCGATAGTAGGTTCATACCACAAGAACGACCCAAGGACCGAGCCCTGCGGCACCCCGCTAGTAACTGAGCGGTTTACTATCTTTGCTAGGATTTCTCGAGAGTTTAACTCATTTCTTATGTCGAGGCTGACGGCCGCGCAAAACTGACGCGTAGCTATTGCTGACTCGTCATTCGGCCTGTTTCCAGCATCTGATGTGCAGCTTCCAGTTTGAAAACCCTTCTGGATACATATTTCCTTCAGATAACTGTACTCCCAACCAGTCGATTGGTTATCACTCTCTTTAAGAGTTTTCCCACATTGTCCAACAGGCAAAATGGACAATAAGAGGATGGTAGGCTAGGTGGTTTATCCTCCTTATCGATCAACACTAGCCTGGCTATGTTCCACCGTCCAGGTTCCCAGCCATTGCCACATTCAATGTATCAACAAGCAGTGCCGGGTTAACTGAATGTATTGCACTTCAGTATGGATTTGGAATCTTCCAATACTTACCCCACTGCTACATGCATCCACCTCCTCGTGCCTCTTCTACTTTTGGTAGCGTTACAAATGAGCGGTTGGGATATGTTTTGAATTTTTCAATAAATTCCACTTAGCGAAACTTTTTTTCCATGGGAGATTCTGGAATCATTGCATTTATCTGTTTATCATATTTGTGTGCCGTAGCTCCTCCACAATTCGAAGTGAAATCCCGCAACCAAACTGCACGAAAAGACGATTCAGCGGTATTACAATGTGAAGCTAAAGGAGAAAAGCCTATCGGAATAATATGGAACATGAATAACAAACGTTTAGATCCAAAAAGTGATAACAGGTAAGGAATAATTGTCTCTACAAATATCCTTCAGCATTCCACGTCTCAAGTTTTTTTATTTTCCTCAGGTACACGATTCGAGAAGAAATCCAATTAGACGGTGTAATTTCTGATTTGAGCATCAAACGCACCGAAAGAAGTGACTCGGCTATATTCACGTGTATCGCCACCAATTCATTCGGTAGCGACGATAGTAACATCAATTTAATTATACAAGGTGCGTAAATTGACAATAAAGTCGAGTACGAAGCGAATATTATTGAAAATAAAATGTAACCTAACCCATTGCAGAGGTTCCTGAGGCTCCTTACGGATTGAAAGTATTGAACAAATCTGGACGTTCTGTGCAAATGTCGTGGATCGCTCCCTACAGCGGGAACTCACCTATCTTACGATACATAGTCGAGTACAAGATTACAAAAGGTACTTTTAAGAAACTTAATATCCTGTTTGTATCCTCCCCTATTCTTATTTTGATTACGTCAACCTTTTTTTCATTTTTAGGAACCTGGGAAAATGATATGGAAAAAGTTTTGGTAGCTGGACACGAAACTCTCGTCTCTGTTATGACGCTGAGACCAGCGACTACTTACCATTTCCGTATCGTCGCCGAAAATGATATCGGAACTTCAGAACCATCAGATGTTGTGACGATTATCAGCGCTGAAGAAGGTAAGTGAGTTTCTTCCGAATAATTTACTCTAGTCTTTGAAATGTTCATTATTATACCTAATCTCAATGACGTATTTGCAGCCCCAAGTGGTGCTCCCACCGAAGTACGTGTTGAACCAGTCGATCAAAAGACCCTGAGAGTTTTCTGGAAACCACCCGAACGAAGCGAATGGAACGGTGAAATTCAAGGATACTATGTGGGTTACAAGCCGTCCTCATTTGGTGATAAGCCTTATGTTTTTGAGACTGTCGAATTCAACAAGGAAGATGGAAAAGAGCATCATTTAGACGTCCATAATTTGAAGTATGTTGATCTTCTCTGTCAAATATATTATTACAAGTGACCGTTGATTACATTATCTAATTAAATGGTATACAGGACGTACACGCAATACTCAGTTGTTGTACAAGCGTTCAACAAATTAGGACCAGGACCGTTGTCCAACGAAACCAGACAGTACACTGCCGAGGGTGTGCCCGAACAACCTCCTCACGACACCACGTGCACCACCTTGACATCGCAGACCATTCGTGTATCTTGGATCTCACCGCCTCTTGTGTCGGCGAACGGAATCATTAAAGGTTACAAAGTCATATTTGGACCCAGTGAAACTTGGTTTGGTAAGTTTTTTCTATAGAGGTATCTAATTAATGAATGATTGAAACTCATGGGAAGTAATGTATGTTTCAGATGAAAGCGCGAAAGATACGATGATTACACCGTCAAGTGAGACGATTTTACACGGACTGAAGAAGTACACGAATTACAGTATGGAAATACTAGCTTATACCAGTGGTGGAGACGGTGTTCGAAGTACCCTTATTCACTGTCAGACTGATCAAGATGGTTAGTCTTTCACGTCATATCTAAAACTACCATTTGAAAAGTTTTTGTGAATTTTTAAATGTTTCTTCAGTACCGGAAGCACCAGCCGCTATCAAGGCTTTAGTCATGTCTGCGGAATCAATTCTAGTCAGCTGGAAGAGTCCATCGCTGCCTAATGGCGTCATTACTCAGTACACTGTTTATTATAAAGAAATGTCTAAAGAGGTTTGTAAGATAATATCATCATTTATCTTGCTATTAGGAGAATATTATCTTAAACGTGAAATGCTTACAACCAGGCTGAACCCAAAAGTGAAAAGGTATCTCCGTTGCAAATGAATTACGAAGCGAAAAATTTGAAGAAACAGGAACAATACGAATTTTGGGTGACGGCGTTCACGAACGTAGGCGAAGGCCAGCCATCGAAAACTATTATCGTGGCACCAAACAGCCAAGGTAAGCCAAGATTTCTTTCTTAGTATCCTAATCGAGTTCTGTGCTTATGATTGTCTTTGGTATGTATGAACAGTTCCTGCGAGAATCGCATCCTTTAGCGACAACTATACAGCTACCTATCGTGAGGACGTGAAATTACCGTGTTTAACTGTTGGAATGCCGGTGCCTGAAATCTCGTGGAAAGTAAAGGGGCGCGCGTTTGAGAATAACGATCGCATGCGACAATTACCAGAAGGCTCGCTCATGATAAAGGCTGTCACACGTACTGATGCTGGAGAGTATAGTTGCTCTGTCGAAAATTCCTATGGAAGAGACCAGATTACGCACCGCTTGATTATTCTCGGTTTGTAGAAGTCTCTTTTTATCATAAAAATGTAGTTAAAATTATTAGGTACTCTCTCCCACCCTCGTCGTACTTCATAATCCTTTTTACGGTATAAAATATCCTATCAAGCAAGAGTACGCGGAAGAAATTATTTACTCGTTCATATTTTTCTATGTACAATGAGAACATAGGTACGTGACAAAAACATCGGCGTCTTGCATAACGTTCCCAATTTTCAGTATTCTGTCTGTTAGATGAAGACAGTTGTGACAGTATGCAATTGCTTTTTGATATACAGGTATGACGCTTTCTTGGATTTTGAATATCAAGAATCAAATTGTAAAGAGAGCGGGTCAACTCTTCAATTAACTTGATAGTGCGACTTATTCAATAGACCAAGTTATTGTGACGTCATAAGCTCCACATCCTTTACCCCAACGCACCCTATAACCCGCTTGAAATGGACTAATTTTCTGTTACGTCACAGTATCGATAAATTGCAAAATGCCGCTTGCTGAAGTTCCTTCAATCAATGGAATTTCCCATATATGAAAGTAACGTTCTAAAATTAGATGAATATTTTGAAAACAGAACATAAATGAGGAATGGGAGTATTTCTTTTATAATCTAGAAGCTTTATACTTCTAAGAAATCGACTTTTCCCACCTTATTAACGTTCTATTTTCAGAACATTAGTTTCGCTTATGGTAATGGGAAATTATATTATTGAAACTATTGAAAGGAAAAGTAAACAAAGACTGAAGGAACTTCAGCAAGTAGCATTTTGCGATATTTTGCAATCTATCGATATTGTGACGTAGTTAGGAAATCAGTCCATTGTCAATCTCACCCTACATTACCAACTGGGTTTGTAAATACACAGAAACGTTTTGATCTTACGTTCAGATTTGAAAAGAACAAATAAAATGTTCAAGTTCAACTACTTAAGAACTTCCTAATAGACCTAGTTTTTTGTGATAACAAAATATCGATTGCAGTGTGATTACAGTAGCAAAAGTACCCAAAATGTTTCCAATTGCAAATTTGCTCCGCATAAGAAAACATAGAAATTGAGCCGATCATATTGTATTAATTAAAATTGAGAAAGAATTGAGGGGTTAAACGTTCAATGCTGGAAGCTGATTACCTCACACATTATAAAAATAAACTTTTGTGCCCTCAAACCTTTTTAATTTTTGTTTAATTTCATACTGATCTTTGCTCCCTGTGTATTTCTTATGGGAGTAAAATTGCGCTAGGAAATATCGAAGGTATTTATCTATCTATCGATATTTTGTTATCACAAAAAACTTGGTCTATTCTGAATATCAAAATGTAATGCTTGTTTATTTCCGATTTTTTAATTTGGACCTATTATCGAAACATTCCAGTGTATTTCTTATAGAAATCAGTAACGTGATATTCATGGGTTTTTGAAATGTATGCGCGCATGGTTTGCAGCCTTTGCGCCTTGTTGGTAGAGACAATGACATAGTCTGTTATTTAGACTCAGTGAATATGGCAAGGCGCGCTGGCGTTGTAACCAATAGCAACACCGAATGTTTGATTCTTATTCTCACGCTGATTTAATTATCAATATTCAATAACAACAATTGGAATTCACCTAACGCTGATAAGAGTTTCTTTTGATGAGTCCTAATGGTGAGAATTATAGTACAGTAACGTTCATCGCTGTATATGTAATTTGAGCCAGTCATCTGCAACTTACCACAAGAAACGCTAGCAACATGTATGGTCCTTTGATCCTTTCGACAGAAATAGAACAAGACCTAGGCCATGCTAATGGAGCCTTAGGTTGTTTTTCAAAGACACTATTGAAACTGAGGAACTTATATACATAAGTGATAATTTTTTTCTTAAGGGTGAATGAGTCCTAGTTTCACCTCTTTCTCACCAGTAGCGTTAGTAGTGTCTGTATATTCATACTCACATTTACAATGCTTTTAACGCTTCCGATGAAAATTCGGTAAAATTAGGTAAAACCAAGCTAAATTATGAGTTGAGTATACCTATAAAAGTTCCTTACTGTTATTAGTTTCTTTCGTACATTTTTCAAAATTGCGTAGAACATTGTGTTCTGATTTTATTATTATCATCTTGTTCCAGAAAATATCAAATTATTTCTCTGAAGAATATTAAATCCTTGCAGAAACTTTTGTTATGTTAGGAAAGAGATTTACTTTGTACCACATTTTGCTGTCCTAGTTTCTTTAATTATCATTTATTTTCAACATAATATGATATTCCCAAGATAGTAAAATAATAATACTTCACATGATTACTCAAAACTGTAAGGTGTTATCAAATGACGGAAAACCTATTTGAATTCTGCGTAAAAATATTCTTAGGATCATCCAAACACTATAGAATTTAACGGGATAGCTGTTTATATTTGTGAAATAGACTTATAACAACTTCAGTAGTTGATATAATTACATTGAAATTTACCTAGGTATAAATCTTCATTCTCTCAATAATTGCTTATGCTTGTTTACAGCTCCTCCTCACCAACCGGAGGTGAAAGTGGATGCAACAACCAATAGCTCTATCACCATACACATAAAACCAAATTCTGGAGAAACTGAACCCATCCACGGATACACAATTCACTATAAGCCGGACTTTGGGGAAAAGGAGAATATTCAGATTGCCGCGGGCGTAGAGAAGCACACCATTGAGAATTTATGGTGTGGATCCAGATATCAAATTTCAGCGACTGCTTACAATGGGTAATGCTCAATCAATCAGTTCTCAATGACATGCACAAAAAAAAAAAAAAAAAGAAAACAAAAACAAAAACAGAACTTGTTCAAATAAGGGCTTTCCAGCCTTGTAGGCAGTTAGTTATTTATGACTGGACAAGTGACATTTTAGACCAGGTATTTCTTTTTCTTTTAACCTTGAGGAACATTCAAACAGATGATTTGCCAAACTATACAATGCAATGTCAGGTGTGCCCAGTCGCTAGCCACAGTCTTGGATGCTTCCTTACTTCAAACCTTCCAATTGGTTTCTTTGGTCTTCTGTTTAGTTGGCCATTGATCAATTTTTTTTTAATTCCAACATCTGCAATTGTGTTACAGTATTGGCACAGGAGATGCATCAGTGTTACAGCAAGCTCGTACCTCCGGATCCAAACCTATATTCCCGGAGGTAAGCGAATTCATCATCGTTTCTGTGCATACAGTGACTTTGCAACTAACTGCATGGAAGGACGGTGGTTGCCCCATGTTGTATTTTGTGATAGAATACAAGAAGAAGTAAGCAAATTATTCAAAATGATAAACCATTCATGTTTCGCGTGTAATATTTGTATCTTCTTCAGATCGGACAAAACTTGGAACCAGGTTGCCAACAATTTGAAACCGACGGGCAATTATTTGTTGCTCGACCTAGAGCCAGCAACATGGTACCACTTACGTGTCACGGCTCACAATAACGCTGGATTTGCCGTAGCTGAGTACGAATTTGCAACTCTAGCCTTGGATGGAAGTACGTGAACTAGATTATTTCATTATGGGTCGAATATTCTTTCAAAGGGGGATGGTATTTTATTTACGCACAAATGCCCTTTAGTATTCCAAGCTTTTTAATGGTGGATGTTACAGGTACTATCGCACCAGCTCGAGAGCTGGGCAGTTCCGGTGACGGGGGTTATAAAGTATCGACCGATGAAACCGTGCGTATATTGCTGGCCAATTTGAATCTGCTAGTACCCGTAGCATCCGCCATTTTTGTCATACTTGTCGCCTTCGTTGTCATTTGCTTCTTCCGCCGGAAGGATGATGATTTCAAGGGTAAGTTGTAATCGTTTTTGATATGATTTGTATTTTTAAAGGTACTATTGCACCACCGTTGAGGGAGAATTCATTGTACGGTCTGTTACCATGGGTACCCGAATGGATCGACCTGAACATAGTGGTGCCAGTTGCGGCTATGTGTATTGTAGTGTCTGTTGGCGTCCTGGTGATATGCGTCGCGTGGTCGAGACGCCGACCACACGGACAAACACGTTTAAGAGGTTGTGAATTTTCTAGGATCTGTTTTCTAAAAGTGTGCTGTGAATACTTACTCTACTCTTACAAATGGAAGTCGTCGGTTTACTTGCAAACTTCTTGAATTTCATTGAATCAGATTGAGCTGAATCATTTGTAAAGAAAGATAATTGTGATGAATAACGTTTACTTTGTCGTATATTGCAGATGATGTCGTTTATAACCAATCAATGGTGAATGGCAACACTATTGATAAGCGTCGACCAGACTTACGCGATGAACTTGGATACATCGCACCGCCTAATCGTAAACTACCTCCTGTACCTGGCTCAAATTATAATACCTGTGATCGCGTTAAACGAGGTTGGTGAATGTGACCAAGTCATAAATTCTTGCATTCAACTCCTCCGCTTTTGTTTGGATGGTAGTTTGAACGTTTTGTGTTTTCATATCATGTACTTCTTTACTTTGGTTTTTATCCTTACAAGTGGTCAGACGTTGTACCCTTCTATATGAAGAGCAAGACTTAAACCAATCAGCACTAGCATTGCCACTGTTTGAATCTCTCGCTCATTCCTGTTGTTTTACTAGATACTGATAAGGCAACCAGGGAGCGATGCTATTTCAAAGGGGAAAACAAAAATTGTTAATTTTTGGTGAAAGAAGATGGTACATACTTACTGTCTTGGAGATATTTGAAACAATATGAAAAATTGCCTCATATGAGTAGTTATCTATCAGAAGGGCACCTGATCTATAAGAATTACATGGATCAGGTACCATTTTGACAGATAACTCCTCATATGTACCTGAGGAGGTTTGTTCTCATTGAATAATCCTCATCTTTTCAGTACAGCGCTAGCGCTACTCAATTTGAATTACTATGAATTCTGGCGCTTGTGGCGGATGACCGATCCAAATTGCACTTTTGCAACAAACAACAAACATACAAGTGCTTCCACCCATTTACATGCTAAAGATGTGACTTGTAATGTTGCTGTTCATATAGAGAGGCCCCAATCAAGAAGGAGGGCCCATATGTTACAAAAAATGTGTGCCTCTGTAATTAATTACATATATAGGTGTATTCCCTTTTATAAGCTTGAAAATTCTCATCTATGAGACTCTTTTTGTTGATTGTTCAATTTTTGTCATCAAAGAAGTCAACATTTGAACTATCAAAACAAAATGATTTTGTCTTTATTGAGTGGCCAAAGTTTGATTTTCAGATCTAATTTCAATCCCCTACCTAGGTTGTTTTAGGAATTCAAATGTTTAATTTTAGCATCTTCAGTTTTGACCTTGACGGCTGTGAAGCTTCAAGATCTCTTCATATTTTTGCAGTAGATATTTTGGAAGCTCTATCTTCCTTCTTCACACTATTTCTGATAACAGCTGCAGTATCTTCTTATATGCTAGTCTTTAAAGATTCTAGAAATGTTCTTGATGCTGAATTAATTTTATATCACATTTTCTGTTTTTGTTAACAATCAAGTTTTTGAGTACAGTAGTTGATCACCAAAAAAATTGGAAATTTTTATAATTATTTTGAAATTATGCATTGAAAACAGTGGATATAGGTAATTAGATATAGAAGAGCCAATATGGGAATGTTGAATCTCTCTCTTCACATGTTGAAGGTTTGGAAGGATTTGATATTCTTTAAATAAAGTATATGAAGTTCATTTCAAGCAACGTCACGATGCAATATTTCAAAACAATATTACGCTTATTTCTTCCAGTGAATACATTGATTCCCATAAGTATAGCATTAGTAATATTTTGATCATACATCAGTATTCTAAAATAAAGAATAAATGAGAAATAAAATGTTGATTCTCTAGCTTCTGGTCTTCATTTTGAAATACTGATGTATGATCAAATGTCACCAATGCTATTCCCTGTTCACATTAAGAAAGGATAGAAAGTAGTACAAAGTACCTATCTTGAGAATGGAACGGTCTATTAAAATTATCTTGAGCGTTCTCAAGGTATGTACTTTGTATCACTTTCTATCCTTTCTTAACGTGAACAGAGTATGCTCCAATGGGAAGTAATGTTTGCTGAAAGCTGCTGTACTGCATTTTACTCTGTTATCAGTTGATTTGACGTTGGACCTTGAACAATTTCCTTGAAGCCTGCTAATGATAACACAATCAGAACAAAATGTTCTGCAATTGAAAATATTAAATCTTTCTAAACTTTTGTTACGTTCATAATTCATATTACAATTTCATATTATCCTTGTTTATCTAATTATTGTTTGCTTTCAATGTGATATGAATTATGTTACTCATATGAATAGCAGCCAAGTAACATTGCTCTTTCTTTGCAAGATTTATATTTTTTTAATAAAGAATTTTAGCATATTTATTGACACTTATAAACTAAAAGAATTATATTATCAAATAGATGCAGAAACCAACTTTCTAATGAACTAATTGTGATTTGTTCTTTCATTGAAACAGAAAAAAATGTGAGATTGTGAGGAAAATGAATTTATATGAAATGGCTTGGTTGTCTTCTATAAGACACACATTTATGGGACTTTTCATAATTATAATTACTCAAAAACTTGATACAAGTATCAATTAGAAACAGGAAACAGATTAAATTTTAATTCAGCGTTTAAAATACTACTAGAACCATTGAAAGACTGGCATTTGCAGTTTGATAGTGTAATTGAATTGGAGTGATGATTGTATGAAAACAATACTGAAATCCAGAACACCCCTGAAAATTCAAAATCATATACTTACATTGTACATGATTCCGTCAGTTGGAATCTCATGAACAAAAAAATTGCTTGCTTCTTTTGAATCTGGTTATGCTTTCATCATAGGTACACTATTTCATCGTAATTTTCTGCTCTCTTTTATGAGTTATTATTTTGATGTTATGCACGTGTTAATACCTCATTGACCCTCAAAGGATTTTGTCAGAGAAAAGAACAGAGATAAAGTTGAAATGCAGAAATTTTTAAATCCAAAAAAAATGAACAAGTTGCCTGAAAGTTAGAAAGCAATGACGATGTATTTTTGTCCCAACTATGTAAATATAGTTCTTGCACTTTTCAAAGGACAGAAACTTGCGCAATATGGCGTTGCTATCAGCTTATATTGTAAACATTATCTTTTATTTATTATTTTCCTTCTTTTATGCTTGTTTATATGAGAAATTTTGCTCGCTTGCACCGACATAGGTTACGCAAATTCATTTAGAAATCACGCAAACTATATGTACGAAGAATTGAATGGTCATGGCCCGTGTAGGGGCCATCTTCCATCTTATCGTAGCTCTGACGAAGCTCTATACTCAAAATGTAGAGGTAATTATGATGATGACAAATATTTCTATCCTTTACTTACTCGTAAGTATCGTTTTGCTGTCAATGTTCAACTTGACCATAACTGTGGAACGAAAATTTGTAAAGAAAATGGAGACGTCTGCATTGTGAATTGTTGATGCTTCTCCATACGCATAGTTTTTACCGCATGTATATGATTTCTTTTATGATTCAATCCGTATGTAAATGGATGAGTCACCCTTTGAGCGTAACTACATCCATGAAAATTAGAAATCTTTAATCGTGTGACAATAATTGCTAATGGCGGTCTCTTATGATTTGCTTTAGGAGTGGATGACGAGATCTGTCCGTATGCAACATTCCATTTACTTGGTTTCCGCGAAGAAATGGACCCTTCGAAAGCGGCAGCCATGCAGTTCCAAACATTCCCTCACCAAAATGGTCATAGCGGAACCATCGGACCAACTACCATGACCCAACCCAATGGTCATCTACACCAACGCTCTGGATCTCAATCTATGGTGAGTAAATTTGTTCCTCAACGCTCACTTCACACGATTCATACGTGAAATCTTATATCGTTTGAATTTGATGTAGCCGCGAGCAAATGGTCGCTACTCGCGTGTTGGTAGCGTGGGTGGACCAAACTCCACTTTCTCGCCCGAATACGACGACCCGGCCAATTGTGGTGACGAAGAACCGTACGGCAGTCAATACGGATCATATGGTGCTCCGTATGACCACTTCGGTAGTCGTAACTCCGTAGGTCGACGTAGTTTCGGTAAGTGCTCCTTGATGTTTATAGTTTTAGCTCGTGAACGCGACGTAATATTCCAATTCATATCACAGGATCAGCTCGTAACCTGCCTGTAAATAACGGTAGTCCAGAGCCACCTCCGCCACCACCTAGAAATAATGATTTAAATAATAGCAACAGCAGCGCCAACGATTCTAAGGAAAGTCACGAAGTATCGGAAGCGGAATGCGATCGTGATATGAATCGTGCCAGTTACGGAGGTAAATAATTCTCACCTAATTCATGGTCTTAATGTTTTAGAAAATAGAGGGGAAGAGGATAGGGTTGTGGGTTACATTTCACTGCGGCGAATGTTTTAGATTTTACATGACGTCAAATTTTGCTTAGCCTCTATATGCAGCTCGGTAGTTTGCGCATGCCCGTAAACAGCATTCGCGAAGAGTCTGTTGGAAAAAAGTAAATTTCGCTTTCGAAAATCGAATTCCACTTAGGAACCGTGTCTGAGATCGTTGAATATTTTTTGAGAGGACTTTCTCACTCGAGTACTTCATCATTCGTCTGTTGTTTTGGAAATACATGCTAGTAAATTGAGTAATTTAACGTAAAACTTATTATATGGCTAATAATAATTTATATTTGGAAAAGTCTTAGCCATCGTTTTCTGTATATTTTGATATAATCATTACATAATTGTCATTAGATCAGCTCTTGACTCCTCTCTGAGATTCAACTCACTTTTCTCGAAAGCAGGTTTATAAGAGAATTTCGATCGATGGTTGGAATATTGAAAAGTGTGAAATGTTACAAGATCGATGGTGATTATGTTTGTCTGCTGAGGGATGGGGTGATGGTCAGATTTGTATGATACAAAGTGATTGTCGGAGATGAACTTTTCTATCTCGTACTTCATTTTCGGAAGAGGATGTAAGATTAGCAAATAAAAAAAAATAAAAAGACGGAAGTTCAGCTAATTTTGACACGCTTTGGCTTGTGTTTGGACCATATTCATATGTCCTGAAATACCATTCTTATGAGCTGCGACGGCGATTGTGAATCGAGCTAGTATTTGTTGGCCTGAGAGTTAGAGAACTTCATTCTTGATTTCAGATTACAGCGATGTGTACGGTGCGGAAAAGTATTACCGTGTAATTAAAGAAAAGTAAGATAGATAGTAGAGTTTTCAATTTCAAAAATGAGTTTTGAATGCAATCTAACCCATGTTTTCTCCTAACTTGATAACTCCGCAAGTGTGAAACAATTTATTAGTATGTTCTGAGAAAGTGCAGTTTTCCAAGAAGAAATGAAAAGTTGTGACAACAATTGCTTTTTGCAAAAGGATGGCCATTAACGCTTGAAATATTCAACTGAAGTTGTTGTAACTTTTTTCTTTCTTTCAAATGACAAATTGCAATACCGCAACCATCATATCTAAGTAAAATGCTGCATAATATGATTTTGAAAGACTTTTTTACGCCAGAGATATAAAATCTTACACCCCAGCGGGGATAGCCATTTAATTTTCAAACCTCGTACTAGGATGTATTTGAATAGAGAGTTTCAATGCAACAATTTTTCAAAAACGTTTGATGAGTTTTTTTTTTTTTTTCAATGGATTCAGTACACGGGTATTTCAGTTTTAACTGCATGATTTTTTTTTGTTTTTGGATTTGCCGTATTGTTAGTTTTTATGACGCTTCGGTTTTTTTTCTTTTTTTTTTTTTTTTGCTCTTGATAATTTTGAATTTTATGTTAATATTTTTCTCTTGTTGTAATGTATCTGTGTAGGCAACTGGAAGCAGAACTATCCTTCAGATAGAGGTGTACTTGTGTAGTTGTCTTCTAGAAAGGTAAATAAGGAGGTGGGAGAAGAGGTGTATCTAGCCCTATATTGTTTATCGCACTCAGGTTCTTTTTGGGAATAACAGACGTGAAGGCTCGCGTTCTTCGTTCTCTTATTTTTTCCTAATCGTTGCACAGTGAATTTTTATCGTATTCGTACATAATTTTATCATTATGATCTAGATTTGCGCTTTTCGGCTTTAACTTACCTCTGCTAGTGTGTATGTGTTTATTAGTATATGACAGGAAAACGTGGATCATTATGAATTCATACTCGTATTTTGAAATCATTAAATTTTGCTACTTGAGCTATTTGGTTCAGTAAATGAGTACAAATAATTTTGTTGATCCTACAAAAAAAAAAAGAAAATCCTAATATTACTGTAACCACGATGTGGAAGATAAAATCGTCTGAAAAGAATTTTAGGTCCTCCACCTCTCCTTGATGTGTACTGTGTAGCTCGGTGGTCAGAATTGTTCTCTAAATGAACTTCTCAGAGCCCCCTAGCCACTGAGTACCACCATTAACACCCGTTCTCGTACATTCAGGAAATCAATATTTTTCAAAAATCATAATTTATTTATAGAACGATTCCCCGTGACGACATAATTGCACACAATTGCGAACAAGCGATAGCAATTTTCTTCAATTTGGACTAAAAACAGACCTGTCTGCTGCAGCTGTCTCCCATTGAATTGTAAACAAACTTTTTCCAAGTTAATTCTCATAAAGATTACATAGCGTTTGCAAAAATGCGAGTATTTCAAGAATAAATGATATATTAATGATAAGTGGTCTTGTTTTATAAAGAACACTCATCATCAACATATTGTTCATTTTTGAAATAATATTTGTATTTTTGCAGACGCTACATTATCCTTATGAAAATTAGCATGTAAAAAGTTTGTTTACATTTCATAGGGAGACAGTTGTAGTATGCAACCTGATTTGTTTACGACTCATTTTCGCATGTTTGATTGATTGACATCACTGAGGGATCAGTCTATGTATAATTATTGAAATTTCTATTCGACCATAATATAATTTTGATTACTTTAAATATGTAATCAATTTAAATAATATAAACTAAAACAAATTATATATAATAATTAATAACTTTAATGATAAGATAATTGAAAAAATATAATAATAGATCAGAATCCGGATTCAATAGTATAAATAATTTTACTATAAATTTTACTCACATTATAATAATCTTCATCTTATTTGATATTCAATTGATAAATACTATTCCATTAATAATAATGTTCATCCTTACATTTTTCATATTATATTTATTACAACAACCATTGAAATGATGAATAATAAAATTCATTGAATAATATAAAGAAAGAAAAAAAAATGTATATAATATATATATATATATTTGCAGTAAATCATTAAACAAAATAAATTTCCAACTTATTAACCTATAAATCTTTACTTTAAAAACAATCCAATATAAAATTCTAATAAGATCCTTATTTTTTAAATGATATTATGATAAGTTTTTGAATAAATTTAAAGAAATAGAATCAATATGAAAGAAAAAGTCATAAAATTCAAGTCAAAAATATAAATAATATTATTATTTGAAATTATTGAATAAAATTCTATCATTAATATTTCTAATTTAATTAACAAAAAATGATAAATTTTAATTTAAGTGAATAAAGATATCAGTTTATAAAAAAATTTATATCAATGACAAAAAATTAATTTAATTAATAAATGAGTAGAAAAAAAAATAATCTGAATTAGATTGATAAAAATTGACTTTATTAGGTAACAATAAATTTATTTGAGAATAATAAAACAATATCGAAACTTCTCCTAGTCCCCGAATGAGATCAGAGACCCTGTCTTCTTTGTAACCACAATTTTGCTGGAAGAAAGTATGTATAACTTACCCACATAAGAGAGGTTACATCAGATTCTTAGATTTACCATACCTCGAATAATTTCATTTCCTTAACTGCCTAAAATGAATCATGAAAAATGTTTGTCTCGCTTTATCAAATGCTTTGGCAGTTAATGACTTTTAGAAATAGCTTACAGGTATAACAGTATGCTTTTTCAATTATGGAATACTTGAGCCATGTATTACTAGTGGGAAAAATTCGTAATTAATAAAGTTTTAATCCTCAGTTGTAATCGCTTACCACATAAGTGCCTTGGAATACACATAATAGTTCCTTAGATATGCTTAAAAACTTATGTCGGCTCATTTTTTTGTAACTACTGTTTTTTTTTTTTCGCTTGGCCGCTTTTGCTTGTGGGCGATACGCGTACTTGGCGGGCTCGAAGTAACACTATCCAGAACGGCAACTTACATTAGATTATGATGGGTATTTACGAGTATTGTATGATTTATTCATTATTGCAAAAGCCATCAATTATAGTCATTGAAATTGAATTGAAAATCCTATCAATCTTGAAAAAGAGAGTTTTTGATAAAAAAAAATGAGAGTGTAAAAAATTTGGTTTACTTTGGCGGGATCTGAACCCGCAGGCTTTCGCTTTCCGGACGATTGCTCTTACTGCAGGGAAACTTCTTCATTCTATAAATTTTACCTCAAAAATAACAGAAACACTACATTTAGAGGCAACTTCCGATCTACTCCCTTTCAAAATCTTTGAAAGAACATGCAACGGTTCTTTTTACAAATACTTTTCTGAATTTCCAATTATATAAAAATAGAAAAACTGTGGGATCCGTGATGATGGTATTTTCAGTTATGTCATCTGCATGTAAAAAACAGACACGAGTCACGCTACAGCATGCGAACAAAAGCCGCCATTCTTGATCAAAAAGTTGAAAAACGCAACTTACATCCTTTTATTGTGGTCGATTACGCGGGCGTGACTCAAATCTTTGTAAGACCCGCGATGAATGGGAAAATTTAGAAAAATTGATCCCTGTAAAGTGTATTAGAATAGTACCTATTTACTTTATGTTATGAGTAACTATACTGTATTAAGTAAAACACCCTCGGTAGATTGAAAATGTAGCCTAACGTTAGATTTTCTTTACAGTTGGTATTAGGGGAAGCTCCAAGGATGGTATGACCACCGAGGAGATGCGAAAGTTGATTGACAGGTTAGTATTGTAGTGTACATAAACTAAGTATGGCACATTGGCACATAAATATTGGTCGCTCATTATGTACTATGATACAAAGACATTGATTAGGATAGTACACTATTAGGTTGGGTGATTGATTTTCTGCCACCAGTTGCAATTCCTAATAATTATTTCTTTTTCTAATCGTTTTTTTTTTTAGTGATTGTTATGTGTAGCAATTTTGCATGAATTTTTCTTGATTTTTTTCCAACGAATATAATTTGTGTGACTGGTAACAATGATATTAACAAATTACTTTTTTTTTTAATGTCTCCAACCTCGGTTCAAGGCAAAAAAATCATAAGCTAGACCAAGACTCTTTTTCTGATAAATGTAATTTTAGATTTTTTGTATGACTTTTTTCACTTCATCACCTTTTCTGGAAGCTTCCTCAAATTGCCACCATGGTAAATCTAGAGGGCGCCTCCTCTGTTTTTATTCGCAAATTATTCAAGGCGGTATGAAGTCACATTCTGTACAGCCAGACATGTCTACATTCATCCCTTTAAATAGATGATGGGTAATTTGAGGTTATTCAAATATATTTTTGGTTTGTATAATTTCAAGCTTCTTCATTATGCAAATCATAAGTTATAAATGTTATATTATAGCTTTGAGATTTCTTGAAGTCTTATGATAAGTTGTGATAGATATCCATGAAATATTAACAAAGAACTTCTTGACATATATTTGTCTTTGAGCTGGAGAGAGTCAGAAATATGCGCCACGCTCTGTGACGTCATCAATGACCTTGACGTACTTTAGAAGCCCTGTAGTTAGCCTAACATGCAGTATAGTACACTTATAACTAGCTGTGCACATTTTACCAAGTTATTTACGTGTATGCTAGACCTATAATAGGTATATTATATGACAGGAAAAGGAATTGGAAGAATTTTGACTTTCGTGCTATATATTATGATCGACGGAGACTCAGAAAAATTTAGACTCTTCGAGACTCCAATTCCAAGTTCAATCGACCCATAGTATATGTTCCCTGCTCCCTTAACACAGCTGTCGTGTTTTTGAAATAAGCCTCCATAAAATTGATTCCTGATAATACATTTTCTGAGGTCCTAGATCTGGACAGCCTTTTTACGCGGGCGATACTCATCCGAGGTTGGAGATTTCAAATCTGATTACAGAAGTTTAAAAATAAGTGGATATTGGGGGAGAAATTCTATTTTCCGTGCTGTATGTGTTCAATGAATAACCACAATTTGTTTCACATTGTTACAGAAACGGCGGACTCAAAGCCTACGATACTGTGGCAGTGTAGTCTGTAAAGTCTGCACATATACCTCTATATCTACCTGCGTTTCTACCGACCACGTACACCACAGTAAATATGCAGTTGACGAGACTGCAAAGTTTCGCACATTTTCTCCTTTTATAATGAATTTACTATTTTTGAAGTACGTAGTGTTTTATGTACATCCATTATTCGAGTTACGACTTACATAATTCACTCTAGACGAGGTAGTTGAATATCAACCCTATTCAAAGAAAATAATATAATCTTACCTATAACCGAAAAAACTTTTTCAAACTATATCCGTGATGGCGGTAAACGCGACTTTTTTTCTCAATTTGTTTTTTTTTATTATTATTCATGTTTTTGTTCAATTCGTAGTTTTTAGTTCGAATATTTTTTTTTCGATACTTTTATTTTTTATTCTCTTGTTTCTTTTTTCTTGGTTGTTTTTCGTGAAGACTTTTAAGTAAAAACGTCGCCATATTATAATGACAGCAATCTCGAGTTACAGTGATGATAAATGAAGTTGATCAAAAATACGCTAGTCATTATTCAGAAATGTAGCGTACGCAGACAATAGTCTGCTGTATTCCAGCTCCGAGGATCGAGTAAGAGGACACAAAATTGGTAGCGAAGATTCTGAAGGCCGGCAACTCTATTTCTCAAAAATATTTGAAGACTTTAAGCCCCAGTCAACGTGCTAGCAAGATAATCGCAAAATGACAACCTCATTGAATCAATGCTTGTGGAAATCCTCGACTTAGTTTGTTTTCAATCAGCAGTTAATAAAGGCTAAGGATCACTTATTGATACGACGTACATTGATTTTCATCTAAAAAATAAAGAGAAAAGCAAATTCACCTAGATTAAAATTTTAAAATTTCTCTCTTCACAGTGGCAGGGTGTTTACATGTTGATAAAAATTTTAAAACAATTCGAAAAATTAACCATTGTGATAAAGAAAGCCAACTGAGTGTTTTCAACCAAAAACAAAAACGAGGTCAATTTTCACTGCTATGTCGATCCTGAACTTTATTACTATTTTCCTCTCTTTATTGAGGTTTGTCATTCTCAATACTAGCGTCCGTTTCGGCGCTGCGAATGCCTCATCAACAACCTGATAGCATCTGATGCGGTGCTAAGTTCGTCGTTGACAAGCCTCTAGTCTTAAGAATTCTGATGAAGATGCCTTGACTTTGATTCAACTTTTTTTTTGCATGAAGTTCACTTTTATTTGATCCCATTGGGTACGAATGAGCAAGAACGAGGATTACTACAAGTGACTGACATAGGTACAAAATCCAATAGGAAACGCATAACACGAGGGCGTATTTTCTTTCATTATGTGTGATTTCTAGTCGTAGTGTTTAGAATATCTTTCAATCTATTATTATTACTACTTTTTTTTTTTTTTTTCAATTATTTGGCTGTCAATATGTAATCGCACAATTCCTCGTCACCGTTGTTCTTGAGTGTAGTTGCATTGAACACTTTTTCTTTTTGTTTCATTTATCGTCACTGTGACCATGTACACATTTTCTGTAATGCGCATTGCAGAATGCGTGTACAGCATTTATCCTCTTTTCTTCGTTTTTTTTTTTTTCCTTTATGCTATAATCTTATAATTTGCGAATTTCTTTAGATGATAAGTTGCATTACTAAATGATAAGAAAATTTTATCGCAATTGAAAGCGATCGTTAACAAAGTTCAAGGTTTTCACTCATTAATGGAAATGCAAGACATGCTTTCCAGTTATCATGTAAGTTTTTGCCTGTTGTAAAAAATATTATCTAAGTTGATACTAATTATTAAGTTTTATTACGCGTATACATTTTGAGAACGTATATGCGTAAATTTTAGCAGAAAAACGGTGCGACTTGTGCCTCATGCACGCTTCCTATTGTAGACAAAGGAACTGATAGGGGAATTGCAAAGAATATACAGAATCGAAGCGCTATCAGAATGTTCAGTAGGTGAACAGAGTTTCCACAAAAATTCAATGATATTAAATTGAGATCATGGTAAACATGTAAACCTGGTTCTCGTTTTTCCACCCAAGTCTTATCGATTTTTCTGGATTTTCTCGCGTAAAATTTATTCCTTCTTTAGATTCAAATTTTCTGAAACGTATTACTCACGTTTTCTTCTGTTCTAATTCCTTTTCCCCCGGAGGGTATCACGAAATAGCTTTCTAGAACTCGAACGATGTTTCTTCACCACACTTTCTGTCGTATCTTCTTGAATTTGCTCGATTATTTGTGCGCCATCCCTGTCTATATTCATCGATGAAGTTCTTCCTCTTTTTTCTATTTTTACGCCCGAAATTCGGGACTCCACCTATCTGCCTCGCTCCAATTCATTCCATGCGAATGAGGTGTATTTTTTTATTTATTTATTTTACTTTCCTTACGATGATAGGAACGTGCTCAATATGAGGCCGCAGGTGAACCCGTCTTCACTATATTTCTTGAGGAGCAAGCTGCGCAAAAAAATTAAACTAAAAGCGATTTTGTGTACATGTGGTCACGAAAGGTTGTGTATGATTTAAGAAAAATATTATAGAAAAGGAAAAAAAAAGAACAAATTTTTTTAGTTTGGATTTTTTACTCTTGTATTTAAAATAAGTATCTATTCGATTAAGTTTCTTTTTTTCTCTCTCTTTTCCCGAATGTTTAGGGTACATTATAACGGATAATTGCTAAATTTTAATGATATATAGATTATTCTCTCTTTTTTCCTAGAGTGTAACGTTGCATATTGGCGATAAAATTACAATTTTTAGATCTAGTCATTTAAATTTTTCTTAGAATGATTTTTCGATGATTCAGTTATAAATGTTATCAACGCCTTTTGAATATTAATTATGAGTCTTAAGATTCATTTTACCATATTTAAGGAAGTTAGATACTGTTTGTTTGAACCATGTTTTCGATAACTACACCACATTTTGAAGAATGCGCTTACGGCATTAGTAAGCCTGAAAATATCGTTCGTATTGTTTGTATTTTGTTTGCCATTTTAAATTTATTTATATTTCGCTGTGTTTTATTATCCGGGTGCGAGCAGCCTTCGTACATCATGATATTATTATTTTTTTTATTAATTTAAGTGTGCTGCTATCCTATAGTTGTATTTAAATCTAACATCTTCCTATGTATTCACAGTTTTTATCGTGCGATTGTCATGGTTCTTCTCCATTTTTTTTTTTTTTTTTAATTATAATATTTTCTCAAAGGGATAATTTATCGAAAATCGACAATTGATCGAACGGATTATTCCTCTTATTCCAAGCTCAAAATTTTTTCTATATTAACGTACCGTATATTTATTTGTTTTAAGGAATCGAGTAGGAGGAAAATATTAGTAGATGGATTTTACCATAGGATTCAGTTGTTACCGAGTAAACGAAGGATTTTATAAGAACGTTCAGAGCGTTCTTATCAATCAGCCTTCTTTTTTTTCCCCCTCTTTATTTTTTTCCATTACCGCGATTTAATATTGTACCTACCCTTACAGTATACCTATGAAAAAAAAACTTCTGGAAGAAAGCTTTAAGTGTGTGTGTGTTTTTTGTAGAAATTTTTATATTATATTCCAAAACATTTTACGTTTCAATTAATTAATATTTTTATCTGAGATAAAATTCATTTATTTTGTTTTTCCTTTTTTTTTTTTGAACGTTGAGATTCTTTTCTTTTATTTTACTTATTAAACTTACCGAGGACGATTATTTGAAAAGCTACGTAAGCATATACTTCATACATTTTAGTCCTATAATATTTTAAGTGTATTCGAATCAATAAATCGATACTGAAATTTAATTTCGTCTGAATTTTTAATTATAACGAATATTATTATTATCATTATTATTACGGTCTTATTATTATTTCATTAGGTCAATCCTCCGTACGTTGTGTTTCTTTTTCTATTTATTTTTGATTTTTTTTTTCTTTTGTTTTATGCTGTGATGATTTTAGTTGTAATAATGTTTATTTATTTATTATTTTTTCTTTTTTTTTTAAGTATTCTATACGGCTTTAGCTTATAAGTGTAATAAAACTTTATCAGTGCTATACTTGTATTTGCTGGCGTCTACTTGGTTTGTTCTCGCTATATGGAGTTTAATGATGATGAAAATTCACGAAATAAAATCAACACTTGTCCAGACGATAGATTCAAGAAAAAGAACAAATTTTATGGCATTTTCGTCTTCTAATTTGTGATCGACGTTTCGAACGTATAAACGTTCTTCATCAGGATCATCGGAATACTACAAAGAAAAAAGCTATTAAACAAGAGAAACAAATTGACGTAAATTGTTTTTCTTTTCTTAGTCCTCACATTAAATTTGAAATAATGAAAGACAACCACCAATTTTTCAGATAATTGCTAAGCAAAATCTTTATTGTAACCCTACACTATTCGATTACTCATAGTATAGGTACTCAAAACTTCTCCGGTTGAAAAGAACCATTTTCCAAAAATGATTGCCTAGCACATATTAATTTTCGATGAACGTCAACAAAAATGATTGCTTAGCATTTTCAATCAATAAATTAATCAATGATACAGATTTTTCATCTCTTGAATCATTCATGACCCTCCCCCCACCAAGCACAAAGATATATTCTACACGCCATTTGCCTGATTTCGTAACTTCAAATTTATTACGCATAAACCTTCTCCTAGGCAAGCTAAAGCAATGGAAACAAATTCCAAGTTTGTAGGTGAAATAGGAATAAAGTTAAATGGATTTGCAATTTTGCAACTTCTCTTTATATAATAGATAGATAGAAGGGGGACTTGGAAAAATTCCTATCATACATGGCTCGAGAGTCAAAATTTTTCTGTTTTTTGTTAGATGGCGCACGGCAAATTTCTCATAAAGCCCCCCATAGAACAGGTTCCCTGTTAATATAGCTTTCAACAGCCTGCAACAATAGAGTCTACTACTGAATGATATTATAAGTAAGTATGGGTTGCGTGAGTGAATCAAAAAGGGTAAAAATTGAATCTGAACAGGATACCTGCAGAGAATTGTTAGTTCGTACCCTTTTAATCCTATATTTTATTGTGTGTTTGTGTGAGTGTGTCAGCAACCTGTCTGTGTAAAATATGCTATTTAACGTTTTTCTCCACTTCGATAGTTAAATCTACCGTTTTTACCTTTAGAGTTTAAAAGGTATTATGTCCATTTTCACCTTTTAAAAAGCATATTTTACACATACAGGCTGCTGACACACTCACACAAGTACACAACAAAATATAGCTTTCAACAGCCTGCAACAATAGAGTCTACTACTGAATGATATTATAAGTAAGTATGGGTTGCGTGAGTGAATCAAAAAAGGTAAAAATTGAATCTAAACTTGATACCTGCAGAGAATTGTTAGTTCATACCCTTTTAATCCCATATTTTATTGTGTGCTTGTGTGAGTGTGTCAGCAGCCTGTATGTGTAAAATATGCTTTTTAAAAGGTGAAAATGGACATAATACCTTTTAAACTCTAAAGGTAAAAACGGTAGATTTAACTATCGAAGTGGAGAAAAACGTTAAATAGCATATTTTACACAGACAGGTTGCTGACACACTCACACAAACACACAATAAAATATAGGATTAAAAGGGTACGAACTAACAATTCTCTGCAGGTATCATGTTCAGATTCAATTTTTACCCCTTTTGATTTACTCACGCAACCCATACTTACTTATAATATCATTCAGTAGTAGACTCTATTGTTGCAGGCTGTTGAAAGTTATATTTTGTTGTGTACTTGTGTGAGTGTGTCAGCAGCCTGTATGTGTAAAATATTTTTTTTTTAAGGTGAAAATGGACATATTACCTTTTCAATTATGGAGATAAAACGGTATCCATTTTCACTTTTAAACAGCATATTTTACCCATACCACTATAAGCCTAGTATAATATAGTTTGAGAGTCTAAATTTTTCTCGAATCTCCAGCTATATAATATGATAGCTGGAGAGTTGAAATTTTTCCAAGTTTTGCTGGACGGCGCACGGCAAGTTTCTCAAAAAGCCCCCCATAAAACAGGTTCCCTGTTAATACTGCCTAATTTTGTAATATTATAAAAGTAGGTGGAGCTACCATCAACACAACACCCTGATATGATATTCAAACATGCACTGCTATCTTGTATTACTTTACCACAACAAGGTATGGGTTTCTATAGCCTACAATAATAGAGTCCACTACTAAATAATATTACAAGCAGCATGAGTTGCGTGAGAGAATCAGAAGGGCTAATAATTGAATCTGAACAGGATACCTGCAGAGAATCGTTAGTTATACCCCTGTAACTCCATATTTTGTCTTATGCTTGTGTGAATCTGTCTGCTATTGGAGGGAATAGCGGTATCATTGATGACAACCACGGTATAAGATGAAGAGGTAATGACACAACGCTAAAATCGTGTCCGCAGTTTTGAAGTTGTACGTACAAACTTCCGCTAGGTTTGCAGCGAACACTCGGGCTGTTTCCCTGTTCCTTCTACACCCCACCTGCGCCGAGACGTTACCGTTGGTACCCTAGTATTGATGAAATTTCCAAGGATTATAAAAAATCCAAGAATTTACTTAGAAGGGTGATTCTTTCGAAATTTTATAGAGTAGATTAAATGGTATTTTTATGCCAAATATGAAATGCATCGGCTGATTCCTGATCCTGCAATAAATTTTTGAAAGTAGCGGCGTTCCCATAAGACTCTGTACATTACCCATCACTTTCATCACGAGCGCTGCGCTCGGAATGTTCAGAACTACTTCAAAATCACGGACAGCGTTTACCACAGTCAGAATACGTTCGTGTCACTACCTCTTCATCTTATACCGTGATGACAACTGAAGAAAAAAAAAAGAAAAGCATTGGTTTCTTACCTCTGATAGCTTTACCCAAGATTTAAGAAAGATAGGAAGATTTGTTCCAGTTTTGTCGTTCAGCCTAGGAGCCTGTAATGCAGTCAATCAATGTAGATGGACACAAACTAGAAAATAAGTATCTTCTACAGAAGCGACAGAGCCCCAATTCTCCTGATCCTTTCATTTCCAGGAGCCTGAAGCCATTAGTCCATGAATAAATATTGGAGAATAGGTATCTTCCACAGGTATGAAGAAGCCCCAATTCTCCCGATTCTATCATTACTAAAAGCGGAAAGCCAAATCAGCCAAAAGTAGAAGCGGCTACTAATGTGACTATAAAGATATTTGTAAAAAAAATTTTCATAAAAAATTTCTTATATGGACATAATACCTTTTAAATTCTGAGGATAAAACGTAGTAATGATCTGATTCAACTATCGAATTGGAGAAAAACGGTGTAATATCCATTTTCACCGTTAAACAGCATATTTTACACATACAGGCTGCTGACACACTCACACAAGCACACAACAAAATATGGAATTAAGGGGTACTTACCATATAAAAAATTTTCTATGAAAAGTTTTTTTACAAATATCTTAATAGTCACATTAGTAGCGGCTTCTACTTTTGGCTGATTTGGCTTTCCGCTTTTGGTAATGATAGAATCGGGAGAATGGGGGCTCTTTCATACCTGTGGAAGATACCTATTCTCCAATGTTTATTCATGGACTAATGGCTTCAGGCTCCTGGAAATGAAATGATCAGGAGAATTGGGGCTCTGTCACATCTGTGAAAAATACCATACAGGAAATATATGAGTTATGTTTAGCAAATGCATGACATTCGAAATAGAGATGCTAATGGGATTAGACTTATTCTGAGGTGTAAGAAAGGAATTTTTTGACTAGTAGAGGGGGGTTATGACCTCTTTGTTAAAGAATTTTTATTTTTACAACATCGTGAATTGTCTCAGAGAGAACTTTTCAAAGCTCTTTTAACAGGGAACCTGTTTTATGGGGGGCTATTTGAGAAATCTGGCGTGCGCCGTGCGCCGTCCAGCGAAAAATTTAGAAAAATTTCGACTCTCGAGAATATATGATAGAAGGGGGACTTAGAAAAAATTTCGACTCTCGAGCCATATATGATAGGAGAGGGACTTGGAAAAATTTCGACTCTCGATCTATAAATGATAGGAGGGGGACTTAGAAAAATTTCGACTCTCGAGCTATAGATGATAGGAGGGGGGACTTGGAAAAAATTCGACTCTCGCGCCATATATGATAGGAGAGGGACTTAGAAAAAATTTCGAATCTGAAGCTATATATGATAGAAGAGGGACTTGGAAAACTTTTGACTCTCGAGCTATATATGATAGGGGAAAAATTTTCCCGTCTCCCTCCTATCATAAATAGCTCGAGATTTTTTTTTTGTTTTTGTTTTTCTTTGTTCAAGCCTAGCATGAAACTAGTACATGAGAAGAGGATGGACGCAGAATCAGGAATTACGTAGGGATTTAGACGGATCTTTTCTTCATTTACTCCAGGTCTAGTAAATTGAGTAAGTATAGGTCTAACATAATGCTAATACTCCCTATAAGCCGAGACAAACTGTAAAATGAGTATCGTCTACATGTATGACAAAGCAACAATTCTCCTGAATGTTTCAAGCTGAATTTTCTCAAGCCATAAGCTGAGATAAACACAAGTTGTAGAATAAGTACCCTCCAGAAGTACGACAAAGACCCAATTATCCCAATGGTTTCAAACTGAGTTTTTCCAGAAGCCAAAAGCCGAGATAAACACAAACTAGAGGGTAGGTATCTTCCACAAGTAAAACAAATCCTGAATTCTCCTGATTGTTTCCAGCTGAATTTTAACAGGGAACCTGTTTTATGAGGGGCTTTTTCAGAAACTTGCCGTGCGCCGTCCAGCAAAAAACTTGGAAAAATTTCAACTCTCGAGCTATCATATTATATAGCTGCAGATTCGAGAAAAATTTAGACTCTCAAACTATATTATACTAGGCTTATAGTGGTATGGGTAAAATATGCTGTTTAAAGGTGAAAATGGATACCGTTTTATCTCCATAATTGAAAAGGTAATATGTCCATTTTCACCTTTAAAAAAAAATATTTTACACATACAGGCTGCTGACACACTCACACAAGTACACAACAAAATATTACCTTCAACCAGGGCTTGCACAATAACAGTTATTTCTCGGTTAACTGTTATAACCAAAATGAAAATATCAATTTTGACCGATTGACCGTTAACCGTTATAATTGACATCGATCTTGACCGATTGACCGTTAACCGTTATTTTTTCGGTTATAACTGTTATTTGACCGAAAATTCTAGGTCTTCTAACAACGTTAACCGAAAATTTTAGGACTTCGACCGAAATATTTTTCAACATTTTAACAGTTATTGGTCAAAATACAGCTTGACCAATAACCGATAACCGAAAAAATTGGGAGGATCATTTTGACCGATAACCGATAACCGAAAAAATTTGTGAGGTCATTTGACCGATAACCGTTAAAAAAATTTCGGTCGCAAGCCCTGCTTTCAACAGCCTGCAACAATAGAGTCTACTACTGAATGATATTATAAGTAAGTATGGGTTGCGTGAGTGAATCAAAAAAGGTAAAAATTGAATCTAAACATGATACCTGCAGAGAATTGTTACTTCATACCCTTTTAATCCCATATTTTATTGTGTGTTTGTGTGCGTGTGTCAGCAACCTGTATGTGTAAAATATGCTATTTAACGTTTTTCTCCACTTCGATAGTTAAATCTACCGTTTTTACCTTTAGAGTTTAAAAGGTATTATGTCCATTTTCACCTTTTAAAAAGCATATTTTACACATACAGGCTGCTGACACACTCACACAAGTACACAACAAAATATAACTTTCAACAGCCTGCAACAATAGAGTCTACTACTGAATGATATTATAAGTAAGTATGGGTTGCGTGAGTGAATCAAAAAAGGTAAAAATTGAATCTAAACTTGATACCTGCAGAGAATTGTTAGTTCATACCCTTTTAATCCCATATTTTATTGTGTGCTTGTGTGAGTGTGTCAGCAGCCTGTATGTGTAAAATATGCTTTTTAAAAGGTGAAAATGGACATAATACCTTTTAAACTCTAAAGGTAAAAACGGTAGATTTAACTATCGAAGTGGAGAAAAACGTTAAATAGCATATTTTACACAGACAGGTTGCTGACACACTCACACAAACACACAATAAAATATAGGATTAAAAGGGTACGAACTAACAATTCTCTGCAGGTATCATGTTCAGATTCAATTTTTACCCTTTTTGATTTACTCACGCAACCCATACTTACTTATAATATCATTCAGTAGTAGACTCTATTGTTGCAGGCTGTTGAAAGTTATATTTTGTTGTGTACTTGTGTGAGTGTGTCAGCAACCTGTATGTGTAAAATATGCTTTTTAAAAGGTGAAAATGGACATGATACCTTATTCTGAGGATAAAACGTAGTAATGACCAATGAGTTGATTTCACTGTTCAACTGGAAAATAGCATATTTTACACAGACAGGTTGCTGACACACTCACACAAATACACAATAAAATATAGGATTAAAAGGGTACGAACTAACAATTCTCTGCAGGTATCCTGTTCAGATTCAATTTTTACCCTTTTTGATTCACTCACGCAACCCATACTTACTTATAATATCATTCAGTAGTAGACTCTATTGTTGCAGGCTGTTGAAAGCTATATTAACAGGGAACCTGTTCTATGGGGGGCTTTTTGAGAAATTTGCTGTGTGCCATCTAAAAAAAAACAGAAAAATTTCGACTCTCGACCCATGTATGATAGGAATTTTTCCAAGTCCCCCTTCTATCATATATAGCTCAAAAATCAGAATTTTGCCAAGTCCCCCTCCTAAAATATATAGCTGGAGATTCGAGAAAAATTTAGACTCTCAAACCATATTATACTAGGCTTATAGTAGGTGTAGGCCCTCTTTATACTAGCTTCATCTAGGTCTAGGCTTCCTTGAATTCTCAATACCAAATCCCATATGACTCATAAAACAGGTTCCCTGCGTTCCTCGCTTAACTTCGTTAAGGAAGCCGTCGTTTTTCTCTCATCAATCTAGGTTATATCTCGACAAGTATAACGAGCCTTACATAAAACTTAGGACATTGAAGAATTTGGCCCTTCCAAGTCCAAATATAAAACGATGAGGAGAATTTGGGCCTTGTCATACTTTTTGAAGATACCTATTCTCTACTTTGTGTTCATCTCCATTGGATGATTGCACTATATTAACAAGGACCTGTTTCAAGGGAGAGGGGGGAGACGTCCGCCGTCCAGTAATGCTCGGAGCTCCAAAATTTCCCAAGTCCTCCTCCTATCATTTATATTGCTTGGAAGGTGCAGCCTGGGACGACACAGTTTGATGACATCATAAAATTACCATTCAAAAACACATGTACATAAATTATTAGAACAAAAATTTACTGTTTCTTATTTTCCATAAAAATTGTCAAGAACAGAAACGAAAAATCACTCAATTTGTAACATATACTTTTAGAAAACTAGTGAACAAAAAAGAAAAAAAAAACAAATGAATAGGTAGTCATCACGAAAAGTTAAGCGTCATCATTCAGAACTTACACGTCTACCGTTTCAGAAAAAAAATAATAATAATAAATTACTTTTTACAAGCTCAATGTTACTTATTTTGAATACAATTATCATTATTATCATCATTTTGTATTTTCCATTTCATGTTTGCAAGGATAAGTCCTCAGAAAACTAATAATACCATTCTTATAAGAAATCAAATTTTAAATAATTTACAGAAATATTGAAAAAGAGGAAAAAAAAATGTAATATCACAACCTTAGTAATACAGAGTGTAGGTAACCAATAGTAAGAAAAAGATATTCTGGAATAGAAGTTTGGTAAAAAAAAATGATTGTTTCTATGTGGGCGGAGGTCCATCGGGATATCGAAGCAGTGGTTGCAAACTCCACGCCAAGTTGTTGGCAGTAGCGCAACTGTACTCGTCTTTGTGATTCGGATATAGAGACGCCATACCCATTAACACCAATAAGAATGCTTGAATGGGGATCGTCGCTCGGAATACGCGCCCCACGATTCGGCGACCGCGCGTCAATATCGATCGTGTTTCATCCTCACTGAAAAAGAAATATAAGTTTTCATGAAGGGTGGGAAAGAAAAATCAAAATAGAGATCTCTAGAAGAAACGATCAAAAGAATAGGGACTTTGTTATACCTTTGGAAGGTACCTATTCTCTAGTTTGTGTTCAGTGTTCTAGAGACTCCTACGCTGAACGACTGCAAAAGCTGAACTGAATAAGAACCAATCTTTTTCATTTTCGTTAAGTCTTTGGCAAAGCCAGTCTAGCGTAGACACTGGAGCAGTTGAACTTGAAATTTGAACACTCAAGCAGAGTCAGTGTATTTTCCTATTTTGCGGGAATTAGGAACAGGGCTGCTTAGCTAAGCCGAAGCCGTTAGCTGAGCAATTTCAATCCAAAATTAGCTAGTCAGAGCTGCTTAACCAGGGAAATACAAACTGCGACCCATATGAAAAACCGTCGAACTGCGTCCGGAGTGTAAATGCTCATACTGCGGCCATAAACAAATTGCGTCCGGAGTGTTAATCTTTTCACTCCAACTTTAATGCTAATTTTCATTCGCCGCACCCGAACTTTTTCATATTCCTTTAAGTACTCCAACACACGGGGACAACTAAAACAATAAATTTTTTTGGGATGTAAACCAGCTCGTCTCCATGTGGTGCATCCTGGATAACGTTCAATGCACTGGGACGCAATTTGTGTACGGCCGCAGTATGAGCATTTATACTCCGGACGCAATTTGCATACAACTTTCTTGGGCAGCCACAAGGGCCACTATTTGACTATAGGTTGGGCCGCAATTTGCAAACCCCCGCTTGACCAATTGTACGAGCCAGAAACTTGGCTAAAAGCTAACCCTTCCAATTGATTGGCTTCGGCTATCAGCTAACGGCTAACACAGCCTCATTGGCTAGCTAACAACTAGCTAATTTTGGGTCAAAATAGAATGGCCAACGGCTAAGAGCTAATGGCTAAAAGTAGGGGAGGGGATCTTTCCAATCTGGAGTTTCTTAATGTGGAGGGGTGAGGTGTGGGGAAGAGAACACATTAGGCGTTAGCAATCCCAATTTAAATGGCTAACGGCCAAGCTAATGGATAACGTGATTTCATTAGCTAGTTAACGGCTAGCCAATTTTAGATGAAAATTGCTCGGCTATAATGGCTTCAGCATAGCTAAGCAGCCCTGTAGCTAGCTAATGAAATCACTTTAGACATTAGCTTAGCCATTGGCTATTTTAATTGGAATAGCTAACGGCTGATATTTTTTCTTCTCCACCCGTCACCCCTCCACAATGGAGTGACCCCATCCCCTACTAGTTTCTAGCTCTTGGCCGTTGGCCATTCTATTTTGGCCCAAAATTAGCTAGCTGTTGGCTAGCCAATGAGACTGTGTTAGCCGTTAGCTGATAGCCGAAGTCAATCAATGCAAGGTGTCAGCTTTTAGCTAAGTTTTTAGCCAATTCGATTGGCTAAGAAGCCCTGATTAGGAAGGCTGAAGAAAAAAATTCGATGCACAGAAATTCAAATAAAGCTGGCTCTCAGCTTCTCTCTGTAAAAATTCAGCTAAATTTGCTTTTTGGCTTTCGACTTTCATCTAGGATACTCTGCATATAAACTTGCGCTCCTGTAGGCAACTAGCAAAAAAAAAACGTAACGAACGATCAACAAGAGTGCTTTAAGTTCGGCTACGTAGGCGGCAATTTGGCAAGGTACACACAACAACCTGCACAAGCGACAGAATCTAACACATCGGTTTTGGTTGCCCTCTATGTAACCGAGCTCTTATAGTCAATCTCCATTTCGGTCAAGAAATTCAAAATTATAGTGATGAAATAATGGGTTTATAGCAATTAGGTTTTTCCTTTTTTTTTTTCTAAAATTGAATTCATCAACGAGACTCGATTGGAACCTGTAATTTAAATTAATGAACGCATGCGATCACCTACCTTGGTGGACTAGATGAAGGTGCGTCTGTTTGGCTCATCGGATCAATAGCGCTCTCATTGGGTAACTATAGAAGTACCGTGAAACAAAAAGCAATTAATACAACGTGAAGGTGCTTAAAATGATGATAACGGCATAATATTACAACAATTAAACTTAGGCCTATTCAAAATAAATTATAATACATTAAGCTTGCTGATTGGAAGCTGTGTAAGATCTTTGAACTTTGGAACTACGTGAAAATAACACTGCTCTAACGAGTTTTGTGCTCTGATCTACTTTGGAGACTGGAAAAATGGAAAAGAGGCGAGGCGGTACTTCATAAAATAATGACGTTAATTGAGGCGAACACAGAATCTGTTTTGTGTCGACTATTTGATCGAAATATCTCCATGTATCTCTTCTGATACAAAAAGGTGGCACACAAATCCAAATTTTTTCAAGCACCCCTCTTCAAATTGATTCTCCTCTCGAATGTTTCTAGCCCGGCGATCGGAATAATTCTCTCCTTCTTATGAACTGCTGAGTAATTGATATTTTAGGTCTGAATTTTCCATGTCCTCAGAAGCACAATTTGCCTTACTTCCTTTTCCCACACGGTTAAGAAATCACAATTTTACACGTCTCCCTCCCCCATCCTTCTCATAGACACGACTCAAGAATTGAAATTCGTTGAAGTCTCCTCTCGAGTGTTGAAATATCAAGAGAGATCCACTCTTGTTGGAAATTTCAACCACTCCGTCATATTTTGACTTAATTTCGGGATAAAAATATTTTTTATTTGAGTTTAATTGGATTGATTTATTATTCTATATTACTTTTTTTAGTTTTAGATTTAAAATTAGTGATTGCTATATCATCAGTAATTTATATAAATTTTTCATTAATAATGAATAAAATTTTAAGAAATTATTAATAATGTATGAATAGTTATTATTCTATAATATGAATTATTATCATTATTATCATCATCAATATTAATTAAAAATTCTTCAAAAGAAATTTAAAAATTAATATGCTTAATAACAATAATATTATTAAATAAATGAGTATACTCCACTAATCATAAAAATATTAAGATTTTTATATTCAATACTAGGTATATAAGAATATTATCAAATTTAAATTTATATTAAAAATTATCAATTAAAATTAATTAATTTGGAGGTATTGATTTATTAAATAGAAAATACACGATTAATTTTATTTATTTTAATTTCATTATTTTAGGATTATTGACTTATGATGATATATTTTTAGATATAATTTATTTAATTAAACTTGATAATTTTTTTTTTAAATTATTTATTTAATAAAAATATTTATATTAATTTCTAATAATTTATACTTTAATTTACAATTTAAATTTGTTGTTTAAATTTTTAGTAAATCAAATTCAATATTTTGTACATTAATCTAAAAATTGAATAAAATTATAAAAAATGTTATCAAATATTTTAAAATTAATTTTAATTAATTATTACATTAAAAATAATTTAACTTATCAACTTAAGAACTTCTTTTCAATATGAGAAATGGAAAGATTTCGAGTTCGCTGAGAGAATTTTTGCGGATCCTCGTAAAATAGGCTCCTCACTTTTCCCAGTTTACGCAATCAATAACACTAAGTTTTTTCCGAGTCTCTGAAGTAAGTCAGAGCCTTCCAGATCCCGCAGAACCACGATTTACGTTCTTCTTTTTTTTCTATGCAGCCGAACATCAAAATTTTCCAAAAGTTCTCCATTCTTTCATATAATTATGCATAATAGCTCAAAGATCGAAAGGATGAGTGTCGTAAGGCCCTACTTCCGCCTATATGTGGCCAAAAAAAAACTGTTTTCAACCAATTAATTTCTAATTTGCACGGGATATAGTCCTAGATATGACCTCTAAAATTTGCTAAGGGTATTACATGAACCTTCAAGCCTCCAGGATGCCAAGGTTTTGTGTTTTTCACGAAAAATAATGTGTTTTCTAGCGCAAACTTTTTACAACATTATTTTGAAATATGTTGCTTTACATAGTATTAAAGATAATATATCCAAAAATGGAGTTGTAATACCACTGGCTCATACATAAAAAAAATGTTTTGTACGCAAAAAATTGGAAAAATGCTTCTTTTCGAGAAAAACGCAAAATCCAAGCATGTTGGACGATCCTAGGGGCTTGAGGATTCATATGGTATCACTGAAAGTGAGCACATTTTGAAGGTCATATCTAGTAATACAAGGCCTGCAGATTTGGAATAAATTGGTTGGAAATAAATTTTTAAGCCACTTATAGTCTGAAATAAGGTCTTATCGACACTCATCAATTTTTCAATTGACTGCCCTTGCAAAACTCGATCTACAATCTACGTTCTAATGGGTGGATACGACGCACTCCGCGTGTTATTATGTGCGTCTATTCTTTCCCGCTGAATCATATCGAGAAAAAAAGGCACAGTACGCAAGAAGCGAATCAAACTACAACAGACAAGGACATGAGCATGCAAAATAATCAACGAAATTTGCCTTATCTTACTGAATGCTGCTTCACTAATGTTTCTAATACGACGATGTAATATTATTTTCATCATACAGAAGTCAAACTTACCTCATCGGGAGTTGTCGTCGTAGCCGCGTCATTCAAATCGAGCGTCGCGAACAATTCAGAGGTATTATAACCGAGTCCCGTGCCTAGCTTCAACATGTACAGGCGGGTCAATCGGATCAAAGATTCTAACCGCAACCAAACTCTATGTAAGCGGTCGTCCAAATATTCGAATTCTCTTAGTCTTTCCTGAGCGCAAACGCGATTAGCTTCTTGCAAGGAGGCGACGCGTAACTCGTATTTTTGAAATTCTCGGCGTAATTTCTGCGAAAAGCGAGTCGATAGACAATAACGAATGAAACGAAACTTGATCGGACAGTGATCGAGGAACTCACCTTGAATTTATCGTATTTGCCACGTACGACCGATTCATCTTCGGTGATGTCTATCGGTTCACAACTTCTAATCGACTCTTCCGCCACGTCCATCCACTCGAGCAATTCCGTGATGACGTGAGAGAACTCTGGATTCTGAAAACAGAGATGACGCTTGAGCACTTGTACGAAATTTAGAAACAAGTAACAATACTATTACACAGAATGCGTAGAGATCCTACGAATGAAAAAATATTCTGAAGTCGTGAGTCATGAAATGGGACCTAGAATAGGAAGAGGGTTTTGAAATTCACCCATATGATGTTTCACGCAGGTTCATCCTATTCAAACGACAATTTGAAACACGATGGTTCAGAGTTTAGTTTTCTATTTGTACGATTACTGAGTACTTCAACAACCCCTCCCCGTTCCTCACATTCCCTCACTCAGAAGCAAATCCGAAAGAGAATTTTGACAAAATGAAGTACTCGTTTTTCTTCCCATCAACGTCTAGCTCCCCCGTCCCCATCCTACAAATTAACGGCTATTCCAGGTGACCTTGACCAGATTCAGCGACTTCAATTTCGACAGTGGAACTCGACTGATAAATTATATTTACAGAACTACGTTATCAGGATTTTATTCTTTCTCAGAAAAAGACAATATTTTCTGCACCCATGAAGAGATTTACATTCTTCTAAATTTAAGTCCCTTCCCTATTTATTGATCGGCAATATATACGTATAACACCTACCTCAATTAACGACCTACGCAATGAAGTCCTCCAAATATTAGCTCGAGCTTCAATTTTCCGCCACCGTTCGTTTACTGCATGTAAGCGCTCTCGTACTCTGGTGAGCTGCTCTCGACTGCTGGAATGTTCCGTCAGATGCTCGCCCACGAGATTCAGACTATTGATAACGTCCCGATGACTTTCCAGATACACCATAAATTCCTACAGAAACAGATCCACATACGTCGGGTTAGATTTTAAAGAAAGGTAAAAAATTCACAACCGAAATTGTATCACGAAAGCGTACTTTATGTTCGCGAATGATAACATCTTCTAGCTCCTCGATGTTACTAGGTGGAATGATCGAACTCGCCCTGAGCGTACCTTCCGCTTCGTCTAGCCATTTCTCCATTCTCCATATATC
The DNA here is from genome assembly GCA_035079385.1 of Aspidiotus rigidus. Lineage (NCBI taxonomy): Eukaryota > Metazoa > Arthropoda > Insecta > Hemiptera > Diaspididae > Aspidiotus > Aspidiotus rigidus. Next base: position 5,615,577 of record JAVHKY010000030.1, read on the forward strand.
TGTATCTAGTTGCGACCAGTTCCGCTCAGAACATTCGGGACAGCGCAATCGACCCAATTCGCTAGAGTATTAAAAGAAAGACATAAATCAACAGAAGGTCACACCCACATACATTACTTAGGCCGCCTAAATCACTACTGAGATAAGAGGAAAAAGCATTTAAGCCGCACTCGCTGATACTCAACTGTGTACAGAAAAATACGTATCCGTCATCCGAGCTAGACCTGATTTTAAAACGCGGGATGAATACCAGAGTACCATAATCAGTATTTATTCCGAAGACTGAGGGGTAAACAATAGCACATACCTGTTAGTATCCATTCGATGTTGTTGTTTGAAATGCACTTTTTCGGTCATTCGTTGAAACGTTTTCGCTAACTCGCGTGCCTCCTCCAGGATACCGTCCCTGCTTGAAACAGTAGCTTGACTCTCCAATTCTTTGGTGTAATGGGTCATGAGATCAACAGACGACTGACAACAAGCGTATACTTTGGCCTAAAAATGTGAATAAAACATTCGTTTACGACTTCGCTCCCCCTCTACGATATGTCCAGAAAATTCGACTCACAATTTCTTCGTAATTATTCGTCATGAGAACAAGGTCAGCCAACTTATCGATATTTTCTCGTGTTTCCTTTATCATGTGCTGAAGATCGAATAGGAATGCGTCTTGACGTAGTAAGGATTTCGGCAACGTTTCCACTTGGGCGGCGAAATCATTCACAAATTTTAACGTATCTACTTGTACTTCTTCGTTAACACTCTAAATCATCGAAGATTCCTTGTAAGTCAATCAGGTAAGGACGCAGAATCAATAACAAATACCTTTCTTACCAATTTCTTAGTTGGAGATGGCTTCTGGAACATTTTTTTCAGCATTTTGAAACGTTTGTCAATATCCTCGTACATACTTGTATACTCGTACGCGAGCTTTTCCACGCCATCTACGTCCGTTTGTGTTTCATCACTTAGCAAACGTACTTTCAACGAGTCTACTTGCTCGACTCTACTCTTCAAGGCAATGTGCTCTGTTAACAGCTCCTACAAAAACGATAACATTGCAAGAAAGATTTTCCCAACAGGTGCGACGAAAGATCACATCGAAATACGTACCTTGAATTTGGCGGATCTATTCTCTACCTTCGCTGCGTTCAGATGTTGAAGCTGCGTAAGCCTTGCGTTTAGCTGCGTGAGATTCAGAATGAGGCTGGCGTGACCGGCCTCAAATTCTCGGCGTATTCGAACATCTTCGTCTATTTCGTCCCGCCATTTGGGAACCGCATTTCTAAACGCGGCGAAGCGTTTAAGCAAGTCGTCGACCTCCGGAATCTCGGTTATTTCATTTTTGGCCAATACTTCGAGATAAAGTTCTTCGAGCAATTTGAAGGATGGCGCATGTTCTTGAATACTCGCCAACATAATCTGTCGGAGGAAACCGTGAATAAATAAACGAAAGTCAACACAAAAAGTATTGTCGCTGTCCTATCGCAGGGTTCAAAAACAGAGACATACTTGGGGAAAATTTCGACTATAAAAATGAGGACTTGAAGAAATTTAACCCTCCGAGCTATATATTTCAGGGGGGTGGGGAGGTGGAACGAATTTTTATAATTTAACAGGTGCGGAGGATAGTTTTTTCTGCACACGCTCAAGTTTTAAAACGGATCTGAATGTACAGATGGATGGAAAATGCTGAATGTCTCTCAAGAACTTTCGCTGTGTCAATCCATGGTTCTGAATCTTTTCTTTTGTAGTTACTGACGTACTTACGTTCGCTTCCAAAATTAACGAATGTTTGTCAGATAACGTGTCGCTTTCACCCTTCTCGCGTACGTCATCAAGCTGCTTCTCCTTGGCCGTCAACCACGGCTCTTCTCGTTCACAAATGGCACATATATCTTGTATCATTTTCCACGTCGTATAAATGTGATTCTTCGTTTCGCCGCATTCGATTCGTAACAATTCCCATCTACGTGAAATTACTCGATATTATTCAGTTTTCCTGAATGACCCGAACAAAACAAGGGAATGGCACTTACTTCCGTTCAAGCGAGTCGAAGTTTAACATGAAAGACTTTATATCTAACGAAATATTACAATTATGACAATCCATTAGGAACATATCACTTCGATTTATAAGGTCCGTCACGTCGCTACTTCGCAAGCCAATCTCTTCGTCGATGACCTAAAGAGATTTAATAACGCACGAATTGAGTAACTGTGTTTCGAGTTCTTTATTAAAAATTATACAACAACGTACTTTATGTTCATCGAGCTTCTTCAAAATAGCGTCATTATCATATTTATCGAAAGACACCATTTTGCTCAAGTCGTTGAACATCTTCTGCATCCACGAGAGAAGTTGTCGTGTGTCCAGTTTTAACGTTTTCATCTCCTGTTCAAAAAAAAAAAACGTATGAGGACATTTTTTTCTAGGAAAAGCGCTTCGATAAGTTGACTCAATTACTTACTTTAATTATTCTTTTCACTTTCTCTACTTCTCCCTTTGTATCTTGGTTCACTTTCTCCCAAACGTGGCGAACTTCCTCTACTTTTTCCGACATATTTGTGAACCGTTCCGGTTGTTGATCGTTCTCGTATCCGGCCAAGCGAAGTCCGGTCTCTACTAACCAATCAAATTCCACTCGTTTGGCATCTACCTCGCCGCAGAATTCTAATTCTAGTCGTCTCAACGCCACTTCTGGGTAGCTCAACGAGGTTGAAAATCCTTCTAATCGACCATACAATTTGTCGGTCCACGTTATGAAATTTAATCGTCTGTAAAAAGTAAATGCCGCTTTAAATTTTATGTTTATTCGAAGTTGATTGTTTTCAAAATCAGTTCAGTCGCATCAATATAGTTCGAAGTTCAATATTTTTCCAAGTGTCATCCTTCTTCAGTACCACAATTGACCCCCTTTTTATACCACTTAAAACATTGCACACGTAATTCAGCCTGTTTTCAGGCAAAAATTGAATAGGACAGGACTTGGTATTTTTACAACCCCCTCATAAGTTGGAGGGAAGACGAAAAACTGTAGAGCACAATCCCGCACAAACGAATTGCACCCAGTCCCACCGTAAGAATTGGGGGGGGGGGGTATACATAATTCGATGATTAGAATCTTTCCAAGTTCTTAGAGTAAGTCAGAGCTTCCTCCAACTCAGAACCAAAATTTACCATTCTTTCTACACTCTGAAGGATTGAAATTCATTCTCCCCTCCCAAAATATACAGCTAGGAGGTTAGAATTTTTCAAAGGCCGACTAGCGTGGAAATTTTTTCAAATCTTCCTTGCCTTCTACTCATGATGTACGTAGCACGATGGTTAGAATTTTTGTCGGGTCTCCCTCCCATCATATGAATGGCTCGAAGGTAGAAATTTCTCCCTCCGCAAAACAGGAATATTTTCAAGTCCTAGAAGTGGATTGAGGAATACATTTTCCCGAAAACAATCTCCTAAATAGCTACCACCCTTTTCGAAGCCCTCTCTTTCCACCTCCCCTGTTGAGAGAAGTCCTTCAAGAACATCATGCATACATTCAAAATAACATTCTTTTATCACCTACAACGCCATCTTTCACACATAATTTCTAAGTTTGATTTGAATACCTTTGACAAAACCTCTCCCATAACGCCAGTCTATCCTCTAACTGGAATATCACCGACACCAATTGATATTTGATATCTTCTTGTCGCTGTCTCAGCAGCCAGTTTCGCTGTTTTATGAATTTCGCGTCCTTTGTATCAATAGTTTCTTTTAGGCTCGCTTCAATATGCGTCAGTTGAACCAACTCGCCATCCATGGACGATAGTTCTTCTTTGAAATTCTGAGATATGGAATTTTAGAACATTATATATTTTAAAATATTCATCCATGTAGACCCAACTAAAGAAATCTCACCTTCATTAACTGCAGACTATTTTCGAGAACCGGTATAGCATAGGTAACTCGGTCACATACATCTTTTTCTTTTACGATTGCAGTCTGTATCTTGGAAAAAATATCGTCGATGTGCTGCGCAAGCTTCTCGTCCAAGTCGATAGAGTCACGCATTTTAGCTAGGAAATCGTGCCACGTTCTCAACGCAGCTTCTAGATTACGAATACGCTGATCTGCCGCGTCCAACTCCATTCTTACTGAAGTGCTCACAACTGAACCGCATCCGCTCAGTAAATTCTTGTGTTGAGAACGTAAACTCAGAACCAGTTTATCACCTTGCGGAATTCTATCTAATAAATCCTGAAAAAATATCAACACGAATTCTTTATTAACGGTTATGATTCACCAAACCCCTAATTTGTCCACCAAATTTTCCTCGTTCAAATTTGTCGAAAGCCCCGAACACTATAAATAGCGCGAGAAATTTTTTTCTCATGATAGTGACTAACAAACGTTACTGTTTTGTCGTCTTCAAGATTTTTGGTGATCTACTCGTTCATAATTATTTTTCATTTTTTTGAATGATTTGAATTTTTTGAAGAACAAGTGTGGACGAGAGGCTGAACTTACTTCAATCTTATTCAAATTTGTAGTGAGTGTTCGCACGTGAAGGTACCGATATCTGAGGTTCAATTGCGATTGCTCATTCTCCACGCGTCCTAGCCATAGCAACAACTTTTTCTGCTCGTTTCGATAAAGCTGCCATAAATCGAGTCGTTTTTTCACCTGCCATACCAGAGTCATTAGCCAGAAAATCGATAGGTATCACAATTCCAACTCGTCATTTTCAATATCCCTACCTGATCATGACGTCCCTTGATCTTCGATAAGGTTTCATCATGTCTCGTCGTCAATAACTTTAATCGTTCACTCATATCCGAATGAGAGTCGGTCTTCTCACCCAGAAGAATCGCATTCTGCGATGTGAGTACATTTTCGTGCATCTAAAACCGATACAAAATCCAAATCACAGGAAGTCGTTGGAATAGGCCTACACGTTTGAATATTCGTTCAAACCTGACACAAGTGTTCATCGTTACTCAGGCAGTCGTAACTGTCAGGTATCTTCGTCGACAAAAATTCCTCGATACTGGTCAAGTAATCCATCCACAATTTCATCGCTTCTTGGCTATCTTGATCGCCTGCAATTGACGAAAACACACGGTGGTACTGTTGGAACGTTTCGCGGAAAACTTCTTGCCATGACTGCAATAAACAAAAATTTAAGGTCATTTCACGAAGATCGTTATCGCAATAAAAGCCAGATAGCGATATTTTGAAATATGCGGAAACATAATACAACGAACCTCGAGTAATTCCACAATACGTAAATCTTCTTGATGAACAGGAGTCTGTAGATTAGATAATAATTCACCTTGCTTAGTACGCATACCATTGAGTACGGTATCAGTCTTTGTGAGCGATTCCAGATGCAATCGCAGTTCTTGCACCTGCTCAACAGTTCTAATCTCTCCATTTTCGGTAGTTTGCAAATCCTGTAAACAATTTCAAAAAGAACAAAATTAATAACTAAAACACACGCACGAGATTCATTACGTAGCCGGTAATTCACCTCCTTCACTGACGAAATATAATTTTCGGTCTGGCTTAATTCTTCAAAATAGACTTTGTGTTTCTCTGACACGGTCACATTATTCAACATGGTCAAAGTGGATTTCACATCTTCCAACTTTTTGCTCAATAACACTATTTCATCAGCTAACAAATTATTTTCGTTCACGCCGATTTCGGAAGCTATTTCGATCACCATTCCGCGAAGCTCGACTAGTTTCTCGTACTGTTCGTGGACTGCCAGTTCGTAGACCTGATAAAGATACAATGAAAGTTTCAGTCGACACACACTAACGACGAATAAAGATAAACCGTAAAAATCACCTGTAACTGATGCCGTGTTTCCTCAGCCGGCAACTTTGTTAAGGATTGCGACTCAACCCATAAGTTTACCAAGTCGCAGTTTTTACGGTAAACACCCCACAAGTCGAGAGCACGTTTATAGCGATCGCAAAGATCACGAAGAGATTTATTCGATTTACTCCACGCCTCGACCGAACCCCCAACTGTGCGATCGATTTCATCACTGATGTCAGGACTGCACACCGCCTTCACACGGTCAGCCGCACCATTCAATCCATGCAAAAGGTCGGGTTCGCGTTGCTTAAAATTTTCCGACAGATCCTGAAATGAAATAAGAAATGAACGAGTAAAATTTAGTCCACACTCAAAATTTTGACCTGTTACAAACTTCGGATTTGCAAATCGTACGAAACAATCTACCATAAAGAATTCAGGAATTTCAAGTTTATCAACAATACTCACTGACATGGTTTTTGTCGAACAAATGAGACATTCAAATTATTACGGTAAAAGAAATTTTTCGATCGTACGGACAAACGTCGTATGAAAAATTACTATCATGATAAAGTGACAATTTTTACCCTTCAACGATACTTTCCGAAGAACTGATACCGAAAAAGTACGGCATGAGAATAAGTACACAATGTTTTAACCAGAAAACTCGAGGTGCGAAAAGAAAACTGTAACGAGTAAATGATGTAGGGGGAAATACGAGAAATTGCGAGAAGACAGAAAACACGAGTACGATGATTTTAATTGCCAATATATTGCGTTTTTAACCGAGGTTCCGAGGACGAACAGGTTAAGGCAGGGATACCACTGTAAAACTTGCACCACCAAGATCAAATCACATTCACACACCAAACCACAACCGACTACAAATTAAACACCGAGGAAAATTCTGTCGTATTGTTGGCGGGAATTTACAGGAATGCAACACACACGAACACGCGATAAGACCGCCGGCGCGCGTCCAGCAAGTGCCGGCAAGCGCCGTGTGTACTTCTGCTCAGCCCTACAAAGTTGAATTGACGTATTATGCAAATAATGAATACAAGAAAAAAAGGCTATATTATCAAGTATACCCATAACCTCTTTTCCCTGTATTCATTATCTGCAGATACGTCAATTTAACTTTGTACGGCATCGCTGCGATTCTGCCGTATAAAATGAGATTGACGTATATCAAAAACTAGGTAGGTATTCGCAAACGCCATTTTGTGTGCAAAAAGAATTTTTCCTCATAAGAGGGTATGTTGAACAGGGCTGCTTAGCCAATCAGATTGGCTAAAAGCTGAGCTAAGAACTAACGTTTTCGAGTGATCGGCTTCAACTAACAGCTAATGGCTAATCTGCTCTGATTATCTAGCTAATGGCTAGCTAAGAGCTAAAAATTTTAACATGGGTATCATTTTGTAGCTTCTTCCAAACTGTTTTTAAATGAGATGTTACTTTTGGGCTAATCGCAATTCGCAATAGAAAAAGAAAACAAGAATTTTCAACAGCGTACTGTTAGCAAACGAGAGTTTACACTCTTTTTTGAGAGTAAGAAATACTCTTTTTTAGCACCAAAATTCAAAAATACGTGATTCTTTTCTACAAAGATGGGATGAAAATTCACTTGGACATTGTTGTCTCTCATGTTTTAGATTTTTAGAGCAATCAAAGAGCAAAGAAGTATTGACTGGGCCCGCTGGCAGTGCTAGTGCTTTCTGATTTTGAAGAAAAAATTCAATGAAAATTAGCCGTTAGCTATTTCAATTTCAATGGCTAAAGGCTAAGCTAATTGCTAATTTGATCTCATTAGCTAGCTAAAAGCTAGCTAATTTTGAGTAAAATTCCTTGGCTAACGGCTAGCTAAGCAGCCCCGATGTTGAATGAGTGTTTTTCAATGAAGGATACTAACTCAAGAACGTCTCGATGGATTTTTTTGTAATGACCCGCGTTGGAAAGGAAATTTTATGGACAATTGAAGGCTGTTTGTGGGAAAGTGTGTAAGTGCCATCGGAACCAAAAATGAGGTTTTCATCGATCCTATATATTTAGAGTCACAACAATACAATATTTTCATGCTCTGTTGTGTCTCATTGATATTTTTGAAGTACATACACGCTTTTCCAGGATAGAGAAAACGTTTAACCGCTCTCCTGAAAAATTTTGTTATCGGCACTTATGCTCTTTCCCACAAACAGCCTTCAATTGATCGTTTCAAAATTGATAACACATTTTTGTTTACTTTTGTTTTGGTAGGAAGTTTTCTATACTTGCATATGGGGAATAAGTGGTTTTCAAGTTTTGCTCAAAAATGAAAGAGTTTCATGAAAAATTGCCAAGAACAAAAGTTGTAGCCGTTGAAATGTTCTTTTAGAAATGGTCACATTGAATTTTTCAAAATAGAGGTGTTTTACATGTAATATCTCCTTCCAAAACGAAAGTAAACAAAAATGTGTTAACAATTTTGAAACAATCCATTGACAATCTTCTCTTCCATTTTTCTCTAAAAGCATTATTTTCCGACTTATCAATTAATAAATGAAACTTAGATGAAACGCGTGTACATTTGAATGGTTATCCAGAATAAGGGCAATTGCCAATAAATTGCTCTTTTTCCAGAGATTGCGTTTTTTTGATTCTACAACCTCAACTCTATCAGACCTGAAACTTGAGGATAAAGGGCAATTTCCGGGGGCAATCGGATGGCCATTCATTTGTCGCTAGTTATATTGGTTCCTGAGCGCTTGGGCAAAAAAAAGCATCCCATTTTTTAATCAATAACACGAAAAATAATACTTTTGAAGAAAAATTGAAGAGGAAATCATCGATTGTCCATAAAATTTCCTTTCCAACGTGGGTCATTTCAAAAAAATCCATGAAGCCGTTCTTGAGCTAGTTATCCTTCATTGAAAAATACAAATTTAACATGGGCTCTTATGGGGAAAGATTTTTTTGCACACAAAACGGCGACTGCAAATACCCATAGATGTAGAGCTCTACCAAAACATTGGTTTTGAAAATAGGGTCTCTTGTATTCAATAGAGTTCTAGCGAGAAAGCATGAAGCTTGCTCTAAATTTGATCAAGTTCCAGTAAAGTTCAATACATCCACCTTCAACAGTTTGAACGTAAGATTGTTTCATCATTAGATAATTTCAATATCTTCTTCAATAATTTTTGCTAAATAGTCCATCTAGTGCTTCAAGTAGATTTCCAAAAATGCCACTCAAGTGAGTTACTGATACAAATACTGATAAGAATCCATTTTGGGCAGATGGTGGATATATGTCCCAAAATGAGGGGCATATATCCATGTATACACCGACATTTTATTATAACTTGATTAGGAAACATTTAATTGAGAAACCAATACCGCCACTGCGTTTTTGTCAAAAATAATGTCAGGATTTTGATGTCATTAACACATTAAGTATCGTTTCACAGAATAAAAATTGGACTTTTTGCCAATTGTAGTTCTGGATATTTGTCCTTGCCCATTTTTGTGGTTTTCAATATCCATTTAGACCAAAGATTTGGACCAGACAAAGACAAACAACAAAACCAACAATCTTGCATTCATGTGACAAGTCACCGATCATTTGCACATAATTTATTATTAAATTTTTCAAAATTTGTTACCCTTTGCTTATTCAGATTTTAACACAAAGGAGGCGCTCTCTATATTTACTGTAGTGGCAAACTGTTGAAGCTGTTCTGACTTCTGAGGGAACGATTTCAACAAAGTTACTCAAATAACCTGGAAATACATTCATTTGAAATAAAATTGAAAGAGCTACAACTTTTGTTCTTTTCATTTTTTGCAAAAAATAATTATTTTGTGTGGTATAATTGATTTTATTAACATTGCGCCCTTATGGTCAAACAAAATTATCCCCTTGCTTTACACCAATGGGCGACAACAGCGGGTCAGCGACACTCACGGCGGTTAAAATGCGAATGAATAACACATCACATCACGTTACTTGCGGATAAAATCAAAGAAGGCGCTCTCTTTGTTTTCCATGAAGGTAATTTGCAAAAGCCTGTTGAAAAGGTGATGATTTTGAAAAATTCACCCAAGACATTTGAAAGTATATATTCACTCGACAGGAAGTTAGGAGGGCTACAATTTTTGTTCTATACATTTTTAACAAAAAATAATATTTGAAAAGATACAAGTGATTTTATTAATTTGCTGTGCTATGGCCCATGGTAAAAAATTCCATAGTCACCTTCTCAACATCAACAACAGTGCTCCTACGGGTCGGTTTATATACAAATTCATAATTTTAGGTCGTTATGCCATGAGATTCCCACCTTTTTTTCAATTACAATTCTTCTTCTTTTTTTTTCTTTTTGCATTTTTGAGAGCAAAAAAGTGGAAGACCTTAACGCTCCTAGTGTAATTTTTCAATAATTAAGAGCAATTTGAATTATTGACAGTTGAACAATTTATTTGGTGGTTTCTAACCCGTTAAACGGTTACAATGATCTTCAAAATAACCTTTTAGGCATTTAATCAGTATTTGGAAATAACTGCTTACCGTCATGACTAAAATTGGAGCAGTAGAAACAGGTTATCATCAACTAAAAATTAAAAAACGTTGTAAGTATACAGACTTCTAGAAACATAAAATCGTTAATTTCAATAGTTTGTTGGTTCGGCCGCATGCACAAAATTGCTGCTGTCAATCTTTAGCACTTGAACACAGGCTCTTATAATTATGGAGAGTTGATACTCAAACTCATTTTTCTCTGTGAATATTCAGTTTTTTGAAACAATTAAAATATGTGAATCTATTCCTCACAAAATTTTACAACAAATGAATCTGTGAGTTTTTTCCCGCCCTAAGAATACTTTGTGTGCGACTCTGCAATATCTGGTGGAATAAATACCTCAACATTTTTAGAGTAACAAAATTTAACATACAATCTGCGTCCGGCCCCAAAAGAGTCGCCCTCTACATTTACTATAGCGGCCATTTGTGGAAGCTGGACGAAAAGGTGATGTTGCAGATAATTGGTGACATTTATATTTTTATGAGTTTCATACTATTCACTAGTCAAGAGTGTCAAAAAAAGGTCATTATAAGTGGTACTTTTTTTTCAGTATTAACAGAGATATAGCTAGTTGAAATAACATACGCTCTTATGTAAATTTTCATGTGATCACCTTTTCATCCACGACACTAGCGCGTCTACAGTAGTGGCCTGATGCGAATTAGCAGTAGTGTATTGGGACCGGGTAAATTATAGTGGCGCTAGCATCGTTTCGTATTTTTTGATAAGGAAAACAGGGAATTTCAAATGTGTTGTATGTAGAATCAATGTATTAGTGTGTAGAATTAGTTCCTTCAAATGCGCAATTCTAGCGCTGCCCGGTCCCAATATGGCGGCGAGTTGGCGATCTTTTCTTGTGTTTCTAGGGGTACGTAGTGATGAGGGACAAAGTGGAAGAGAACCTTGGACAACTTCACTACGCCACAGTGTTGAACACTGAAAAGTTCATCACAAATGAATCCACAAAATAATCCTCTTGAACAAAGCGGGATAAGGTTTTACCATTTATTTATCGTACCTAATTTGTAGGATGTATATTTTCAAATATTTTACAGGGATTCGGTTGTGCATTATTTAAAATTTTTCCTTCTTTTGCAAATATAATGCTACTTCAACACCTGTAGTTAAAATCGCCAGCGCAGTGTTGAAGTGCAGAGCAATATTAGCGCTGTCTGGTCCAAATGAGAAATAAATTTTGACTAGCAAATTCTTGAAGAAATTTCAATGAAGTGAGATATCCCAATCAACTATTAAAATTGAAAAATCTCCCATAAAATATGTTCTGTACTTCCAACGTAGTCGATAAAAAAGACCCCCGCTCGTAAGCTTCCAGTTTTTTTTTTTCAATTTTTCAAATTATCAGAAGTATAGTGCTCCGAATTTCTTCTCGTAATCTTCATGTAATTTGATTCAATGTAGAGCAATGGCAATGGTCTTCACAGTAGCTGGATAGAAGCTACTTTCTTGATGATACAGCAATAACCTATTTAGGAAGATTAGTCGTACCTATGATATTTTTTCGCGGTCTACGAGTAACTCTTTGAATTATACGCTTTGTGAGTAAGTGGATTAATTACCATGTAATAAGCCATCCATATTACCATAAAAACTTCGGTAAAAAACAAGAACGATTTGACACGATCTTCATTTAAAAATTGTTATCTAATAACATATAAGGTACTAAAACTTTTTTTGTGTGTGTGTGGTGAAGCATCATTTTCTTATTTCCTTGAAAACAAAACCGATTGATAATCGTAATCAAGTCAGCGTTCACAACATGAGTATTGTCGTTAAAATTGATCGAATTGTCACGTTTTGTCGTACGGAACTTCAAGTAGACTCGTAAACAAAATAATGTTGAAAATTTATGTTAGCCAAATCGTAACCACGTTTCAGGTCCTTATCGACACTTAAGTACTTTGAGGGTTTTTCTTCAAAAATAAGAGCAAATTACACACAAGTCAAGAACAACTAGTAGGGTCATTAACGCACTTCGTTCAAAATTTCACATCTGTGGTTATTTTTTTCATCGATCTAGCTCGCACTTATTTTCAATTTATGGAAAACTGAATTTCTTTCAAAATATGTTTTCCATACTCGACCCCTGTACATTTGAAAAAGCATAAAAAGTGGAGTCAATTTAAGGCACATTCGTTACGTCATACTTCGCAACTTGATCTAAAATAACCTCAATCTACACCCAAACTTGAGAAAACGATTGGGTCCGAAGCACGAGGGATCTTGTGCGTCGTCAACTCTTTGACAGATCCTAGATATTGGGAGGGGCTATTATAAATAAAAATTAATCGATGTAATTGAACACAATTCAATGCAGAAGATTAAGTCCATTCACGACCCAAAAATCCCATTTTGCTCGTACATTTGAGGAAGAAAATAGTGATGTTACTAATAAGAAAAGTTCGATACAATCCAGTACGCACGTTATCTTTTCGAAGGGCCTCATTGGTAGGGGTCTCGAGCTCAAAATTTGTTTTCAAAGTCGGGGTAATTAGACGCTCTTGTCCTGGTGTCACCTAATCTCAATTCATACCAACAGGGATGAGACAGCTCCGCGAGAAAAACAAGTTGACTCGCTTTCTGTTCCCCGAAGTCAAAAAATGACTACAACAGAGAGCTTGTACCAAACTTTCGGAGCATCTAGTCATTAAAAAGGACCCGGGTTTCTCAGTCACACCTCCTCAGTCCCGTAAGAGTCACAGAAAGTGACTGTTTCTGTGGTTTTGACGTTGAGACCCTGGAGCATGCGCTCCTGGTATACCTCCAATTCACGGACTGTCGATCCCTGGACTGGATCTGGAAGCAAACCAGTGAACACCACATCTATATTATGGGAAAGATAGACCTGTGACTCTAGAGGATTGAAACCCCGAACTGCTGGCTGACGTAAGGTAGCCAGGCGAATGATGGAGTGCGGCTGGGAAAGGAGAGAGGCAGCTAGAGAAAATGAACTTGTCGTTCGCCAGTTTCTGTCCTTTTCAAGCTCGGCTTGGGCCCATGCAACCATACACATACCGGGGGAGACCTACCTATAAGACAACTGCTCCTATACCAACGACGAACAACTGTAGTCGGTAGTCAGGGCAACACCCTACACACTCTTCAGCCCAACACAGCAAGAAAGAAGATGATGTAATGACATAACCTTAGGTTAAGTTGTATCATATTCACATGCAATGACCGGTGGGAAATATTAGCAAAAGGAACGTCTTCAACAGTCTTCCTCCGTGAAATATTTATTAAGGAATCACTACCACGAACACTGCGGGAACGCTCGGCAGCCGGTGCTCAACTTGAAATCCAGAGATGTTCATATCTGAAGGAGAACTATAGATATTTTTTTGTTCGTATACGTTTAACAACGGGTATTTTTTAGGTCACCTGAATGTCACCCAAGACACGAGGCTAAATTGAAAATCAGAGCAGAGCTTAACTGCAATATTTTAGAAAACAGTTTATCATGCATCCCAATGACGCACGTAACGAGAAGAATTTACCTTATCTTATTGCAACGCACATTACGAGACGAGAAACAAGCAAATCTCAATCTTATCTTTTCCTATTTGCAAGGGAAAAATTGACATGTGAAAGCGATACCGAGCAGTTTTTCTGACCTGTGCTCGTTCATGACGTCTAAAAATAAAACGTGCTTTCAGAGTCCATTCTAAGACAAATGAATATTAATGACCGCAATTAACGAGTGCGAAAATTTCCTGTTGAAAAACCTTAAGCTCCTGATATGTACGTATCAATATCAAGATCTCCTGATTTTTTTTTTTTTAGGTCAAGTGAATTTTCCAACATTTCTGTTTCTCGTGAAAGAGACGATTTTTGAATCGAGGTTTCGATTTCGAGTATGTTCTGTGAAATGTTACAAGGTTTTGATTTTAATAACACCACATTGCTTCGTACATACCGGTTCGTGGGTACAGCTGTTTTCACGTGAGAAAGCTTTTTCACACGCTCCACAAACGTAACTACTTGTACACTGATACAAAAGCACTGTCGCGAACTATATAACCAATCCACAAAAAATGTCCTCAATTCTGGACTGAGTAAGAAGGGCACTCGGATATACGAGAGGTACAAATTGTAAAAATTAATCCACCAATAAAACCAGTTCTAATTACTCGAAACACTCGTAATTAAAGTGGTAATCGTAAAGAGTGATGATTTCCGACAGAAAATAAAACACTAAAAAGTTCGAAAACTTTCGCACACCAACACACACGACATTGACGACCTACCTCCACGATAAGATTCATAAAAACTAAACGTGTGTAGTAAAAAAAGCGACTCGTGTACAACGCAAACACAATTTTCCGCTATACCTGTGAGTTCTGTGCCGCTCGAATTGTTCAACAAAATACACAGACTTATTTTCCGATAATTATGGTTCACAAATTTAAACGTTTACAATCGACAGACCGACGTCATCCGTGATGAATTCTTCCTAATTACCAACTGTCAACGAATAAATTGGCGTAAAACAAATAACCTATAATAGAACGATCGGAAAAGAAAATATCGTTTTCATTCTTCCAAATCGAGGCAGGTGTGAAATTTCTCCGCACTCGCAAACGGAGAGCTACGATCAGTTTTGAAGTCAACTCTACCCAGAAAAATTCGCCGAATTTGAAATTCAGAGGAGCATTTGTTTTCCAAATAAAGTGCAAACATATCTTACATAAAAATAAGACACGACGTGTATGTATTTGTGTTTCTACTAATTATTTTTCGAGGTAAAGTCGGTACATTTATGAACAATTCATATTTATTTACGTTATGTAAGCACTCTGTGCACCAGGGACTCTAAATCGTTGTCATCCTCCAATGTTGACGAAAATATAATTGTTTATTCGCCAATATTTTAGTACCGTCTACAGTTTTTTCTTCTTTTTTTTCCGAAATAAGTGTCAGAAAAATACCTCCGTGATTCCTCGTTAAGTGAAATATCAGAAATCGTACAAGTAGCAAATAAAAGCACGAAATATTTTTATGGTCATAATAATGTTTCGTCGGAGAATATCCGAGGCCGATAAATTACGTGAGGCGATTTTTGTGATTTTTCGACCTCCCTTGGTGAGATATCGTGAGATTTACTTTGACCCCCTCCCTCCTCTTATCTCGCGTGAGATTTTCCGAAATGTGTATTTTCGCTATAAAAATACATTTATCTGTGCTTAATCGCGTTTATAGAATGTATTTGTGTGAGAAAAAAATTACGAAAGATTTGTCGGCACGCCCCTCCCCCTCACGTGAGTTTTGGGAAACTTGGCTGGACCCCCTCTCAAAAAAAAATACCTCGCGTAATTTATGGACACCCCCGAGCTATGTTTGATAGGAGAGGGGGGGAGATTTTGATTCTCGAGCTATATAATATATAGCTCGAATGATAGGAGGAGGACTTGAGAAAATTTCATACTCCAAAATTTTTCCAAGTTTTTTGCCGGAAGGCGAACGGCGCACGGCAAATTTCTCAAAAAACCCGCCATAAAACTGGTTCCCTGTTGAGAACTTTTCATTCTCAAGCTATATGATGATAGAAGGGGGGGGGGGGGGACTTGAAGAAATTTTATCCTCCATGCCATATGCAACAGAGATCGAAATTTTTTCAAGTTTGGAAAAATTTAATGCTCCAAGCTATACAATACGAGTCAAAAGTTTTTCAAGTTCTTCGCCGGACGACACACGTCGCGCTCGCAGACGATGACGTAACGTGGTTGATGACGTCACGGAGAAGGGGGAGGGGACTCGGAAAAATTTCGTCCTCCGAGCTATATGTGATAGGAGGGGAACTTGGAAAAACGACGGCTTTCTTGAAATTGTAGCGCGTTCAAGTTGTCACGCCATCATTTTCAGGACTTGGAAAAACTTCAGGCTTTAAGATTTATATGATAGGAAGGGGACTCGGGACAGCGAGTGCAGTCCTGCAATGGCATCTAATTTTTTTTGAAAACTTTCCGCAACCGGCTGCCATCTTGGAACCATCGGTGAATATTATGCAGTAATTTTGAAATTTAGTTGGAATAAGTTCGATAAATTATTGAGGTATGCTAACATCGTGTTTAGGTGAAAAAATGTCTGAAGGCCAACGATGAAAGATTTGAAAATAGGAGAGTTGTTCATAAGGATAACCATCTACGGCCGACAGCGAGTGAAGTGGGAAATGTATGAGAAGGAGAGGAGAAGCTTCTTATTAGACCAGAGGGTCAGGCGAGTACAGTATTTCTGAGTGAGATAGATTTTTCTGCGGACAAGAGCTTTGTATAGCATGGACAGAATGGTGGGATCTCCACCTCATTGGGTGCTGAACAAGGCTTGGATAATGTACATGGCTCGAGAACGTTTTTTTCGAAGGGATGAAATATGTATCGTATATTCCAGGAGAGACGATTGTCCAAGTATGCGTAGGTACTTGAAGCGGGATTTGTTCACAGTTGAGGAAAACACACGCATCCCCGAGGTTGTATGCTCCTAGAGAAGAGAGAATGGAAACACATTTGGGAATGGATAAATTCAAGAGTGGTCGGTGAATGCAGCCTGAAAGCTCCTTAAGTATTTAAATATGCGATGCGTATACATCAATTGACTTAGCCCCTTCAATGAGGCAGATATGCAACGCTTCAAACACCATGAGACTCCGAAAGTCCTTCAAAGTTATTCTAAGTCTCACTTCTATCATAAATAGTTCGGAAGTCGAAAATTCTTTCAAGTACCCCTCCTATTCGCCAATAGAGGCGGAGTATGCACTGTTATTTCTCTGAAACTTGCACTCGAAGGTGCTGATGAGCGATAATGATTGAACAACGTATTTTCTTTTCGCTCTTTTTTCTTGTATAAATCAAATGGGAAGCCACCTAAAAGAGTTTTGAAATTGTTAGAGCAGACTCGGCTCCAACTTTTGTATATCTCATTTTTTAAAATTGATCAATTAAGAAGTGAGGAACTTTTAAAAATCATTCCTGTGTTATTTATACACACCATCACCTTCGAGTGTAGCGTGGAAAGTGACGCTCCTAGCAGAGCCCTTACAAACAAGTCATGCATAACTCCAAAATCTAAGCCTGTGACGTCACATTCTAATGACGTCATACATTTTTCTGATCCACGTGCCCCATAAAACAGATTCCCTGCCACCCCTCGTTCAAGACCGTTGAAAGACCTGTGAGTTTTTACAAGTTCCCCTCCTATCACAGTAGCTTTGAAATGCGGGTCTGTCACATCACAATTTGATGACGTCATAGGTCAGCCTCGTGACGTGACGTTATAGATCCCCCATAAAACAGATTACCTGCCAGCCCTCGTTGAACTTCGTTGAATCAAGAACCAAGAAAGTGACCTTCTTAAAGGAAAAAAGTAAATTTTTGCACACAGGCACATAACGAGGAGTTGTTAAAACGGTAGATACATAGACTGCAGCAACATATTTCTGCATCGCACCACCCACAGACAAAGAGAGGACAGTCAAGATTTAGAAAAATTTCGATCATAGAGATTACAAAGTGATGAACTCCATTTACTTGGATTATTATTCTGCATTAATTCAATATACTGGGAACTAATTTCATTGAGGGAGGGGACGTTTGAGGGATGAGGTCGAGATGAACACTCTAGCTGTAAAATAAAATTCTAAACGCCTTATAAAATTACGAGTTTTCTTCTATCATCAATAGTTTTTGCTAAATACAAGGAATGTAAATCTGAGGTATTTTGGGACACATTTTTTAAATTCGGGCCTCGGGGAATACCTTAAATGAGTTTTTCATAATAATTAAAAATGTAGACGAGCTTTTATAGAACAACTTTTGTTTGAAAAATTTTTCTTTAAAACCCGTAGCAGTGAAAATATACGCAATTTTATGAAATGTAGGGTGGTTCCAGCACAGGAGAGAGGGTAAAATAAATTAGATGCCATTGCAGGACTGCAATGGCAGCGGGAAACCCGCTGTCCCAAGTCCCCTGTCTTCCTCCTATCGTATATAGCTCGGAGGTAGGAATTTTTCCAAGTCCCTTTCCTATCATATATGGCTCGGAGGTCAGAATTTTTCCAAGTCCCCCTCCCCTCTCCGTGACGTCAACAACCTCGCTCGCGCTCGCGGACGAAAAATTCCTGGAAGTACTCTCCCAACAAAATGGATAGCGGGTTCCCCGGTAAAAAATGACAACCAAGCTCAATTTGTTTCATGTCCGTCCTAAATTAGGAACAGGGTGTCCACTTTTTCTCTGAAATGAAATTCCCTGACTTTTCCATAACTTTTTCAAGTTTTTCCAAATCATATTCTCAAAAAAAAAAAAAAAAAAAAAAAAATTTCTTAGCTTGAACTTTTTTTGACGTATCTCAAAAAATTCCCTGACTTTTCCAGGTCTCACAAAATTCCCTGACTTTTCCCCGACTTCCAGATTTTCCAGACAAGTGGACACCCTGTAGGAATCAGTGTATGACGCCTATTGCATCATGACAAGAAACGCGCTCTAGCGGCTGAAATATGAACTTGAACGGAAAAAGGTTAATTATTATAGAAAATTTTGTGTAGAAAATTTAACGTAGAACGATTTTTATGCGAAATTTTTTTTTGTAGGGTCTTCCTCTATTGAGTAATCGACGAAAAACTCAATCCCCACCCCCCCCCCCCAAAAAAAGGGGGAAGGCAAACGTGGATTCACCGGGATTCTTGAAGTTACATTTAAGAGAGGGTTCCAAACATTCCATGAAAGAATTAGCTCTGTATTCTTCATGTCTAGGCAGCCCACTTTTTCTGACTTCATTTTTAGTCTATACCGTACACTCCAAGATGTTTTCACATCCTTATTTCGTGACTCAATCGAAGTAGGAGAGATTGAACTTGATGAAAACTTTAGTTTTTGGAAACTCCTGAAGAGTAAAGTCCTAAAACGTCTAGATTAGAATTTAGCTAAGCAACTAGGTTTAATTTCTTGTTTTACAGACTTAATTTCAGACACGGTTTCTTGTTACTCGCTGAACTATTACCTACTACTCATTCTCCAAGTTTGGTGCAGGAATATTATAATGATGCCTATTATGATCTCTCAAGCGTATTATAATGGAACGCACTCGATAATCTATAGTATATTTTTATCAACAGTGACCCACTTTCCTGAGACAGTATGGCACGACCGGTTATTATTAATATATAGCCCTTACTGTCGTTTCATTTCTGCTTACCTACAACCTTCTTAATGAGGTGTACTCTTAATACACAATAGAGAAACGTATAGACTTGAGCATAATGGCGAAATGTAGTTAATTTACGTATTTGATGTCTATGCTTTACAAAAACGAATTGGGTGATTGTTTACACTCTGAAGAAAAGAAAATTCCGTTTATGTAATTGAGTTGGGTAAGTTCGCCAGCCTCGAGGTACGGATATGTTCACCTCGTACTTGCCAAAGGTTTTTTATTTCGAATACGACCAGCAGCTGAGCCCGTGTGTACGGAAACGTAGTGTAATTTCGGTCGAAGGTTTTCGAACCAATTTACTCGATCGTCTCCGCAGGCAATATATCTCAAGACTCTGGAGTTCTCTCAGAAATTCCTCTTCTAATCCAGAACTTACTACAGCTTCTTTGAACTCATTATCATTTGGTGGATCTTTATCCCTTTGGTCTTAAATTTGTCTTTATTCTCGTACTTTTGCGCTTTCTCTACTACAATCAATGACATTCGCTAAGTAAAAATTTGTTGGTTGTACTTTTTTTTTGACTCGTTTTCGATTCGTTCTGAAAAATATTGCTCTCGCTAACCCACCGTTCTTCGAAACGTACGAAATTATGACTGTATATCTTTGACTCGCCGTCATAATAGTTTTGTTACCCTCGTTATTCTTCTTTTAAGCCGATTAGATTCATTAGTCGTCGTGTCCCCCCCCCTCTCTTCCCACTAAGTTCAACGATTCCCCCTTTAAATTCAATTTATTTCACTGAACACTCTGCGTCTGGAAAAAAACCGTCATTTACGATGACGTGTTGCTCCCTTGGGCAATTGTCATGCCATTTGTCTGCAACCTACGTCAAAAGCTTTCAGTACATTATAGAGGAAATGTTAGAAGTTTTACGATACACGAAAAGCATCCGTGTTCGGCTGGTGGCGTCATTAGCTTCCTACGGTAAAGGAAGTTCACAAATCTTTCTCAGAGCGAACGTCTGGATCGTGACGCCATTAGAGAACTTGGTAAAGCATTCTGAGAGAACCTGTCCTGCGATTTTGTGCGGAACTTTTTTTTTTTTTTTAATGGGAGCTAAAATTTTCATTTACGGCTTACAAGTTATTACTGAATAACACAAATATGTGGCAAAAAAAGATAAGGGGGGACTTGGAAAGTTTTCGAGCTCCAAGCTTTGCCAACCGGATGGATAGCGAACATTTTTGCCAAAAAACCCACCGATAAAACAGGTTTCCTGTTAAAATTTTACCCTGCTACCTTGCAACAATAAACCAATCGCTCTTATTCGACTTCCCATCAACTAAAACGCTGAAAAATTACAATTTCTTTTTGGCCGAGCTCTCTGAGGAAACCTTTTTGTTTATAGTGCCGCGTTTTAGCGGCTAAAATATGAACTTGCACGGAAAAAGTTGAAGAACATTATTGGTAAGAAATTTAACGTTGAACAATTTGTATTCGACACTTTTTTTTTCTACGATCACTCGTTATTGAGTAATTGACAAAAAACTCAATTTCCTTCCCTCTGCCTTCCTGCGAAAAGGGAAGCCAAACGTGGATTCACAGTGATTTTTGAGATTGCATTTAGAAAAGGATCAGCTTTGTATTCTTGGTCTAATATCGATACTCGTCGGAGCAATGCAACGTTCAAGTGTTGGTAATTGAAAGTAAAAGCGGTATGTACACTTCACCAGTCCTCTTCTTTCGAGTGTCTCAGTTATTGTACACGAGTACATTGTGTTCATTTAAAAATAGAATTGGTGCTCTATCGACGTACACTCGAATCACGTTATTTCGTAAGCGACCGAACAATGTAACATCCTTCCTCTGGAATTTGGAGAACTGAATGCCAGAAAAAAAGTAAAAAATATGAGCCCCATTATTGTAATCTTTCGGGTTAACAATCCCACGGTATTCCTTCAGTAAATGTCATATAAATCGTGTAAACTCGTTTCCGGCTTACGACCTTTTCCTAACAAAAAAAGAAGAAGTCCAATTACGCCCACGTAACACGATGTATACGAAAATATATTTCAAAAATACAGCAATAACGGTGAGCTAAATGGCTCTTTTCGGAATTTTTGACGCCTTTGTTGACGGATTTAGGGAGACATGTTAACACAGATCATCAATCCTTGCGAAGTCGTACGTAAGAAAATAAACACGTGAGGGACTTTCATCCGACGCATCCTTCAACAATGATGTTTTTTACATTCCGGTATTATAACGCGAATGAAGAAATTATTATCGATACTGTTCAATTTATCGAACACGACCTTGAAGTGCGACAATATTTTCCAACCTATGATAACGTGTACGCGAGCAAAAACGTATACGAGGCGTGAAATTTCATTAATAAACCATTCTTCATATTATACGTTTCAATTATGTACGCTCGATGAATGTATAATTAAATCTCCGAAATTTTTCCGTCGTATAAGTCGTGAAAAAATATATCCAGCGAAATATTAATTATTCGACGTGCAACGCTTATTAAATATTAATCATCTGAAGAACAATTTTGATTGATGATGCTATAAAAACAATGGATACAGTACATAATTCGCGAGTGAAATTCGCTGTTTCGATACCGTAATTGAAGAGCAACTCTTTCAGACAAAGCGGAAACGGAGATAAGCGGAAGCTGACGTCGTTTTCAGACGAGGACCATCTCGTATTGTTGAACCAAAGCAAAGTCAAGGTTCTCATAATGATAGTCGGAGACTGTAGACCAATTTGAACGTACTATAGAAAATATGAGTGACTCAACCATGCATGAAACAAGAACTACATACAAGTTATCTTCAAAAGCGGAGAGTGTGGTTAGCGACCCCACATGGGGATAATTTTTTCCTTGCATTTTCTCGACATTTTCGATCTCAGCTGGATTCATTGAAAACATCCATATTGACCGCCATTTAAAATTAATCGTCTCTCTTTATGAGAATCTCAGGCCGTGGAATACCTTAGAAGGACGTTCTGAGTCGTATAGTGTTAGAAGCGTTGCATATCTGGCTTATTGAAAGGGCTCAGTAAATTTCAGTATGAAGTATTACATGTCTACTTACTCAAGGGCTATCTTTCACGCTACATACACCAACCACCTATGACGTCATCAAATTTTGACGTCACAGGCTCGGACTTTGGAACTATAGGTGGGAACATTAAAAACTGATCTATGACGTCATCAGATTGTGACGTCACAATGTGAACCTATGACGTCATTGAATTTCAACGTGACAGGCCTCCTAACCTATTTATGATAGGAGGAAACTTGGAAAAATTTCGACCTCCGAGATATACAATATGGAGGAGGAGTAGAAAATTTTCGAGCTCCGAGCTTTTTCGACCGGCCGGACGGCGGACGTTTTTAGCGGAGAACCCGCTATCCCTTTTGTTGGGGGTGCGTTCATGAAATTTTCGTCCGAGAGCGCGGGCGCAAGCGGCCTGAGGTTGATAACGTCACGAGGTTGATGACCTCCTCTCTAGCTCTATGTGATATTGTTGAGGGTACTTTCAAGAAATTTTCGTCCGCGAGCGCAAGCGAGGTTGATGAGGTCACGGAGAGGGGAGGGGGGAAGGGGACTTGAGAGAATTTCATCCTCCAAGCTATACACGATAGGAGTCGAAATTTTTCCTAGTTTTTCGCCGGAATGCGAACGGGGCACGGCAAATTTCTCAAAAAAAAAACCCATAAAACTGGTTCCCTGTTGAAAAATTTTCTATGATAGAAGGGGGACTTCTAAAAATTTCATGCTCCGAGCTATATACGATAGGAGTCAACAGTTTTCCAAGTTTTTCGCCGGACGACACGCGGCGCGCTTGCGGACGATGACGTCACGGAGAGGGGGAGGGGACTTAGAAACATTCCGTCCTCCGAGCTAAATATGATAGGAGAGGGACTTGGAAAAATTTTGACTTTCGAGCTATTCGACTCTCGAGTTATACATGATGGGAGCACAGAGTAAATAGAGCTCGTCGAAGAGACCTTGAGACACGGGCATCACCCAAATTCGTAGTTTAGGGTTCGCCTAACGCAGTTGAACAAACGGTGAATCTGCAACACTCAACAATTTGCATAGTGTACAGCTGTTTGCAGAGCTTCACGCGCACTCAACGCGTTAGGCGAACCTGAACTACGAATTTTGATGATGCCCGTATTTGTCAACGTTACACGTAAGGCGCTAGAGGTATTCTCAAGAATGTAAACAAACACGTGATGTGGTGGTAAATTTTAGTGAAGCGGTGCGACTTAATGTGATTTTGCATTAAGTTGCACCGCTTCACTAAAATTTAGCACCACATCACGTGTTTGTTTACATTCTTGAGAATACCTCTAGCGCCTTATTACACGTATAGATAAGACGACCTCTGTTTACGATGGGAGGGGGGGCGCGAACGAGGTTGATGACGTCACGGAGAGGGAAAGGGGACTTGGAAAAATGTTGACTCATGAGCTACTTATTATAGGAGGACTCAGAAAAATGTTGACCCTCGAGCTATATATTATAGATGGGGGACTTAGAAGAATTCGACCCTCTAGCCATATATGATATGAGGGAGACTTAGAAAAATTCCGACCTCCAAGCTATTATGATAGGAGGGAGACTTGGAAAAATGTTGACTCGGGAGCTATACATGATAGGAGGGGGACTTGAGAAAATGTCATCCTCCAAGCTATGTACGATAGGAGTTGAAATTTTTCATGCTCCAAGTTATATACAATACGAGTCAAAAGTTTTTTTTCGGGACTTGGAAAAACTTCAGGCTCTAAGATGTATATGATAGCAGAGGGACTCGGAACAGCGGGTTCCCCGCTCCTGCAATAACATCTAATTTTTTCCAACCCCCCCTCCCAGAAAAAAAAAAAAAAAAAACACAGATTTCCTATTAACGTTTAAGAAACACACGGTACCCATATGTACCGAGAATTAGGAGGGGAGGAAGCAGAAAAAATTATTTCCGCGGCGCTTTCTCTTATTTCGTTTTTCTAGATCTGCTACTGATGACGTCATACACTGAAAACTAATATGCTACCCTAAAAGATCCAAAGTGAACATTTGAGGATGGAAGAAGATGGAAGAATGTGTCCGGATGAGACTTGAACAATGCCGACTTTTGAGCTAATATATAACGTAGTATAGCGTGCATGTATATTGATCAAACTAGCCTGATAGATCTCCTCCCCCAGCGAACTACTTAATAATCTCACTTGGATATCGCTTTCCTGATCCTCAATAATCGTAAGGACATTAAAGTACAGAAATTTGAAATTTTCGTGATATCAAGTTTTCAGGTGACTAGTCATCGGTACTTCATGTTACCTAAAAACGACTTCTCCATCTCTGCCACGGTCCTACTTGCATCATCACTGGTCATACCTTATTTCTAGTGAGTTCTTTTTTTTAACGGGTATGTCTTAAGGCAGGGAGTCATTCTGAAATTTGGACAAAAAAAAGTAAATGACCTAGACCTAAGATACGGACTTTGAAAATGTTGACCTTTGCTACTTTCATGATACTAGTCCTAGCACACAGTATACTAGGTTTTATCACCATAGCCTCCATTATACTAGGCTAGGGAAGAAGCTAAGACGATATGTCGGTACAATCAAGAGTGATATATCTATAGAGACATATCCATGATTTAATGTCTTTCCCATCAGGAAGATTCACCAGTTATTTTCTCCTCGGTAATGTTCATTATTGCTCTTCAAATCAGTTCAATATTACAGGAACACACCAAGAAAGTTTTAAAATCTCAAGTTTAAGTATCTTCCTCAGAATGCCGTCATGAATAACTCATTTACGTTGTTGTGTCCGCGATTGAAGAAAATCATAAAGGAAATCAACTTACGTGTAAATTATCCGTAACGGTCGCTAAACGTTGATAGTCCACGGTACCGTGAAGGCGCATTAAATCCGTCATAAAACCGACTTCCTCGACCGATTCGTCAACCTTGCGTAGCTGATCCGTGAAATCCTTCCACAACTCCATTTGCACGCGCAGTAGGTTGAGTAACGACTTGCATCGCGTTTCCAAATCTTCGTATTTGTTTTTGATCAGCGTCACGTTGCGTTCTATAATTGGTAACGACACGACCACGGTCATGCAGCGCGGGGGATTGTGGAACATTTGGTATAGTGTCGCGATCGTATCCGAAATTGTTTCAAGCTCGTCGTCGAGTACCTATAAAAATATAGGTTACGGATTACGAGCGCGTCTTACGCTGGGGAATTAAGAGGATGAGCATGAATACCTCGCAACTATTTGAAGCCTGGATCACGTCATCTTGCCAAAGGTTCAAGGCGCTTTCATACTGGGCGAGGGCGGTATTGGATCGCGAGAGTTCTCGATTAACTTGACGTATTTTTTCGTTGATTTCGCCGATATAGTACTCGAAGGTTAACGCATTTTCTGCTTCTTTGTCGATTTTGCATTTCATCTTCCGCATTTGCTGGATAAGAGCTTTGATTCTGGCGGATTCGGATTCTGTCTTGGGTTTGGACGAGGTCAACTTTTCTTTTGACTGCTGAAGAGCTTTCTGTATGGCCTGTAAAATCGAAGAAAAATTTCACGATTGAAGGAAAAGGTCTACAAGCTTACATTCATTATAACCTTTAGTAGAGATAGAGGAAAACTGGGGACATCTCCCCTTTTTGACATAGTTCATGTTTTTACTCTGACCTCTCTTCTCACCTGCCTGAATTAGAAAATTTGAGTGCGTGCGGATGACCTTGAGACTAATTTCCCCTCCCCCTCCGTTTGCGAGTGTTCCCTTTTTATACCAAGTATATATTAGGTCTAGGCTTCCCCTCAAACACTATTTTGTTCTATGCAGTAAATACTAGCTTTACACCAGGTCCAGGCTCTAATAATCCTGTATACAGTATCCCTTCTCTTACTTTATGATAAACTATGACAGGCCACCCTCCAAACATAACCTCATCAGCTAGTGATGAAGGGACATTTATTACATGATCCGAGTTAAGCTATAGCCGAATGGGTCAACATATTTGTAAATACTTCCTTCTTTATGTATTATGTAATATTTGTTTAAAATATAGATCTAAGATCAAAATTTTTTAGAGTCTACCTCTGACATCACAAACTTCTGTTTCATATGCGATAATTTCAAAGTCACGCAATTTGAAGACCTTTCTGTCAAAAGGGCGTCCGTCGCATATGAAATACATTGAGCGGACGCCCTTTTGACAGAAAGGTCTTCAATTACGACACACACAAAGAATATAGTTTCTGCCAATTATACGATTGTGAACCATAAACTGCAGCGGATCTGCAAACAGTGATGCTAAGTTTAAGTCAATATTAACTTAATTTAAGCTTTAAGCCAATCTTCTACCCGATTTTAAGGCAGCTAACTTCACTAATTTTAGCCAACAGCTAATTAAGCATTGACTGGCCATTGGTTTAATTAGCTAATCGGGAAATCAGTAATCAGTCATTCAGCAGTCAGCACACAGCGCTTACTGGGTACCTAGTAAATATATAATCAATCATTGATCAGGAGAAATTACTCAAATTAGTAGTATCATGGAACGTTAATCAATATTCATAACACCCTTTCCAGTGATTTATAGTTACGTATATTATTTTGAATTAGTATAGCACCTATCTAAGTTGGTAACAATAGTGATACTTTCTTGAAAGCTTCCAAATTTTCCAATTGCAGTTCAAACATTGAGAAAAAGTGGAATAAGTTCCTTTTCTTCAAATAATTTGCAGTTCAAACGGATTAAAATAATAGCGTTCAAAGTTTCAGGACTCATTAAAAATAAAAGAAATATACAAAAACAATCTTTCTACGTTGACCTCGGTAATAAGAATTTGGTAGTAGGACTGAGGCAATTTTGCACAAATTTCTTATCTGTATACTTCCGTTCATTTTTTTGCCAAAATCGCTCAAGTATCTACATTTGTCGCAATT
This sequence comes from Aspidiotus rigidus, assembly GCA_035079385.1. Lineage (NCBI taxonomy): Eukaryota > Metazoa > Arthropoda > Insecta > Hemiptera > Diaspididae > Aspidiotus > Aspidiotus rigidus. The sequence goes on from JAVHKY010000030.1 coordinate 5,643,096, forward strand.
GGTAGTCTCTCTTTTTGAAACTCTTGAACTTCTGCTAGAAAAGCGTCAATTTCGGATTCGCGGCTTCTATACTCAAAAGAATCTTTGACTTTGAGCTTAGGAAGACTTTCTTCAAACAAATTTTAGAACTCATCTTTGTCTTTGTCATCATTGTTTAGGTTAGTTTTTACTTTTCTGACCGATATTATTTTGGTCATAGAATAACGGTCATAACTGTTACTAAACTATTGATCTATTTTCTGGAACAGTTATTGTTGAATCAATCAATCGGTCAAGACCGATATTTCTTTTTTGATTACGGTTATTACAATTAAAAAAATGTAAAACCCCAAGTTAGCCCTAATTCTAGGCGTTCCAAGATCTAAGAACGTAACAACGCAATCAAAAATTTTAGAGCTTCTATTAATTGGTAAAAATTGCAGTTTGATGGATAAGAGAAAAAATTGGGCAGATTATTCCTTCCAATAATCAAAAAAATCTGGGAAGATGCTTCGACCGCAATAACCATTGACCGTTCAAAAAATTTTGGTGATTGCAATTACAAGCCCTGGTTCAGCCATGATAGCCAGAGTCTGATTTTCAATTTACCTTCCGATCGAGTGCAAAATATCCCGTATTTTCCAAAACATTGAACATAATGACATTGAGTTTTGGAGCAGGTTCACATTAATAAACACTGTACTTGGAATCTACAGTTAATTTTATACTGAATTTATATTATAAGAAGCAAATAAGCCATTAGCCAATGATACGCAAGTATTGGCTTTTGGCTTGAGCAGCCATTGAAAATTGAAATAGAGGAAAGCCAATTATTAAACCAGCCAATGAAACCAAAAGGCTTAAAAGTTTAAGATAAGTTGGAGCCAAAATTGAATAGCTGTGCATCCCTGTCTGCAAACAAAATTATAACAATCTGCAGGAAAGGGTTTTCTGCAAATGAAAGATTTATTCTTCTCTTACCTAATTGTTTTTAGGTATTTCATTTGGGACCTATTTGCTTACATTATTCTTTGTGATCCCACTTTGAATCATCAAGTAAATTATACACTAGCGAAGTTTCACAAGCGCTGTGTGATTGTGGTTATAATTGTGGTATAGATAAAATAATTTGTACAAAGATGAGAGAAAGTTAGCGCCCGAACGCAACAATTCGACGTGTTTTGGAAGAAAAGGAACATAAGGAAGACGTCATGTTTTTTTCACTCGTCAAGCCACGAGTCAACACACACAGGCAGTTATTTCTCTTTTCCCTCGGAGACACGTCGAGATTGTTGCGTTTGAGCGCCGAGTTTCTTTGTACAACCAACGACCGTGGTGTCGCGTCGCAACTCGTCACACGTCGCGTAGGCTGACGACGCACGTGGGCTCGGTCAGCTGATCAGCAAAGAACATTGATAATGAAAATGAAACTAACACTCGATTCAAAGCACTCGAATCATTACGTAGATTTTCTTGGAACGGTTTCAATTTTAGGCGACATTGCACTTCATTTTCTTTTTCGCTAGAAGATTGCAAATGGCTATTCCTAGACTCAGCGTTGTCGATCCAGGATCGTATTCGAACCAAGGTTAGAAAGTTGAGCGTCCTAACTAGTCCATAGAATTAAAATCGCTTCAGCTTTATTAATCCCTGAAATTGAAATCGAATCGACCTCATCTTCCGTTATTTTTTACAGAGGAAATTTCCGTGATACACATGGATATTCATTTCGATGTTAATTTTCTATCGACAACGTTCTCAGGTTTCGTTGTGTTGACAGCTTGCATCAAATCTAAAACCTGTAACGAGTTGGTAAGAATATTACCGCGGTAGAATATTCTATGAAAAATTCCCTCGGAACTACCGTTCTTTTCTAGATTCTAGACACTCGTGATTTGAACATATTGAAAGTGTACAACGAAGTCGACAAATCGGAACTTCCTTTCACTGTCGATAACCCGATTCACACGTTCGGAAGTAAATTAAGCATTCAGTTACCGAAAGCAACGTCTGAAAAGTATTTACTCTTAATTCTAGAGTTCATATCTCTTTTAAGTGAACTGAAAGTAATTGCGTTCCTGAATAATTTTCTTTTCAGGTTGTTGATTAAAATCGAATATGAAACCAGCTCTAAATCAACTGCACTACAGTGGTTATCGCCTGAACAAACAGCTGGTGGTAAACACCCGTATGTTTTCAGCCAATGTCAGGTAAATCCAGAATTTTTTTTGACGCCTAATTTGCGAAGCCCCCCCCCCTCGCTCTCAAAAATTGATCTGTTTATTAGTTCGAGAATCCACTGAACTCTAGAATTTTCTTAAGTGAGATTCATAGTGCTCCAAGTACTTTTGAAGCTGAGAAATTAGATGAATACTATCAGCTTCTCGCTAAATCGCCTATCCCGTTTAATGTGCCTTTATAGATCAATCTTATTATTATGTGGTTATCGTACTATTGCAGGCGAAACTTTATTATTTGTTAGCGTATAATTATAGTTGAAGCCTTGCTTATGTTTAGCCAGACCATTGTAGATCGGTCGTTCCATGTCAAGATTCTTCCGGTGTTAAGGGTACTTACAATGCTACTGTAAGTTTGATATCAGCCAATTTTTCTTCATTTTCAGAACCAATCAAACCGTATTTTATGAATTATAACCGATTGCAGGTGACCGTTCCTAAAGAATTCACCGTAGTGATGAGTGCAATCAAGAGCAAGGAACTAGTTCTTGAGGAAAACGGAAAAAAAACTTTCCATTTCACACAATTAGTACCTGTATCGGCGTATTTAATTGCGATAGCTGTTGGAAACCTGGAAAGTAGAAGAATCGGACCGCGATCTCATGTTTGGGGCGAACCAGAAATCATCGAAAAAGCTAAATATGAATTCGCAGATGTAATTATTTGTATAACAATCAGTTATTATCCTAAATCTAAAAAGAGTTACTGTACTATTCAAATTTTTTACAGACCGATAAGTTTCTTCAAATTGCCGAAGATATTTGTGGACCTTACGTTTGGAGTGTTTATGATATTCTAGTTTTACCTCCATCTTTTCTGTTCGGTGGTATGGAAAATCCTAGTTTAACCTTTCTCACCCCAACATTACTTGTAAGTGTACGAACAACTTCTGTCTTAATTTTTTTCCCCATTCGATGTACACTGCTCGATTCTTATAAATTAGGTTGGTGATCGAAGTTTAGTGGGCGTAGTCGCCCACGAAATATCGCACAGTTGGACGGGGAATCTAGTTTCTGTGAAGAACTTTGAACACTTCTGGTTGAATGAAGGCTTTACAACCTTCATGGAACGAAAAATTCGAGGAAGAGTTGATGGTGAACAGTATCGCCATTTAAGTGCAATTGGAGGACTTAAAGGTTTACGTCAGGCCGTAAGTCTCCAGAAAACTGAATTTATTGGAATGTAATGAATAAGAAAAGTGAATGTGTCTTTCCTTCGACAGGTGGATACGCTCGGGGAAAATAATCCGTTGACGAAATTAGTAGTCGATTTAACCGGAGTCGATCCCGGTGACGCATTTTCAAGGTGCCCTTACGAAAAAGGCCACACTTTTTTATTTTATCTGGAAAACTTATTAGGAGGTTCAGGTACTCAATAAACTACGAGTGTATTTTTTACTTGAATTTTTGATTTTGCGAAACTAGAAAATTTCAACTCTGATATTTGATTCTGCTCTTAAGACGAAATTTTTCATTTTTTTCGTGCAAGGAAATAATAATTACAAAAGATTGATATTTTTAATTTTTATTAGAATGGTCTAATTACTTACGTACTATCAAGAAAACTTCAACTTTTGTAATCGATGACGAACTTTTCTATTTTGTAGAAAAATTTGAATCATTCCTTCGCTCTTATTTCGAACAATTCAAATACCAGTCAATCACAACGGAAGATTTTAAAAAATATCTCTTAACGTACTTCGAAGATAATGAAGATGTGAAATCTATCGATTGGGATTTATGGCTCTACAGCACCGGTATGCCACCCATCATTCCTGAGTAAGTTATTCTTAGATGTGAATTAGAAACGCGACATATTTGTAGTTTTAAAAAATAGTTTGAAATTCGTTCTAGCTATGATACGAGCTTACAGGAAGTTTGTGATAAACTAGCTACCCGTTGGCTGCTGTGGAACGGCGAAAAACCTTGCCCGTTCTCCACTGACGATATAGCAGATCTACTTCCGAGTCAAATAGAAGAATTCTGCTCCATTTTAGTCGAAAAAACCCCGATATCAGTGACTAGTTTGAAAAAAATGAACGAGATATATAACATGAATGAGATTAAAAATCCAGACATTAGGTTCAGGTTTGTTAGAAGATCATATTCTTATCGTGCAAGTTTGTAACTTTGAAAACGAATCAATTATAGGTAATTTTTGTTTGTGAATTTTAGTTGGTTTTGTATTGGACTTCGGTCTCACTGGGACGAAATAATTGATAAAGCTCTGGAATTTGGGATCGCCCAAGGTCGTATAAAATACTGTCGACCTATTTTCAGGTAACATTATTTTGTGTCTTTATTTGTAATGTTTTTGCTGATTTCAAAAGTAACAACTACCGTATCGCTCTTTTGAATTATTAGCTAAGAAAGCTAATTTAAATGATGGGAGTGTGAAAGACTTAATTTTTTTCTATCTTGATTCCTTTATTTTGAAAGATGAAATATTATAATAATAATCTGTAGAAGTAATTTTGAATGATACGTTTTTCAATTTATTTCATAAAACTAAGTTAGGTATTATTTTTTTCAGAAACTTATTTGCTTGGGAAAAAACGAGAGATAAAGCGTACGAATTTTTCAAGAAGAACCAATCAAAATTCATGCATGCTTTAGTTCGTAGTTTAGAGAAAGATTACGAGGATACCGCGAAAAAACCTGAACTTTCGTGAACTACAAATATATAGTGATATAACCGCTCATATGAATAGAACAATTCTGAATCATGCACTGTTTCTTAAAAACTTTTAATACGATTACCGACTCGATTATTATTATTATCGTAGTACAAGGGTTGAAGTTTCTTTTGTCAAACACATGAAACAATTGATCTTCTCTCGTTCTCCATGTAAATAATTCATCTTTAATAGTAATGATTTTCTTTTTTATTTTATTACCGAAACTAAAATTGAAAAATGTATTATTCTTTACTAAAGCCGGGACTTGAACATCAGTTTGAAATACTAATCGATAATTTGATTTATCGACGTTCGATTTCGTAAGGTTGCACTGTACACTTGGACTACTGCTCAACATCGATGCTTAGAGGCGTCTTCTACTCGGAAGATTCACAATTGTATACTTTGTACATTTTGTACTATACATGAGCTAATAGAACAGACCATTATCATGACGTGGTAATGGATGCGTCATAGCCGTCGTTACATACTTATACAGGCTGGAATATTTTGAAATTAGGGTAATAACTACGGGAAATCTTTTTTGATCAGAGTGGAGAAAAAATAAATTGAAGTAGAACAATTTCAAATTTTTAGAGAATTCTTTCAAAAGAATTGTCATTGTGAAACACAGCGCAATTATTGTTCAAAGAAGTAATGTTACTTACAATACTTCACTCTGCTCCCATCAGTCTCACATACTTTCAATTTTTGACAAGTTAATTTGGGCAAACCTCTCGTTTATTTTTTTGGGGTGAAAAAAAAAAACTGTTTTCATGGTATGAACTCATCTTACACACATCCGTATTTTTCCTACTGAAATTCATTATCTTTTTGGAGGGAAATTAATAAGACAAAACCTGCAGACTCTTCCTTTGTTAATTAGATAATTATTTGAAGTAAAAAAAGAAAAATGTATTTTTGTATTCTTGCTCGTATTCTTTTTCTCGAAATTCACAAATGATATTAGATTCATACTTTCTCCTTGTGGTCAAGTTCATAATTATAAAAGGAATGGAAAAGTTTGTTAATTTTTTTTCTAGCACTATCAACCGCCCTTTCACACAATGTCGAATTTCACTCGAACCTAGTTCGTTCGTTTCAGGCCATAATCCTTAGAGATTCCCATTAAGTCTCGAACCAGGTTACAAAGATTGGTTTCTAAATTTTGATTCAACTATTCAAAAGTAATTAATTACTTACTATTCTCATAGTTTGATAACTTTCTGAGACAGTCTCTATGTAACGAGCATTAGAAAAATGCATTTGAAGAATGAGAAGAAAATTACCTGAATATTATTCGAGTAAAGATGAAACTGCTCTTCATTTTCGATGGTATCAGGTAGATCATCTATCGCTACGCTAACAGTTTGAAAGAAGGATGGAAGATCATCGATCGTCATATTGGAAGTCTCGAATGCTTGGTTCTGCAACTCTTGAAACTGACACGCCAATTTCTGCCACCTTTCTTGAAACTCTTCCAAACTTGCTTTCTCCACATCCCCGTCAACTAGTTTCAGCGTACGCTCGGCGATATCAAAATGCTCACACGAAGCGTCCTTCATTTTACTGTAGACTTCAAATTCAGCTTGTAATCCCTAAAAAATAAAATCATGGTCAAATAAAGTACTCATTCGTGAACATTTTTGTCCTTATCATGACAACTTCTGGCCGATTTTCAATGATTATGAAGAATTTTTTCGAGGAGGAAATCTCGGGAGGTGCTCTGATTGTTGGGTGATCACAATTGTTAACGATGAGCTTTTGTATGAGCCTTTCAGGGCTTGTAAGTTGCTAATCAAACGCAGACACGAGTCTTGAGGGGGACAGAGTGAGATGAGAGCGGCTTACAATTTCGATGGAATTGAAAATGAGTGCTAATTTCTTGAAATTCGTCGAAGAATAGTGTTTCTGAATTAAAAGTGATGTGAAAGTATTTAAAGAGAGTGAATATGAGCTTCTCAGGACATTAAGTGGAATGTAGGGAGCAACAAAGTGAAGGAGAAGGAAAAATATGCTGTTATTTCGCAATTCAATTTTCGATCATTGCAACTTTACAAGTAATGCATCGCAATTAACATTGATCATTATACATATATTTACCCATAATTTCTTCATATCCATTTCTGATTCGAGGTCTTTCATTAGGAATTCAGTTTCGCAAATCCAAGTGATAACTTTTCCTTTCTTCGTTTCAAATTGAGTAAAATTTTCTTCAAACAATTGCAATGCATTCAGATGATTATTCACATCATTATACACTTGTACAGCCTGTTCTTTGTACTTATCATATCCACATTCGAGCTCCGGCGACGTGATAATCTTACGTAATCCATGCGCTGAATCCGTAAGCTGTGATATTCTCGCCATATTCTGGTATACGTCAACAGCCAAAGACTAGAAAAAATATTATGTACAACATTAGAGTTTTCACGCAATTCAAACTTGAAACATTTTTCAAAAAATAAAATACCAACCCGAAGACGATCTATGCGCTGGGGATAATCATTAGAGGTCGTGGTCTTTAAGTCGGGGAATTGATTTTGAAGTACTTCCAAACGACCACTCTCGTCCGCCATACCTTCATTAATCGAGGCCCATTTAGATACAGCTAAGGCCATTTGCTGCGAGAATACTTTTGCCCTTTCTAGAACGTCCGATGCTCGCTCAACCGACTGTGAATGTGCTTCGAGGTATTTTTGACAAGTTCCATCATTCACATGTCCTTCTGAAGATTCGAGAATGGTTTTGCAATGATTAAGATCGATGAAAAATCTATGGCGACTTCGCATATCCTCCTGGAATGAGAAAAAAATTCGTTGAAAGATATTCAGCCACTTTCAGGTCCTGGTAAATAATTTGTCTCCTCTCTGAAGCCTTGGGAAGAATGGGGGAAAACTACCCCGTTGACTCTCAGTGCAGCCCCGTTGATTCCCGTTTTTTTCCCAGTTGAAGCCTTTTGGGTCCCCGGGCTCAAGGGGCTTCAACAGGACAAACCTGAAGCCCTTTGAAACCCCAGCCTTCTTTAATTCCCATTTGAAGGCCTGTTTTCCCTTTTGAATCCCCGAAGTCCTTTGTTTTCGAGAGCTTCAAGTGGGGACAATGATGTCAATTTAGTAACGAGATACCTGTAAATGTGTCAACGAGCACACACTGATCGGTAATACCAATAGTTCCTCAGCAATATCCATAATCTGTACAAAGTCATCTAAAATTTTCTCGTATTCTTTAACCAGGCTCATATTTTGCAGCAGTTTAACGCGTTCATCATTGATGTTGCTCTGAATATGTTTCAATCTTTGGTACGCGGTATGAGCTGCGTCAGGAACGCTGTATTGTGGTGCACTAATAAGAACTTCTTCAGCAATTGACATTGCTTCCAGCAAACGAGTTGTCAAATCTTCTCTTGTGTTATCAAACTTTTCCAATATATCGAGTCTTTCCTGCAAAACCACATACATTAACAAATGAATTCAACATTAATGAATAATTATCAACTTATTAGGAGACATGATGCCTTACTTGCAGAGAACCCTCAGAATTATCCACCATTTTTTGCAAGTCCATTTCCAAATCCAAAACTAACTGATCGACCTCGAGAATCTGCTCCATTAAGTGTTTCCACTGATTTATAATGTTAGCTAGACGATCATGATTGAGTTGGTGTATTTCATCAATGCAGGAAGACTGATTTTTCAACATCTGACACAATATCCTGCAATTTTCTGCGTCTCCTTGAGGTAAATCACAAGCAATTTTATCAGACAAAGAAAGTAAAGGCTGCAAACAACTTTCATCAATTTCAACCTGTGCTGCCTTTACGGCGTTAAGCTTTCCAATTTGTTCTTCTGGAGTTATAAAATGAGTAGATTGTTGGAGTAGGAATATTTGTTTTTTCAAGTTTTCCAATAAAACAGAAATGCCTTCAGCGCATTCCACAAACTTGGATCCATCCAAACTTTTGTAGGGTGTCATCTTTTTAATCATCTGGGTCACTGTTTTCACATCTCCCACGGCAGCTTCTGGTTCTTGAAATGATAAATTGCAAAATGCATTGTCATAGTGAATACGTTTATTGATTCGGTCGCACGCGTCCGCCCAAATATCTCCGGGGACTGTGGATTCCATTTCTTCCTCAATAGCAGGAACTACAGTTTCTTCAACTGCCAATGGTTCAGTTAGTTCTGTAAATGATGTGGTATCAGAGCGTCGTCTGATTTTCTTCTTATGCGACTTGTCCTTAGTTCCTATTGCTTTATCACACTTTTCTACTTTCGACAAGTCTGGGTCTGGAACTTGACTTTCTTGATCCGCAGTTGTTTTTTCAAATTGTACTCCTTTGTTCAACCGACGTGTTTCAGTCTTAGCAATATCGTCCTCACCAATTGAATCAATTTGATCGGTTTTGTCTTCAGCTTGCAGATTTTTAGACATTGTTTCAACCAAAGAAACTTCAACTGATGTAATTATTGGCTCAACAGCAACACCGATATCCTGACTGATAGGTTCAATAACAGATTTTATCTTTGATTTTGGAGAATTTTGCAAACCAAAATCATCGATAGAATAATCTTGATTCTTTGGTGAATCTGTGCTTTGCAATTGTTTGTATGCCATTTCTTCTTCAAGGTTTCCAATGGTCACTACTTCTGGCGCTCTCACAGCCTCATTTTGATCAGGTTCAACACATGTAGGTTTATTTTGATTAGGAACTTCTGGAATATTGTCAATAACAATAGTGTCTAAAGCAGTAAGATTTGGAGATTGGATATTTTCTTGGTCCAGTGTAACACCCTTATCTTCTTCAGCAGAAGGATCAATACTTGTAGTTATTTGAGATGGATCATCACGGGTGTCGAGATCAGATTCAAGAAATGTGAATGTACCTTGTCGAGTAAGTCGACTCTTTGGTGGCGAAGAATCTCCTAAAATAAGCGTACCGAGTTTTTGAGGTGATTCAAAGTTTAATGGGGAAATCGGTTGAGTGGAAGTGCTTGGAACAGAGGAACCAGCTAGATCATGGGATACAATAGGATCAAATGTGGAGTCAAGAGAAGGACGAAGTAGTTGATCAGAATCCCTTTCAAGCTTTTCTGGAGGGGCATCGTCGATAACAGTAAAAGTATCCCGCCGAATAAGTTTTGCACTCTGTTTAGAAAATTCAACCTTTTTCACAATGTTTTCATCTGCACACAAGGTAGCGTGCGGTATATCCACTACGCTAGACTGAATTCTGTCTGGTGAAATGGGTTCAAGGTCAGATAACTTCACATGGGTTTTAGTATCATGTACAGGGGTGGGATCTCTCGCAACTCGAACATCCATCAGTTCTACAATTGGGACTTCAATATCATCTATATTAGAAAGAGTAGACGTTGAAGGATCTTCGTTGAATGTTGACAAGTCTTCAGAACAATCAGTCGACAAATCTTCAACGTTTGAAGTTTGTACTCCAGCATTTTCAAAGAGCGATATTGGATCTTTCAAGGATGTCTGTATTTCTTTGTTGCTCAGAGAATCACCGGCAGTTTGCACTTCTTTAGAAGACATTTCAGCAAATTCGGGAACTGTTGGCGAAGGTTTCACCTACAAAATGAGATCTACGTTAAGGAAATTTTCAAAAGTAGAGGTGCGTTCAATCAAAAAGGTGTGCAGAATTACAATGCTGTGGCGTTAACATTCAACACTACAGAAAAACTGATTTTATTTACAAAGGAGTCTTCATGAAGATGCAGAAATTTATCAAGGATCTCTGAAGTAGATACTTCAAATTAGGAGGGGAATTACTAAAAAAAAGTATACTTGAGGAAGGAGCATCAATAAGGAATGATAGACATGAGAGGAAGGCAAGTCACTTTTCCTACTATTAGTACTTCAGGCTCTTCAGATGTGCTCATTAATACAGACCTTAAGTGGCGTTCTTTTTTTCTGATACAATGAGTTATCAACGGAATTTCAACCCTCGACAACCCCATAATTTTTACAGATTACGAGCCATCGTCTCAGCGGAGGACCAGAGATATCTGTGCTTATCAAGTCCATCGGCTCAGTTAACTTCCCCTTCTGTCCTTTAGTTGAGATCTTTCCAAATTTTCTTTCTTTGTATCAAAATTTTCTCAAGTCCCTTAAACAAGTTGGTCATCACTCCTGCGAAATTTTATAGAGTCCCCTGATGACGCCATGTCTCTCCTCCAACATAGAAGCCTCCAAACGGAGGCGGAATATTCTTTCAGGATATGCTCTCAACAAAAGTGATGGTCGGTCAACCGTAGAGATAGGGGCGAGGAAAGACGGGGTTCAAATAATGTCATGGATTTCAAGAATGAAGAACACAAATCTGTTTTGCGAGATGAGAGGAATAGAGGGCAGAGGGGAGCGGGGAGCGGGGAGTGAAGAAAATTTTGACAAAAATTTACGAGATTTTTTTTTCACTTATGGACAAAAGAATATTAATATTTCAAGCGATTTAGTGACATCTTGAATACGCCCCTCTTGCAATCTTTGTTCCTACAATTTCTGCTTTTCGCGCAACCAAAGTCGTTCAAATTAAGAAAGAAATGAAAGTTTTTAATTGTTTTGCTTTCCCACCCCCCATAGAGTAGAATTGAAGAATGTGAATCTAGTTGAAAATATATTACAATCCAATATTTTCCAACAAAGCGCAAACCATTAGCCAACGCCCTTAAATTTATAATTGCAAAAATATTTTGGAGTTGAAATTGAACAGTAGAAGTTTTGTATCTTATAAAGGGAGAAACACAAAATAAGGGTACAGCCGGGTTTGGGGCTGAATCGACACAAGAACCAAATTTCATATTTAGCATTAGGTGAATGTTTCTCAGTATAAAAAAGAATTTTTCGACAAGTTTCAGATATGACAAAAAATGTATTTATTCTTACAAAATTTGTATCTTAGACAGTTTTTATCCGATTTTCAAGTACTCTATCAATATGGGCGGGCATTTTTAACGCGCAAATTGTAGTAATTTTTTCAAGATTTTTTCATCGGTATTTTTTGTGGAAACAATTTTTTAGGTACATTTTAACGTTACCGCGCAGTATCCCACACAGAAATATCGATTTTTAGCGTTGTTCCACTTCTTGGAAAAATACCATTTTTTTTTCTTTGAGTAGATACGGATGTGGTACATTGGATATATTTTTTTTAGAATTGCACCTCTGCAAGGACTTGAGAACGAACGTTAAAATGTACGTAAAGAATTGTTTTCACAAAAAATACCAATGGAAAAATCTTGAAAAAATTACTACAATTTGCGCGTTAAAAATACCTGCAGCCTATATTGGTGAAGTACTTGAAAATCGGATGAAAATTGACGAAGATATGAATTTTGTAGGAATAAATACATTTTTTGTCATATGCCGTGATATTATGTGGCTAAAAATCTGAAACTTGGCAAAAAATCCTTTTTTATATTGTGAAACATTCTCCCAATGCTAAATATGAAATTTTGGCTCCGGGGTCGATTCAGCCCCACTGGCTAACCCTTTTGTTAATTTGTACAAACCACTAGGATTGGACCAATTTTATAATTTAGTGTGGAAAAAAGGAGTTATAACTATTCCTCTATTTGGATTTTACATATCTAAGAATCATTATACTGGTCTCATAAAAGTGAAAATTCTAAAAAATCAAATTGAATATTTCTATGACGTCAGTTCATATTGATCAATTTGACATTTTTTCTGAGTAGAACTACAATCAACATTTCAAAACTGCTCAGCATATCTAGTCCAACAAAGAAGCTCATTACTACTAATAACAAAAGAAAGTTCTCAAATTTACATAATCCTGATTGTAGCACAAAAAAAAAACAAAAGTCATTTCAAATTCACAAAAAAATAAATGTACTGCCTGCGTCAAATCACTAGCATACTACGCCTTAGGAGTGATCTCAAGATTTTGTGATAGGAAGAAATAAAGTAGAACAAGGGTTATAAAGATTTCAGGAAAATATAAGCAAGTGCATTTTGTACCATCACCATGACAACAAATAAGGCAAAATTAGTAAATGGAAAAAAGTACAAAGAAAAGAAAAGGAGGTATATTTATTCATTGATTTATTCTTGTACATTCACAGATTTTATGATATAAGAGTACATTTTTAAAGGAATACATTCATTTCACTCAAAAAAGTTGAATACAACACAAATCAGAATTGACCATAGTGTATGTTCCAGAAATACAATTCTAGAGGGATCCAATTCCCTGTGACGACATATTTGCAAACAAACGACAGTGATTTTGTTCAATTTGTACTAAGAACAGACCTGCCTGCTGCAGCTGTCTCCCTTCAAAAAGTAAACACTCTTTTTGAGTGTTATTTCCCATAAGGATCATGTAACGTTCACTAAAACGCAAATATTTCAAAAATAAAACAATTTGTTCAAAACAAGTGTTCTTGTTTGCCGTGTCTTGTTCTATGAAATATTTGTACAAACCTTTTACTTTGCATATTAAGATCATTCATTATTAACATATTGTTTATTTTTGAAATATTGACGTTTTTGCAAACGCTTTGTGATTCTTATGAGAATTAACACGCAAAAAGTTTGTTTACATCTTTGAAGGGAAACACCTGCAGCATCTAACCTGCTTAGTTCACGACTCATTTGAGCATATTTAATTCATTGACGTCACCAGGGAATTAGTCTCTCTATTCTTTATAATTAATGGCGGGTTTTGAGTATGATAACAAAAAAATTTTTATAACCGCTTGGACAAAATATAGGTAAAACTGAAGTGAATGACAAGACTTGTCACAATTTCTGAGCCAAAAATACATCATTTCTGGACAAGCCTACAGCAACGTAGTATTTTGTGCGCTTGTGGTAGCTTAGAGTTTACTAAAATTCACATTAAAATACCCCCTACATATTTGAATGAAATGAATAAGGATTCACCGTGGGATATAAAATAAAGATTAATTATTAAATATTGGTAACATTTATGAGGATACAGAGGTAATCAAGATCACAATTATACAATAAGAATACTGGTGACTAAAATTGATGAAATTTTATAAAGGATAAATGAAGGAAAAATAATAGATGAGTAGATTGTACATACAGTACCGAGTGCTGAAAGTATTGCTATGTTTTATGATAATTCAATATTGTTCAGTTCTCATAAAGTTGTTGCCTCCTTCAGTCGCCTACAAATAATTTCTAGGTACTAAGAAAACCATACTCACTAGCTGTTCTAAAAGACTTAGGAGAGAAATTTAGTATTGAGATAATTCATGTAAAATAAAGAGAAGAATCTAAACGTCAGACTTCACTGATTGGATAAGGACACCTTGAGACCTATCTAGCAAATTTTCAGTTAGGGCTGAAATTTAACCTAATTTGATTCTAATTCTTCCTCATAATTTGAAATCTTCCCTTCCCTCTTTCGTTGTGTAGTATCTAGCGAGTTTAAAATTCAAAAATAATAATATTTCACATTATTGCATCTAAATAGAAGATTTATCGCTTGCTATTAAGGACCTGTCAAAATCAGGTAGTGTTCTCAATATTACCTAGACTGCTTTTAATTCTATTATTTCCACTAGCTTTAGATTAGCCCCATTCTTCAACGAAAGACTTGAATTTTTTAATTTTGCCTAATCTCAAATTACTTATTACAATTTTTCCCATCATTTGTGCCATTGTATTTGAATTTATTTTGGAACAGCTTACTTTTTAGATAGCAATACGTGTACAATCTAGTAGATAAGAGACAGGAGGTTGATGCCAGCGTAGTATGCAATAGTTGTGGTACGTGCATGCATTTGTTGAAGATCATCTGAGAGAGGGAAGGACAAATCATAAGCCTAAATCTACAAGGTAAGCATCCATTTGGAAGAAACTAAAAGAAAACGAAACTAAACGCAGCAATATATACACCATAAAATCCCAATCACCATTAAATAAAGACGAAATAATAAGAAAAAAATAAAAAGCAAAAATAGCTTAGAAAGTGTAGATACAGTAATATATGAATTATGAGACATGAAGCACGTGATTTACATTCTATTTCTTTTTTCTATGGAGGTGCGAAATTTTTAAAGCTACCTGAATAGCCTGACGTTTCTCTTCGATTACGCATTTCAGCTGGTCTACCTTCGTAGCAAGATCTTCAAGGGTGTCGAACATGCTTTTAACACTAACGTCATTGTCGCCGGATCTTAGATATGTGTTGCAAACGCAGGAACATCGCTGAAGCTTGCTGGCGTGGCTTTTCAGCTCCTGCGATAATATCTGTATGGGTAAAATGTAGAAGCACAACGCATATTCAATGTCTACATACAATTGCAGTTTCATTGGAATGTGTTTGTATACAAATTCATACGTTATAAGATTCTTTCTCCTCTTTGGCGTTACTCAAATATATATCCTCGTCTGAAGCTAGCTTCAGTTCAACAGTTGTAATCCACGAACTGACTGTTGCAATTACCTCGGAGCATTTGAACAAATCTGCATTCCGCTGGTTCTGAGATTGTACTTTGCACTAAAATTATAACAATAATGAATGAGTACCAAATTTTGAATGTACTAATTATTGTATCAAAGAGTGAGGATTCATAATAAACAAACTTGATTCAAGTCTAACTGCAATGAAATGGACGATTTTAAGGTATAGATATTGGATTTGATATCACTAAGCTCGGACATGAGAGTATTGTATTCTTCAAAATCGCTCAAAACGGATAATTTGTCTTCCAAAGCTAAACCCGCGCGTTCTTGAACCTCCAAATTTTTCAAAATTTTCTGAAAAAAAGACACGGGTATACAAATTATTGAAAATTTCAATTGTTGTTTCGAGTACTTAATTCTTGTAGTTATACATAGGTTCTTTTTAAAGTTCAACAAATTATTTCTTTTTTTGCCTGCTCCAATCAACAGATTTGGGTGGTACGTTTATACATACTTTCCTCCAGACTTTGTCGGACTTTATTAAGACAGACGGAAATTTCGCCCTAGGGACATAATTTTATAAAAGCATTTTAGGAGACCTTTGGAACTATTCTCCTGAATTATTGGTGTCATCCGCATAAGATACAGAACGCTTTCCATTCTTTTATCCTGTAGAAAGTTTTCTTTCTTTTAGTAAAATTGTGGTTTATTTCAGTCAAGCTTTACCCTCGTTTATTAAGGCACCACCCATTTCTTAAACCAGACTTCATTTTGATGGTATTTGGTTTGAAATGCAGTTTTAGATGCTGTCTTAGCTACATTAACCAGTTCTTTCACTTTCTTTTCTTTTCTTGTTTCCATCAGGAAAACTGTTGAAAAAATATATATTTGCTTTCTTTCGGAGTTTTCCCCAATTTTTTGACCTTGGGACACTAACAAGTGTTAACTTTTCAGCTTCTTCATACTGTGTATACATGAGATAGCTGGTGACATATTGAGAAAAGTTTGACTTTTGAGCACACACAATTAATAGTAACACCTACACGTATATTCAATTGACTCGAGTGATAAATTCTTAATTCCTCCAATAATTAACAGAGGGGTAATGATTAATTATTAAAAACAGAAAATTAATTGAATTAATTCATTCAATGAAACAGACTTTGCAGAATGCAAATAAAATAAGGTGCAAGCCCTACCTGCAGAGTTTCATCATTCTGATTGGAAGTATTTGTATCTGATGCTTGCTTGAGGTCTGCAACTTCTTCCTTGATCTGAAATTACAAATAGTAGGTAATTAGGGTAATTTTTCAATTGAGTATGTTGAAATTTACCACTCTTTTCATGA
The DNA here is from genome assembly GCA_035079385.1 of Aspidiotus rigidus. Taxonomy (NCBI): domain Eukaryota; kingdom Metazoa; phylum Arthropoda; class Insecta; order Hemiptera; family Diaspididae; genus Aspidiotus; species Aspidiotus rigidus. Next base: position 5,659,753 of record JAVHKY010000030.1, read on the forward strand.
GACTGTTCTCATCATTTTCTATTATTTAAGCAGTCAGAAATTCGGATAGAAATTTTAAGCCAAGATTTCAAGAAGAAATACTTTGTGGTAAATCACGTGTTCAGTGATGAAATTGAGACTTATTTGATCTAATTTTGGTTCTTCAAATTTCTGCAGAAAAAGTATCCATATATAATATACTTACATTTCTTTTTAATGACCTAATATTCTATACCTCATGATATTGAGAGGTGTACAACCAAATTGTTCAATTCGGACTTGACAGGGCAAGGGTGCTCTAGCGTCGCCACCTTGCTTGCATCCTACAGTTGATAAGAACAACCAATAGCATTACTTCAAAATAACGTCCGCTAGATGTCAGCCACTCCGCTGTCAAGTCCAAATATAACCTGAATCACATAATAGTAATACTCAACAGTTGACAGACCACCTCAAAGTCTGAACCAGAGGTATTGACTGAATTATTCTACTTGATAAGAGTTCAATTAGCCATTTAGCCCACAAAAAATCACTGAAGGACCAAACTGATAATCAAAAATCATGTTTCTGATTCAACCTACAATGATGAAGATTTGTTGCTCTTTCACTCAGAAGTATTAGAAAAAATCAAATGCACTATACCAGTATGTTGAAATTTCAATTTTATGTCGTCATATTTGCTAATTACTATTTTTAGAACCCTTCTTTCTGAGGCCAAACATTACAGATTCCGAAATTTTGTAACATCAGTTGAAGCCGAAACCATTAATTCATTATTATACAAATTAGTAGCAGCAAAGTAATACAGCCAAAAATCTTATCTTCAGCTTTTGGCTTAAACTTTCAACCTTAGAAAATTCAGCTTTTAGATTTTACAAATTTTAGCTGGATTTTGACTCAATTCAGCTAATTTTTAGTCAACCAGGAAAAACATGAGTTCAGATACAGCAATTAGGAGAATCAGGGCTTCGTCATACTTGCGGAAGATACCTATTCTCTAGTTTGTATTCATCAGGCTTTTATGCTGAAAGGCTTCAACAGCTAAACTGAGCCAAAACCACTTTCGAGAGCGGGTAAAATGGACAACCATTTTGTTTGTAACTTAATTTTTAGCTGACGGTTTTGACTGTATTTTTAGTAAACAAAAACCCGACCGCGTGGGTACCGGCTCCGCGTGATTTTTCTATCATAATTGAGACTGAGCCACTAGCCGCGCCGTCGAGTGTTTGTTTATCAAAAATAAAGTCAGTAGAGAAACTATCAGCTAAAAAGTAAGCTACAAACAAAATAGATGTCCATTTTACCTGCTCTCGAGCTCCTTAGAACCGCAAGGGTATTGGAGGCATTATTTTTTTTGGAGACCTCCGACTCCGGAATAAATACAGAAAATGACCCTCTGACTTCGGTTGCCTCCAGTGGAATCGTTTGGAGGCGCCTCGTAATCCCCAAAGTGTGTCTCTGGAGGCACTGAAATTGGAGAAAAAGCCTATGGAGGCAGTTTCGGAGACGCTTTCAAAGACACCTCCGGAGTTACATAGCGTTGATCAGTGTGACCAGATGTAGCATGTTGGCCTGTCAGTGTTGCCAGATGACTCAGAAGGTGTATTCAGAACTTTGGTTTGTATTGGAACCGAGCAGCGCTAGCATCAAAGTGACTGAATGAGGTTTCAAGGAATAGGAAACTGTAAGAAGGGAAAGCCTTTGAAAGGGTCCTTGGAGGCACCTCCAAGCCTCCAAGTGGAAGCAAGGTACCTCCGGAGACAGAATGCTTCAGCCTCCAACAACTTGGTTTAAATCCTCACTATAGCACTCCGGATACACTTTGGAGGTAGCTCCAGATGCTTCCGGAGGGGTCCTCGAAGGCGCTTCCAAGCCTCCAGTGAGCTTTTAAAATTTCAGCTAGCCTCCGCCTCCAATACCCTTGAGGAACCGCCAAGGATAAGGAAATGGACCTTAGTGGCCAAAACTTACGGCTTCCTTAACAAATATGGGTTGAATTGGGTTTGGTATTGAGAATTCAAATCAAAATCTTGAAGATTCTTGAGTTTTCCAGAGTCTCTTGTATCATGGTGTTTTCTGAAGTCCCTTTCCTTCCTATCATATAATTATTATGGACTCGACAGTCGATATTTTTCCAAATCTTCCTCCTATCATTTATAGTTCAAGAGTCAACATTTTTCCAAGTTTCTGGGCAAATTTTTTGAAAAACGACTCAAAGAAAAGGTTTCCTATTAAAAATGGATTTTCCCTGATTTACACCACGTGAAAGAGCGTAAAAAATTATATACAGAACAATCACAAATAGAAAATGGACTGTTGACCCCCCGTATAAGGTCCTTTTCTCATCCTCGGTCACCAATCATTCTCACCTTTGTCAAGGGCCTAGAGAGTGGAGCAGTTGAACTTGAACACTGAGGCAGTGCATTTTTCTATTTTAAGAGAATAAGGAAAACTGAAAAAATGTCGCTCATTTTGGTTCCTGGCTTACAACGATTTAAATAAAGTTGGCTCGTAGGTTCTGATCAGTGTAAAAATTCAGCTGCATTTGGCTTTTGGCTTTCGACTTTCAGCTGGCTGCAATACTTTGAACGTCAGCAACAGACTTCAATGCAAAATTGCAGAGTCTCTTTTCACATAGAAGGGCCTACTACTTATGTACAATTTTTGTCAATTAATTCCTTGACCTAAACTGATATTCTGAAATGAATTATTTGATTATATGCCGTCGCGGTTTTGTGATTTCAATGATCAATTTGTTAATTCCAGAGTGACTCTTATCAGTTCACCAATTGTCATAATTATACTCAAAATATAAATCCACTCGGATAGAGATTGAACAAAATGGTTTTAACAGCACTTGTTTTGAATAATAAGTACCTAGGTAATTATATTTTTAAAGAGTAAAAAGCCTGAAAAATACTGGATTAAAATCCGACAAGCATGAAATTAGAATGAGCATTGAAGTAAATAAAATTCTTTCATGCATTGAGAAAAGGAAAAGTTCACGATCAACAAAGGTATAAAAAAGCTATTTTGATTAAATAAAAATAATGATGAGATCTTGGCAAAATCACAGATTTCATTCCAATCTACAGGTTGTAAAATAAAAACTACCGATCACCTTGGCATTCAATGTGCACTCTGATGAACAGAATTTCACTTTGAGAATCTACAATCACAATCTGAGAGAAATGTATACTTCTGGACAGGCTTAGAACCTATAAGCAATAACCTTGTAGTATACATGAAAAATGTAATCTCACAGTATATCCCATTTTGAATTGAGATGATATTACTGTATCAAACCAATGTGGTGGAACTTTTTCTCAATGCCCTCACCCCTCTTCTTATTGTTACACATATTTATAGTTCATAGAAGAGTTGCCACCCGCCGTAGTTTCACTGCAAATTTTGAATTGCACTAATAATTTTCAATACCCATTTTAATGCTGTCAATTGTGTTTGTATTATTGTTAGTTGAATGGGTATTTATGGAATTAGTTTGAAATACAAATTAATGAAAAGTTCAATCACCATTAACTCTGTTGTCTGGATTAGGAAAAGAAACACCCACACACTAAAAAAGGGATATCAAACCTTTTTCACGGCTGCTTCTTCCAAGGCAAGATTCCAGTTTGAATGGGAACCAGCATTGTGCATGAGATGTTGTTCATTCGCATCAGTCAATGGTACATCCATAAATTCCGAGCACGAAAATTTAGACCAATTTTTACTACCCTTCCTTTCGTCAAGATTTCTGATGTAACTATCTTCAGTATTACTTTCTCTCAGTTGTCCACTTTCTCGTTTAACACATTGTTGGCTATAGTTTGATTCAATTGTGAACCACGCTGAAGGGCGCCCCCAAATGTCACTTTTACTAGAATCCTCTTTGAACCACCTCTGCGAATTCCGGTCGTCTGTTTTTCTGTCCAAAGGAAATGAAATTACTTTTCCTTTGCCTTCAGTTAGGTCTCGCGGAAATTCGCGTACCACTTCACCACTAGGTTTCACATGGAACTGAGCCAAAGAATGTGATACCTGATCAACTATGGAAAAAGGCTCTTCCCATTTCATCACTGTCATTGATGGTCGAAGAGCTAGAACCTTGGAAAAATTGTCTTCAGTATTTTCCTTTTCAAACAGTTTATTTGGTGTTATGGAGGTTTGATCTTTTGAAGTTCCACAAATATGGGTTGACTTAGACTTGATTTTGGTGACTTGTTCACTTGGTTCAAAGCATGCAATGGCATTTATACTTTCATCACACCTACCAACTTTATCTTGGGTATTCTTTAGGATTACATCTTGAAAATTCATTAGTGGAAGATCCTTATGATCAAACTTTTCTTCATGATTTCCTGGTGCTATTGAAATATCATCTCTACACTCACCTGCTTTAGCTTGTAAACTGGGTGCAAGTGTATTTTCAACCTTTTTCAATTTTTTCTTCTTTTTAGACAAGTTATCCTGGGATGAATCAGTGGACTCAGGTAGAACTTCATTGTTTTTACAGAGTTCAGATTGTTGATTTGAAATTTTGTCATGATCTGAGTGAGTGAGCAGTGATGATGATGAAGCATCAATACAATCCTCCAGGATATCATCTCGTGTCACAGACATTTGATTGAAAGAACATAATCTTGCTCTGTTTGACTTGGTTTTCTGTGGTCTCATCTGTTTTGCAAAATTAGGTCTACCACCTATTTCCTCAGTTGATATATTTGGCAACTGAGGGGACATGGATTTGATGACTTTTTCATTGAACTCGGGCAAGTTTATAGAGGGTTTAGGCGAGTTAGAAATTTCTATAGCGAGACTTGAATTTGTTTCATCAGAAAATTCTTTAGGCCAAGGTATACTGTCTTCAATACTTGCATTCATATTTTTCTTACTTTTCGTGGTTCTTTTCATTTGAGCAGAAGAATCTGCAAGTGAGGGGGATGCCACGTCTCTCTCATTCAGTTTGTTCAACTTTTCATAACTTGCTTTCAATGTGACATGTGAATGGTCTAACAAAGTATGATCATCAAAACTCATTTGCGAAGAATTTGAGTTGACGCCACATGTATCATCGGCGTTTTTTAGGAATAGATGAGTTGATTGTACTGCTTCTTCTTCAACTTCTTCATTATCATTGGAAATTTCATTCAAGATTTTATACACGTTGTTACCCTTTATAATATCTGCCGAGGTATCATTCTTTATTTCTCTATTGGATTTCTTCTTTCTACCTCTTTTAGTTGTAGTCCAGGATGAAAGGGGAATTTCTGAAGATTTCTCTGCTCCTTTTTCTTCAGCCAAATTATCCTTGTGCTTAACTTCTGAAGCATCAAGAAGAGCTTGAAACTTATTTTCTACAATCAGAGACTTCATTGCTCGAGTTGAAATACCATGTTCAATTCCTGAAGCCTCATCTGACTTTATCTCTTCATTCTTCAACACCTTCAAGTTCTCTACACAACTTTCATCTTCATCTAGAAATTTATTTTCAGAAGATGGAGGGTCAACAAGATTAAGGTCATGAAAAGTTGACAAGGATTCATTGTGAGGCTCAGAAATTGAAATTCCACATGCAAATGGTTCACCATCATATTCATCATTTTTGAAGATTTCATTATCTTGATTTATAATTTGATCATTGTAACTTCCTTGGACAAATTCGTTAAACACTTCAGAGTTTTGCTCCATATCATTTGCTCCTACAGTCTTTGTCAGCTGAAGAAGGTTCTCATCAAAATGAACTCTTTTAGTTTTCTTATTTTTTCTGCTTTCAGAACTCTTTTTACTTTCTATTGATTTACTAGTGGTAGTTTGGTTTATTTGGATCTTGTTTCTAGACTTTTGTTGACTTGGATGAGCTCCATCTTGTTTTATTACATCTTCAGTTTTCGTCTCTTCATTCATTGTTGATGTTCCCTCTTCTACAGCACAAATTACTTCAAGAGGGATGTGGATATCATTGTCTGATTGAGTAGCTCCTTTACTTTCAGTTTGTACATTTTGCTTATTAGGTTGTTTATCAACTTTTTTGCTATTCCTATGGTCAAGTTTCTCCTTATCCTGGGAAAGATTGTCATTTTCAATAGCAGAAAGTGGACTAGAATTTGTCTTCTTCATCATCTTAGTTTTATTTTTCACTTGATCATTTTTATCAATTTCCGAATCTATTTCAGGGTTTTCCAGCTGTTTAGATAAGGTATCATCAGTCTCAAGAATGTGTCCTTGTAAAATAGAACAAGTAGATTTTCCTTCTGCAAGCTCATCCTTAGAAGTTACAATCTTTTGTTCGCTTAACTCCTTTTCTGATGACACTTCTTCAGCAGAGAGGTTAGAAACTTCATCATTCAACAAAGATGACTTGAATTTTCCATTTTTTGATTTTCTACTTTTATTTTTAGTGTTGTCGGTCGTGCTCATTTTGTTTGGTACACATTTACTTTCTTTGAGGATGTTGCTAGTCATTTCAGTCATATTTTCACCTTTAGGAAGATTACTTGTCATATTTTCAGAATTCTTAATTTGTAATTCATCATTTGGCATCATTTTTACGTTGTTTTCTTTGCTTTCCCTAATGGTGTATTCATCAAAATTTGGACAAGGTTTTTCAATCTTTCCATTTTTCTTTGCGGTACTAGCTTCCCTATTATTAGACTTGTATCCTCTTGGTTCACTGTCGATGTCAAGGCCTGTACTTTTTGGAATGTGGAACTCTTCTTGAGGAGAGTGAGTAGAAGACTTTGTAGATTCATTCTCAACTTTGGTCTGTACTGTAACCTGAGTTTCACTTGAGACATCATCTCTTTTTTCAACATTTTCAACAATACTTTCTTTGGTGAGGTCAGGGCATTCTTCAATCTGTAGAGATGACTCATTCAAGGATGCAGAACTCTTACAATTGTCACTATTTTTAGGATCTGTTTGCTTGAAGTCACCTGTCTCTTCAGTCTCATTGTCTTTAGCATTTATTCTGGACTGGGGTTCTAATATGGGTATACAACTTTCTGATTTTTGGTCTTCACAATTCAATTGCGGTGGATTCAGTTTTGAAGTAATCTTACTTTTTCTAGACTTTTTTGAAGATTTATTGTCCAACATTTGATTTTTATTTTCATGGGATTTATCCCTAGAAACAAATGCGAGGTCCAAATCAGGAGTTCCTTCAATAATTTTTGGCTCTTCAGTAGATTTTCTTAGTTCCTTTTCTTTTTGGTTATCTTTAGATTTCTTCAAGTCTCCACTTTCATCAATTGTTTTATTTTCATATTTTTTAGATTCATCTTTGGAGACAGATGGGAGATCAGAACTAGAAACTTTGTCAGTAATTTCATGTTCTACCACTGCTTCCTCAAGTTGGAGTATTTTATCAGAAGGCACCCTTACTTCTTGGTCTTTCTGTTTTCCTTTTGATTTTTTGAAATTTTTATTCTTATCCACTGTTTGATTTTCATCTTTATTGGATTCATATCTGAAAACAGATGGAAGGTCAGAACTAGGGATTTCCTCTGAGATTTTGTATTTCATTTCTGCCTCCTCAGGTTGTGGTGGTTTGTCACAAGATATTCTCAATTCTAGGTCTTCAAATTTTTTCAAATTTTTATTCTTATCCACTGTTTGATTTTCATCTTCTTTGGGTTCATCTCTGGAAATTGGTAGAGGGTAAGAACCAAGAGCTTCTTCAGAGCTTTCATGTTTTACCTCTGCTTCCTCAGGTTGTGGTATTTTGTCAGAGGATATTCTTAATTCCTGGTCTTTCTGTTTTTCTTTGGATTTCTTCAAATTTTTATTCTTATCAACTGACAGATTTTGATCTTCTTTGGATTCAGTTCTGGAAATAGACAGAAGTTCAGAGATTTCACGTTCAACCTTTACTTCCTCAGGTTGTGGTATTTTGTCAGAAGATATTCTTAATTGTTGGTCTTTCTGTTTTCCTTTTGATTTTTTCAAATCTTTATTCTTATCAACTGCTTGATTTCCATCTTTTTTGGATTCATACCTGGAAACAGATGGAAGGTCAGAAGCAGGAATTTCCTCAAAGATTTCATGTTTCATTTCTGCTTCCTCAGGTTGTGGTATTTTGTCAGAAGATATTCTTAATTCTGGGTCTATGAATTTTTTCAAATTTTTATTCCTATCCACTGTTTGATTTTCATCTTCTTGGGATTCACCTTTGGAAATAGATAGAAGGTAAGAATCAGAAGCTTCTTCAGAGATTTTATGTTTTACCTCTGCTCCCTTAGGTTGTGGTATTTTGTCAGAGGATATTCTTGATTCTTGGTATTTTTGTTTTCTTTTCGATTTCTTTAAAATTTTATCCTCAACTGCTTGATTTTGATCTTCTTTGGATTCATTTCTGGAAGTAGGTGAAAGGTCAGAACCAGAAGCTTCATTAGAGGTTTCATATTTTACCTCTGCTTCCTCAATTTGTGGTATCTTATCAGAAGGTATGCTTAATTCTTGGTCTTTCTGTTTTTCTTTGGATTTCTTCAAATTTTTATTCTTATCAACTGATTGATTTTCATCTTCTTTGGATTCACCTGTGGAAATAGATAGAAGTCCAGAGATTTCACATTCTACCTCCATTTCCTCAGGTTGTGGTATTTTGTCAGAGGATATTCTTAATTCTTGGTCTCTCTGTTTTCCTTTAGATTTCTTCAAATTCTTATTTCTATCAACTGACTGATTTTCATCATCTTTGGATTCATTCCTGGAAGAAGCTGGGAGATCAACTTTTTCAATATCTCCTTGTCCTATGGTAATTTTCTCAGGTTGTATCTTGCCAGGGGGTGACTTTAATTCTCGGTCTTTCTGGTTTTCTTTGGATTTCTCAACTGACTGATTTCTATCTTTTTTGGATTCATTTCTGGAAACAGCTGGAAGATCAACTTTTTCAATATCTCCTTGTCCTATGGTAATTTTCTCAGGTTGTATCTTGCTAGGAGACGATTTTAATTCTTGGTCTTTCTGATTTTCTTTGGATTTCTTCAAATTTTTATTCTTATCGAATGACTGATTTCCATCAAGTTCAGAGATTTTACATTCTACCTCTAACTTCTCAGGTTGTGGTATTTTGTCAGAAAATATCCTCAATTCTTGGTCTCTCTCTTTTCCTTTGGATTTCTTTAAATTTTTATTCTTATCAACTGCTTGATTTTGATCTTCTTTGGATTGATTTCTGGAAAAAGTTGGAAGACCAACCTTTTCAATATCTTCTTGTACCTTGTCAGGAGATAACTTTAATTCTAGCTCTTTCTGTCTTTCATTAGATTTGTCTAAGTTTTTGTTTTTAGCACCTAATGTCTGATTTTTATTTTCATTAGATTCATTCCTGGAAATAGGGGCAAGATCCAAACTAGGAGATTCTTCAGGTTTCAATTGTTTGTCCGTCTGGTTTCTTTTGGTTTTCTTTGAATTTGTATTCTTATTTTTCTCAGGATCACATTTGGCGACCGATACGAGGTCACAACTAGGAACTTCTTCAATGATTTTGTAATCTATAACAAGTTCTTCAGGCTGCGTTTTATCATGAATATGACTTTCACTACCACTTTGATTTCTAGTAGGCTTCTTGTTTTTCTTAGTTTTTCCTAGGCCTGTCTGCTCAACAGATTCGAGAGTTTTTCCATAATCAATTTCATGTTCTTGATCACCAAGACCATACTGTTTGAAGTTATTTCGTGTTTCATCAGAGTCTACATCGGAGCTCAATACATTTTTGGATTGTTGTAATTTGGAGTCATTTTCATCTTTTGCGATTTTATTTCCAAGTAAAGAAGCTGAAGAGGCAGCTTTACAAGCTTCAATTTCAAGAGGCCTCTCTTCCTCGGGTTGAGGGTCTGGAGTGATATCTTTAGTTATAGTTCTTTGGTTTTTCTGTCGTTTAGGATTTTTGGGTACATTTTTTATCTCAGTTGCACTGCCCGCTATTTCTCCAATTTCATAAATTGAAAACTTCTGATCTATTTTAGTCGGTACATCTTGTTCTGAGGAATTATGCTGACAATTCTTTTCCTTCTCGAGGTCTCTAAGTTTTGGAGCCTCTTTCTTCAACTCAGTTATTTCAACCTCAGTACGGCTGTCAGTCAAAGTCGGCCTTGATTTCCTACTCTTTGTATTGACGTTCTCAGCTTCCGCAGACGGGAAACTTTTCTCATTTTTGTTGGATTTGTCTTCTGCACTAACTTTGACAATACAAATACTATCATTCTCTAGAGTACTGTGCCTAGGAACTATTCCACTTGGGCGATTGCATTCACGATCTACAAATGGATCAAATTTTTCTGGTTCTACTCGACTCTCATTCTCCTGAGCAATATTTTTTTTGGACTTCTTTTTGTTCCTTTTATTTGCGGGTTGATTCTCAGGTTCATTTATGGCTTCGGATTCTCTAGACAATGTCGGTATAGCAGCACTTGGAAGTTGCTTTTCATCTTCATTTTCAATTTTTTCACTTTTCTTGTACTTGAATTCAGTGTTAAATAAATTGATTCCTTCGGGAGTTAGTGCGTGAGCCTCGTTCTGGTATTTGAACTGTTGACAAATTTTAGCCACCTCCTCCTCAACACAAAAATCTGAGCTCGGAGTCAATGATTCATCCTGTTCCATTTTTTTGGAAACAAGCATATTCTTGACTTCATTGATGTGCTCGGTCATATTTTGCAATATTGACAAAGAGAGTGAAGCGGCTGATTTTTGGGGAAACTCAATTTCTTCCAAAATAGGTGTGTTTTCATTCGAATCTGCGGGCTTTGTATTTTTTTGGGGAACTGGTCCTTCTAACTGCGAGGAATTTTTCAGCAATAAAGCGGGTGCAGAGAGATTGGGTGTAGGTTCTAAGATTTCTTTAGGAGTTTTATTTTCTATCTCGGTGAGATCTTTGGACGTTGATCTGTTTGCATCCTTCTTCTTAGACTTTCTTGAAGTTTCCTTCATCGAAATTGGAATTTCAGCAATGTTCACAATGAGGGAAGTTGATCCCTCAGCAGCTGATAAGTTTGCCTCATTATGATCAGTCAATTTTACTTCTTCTGGCGAGGTAGTTTCAAGTAATTGGTTAGTGGAAGCACAAATTGGTAGATTGTGTTCAGGCTCGTTTAATCCAGTGTGATGGAAAGCGTCCGCAATCACCGATTCACTTTCAACAATCGGTATAGCAGAGCCTTTTTCGGTAGGTTTCCCACGGTTAGAGAGCTTTTGCGCGGGAACCTCGATACGCTCTGCTTTGGATTCTTCAGAGGGAATTTCTTTTGAAGATTGGACCAGAGCCTTAGCCTCTTTTTCAAGGGGTATTATATCATCTTCTGCATCAACCTTTTTTGGTACCTGAATTATTTCTAATTGAACCACTTCATCTGAGGATTTTTTCACATTATGAGAAATTTCAGGGAGGAGAGTATCTTTCTCTACATTTTGGTTTCCTTTTTTGGATTTTCTAGAAGGCTTATTTCTCTTCAATTCATTCGTTTGCGATAGGAGAAGGTTGTCCGTTATTTTTGGGATTGATTGAGAAGCACGAGAATTTCTTTCCACAGTTTCTATTTCTTCCTCATCAGCTGCAACACTCGACTGTGACTTTATGTCTTTACCTGCTGCAGCAATTGAAGACTTTAAAGTGTCGAGATTCTCAGTTGGAGGATCGGTGAAAGTGATGGCACTCTCTGATTGATTTTTCTTGGATTTTCTGGATAATTTTCCTCTAGAAAATTCTTCTGAGATAACGGTTTGATTTATTGCAGATGTTTCAGGAGCGCTTTCTAGAATCTGAAGTTTTAAATCGTTTTTGTCAGGAAAATCGCTGAAAGTCTCTTTGACTTTTTGGGAATCGGTTTCTTCTGCAAAGGTCATCTGAGAGGGAACATCCTGTTGTGGTTCTAGAAAGTCTTCCTTCACCGCAGGAGTTGATTGGGTTGAATTCTTGTGATTTTCAGGCGGAGAATCGCTTACAGTTTCTAATTTGTTGTTGGTTTTCTTCTTAGATTTTCTAGAGTATTTTCTTCTAGAAAGTGGTTCTGAAATGAAGGCTCTTTCTGTCGATTCATTTTCAAGAATCATCAGTTTTGAATCTCCTTCAGGAAGACTGCTCGAAGCCTCTTCAACTTGTTGAGAATCTTTTTCTTTTTCACCCTCTGCAAAGGTCATCTGAGAGGGAACATCCTGTTGTGAGTCTAATAAGTTTTCTTTTACAGCAACAGTTGATTGGGTCGAATTTTCAAGATTTTCGGTTGAAGGATTTCCAGAAGTAATAAGAGCCTCTGATTGGTTATTAATTTTCTTCTTAGATTCTCTGGGAGATTTACCTCTAGAAAGTTGTTCTGTAATGAAGGCTCTTTCTGTAGATTCATTTTCTAGAACCTTCGGTTTGGAATCACCTTCAGAAAGATCACTTGAAGTGCCCTTGACTTGTTGGAAATCTGTTTCTTTCTTACCGTCTGCAATGGTCGTCTGAGAAGTAACATCCTGTTTCAACTCTAGTAATTCATTCACTGCACCAGGAGTTATTGGGGTCAAATTTTCGAGATTTTCAGTCGGAGGATTGTTTTGATTGATAACAACTTGCAATTGGTTATTAATTTTCTTTTTAGATTTTCTGGAATATTTTCCTCTAGAAAGTTGTTCTGTAATGAAGGCGCTTTCTGTAGATTCATTTTCTAGAACCTTTGGTTTGGAATCACCTTCAGAATGATCACTTGAAGTCTCCTTGATTTGTTGGGGATCTGTTTCTTTCTTACCATCTGCAATGGTCATCTGAGAAGTAACATCCTGCTTTAACTCTACAAGTAGTAAGTCTTCATTCACTACAACGGGAGTAAATGGAGTCAAATTTTCGAGGTTTTCAGTTGGAGGATTGTTTTGACTAATAACAGCCTGCAATTGGTTATTAATTTTCTTCTTAGATTTTCTGGAAGATTTTCCTCTAGAAAGTTGTTCTGGAATGGAGGCTTCTTCTGTGGACGTTCCAGGATATTTTTCCAGAATCCGAAGTTTTGAATCTTTTTCTTCAGGAAGATCATCAGTCAACATCTCTTGGATTTGTTGGGAATCAACATTTTTAATTTGATTCTGAACGTTTTTATCGGATCCTTTAGAAATGGCACACTCAGTCGTACAAGTCGTCCCCAGAGTAACAACTTCATGAGTATCTCCTAAATTTTTGAGTACCTTCTCCGCGTCTGCGGTCAGATTGACTGCGCCCGATTCAGGTTGTTTCCGTTTTTGTAGTTTTTTCTTTCTTGGGGGTGCCACCGGCGGCTGAGAATCAGTTTCGTCGCTAAAGATACGCGACTTCATGATCAAGTTATCATCACCATCGGTAATTTTTGTACTACGTTCTTCCTGGGCTACTTTTATATCATTTATGTCTTTGGTAATGATCATAACCCGTTCCAACGTCTCTTCAAGGTCATGGCAAGATTTATTCGGATCAGCAGGTGTCTTGGCATAGTCATTTGGTTCAGCTACAATTGCAGGAGTCACCATCTTTTTATCTTTTTTCCTGTTCGGTACTACAGGACTAGACTCGATCGAACTATCCGTAAGGTCACGAAAACCAGGGGATTTACCATCTCGCTTAGGCTTCGGTTTGGGTGTTGAGTCAGCCGAACTCGACCTCTCGCCGCCTTTGACAATCCACAAATCGAAAAGGCTCGACGCTTTGGAACCCAATTCGTGGTACTTTGCTTGCAGCTTTGGCGTCGACTCAGTTGAAGAAGTAACACCGCCGAGGTCCGATGTACTCGACGACCGCGAATTTTTGGCAGGTTTGGGAGCGATAAAAACATTCCATTCTTCGGTTATGTCCAGTTTGTCTCCTTTGCTCTTATCGTCAGACTTTCTGTCAGCTTTTTCTCCGCGTTTCTTCATTTTTTTATCTTTTACACCACTTTCCAAGTCGACCAACTCGGCAGATACTTTTTCGAAGAAAGAACGAGCGTGCTGATCGTCGAGTTCACGTGAGACAGATGGTGCGTTCTTTGCACAACTTCCACTTTGATCTGTGGATTCACCCCCAATACGCTGAGAAAGGGATGAAGTAGGTGATCTATCGGATTCTTTTTTGCCTCTAAGCGGAGAAACCATTTTGCTCATCAATTCAGGCTTTTTGGAGGTTCTCTTTTGTATTTTGAGTTTCGTCTCGTCTGGTTCGCAGATGAAAATGGGTGGTGTGGCAACACCAGATTCCCCGGGGTCAACGTGGGACTCTTCCGGAATATGTACGCTCGGAAAATCGATATTACTCGAGAAAGTGGACCGAGAGAATTGCTCGTACGTAGACTCATCTATAGACTCGACTTTTTCGAGTTTGATTTTAATTTTGTGATTAGGATCGATTGCGGATATAAGCTTCGCGAGATATCGGATTCTCTGTTGACTGATTTTCATAAAATGTTGCAAATCCTATGATAAATATGTATACTAGTAAATAATTTGAAAAGACTAGATAAGTTTTTATACGAACAGGTTAAAACCTAAATGTCGCTACGCAGGCAAGAAACTAAAAGATGATGTGATTCGCCACAACAAAAGTATTAACGAAATGAAATAAATATAAATTTTTTTTTCTTCAAATATCATCTCAAGAATAATAAAACATAAAACAATATCAAACGGAGTAAACAGAAAACGAACGATAGATAAAATGGTTAACATGAGATTTACGCGAGATTCATATAAAATATTAGATACGTATATTCGCTCATTTTTTTTTTCTCTATTTAATGATAAAATTATAAACTAAGAAATAATTCCGTGCCGGGTAATCCATGCTGGTTAATTAATTTAATTCGTTCCATAAGTGCAGATACCTTGTTTTGTGCAAGTTGTATACGTTCTCTCAAATACTGTATTTTGCAAAAGAAAAAAACAAAAAGAAAGGAAGAAAAAGATAAGCAAGCGAGGTAATAGAAAAATAAAGATAGCCTAAGAATATCTATAAAAAGAAAGCAAATAAATAAGAGTTGAAGTGGAACCCAATACACCGCATAGTATTGAAGAAATTAAAATACTCCCCTACATATCCGTCTACATGTTCTACATTAAGCTACTAGAAATTATAGCAGGGCGAGTGATCTTTGTACTTTGACTCTTTGAAGTTCACTTCAATTAAAATTAAGTTTTTAGTACTTCGGTGCAACTGAATGTTATGAGCGACTGCGTATAGAGAATTTTTTGTCTATTTTTTCTCTTTCCAAACGATCTTGTACTGAAGCGTAGAAAGCGAAAATGTGTGTCAGCATTATAATAATAGCATATCCGCATTAGTTTAGAAATCAAATTGTCATATTTCTATCATCATGATAGCGCCAGTGTAGTACATAGAAAGCGAGTGATTAGCTAAAAAGGAAAAAAAGAAGGTACATACAGTATAGAAGGAACCTGGATAATTATTTTGAAACCCAGCACGAAATTACGACTTCCACCGTTACAATAGAAATTATGCGTTTAAAACTCCTGTTGTGGTGAAAAGTTTTACAGCACTAATGTCTTGCAGAGATTAAGATATAATCATGTGCTATAGAATACTAATGAATTACGATGCAAAAACTACGCTACAATTTGATAAGATACGATTGTAATGTTCAAAAATTAAAATTGTGCAGTCTATATGCAGGTCGATCAAAACTCAGTTGCACCTAGATCCCAATTCAAAATCTAATTTTCCCTTTACCAATATATCAAAATACTGCGTAAAGATATCTCCTAAATACAGAGTAATACTAAGAATTTCTAATTTATAGGTACTTACGGACTGTTCTTGAACACTTTTATCTTTGTCCTGAGATTGGTAAAGAGGACTTTGTACAAGTCGCAACTGCTGTTCTAAATGTATCACTTGGCTGTGTAGTTGTTGAATTTCCTATAATAGGAAAAACATTGAATTTAAAAACATTAAAATGTAAAAGATTTTCAATAAAAAGATGATCTGGTGGCTATAGAATCAAACAGCAAGAACTTGTTGAAAATTACTCTTTGCAAAGGGCAAAAAAATGAAAATTATCCGCTGTAGAGTTGGTTTTACATGTATAACCTCCTATATGGCATGGCCGTGCTTATGGGATACATCTGTCTTACTGGATCTACTGGACCCAAAACATTATATCTGTATAGATTGAACCTAAGAGCTATTTGTTTTACACGTGGCACGTCATTAGTGAGCCTGTTGACGAATCGTTTTGCAATCTTTAAACCAGGTTGAAATCCAAAACAATGGATCAAATCAAACAATTCAAACCCGTATGGCAATAGACCTTTATCTTGTTGACGTCATAGCGCCTTACAATTAGCAGAAACCCTGTCAATCGAACCTAACGGACTATCGACTCCCTTAAGAAAGACACAGAAAGCAGAGGTCATTAGGCTTCTGATTGATAATAATGAGGAGTAATCTTAGCTATCAGAAGTTTATTTTCAAATATTAGGGACCTTCTACAATAAGAATTTTCAATTTCAATCACTAAGATATTCCTATTTCTATGATTTATAACATAATTTTCTTAGCTCTCTGTGTCTTTCTTATGTAAGTCAAAAGTGTGTTTGGCTCAATTAATAGGGTTTCTGCTAACGTACTTGCCGAGTGCCGTCATAGGATAAGAGTCTATTAACTTGAGAAAAGTTTGTCTACATTTCAAGGGAGGCAGTTGCAGCGGGCAGGTCTGCTTTTACGAGTAGTTCAAATACTAAACAAAATCGCCGTCGTTTGTTTGTAATTAAGAATATGTTGTCACAGGCAATTGGTTTATTGCAATATTGCAAATCACTTCTGTTCACACAGGGTGTCTACCAAATTTGAAAATTAAAAATATTGGACTTTTATTGGACCTTTTGTCGCAAATCTCCTAATTTAACAAGCAAAAAAAAAAACCTTTTTTTAATTTTTGATTATTGATTTTTATTGAATATTTATGTATTAAAATTAGAACTTTTATTCTCGATTATTGATTTTTATTGGACTTGCATCAAAATTAATGGACTTTTATTGACTTATTGGACCATTTTTGAAATAGTGAACTTTTATTGGACTCATTGAACTTATTGACCTAGTAGACACCCTGTCACAAGAGCCTCAATTTTCCAGAAATGGCCGACAGAAATATACAGAGGGCGCATCCTTTGCCGCGCTTTGCAGATGATAGTAATGAAACTACCAGTCAATATCAATGTCAACATAATCGATATCTGAAAATCGATATCGAGATCGATATTTGAAGTTGATTTGGAAATCGACTTATAAAATTGATACTATACATCAATACTACATGTCGACATTATTTTTATTGATATTAGATATTATTGAAGGTTGATATCAATATTAGATTGATGTTTGAAATTATGATTGAACTCCATTTCTCCTTCTAAGATGCAGGAAAGTGATAATTAAAGCAGTAGTGTGTTTTGCGCAAGCGCATATGGTAAACAGGAGGAATGTATTAGTTAGCGACGAGCTAACACGACTCTCTGGCGCCAGCTGAGTACTCTGCAGAAATGTAAGTAGAATAACAGTGTAAAAATGTAGTTTTTCCGGTGTTCCACGACTTTTTGTTCAAAAAATCTTCTCTACCGTCATACTTTCAAGAAAAAAAAATGGGGTTGCGGTATTTTCTTAATAGGGCGTCGATATATAGCTCAGCTCCAAGTTCAAATTGATCAATTCCTAATGTGGGGGCCATTAAGGGTCTGGAGCGTTTGGCGAGAATGAGCTTGCAAAGTAAAAAAATCAAAAGCGAAGCCCTGGAATAGAGAAAAAAAGACTGCAACGGATAGGAGGGAATGAAGGCTGGGGCGTATTTTTGATGACCAAGAGAGATTGAGTTCCACAGTCAAAATATCATTGAGTCTTTAATGCAAGTCAAAGTCCATAGATTCGCTAGGAGGGGCTAGAGCTACGTCCCTTTCTGATGACTAAACCCTATACGGTACACAGGTCAAGTTTCAAGGTCGCAATTTTATTGTAAGTCAAGATCATTGGGTTCTCGTTAGCGAGACTGGATGGAAGCCCCTTTTTTTCTATTCTCTCATAACAAAGTCTCATTTTAATCCTTAAAGTACATTGAGATCCCGCTACATGCCTGATCCGGTAGAAGGAGGGGACTTCGGGTACTTTAAATACTCCTATCATTTACAAACACCAGATGTAGACGCAGTCATTGAACGTACTTGTTGGTAGGCATCTACTTGGGTTAAACTGTTTTCAATGGAATGTATTTGCGATTGTATTTTACTCTGTAGTTCATCGAGTTCCTTGATTAATTGGTCGCTAATTTTACGTACACTACCGTCATTGGTGATATTAGCAGATCGGAAGTGAACCTAGAATGAGAAATTCTCAAATCATTTATGCGCTGTTCATTCGTCAAAAACTAAAAGACTCTGCCGCTGCACTTACTTCTAATTTCTCAACAGACATCGTAGTTTTGTTTTTTTGAATGAGAATATCAGCAATAATTTTCTCTTTCGAGGCTAGTTGCTCGCTTAAAGTCTTCTTTTTACCAGGAGGAACACCTAAAGCTTGCGTCGTTTTGGCTATGAAGACTGTAACCTCTTTTAGTTTCTTTTCGCATTGTTCCCACTCTTCGATTAGTTCGCTGAGTAACGCGGTCTAAAAAATAACAAAAATACTATAAATTATAAACATCAATTGAGCGCTTGACAAAGCGTTTAGAATAGGAAAACAAAACTCGCTGCCAAATTAGATTTTCACCGAAGAGCCAAAAGTTAATTAGAATTATCACACGGAAGAAATTGTGAACATACCTTTTCTAAAATGAGGACTTCGATATCGTAGACGTATTTGGATTTTTCCATCCTCTCTTGGAGTTTCGTGGTATCTGTGGTTTGAAGAATCACTTCCAGCTCTTTACTCATCTCATTTACGTTTTTCGTAGCTTGTTTACAACTCTTCGACGCATTCTAACGTGTTTAAAGAAAGTATTGATTACAAGTGGAGAAAATTTTCGAAACTCGAGTTTTGCAAGGATATACGCACTGAGTAAATTTGTAATGTCTGCTTCGTCTGCGGAAGGTCGCTCAGCACCAAAACCTCGGACGTAATATTTTTGTTCTCAGAGATCCATAATTTCACGTCGTCGTACAATTTTAAAAATCTCTCCCACGACTCCACAGATTTTTCCACCTGAAGTAAGAAAGTTGTTGAGTAAGGAAAGGGAAGCGAAAGATTATCGCCGGATTAATTTGACTCAGCCGGGGAGATAAGTTTTATAAGATTAGCACTAGCTCCGTTTTTTCGGTATATTCGACTTTAGAAAATTGGCTCTTGCTGCAACTATTATTGAGAAATAGGTAATTGGCATCGTATACCAATAGTACGAATAAAATATTATTCTAAATTCGTAGCAGTCGGTATCATTTTTTTCTGAACGATAGGTCGAAGAGGGAAGAAGTAATTCGTATCCTGAATGGTACACTACCTGAACTTTACGATCTTCAATTAATGATCCAGCTTCGGAAAGTTCCTGTCTCAACGATTCGATGGTTTTAGCGATCAATTGTTTTTCAGCATCATTTTTACTGTTTGCGATGATCGTTTGACCGTTCTGTGAAGCCTTCTCTAATTTCTCATTGAGCGATGGAATTTCAGACAGTAATTGCTGGAAAAATATCAATAAATGGTACTTAGGACAAAAGAAAATCTACACTTTAGATAGACTGAATTTACACCAACCAAAATGACTTCTTTCAATTGTTTCGGCTCAGCGATGCGATCCTGCACCTTTACATCTACCTCTTGCAGCCATTTCTGAACCGCGTCTACGCACGCATTATAGTCGGAGCGGATAGTACGAGCTCGTTTGATACTCCTGTTCTTCTCCTCCATCAAACTGGTCACCTCCTCGGAGAGGAGTTCTAATGACGTCAACTAGTAGAGCGTAATAAATTTCGATGAGAACATTTCACGAAAATATAAGCTAAAAAGTTATAGTTTTAATCTGTACCTGTTGATTCAAGTCGGACGGAGTCGCTTGTTGACTCGCCTTGAATGATTCGTGCGCCTCCGCGCTCAACTCTTTTACTCGACGCGAGCGATCCACAACCTTATTTTTGATTATCTGAACATTTCGTGACTTGAGTTTAGTTAAAGTTCGCAACATCGGCGCGCGCTCGACTTAAAGATCACTATACTTACTTCGTATGATTCTTCCAACGCTGGGAAATCTGAATCGTGAACGTGGAAATCATCGATTTCTCGCTTCAGAGACAGCAACCCGACTTGGAGATCGGTAACTGTCCTCTGAACGCTTTCAAAATGTTCGAGATCGGCTTCGACTTTCGATAGACTATGTTTCAATTTCTGTATCAATCTGTAGAAATACAGTAAAATAAATTTTTGGAGAAAACTTATAATCCCATTTTAGAATCAAAATCCAACGTATTTAGCTTACATCATCCCTTACCCTACCTGTCAACTTTTTTGTATTCTCTCTCCTTCTTCCTTCCAAAAATATCTCTGTAAACACCAAAAACTGACCCTTCGTTAATTCCACTACTCTGCTTCCTCCCTCAAAAATATCCAACTGAATCTTGCAATTAAGTTATTACTGACAACCTCTTCAAAAATATCGTTACCTCCGAATCCTCCAAAACTAACTACGCTTCAAAGATAGCTCCAAATTAAAGCTTCATTACCCCACCGTTGGAGGTTATACCCCGCCATTGATTTACACTATTTTCGAATGAAAAAGAGGGTACCATGAGTTAATTTGGTTCAACAATCATTTTTTGTCAACCACAGATCAAAGAACGAGCGATGTCGCATTCTACACGTCGAGAATTTCAATCTTATTCGTACGTCTTTCTTCGACCCATGAAATTGACGTGTACAAATTATCATCAACAGGCTCACGGTAGGCTTTTCAATATGATGGGAAAGACTTTAAAAAATTGGCATCTTATCAAGCGCCTACCGTAAAATACAGCAAAGCATTGAATTAAGTACAGTTTTCAGTCTTGCGTTGTGTACAATTTAGAAGCTACATAATACGATCTAAAAATACTACATGATAGATGTGGTCGATGCTTTACGAGCATGAAAGAAAAGAAAAGAAAAAAGAAAGGAAATAAGAAAATCCGGAATAATTATGTACGGAGTAAAGATGCAAAGTGTGAAGAGAAAGCATAAAACAAGAACTAATTCGAAGGGCAATAAAAAAGGGAGGAATCATGCAATATGTATTAGCTTTGAGTTTATTTTCACGTTCTATGCCACCGCAACGAGGTGAGGGACGAAGAAACAAAACAAAAACACAAATATTTTCAGGGACTCGAAATTCAATCAAACCGTCTTTTCAAAATTTTCCAAGTTCGAAATACTGACGATCCAACAACTTTTTACGCGTAATTTTGGATAAAATAGATCTATTTGTTAAGTCATCAGAGCATCTACACTATTTTGAATAATATTCGACTCAGATGAAATACTGATAAATAAGAGATGAGAATGTAAACAAACACGATGCGTGAATTCTCTACTTTACTTCCTTTCAACTTTCGAATTGAATAATATTTAGAATTTGCGTCAAAACGAAAAAAAAAAAAACAGTAGCAGCGTTATGGACAATTCATTTTTACAAGTCATGATAGCGAAAAAATATACTACATTTTAAGCAATAATTGCAAAAGCAAGACTACCTACGAAAAATATTCTAAATCAATTTTCAGTTACAATGATAGAAAAATCACACTGTCCAAATCCTGTCAAGAAAATGTTATTGGCAGCTCCTTGTGCAGCTCGTGTCAATGTCTTTCGTGACTTCTAGATAGAAGGTGTCAAATTTATGTCAACGCCTATTGACATTTAACCAACAGAAATTACATCTTTATAAAATTTTATGAGACAGCAGACAAATGATCAAACTATCAAGAGTTTTTCTACCTCGAAGGTACATGGCATTGGACATCCTGATCTTTCAAAAAACGCGCGACTAAAAGTGAGGCAAACTAACAAATTCAAATCGTCGAGCAATATAAACTTAGAAAATAACTCATACATCGTTTCACAAAGTAAAAAAGGTGAATACACTGTTTACAAACAACAAACGTCTGGTAGGTTTTCACGCAAATTCTTCCGCGAGAAAGTTTGATAACAATTCACAAAAACTGAACGTACCACGAAAAGTTACCGTTCTTCCAAATGAAATTGTCTAAAAAAATCAACGGAAATCAGCCCTCAATATGGGTTGCACCAGTCGAACGTTCGATAAAAACTAATCATCATTATGAGATCGGTCTTGCGAAAAATAAAATTTGAGCGGGAACGCGCATACACGATCAGCATACGGGACATGATATCTATTTTTAATTCCTTCGGTGTGGGATTTTTGTACTGTTCATACAACTGTCATAGAAACTGTAAAAGTATTCAAAAATACGCCATGTATTTTACACATTCTAAGTTGATATCATACTAATACGCGTAGTAGGGCTGCTTCTCTCCTTACTTCACTCGCGCTGCATTAGAGAGGAAAGGTCTGTGATTCCAATGTCGATCGAAAAAAGATATATTGAGTACAGACCCGCGGAGATGGGGGAAATTTAGTTACTTTGTTCTGGGCCCGCAGGGCTCGCATTTCTTTTTTGTTTAGTACCTTTAAGAAAATAAAAAAAGTAAGTTTAATCGCGAGCAAAATGAGCGAAAAATTTTGGGGGTCCCGCAACTACTAGCAATACACCCGTCTTCCTTCATCATTAAATCAATGGTCAAAACTTTTAACAGGGAACCTGGTCTGTGGGGGGTAACCGTGTTACGTCCGGCCAAAACAAAAATGATCCTATATCATACATAGTTCGGAGAAGAATTTACACTTTCGAGCTA
This sequence comes from Aspidiotus rigidus, assembly GCA_035079385.1. Classification (NCBI taxonomy): domain Eukaryota; kingdom Metazoa; phylum Arthropoda; class Insecta; order Hemiptera; family Diaspididae; genus Aspidiotus; species Aspidiotus rigidus. The sequence continues at coordinate 5,682,554 of JAVHKY010000030.1, forward strand.
TATTATATAACAGGAAAAGGGACTTGAAAAAATTTCCACTTTCGACCCTGTGACGTTATGACCTGATGACGTCCTGAGTCAGTGGAATTTTTCCAAGTCCCTCGCCATACTATATGATAGGAGAGAACTTGGAAAAATTTTAACTTTCGACCCTATACCGTCATGATCTGATGACTTCAAAATGATCTGACTTACACCTTTAAAAAAATGATCCAAGTCCCCCTCCTATCATATAGCGGAGAGGTGTGACGGGGGACTCAAAAAGATTTGGACTTTCAAGCCATGTTATATGATAGACAAGGGACCTAGAAAAGTTTCGACTTTCGACCCTGTGACGTAACGATCTGATGACTTCATAGGTCGGTGAAATTTTTCCATGTCTCTTGCCATAAAGGGACTTGCAAATATTTTGGCTTGTGAAAACGGTCTAAGTTACACCTAGAAAAGAGTGGGTCGAAGTCCCTCTTCTATCATGGGACAAAAATTTCAACTTTCGACCCTGTGACGTCACGATCTGATGACGTCATAGGTCGGTGAAATTTTTCCAAGTCCCTTGCCATAATATTTGATAGTAAAGGGACTTTATGATGTCAAAATGGTCCAAGTTACACCTCAAACAAAATGGGTTCAAGTCCCTCTTCTATCATGGGACAAAAATTTCAACTTTCGACCCCGTGACGTCACGATCTGATGACGTCATAGGTTAGTAAAATTCTTCCAAGTCCCAGTTGGGGGACTTGAAAAACTTGCAAGACATGTTATATGACAGGAGGAAGTTGGAAAAGGTTTCATTCTCAGAATGTACACACCATGACATAACAGACTCAGTTAAAAATGTCAGATTCTTTGAGATTCGATTACAACTCTTTTGAATGATGAATACATTCGCGTTGTCTGAAGCACAATACTCACTATACTAAGGAAAACGATATTAACTTACGATTGATATTCCAAATACGCGGATTTCAAGTGATTTCTCAAAAGCGCGGAACTATCCAAGCAGGTTTCATCAAGATGCGAAAACACGCATTTAGAAGATTCTTCGGCTTTTTTATACAAATCGAGGAATTCGTCGGTCTCGGCCAAATAACCCTGCGCACACAAATTTCTCTTCTAAATAATAACATTGAAAAGTTTCACACTTCGCTCAGAAGCCATTTTATACCTGCAGTTTCTCTTTAGTTTCGTGCAAACGATCTTTCGAATGAACGCTTACATCCAAATCTTTAATATTATCTTTCATAAACGTAACGGACGCCTGGAAATTGTTCAAATTTGCTTCGAAATGCTGAAAAAAATAAAAAACGTTGGCTCGCAATCTTACGTAAACTATCCCACGTGCATCTATATGCATTCAAAAACTAACGTTCCACTCGTTGGCGAGTTCGTCCAAGAAATTTTTCGTCTCGTGGAAATTATCGTAATGAATTTTCCACTGTTGAACCACCGCTTCGACCTCCTTCGCTATTTCGTTTCGACTTCTTTCGGACGCGATTCTCTTCGCTTCCTCGGCCCTTTCTTTCAATATTTCCAGGTCTGAGTTGTGTTTCTGAATCATGAACCGTGATCATTATTGAAATCTTATGGTAGTGCGAATACTTCTTGGTTCCTTGGTACTTACATTTATATCTGAAATATTGGCTGACAATTTTTGTATGACGACTAAAAGACCGGACAACGTAGTAACACGCTCTTCCGGGATAGCTGGCTTACTAATGAACGTCTGAATGCCTTTCAACAACTCCTGATACTCTTGCCACACGTTGATAGCTTGTTCTAAAGCTGCTCGTTTTGATCTGACGTTATTAGAGGTGTTTTTCAAAAGCTGCACTAGTTCCTGTTGCTTCGCACTCAGATTCTCTTGTTCGTCAGCGGTTAGTGAAACTTTAATCGCATTAGCGCAGACTTCGATATCATGATGTATCAAATCACGAATGTTGTTCTCGTTGTTGAGGTAGGCCTACGAATTCAAATATAAAATATGACATTTGCCTTTTGAATTGCTCCTCACCCAAGAAAATTTCCAGGTGCCCCACCGAATATACATTAGCAGTAATTGAAAGCACAATACTTACGGTGAGGTCCTCTAACTCAGCGGCAATGAGATCGAAATCGAATCCCTCTTCGGAGACATTCAAGATCTTCTCGGATTGACTGATCCATTCGGAGAATTTTTCCAACAAGTTTTCATATTCGCGGCGATAATTCAAATTCATTCGCAGATAATCGTACCTACTTTGTAATTCTATCGGCACTCGAGTGTACAGAACCTGAGCTTCGCTCAATTTCTCCTTCAACACTCCAGAAATACTTTCCACGAGCTGTAAATTCTCTTTCATCGATTTTATATTATCGAGCTGTTTGGAAACCTCGGCTTTCAAAACCTACCGTAAAAAAGTCATGACTTAGTATCGTTTAAGAAAATTAATGGATTTTCTTGACCTGAAAAACTGTACCTCGTGTTTTTCAAGTTCAGCCTCGACACTTTCTAGCGATATTAGCAACAGAGGTCGCGACTGAATTTCCGCTTCGCGATTGTACAACCATTCGATGACGTTTTCCAATTCACGCACGAGGGAGGCTTGCTGAGCGGCCGTTGTCTCGTGCAACTGCAGTTGTTGTTCAACATTCTTCCTCATTGACATCAACTGCTGTTTAAGGGCCTGCACCTGTTCTACAATACTATTACGATCAACCAAGGTACTTTCGCTGCCGATCTGTTCGCCTTTGTCAGATGTCATAACTAATTTAGCTTCGTACTCTTGTATTTTTACGATGGCCTATTAAAAAAATATATATATTAATATAAAATTTTAATTTCAATTGATTGGAGAGGACGATAAAAAAACTCACTTCTTCATATTTCTTTATTTTGTCCAAAGTTGTGTATCCGGGTCTTTCAATCTCTCGAACAATCTCAGAGTATTTAGCGATAAACAGATTGATATTAGAAAGTAAATCTTCAAATTGTTCCCTGAGGACCAAAGCCGGTTTTAATTTCGCCGTCCTTCTCTCAATCGTCGTCTGCAGATCGTCCAGCTGATTAATGACGGCGTTCAATTCAGGGACTAAATCCACATCATTCAAAGACGCTCGCCAGTTCTTCAAGTCATGCAATAAGTTCTGCGAACAGTGATTCTTATAAGAACATTGAATCATTACAGAAATTATGATCTGAACATTCAAACCACTTACTTGATACGCAGCGGTTCTTTCGTATACGTCTTCAACATTTCTACCGAGCGGTTGATTCAAATCCTTGAGTTTGTCTTCGATCTTCTTGATCAACGTGTTCGTGTCCTCAATCTTTTTATGAATATCTCTAAATTTAGTCGAATGTTTGTCAAGTTGTATACGGTGCTCTTTGATCATGCTCACGACACGAGTATAACGACTACGGATTAAGGATAACATATCGGTCACCGTAATGCCATCCATGTTGCTCAATCTCATGTCGGAGCTAATGGTGAATAATTTATCAACGCGTTCACCAATCCGCTCAGCTTGTTCATTCAAGATGACATACTGTAACATAAAAACATTAAATTTGATATACATTGAAAAGAATGAGGAGAGCAAACGATAACAAAGTACCAACTTTTTGGAGTTGTTCCTCAATACTGTTCAGAGATTCAAATTTGATCTCATTGGTCATCGAATATTCGGCGTCACTCAACCAGCAGGTGATGTCATCTATTTCGTTTTCAAAGTACTTCCGATGTTGAGCAAGTTCTTCCAATTTACATATTTCTGCTGGAACCTTTTCAATGAGTTGTAGGAACTGTTCACAGATATCTGTAAAAATTGAGGATTAATACCCAGTATAACAAAGAAGACTTACGGAAAAACAAACTGATCACCTTGGACAATAGTTTGCAATTGTGTGCTTTCATCAGGCGAGCATTCCTCTAGTAGAACGGTTGCTTGTTTTTGTAAATCTGACAACTGGTCTTGTTCAAAAATCTTTAAACTATTCTCGTGCTCCTATCAGGAAAAACAAATACCACAATTAAATACAAAACTATAGGGACGAAGGTATCAATCTGTTGGGGACAGTAACCTTTAATTCTTGAAGTGAAGAATCAATTGCCGATGACGAGAGAGGCTCAAATTTGGCATTGTAGAGATTCTCTGCTGTGTGATCCTTCAGCCAAATTTGACATGAAGCAAGCAAATCTTCAAACGCCTTCCGCTCATCTCGAGCGTCAGATATTCTCGATATTTCCAACGCTAATTCTGAAAAACAAAATTCAAAATAATACTGCCAGGGATGAAATTCAGCTTCAATAAGGTTGAAAAGACTCACTTTCGCGTAAGTCATTCAATTCACTTTCTAAAGGTTTCATATGATTAGTTTCAAACATTTGTATTTCGTTTTGCTGCAACTGTGACTGAAGAGAGTGAATTTTCTTCATCAGAGAATCTTGTAATGTTTGCTTGGCATTGCATTCTTTCATTATACCCTAGAAAATTATTACATTAATTGTAGCTTGTAAAAGTATAAGAGTACGTGATACAATTTAGAATGTTTCTAACCTTTAAATTTTGTAAGTGTTTTTCCGGAATTTGTACTTCGTAACCCAAAAAGAATTCTTCTTCCAAAAACAAAGATTTTTCTCCAATCCAATTTCGAAGCTCGTTCAGTTCTTGAAGGATAAAATTTTGATTTTCTACAGCCTTCTTCGCGGTATTCAACTTTCTCTCTAAACGTTTGGACACATCTTTATGGCGTCTTTCCAGTGACTTGATCTGTTCTTCAAACTGTTTCACGTCGAAATTATCCAGAGATTTCAAAATTTCTTGAGAAGTTGCTTTGATGGTGTCCAATTTATTTGTGCTCTCACTGTCGAATTCACTCTGAATAGCGTTTAATTGATCTATTTTTTGTTTGCAGGTCATTGATTCATCACCGTCCATCGTCTCGATTTTACTCATAGTCTCGCCCAAGTAATTATGCAGACCCTGAATAGCCGTATTCAATTTTTCGACACCAGTGTTAAGCTTCTGTTTATCGTCCAGAGTACATTTTGCCTAAAATAGAAAAAAGTAAAAAATAAAAAAAATATTCCAACATTCATACAAATTCTCCCCCCTTTTAAATATTCAGATCGAACCAATTCATCAACGGCATTCAATTGATTCGCGAAGTCTGCATCATTCAAGGTTCCAGAAGAAGCACATATTTCGTTTTTCTTCTCTGCGATCAAGTCGATTATCGATTGAAGATTCGTCAGGTCGGAAGAATTAGCATCGGTGCGTAATTTCAACGGTCTAGATTTGATTTCATTCACAAGAATAGATTGTTGCTTCACCCAATCGAGGAGTTCGTTACGTATTTTCTCTGCATCTTCAAGATTACTAACAGCTTTTGTCAGCATTGACAAATGATTTTGTACCTAAAATAAAAATGAATTCGAAGTATATGAAAATATTAAATAATCAAGAGAGCGGACACCTTGACAACAATATTAAATAAAAAGAGAGGACTAAAAACAAAAGTCGGCTCCTGTCCAGGGGGTTTTGATTCTGAAACCTCTCGCGTGCAAGATGGTCCTCAAAACGTTCGGGTAGTGCGAGCCCAAGATTGTCCTAAATAAGTTTTTGAATGAAGAGAGAGAGAAAACGGGAAGAAAATGCATAAATTGTATTCGATAAGTTTTTCCCTCCCTAATTTCTTCCTAGTTGTTCTTTTTCTGATCCAATTGAGCACGGAGGGGGGGGGGGGGGCAAATATATGAGCCCAGTCCCTCTCCCATGACTCAAAATTCCAAATCAGGCTTAACATGAATGCGATACAACAATGAGGTGGCGATATTTCTAAAAGAAGTTCACCATATAAAACCACATAGAAACGTCAAGTATCGCCAAATACATACTTGATCGATATTATCTTCCAAACGCAGCCTAACCGAAATCTCCTTATCGAAAATAGGGGGGCTCGATCGTCTCGTCGGACTCCCCGGTCTTGACACGCAAGCAATAGCCGCTTCGCAGTTCTGTATCGCGTGAGCTAATCTTATTTTTTCGGCTTGTAACTTATTGTGCAACAACTAAAACCGATCAATCGTCATACAGAATCAAAACAAGTACCGGTACGTTTGCATAAAGACAACAAAATTTCATCAATTTACCCGCATAGATTCCAGCAGTATCTTAGCTTTACCCAGCTCTTCTGGTTCGTCGATTTCAATACTTATTGAAGGTTCCAACTCTTCTAAATTCGACCAAATACTAGACAGTATATCTTCATATTCTTGGAATTTCAACAAAGAATTTTCGAGACGAGCTCTTATCTGGTTGCCGGTCTTCAATAAAGAGTCATAACTATCTTGAACGTTGACCAATTGTTGCTCGATGGTCTCTCTGATCGTCTGATTGGTGAATTCGTACTTCTGTATTTGCTCACGACCTTTTTCCTTCACATTGTCGATGGTTTCTTGGTAACTGAGGATGAAAAGTCACTCAATAACAATCATACTTAGTTACAAAATTTTAATTTTCTCGCAGAGACATACATACTTTATAATTTCCTGTAAGAGGGCTCCGTGTTGCGATATTTGTTCTTCAGTTTGCATTTTGTCAGTGATGTATAATGAGTTCTGAGCCATCAACTGGAATGACATTTGCAGTACCCATTTTTCTACTTCTTGTAAGCCTTGATGGTAGAGCGCACATTCACCAATCTCTTTTTCAAACAATTCTTTTTGTTTCGAACATTCGTCCAGTAACGATTGCCATTTTCTCTTCGCCTCATTTAGTTGCTCCGCGATAGTTGGATTCGTAGACCCTGACTGGAGCGTTGCGCTCTCTTCATGAAGGTGATCAATATCACAGAGTTTGTTTGATATTTCTTCATAAGTATCCTTCAGTCTGTAAATAAAATAAGTCAATATAAAACTTTGCTTCACATATTTTTTCAAGAGTCAGCGTTGAGTTTATGCCGACGACACAAGGCTAATTCAGCACGTAATTTTTGTGAGGGCAAAACTTTCGAACATGCGTGTTCTTTACCTTTTCCTCAGTAAATCAATAGGAAAAGAAAAATATCATCAGCGCGTAGTGGGAGGAAAGGAGGGCTCCTCGCAAACAGGCTTGGGCGGTCTTTTCGATGATAAATGTCTGTTTGAAGCAATAAAAATTAATATCATCACTAAGGAGGAAGCCAAGGAGGTCGAAATCCCTTCTGAATTGAAAAATGTTCTTCAAAATACCATCAAAATTACAGACAAAGATAGAAAATTGCATGAAGTTCAATTTCGTATTCGTATTGTATTTGACTACTGTAGTACAACTTACTTCTCTAAGGAGGCTCGCATGTCAGGAAGTTCCCCGTTGGAATCGTACTTTTTGGTCAGTTTATCAGATATGCTTTCCAACCACAACTTGAGATTCTCCAAAGAGGCAAGAAAATCTTCCCACCGGCTCCGAGAAACGTTCAAATGTGATTTGGCTGAGTTGAGTTCGCTATTCAAAGTATTCCACTTCGCCCTAAGATCATTCATATACTCTTTAAGAGTACTCTGGTTGCTGACCGAAGTTGAAATTAGAGCTGTGGTGAACATTTCCTGCACATTATTCCACATAGCTTCTCCTGAAAAATCAAAGATTGTCAATATTTTTTCAGCGCTCTGAGCGAAGAAAGAAGAAAATATGAATTTACCTTCTGGCATACGTTCAGATAATCGATTCAGAGTGTCTAGCTTATTGTCAATCCAGGCAAGATCACCATCTCCTAGACATCCTTCCACACTTTGACGAGCTTCTTTTATCCAATTTTCTAATTCATCTTTATTTTTAACAAATTCGCTGTGGTCTGAAACGTTCTTCTCAATTTTGGAGACCAGACTACAACAGGTCATGGAGAATTAAAAATAGGGCGAACAGGATACTGAAAATAATATTGATAAGTAAAACTTACCTTTGAATCGAGGTTAATATCGTGGTGTAAGTAGTTTGTACATTCAGCACTTGGTCTCTAACAGGAGCGTGAGCTGTTAGCTCCATTAACGATTCACATTTATCGGATAGCTCTTCAATAGGAGTTTTTTGCTCAACGACCTCTTCCATTAGACGTGAACATTCATCCAGATCTTTTGTCGTGTAGGTGTCGGTATTTCGACTTTTGATACCATCAATCTAGTACAATGAAAAATATGTTTAGAATAACCTATTACTTAAACTTTACTCAGTCGATTGTACATCATTTACCTTTGAAACGGTCGCATTTTCCCAATTTGTCAAGGCGTTCAACATGGTACTAAAATCTTCCCAAGAAGAGACACACTGCATCAACAAGTCGTCGGTTTCGATAATCGTACCTTCTAGCTCCTTCAATTCGGCCTTCAATTGTTGAATATCAAGCGCAATTTTATCAGCTCCTTCATTGCCAGTGGATTCAACGACTACAGCGGCCAGTGCTTCAACCTTTCCTATCAGCTCCTCACCTTTCGGTAAATCATTTTTGATAGCTGATAGTTTTTCTACCTTTTCAAGGACCTGATCTTTGGTTCCGTGCGAGCTACATAGATATTGGATTGTATTTTTCTTTTCTTTCAACCAGTCAATAGTAGCATTGTGGGCTTCTTTGTACACTTCGTGGTCTTGAATCGAGTTTTTGAATTTTGCGACAGCGTCTTGTACCTACATCAATTAATGAAATAGTAAATCAAGAAGGGAGGTTCTTATGAAACCAGAAAAACCCGTCAAGTTTTACAAAAGGTGTTCATAAAGGTTTTGAAGCGCTGAAGTACTTAAGAAAAAGTCAAATGGATGAAACAAAGGGATAAAAAAGTTTTTTACTCGTGAATTTACAATCTTGACACACCTGAGCTTTATTTTAATTCTGATCTCTTCATCCCCCACCCCCTCTCTCCCTCTCCCTCTTTTTTTTTTTCTCACTCTTTCTTGAATATCAATTTTTCCTGTGAGCGTGAATTCAAGTATACCTGTTTGTCAACGACATCATAGCGGTCAAATATCACTTGAAAATCTTTACTTGGAAGCGTATCATCTTCACTCAAGGATGTCTTCAACCGATCAACCTGGAGAAGAAGGGAAAAAAATCAGAGCTTTTTACTCCAGCAGTTTTTCATTGTAAATTAACATACCATTTGGGATTGCTGCGCGATATCTGTTGCAAGTAGACTAAACTTATCTGACGCTGTTTTCTTTTCGCTGAGATCATTGAACGGACCATCACCTTCCAGACTTTTCACTTTCCCTTCGATCTCATTCAACCAGTCCGTCAAGATGACAACAATCTTGTTGACATTCTCCAACTGTGTTGCCCTGGCCGTCAATTGCCGCTTCAACTCCTACAAGACAAATAGCAGGGTCGATTACAAGATATACTCGTACGACCAAAAATAAATAAATCATAACTCACTTGGACATCTGCAACCAATTTATCAAACTCTGACTTCAAAGATTCAATATCATCTACGATCTTCGAGGCACCGGCAGGCTCCGTATTGAGTACAACCTTTTCTTTTAATTCTAAAGCGTAACGGAGTCTATTTTGTCCTTGCTCTAAAGTGTTTCGAATAGTCTTTAACATGTGAAGTTTGTTATTCAACTCGGGAAGAGTATTTGGAAGTTCTTCACATTCTGTGATCTGCGAATATAAAAAATGAGGATGAACTTAGGCCACGAATAGAGAGCGTCCCGACTCGCGAATATCAGGCAAAAATTATACCTTTTCTCTGATTCTAGCGACGAAATCTAAACATTCCTGATGCAGCGAATTCAATTGTTGATGTTCTTGATAGTATAATTCAAGTTTTCTGATTGTTTCCTTAGCCAGCGATAATAACGCATTATATTTCGTTGACATTTGGGTGACAATACCGGATACACGAGCATCGTGACAAGTATCTAAAAGCTCCTAGAAAAAGTAGGTACGAAAATACATATTGACTTTCAATTCGTCAACGAATAAATTTTCTATCCTGAATAATTGTATTTACTTGAGCCTTCAAATTAATCTCTTCTAACTCTTGTTGCCAATCGAATAATGTTTGTAGATGAATTTGAAATTGCTCCAAGGCAGTTTTCTTTTCGTCCAAAGTAGACTTGAGTTTGTTGAAAGACTGGACGAGCGTTTCAGCATCGGCTAACCACTTATTACCAAGCCTTTGATAGTTTTCGAATTCGGACCACTTTACAATACCAAACTGGAATATTGATGATCAAAAATTATGTAAAGACACAGATCAAGCACGATATTGGAGCTTTTTTACAAAGTCTAGTCCTAGCCGAAGCAGTAGTTTTTAATGTCAACTCCTTCATACAAATTTTTTTGCATGGGTGAAAACTGTAAGCCAAACCCCCACGCCCTCCCACATAGATACACAAAAAAGCCTCCCTTTCAAGGGATAGTTGTGGATAAACAGCAATGTTTCTTTCTTGACCCATGCAGCACTCTTATTCTGTTCCAATTTCTCAATTCAGATCGGAAGTTTTGACTTTCAACAGTTTTGTAGAAGAAGATTAAGAACAGCGAACTCCGAAAAAAAAACTGAGGCGGGATTATTTCTGAGATAATAATTACCTCTAAGGATGATTTAATACGAGCAAGAGCCTCGACATAATTATCGTATTCTTCTTGCAATAATGCGACCTCTTCTTCAAGAACCTCTTTATCTTCTTCAACGGCTTTTAAGCAAGCAGCTTCTCCACAACGTAGGGCAGTTTCCAACAATTTTTGGGCATTCGGTAGTTCGCCTTGTAATATCTAGAGCATAGAAATAATTAAATTAGCAGAATACTTTTTGAATGAAAAAAAGTAGATCTACGAACCGTCAACTGAGACATGCGACCACTCAAAGTTTCTCGATCACCAACCATATCCGACACCCGAGCTAATCGTTCTCGAGCTGTTCGCAACCACTGAACAAACGTAGTAGCAGCATCGACAAATTGCTGATGAGTATCAATAGCATCCTTCTGTTTCTGGTAAGCTTCCTGCGCCTGTTTCGAAAGCGTCTCGTATTTGACCGCAATTTCAGAAACCGGCGTAGCCTGTTGCAAGTCGGTGGCTTTCACAGTAATTGACTTAATTATCGGCTCGATGTTCGCGATATCTCTAACAATATCATCAGTTTTCCGAAGTTGATCCCTTTTCTCGTCTAACCTAGCGCTGCTAATAACGCTAGGCTCGATTTCTTTGGCCTTACTTTTGGATGTCTGTAAATTCATCAGTAAACGAGTCATAAATGAATGATTTCAATTCATTGTCCAAAGTGCCTAGATTATTTACCTTTTGTTCGCAGACCACTTGTAACTTATCTTCTCGCTCTTGTAGTAGTTGCTGGACCTGATTGAAGGAAGAATTATAGTCAGCCCATTGGAGTAAACTAGTTTCTAGATGAACTTTCGCGGTCGACATTTTCCTGAGCAACCGATCCCAGTCTGACTGAATTTCGTTTAGTTGCTCTTTAATTATTTCTCTGCCCTCTGCTTTAGTGTTTCTGAGCACCTTCTCTCCGCTGTTCACCGTCGAGTGAATCATATTTTGACCGTCATCTCGCTCCTTCAACAGGTCCTGCACAAAGACAATATAAGCCTCGCGTTGAAGAATACGAGCGTGAATACGCAAGTATTTTGAAGCTCACTTTAATTTGGTCAAGTTTTTCTTGCAATAATTCGTGACTGCTGCTTAAAGGCATCTCACTGCACTCTTTTATCGTCTCTTTTGCCGCATCAATCCACACTTTAGCACGTGATAACAACGACTCGTATTCTTTATGCTGAACTAGATTTGTTTCAACTTTTTTCATAACATCCTCAGCTAGGTTTACTTGTACCTGTTCATAATTAATCTATTAGTAGACTAGAAAACGTACCTCGTAATTTTACTGCAATCAAAAATAACTACCTGATATCTAGAATTCAGATGACGTAATTGATTTTTGACGTATGTATCTAAATGAGACGCGAGCAACCCGGCTGCGAAATCGTTGAATTTCTTGAATTGAACTTCACCGTCTTTTAAATTCTTCAATAATTTCTAGAGGAAAAAAAAGGAAAAAATTACAAAAGAGATTCTCCTTTCCGAAAAAAAAAAAATTAAATCGTGGATATGTTTGTCTTTTCTTTAAATAATTCAAAACTTCTTGATAAGTTATAAGCTAAGTTTAGATTGAAAAGCACCGAACGAACCTCAGACTTCATCAATCATAATAAGTACATAATAATAATTATATGGATAATAATACATCAACTTCTATATCAAAATTATCGATCAATTGATAAATCGACTTTTATTTCAATATATCGATTTGTATCCTAGAATACCAGGGTGTCTACCAAATTCAAAAATTGAAAATATTGGGCTTTCATAGGACTCTTAAAGAATGTTCCATAAAACCATAATTCCAATGGTGAAGCAGGGGGGGGGGGTGGCAGGGCAGTGTCAGGGGGGCTGGATCTCCTTTGAACTCGAAAATTCACATTAAAATTACAGAAAAAAATCCTACTCAACCTAGAACTTCGAAATTCAATTTTTTTTTAATTCGGTCAGACATGATGATGGATTTTTATGGGACCGCACTGTTATAGAGTTCACTGGATTTATAGGGGTGGTAGATGCCCTGCAGACGATAGTATGAAACCTTCCTTCTCTCTCTCTCTTAGCCTAACATAGGCGTATACGACTCGTCTAGTATAGATTATTATTCGCCAATATACTAATGAGAGGCGGCTCAGTGGCGTAGTGGTAAAATCACGGCCTCGTATTCCGAAGGTCCGCGGTTCAATCCCAGCTACGAGTAAACGTTAACAGTAACAGGTTAATTCACGAACATTCACTTCTACCAACGTGTTATCTGTTAACGTCACTGAGCCGATCAACCCGTATCAACAACGAGTCGGTTAATCTGGGAGTGAAGATTACCGGCAGTATCTAAACGTTCGAACGGGCTTATGCGCGAGACGGGAAAGTTGTGGAACTGGTTCAGCGTCGTGAAGACGCGGTTAACCGGCTAAACCAACATCCCCTATCTCAAGCATACACGTGCACGGAAAATCAATGTGAAACGAAGTTTGTAGTAATAATAGCACTTGATTTCGTCACCTTCCCAAGCCGGACTTGGTCACCGTGGGAAGTGTAGACCTGTAAAACCGCACCATAACGTAATAACGTTGGTTGCGAGGCCTTTGGTCAAATTGGCGTAAGATAGGCTATCATTATTATTATTATTATTATTATTATTATTATTATTATTATTATTATTATTATTATTATTATACTAATGAGAGAAACCTCGAAATTTTTTCTAGTCTTTAAATTGAGTCGTCACTCAGGCGTCTGACGTTATTTTCGTACCACAAATTTCAGATAGATAGACTTCCGGCCTCATAACTTATCCATGTCAAAAAAAAATGCATTGATTAATAGGTACTAAATCAATGTTGAATAAACTTTCATTAATTCACTGATGAGATTCATCTAGATAGAACTTGTAATTACCTCAACCTCATTGACTTGATTTTCTTTCTCAGTAACATTCGAGTAGAGCGTCGTTTTATGCATTCTGATTGTATTTTCAATTTGCTGCAACCAATCGGACAACCTTTCGTACTCTTCTTTATAGGCTCTCCACTGTACGAGTACTTCTTCCATTTGATTCTTCTGATTGGAAATTTCTACAATATACGAGTAAGTTAATCATACAGATGATGAACATAAGACAGAAATTTCTAACGAGATAATAATACCTTCAAAAAACGATTCGAGATCTTTTTTTAGATCGGTTATTTCCGCGTTGATGGCTGCACGACCCGTTTCAGACAAATTCGGATGAACAATTTTACTGCGGTTCATGACATTATCGAGTAAATTTTCTCCTTGGACTCTTGTGCTCAAGATTGCCTCGAGCGGACTGAGCATATTGTCGATAGCTAATCTGTCGCTTAATGATCTCTCCTTCATAGATGGGACTTTTTCTTTAGCGTGTGTCAACCAGATTCTCAACTTTTCGACCGCGTCCTTGTACATTTTATGGTCGCTGTATTGTTCTTCTTTTTGAGCGATCAATATCTAATCGAAAAAATCACAGGAAAATAACAGCACGGAACAAAATCATTCAATCGGGCTCTTATAATTTGCGTATTACTTGCCTTTAACTCATCGTTCAAAGTATCCAATTTATCGAGTATTTCTTTGGCTTGACTGGCGGCATGGAGCTGCTGCCCACTGCTCAGCATTTCGTCCGCTTTCACTTTCAGCGTATCGACATCCAGAATTTCAGATCGAATCATGTTATCGAGTTTCTAAAGAGTAGGAAAAACATGAAAAAAGAATAATACAAAGAATTATGAAAAATTTCTTGGGGGTGAAGCAAAACAAAAACGCAAGTCCTAATAATAGAAAGATATGAAAATGTCTACTAGCAGAGGATATGAAGTAAGGATTCGTGCAGGCATGGCAAACGAAACGAAAACAAAACTTTATTCTACGAAACAAATCATATTTTAGAAACCATTTAAACGATATAAAAACGAAATTTAGCATTTGAAATTGACAAAACAAAAACAAGAAATCTGCGCAAAGTGAAATATCAAGTAAACAAAAACGATTTTACTGGAAAAACATTTTTGTTTGAAAAACCATCAAAACATAAACAAACGAAAAATTTGCCGAATAAGAAAACTTTAACGAAAACAAAAAACTAAAAAAGTTGATAACAAAAACGAAAAAAAAACAAAAAATTTTTCGTTTGCCATATCTGCCTGGATTCGGGGAACCCTCTGATGACATCACAGGGTAGGTGTGGCCTAGAAACTAAAGGAGCTTTAAAAAATTCCGAGTTTTGACCCAAGTCACCATATATGAGAGGTAAAGGTTCGGATAAACTAAGGGATATAAGGCTTTACTATAGAAAAAGCAGCAGATTTATATAATCGTTAATTTAGAGCAGGGAGTCTTCAGATTTTTTGGGTTATTTTCTTCTTTATGGAAATTTGGAAGTGTAATATTTGGCACAGATCACAAGTCTGGTACATCAAGAAATTATCAACTGCTAGCTACCTTTAATTTATCAAGTTGAGATAAATTATCTTGAAGACTGGAGGTTGATTTTGATAATTCTGGTACTGATTTCTCCAACAACTCAACGACTGATTGAAGATGATGAACCTGCTCCAGAAATCCGAACCACTTGTGAATGGAATCATCCAAAATCCTCTGAAAAACCAAGAACATTCTGACTGACCACTCAAGACACATCTACAATATCAAACCATTTTACTGACCTTTGTGTCCACCATCTTGGCAGCCAACGTATTCCAATCTTCGACGAATTTTTGGAGGCTGTCGTTGATGATATTATGACCAACTAGGGCTGTATTTGCCATAATCAAATGAGCCAACTCATTACACATTTGTACACGACTGTATCCCTCTTCTTTGTAAGTGATTAAATCCTAAATCATATAACTCCCAAATAATAAATGATGGTGGTTTGTCTTGCACATACATGGATTTACGGGAATGATAGAGTGGGTTTAGGTCCAAACTTCGAAAAAAGTGAGAAAAAAAGTTACGTCAGTCTCGACGCACAGCCATTGCCAAGAAGAGAGGGAGGAGAAAACCTTGCCAACTGATGATTTTCATTTCAGTCGGTAAAAATTGTCCAAATTTACAAACTGCTTAAATTTTCCGCACCTTTTGCCAACTTTAGCATCTAACAGCGAAGTGAAAGCCCCCCTCCATCCACTCGATCACGACTGCGTGGAGAAATGTATTTTTGAAGGGGAAACTAATCTAAATCCCTAAATCCACGTTTACCACCAAAATTTCTACTAAGAAAGAACAAAATAAATACTTGTATGATTTCCAATTTATGTTCTAAATCTTTCTGTGATGAGGCACTCAAGTCAGAACAATATTCCAGCTTGTTTCGGATACCATCTAGCCAGCTCATATTCTCGTTCATCTTCTTGTCGAATTCCAAGTGATCGGTGAAATACCCTTGCCACTGATGATTTAGTTCCTGCACATTAAAATGAGAATAATGATTGAGTGTTCATTATCGAATAATTTGAAGTGAAATAAGGATTCAAGACATTAAGATACTATCCGACATGAGACAGAAATAATATATCAGCAGGACTTTCAAAGTTGACCTTTTGAAATCAAATTTACACCAACCTTGACAAGAGCCGATAATTGTTGATATTTTTGACCGATTTCGGTAACTGAGAATGATCGGGGTACAGCAGAGACACGGTACAATATTTGTGAACGTTCCATTAGGGATTCGATTTCCATTTCTTTAGAACGAATCTCAGCTTGTAATTTCTACAAAGTAAAAAAAGAATTGAATTTAAAGATTCAATATTTTTAGATTTTCATTTTGGAACAAGATTTACCTTTAGTAATTCTGATTGCTGCTTCTTTTCCTCACAAGTGGCTTTTAGATCGATGGCATGCAGCGTGCTGTCAGTATCTCGCAACCACGAAACACATTCATCTCGCAGTATTTCGTAATCGTTCCATTGCTGTAATTTAGCTTGAAGACTTGTGATAGCATTTCTGAAAGGTGTTACATACGGCATATAACCTCATGCTCGAAAATATAAGTCACGACAATCGCTGTTACTCACTTTATGCCACTAGTCAAGATCTCCCAATCTTGCTGAGACATATCAATCTGTTTGCGAATATTCACTTTGCCCTCGTCACTAGTCCCGGGTAACACTTTCTCGCCCAAATTACGAACCTCATTGATTCTCTCCTTCTCTTCGGGTAATTTTTGTTCCAAACTTTTCAACTTTTTCAAGTTATTCTCGAGAGACACCCTCTCCACGTCTACATCATTCCATAAGATGACAGTATTATTTGTAGCGTCCAACCATTCTTGCAACTCCATGACACCCTTGCAATAAAGTTGGTGATCGCTGACAATTCTCTCGTATTGATTTACTAGATCCTGTCGTTTGAATAAACAAAATTAGAACTGCATTACAGACATGTTTTCAAATAAAGAGAAAAATAGTAATATACCTGAGCTTGTTTCAAAATCAGATTATATTTAGCGACAACAGAATTAAGTTTCTGCTTCAAATCATCATCCTTTTGTGGCAAAGATTCGAACATAGTTTGTAATTTGACTATATCTGGATTACGCTGAACTGAATCATTAAGAATTGTTCGATACTTAGCCAACTGAGCACGTTTCTCGTCTAGTGTAGACTTCAATTGAGGCTCCGTAGACAGCGAAGCTTCTACTTGAATCAACCATTTCAACAGGTCAATAAGACACTCTTCAAAACCGCTCCATCTAGATCATAAGAAGTTATTTAGTACGGTCATAGGCCTACTTTATTTTACTCATGAAATAGTTTGTGTACTTGTTTAGTTTTGATTCGATGTCCCTTTGGGTCTTCATCACGCTGTCGAAGAGGGTATCCAATCGATTTTGAGCCTCTTCTATTTCGTTTCGGATAATTTCTCGGCCTTCAATCGATGATGTTGAGTACGTTTTCTCGCCTAATTCTAGAACCGAACTCATTAAAATCGATGCCGAAGGTTTCGACTCTAATATTTGCTTAAAACCGACTAAATTCTCGTTCCATTCATTTTGCGAACTCGACGCAGCTATCAAGTCCACGCATTTATTACGCTGGTTTTCCATTTTGGAAAGAAATTCATTTAGTTCGTTGAGCTTGTCGACGTAAGCTTTATGATCGTTTACCGATTGTTGACATTTCTTCATAATATCCTGTAACACAGAGATGAAAAATTGAGTATGTATTCTTACGGTATGTAAAAATTAATTTTTCATACCTTCAACATTTTTTGAATAGAATGAAATCGAGAGGACACGTGCTCTACATTGTTAGGAAGTCGATCATGGTAGTTACAAAGTTCACTAGCACCGTCCTCCAACTTTTCTACCGAAGCCTCCTTTTGCGTTGCTTGAACTACCAAAGACTAGAATGAGTTTTAAAGAACAAGGAAAAAGATCAGATCATTGTCGATTACTCGTAAAAAAAAAGAAACAAAAATCTAGTGCACAGAAACAACGTTAAATAAAATTCACACATGGTGCATTTCTTTCAAATAGGCAATTGACATTAAGGGGAAGCGTTTTTCGTGTAAAATCTTTCTCACACCTCTCAACACATTCTTACTTGCTCTAAATGATCAACCATAGAAATTACATCGCAAACCGATTTTGCTTTGCCTTCAACAACTTTTTGTACGTCCTACAGTTCAATGAAGGAAAACTCAGTTTAAATAGACTAGTCCCACAATTAGTACGGACCAGGTGATCGAATGAAGAAGTGATTATTTACCGAGTAATGCCTGAGCTGCTCTTGTTTGGCTTCGAGGGTGGCTAGTTCCGTATAATCTTTGAGAGTCGATTCAATTTCATTGAACCAGAAAACCAGATCTTGAAGTGATGCTTCATATTGCTGCCATTGACCAAGCTGTTTCTCCAGACCTTGTTCCAATTCCTTCACAGCGGTTACAAATTTTTCAAAATCAAATCTGAAAAATTTATGAAAGCAATAAACGATGTGGCACTTGACATTTTTGTAAAATGTTGAAAGGCGATGTTTACCCGACGTTCGAAAAATCTTTAACCATCGATTCCTTGTAATGAGCAGGCAAACTGGTAGCCGCTTCATGGACAAGAGTTTCGATTTCCTTGAGTTTTTCCTCGTACGACGGAAGAGTTTCTTTAATGTTGCTCAATTTTTCCAATCGCTTTTGCAGCATTTCTTTATTTCCGGTGAAATCTAAGTACACAGAAATGAATGTAATTATTTTAGACTCGTGAAACTACACTTCAAGCAACTCTCACGACACTCTACCCACCGGTATGCTCTGACAGCACATCCCAATGCTGTTTCAAGTCATCTCTGAACTGCTTTACACTATTCTGGAAATGCTGAACGTTTTCCAAAGATTTTTCATTTGTCGAAATTGTCTGGTTGAGATACGATAACAGCGCTTCAAACCGACTAACGATATCTTCAGCTAATCCAATAATGTTTTCACTTTCTACTAATTTCGTAACATTGTCCGCTTTCTCTTTGAAGTTTTCGATGGTCTTTTTGCGAGAGGAGACTTCTTGAAGCATTGTCTACAAAATCAGATATGGAAACGAGTCAACTTTTTTTGCATTAAAGACCTACCGAAAGTGATGTTGAAAAATTGTACTTTTTCTTTGAAAAGCTTAGCGCGTAATTCTGGTAAAGTTGTCCACGATAGAGATCGATCTTGCTGAACATTTTTCTCCATTTGTTGGATCCAGCTCAAGAATTGATTGTACAATTCTTGGTAAATATTCCATTGGGTATTCAACGTGCTCAATGATTTTTCGAAATTTTTCAACTGTTCTCCCAGCGTGTCCCACCTAAACAATGAATATTTTAAGGTCAGTCGAGATTAAAAGAGGGGGGAAGATAAAAAGAAAAAACAGGGAGTTGAAAAACGGATTAAAAAGAGAAGAGAAGAGTAACCGACAAGCATAGAAGACGAAATTCCATAAGCAGAAAAGCTAACATAAAAATTGTTTAATTAAAGAGACACGAGAAACCCTCTGAAGGGATTCTTGGCTCAACACGGAGAAAAAGAAAAATATGATTGTGGGAGGCAGCTCGCCACTTCTACACATAACTCACCTTTCCCGGACTTCTTTCAGCTCTCGTCGAATATTTTCGCGTCCAGTGGTAGAAGTATCGGGCAGCAGAGACTCTCCGTAAGTCAAATAATCGGTGAATAGAATGCTAGCTTGATCTCGTTCGGCGATTATACTCTTTAATGTCTGTGTTTTTTCGTTCATGTCACTACTCGTCATAGTCTGTAAACTGGAAAACTTTTCTTCCAGCGAAGTTATAATTGCATTTATATCCTCTCGTCTCGTGTCATAGGTTTTATGATCGTCGGATAATATTTCCCATTTATTGACTATATTTTTGGAATGAGCGACCAACGTCAAATAACTAAGCGAAAGTTGGAAGATTACTTGATACAAAAATTCACACAAAATGAAAAGGTACAAAAATTCTTCCTCTTACCGACAGCTAATCTGAGAAATGACCGGTTTTAGATGTTCCGCCTCGCACAGTTGTACCAAAGAATGCCCTCTATCAACTAGCGCATTGACAGCATTCTCATTCTCACTAATCAATCTGGCGATTTCCTTAAATTCGTTCAATTGTTTAGCTTTCTCTGTGTACGTAGGCTGAAGCGGCTGATTCCGGAAGGCGACTTCGTTTTCCAACAACCAGCCGGAAATCTTTTCTAATTCGTTCTCGAAAACTTGCCAAGACTCTAGAACGTTCTCCAGCTTACTAAGAGCATTATCTAAAAAATATAAATCAAATTCGTAAGCATTCATGGTTTATGATGGAATACAAATAAGTCAACGAAAAAAACGGGCGGGAGCTAACATGTCTCCTTTAGAGACACGGAGGGTAAGCATTTTATATGCTTGCTTACTGCACTTTGATTTAATACATCGATTATATTGGTTCATGATGACGTCATAGTAACATACCCCGCTACTAGTATTTCTTAGCTTATTTTGCCTAGCATTTTGTATGTTAGCAGGGTGTCTGCCAAATTCGAAAATTGCAAATATTGCGGACTTCTGTAGGGCTCTTAAAGGATGTTCACAAAACCATAATTCCAATGGTTTAGCAAGGGGGCAGTGTCAGGGGGCTGGACATTCTCTGTTCTTGAAAAATTCGCCTTACAATACCATTAAAATTACAGAAAAAAAAATCCTATTCAACCTAGAACTCCGAATTTCAATTTTTCTTTATTGAGTCAGAAATTAAATTAATGGACTTTTATTGGGTTTATTGGACCACTTTTTAAATATTGGTCTTTTATGGGGTTTATTGGATTCATAGGGGCAGTAGACACCTTTCTTAGGCTGACTAGCTTACAGGCTTAGCATACTGAAGTAGGGAAGTCCCTAAAATAGGTCAAGGTCACTGATGACGTCATCAAGGGTGACAAAAACCGTGACGCTTTTTTATGACGATTTTCGCAGAGGTTAAGTCGCCCCCTTCTTAGTCTATTATAAGTGTAGAATACTTTATATTGAGCCTATATGGTGAAGGCTAAACCTACTATAAAAGCCTAGTTTGGGCCCAGTATAACGGAGACCAAAGTTAAAAACTTCTTCAAGTCCCTACAGTAGGTCAAGGTCCTACATGACGTCATCGGGTGACAAAAACCATGAGAATTTTTCGAGACGCTTTTTCATGACGATTTTCTCAGGAGTAATCCCGGCCAACATTTTCGGAAAACGTGACGGTTTTTTCAAGAGTAGACCAAATCTCAGTATAAGTGTAGTATACTGTATATTGGGCCTATATAATGAAGGCTAAACCTTCTATAAGAGCCTAGTTTAAGCCTAGTATGATGAAGGCCAAAGTTCGAAATTTTTCCCTCACAGTAGATCAAAGTCATTGATGATGTACCGTGACGATTTTTCGTGACAATTTGCAGAAAACTGTCAGTTTTTCCAGGAGTAGTCCCAATCTTAAAACCATATAAAATGCTAATAGTTTACCTAAATTACGTATGTGCTCATCGAAAGCCGCATTACAATCGGAAACTTCTTTCTGGAGTTGCGGAAGTCCTTTAGGTGCAGTAGTATCGGACACGTTAATGAACTCAGCGGCAAGTTTCTCCAGCAACTCTTTGCCTTGAGGTTCGAAAACTTTCAACTCCTTGAAAACGAAAAACAGCCGATGTCATTCAAAGAAAAAAGTCACGAAGGTGGAAATAGTTCACGAAACACACTTCTATGTCGTCTAATCTTTTTTCAATACATGATTTAACTCCTAACGAAGAATCACTTTGCTGGAGAGATTTTTCCTCTGCATCTAAGGCGGCTCGTAATTTATCACAAGTTGCTTTAAATTCTTGGTGAATTCGAACATTTTCGACGAGCCGTTCTTTCAGACCCTGTGTTAAAAAGTAAAGTAAAAATTCATCGTCTTAAAGAAAATCGTTTAATCTAAAAGATTTGAGGAAGAGTTCATACTTCGGATTTGGATATCAGTTTGGCGAATAGGTCGTTGATGGTCAGAGGATAGTCTTGCAGAATATCATTTTGAACGTGGTCCTGTAATCCGTGAGCAAGTTTTGAGATACTCTCTGCCTGAACTTTTTTCGCAATTATTTCTTGATGCTTAAGTTCGTGATTCTGAAACAAAAAAGAAGGGAGACAAGTTTGCAATTGTGTAGAAAGAATCTGAAACACTCTGTTTCTACCTCTCAAAAAATAGATGATAAAAAGTTCATCGAATACAGTACTAACTTGCGCTAGAATAATCTTTTCAGTTAAAGTTGCGCAAGGTTGGCTCGCCTGAGCGATGTAGGTTTCAATTTCATCGGTCCATTTCTTCAATTCATCCTGAGCACTGGAGAATTCAACCAATTTTTGCAAATTCTGATTAACAGCATCGATACCTTGGTGTAGATGGTCGTCCAACTCATCCCATATACAGCGCAGAGATCTACATGCACACATAATTATTATTAAAATATTATTTAAAAATTTCTGCTGTGCAAAATTGTCCAAAAAACGAAAAATATCCTCTGCTACAGAAAAAAAAAGTTTGAAACGAAGAATTTTTTCTGTTGTTACTAGGAATTTTTCCCAGCTGACTCTTACAGACATTTTTCAAGTCCTATTCTCTTATAGGCAAATCGTAATTTCCTAATTGGATCACGGTTTCTCGAACACTACCGGTGAAAAAGGTGTTATTAACTATAATACCAATGTTACAAAGAAGAGCTCACATTAAATAATTGCGAAAAATCAGTATTATAGTTGGAAGAGAGAATATTTTCGTAATTCTATCTTAAGTCGTATGATCGATGAACAAAAACAAAATATCAATCAGTATTATTATCCATATTTTTCTTCCTTACACTTCATCCACAAAAATTTATCCAATCCTTTGAAGAGGCCACGCCCGAGTCTACCCTGTTTGAATACCGCGAAACACATGTACCTCTTCGATCATATCATGTGCTCGATACGCTGCCGAGCACATGCAATATGTACAAGTCTACACGTCACGTGCTCAACGGAAACGTGTATTTCCCGCACGTGTACTTTCTAACTAGCGCGTACTGAAGTGAGTAATCAAACAACCAGTCAGGGGAGAAATGTAACACTCTCTATCTTGACTCTTGTCGATCACCTTATTTTAAATTTTATTATAGAATATTGATATGGGCTAGTATTACGGGTTTGGAGAGGCGACATGAACCTTAGAGTAAAAAATTTAAAGTAAGGACAATTTAAAATAAATTTCAATGCGTTTTTTGACTAACATGTGGGGGATCAGCAGGGAGCGTGGTTTCGGGCTTCATTACAAGACCAGCGTTCGACTTTAAATCCACCACAAGCGACAAATTGCCATGCAATAAGAAAAACAAATTGACCCCGTTGATTCGTACAGGCTGCGTACGTTCTACCACAAAATTGACTTAGACGTCCGATGTTATTGTCGTTAATCTTCATGCATTCAGTTAATTGTTTGCTAGGATGTGTTTCTGAGATGGCCAAGAACTACTACCTTCTCCCATTCAGAAGCAAAACGTACAAGAAACCTAAATGCGGTCACGCGTGTTCAGCGGAGGCTTGTGGCGCCAGCTTCTCTCCTTGTTGCACGTCTTCGGACATGTGCTGCGTCGATGCTGACGATGCGCTTGTCTCGAGGTCGACATGCACGCACTCGGACGACGTCGATAGCAATGGCAACGACAGCGACACACTTGAAACGACAAATGCCCTTTGTGAAAAACCGAACGCCGATTACGCAACAATTAATGAATGCAAGACCGGAGATATCGCGATTCCTCCGAACGGAGTACGCGACCAACAGATACTGGCTGTCGAACGTCTGTCGCGGATGAACGATCAGCTCGCGCACAAGCTCGAAGAGATGCGCACCACCTATAAACAAATCTGTCTCGAGCTCGAAGAGAAAAAAGCGATCATGCGTTTGCAGGAGGTGCAACAGGACACGTACAAAGATTCAACGGTAAACCTTAATCGTTACTTGATACGTTTGCCTGAACCCATGAATCGAGCCCAACGGGAGCACTACGTTCACTTGTTACTAGCTAACGTTCTACACGACCTGCACAATATTCACAATGTAGCAATGGGTGAAATGTTGGACGACGACGTTATCACAACCGTCATGGAGACCTGCCAAGCCAAACACTCGGACTTGTTATTTGTGAATCCGTGCATAACGCAATGCATACAGTTCTCTCAAGATGAAGATATAGCTTTCTTTTTAGATCCGCTGAACGCCAAAAGCTACGACAACGTATTCTTCGTGATAAACGACACTAGCAACGGCAATCAAGGCACCCACTGGTCATTGTTGGTCTTGAACAAACAAGCTAAAGCCTTCTGCCATTATGACTCGTTGAAAGGCATGAACGATATGATTGCCCTAGAATTATCGAAAAAGCTCAGCACGTACTTCGATACGTGGCAATTTTTGGACATCGAATGCGAACAACAAACCAACAACACAGATTGCGGTATTTACGTTTTAGATAATATGTTACGCGTAATACTAGTGTTAAAAAATAACCTCAGCGTCGAAGGCGAACAAATTACCAGCACGAAAATCAGTAAGCTTCCTTCGAGTTTTACAAAAACGAGAATCTACATGATGATTACCTATATTAACGCCGTTATACAGAAAGCTAAACGCACACTTCGACTAGAAGAACGGTACGATTAGATGAAAACGAGACGATTTTTTATTAAATTTAAGAATCGAATATTCCGTTCCGGAATGAAATATTAAACGTTACCTCAGTTTTTGACGAATCAATTCTCGACCTTCCGGCGAGGTATGAGGGTACAATTTTTCGCCGAGCTCGTTTATGGTCTCAAATGGTAGACTTGCCTCTGATTTCTCGTTCAAAATAGCGTTGAGTTTTCTCAATCGTTCCTAGAAGAAGAGAGAAATGAATTAAAAGTTGATATGGAGTGTGAATTTTTTCTTGACACGCAATACACATACTTTTAGAGATTCAGCATCTAGGGCATTGTCTCTTTCAGCGTCTCTTTTTAGCAAATTAATTTTCTCCACAAAATTGTCATACTGAAGGTCGAACGCTCCATGTTCGTCTACGTATTTTTCGTATCTTGCAATGTTGTCCTGCGGAAACCAAGAAAACATACAATAATTCAATCGAACACTACGATTCATTTTCTCATTCTGAAAACATACCTTTAACTTTGATTTAACATTTTGATATCTGTTCATTAACTTCAAAACCTGTTCCGCCAACTCGGAGCTTACGTCACCACTCTTCTCTTTCAGAGCAGTAAATTCATCCTCTTTGGCGGCAACTTTTTCAGACAACGTTTTTAAGTCTTGTAGGTGAGAATTTTTCGAGTCCAACGTACCCCTCAAGCTCTGATCCCTCAAATTTGTTTCGACGTCTTTCAAGAAGCCATCCAACGCCGTGGTATCACCTTGCAACATTTCCGTACAATTTCTCTTTTTATGCAAGTCTTCCAGAATTTCGTGACACTTGGCAAAGAATTCGAGCAAATCCTGTTTCTGACAATTGAATTCACTCGTCAGGGTGTCTTTGCCGTGATCGCTTGTTTCAACTAGGATGAGTTGGAGACGGTTTTCACATTGTTGTAGCATTTCTAATCCTGAATTTTCTTGCGGTATTATCGATTCGTACAGGCTTGTCTGATCGTCACTACCACAGTCATGGCATTTGCGTTCTTCTTCTTGTATCGCATCTAAGAAGTCTTTAATATTCTCAAAATATGTCGAGTATTCTTCGTGGTTGGCGACTTGTTTCTCTGCGGCGGCAACACGAGCGACAATGACATCGTTAATGTTATCAAACCGCGAGGAGAGTTCGTTAGGGTTGACTTCTAGCTCGTATGGAATCAAATGCATTTTCTGAAGTAGTTGCTCGACAATAGGCTTGTGAGATTGCACATCCTGTAAGAGCGCTCGATACGCACTCACGGACTTACGTTTATCGGGTAATGTTTCTTGCAACTCAATCGTGGGTTCTATCCTGCTCTCTATCGAAATGATCCATTCTAAAATCTGTTTAGCATTCTCTTCAACGCTAGCTTTCTGCGATACCATATTCTCAGTCTTTCGTAATAAATTATTCCATCGTTCGGTCGATGACTCCAATGCGGCTCGCAAGGCCTTGAGTTTATTTCTTATATTGTCTCGATTTTCTGGTATCAGGTCTGGAAATAAGGAATCACCAAGTTCAGTAATTTCGTTCAACAGAGGGACACCCTCTTCTTTGATCGAAGCTAGTCCTTTCAAGTCATCGATCTTTCCCTCCAACATGTCGAGATTTTTGGTTCCTTTCTGAATGAATGACTGGATGTCGTCCAGATGAGAATCGGTAACCGCCAAAAATGTTTCCATATTTTCGACTTTGTCATTAAATTTGGAAAAACGTATGATAAATTCGTTTAATTTGGAAGCTCGATTCTTCAAACAGTCGTCCACGGATTTACTTTTATCCTCTAAAATCATCACATTGTGCATTTTCGGCTTGAAGTCAGTCTTTGACAGTTCCGCTTCAATTTCTTTCAATTTTTGAATTTGATCTTGAATACGCGTTGATTCTGCCATTAAATCGTCCATTCTTTGAGTTTCTTCATCGATTTTTTCAGTATTTATCAAATCACGTCCTTTGGAATTAACCTTAGTCTCAAGTTTATTCAAATCGGAGGTCACCTCGCCGTAATTGGAGTCGTAATTTTCGATCATGTTGATGTGTTTCCGTAGCACCGTCTCTATATTACTAGCTTTTTCGCTGAAGGAACTTAAAGCGATGAAGATTTTCTCTAATTGGGGACTAAAATCGACCAAAACATCGTTAATATGTTTACTCTCGAGTAACTGGTAGACATTGTCGATCTCTTGTTTTTTATCTTCTAGTTTTGCAGTCTCGATTTCGATTTCTTTCAACGAATCTAATTTTGAAAGGAGTTGATCTTGGTCGAAGTCTTCTTCGGGTAGACAAAGATTAATATTGTTACTGTGTACGTCGACGGCGTTCTCTAAAGTAGTCAATTTGTCCTTGAAATTCTGTTTCAAAAAAGCACATAACGTATCTTCAATTCTCGTCAGGTACGCGGATGTATCCTGATAGCGTTTTTTGCACATATTTACTTCTTTGACGATGCTAGAGTTCACATAGTTGGGATTCAAATCAACAATTTGCCCACTCAATTTTTCGATACGCGCTAATTTAGGACACATCATCTCGAGTTCGCTTCTAATATCCCGGCATGAGGTCAATCGTTCACAAATTGGATTTAGGCTACCGGTAATGTCGTCGCATCTTGTTAATTTCTCGCGGATCACGTTTATATTTTCCGTCGCGGTTTTCAAAGCCTCCTTCAGCTCTTCCTCTTTATTTTCACAAGTGTGAACAAAATCTTGTAATTTGTGGCTGAGAATTTTCAGTTCGTCAAATCCCTTCTCTAATACCTCAGTAGACGAAACGAAACTCGGTACAACTTGTCCTCCATGATGTTGCAGCAAGCGTTCTTGTTTGGCGAACAGACCATCCTTCAAATTTTCGTGGACAGCAACTTGTTCGTCATAATCGTTCAACTTTGAAAGTGCTGTTTTCACGTCTGTTAAATTCGACAACGCGTTGGACAAATCTTCTTTAGTTTCTTCTATCCACGGTAGTAACTGAGTTTCAGTTTCTTGAATTTGCTGCCAAAGTTTTATTTCGTCATCCAACGTAGATAGACGAGCTTTTGTTGCATTCGACAGTTCATTCCACTTTTTTGTATAAAGCAGATGGGCGTTTTCAAATTCCTCGCCTTTGAAATTGGGAATTTGCTTCAAAAGTTGGATGACATTTTTGCTCGCATTATCCAGTTTATTAATCAAGTGCTTGTGATTCGGGAGCTTATCTGCGAGCGCTTTACAATTTTCACGAATTACATAACCTTCGCTCAGATCATTTGGGAATTGTGCTGCGCTGGCCAAAGTTTCCTCAATATCGGACAAAAATTGTGCGGTATCTCCTTTGACAACATTGAATGTAGTTAATGCTTGTTGTAGGCCACAATATAAATCAGTTTCTTGTTTGACTCGGTCATTGAGATTATCCCATCTATTGAGTAAGGTGGTCATCTCATTCTGAATTTGAAGAATGTGAGATTCGTCTTCTTTGATTAGGACTTCACCACTCGCTTGTAGATCGTCTTTTAAAGCATTCATTTTAGCAAATCTTCCCTGTAACTGCATCAGATCGTTTACACCGGATTTTAAAGTTTCCACGTCTTCAATTTTATCCACTATGGCTTGAACCACTCCTTCCCAACGTTCTAGTTCGGGCAAAAACTCGTTTTTCGCTTTGACGAAATTTTTCTGCTGAATGTCCATCACTTTCGCTTTTTCCCTCTTCTTCGCTACTTCCAACCTACAAAACGAAAAAATCTTGCGTTTTTTCTAATGTTTCAAGATATGTATATTATCCAAATAATTAAACAAAAAGCTTACCTTAAATCATCTATCTCAGTTTTCATATTTTTCATGATAACTAACGGCTCTTCAGGATACCTAGAAACGACGTTGACAGCACGACATAGCGTTTGCACATTTTCAAACTCGTTTTCGTGAACGTTTATATCGGCCCAACAATTATCCAATTCTGTAGAAATTGTGTCCGTTAGTTCACTCGACTGGACAAGACATTTGAGATGCGTAACTGTTTCTTGAACATTTTCAAACCAATCGTTGAAGGCGCGTAATCTTTCAAGAGTTGATTTTCTATCATCAATCTCTTTTCTCAGATCCTGAAGATAAGAAAATAATACAGTATGTTAGAAATTTATTATATGTAATTTTTGTAAATACTTTATTCGTACGTTACCTCGTATGTTTTCATCGAGTTTTCGTACTGTACCACGAGCGGATTTTTGTCCGGGACATCATCACCCAAAGCTGCGTTAAATTTCTCACAAATACTTTTTATAACTGGTTTCTTTTCCGAGTGCTCCACCTCGAAAGAATAAAGTTTTTGCAAAATGGGGTTGATGTTTGTTTGATCGACCTCGTAAATTTCAGTCACGTTCTCGTTAATATCGTGTAACCACGAGGTGAACAAATTGAGTTGTTCTTCATACATTTCCCTGTCCAAAAATTAAGTGAGTGAAAAAACTCTTGGGTTTTTTAACGGAGTTAAACGAGGGGTGGCAGGGAACCTATTTCATAGGGCACGTGGAATCTGAAAAATGTCGACGTACCAGATCTTCGACATCATCAGATTGTGACGTCACGAGGCTGACCTATGACGTCATCAAATTGTGACTTCACAAGCCCGAACTCTGGAGCTCTATATGATAAAAGATGGACTAGTAAAATTGTCGACCTCCGAGCTATACCGTAAGGTTGCCGGCCGGCCGGACGTTTTTTCCGACCCCCCCCCCCCCCCGATAAAACAGGTTCCCTGTTAAAATTCCTCATTAGCGAGGTAGAAAAGTCCAAAT
This sequence comes from Aspidiotus rigidus, assembly GCA_035079385.1. Taxonomy (NCBI): domain Eukaryota; kingdom Metazoa; phylum Arthropoda; class Insecta; order Hemiptera; family Diaspididae; genus Aspidiotus; species Aspidiotus rigidus. The sequence goes on from JAVHKY010000030.1 coordinate 5,712,079, forward strand.
TTACCTGGTAACTATTATGTCTGAAACCAAATTGATTCGATTCTGAATTACTTCGACAGCGTTCTTACATTCCGCCTTCAACGAGCTGATGGCGAATCGTTTCTCTTCAATTGCTTGGGTCGAGATGCCATTCGCCAAAACGTTACAAGCACTACTTAACGCAGTTACTTCGTTTTGTAATTCAACACCCGTCTGAGCGGCACTCTGAACAAAATAATTTCATTTTTCAACTTCATAGAAATTATCACCACCTTCAAAGGGGCAAAAATTCTCACGGTACCTTCAATTCCACTAATTGACCTTGTAGTGCTTTCAAGTCATTCTCTTTTTCTATAGGTTTCTTTAAAAATTCTTCGTCATTAATTGCCTTCAAACGTTTAACCGTTTCCATCTGTTTCATCTCGAATGCTTCCCACGTTCCGGCCAGTTTCTCCAGGCGTTTGATTTTATTGATCGCGTTTGCTTTAATCACGTTGAGACGTAATAAACACGTTTCTGCTTCACGCAGCGAAGGATTTTTTTTCTCGATCACCAAGAGTTTTTGAAGGACCTTTTCCTTTTCTTCGCAAGTGTTTTTGAACTCCTTGACACACAAAGTAAGTATTCTCAATCAAAACATATCGCAATTCTAGGATGAGGAAACTACAAAACTGAAAATACACTCACTTTAGCTTCTTCAAGAAAATGCACAATTTCTTCTGCAGTCGAAGGTTTGATCGAACTTATGTCAGTTTCAATCTCCGCGTTCATTAGCCATGGTAATAATTGATCGATTTCTGCTCTGTAAATTTCGGTTGTAGTTACTTGCTCGTGTATAACAGCTTTTTGAGTAGCAATAATGTCCTGAACGCTAGCGATTGAAGCCTGCAGCGTTTGTATTTCTTTTTTAATCTTCACCGGTTCTTCAACTGCGTCAATTTCTTTACACGTCGAAAAATCAATAATAGAAATAATTATAAAGAAACTAGTTTAACGGATGGACACAAAAATATTGCTCACCAGTCAAGAATTGGAAAGTCTCTCCGAGTTTCTGAACTGCAGTCATTTGAGTGACTAACTGTGCCTGGAGCTGTTCATTTGTGGACAATTTTTCATCCGAGGAAGCGGTATCTGATTGCAACAGACCAATGGAAAAAGGCACTTCGTCCATCGTCCACGACTTGACTTGTTTGAGGTCTGTTTCAAGGTCATTCCACTTGGTCGCTAATTTTTCCAATTTTGCTCGAATTTTTTCAGCATCTTTCCGTTTCTCTCCGAGTTCACTTTCAACGGTCTTAATCTAAAAATATAGAGATAAATATTAGACAAAGCACGATGCAATAAGTTTGCAATCCTCAGTTGTACACTAACCTCTTCATTCATCTTGTCGGCCCCATCAGCAGATGTAATAGTGACTATGTATCCAGATAAATCTTTCAATCGCTGCAAAGTAACGTCGGTTGCTCTGTTCAGATTATTTTCCAATTCACTTACTGACGCTATCTCCGCTTTCACTTGTTCTGCAGTAAAAAATTTGCACGGGATCTTTTGTAAATCACTCTCCGCTCGTCCCAACAAAGATGATATCATGTCCTTTTGTTCTTGATAACATGTCCACATTTTTTGAGTTTCTATAGAGAAAAAAGAACACAAATTTTTAATACCAGCTACTACCAAAAGATTCTTTGAGTCTTTAGGGTCATCGTGCATACCTTTCAACGTATCTAAATTAATGGTAGTCTTGGAATATGCCTCTTCCCATTCGTCTTCTAAATTTGTTATTAAGTCACCGAGGAATTCGGGTATTTGATCATTCTCCTTGATTAATTCTTTCCCATGGTGTATCATTGACAAAACATTAGGACGCTGATCGTCCAATAAAGCTACGGCTTTTTCTTGCTGGTCGACCAATAATTCCAATGATTCTATCGATTTCGGTTTTGATTGAACGTCCTCTTTAACCTTTTGCAATAATTGACAGACCTATGAAAAACAACGACGACAATTATTAGAAAAAAACGAAAATTGACGCTCCTTATAAATATGACCCCATTGATTTTTTCAAAAATAAAACTACCACCTTACAATCTGTATTTTATATTTTTCTCACACGTATCACCTCATCCACATACTAATTAAGAATGACATTTATCACCTCAATAACTTGTTTCTTGTAAACGTGGCATTTTGCGAAGGTATCGGTTTTCGTCAAGGTAACTTCAATGCTCGGTAACAAAGATTTATAATGTAAAAGTAACTGTTCCAACTTCTCTTGTTCTTGGCATGCTGTTAGCGGATAAAATGGTGTCAGCAAATCCAACGCCTGAACCAACCACTTGATGTCATCTTTCTTGTTCTCAACCTCTTCAACAATACTCTAAATTTATAGACATACAAATAATTTTTTTTTTTCGAGTTTAAGCTAATTTTTTGATAAAATAGCGCAGGTTCTGACTCACCTGAAAAACTGATTTCTCCTTATTAAAATCTTCGGACAAAGATAAATCGCGTACCATACTCTTAATATTTTCGTCCACAGTATCCATCCACGCAGAGATATCGTCAAATCTTGGAAAACAAGAGACCCAAATGTGAATTACACCTTCAACGACAGTAGTTCATAAATAAATACACGGAGTCTTACTTTTGACAGTACTCGTTCCATTGATCTGGTATTTGTTGTAATCGTCTTTCGACAACATCGATATTACTTAACAATACGTTCCAATTCTGAGATGCGCGCTCGTAAGCGTCCTTTAAAGTTATGCCCTCGGCGGCTGGAATGTTTTTATTCAAAGAATCGAAGGTAGCGCTTAACCTCGCCAAATCATTCATCAGATTTTTCCTCTTTTCAAGATGTGGACTGGATTCACCAAACCATTCCTACATAAATTAGAACAAGTCACCTGGTTTGAATCGAAGCTCACAAATCATGCCCCAATCTTCACATCAATTACTAACATTGTGTTGGTTCATGAGATCTTCAATATTCTCACTCTTACTAAATCTTTGCTGTTCGGAAATTAGTTCGTTTTCCATTTCCTTCATGATACGATTATAGGAGGACAGAGCGATAGAAAATTCTGACTGGAGTACGTGAATGGGAGCGACCGTAAAGGCTTCCTGGAAATTACCAACAATTATGATATGATCTACTAATTTTTACAAATTCTAGATATTACAGGCTGTGAAAATTCACCTTCCACGCTTCTTGGAGGGTGCTAACTTGTTGGTCAACGTATTGGCATTCTGACGGCGATAGGTATTTCTTCAGGTTATTGGCCGTACCTCTCAATTCATTTATTTGATTTTTATCAGAATTTTCAAAAAACGCCTGAAAAGATAAAAAAAAATGCCTACCTAATCTGCACACATGAAATCCAAATGCAGACCCGTTCAAAGCATACCTTTTCCCGTTCTATAAATTGTGCATTATCATTGCATTTTTCATTCAATAGTTTTTGAGCGTTTTGTAACCATTCTGTAATTAAGCGCTCTATCTCACGGAAATTGTGCCAACAGCAAATTGTTTCTTCCATACGCTAAAAAAAAAAATACTTAATCCTTTGACTCAATGTACACGACGTTAAAAGAGAGTGAATTAAAATTTACTTGTTGTTTTTCGTTCGCCTTTTGGATAGTGCGTTCAAAGTGACAATTCAAATCAGACATTTGTCGCACAAAATCGTCGTTCTCAACTTTTCCGTTCGTATCGATAGATTTGACAATATCTTGAAATTGCTTGTTTTGGTTATCTAACATGGATTTGTAATAAAGCGTTCGCGAGAAAAAAGCCTGCAATTGTAAGAAATGAAATACTATTTAGCAATAATTTAAAAAGAAAAAGGGTTGAGAAAATTTATTATTGTATAGTCTTACTTTGAGTCGTTCGAGAGATATTTGTAAAACTTCTTTACCTCCTACACTGTCAGAACAGGAATCAAGTAACTCGTCTGCACGATTCAGCCACGAGTTTATCTCGTTGTGACCTTCTCTGAGTGCCTCTCGTTGAACATGTAATTTATTGAACAAATTCAGACGTGATGGTATTAGCAAACGTATCTGCGCGAGAGATTCTAGGAAAAAATTGGATAAATAAAATTAACCATCATATTCCGGCAAAAAAAAGAAAAGAAAAAAAAAAAAAAAAAAAAAAAAAACATTAAACCATTATACAAAATTACCTTTTTCTCTTTTCAAAACAGTCAGCATTTGATCAACTTCATCTTTAGAAAAGTTTTGAATTTTGTTTTGTAACATTTTGCTCATGGTCTTAAGCACTTTTTCTTTTTCTTCGACTTCTTGTTGAAGCACCTGATGACATACATATTGATCAATAATTTTTGGTTTTTCGATCAAGAAATCTCATGTAAGTATGTGAAAAACGATTCAAAGTAAATCAAAATCATACAGCGAACTACAATGAATATCATGAATAGTTCAGAACTTGAGTCGCGGTCACAAACTGATAGACTTTAGTTATAGACAGAACCAGGCCTACTTTCTAAGGCTTACATGACTATTGAATTATAAATCTAAATTTACCTCCAATTGTTGGCCGTACAATTGCAACTCTTCATCCGAATTTGGATGAGTAGCACTCAATATATTTTCAGCTTTTACAATCCATTCTTGTAGCTCTTCGAGAAGTATATAAAATTCTTTACGAGTTTTAAGTACTACGGTTGCATCCATGTATTCATTCACAATCTGAAAATGAAGTCGAAATGAATGTTGGACTATGACACAATTCTAGATCGACTGAGTAGATAATCTCTACCGAATCTCAATCGTAGCTACATATTTAAATACGCAAAGTTGATATGTTTTACAGAATTATATCGTACGTACATTGAATAAATTTTTCCATTTTCTCGTTATATGGCTAAACTTTTCTTTCAGCTCGTTGCTGATACATTCTTCGCTCGTGGCAACCAAGAAACTAACCGTATCCTCAAGAATCAAATATTTTTCCTGTAAGGAATCCAAATCCTAAGGCAAAAAAAAAAATATATATATAAAATGAAAGGACCGGAAAATAATTCCGATATCCGACTTTTCAAAAGCACCTGGAAATATTCCATTTTTTGCTCCTCAGGTAAATGCAGTTTTGATTGTGCTTCGTCAATCCACGACTCAACTTCGACAGATAGAGCCTCCCAACGTCTCCAGTAAGTAACAACTTCTTCTAACATACTTTGAACGCAGTATAATTCCATTGAGATTGCGCGCCATCGTTCAGCAATATCACGCATAAATCTATCAATGTCGGCGCTTTCTAATTTATCTGCGATCAAAAAAATGCAGACAAACGATTGTAATACGAAATTTTCTCATCCATTTCGATACCTTCCATCCTTTTATTCACCGATAAATTAACATTTTTCTGTTTCCGCACGTTCTGCTTAATGAAGCACGACGAATAAATGAAATTGCTAATTACTCAGGGTGTAATTCGCGACCCCACACATACGATACGATCATCACGACAGAATATATCATACCTATGTTTCTATCCTTTCGATACTCAACAACCACGCTTTGCATATCGCTAAAAGCTTTATTGAACTCTTGGATGATTTCGTTTTTAATGACGTAGTCATTGTACTGATCCAGAAGTTCTTGAACGTCTTGCTGATGACCATACTTCACTGTCCATCCGCGTAGCTTATCTTCAGTTAAATTCAAAAACGCTACCAAACAACACTGAAAACATGACGATGTAAAGAATAGAATAGTCTTATACTTGTCTTGTAAATTGATTCGTTTTACTACAGTTTAATTTGGAATCGGCTCAGACTGCTTAAATTTTCTATCCCAGGGCTGAGGCCCTTTCTCCACGCCTTTTTCGAGTTACATTTCTTCCCCATCGACCATTTCTATCGAAATAATTCTCAATAAAATGATATAAAATCAATCACCTTATGCTCCAAAAACTTCAGTCGGGTACGATGTTGAACTGTTCTAATCGTAATGTCATGTAACCGAGCAAACATGTCGTTTATTTGATTTTCTACTACTTGGGATGAAATTGGAATGGTACCTACGGCATTTTCGAGGTTTGCTTGTACGGCTGGTAAGTCGGCAAAAAATCGCTATTCAAACATTACAAGAAGGTAGTCTTATTTTTGAATCAAAATTTTCGGCGAATAAAGTAATAAAATGTCGTGCTTACTTTATGCTCCTCTAATTTTTTACTTATTATAGTAGCTGTTTTTTCGTTCAATACAGTGGGTACAGTATCATTGTAGATCATTTGTTCGGCGCGCGCTATCCATTCGGCTATCTCATCAAATGGAGAGGGTAAACTGTTATCCAATTCCCAACGCCATTCATTTAGCTGCAAAAATGAAAATTATAGTATCAACAGCGAGGAAGAATAAGGATTCATGGTATTATAACAAAATAATTCCGATATTTTTTTCATTTTCTAAATAAAGTAGGTACAGCTGAAAAACCTGAATCATTGTCATTAATCACTATTCAATTCATAACGGTCATATATTATTGATGACTGATCACTTTTGTAAAAAGAAGGAGGACGAGGAAATAAACGTACATTGTTTTTAGGTATCTAAATTCTTAGCAAGAATATAAGACTGAATTTAATTCAGGAGACATACTCTAAGTTTAAGTTTTATCCACGTTCTTATTCTACAACTTGGGTGAAGCTCTGAACAATGATACAATCAATCTCAATTCAATTTGGTATCTCACAGAAAAGCAAATCTTGTTTACCACTAAAAATTATCTTTATCGTTTGTAACAAGTTCAAAAATAGTCTCAATACCCGCATCTCCAACGTTCTCCACGACTGTTCGATTTCACGCCACGTTTCTGGGCTAATACTAATGGCTCCGTGATAAGTAACCAAATTCTTCAACTTTTCAAACAGTCGTATTTTCTCTTCTCGTTCATTGAAAATTGTGTTGTAATCCTGCGAACGAAAGATATTCATCATAAATTCATAATTCAAACTCAAAAACTAAGACAATTTTTTCCTTACCGCAAAACTATTGGTAATATTTTGTGGTAAAGAAAGGTATTTCATTCGATTGTTCAGCCAAGTTATGAACTGATCATATTCTTCTTGAATAGCGCCTAACGATTCTCCGGAATAGCTGCGAACTTCTGGATATTTATACACAAACTGAGCGACGTAAGTCATAACCGATCGTTCATCTGGTCTTTCAACATCGACATCCTGCAAATAATCATAATTTTCCCTTTGTAGGTAGCTTCTAACCGTAACGAAGTTGTCAATCAACCAACAAAATTCATCTTACCTCTGGATCTAGGAGTCTCGAGATACCTAAATCTTGTTCGGCTACAGTAAATGCAGTTTCTAAACGTTCGCGATTGCTAGCCAATCGCATTGACGCGAGATCAATTAAATTAGAACGAATAGTATTGATCATGTTTAAAAATAGAACACCGTCCCTCCAACTGGGACCAAAGTCTTGAACATCGAAACCGGCATCTCTAGAATACAGATAACAGTAAAATTGTAAAAATTTTCTGTTCACTGTTTCCTTATATTCGCAAGCGTTTCTACGGCTCATCTTTTGATTCTATATCCAATTTCTCAGACGAAGTAGGAAACTAGAGGTTAGACGTATTGATTTTTTAACTTTACGTCGAAATCGTCACGAATAAATACAATTTCCGATGAAACGGAAAAATTAAAAGATTTGAATGAATAATGATGTTACCGTTGGAAGTGAAGATAAGATACGTTTCATGTGTATCTTTCAATCATTGTTGACATCCAAAGTGCGACAATAAATTAAATATACCTATACATACCTGGGCATCACATTCTTCACCCATTTCAATAGGGCCTTTTTGGCACCGGTAGCTTTACGGTCGGGAGTTGGAGATCTCAAGCTTTGACTATCCAAGCTGCTGCTGCTGCCACCCAAATAGGAACTCAACGAAGATAGGGCACGAGTGCCTTCTTCGATCTAAAATAACGAAATATGAAAAATTCAGTTCAAGTGAAGAGTCAGGAAATGAATGGATACAAAAGTTTACAGCTAAGATAACATCAAAGCAGACGAGGAAATACTCACTCTCAACCGTTCCTTGTTTCTTTCATAACGAAGCTTGCGCAGAAAGAAATTGGTTCTATCACAATTTTCATCATAATCAAAAAGGTACAAATTCATAATTCTATAGTGGCGAGAGGGATTTACGAAGATACTCTTTGTTTTTCAAGGAAAAGAATGTGAAGAATATACAAGAGATGTTTATAAATTTGACTCAGAAGTATAATTGAAAGCGTTAGAGAACAGGATTCTTTTTTATCGAACATCTATAAAAATAATATTTGTTCCTTAGTTCATACAGATCCTTAGAATGTAAGCATCTAAAAGCATCTAGCTGCAGTAGGCTAACAGCTCGATTTACATTTTCACGGCTCGACACGAGGATAATTGTAGGATCAAATTCTCTACCTAACACGTTAATCGCAACTTTAGTTGCACTATTGTCGGCTTTATAACAAATTAAACGACTTCTAAGGAATAGAATATAGAACCTACAATTTGAGGGTGAAACTACTTCAAAAGTTCAAGTCCAGAGGCGAACTCCCCGGTCGCTTATTGAAGATGAAAAGACAGTTGAGACAGACATATAGGAGTCAATCATATAACTTACTTGGAAATACAAAATTATAGTCCATATCAAACCCAAAACGACTGCCGGTCTACCATCTACTAAGTCCGTTGAGTTGATATTCACCAATTTGATCTGTTTGCATAGAACAATAATAATACAATGACTAATCAGTAAGGTTAGGTATTCCATTAGTCGCAGATTTCACATTATTTTTAATTACAGAAAATGAGAAAAACAATTTTCGCGCGTTTCTTAGCAATCAGTGTTACCGTCTGGTTTTTGCTAAAATCCGTACAAATCCTCCGTCATGGCCTCTTCGTTCACGTGACGTCACGAACTGCTAACATCGAGCAATTTTGATCGATAGTGCGCGATATTCTGCGATAGTATCACAGAATTTTGCGATAGTATCATGCGATGGTGCTTAGAACATTATCGACTCCCATAAGAATACACAGGGAACATTTCGATCATGTGTTAGTATTTCAAAATGAGAAATAAATAAGGAATTCAACGTTGATAATCAAGATCTGGAAGATCTCAAGTATTTGAGAATGTATTTTTCGTTTCTCACTTTATTCTTCTATTCAAATATGAGCAAATGATCGAATTCAATTTTTCTTCTTATGGAAAAGTCCGTGTAAAAAAAGTTTGTTTACTTTCCCTAAGCACCATCGATCACAAATCTCGAAATTATTTTGAATACAACAATGCTGTGACGTAAGCGTGAACAAAGAGGAATTCGAACCTGTACATATTCTTAAATTTTCATCCATAGAACAGCTTTCACATGCTTAATAATTATGCAAGTATTTTTTTTTTATTTTTTGGATGAAAATAAAGAGCAATAAATTTCAAAACTTCTCAAAACGAACCGTGTTTTTTTTTTTTTTTTTTTTGTGTATGTGTGTGTGTTCATCTTAGTAGGCCTATATTCAGCTCCTGTATCAAAAGAATACGAGAAATCTTAAATAGATTTTGTACCTATCGAACAATATCTGGCGAGCTGTTGATATCTACTGAGGAGGTTTTGGAATCTTGAGTGCCCCACGAAATATCATAAAAAGCGTCTCTTGTAGTATTTGTTCAAACTTAAAATTGTAATACCTATAAACTGAAATTTCATTGTTCAAAATTTTTCCAGAAACCTGATTTTATTGAGCTTGTTTCTGTCGGAGATGGTCCTAGCTTCCAAAACTTTGTTTCTCTTTACTGCATAATTTTGGTTCGACTCCAGATTTATACCGAAAATATTGTAAAAGTCCATGCACTTGAAATCTATGTGCGTCATGAAGACTGTTGATTAAATATATGTCTTTTTTTTATTTCTTCGTTGTTACACTATTTTTAACGCGAAAATCCGAACGTACGCCTACATAATTATACGAGTACTTCTCTCATTGATGCTATTTTCACGTATTACGTTAATGACCCATTATGATAATCGACTCACTATTATACTCGTAATAGCGCAATCTTACACATTCATTATTTATTTCTTTCGTATTTATTTAAGATAAAAAGACACAAATTCTATGAAAAATGTTCGTTGCAGCCGCAGTTTTTTAATCTCATAAATTCACTGTCAAGGTCATAACACGTCATGTACTCGAATTGTGAAGAAATTTTTCCTGCATCAGATCTCATGATCATTTCACCCCCGGTAGGAATATAGAAATGATGTGAACATTTTTTTGCATTGACTAGTAACAAAGTTTTAGACGTTCAGTCAGTTTTGACATCTACTCGCTTATTACTATATCGACTCATAATTCTTCACAAAGTGACGCGACGGTAAACTTAACAGTTCTCACCTACATTCGCACGCTCTAGTCAAGGTAAACAACCTGGACGGGAACTTCGCAATGAAGCGAAGCCAATCTTTCTCTAATAATAAGAACCTATACCGGAAATATGTTCATTTTTTTTGTTTCATTTTGAATTACTCGTACACCGGCAAGACTTTTGGTGAGCGACGAAGTTTCTTTTCCCTAACTTCTGGGAGAGTGTTGAAACGTCATATACAGTCACTTTGGCATACAAGGTTGACAGCATTATTGTTCCTCGACTTCTTTTCACCATCTGTTATTTTATTCTTAGCTGGCCTCAACACTCATGACTCTACTACCTTTCTTCGTCGGCTGTCAGTAAATATAATTTCGCTTTTGCGGACGTTTCTTCTTTATGTATTTTGAAGTTACATTGAATTTTTAAACTCTTCTGTAATGATCTCCGCCCTTACTTCTTCCTTTTTTTCTCTCTTCTTACTTATGTAAGTATATTGTCCGTTTCCCAAAATAAACCCTTCTGATTTAACAAAAAATTTTTTTTTTTTGATGTAGACACAATTTACTGCTTATTGTCAAAGGTTGTTAATTTAAAATTTGATTTGATCAATAAAGGTCTCGAGACAGTCAGTCTTGATAGACGATCAACTTTATAATAAATTAATTTTTGTAATTATTGTAACTGAAATTTTCGGTGAAAATATTAAATTTTGAACACCCATACTTACTCGTCATATAACTCGAGAATCGAGTATTTCACATAAGTATCAAACTTGTAAAAGTAAAATCCAAATTTTTTTGATCGCGAATATGGTTTCATAAATCGTATCAGCAAGTGCTAATTTCACGTTTACAACGCAAGAAAGCAACACGATCGTATATTTAATGATATGCCTCAAGGGCTTCGGTCGTAGGTAGACTAAATAGTGCAGTGCTTACTTTTTTGCTTTGAAGAAACTGCAAAGCAGTGTTCGTATTACTCAGGAAATGTGGTCTTCGTAGTCTGGTTCCTCTTTCCATTGGCTATAGAATATTATAAAAATATACACACATAAGCTTCTAATTCTATTTGCAGCGTGTCTACAAACACGTGAAATACGTATAACCATTTACCAATTTTTCTCCAGACAACACTTCGAGTAAGGCCAGTAATTTCGTTCCATCCTTTAGATCTTCAATTAAATTATTAATTCGTAAAGGCGGATTTCTCTGAAACACCACGAATAAAAATAATTATGTAACACTAGATACCTATTTTAAACTTATCAAAATAGTTGTTTTACTTAATATGCACGAGTTCAATAATAGTCTACAGTTGTTCAAGCCTATGAATATGTGAAAAATCATTCGACAACTCTTTTTGAATTATAACTTCGAAATTTCAATTTTTTAGGAGTTGGATTCGAGGCTATTAGACATAGAAAAATCTTTTTAACCGAGCAATCCTTAATTGTAGCGGTAATTAAAGTGACATAATCCTGCCACAATGATGAGATGACTATCATAAAACTGAATGATCTGACTTCAAAATAAGTTACCTACCATAGATACCGCCATTAGAGCTTGCCTCTGTTTTAATTAGGGTATTATAAGTTGACATGAGGTTAATATAGAAGACGGCGTTCATCTGATAAGAAGGGAAGCTCACTTCCTTCGTTGCTCATGGAGATTCTTTCATTACTTCGTAAATTGAGGTGAGCAAAAACGTGTTTTAAGAGGATTTTTCGATTTCAAAAGTCGAAATTTTTCGAAGTCACCGTCTCGAATGGGAATACTATGTAAAATTTTTCAATAGTTTCTCCTACTCTTTCTCTCATAAACATCGGAATTTTTACAAGTTTATGAAGTAGGTCAGAGTCCTCCCCTTCATAACTTTAATTTCTTTTACCCATCCTTATTTAGCTAAATAGTCTCAATTTCGCTTTCCAGGCCTTTTTTTTTGCGATCATCACACCTGATCTTTGTTTGTCTCTCACTTCGGTTCTTCTCCAAATCCTTGAACGAGATAAAAAATTTTTCAGATATACAAGTACTTCTTATTTGAAAAATTTCTTGTCGGAAGAGACAGAGGGGAAGGGGACTTTTTTGAGACCTACCGGTATAAAGTTTTTAAAATTGAATAATAATATTATTTTTCATCCTGTCCCAACATGTAAAAACTTCCAAGAAAATAACGTTTACTTTACGCGACTCCTCTACAACAAAACGTAGAACTGCATATAACGTTACTCGCCTCCCTCGCTTTGTTTCAACGGACCTGGAAGGGGGGGGGGTCGCGATTGATAAAGGTGAATACTGTGACACATGGCATCATTCCAGAAAACGGAAACAGCGTTGAAAGTATTTCTAAAATCAATTATTGTAGATCGAAAAAAGATCAAACTTTTTTGTGCATAATAGTCGTACTTCGATTATCGAGTGGAGCATGACTGATTGACATGATGAGCGAGTTATAATATGCTCGAAATATATTCTTGGAAATGATGTCCGATAACAAGAACATTTATGTGAGCACAATAGCTCAAAGGCTCTCGTGATACAAAGAGATCCAATCTTTAGTTTCCACGTCATGTCTATCAAAGGGGCTTGAAATAAAATTATGGCAAGAAATACCAAAGGTGCTACCATTTACAGTCTAATTTTTGAAGGATGAAATCATATGAAATCATAACGTGAGTATCAGGGTGCTGCCAGAAAACATTTATAAAATTTACTCACTTTTGCTAGATAAGAATTGATCCAATTGACAAATGTTTTCTTTTGAACTCGTTCTTGTTCGTCTGAAAGGAAAAATATAGATTATGAACATCACGAAGAAAGTCTCACGGTAGGCGAATATTACATCTTAAAAATTGTTGTAGATTATGTCTATCAATAGATTAGGGAAAACAGTGGGCAAAACGAATATTATTCATCGAAAAATTAATATTCACTCGGATGCGCGTCTTTCGCATGCTACAGTTATTGAAAGCGAACATCTTTTAAATTAGTAAAACAGAAAAATGGGAACACAGAAGCGTAATAAAAAATTGAATGGTGTTTATGGTACCTTGTTTATGTTTACACACTTTATAAAAAGAAGGAACACGTTCCATACAATCAAGTTCCTGCGATTTGTGATTTATGAGCTGAGACCAAAAGAAAATTGGTGAAAAATACCGGCACAAGAAAAAAAAACCGAATGAAAACAAAGGTGAAAAAAAAAATAAAACGCGTTTTGTATGAATTAAATCGCAATAAGTTGAACGCTTACATACTCGCATTTATCAAAATAGAAAATACTTTTGCGACATGACAGGTTTTCGTTGAGTACTGCAAAAAAGGATTGAAGAGAAAATATCGAGAAGAAAAGAGAAGGAAAAAAGTCCAAGAAACAATACACGTATAATATTCTCGTTTTTCGAAGGCAAAGTACTGACTGGCACTAACTTTTCCATCGAAAGAGCGTCAAGTCAACAACCTAGAAAATAATGAAAAAATTCCGTATAACACAGTAACGCAAACGAGACGAAAGAGAAAAGTGACGATAGAATATCACGGAGGTTAGAGTCGTCCCATATAGTAAGAAAAAAATTTTCAGTTTTTGTCATACCACAAGCTGTGATACAAGAAGAATTTATTGAACAATCGTAGTTGAACTTCACGAATTTATATGTGAGCTATTTTGACCCCAAAAGTCATAAACCTACTTCCAAGCGATGAGACGAAAATTCACTTGAATACCTATATAACTTTTCTGCTTTCACTAGGTAGTAGCAACTCGACTTCATAAATCGCCTTAAACGGATCCGATCCCTCCGTTATTCACTTCATCAAACATCAAATTCGACCACACAGACGCTCTACCTACAAATCAGAGAACTTCGAGATTACCGAAATCTCGTCAAAGAACTAGGCCTATTGCAGAACTCTCCATTTTTAATCATGATAAGTATGATTGACACTTATAGAACATAACCAGAGAGCTTATTTAGCAAGTCTGTCCTTTTCCCCGAAACCAATTGAGTGCACGCTTGTCAAACATTATTATTATTTTTTTGTCGGCAGATACCGGTGTTCCATTAAGATTCCATTGAACAAAGTTCTGTGGAAGCCGGCCAAGCAATAAGTCAAGAATCTATAGAATAAGGTCTATCGCACGGCTACAAGATATCCTCTCCTCCGAATTGATAGCTTGTCGCTTGGTCGGTTTCTACAGAGCTTACTTTATTTTGAGGAAAAGGATGAATGTCCAAAAGAAACGTTCTGGGCTATTGGATCTTTCACGGATTCAGAAGAAACGGTTTCTCCAGATTGTTTATTCTGGACGTTCTCCCTTTTTCCCTCGTCTCCTTCAAATATTGAAGTCCGTGCAGATAGCGCCTTATGCAGGTCTTTCACATTAACAAATCAGAATAATGATTGAAAGTGATTAGCAAAGTGATGATAATATGCAGCTCAATTTGGGCAAAGGATTACGGAAACAGACAGAAAATTTTTCACTAGCTGCACTAGATGGCTCAATAACATCAGATTGCCTGTTGCCCGTCGCTTGGTGCCAACTTTTGCTCCATGTAAACAGTAACTTAATATACTATTTGATCTTTCTCCAGGAGAAAATAACGATCTATATACTGGCAGGTAGAAAATGTGATCTGGCAGGACAAAAACGACGATAAACATCATCATTATGTACCTACGACTTGAATTTGACAAACACTAAACTCAATTTTTTCTCACAATAAATACCTACTAATCTCATCTATGGAAATCTTGTTTATACCGGTCAAGTTACAGATTCTCGCATCGCATGTGTTAATGCGCAAGTTTGCCGCAAAGTTGAATGGTTCAGAATTCAATTTGGTAAAGTTGGTGGGTACCTAATGAAAGAGATCCATTTCTCTGATGTGAACCTTGCAAACCACTTCACAATTTTTACACACTTACAAGTATGTACCTACGTGGTTGATATTGGTGTGATGAGAATACCTCAGGAACCTGTAAGTCCTGTATGGTAGATACCAGATCTGGCAGAGATACATTCCCTTGAATTTGGCTGTGCACATTGAACACATCATATTATAGGCCTATTACTTTTTGAGCTAGAGAAAGTTTGCTTTCAAGTAAAGAGAAAAAACTCCTAGTTGACTCAGATATCACACTTACAGGTATCAAGAATTGTGATGAGAGATAGTTTTCAAGATACCTATATTGAACAGTCTTCAAAACGTTTCAGTAGCAAGTACTGATAAGGCTCATTATAATTATGAGCGAGCTGGTGTATAATATTTCCAAAAGGATACTCAATACTGGTACTTAATTTTCTAATAAAAATTCGTACGCACATGAATATTCTCCGTGCATTTCATTAAAACGTGAGGATTAACTGAGATAATACCTTTTTCTCTTTACTCTTTCTAAGAGTTTACATCAAATTTGCGAGACGATTTATGATGAAAGAAATGATTTACAACCTTGCCAGTGATACATGTTTCATTTTGTCCTAATAATAAACGTCTTAAAAAATGTTTAGTATTAAACGTGTTTATATTGCACTATTTTTTCTCTCCGCGCAAAAAGATATGTTTTTTATTTGTGTTATTTCCGAATTGATGGAAGTGTGGGAGATATGAGTTATTTGCTTCGCAGAAGTTGTCGAATTAAAAAAACACGCGTGTATACCGAAGAAGAACGATGACTTCGCCGTTATCAGCAGCAGTAGGTATAAGATCGTAACTATCTCAAATTCTCAGTACGGAGTCATATTATTGAGTGTTCTTAAAGGTAACGTGTGAACTTTATCTTTCAAAAATGACCGAGGTGCTATTTGCCAAGCAGTAGATTATGAAAAATACTAATTTTGAACCTCAGATAAAACACATTTCTTCAGCTTATCGTTTGTTTTTTTCTTCATGCTTAAGTGTGCATTTCTGTACAGATAGCCCTATTATTTGAATGCTTAAAATCATAAGAGAATATGATCTCTACCTACTCGTTGTTCAAATTTCTCTTGTCATTTCCTAACATCGACTGTTTTGAAGAATAAGCTTGACTCTCATCCAACTAAGTGCATACGCATACAGGAAGAGTAAGAGAGAGAAAGATTACTACCGGTACCGAGCATTATGGAAAACAGTTGTACGTCTGTCTATGTAGATGTCGTACAATTTTTCTTCATTCTATATCGTTTGTAATTTCAAATTTGATTTTGACTGCAACGTGCATGAGGTGGCGGAAAGCCAAGATTCACGTGCACTTAGTAAAGTTACTAGTCTGCCACCTATTGAAGCAATTATGAGAAATCCTAATTCTACGAATAAGTTACGGACTCCGCAAAACCTCTTTACAGGCGCTGAAAAATTCAAGTTATTATACTTTCTGTACAAAAAGGAATGTTCAGAATCAATACTCGAGCTTTCAATAGGCCTGTCTAATGATCATTTTTAAAACCAGGCTTGGCTAAGAGACTGAAGCTCGGCGATTCAAAATTTCAATTGAAAAAAGGATTAGCCTACTTAGTCTTCAAATCAACGCGTAAATCACAATCACTCTCGAGTACATTCACGTTTATAACGTTTTGGATAACTGACTAGCTGTTGCGTCGAAACATAAGGAGCAAGAATCTAAAAATAATGTACGTCAAATCTAATTTTTGATGGAGGTCAGTTTCCAAAGATGGTTCACAATAGTTCGCAATTTTACATTTACTTACATCGCATATCCGTATTATTCAGCTGAGGTGTTGTTTTATGTTAAACTTGTAACACGCACGTGCTGATTTGGCAACTCATCCCGTAGCTTTACTTATGCAGTTACCGCTGATGAAACGTGGAAGATGCGGTTCAACTTCAAAAACTGCAATTCATTTTTGTGAGGTCAATGACTGTACGAAAAATTTTGCTCGAGTTTGTGATCGTTATTCGTTTCCACGAATTTCGAATATTTGTACACGAGTATTTCTTCGGATTAATTACCTCATGGAAGACGTATAACATCAATTTGCTCCATTCTAGATTTGCGAGAAGCCACTTTCGGTTGACTTTTGACTACCTACAAATGGATTCCTACAATGAGACAATTATCGACTCAAACGTTTCTCATTCTGCGTGGCAGTCTGATAGTCTAATAAACCAGAAGACAAATATTTTTTCATGTAAAAAGGGTGGGGATAATTGAAAAAATTAATTGGAAACGGATTGTAGAGAATTTTTTGAAATATAATCATGTTTCTCAACCTATCCTTCTACCTCTTCTTCTTCTAGATAACCCTAATACAAGGAAAAAGGGAGGTGTTATCTCAAAACGCAAAATGGCTCCTTGTTTAACTAGGAAAAATATCCGAGCACCTATCAATTATTAAAATACGTAATCCCATTTTTTTTTTTTTTTTTTTTTCCGTTACCGAAGTAATTTTCCAAACTAGAATACAAAATCAGAATGCAACGAAAATTATTTAGGGGGAAAAAAAAAGAATACTATTTGCAATCAATTACTACCACAGAAAAGTCATCCTAATTATTATATCTTTCTCAATGCTTTATGAAGAATAAAAATAATATGGCTTGTGAATTTTAAGGTAATAATCTTGCCATGTTATATAGAGTTGGAAATGAAAAAAAAAAAGTGTTTTGAATGAACATTTCTCTAAGAGTAATGTTTGAACAGACTACGAAGTTCCAAGGAAATAGAAGCTTAAAGTCAACCTGTCAATGAAAAAATAGAATATCCGAAATTTGAAGTGCGTTTCTCACGATTCTAGAAGTCTAGATCCACATAGAAAGTGCTATGTTTGGTACAAATATGGAATTTCATTGTCGTTACAGGAAGAGGGATTTTATTTTGCATCTTTCTCACCAAAATTACTAGCGAAAATAAGAAGAAAGGATACTGTTTACAACTGAACGAAACGAATTCGTTCATAATACCGGTAATTATAGATTAAAAAAAGAAAGAAAGAAAAAAAAACATTGGGAGTGTTGGAAAAGATCTCAACTAATCAACAGAAATGACTGAATATACAAACGGCAATTCTGCTATTCGGACTTTCTTTACCCGGAAATATTCGAATTCTACATTGCTATACAAATTAATTGATTCACATTTACCGAACTTAACCGAGTAAAAGTTTAAATTGACTTTCTGACGAGTAATTTACGTCAACACGTAAAAATGGCACCATCATCAGCGTGCGTAATTGTTGTACGACTAATTAGATGCAAGCACGAAATAAAAATAGCTTGACTAGAGAACCCATAATTAATTCATTCACTCTTCCAAAGGGGGTTTTTCTTTGACCTTAATTGCAGTACGCACTCAACCAACCCTCCATGTTTTCATTATTCTGATCGTTTGCAGACGATTGTGGTGAGTTGATTACAGCGAAAGGATAGAAGAGCCAAGTATTATTTTTCAAAATTTTTCCTTCATTAAAAAAGGGAAATATGATCCAGCTAATTACACAAGGGTAGCAAACTAAAAGATCTTTTCTTACCTGTAAAAATGTTATAAAAATGATAACAAGGAATGAATTTTTTCAATTTTCTTTTCAAGTCTTTTTTGTAAAAAAATTCAATCATCAAAATATAAATTACTGTACAAAATAAATAAATTAAACAAATAAAATTTTCTTCTCGTCATTTTTGTAAAAACTCTCAATTTTCTTCGCCTTGACACATGAGGCACTACATAATACTGTTTCAGGGAGCGTGTGTACCAAAAGCCTCAACGTCTGACTGTCTTTTTACTGGTCCAAAGAATAACATCACTTAACCTAAACGATTGAAATTACATAATCATTGAAGGAGAAAAAGTAACAAATAATAAATAGCGTTATTAGATCACATGATAAAGTTGTGAATGAACTTCTGAATAACTAAGGAATCACGCGATGATTTTTGAATAAAAATTTTGAGGACACATTATCCCTCAGGGCAAACATCAATAAAACAAACAATAATTAAATTTTGTGGTAAAAAAAAAACGAGTCTCAAGTTTTCTTCGCGAAACCATCAAGTTGACTTTTTGCTTGTTTCATTCGTACCTAAGCAGATGAAGTTCAATGAACTCGTAAAAATATTATACGACTAGCATCATCGGAGTTCAAAATTGAAAAATTCAACTATATTCTCATACACAGGGTCCAAGAGTAATACATTTTATATTTCGTAAGATGAATTATTAGAGCCTTGACAATTTTAAGTCAATCTAATTTTTCATCCTTTTTTCTCTTTACATATACAATGAAGAGCATCACGTCAGTAGTAAAACAGACGTAACAATTCACTCCTAGACTGTCACACATCACTGAATTGTGCCAAATTTCTTTCGACAATTGTTATAAAAAACAATGTAAACAGGGCGATTAACTAGACCCACTACAGTGGCAAGGTTCTGATAGGCCGAGCAACTTTTATTAATTAAAAACAAAGAAATGAAAGAGATCAAAAGTCGGGCGGGTGAAAAATTTTCTAAGACTTCTTTGGCGTTGATGACGAATATCATGAACTCGATTCTCGAATTGGGTATTCTTTTCCAGTTCGGTAAGAAATTCAACACAGCAGTATTCGCGTTCTGTACGTATTATGAAATTTGCTGCCCCTCGTACATCCCTTTACAAAATAAAAGAAATGACAATAAATTTCGCAATGACTCATTTTAAAATCCAACAAAAAATAGGAATACACGATTATTCAGAGAGTTTTTAATTGATTCACACCCATTTATAGGGATGAATTATTAAATTGTGATAGACACTTTCAATTCCCTCAGCCCCTTACCTTTTAATTCAGTTTCTTCCAAACAAGACTATCCTAAAATTAAGCATTAATTCATTCTTGCTCGCCTACTTAAAATATAAATTTCGAGACCATTTTAATCAAAAACGTAGACTCAAAATTTCGCATCTTTGAGATCTTCATACCCTCAATCAAAGTGGTGAAAAAAGTACACAGTTTTTCCACCAGTTCTCCAATACCGTCACGATTCGAGCATGTAATTTTTTCAAGTTCCTACGTTAGACACAGGTCATGCGGATGGTGCGAACTTTCCTAAGGATGTACCTGCAAAAGTACATGCGAATTCCTCGGTAGAAAAAGACTTTCTACGAGAAAATAATAAAGATCATGATTCGTAGTCCTATAGTCACAGTAACTCATTGGAGTCCGTCTCTACTCTACGGTAAAAGTCTATTATGCTGTATGTTAAGCTGACTACAGGCCTCCCAATACTGAGCATAGACTCTCTTTCAGCCTATGAGAGTCGATAAAAGTGACATATTACAGGCTCAGAATCAATAATCTAAACCCAAGACTTGACTGGCTCAATATATTACGGTACTCAAAAAAATTCCTAAGAATTTTCTCTTCCGAGAAAAATATCAAAGCATGGGTGTGTCTTTCTTCTCTCGCCAATGTAATATAATGATCCGCTGAATAGAAGGTGGCGCTCTTTGCCTTCTTCCTCTTGCACCACAGAGGAAGGAGTTCGAAGAGGACGTAGAAGCAGCTAAGTAAAATGGAGAGTACGTTGAACCCACCGGGGAAAAAAAACACACTGCGGGCCACTGCGGACTCAAACGCACCTTCTGGCGCTAGCTTGAGAAGAGTAACGATGAATGTGAGCTCGAGCGTATTCCGTCCCGATACTTTGTAAAAAAAAATGGCGAGGAGCAAAACTCAAGTTACTCCTGAGGAAATGATGCCTCGCGTTTGAGCTCCAGAGGAAACGCGATAACAGATACTTTTCGTAGTGCTCCGGTAATTTGCTGGATTATCGTTTTTTTTTTTTTTCCTTTTGTTATTCATTTCATAGAAATAGTGACGAATAGCGAGCAAGAAAGGAAAGAGTGACCAAGTCACTAAAATAGAGACCCGTTGGTACGGCAGTCCTGTGATTATCTCATGGACTCAGCCTAGTTCAAGTCTGGTATTATTATTATACTGTCTAGCCTATTCTAGCTGCTAGCTCATACACGCAGTATACTCTCAGTACTAGTAAAGACCAAGCCCAGTATAAAAGTAGTATACTTCATAGACGGGGGAGCAGGGGGGTACCTCCCGGATTTTCTTTTTTTTCTTTGGGGGGGGGAGGAGGTTTCAGTAAAGACATGAAATATGCCAACAACTTTTTGTGAAAAACGTATCATGTTTCATGAGGAATCTTTTTTAGACCCACTATAAATCTTTCTACGCCCCCCTTCTCATCCACAACCAAAAGTCTTAACGGCTCATTTATCATATGCGTCGAAAAAAGGAAAGAGAGGAATTCGCTTTGCTCAAGCGGACAAAAATTCCCAAATTAGGAGGAAGAGAAGCTCGGGCCTTGAAGTTTCGCATGAACAAATATTTCGGAATTGAGGAGCAAGGGATCAGATACTCGTAAAACACGTCAAGATAATATTTCGAACTCGAAAAAGCGGGAAATATGCAGGAATTATATCTTAAGGAATTTTTGCACTCATTATACCTCTAATGTTCAGATTGGACTCCCAATATCTTCCCAAAATTTGACCCACAATTCCATTCCTTAAACCTTGCCCAACTCAAATTCAATAAAGCGTGTTTTGGTACCTAGTCTAAAAGCACTCCTTTCATCTGACCAGTCTGGGATATAATGTTGTACCATTGAGTTATAAGGAGTCATTACTTAGTCAGCTTACTTCGGTATTATACACCCGATCAAGAGCATGCTGATTCCCTACGATTGGCAATTAGCCTATAACAGATTGCTTTCTAAAAGTACACATATAACACACTTTCCCAAAATGTAAGCAAAATTCACAGTTGCAGTGAAGAAATCACAGCGAAAATGACATTCACAAATCTTCAAAAGACTCTGGAGAAAGTAATCACGCAATAGAGTCGAGAAACAATCTCTCCTTTTCCTGTAGAGCCAGGGCCTCATTTACAGTCACTCTCAAACTTCTCTTCCTGTTATCTGCCTACTCTCAGATATAATTCTGTACCATGTATTTACGCAAGCTGCAATCATATCAGAGAGAACATGACTGTAGGATAGGTAGGAAGGTGAATTTAAAATAGGGTACAAAATACCCGTGCTCGATCTTAAAAACAGTTGGAGTCTATCACACTACACATAGACGATTAACTTGTCGATACCTCATATTTTTGAGCGCAAAAATTCTAATATGTTTACAGCGTAAATCATCGTATGGTTAATTCTAAGGATATCCTAGGCCACAAATGACGCCAAGAATTGTTTTCTATCCATCGAGCGCATTCATTAAAATAATTTTGTACGTTACAGCTACATTCTTGGAACTGACCAGCTCATTACGTAAAGACCAGAAAAAGAACTATTCAGTTTTCGCGAAATTAGCACCTATTCCTACGAATATTCAAAACGTGAGAAAAATTTTAATATGATGCACAGATACTGTGCGTTTATCTTGGAAACTGCGCAACTATGCAATAAATTTTATTCTCTAATTGAAAAGTCGTTCAGTATGTCACTATCGCTGTCCAACAGTTTTACGCACATGCATCAAAAGCCAATACATAGATCATCGTCGTCACAGTCGGCGGCGTCACTAATCTAAAATGTAGTTCACATTCGCCTTTCAAACATAAATGTAAACAATTTTTGACTAACTGGCTCATCGTCTTTTACATGACCACAAATTAATATCAGTGTCTCATCGCGCTATTGCCAAGGAATATTTTATTCTTCTTTTGTGTGTCGTTGTTGCTACACATTGACGCGTCGAGGAGGAGAATGAGAAAGTCAAGATTTTTTTCCACATCAGCTTCTAACGAGAATAAAACGACTGTTGTTAGAAATTCTTCCTCCCTACGATCAGTAATTCACGAGACATCGCTTTGGTGACCCGATGAACCATAAATTTTAAATTGGCTCGCTATTTGGACCAAAAGTCGACGCAGAATCGATCGATGATTTAGTTCCGTTCCGCCCACTGTCGACCCCAAATTACAAGAAGTCGACTCAAAATTAACTGTTCTTTTTTATCGTCGACTCCTTAACGCTGTCATGTCGAAATTGAGTTGACTCCCGGTATAAAGTCGACTTCGACAAGAATGAATACACATTTTATCTGCGAGTAGTGAAGGTCACCAGACGCACAGAACGCTTCAAGGGAATAACTGTGCATTGACTCAGACTGACATCAATTTGATGTATTGGATATAAATACTTTTGTCGGATTTGGGGATTTCTGTGGGATTGAGATGTACCTACACAGTATTTTGGGTTGAAGGAAAGTACAAGTTATGGGTTGTAGAAAATTTGCTATAAACGGTTTATTAAGAAGGTGATTGAATTGGCGGCGAATATGTTTGGTGGGGGGAAGGAGTTGGTTATTGTGAAGGATAAAGATTCGTTTGTAAACTGGAAGTTGGGAAATTGGGAGACAGAGGGGTGGAGGTTAGAGTGAGTCTACGAAAATGGAAGAAAGGTTCTGAGACCTCTGCGCATAGACTAACTTTGGGGCTAGTACGATAAGCTCCTGGAGCGGTTCTC
This sequence comes from Aspidiotus rigidus, assembly GCA_035079385.1. Taxonomy (NCBI): domain Eukaryota; kingdom Metazoa; phylum Arthropoda; class Insecta; order Hemiptera; family Diaspididae; genus Aspidiotus; species Aspidiotus rigidus. Next base: position 5,735,937 of record JAVHKY010000030.1, read on the forward strand.
AGAGAAGAGGTTCGGATAGGTCGAGTAAAGAGAGTACAGTTTCGTTGGCTGAGTTATAAGTCGGTGAGATTTAAAGTTGATTAGCATACATTCCAGAAAACTAAAAATTGACCGTTAATCGACGCAACAAAGCAGTCGATTTCAGGTTAATAAAAAATTTGAAGAAGAACTTAACGTGGAAGATACATCGAGGTGAGTCGACCTCACATCAACCGATATCTACGTTGACGTGAGGTCGATTTGAACGATATATTATATCGACGTTCGACCGACATTTTAGAGGGGTAAATTCTCCATCGATTTGACGTCGATTATCAGTTGACGATGGGTGTTGTCCGAGATCAACGGAGGAACAAGGAGATTTTCCCTGAAGAGGTTTCTTACAAACTTTTATGGTATATTTTAAAGCAAAGTTTTTCGTTCTGGCTTCTTAATGGGGAATCTTTCCCTATAGCTCCGTCACTGTAAAAGTCGCCTTGACACTATACGTCCATTCGAGTACAAAAATAGGAGCCCCTCCAGCCGTATTTATAGCTTGAAAAAAACGATGAGGTTAAAACAAGGAACGTAGGGAACCTGTTCTATGGGTCAAATTGGTTTTGATATTGAGAATTCAAATAGAAATATTGAAGAGTCTTAAATTTTTATGTGTTTATTGTATCATGGTATAGCCTGAGAGTAAACATTTTTTCAAGTCCCTTTCCTATCACGGCTTGAAAGTTGAAATTTCTTCAAGTTCTCTTACTAATTGCTTGAAACTCAAAATTTTTTTTCCCAAGTCCCCTTCTATCATATACGTATTATGGCTCGAGAGTCGAAATTTTTGTAAGTTCCCCTCCCGTCACATACTAAGACTGGGAAGTCGAAATGTTTCTTAGCCCAAATTTTTTATTAGGGTAGGTCAGTTTTCGCCGTATACTAGATGTCGTACGGCATGCGGCAAATTTTTCAAAAAAAAACCATACAACAGGTTCCCTGTTGAAAAAATCTCTCTGAACCCTATTTTTCCTATGTCGGCACAACAAAAATTTCCAAAATTTCTCCTCTTCTCACCATATCAACGGAAACTTTTCATAGGAATCAGGGCTCGAAACTGAATCACACTTTCCTTCTCATACATAGCTCGATAGTCGATATTTTTTCAAGTCTCAAGGTCATCTAAAACTAAAAAAACACCGGATTCGAACATTTTTGAGAAAGGTTCTAAATTTGAATGTGACGTCAATAGGAAGACTTTCAGAACTCTTTGACTCCTTTACAGAGAAGAAGACTTATAGCTTTAAGCTTTATCAAAGATAACAAGTCCTTATGGTCCTTGTTGACGATGTTCATATCCTGTAAAGAGAAGGGAACTTGGAAAGGATACAGAAACTATACGCTGAAGGCAAGAAAAGATGGGCGTAATTATCGAGACATAACGTTTGCGAATAATCATGTCAGTAAAACCTTCATTATTTATATGAAAGTAACGCAAAAAAATGGAGATGGAAGTTGTTCTTGTTAATTTCTGCAATTCAGTAAAAATAACTTACATCAACTAATTTGAAGCACGTGTACAGAAATGGAAAGATGAGTGAAAATATACGTAAATTCAGAGCCGACGGTAGAATTGTTACCCACCAGTCAGGGAAAGAGCGACGAGCAACGCATTTGGCAGTAAAACTAATGTGGTAAAGGTGTATTGAAACAATTTCCGTCACGTACAATGTGAAAGGAAACAGGAGTAAGTGCGGGTATTCTGCTACAAATGAAACTTGAATTTTTTTCTAAAATAGAGCGACTATGATTGAACCGCACATAACTGCTGTCATGGTTTGGTCAATGGCAGACAGGGCGGCTGACGTAATTCACAAGCACGAGATTAGGTCACGGTTACAAATTTGTAACGATGTATCGTACCTAAAGACCCAGTAAGAGTGTATGAGCATTCCATGTTAATTAAACGTGAAAATAAAAAGAGATTTACGATTTATAAAATAAATATTATAAATTGTACGCGTCTCCCTCGTTGAACCTTGCGAGTTTTCCAAGTTTATGCATCACCCCTGGTACACTTCTACCCGCCTATATTACAATCCTGAACTTTCTGCCAGTACCGCTAAAAGTTTACTTCCGTTGCATCGTTTAACGCTTATTTATTTTTATCACGCACCTCTAACGACATTATCGTGATCTCCCTATGTACAACCGAGGAATATTACGAATAATTTTTTGTAATAGACTAGACATATTTCTACGGTTGTATTCTATTAAATATAAACGAATGGTGACATACCTTTGATGACGGCAATACGATCGTCGTATTGAGCTTTGTTGAGCGGGCGCTTTTTACGCGAGTACGCGCACGTGGTCGTTATTTGATTCCTTTTGTACTCCGGGTACCAAGAAGTTGAATCACTGTCGTAGCTTGGAATGGAATCGGTCGAAAAAGTTCTACCCGATTGACTAGCAAATGATGGTAGATCGTCATCAGTTTTCTGGGACTCGAGCTCCGAGCGCTTGTAGTCCACAACATCAACAGTTTTCACGTCCTTGGGAACGTAACCCTCATGCGGACCGTCTAGAGAATCAAAAAACTCTTCTACCGATGAAATCGAATTTGATTTGATAGTTGACATCGATTTCCTCGCATCCAAACGTCTGCTCTCCACTAAAGGTTCTGTACCATCGGCTTCAATTTTCTCTACCGTTCTGCGGTTTTCGGGGTTCAGTGCCAGAATTTTACTCTCGCACAAATCTTGTGCCTCGCTTATTGGAGCGTACTTTTTACCGGTGATGAGGCCATCATTTTCAGTCACTACTTCGCTCGGTAGCACATCGTTAGATCGAACGAAGTCCGTAACCTTGGAGAAGAAATGTTTTAAACCTCCTCTACTGGATGATGTTGGAGTAACATCGTACGACGCTCCTTTTGTTGAATTTTTATCAGCCTCATTTTTCCTTTGACTACTTGGACTGATAGAAGCTGAACCAGTTTTCTTGAAAAATGACAATCCTTTGGTAACGCGATGGTCGTGCGAGGAATCGCTGGAATTTTCATCAAATGAAGATCGTTTGGTACCCCTCTTATTCGGGGCCATTTCAACCTTAACGTTCACCCGAGGATCCAGGCTGTCGTGATATTTTTCTTCTGCCAACGAATCAATGGTCAGGGAAGATAAACCGGATGAGGTCCCTTCATCAAATCTATGAATACAATCACTAGGAATTGAAGAAATTTCCTTCCGAGAACATTTACTAGCATTCTCATCGATATTATCGGAAGATAAATTTTCACTAGATTCTGGAAGAATATTTTTCACTCTCTTTTTTCGTTTTTTCTTCTTATCTGAAGACTCGGCTTGGTCTTTTCTATCGTCTTCAGAACTTTGTACAGTCTCTATGCCAGCATCATTTCGGGTCAAGGTTCTAGAGACACTTATAGGAATTCCAAGCCATCTCTTTCTTTTCTTTTCTTCAACTTTATGATGATCATTTGTGGAGAGACCTGTTTTTTCTTGCGTGGTATCGGATTCATTTGTAGTAGCTTCAAGCCGTTTTGTTTTGAATAAAGATTCTGCTGTCTTTGGGACTGTATTTGGTGACGTGTTATCAGCAAGGGGAGCTTGTATCTCTTCTTGAATATCAAGAGGAGGTAATGACATACCAATTTCTGAGGGTGATTCTGTTTGACAATCCTCTGTTTCGGCTGTCATAAGGTTGCCTTCTTCTAAATCAGATGAATCGTTTTTAGTTCTGATTCCCATCTTCTCTTTTGATTCACTAGCTGCTTTGCCGAACCATCTTTTCTTCTTCTTTTCTCTTCGAGATTTATCCTTTTCCTCCTGATGTGAATCTTTGGACTCGTCTATCAATTCACTTTGACGCCAATTAAACCACGACAACCTATTTTTCTTCTTCGTGCTGGTATGTTTTTTTGTCGTGTCATCCGACTCCCCGCTGGACACAACTTTCAACTGATCGGAAATATCTTCAATTAATTTCTCAGGCAGCTTGTCTTCATTGTTTGGAGGGAATTGTTTGCTCTGTTCTCCTTGTTCCCACTCAAGCCCCGGAATGACATTACATACCACCGGTTTTTCTTCGTTTTCTTTTTCTGGTACAGTAAGATGTGCCGCCACAGATTCTTGCCCATCACTTTTTAAAGATTTCTTAGACACACTTTCTGAGACTACGTTGGTTTCAGAGTCAGATTCCAACATTCCACAAGTTTTTATTGTAGACTCACTAATTATAGCACTTGATTCTTGGGCTTGAACTATTTTTTTGGTATCATTTTCAGGAACTCTGGACATGGAATTTTCATGCGTGAAATGGCTTTCATTCAGACTAATGCAACCTGAGTTAGTAGAAACCTCTTGACGTTTAGAAGTATTCTCTTTGATTTTGGTAACTGAATTTTCTTCGACTACACGACGTCTGGTAACTAATCTTATAGTTTTCACAATTTCAAAACCAGCGGGTATATCCTCTTTATTACCCTTGAATGTTTCTTCTTTGCCAGAAGAATCTCTGAGAATGTATTTGATGTCTTCGTGTTGTTCTTCGGAGACATTTCTACCTTCTTGATTAAGGTTTTCGATATTCTTGGTGGTTTCGCCGGAAGCGAGATTGAAACTTTGGTTTAATTTTGAAATAGGAACATTTTGAGCGACTTCAATCCTATCAGTATCATTTGGTAACTGAGACAGAACTCTTTTCATTTCTTCCAGACTTTTGGAATCAATTATCTCGGAGGTAACCGTTCCATCTCGGCACTCCTTGAGAAATGATTCAGCAGTAGCGGAAGAGGGCTGATGCGTTGATTGTGAGCTCGTTGTGACCTCTTTGATACCGATATGCTTGCTCGTAAAAGTACTCTTTAGAATCTGATTCTGTTTCTTGATCAGTTTCACGCAGGAGATAATTTCAAAGCCAGCAGGGAGCTTGTCTGGATCACCCTCAAAACTTCTCTCCTCCCCGGCAGCATTTTTGAGCAAATATTTGGTAACTACAGCCTCATCCTTAGATACAGACAAATTTTCTTTGGATTGCTCGCTAGTGTGGGAAGTTCTAACAGAGTCTGAATGTTCACTAAACCTATCAGTGGTGGACACTGAAGAAGACGAAGAAAATTCACCGGTATGAACAGCCTTATCGGATATTGAAGTTGACGCCGAGGTACTGGTATTTCTGTCGAGTGATATGTTTGATTTAGAGTTGGAAGCGATTATGTATTCGGTTGAAGACTGAGCTTCTGAAGATACCGTTGATCCCGAGGTTAATTCAGTCTTTTTAACATCAGATTGTTGAGAAGTTGTGTCAGTCTTCAAATGTGTTTCGGGCTTTTCCTTCACTTTTTTTCTCTTTTGTATTATTATGCGATCTACATGAACAATTTTTCCCCTCTTCCTGCCACTTTCATCGACGATCTCTTTTTCATCGGTCACTTTCTCGTACACTTTTTCGTGAATTTCTCCATCTGATTTGGTTAATTCTGTACCTACAGAGAGGATAATGAAGAGCGAATATCTTACTTCAATACGAGAACAAATGAATGAATAGCGATAATTAAGGTAAGAGTGGAAGGAGGGGGAGGAGTTCGTAAATACGAATAATTGATCAATTTTTAATTTCCCGTCGGGAAAAAGTTTTTGCCATCTGGGAGCCAGAATTTTACCAATTGGCTACCAATCCTATAAGGCACATATCAATGGGACTGCCAGATGTTGGACTTTTTGTCAATGGTCTGTCAATGAGCTTTGACAGAAGCTTACCATGACCCAATTGAAAGAATTGGCTACATAAGGCAGACAAACGGCTGACAGGTATTTTCCCGGTAAGCCCAGAACTATGGCTATAGACAATGAGCAGAATTTGAAAAAGTAGATCGAAGAAAGGAAAATGAAATCGTTCAAAACTGTAATAATATTAGCAATGATACGGAAATTGGCCATTACAAATTACTTGGTAGCGATTTTTCTTTTTTTTTTGAGGGGGGGGGGGAGTTTACCTGTAAAATCATCAATTTTCAACTAACTCTCGGAACTAATTTCTAAATACGCCACTGAAAATATTAGAGAATGGAGGGATTAGGGTTGAGGAAGACGAGGAGCGCACGCGGAGGAATGCTTAAGAGTTTTCAAAATGTTAAAAAGAGTTCCTCTTTCTCAATAATTTTTCCTGAGACAGCTCCTGCGTTTTCTAGAGTCGATATTTCTTACAATTGAGGGTCACACTATCGAGAGAGTCGAAAAATTGAGAATTTTAGCAGAGGCAGTATTTGAAAACACTTACCAGTTTCTTTTTCAATTATACCAGATTTTTCTTCCGATGAGCTCGATGGTGCATGCCGATCCACAATGTTCAATAGTCGCTTCCGTAAATTTTCCATCTAGCCGACCAAATACTAAATCCTCTTATTTTTCAGATGTTTCGTTTACTCATCTGTTCAATGAAATATACCTCATAAAAATTATGCAACAAATCTTGTGTTCGGTTTCAAGCCGTGGGGGGAGCTGCATGACGATTATTGCCATTCTGCCTTCTACTATCCATAGAAATGGAAGTTTAGAAATTCGTCAATTTTTCAAAATTATCATAAGAATTACGATTGTTACGAATCATGCACCTCACACATCATCCTATAAGCGATCATCCAATTCTTTCGTATCATGTGTTTTTCGTGCAATTGTGTACAAAACAATCGACCCGTATCTTTTTAAGCATTCACAAACAATTAAAGGAAATACTAGAATGCAACATCTTATCAATTAAGAGGATATGAGCCTCGAATGATAGTTTGGTCGCGAAATTCGTGAACCATTAAAATGAACCAACTTGACGCCGAGCCAGCTTTTCTAATGCCCCGAGTTTACGCCTCATAAAAAACTACTCATTAAAAAATCATCCGTATTAATTTTCATTATTTCTTGTATTGTCGTCTTTATAAAATATTTTCCAATAGTCCTCATGCTACCAAAAAATTAGACATGATTTTAAAATCTTTTCGATTACATAATTATTCTGATTTCTAACGCGACTCATCTCATATAAAGACTCATAATATTTTTGCGTTCAAGATAGAGAGGATCATTAATTTTTTGGATTGGGTCGCGTTCGAGTTCTTTTTCTCTAGTTAGTTCTAAACATTAAGTAAATTGAACGTGAATATAGGCCAGTTGAAAGAGTCTATTAATTATTGTCACCTAGGTAGGCATTTTTCCACCTGGGTACTTCGAAAAAATGATATTCTAATTACTTTCGAAGGGGAGCTTATTAGAAAACAACGAATGATTCATTTCTTAATTTTTATGGAGTCTGAATTACGACGACACGAACATTTTTTTTGTTCACTTTGGAAACAGAGAGGAGAGAGGGGTAGAATTTAATTCACCGCGGCTCTAATGCACAACTGAGAAATAAAACATAGAGTGACAAGACATAATATATAACAGAGTCTGAAAAGTGAATTCAGTTGTAGTCAACGTCCTCCCTTTTCACGTCAGCATTCAGTCCCTATATGATATTGAACTTGTAAATAGAATCGTTTCTGAATCAGCCGTATCAATGCGATCATCGATATTAAGACTCATTCAAATACTAGGTACTGGAAACAGTAATAGAAAATTACTAAAAAACTACGAATCACCGAAAAATACACTATATTTGATCGACGATCCATAACTCGTCGTTTGCTCCCCGTCCACACATTCGTAGCATACCACTGTATGATTCACCACCTTTAACCATCCCTCTCACTACTACGGCCTTTAACGAGGAAGTGGATACTATCAACTCCAATGCTCGGCTTAATGGCGTGCAGATGGATTTTAGCAGTTTAATTCGTAGGTAGCGAGTGAAGTTAGCCCTTGACTCTACCTACTTCCTTACTCGCTCCTCCTCCCCCACTAGTCAAGAAACATTCAGCTGGGTACGGTTAACTTACGTAGGCGAAACATCTTCGACCTCAATCTCAAAATTTCTTGAACCTTGTTTCCAGTCTGCATTCCTTCTTGTATAACTTTGAGCAACGTAATTTGTAGACGTAGAGACCTCATTCCTAAAGTGGAGAAAAATGGAGTAATGACTGCCCTGCCGTATACATTTGTGAATCAGGTCGCCAATTTTCAATCAGAACCTGCGAGTACAAAGCACTTGAAAAGTCGGCTTTTGCCGCTCACCTCTTGGCCGTCTAGCGAGTAACTATTCTTTTGGGGAAGGCACTGAAATCTTACTCCAAACAGAGAATGAATATCGAAAGCGGTTAGCTCTTGAAGCCATTGAAATAAAAGTGATTTAGTTCTACTCATAATGAGTTCATTCCAGAGTATGGTTTGATAGATACGTAAAATATACTCGTCTTTGTAACGTCTTACTCATCTTTCTCATCAATTTTCTACTATCACTGGCTAACACATATGAACATATTTCAAACTTTTGGAATGAACATGAACTATAGAAGGTACTTCTAGAAGTATTTTCAACGCTGAGTACCACGCCATCTACTGTTTTTCGATATTACCTCTGATTATTGTGCAGTACTTATGTTTAGTTACCGCGGATTGTTACAACACGTAACGTATTTGATCGATCTACAAAATTTCAACGGGCGAGAAGGTACACTTGCCTGTCGCGATGAAGCGCGAGAATCAAACATGAGTGTTGCACAATAATGAGAGGTAATATCGAAAAACGGTAAATGGCATGGTACTGAGCGTCGAAAAAACTTCTAGAAATATCTTCTATTAATAGTTCATATTCATTCCAAAAGTCTGAAATTGGTTCATGTGTGTAATGGTTATATTGAACCAGAAACGTTTTTGTTTGTATTGTGTTTGTTTTGTTCTACGATCAAATGGCACATAGTTTATCTCGTGGTGATTCGTAATTTTATATCAACATTTCTAATTCCTAGTATTTGAATCAGCCCTTGAATGCTCGAATCGAGTACCCCCGGTAAACGCTGTTCCCTCTCGAAGCCCTCGAATGCAAAAGGCTTCAGGAATTCAAAAGGGGAAATAAGGCTTCAAATGGGTAATCAGATGAGTAGTTTTACCCGAAGTTTCAGGTTTGTCCCCGTTGAAGCCCTTCGAGCCCGGGAGTTCGAAGGGCTACAACTGGGAAAAAACTAGAACAAGGGGATGAGTGAGGCTGCAAATGGGAGTCAAAGAATAGTATATTACTGTACGAGCAGCGAAAGTGAGAATTATCGCAACGAGTTTGATCATAGCGAGCTAATCAAACGAGTTGCGATATTTCTTACGTCGCTGCTCGTACTGTAAAATAGTTTTTTAAACAACATACGCCGAAAGCAATTTCTTTATACTTGAATTATTCGATTTTCCAAAATTTCAAGTGTTTTATTATATGATTCACGGAATCTGTAAATCAATGGAGTCGTTCTTCAAACGAATAGGTCTTTGTCCAATCAGAATCATTGTTGCTCAGTTTTTTCGCCACAGGTTTGAATTTTTCGCCACGGGTTAAGAGTTTTTCGCCACAGGTTTGAGTGTTTTCGCCACAGTTTTCATGATTGTTATCAGGTGAACGATAAATGCAGTTTTCGCTGTCTAAAATAAACGTACTTTCGGCGTATGTGTTTAAAAAATAGTTTTTGCCATTTTTTTTCCAGGGCTTCAGTGGGACGATGAATTTTTTACCGAGTAAATATTAACATTTGTCAGCACGAAAAATCGATTTTTGAAGTAAAATGGAGTTGTAAAGTTTACGAGGTATGAGTACGTAATAACTTCATTTTTTTTCAAGTAGAAAAACCTTATTGGACGAACATAATGGCTGATAATTTTAATGCCATCGTCACGTCACACTGCGTTCCATTTCGAAGTCTTAGTTCAGTATCGCATGAGTACCATTTACGTTGTAAATGACAAAATTTCAAATATTAGAGTTTCAAAAAAATCTGTCGAAGGGAAAATCCTATATCATTTTTTAAAATATTACTGATTAGACTGATCGTACAACGGTTGACCAAGGAATTTTTGATAAATCATTTGAACAATTTTGAAGAATATCTAAACCAACAATTTTCTCCTGAAGCTCTCAACGAGTTTCAAAACAGCAGAGAAAGCGTTGAGACGTAAGCATTGTTTACTCAAAAAGGCTACCAGAGATCCGCTGGCTGACAAGGGTTCCAGCCTCCTCTGAAGGCCGTGATGAATTGAGAACAAAATCGATTAATAGGGTTTTTGGATTGTAAAGTTGTAAATCAAGTCAACTGGCCAAAGCAACTCAAAAAATTTCATAAAGAAAGGTAAGTATTCAAAAAATTCAGTACAACGATAGAACACTAATGAGCAGAAGATAAATAGGCAATCAAATTCAACCATTCTGGAAAAAAAGAAGTTTGACAGAGATTTAACTCGGCAGTATTGCAGAAGATCCTTCCAAAAAATTCTGACAAATCAAAAGCAATCTTCACGCCTAGACGCGGACAGATGAATATTGAACAAATTGGGTTTCTTGTCTATACTCAGTTCTATGGAATTATCAACAGTAAATTTTGAGATGAAAAATATTTCAAATTTCATTCACAGATGAAAATTTCAAATTTTCTCCAAATTTCACCTTCCCTGGGGTAGAAGCTCACTTTGAATTCATCCAAGGCATCCAGAAGAATATTTTGGGAAAAACTATGCACAAAAATGCCAAGTCTGATATGTTCCATATCTTTGCTCTGACCCTCCCCTCTAATTCTGAAATTATTTACGTTTGTTCACTCGTCTGTACGACCATGACCTTGGTCAGCTATAGTATATACTAGGTTGAAAAGAGGGGAGAACAAGCGGAGCGAAAGAGTCTACTAGTTCGCCTAGTATACACTTTTATTAGGCTATCAGCCCGACCTACAGTAAGATTGAACTTTGTTCCTCACCATCTTGGGAGTTTGAGTTAAAAAATTCATATTTTCCCAAGATTTCCTCCACATCAGATACAGCTGAATATATTTCACATAAATTTTAACGGGGAACCTGTTCTATGATTTTTTTTGAGGAATTTCCCATGCGCCGTGAATTGGAGGTGGAGACAAACGAGCGGAGTGAGTGAGTGAATCTGCCCGTCAGTCAACCTAATATAAGTTTATTAGGCATACATTAGGGCAAGAAATACCGGTGGAGGGGAGGGCAAACGAGCTCAGAGCGAGTGAACCTGTCGGTTAGTTAGTTTCTGAAATGCTGTCTCTAAAGTATGTCAAAGCCGACCTCAGGGCTCCATCAGCGTTATGTATTTCAGAAAATTTATATTTCTGAGCCAATATAATTATGTACAACCTAGTATACTTTACTAGTATAATATGCAGCAGCCATCTATAAGCCCCTAAGCTAGGCTGAGATTTCGACCCGCTGATGAGGCCCTGAGGTAGGCGTAGCTTTGACATACTTCAGGGACAGCATTTCAGAAACTAACTAACTGACGGGTTCATTCGCTCTGAGCTTGTTTGCCCTTCCCTTCCACCGGTATTTCTTGCCCTAATGTATGCCTAATAAACTTCTATTAGACTGACTGACGGGCAGATTCACTCACTCCGTTCGTTTGCCTCCACCTCCAATCCACGGCGCATGGGAAATTCCTCAAAAAAAAAAATCATAGAACAGGTTCCTTATTAAAATTTATGTAGAATATATTCAGCTGTATCTGATATAGAGGAAATCTTGGGAAAATATGAATTTTCAAACTCAAACTCTCAAGATGGTGAGGAACAAAGTTCAGTCTTTATTTAGAAAAAGGATAAATAAAGAAACCCCCATGAAACAGGTTCCCTGCTTGCTTCGATTAATCAGTTAACAAAGGCAACCCCGAGCACCTAACAAAGTACGTTGCGAGTTTTTTCTATATTCCTAAAGCAGGTCAAGGTCATTGATGACCTCATACTACGTCCTGCCCTCTCTGTGTTGGAGACTTCAACTATATGTACAGCTCCACAGTAGACATTTTTTTGAATCACCAAATTAAGCCAAGGTAATTAATCACGTCCTGATAACAAAATTGTGATAGAAAGTCGTGTTGCAAAATTGTCGACAATATTTACTTGACACATTGTTACTTGTATCACAAAATTAGAGAGCATTTTTGAGAGAATATTTTGAATAAACTTCTTTTAAATCTAGAATTAAATTAATTCGAAAGGATTTTACAGGGGTTGCAATTTTTATTCAATTTTATTTTTCATAAGGATACATTGTAAAATTTGAATAAACTTTCCTAATTCATCGAGAGCAACCGGTTTAATTATTCCCCCTCTCTTTGTGAACACAATGATGTGGAGTACGCACCGCAGCAGCCAATATACAAATAGTTCCCAAATTTCTTCCTAAAAATATGAAGTTACTCTCTTTTGAAAGGAAATTACAGGGGCTACAATTTTTGTTCCCTTCAATTTTTCATTAAAATGAGTAAAACTCGAGTTATTACGATAATTGAATTTTCAGAACTGCAATGCATTGATGCTTAATGCCTTTGAACGTCAACAACGCGTACAGTGAGAAGCAGTTCTACTATGTCAATAATCCTTATTTGTTTTTTTTCCAATTTTTTCGCCCTTTACTCCACTACAGAGGGAGCCAGAACGTCGAAATTTATTCAAAAACCTTACCAAAACAGGAAGATATGTTTCAAAAAAATTCCAAGTTGATAGATAAAAGCGTTCAAAAGTTATGGAATTATATACAAACAAAAATTCTATTCTATAATATTAGAAGAGACTGACGTACACGCGACGCAACGCAGCTATCACATTTTCAGCGAAGAATTAGTATGCGTGTAGTAGTGTGTATGAGAACGTATTTGATGGTTGGCGATTGCAGAGCGCAGGTGGCAGCGCAAAATTGAACAGAACGAGAGGTATGTGGTTATGAGTTCAATGCTCTCTACTAGGTAGCAGGTCAACGTTGAAAAATAGTGAAAAATTAGAGCGCTATCTCTCACTGTACAATCTTCTGAATACCGTCTTTTTAATGAGACCACACCCACCTTAATCGGTTCAATCTGAAGACAGTTCGGTACATGTGTAGTCAATGTTACAGCGCAAAATGCTATGTCGCTCACGTCCAACATTGTGCAAGAAAAGTGGGGCAGTTATACCTTCTATACATACTATATGTACATAGATATAATGCTGGCACTTGGCTGTTTCTTACTGTATGGTGTTGTGTATAATTATGCAACATACAAAAATTGTCAATTTGGGGGCCTTATTGGGCAGTGGAAATTTTTTTAGTACTTCCCCTTGTCATGGGCATGGCACGGAATACCAAACAATTTTTATTATTATTTGTTCAACTTTGAAAATAATTATTTATGCATAAGGGTTAAATGTGTAGAGCATATAAAAGGCCATGAAACATAATCTTTTTTTCTGTGGTTTTGCAAGGAGAGAAAAAACAGACTACGCACCAGTAAAACTAAGATGGTTACTTTTTTACATGGACAAAATACTTTTGGTGCTATTTTTCAGAAATAAATCGACATCATTAAGTACAAAAGGAATCAAATTTCTACCTTAAATGAGGCAAGCTGGGAACCAGAGGATTTTCCGATTTTAATCCCAATACATAATTGGTTAAGCTTGATTTAATCAAAATCCTTTCAAATCGCCCTTGCAATAGCTTCATGATCGAAATGTTGACCTGTTAAATGTCTCAGCTGAACCCCACCCTTAATTCAAAATTTTCCGAGTTGCCCCCTTTTGATGGATTTGGAACAATTTTCTGAGTACCCAACCCTCTTCCGCTCTATGCAGTATGCTAATTTTATACTACCTTTACACTAGCTTTATACCCAGTGTAGGTCCTACTAATCTTGTACATATATTTTCTCTTCCTTCATGATAAATTATGACGTCATCAACCTTGACCGTGAGCGTGATTCTGAAATTTGAACTCCCCTCATCCGTGTAATCTATGAGTGGTTGTAGTCTAGGCTGTTATACTGCTGTGTGTTAGGCTAATATTAAGCCTGGTTTCATGTAGTAGGCCTTGTATAGTTCAGTATACTGTATAGCCTAGTATAATGGTAAACTAAGGAGTAGTACCCCAGTTCTGAAATCAGCAAGTATGACGTAATCTGCCGCGACCTGGAGGCCTAGTATATAAGAGAGACTCGAGCATTATTACTATTATAGGCCTAAGTGGAGACTGTTGGTAGGCTTACGAGCAGAGTGAGCGATCCCAAGAATAGAAGAGAGTAAAGAAGAGAAAGAACTCAAGCTGATGACGTCATTAGCTCGTGACGTCATAACCATCCACAATTGCCGTCTGTGACGTTATCAGCATTCATAACATCACTTATGAGCGCTGTGAATGAGCCCGAGAACAGAAGAGAGTAAAGAAGAGAGAGAGCCTAAGCTGATGACGTTATGAATGCTGATGACCTCACGGGTAGCCGTCAAGGTACTGATGATGACGTCACAGGCAGCTCTGACGTTACAATCTAACGACGAGTGAGCCCCCCTTGGACTAGATAGGTCAACTTACAGTACACTACGCCTACATTAATCCAACAACGAGGCCTCATTCAGCTGAATGACTTATCTAAGAGTACACCACGTGTATATCAATCCAAGAACGGGGCGTACATCTGGTGAAAAAAATTCACAATCTAGACCATGATTTCGCCAGAAAATCTCTCTTCTTTTCAGTACCCCTCTACGTCATATACTTTACGAAACTTTGAAGGTCTCATCGTGCGTTTTCCAAACGACACTTTCCCAAGAACTCTCCTCCTTCCCTCGGAATCACAGTTTCGCATCTGTGCAGCTCAAAGGTGAAAATTTCTCAAAATTCTCTAGGTCAACATTTTTTCCTCATTCTTGAAGGGCTCAAAACCAGATCTTTGAGGTAGATCCTCGGGTTCTCACACAATTTCTTCGAAAACCCCTGGCTTCTCTTGGAATCATGGTAGAAATCTTTCCCAAGTCCCTTGATATTCGATAGTGTGAATTTTTCTTCGCTCTCCTCCTCTCACTTTTATTCTTCAAGTCTTTTGATAAGAATATAGCCCGATGGTCAAAATCTTTTCCAGGAACCTCGTCATCTTTTCTATTCGCATCTATACAGCTCGGAGATCAAAATTCTTTCAAATTCTCTTTTAATATATTTAGCTCAAAAGTTGAAGTTTTATCAAGTCTTCGAAACAGAGGATCCCGTACATTTTCCTAAATAGTGCCACCCTCTTCGAACCACACTAAAACTATGTACAATCCACGACTCGGAAAATATTCGGAAAGCATTTTCATTCTCGAATGTACGTAGACTAACGATCAATATAGAGCGACCTAAAAAGTGCTACTGCACCACAGAGTTCTTCATTTTTCCCCAAGAATGACTGGTAGTGGAAGACAGTTTACAATTGTGGGAACAAATAATGGAAAAACGACGTTTCGTTCGTTGTAATCCAAAAAATTAGAATTACCGGTACCATAAACACGTAGGTTGTACGTAGTTTTATACTAAAAAGTTACAAGTTCAATACACGAATGAATTATTATCGATCATTATTTAGCCAACCTGAGGTGTATGAAATTCTCCTCGTCTTATCAGGCCCCTGACCTAAGAAACAAAAGTCGGAAATAACAAGGTACACCTAAAGAACTACTTTTGCTCGGTTATACTTCAAAAATAAACTTCCTGTTTTGTACAATTTTTTATTCGGTGAAAACTACACGCGTCAGAGGCATAACTCGACCAGCAAAAAATGGACATTCTTTAACTCATGGACACTTATCTACTTCTGCGTGAATCACTTCGCATTCCCTACCTACTCTATGAGGGTCAAGAACAAACCATAAAAATGGTATTTAAAGTAGGTAAATTGTCCGCAGTTTTTATCTTTTTAATGAGAGAAGTAAAGTACGGAAAAAATATAGGGAATACTCCTTCTGAAATTTTAAAGTAAACATTGTCCACAAATATGACTCAACATTTTTCTACGAAAAACTCATCACATATAAACGAGTAGGTGAATTTAATCAGTACTTTAGACCCATAATTGACATTCAAATCGGATTAAACTGAGTCGAGTATACAAAGTGACTCCTACGATCTTGAGTTTCTCTCCATTGATAAACTTGGTCATCATCAGCTTTAGCCGGCGGAAAAAAGTTGTACTGTTCAACTTGTGGGTTATAATTGTTTTGTACACATTCGCAGAAAAAAACCACGACCGTTCTTGCAGCTTCACTAAGGGCAATCGTCATATCAGAAGGTGTTTGCGTTCAAACGTTATCTTCTTACAGTAATATTAACGCTAAATTTCCTCACGTTGAGCAATGGGAAAATTTATTACGATAACGTTCAAATGCAAAAACTCTCTATTGTGCTCCATTGAATCTTTAGAATATTTTAAAAAATCATCGAATACGAATGGTGCCTATACGTTTTTGGAATCTTGAGGATGGTTTCTCGTTCCTCATTTCGCGCCTAAATTTGTACCGAAAGAAGGTAAAATATAACTTTATTACCTCGATGACATTGAGTTCCTGTCGGATGGGAAACAGCCGGTCAGTTACAATGCCGAATAACTCGAAATCGTCCCAAGTTTATTGATATCTCTTGACAATGGTTGAACGTATAACAACATGAACGGGTAGATGCTTGAAAAATATTTTCGAGAAATTTGACGCGCAAGTTCGTTGCAGTTGTGCAGAAAAATTCACTCTCACGTTTACCCGACACGGTTGTAAACGACGGACTGTTCACACACCTCTCAACGACTGGCTTAAACGTATAGGGTCGCGTGTAGTATGACGTAAGAACAGACTGCTCTGGTAAACCAGTTCGCGCAGTGCTATGCATCAAGTAAAATTGCAGTCTGCCAATTCTGACATTAAAACGTGTACTGCACAAATTAGCCAAACGAGTCAATTACAAAAGAAGATAGTTCTAGTGGTGAAGGGTAGGGGGAGTAACTTTTCGCTTCTTTTCACGGGTAACCGAGTTATTCATTATGCCACAGAACTTCATGGTACCGATTCCAACTAAAAGATTTTCAAACCTGAGAAATTTCACTTTACTTCCTCTTGTATGGTGTGTTCAGCTCGGAAGTAATCGTCTTCAACTTGAAATTCATTTTTTAAGTGAGAATTTTCAGAATACTCCAATATAGTAATACGTAACCCAACGGTGACAAGTTTCATCAAAGATTAGCTGAACTTGACCACCAAACGAGCAACATCGGTACGGAATAATAGTACTATCGTAAATTATATTTATATTGACCATTTTGAGATCATGTTCGCTTATTCTACGATACACTTTTCGACGGTAAAGATAAAAACTTAATTTTCAGAATCAAGCGAAAAAAATTATTAAAATACTTTTCGATTAAATTTCGACTACCTCTGTTTAAAAAGTTTTCTCTTTAAATCTAAATTGCAATTCAATACATTCTTGGTACTTAGCTAAACAAAATGAGAAGAATCTAATCTTTTGAAGTTCAACGTTTTCAATGGATAAACAAGTACTAGTTCATACCAAAAGAACTAAAGTAATGAATTTCGGAGCCATAATTTCAATCTTAAAATTCTTTCTCTCACTCTACACTTATTTAGGCTACCGTTAAAAACTCAAAATTTTCACTTATTCACCTTCGAAATCCAAGCTTTGACCAAGATTTTTGCTTCTTTTATGACGCAGAGTCCAGGGGGGCGGACTAGTTACCTCGAGTACTAGGGTAAGATTAGAGACAAACGAGCTGAGCGACTGAGCCACTGAAAGTTAATTAGCTTGAAAATGATATACAGTATACTAAACTTGGATAACAATAAAAGTACCCAGTAAGGAACTAACATTCACTACAATAGACATGAAACAAGATCTTTATTTATTTGGCTAAGCCAGAACATTCTTTGCAGTAGTACCTGGAGACCTATAAAAACGGGCGATGTTGAATTGAGTCTCGTAGTGTCCGGGATAGCAAAAGGTAATGTCTTCATGTGTCGGCGGTACACAACCGAATTGAGTCCCGAGTTCACGAATGATTCTCATATCCCTTCTCACTTTAATAAACTTAGGACTGTCGATGTCATCATCAGTGCGATTAAAAATGAGTTACCGCGCGGCTATTCTTTGAGCTCATTAGTACCCGCGGAAGGTACTGGCCTTGGAAAGTATTCGGGTATAATCATTTTTTAATCAGCGGAGGCAGAAATTTGAAGGACACGCGCTTCACGAATTCAAGTCTCGACAATTCGCCAAGATCACGCCGCGTCATGAGTGTTGCGACCACAGCCTCTTTTTTAACCGAGCTTAAACTTTCTTTGACTTACAAATATTTTGGCATAGGTATCGCATTGGACCACAAGAAGGGTATCTATGAGAATGAAAATATTGTAGGGGGGGGGGGGGGTGCAGCGTAGAAAGAACCGTCACCCATCATCTCAGACTTAGTACCGCCAACACTTCGGGACTCAATGCTGATATTATTTCACCGTCTCCGCTTCCTTTTGGACTCAATTCGGTTATGTACCCCGACACTTTGGTACTCAAATCGGCTATCAAAAACAGGTACCCCCCGCTCCCGGGACTCAATTCGGTTACGCCCTGAAGAACTCGTGCGAGTTTTGTATCTGATGGTGACAACAGTACTTTTAGACGGGGAAGGGAAGAGACTTCACCCGAGCACAGAGAATTTAAAAATATTACAATGTGTGTACATGTATTTTCCCATCTTCACTACCACACCGTATTTGGATGCCCTAGAATTGACGGGCATTGTCACTATTTCCTGTTACCACTGGCAAAAAGTGGAATACTGGGAACATAATTTTCTTCTATTTCAGCATAGAATGCGAACTAATATATATTGTCGTAAATGATTTCGACAAACATTTGGTATACCATATCATTCTGTCCGCACAAGTCCCCTGTCTTGGACAATTTGTGCGCGGCGCATTTCCCGTAATATTGTACATGTTATCCTAAGTGTTTTTCTCCCCCATGTAACCTCGACGCCACTATCTGGCAAATTTAGGCCAGTGAGAGAGATGACTAAAGGACTTATATTAAGAATTATACTTTTTCTCTCCCCCCCCCCCCTTTCCAATGTCTAGGGATAAAAGTAGAGGAGATACCGAACATCGTTTCACTAATCTACATTTTTCTCTTCTCAGCTGTCACCTGAGGTCACTGTCTAGACTAGTTTTAGGCCAGTTGGGAAGATGATTGAGGCCAGAGTGTGACAGAGGGACCCGATCATCTTGATAAGTTTCCGCGGGTGACTCTGGATCACAAAAGCAATATTTAATCTACTTATAGGTTGTAAAAACTCCTTGTAGGAAGCGATCTCCCTGCAAGGGCTATATTTTACTCATCACTCTCCACCAGGTAGTCCGGACTGGAGAACCCTAAAGAAAAAAAAAAGATTTCCGCAGGTATCCTTGAGAAAGGACGCCATCCTAGAACCATCAAGCAGAAATGAAACACAGAGTTTTTATTCTAATTCTTTTTTTTGGGAGCTGTTTGCCGCCGTTTTCATTTAATGGGCCTGAAGTGATCATAAATTCTGTTTACGTAATTAAGAATAGGCAAGAAACTATCTCAAAAATATTTTGTCAAAATGATGAAGAAAAAGAAAAGAAACTGAACTAAATAAAACTTTGAATACGTAAATTCTGAAAAAAATGAGATCAACTATAACTCTTCCCGTTTCGTAATTCGAAAAAATGGTTTAGAGTCGGCCAAAGTTTTCCACAATTCCTAACAAAAATTTAGTTTCTGGTCGTCTTTGAGCTATAAGAATTGTCCTGCTATCTGACGATCTGATTTCGAGGGATTATAATTATTTTGCATCGAGTCACAGTTTAATTCTCAACATTTCAACTCATCACATAGCTTCTTTCAACTCATGTACACGTCACGGATGAATAAATCACTATGATTAAGTACTCGTACATTGAAAGGGGGGCAAAAATAGTATATTATACAACTCAAGCAGAATAGCGCCGAATGGCTTAAAAGGGCGAATTAAACGAGTAGCTATTCTGCACTATTTTGCATTAGTTGATTCGTATTATATTTTCATTGGCTTCGATTCCTTTCTTTCTTTCGTTTTTTTTTTCTTCTTATTTATACTCCCGAAAAAATTCACATAAAATCTAAGCTGTACGAACGAAATTCCCTCACCCTTCTTCTTACAAGAGATATCATTTATTTACTTAAAAAAACCAAGCAAGGTCAAAATTAATGTGAATGTTTCCGCTGAATCACCCGTACGCGAAACGTACCAATCACAAGATTCTTTTCCGAGTAAACGAAATATTTGGTGCACGATTGAAGTGTAAGAAGAATTTACGAAAAAATCTTGACCTGGACAAAGCTTGTATGAAACAGTTCAACCAATGTTCTAATAAACGTTCTTGAAATGATTCCATCTTAACAGAGATCCAAATGCATTCGGGCTGTCATTGAAAACTCTCGAACAATAATTACGTGTTCACAGAAAACTGTTTTGTCACGATATTCCAGACACAATTCCAGATACCATGCGATGACACGTGTATTTTTAACACGCAGATGTTTGGATTTACTCCAGAAAAGCGTTGTCACACCGATTCCGAAGGGGAAAAAATGAAGCGTACTACGAAAACGGCCGTAAATTCACGAAAATTAATTACTCTCAGTAGCTGTGAAAAGGGATTTCCATTACAGACTAATCGACCGGTAGGTACACTATACAATACATTAGCAAAATCGATTATTCCATCAATTCATTCATTCCAAAGGTGCGTGTTCTCTAAGTTCCTACTTGAGAAGAGAGAAGTTGGAATAGAGAAGATTAGCCTACTAAACTCTCCGTCTGCATATCACGCTAAACCTTTCCAGTTATTACTTTCTTATGCCTCACTTTCGATGTTATCACTACTTATCGTAAAACCACGATGAATGCGATCAATATCGAGGAAAATTCTCCTCGATTTCGCACCAACGTAGTACGAAGGAACGATCATCGTTGAAATTCGAATGAACAGCATGTCAATATTTTATCGACAGAATGGATAATAATCGTCATGAGTGTTCTAGAGTTAATTAAAAGGAGCTTTTTGATGTGCAAATTTGATTACCAGAAGATATAGTAGAGCTCTGTGCGTAACCAAAGCAACAAAATAGCACCAACTTACTGGAAATGAGAAACATTAAACGATTCGAGATGATGTTGTAAGAGATATTTTCGATTTCAGATGTCCAAGACGATGTATGCATGATATAAAAATAGATACGATTATTAAGAAAAAATTATCAATTACAAACACGAATAGAAACAGAAAATTTATTATAACTATGACTCGAAGGAAAGAAGGTAACGAACGTTTCAGATGAAAATAGGAACTCACACAACGGATAAATGCTTTCGTTTGCAAAAGGAATGAAAAATTATGGTTCAAATGGATAATAAATTATAGAAAAATAAAAAAATATGCGTATTTAAAAATCCCGGGAGCGCAATATTGGTACATCGTTATCTAGAACTTCGAGAGCGAAAGTCGTCAACAAAGATGACCTTGGAAGGAAGAAACGTCGGTTCTGCGAATTTTTCGAAGGGGTACTTTTGGGATTCACCGTAAGAGGTTATCAGTAGTTACATACATGCTGCTGGTATGCTTCATGTCTGCCGTTCAATCTGCTAGGCTAGAACCTAAGCAGAAAGTTGCATGAAAACGAAGAAATTCAGGAACGAAAACGTAAGTCAGGCGAAAGTAATTTCTTTTTATAACGAAAATAAATATCGAAACGAAATTCAAGGAATTTCGTGCAACACTTCTGAACCTACTTATAAGAACCTAAAACTCGACTAAAAGACTAGCACATGAGTAGTGTATAATTCATTTGCTCGATTCTGGTGGTTAGAAAAAAAAAAAAAAAAAAACAGGAAAACAGGAAAACTCTGATACGGCACCGGTAATGTACATTCTTGTTTTTATTATTTGGTACCTAGTCAAACATTAATTTCTAATTTAGAAAGTACTGACCTACACCTACCTAATTGAATAATACCTATCATATACTGCCAGTATCGAAACAAAAACTACCACGAGTCAATGTTGAACAGTGAACTTATTGACGAGTATTTTTGAGTGAGATAAGAATTAGGCAAATGATTGTACTACAGACCTACATAGTACCTACATACTTCACCAATATTTTAATATTTCATCAAGTTATTACAGGCGTCACCTGCCTGTATAATTGAATGTGGATCCACCATCCAGAGAAGAAAGAAAAGAACGATAATGTTGATATGAAATTGGAACGTATCTGGAAAATTAGCGACTAAAGCCAACGCCGTTTTTGCCGACAATAATTTGGTATATCTATTCTCAACTCTATCAAATTCAATGTCTTCTACCGCAAGAAAAAGAAGACGTATTTTTGATAAAAAATAAATATAATTTAGTAACAATCGAAGATCAACCTTTTACAGTTCACCACGAATTAAATTGAAGAGATAGAGCGCATAGGTATCACTGAATTATCAAACCATTGATTTTGAATAGGGGTTGCGCAAATAATCATTAATTATTTTATTGAACAAACGAATCTTTTATGACCTTCAATCATAAGCGAGAATAAAGAGAAAACAAATTATTCCAGAGTTTTTAATACTCCATGAACTTGAGTAACTCTGTTGCAGACTGCATCCGTAAAGAGAATTTTACGGCCCATAAAATGAATCATCTTGACATTGTTTCTTTTGAAATATGCTAACTCTTGTATAAGATCACGCATTTCAATTTTATCATGCAGAGCTTTTCCACGTGCGGGTATTCAAGTAACACGTCTCTAGAAACAATTTTTCATCCAAAGTACGACACAGAAATACAATGGGTCGTACAAAGTTCAACTCTTCCGAATTTTATACGCATTTAGTTTTTCGACGAGTGAATCACCTCACGAA
The DNA here is from genome assembly GCA_035079385.1 of Aspidiotus rigidus. NCBI lineage: Eukaryota > Metazoa > Arthropoda > Insecta > Hemiptera > Diaspididae > Aspidiotus > Aspidiotus rigidus. The sequence goes on from JAVHKY010000030.1 coordinate 5,758,824, forward strand.
AATCAGTCAACAACTTTTTTGTAAATGTGATTGAGAGAGATTAATGATGAATCTCCTTCACGTCGAAGTGTGGAAAGAGCCCCTTGAACGTAAACATGATTATAGACTATTTAAACAGCAAAACGAATCAGTGGAAAGATGCTGTAAATTTAGTGAATGATCCCTCATTTCGAAGTTATTTAGAAAATTAGTAAATTAGACATTATTTCACGAATTACAAGCTGAACACTGAATTTCAGAGATGACAATGATAATAATATTCAAAATACGAGTAAACTACAATGCATTGTCGGGTTATGTGTGGGTCAAAAATACATCGCTTATTCATAAAACGACGAACTTACCTTGCAGCTGGAATATCGTCGCTTGGTATTCAGCCAATTTTTCGTCGACGTAGTCTTGAGATTGATTAGCGATAATCTCAGCAGTTGATCGTCCGTCTTGTTCATGAGGGTAATTAGAGGAATTTTCATGTATTAAGGGTGGACTCGATGACGCAACAATGTAAATGTTCGCTGGCGGTTGATTTTCAGCGTAAAAATAATTCTGTGTGGGATTGAAATAAAATGAACCATCCTGTAGAGAATAAGTATCAAATACAAATATTTTAGACGATCGTCAACAAATTAAAAACGAGAAAAAAAATAAAAAATCCACGTAGTCGCGAAAATATGAACCTAGTCGACGACGTCGACAATAATTGATGAAATACCGGGAATTTTTAACCTCAAGAGTCATCCGTAAAATGAGCGATTAGACTACCAAATTTATTGAGGAGCTTTACGTTGGATTAAATATAACTGGTATACTTACATGTTGGGGCACAGTATACTGGTGTTGTGAAGATCCTGGAACTGTGGAAAACGCTGGTCTTGTTGGCTTGGGGCACGGAATAAACGGAGTAGGTAAACGTGAAGCGGAGGGGGAGGACAAAGCTGGAGATACGGAAGGGGAGTTTAGGTGCGGAGGATAGTGCTTCGAAGATAGAATATGAGGAGGGGAGGGAGTGTACATTTGTCGAAAAGGTACTGGTGAAGGAGTATGCGGTGGTGGCTTCCCCCATCCTTTTGGATAGTTTGGTGGTTGCCAGGTCATATTGATGTTTCATTAAAAAGATCGCAATATCTGCATCTAGTCGAAAAACAAATGAAACAAAAGAATTACTATTATGCTAGAAGATGATTTTCTGATAAGAATTTTTGACGTAAGCCCCCTCTGGCTGTGCACTTCCCTATAGTTGAACTGAGAGTATCCCTGATTGATGAGTACCATTGATGTTTTCATGTTATGAAAATACTCATTAGTGAGAGGTGTGAAGAAAGGACTTGCGAGGCCAGTATTTTCAACCATAAATTTTGAGAGTAGACAAAAGGTCAACCTATTTATATTATAAAGGACTTGAAAAACCTTCGGAGACTGAACCAATGTGCAACCTAGTTGATCATACTACTTATGTGTAGGTATCTTACGTATTCCCGTCACCTAACTACTCGCAGATATTACCTATTCTGAGCGATGCGATGTGCTTCCTTTTCTTTAACCGCGACATTTGTTAACGGCAAATCACTTTTTCTGGATTTCAGTTCACAAAGACTAACGAAACCTATTTTTGATGCCGAACTATATCAACTTTTTTCAAGTTGATTCAGTTTTTATAGCTTCCTTTTTCTGGTGACAAAGGCCAACCCTGACAAATATCAACCAGATTTTTTAAACAACAAAACGTTCCACATGAGGTACATCACAGGAGATTACAGAATGCAGATGCGACTAATAATTTTCGGCGTGCTTGAAAAGCGTACTGCAAATCATTTCACATGAAAAGAAACCGAGAGAACAGAACTCACTACCATCGTTTAATTACTGAGTTTACTTCTTTTCCTTCATCACAATTATCGCCTCATCTTTCAGAATAGATATTTACGATGATGAAAAGCTCGTCCAATTTTATAAGTGCGTCAATTTTAAATAGTTCACATTGCCGAGAAAATTGTTTATGTATACATATAAATATGAAGTTTATCCATCATCTAAGCTTCATAGCTCGAATAATCCTTTATAATCCCAGATGATGGACTATGACTAATACTAATGCAACTGCATTAATGTGGCTCGTGTTTTGACTATGCGCGAGATATTAAACAAAAATAACTAATATGATACGGTAATACGAAAAGCAAGTTTCGAAGTACGAATAGAGCAAAAATAAAAGATAGTGTCATTCACGCAAACCCCAAAGAATGTAAATTACGAAACAATATTTTATTTAGATATTACGTTTTTTTACCACCCATGTGTTGGAGGATTTACCGCCTAATGTGGACTTGCACCATTGTTTTGAGGCGCTACGGTTGATTATTCATTTTCACTTAGAAGTGTCTTCTTTTTTTAATGTTAAATAAATTTTTTAAACAATGTATTTTTATTTTTAAATCACCCTTAATTGTTGACTTGAAAAAAAATAGCATTAAGTAAAAAAAAATGATAAAAAAAAATCCTCAAAAATACGTCAACTCGATTTTTGTCTAGCGTATCAAATGAAAAGAGGTGACTACCTATATTTTCAGACGGAATAGTGGTAATGATTACGACTTTGAGAGAGAGAAGAAGAGCGTCAAGTTAGAGCAGTCAATGAACTTTTTAAAAATTGATTAATGATGTTCAGTTCACCTAATCCTCGATAATTTTTTTTTTTTTTCAAAATTCGCTGTGCAAAACTAGTCGGTCCTGAAACGACATATTACTTAATAAGAGTCCATCTCAATCTAATTACAGGCTATTTGATATCCCCATAGCTTAACTGTCTGGCAGTATGTACTATAATATAGATACCAATTGCTTCATCGAAGATCAAACTTCAGCAAATGCTCAAGAAATAAAATAAAATCGCTAGTCTCATGAGTGAAAATGAATCTCATTTTGTACTTGTAGTATTGTCCTCGGTAAGAACCATAGGCCTGCACATGAAATTTGTTGCAAAGACAATCAGTCATTACAATAGTGATAGTGTCAAACTGGAGAAGACCTAGGAGAAAATTTTTGTTGGTGGAATTCAGAAAGCAAACATTCTTTCCTCTTTTCACCAAGCGAGGTACCTTCTATTACTTTTGTTTGAGGTACGTCTTCAGAACATTGTATGTTTGATTTCGCGTTTTTTCGGATGGGCTCGACCAGATTTAAGGAGTTGGAAAAATGTTTGATCCGAATCCTAATCAGGGGTGTCGTGATCTCCCTGGTCCAATGAACCCCCCCCCCTCAAACTTCAATTTCTTATAGCTAAAACAAAAAAAAATTATATAGCCTCCCCCCCCTAAAACGATTACAAAGAATCGTCTTCATGAAAATGGCCTCACGGCACCCCTACAATGGAGGTAGAACTTGGAAAAACCAACAAACTGGGGGATAGTCTCTGATGACTTGACCTTAAGCAAGAAACCCGCCATTGCTTTTGTTGGAGTATATTCTCAAAAAAAATCGCGTTTCAAGGACTCTAGAGAGTAGCCAGGTGGTCTTTACCGATCTGAACCCTGCCAGAACCAAAACATTATCAAAATGTCTAATAAGGGTGAAGTATTACCCCTTTGAATATTTCTTTGTTCACATACTTTCAAAAATTTTTTGGCTACGCCACTGGACTCATATCTCTTTTTAATTTTTTTTCTCACCTTCACGGATTCACTCCTGGTAACTACTTGCAATTCTTCATGTACTCGACAAAATTTAAAAACTAAGAAGTCTCAGAAAATAAATATGTTGTTTGCTCCTTTTCCTTTTTTTCTTTGAATAGAGAAGGGCTGCAGAAGGATAGACTGAAAACTTTCAGGACGGTGACATCAAGATACCTGTCTGTTTTAAAAATGAATGAAATAAAGTTAGATTGTATAAAAACAGGCCACTCTTTTCATTTCCACCAATAAGAAAAGCTATTGTATGTACCTAGGTTTCTACTAAATACATACAGTCAAAAATTAGGCAGAGTTAGCTTACTGGAAAATATAGACGCTTATCGAATAAGCACTGTCCTCTGGTGTTAGGAAATTTGTCCGAGAGAAAATTGGCCAACAGAAAAAAAACACCGAAAATTGACTGACAGAAAAAAGTCACTTGAGAAATTAAGCAATGACGAAAGTTGTCAACGTGAAAATTATTAATGCGAAAAAAGTCGTTTGAAAAATTAGGCAATAGACTAACGAAATTTTACAGAATAAAAAAATAGAACTTTGTGTCATTCGTAATCGTACTCTCGATAAGCTCGAATAAACCCAGGACGTTGAACATGATAATAGAAATCGAAAATTCTTGTTACTGAATGATAATTACTGTAATTTTATCACACGTGTATCCAGGAAGGAGGATGATGATAGTACCACCATAAAATAGGAGTAATGCGTTTCGTTTAATCTTTGCTTTTTTACTTCACTCTCAGGCCAGGTCAAATTATTCACCCAATTTTTTTCATGAAGAGGGAGATGACGTCGACGGTGGAGACAGCTACTTCTCAACTTATCTAAGGGGTATCGCTCACTTATTAAGATTTATAGAGAATACTTTTCTAATTTAGAATATTTCAATTTTCCGGAATTTATATTTTTTATAACACTCAAATTTTATAACGTCCACATTTCGTAATGTCCAAATTTCGCACGATTAAATTTTTCAAAATCTAAATTTCGCCATGTTCAAATTTCGTACGTTCATTTTTCAGCAATTACAATTTTCTATCGGTCAACTTTCGGTGTTTTCTTTTCTGTCGATCAATTTTCGCTCAGACAAATATCATGGACTCCTGTCTTCTGCTATCAAAGTGGCGGTATCACAGCCTGATCGACTCATGGAAATACTCTGATAAGTTCCCACTATCCACTGACAGTAATATCGACACGTAGGCTATATGGTGTATAGAAGAAATTTTATTGAACGTTATCTAATGTGATTCCTGTCCACTGTCGTACCTACGTTAAACTTTTTATTTTTTGTTTCTTGTGGTCCCTCCTTGTCTAGGCTGGAAAAAAGAGCTGGAGCCACCATGGCTACAAAAAGCAACTGGCAAGACAATTAAATTATGACAACTCAATTGAATGGTGATAGGCCGACAATTCAGTCTCTTCAAAAGTGAAATTATACACAAGGAGACAACTTTCCCCATAATTCAATGCATTTTAAGCTCCTTAAAGTGCTCATAGTTTTTACCGTTCAGTTTCTTCCGGATCACGTCGAAGATACAACGGACACTACAACACCAACACTCGTAGGTTATGAATTACCGCACCAACCTCACAAAAAGCTACATCCGGAACCACGGATCGCGAAACCACAAAAATTGAAAGATCCGTTACGATTACTTTTAGGAATTTTCAGACTATCAAACCGAACTTACAGATGTTGCTCGAATGTTGTACACGCTTTAGCATTTATCTTTGCGGTATATGTACGTGTCAACTAAGTATACATTGGTAGAAGGCAGGTCAGAGTTAATAATTGCTCTAAATTTAGAAAGCTGGCTCAAATGCAGCGTTTAAGGCATTATTATGCGTGTTCTTCATCTTTTGTTCTGCGCAAAGAACATCTCACTGCGTAATCTTTCACGTAATACTACGATAAATTTGCAATTCTTTTTGTATTTAAGTATGTTATACAATATTTCCCATTCTAATTTTATCTGCCAACGCATGAACACGTCTTGCGCCGGGTCGTCTATTAGACTAGCTGCATTTTCAGAAAGGATCTCAAAACGTAATAGTGTTGCTATTGAAGAGATTTTTTATTATTGCAATGCGAACGATAAAAAGAATTCTTAGGATCACTGCAAAAATCAGGCATCATGGGGAGCATTTTCGACGTGACAAGTTACAATGAATAATGAGCGACGGTTGACGTTTTTCTTGCCACGCGTCGTAGAGAAAAAAAAATAAACATTAACAACAGATTATTTCTACTGACAGCTTAGCGCTCATCTCGTCCCTAGAAAAAAAAAAGTCTATTTGTCCATCTATAGTGTAATTACGATTTGAATTCAATAGTTTGTGGTGCAGATGCGTGATAAAAAGGATTCTGATGAAGTAAAATAGCAAGGGATGTAAGAAATATGATATACAAGAATGTAAAAAAGTTGCAAGTTTATTGATAAATATAATTGTACAAAGTTGAAATATAATAATTGCTGCAAATATTCCTGACAACTAATAAAAAAAAATCATAATTACGGACACAGTAAAAAATAATAATAAAAAATATCTAAAATGAAAAATTTTCAAATATACCCATTATCAATATTACAAACCAGCGCACTAAGAAGTAAAAACAGAATTTACATACTTTCGTGGCCTTCATCATCAATTCCTGCTCATTGTACTTCACACTGTATCATCAATCAGACTCTCTTGATCAAATACATAGGTTTGACAACTCATGAACAAATACAATTGAACAGGAAGTGAAAAGACAGTTAGAAATTGCCAATCTTTCATAAAGTATTCAACCTGAGAATTCTACAAGAAAGCATCTCAATTAAATTCCGAGTAATGTTTTGATCGACTCATCCATTCAAGCTTATTCTATACTCTTTATGAGATAACATTGAAGGTGTTACTCAACGTTCACGCACAAGCAACCATGATAAGCCACGGATCAAACTTCTACATTGACATTTTGAATAAGATCAAAGATTTGCTCCGACGCAGATCTTATTTCAAAAACCAAACAGTCTAATAATAATTCAAAGAGATAGCTCTTTCATACGCTTCGAAACCTATTTCGCCAGTTTCTGGAGTAATTGTAATCTTTTCCATATCATCTAATAGGGAGTCTTCCACATCCTCGGAAGGTTTTATTGAAATTTTTGCGCAGTTCACTTTTGGGTTCACGAACGACTCTTCGTCACTGGAATCTGCCTCTGGTGCTAAGCCAATGATGCGTCTAACACTGACGGGAATAGTGTCGCCAGCTTCTTTCAATTGTTCAAAAATACCTTCGGCTGTACTAAGCACCTTTTCTAGGTCCATTCTGCATGAAAGTTCGTTCACATACTGCAAAATACCATACAAAACTTAGAGAAAATACGTTTCATAAATGAAATTTGTAAATTTCATACAATCAAGCTTTGATTCGATCTCAATTTAATTGAGGGGAAAAGTCTCAGTCATGTGAATCATATATCATTTCTGTTTCAATTTATCTTGTAAATGAGTTTATTAAGCGTAGGTGACAAGGCAAAAATTCTGTTTCCCACCCCAACATTGATGTACCATATTTTAGTGAAGTTTCAATAATGCAGCGGAAAAGCATTTTTAAATTGGGCGATTTAAAATCGTCAGAAGTAATGTTCATAGTTATGCAGTTCTACATTTACATTCTGATTTTCCTGATAACACAACTCAAAAAAAATAAAAATAAAAAACAAATTGAAGAGGTCGAAAACGAGAATATCCGATTCTGAAAGTATGTTTCACGCTGAATTCTATGCCGTTATTCGTTTTTCGTGATTCCTTCGGACGTTATCTTCTGCAATTTTAATGTTTACTCATGGCGGCTCGTTGCGAAGGGCATTGAACACTGAAGGGTAGTATTACGAAAAGGTATCGCGCTTCGCAACGAGCCGCGGCAACTAAACGTCGAGATTGCAGAAGAAATCGAGGGAATCACGAAAAACGAATAACGGCATCGAATTCAGCGTGAAAAATACTTTCAGAATCGGATAATCTCGTTCACCTCCTCCAAAAATTTTACCTTGTTGAGTTGTGTAATGGAAATAACATCAGTAAATGCTGCCCTAAGTCAATAAAATAAAACATTGGCACATTTATTCATATTATTGAGAGTTAGACGAGTAATCATAAAAATTCTCCTGAAATATTCAGATACGCGTCTGGCATCACGATATCGGGCCTTCTATTTTTACGAAAATACCTTCGGTATGCGAACACCTTCGAGTATGAGACGTAAATAATTATATCCTCGCTTTGAGTTAAATTCAGAGTCTTTTTTTAAGGCGACGTCTTACTAGTAAATCTACTGAGCCGAACAATACTGATAAAAATCTTGTCCGAGCGATAACTTACTTTCAAAACTTCGGTAAAGCCGTTACCCGGAGTCATTATCTCACTTCGTTCCATATCTAATATTGCGGTACAAATAATAAGATGGAAATTATCACACGGCAGGTCAGTCCACAACACCTAAAACATTCGCAGAATACTTTCGTTAGTTTCTTCTCTCGATGATTTATTGAGGCGATTGTTTCGATAAACATTGAATATAAAATATTCACCTCCCACAACGTCATTATTTCCTGTAATGTAAATTCTCTTTTGAAGTGTACCAGCAACCATCTAAAGCAGAAGAACATATTACCAGACTCGTGATTTATGAGGTAGGTGGCCAAGTCTGGAGAAACCGTTTTCAACAGTGCTTGTAATTCAGATAGTTGTTTCTTCATGCCAGCTTGATCCAAATCAAAATTACTGAACTACGAAAAAAAAAAAACAGAATTTATCGAAAATTAAAAGATGGAGAAAAAAAAAATAAGACTAGTACTTCGCTCCTTACCACACGATCCATAAATCCGGCAAAACACCAGAAAGCATCCACTTCATTACCCATGAGGAACAAAATCGGTGAAAGAAGATCACTCATTCCTTGGACGTAGCCCAGGTCGAAATTATACATGACATATGTCATCAAAATGTCGTTCAACATTTGTAAATTGGGATTATTGTCGCCAGCATAGAAGGGTAAAGTACGATCAGTTCGATTAACATCTTTTTCTGTAATACACATGAACAAAAAACACATTCAACTTGTATTAGAATACAGTAAAAGATGATCCATTACCGACATTAATTAATAATCATTACTTACTTACACAACAGTTAAAGAGTTTTTGACAATCAATGAAATAAGATAGGTCGTATGTAAAAGTATTTTTCGCGCTGAATTGAGAAACGCTTGCTGTTTTTCGACAGCAGATCGTGTTTTCTAATTATGACCTTGTTTAGTTGCCGCGCATTGTCGCGAGACGAAGCATTTCTTATCGAGCCTGGATACTGCTATCGTTGATCAAAGCTCGAGAACAAACGTTACATCTCGCGACGATGCGCGATAGCTAAATAAGGTCATAAAAACAAACCGCGATCTGCTATCGAAAAACGGCAAACGGTTCTGAATTCAGCGTAAAAAATACTTCTAGTTACGACCTACCTCATTTCATTGCTTTTTTCAAAATTTTCAATTGTTGTGTAGTGTAATTTGAGAATCAACGGTGCAGAAAAAACCCTAACAACTACGATTTTGTACAATAAATTGAATTTTTTATTCAAAAAGAGGAATTCTTATGTAACATCGTGAATTTTGAAATCGCAAAATCGACTACTAACCGATTATATTCTTTCGATCGCGAAAACTTTGAAATCTTTCCTCTTGACCAGGAGTCAAGGTCTGCCATTGTTTCTTCATCGTGAGATATTCGTCCATCTTTTGCACGTGAATTGAATCGCATTCTTCCTTAGTCGCATTCCACGGATAATAATTCAACAGGTATTTCCACACAGTGTATCGCAGTGGCGGGTCAACGCCCTGAAAGTGGAAAAGAAAAATACGATAAGTCCACGTGAATAACTAAAAGTGGGCTGAAATACCGTCGCTTGAAAATGTATGTAATTTTAACAAAAATTTTCAAGTACGTTAATATAATGTAACTTTTATATTGAACTACCTACGCAACATCGGAAAACGACCGTCAAAAATTTTCCACACAACTAGTTTTATGGGACTAAACATTGTAGATAGCGAATATTGACTGTGAGCACAGTTCAATAGTCTCTTCAAATAAACATGTTCCAATATTAGTCCGATATAAAGGAAAATTGTACGCATGAGACATCTCAAAAACTTGTTTTCGAGTTTTTATAGACGTGACCTTCATACATGACCTAACAAATTGGCATTCAAACGACATTATGACTCGCCCGTTTTTCAAAAGTTAACGTAATTCATGATGTTTTTGATGATGCTAAATTATAAGCGACTAGTCTTCCAGTTTTTGAGAGAATTCATCAAATTGGAATAAATGAAATTTCAATCAACTCACTCCTTTGAAAATTAATTTTTTTATCATGGCAGGATCTGTTATTCGTCCTTCCACGTCAAGAGTTTTGGTCCACTGCTGAATACTAAGAGGCGGATCTCTAGTTACATGAGGTCTAGGCTTCAATACAACTTTCTCAGGTTCTACGACCAAAGTGAACTCAGATTCGTCTGGGTGTTCACTCTTATTTTCTTCACCGGCGTGCAGAGAACGAGTCAACAACTCCGCAACTTCAGCATCTGGAGGTCTTTGCTCGGGAGTACGATACACTGAGGAGGAAAAAAGAAAATAAAAATAGCCTAGTTACTAAAATACATTTAAATTTCTCCTCTCTTGTAAAAAACGAAGACTACTAACACAGGGTATCCGTCAGTTTTGAAAAAGTTTGCATTGTCGTTTCGTAAGGCCGAGTTTGTAAACTGCGCATAAAGTTCCAAATATTTGGCTCGCCTTGTCCATTGATATCAGACATAAGTTCAAGATCACAAAACGATTTTAAGGGTCTCGATTCTTCTCTTTCGCCCAAAACGTAGAAAACATGTTTCGATTTGTGTGAACTATTTCACCAAGAAAAAAATAGAAAAAAATATCAGAATTCAATCAAAGAATATTCAGTAGATCATAACCAAATAGAAATGAATTCCTCACCGGCGAGTCACCAGAGTTGCCCTCAAAGCGGAAATAAAACCATCCGAATTACTGAACTGAAAAAGGAATGAATAGCGGGACTTATCCTTTGATCGAAGCGAAATTTGTCGAGCCGCGATTTTTAATTTATAGCTCAATAAGTCCCGCATACGAATCTTGATCGGAGGATACTGACTTGTATCGACGTTGCCTAAGTGATACGCAAAACATCGAATTAATTTCTGTAATAAAGAAGGTATTTCCTCAAATCCAAATCTGATCGCGTGAAAATTGAAAACTTAAATTTCTCTTAAAATATGTAAAAAAAATGAAGTTCTTGATTGCACGGAAAATGATCTACAAATCGAAATTTCTCACCTCGAATTTTCTCAGGATCTTAGGCACGACAAAAAGTATTTAAAAGAAAACAAAGAATATTACAATTTTAGGAGGTACGATGTTGTAAGACGGAAAGAAACTTACTCTTTGGGATATGACCTGAAATAGGAACAAAAATGTTCAATTTAAATCTATACAGAGGGGTATTTTTAAAAATTAGAAGCTGGTGGAGGATGTAACGTCATTAGAAAGACTTGAAGGAATTTTGTTTGTCCACTTTGAAATGATTTAGTAAATTTTTTGTAACTCAAAATTTGTCCTACCACCATGTAATTTAAGATTAGTTACAGCGTAATTTAATGCAAACTACAGAGCAGATTTCTCGACACGAGCAAATACGAGAAAGAAAGAGAAAGTGTAATTAAAACTTAAAGATAGCCATAAATCACTATCATATTGATCGACGATCAGAACAGGATTGAGGATAATGTTGTGGCATGTGGATCAAACATTGTACAAAAATGAAATTTACTACTAGAAGAACACGTTCGTCGGCGAACAGCATCAACAGATTCCCACTCAGCATCAGTATTCTCAGTTTCAAACGATACATCTGTTGGTCTCCACTCGATGTATTTACCACTAAGCTAAAATAAATAAAACACATTCGTCAGTCATAAGTTCAATACTTCGATTTGATTTATACACCAAACGTGCACGAACAAACCTCGTACTGGACGATACTCAGCGTCCCAGGCACAGGATCGAATGATTCGTCTGAATTTCTCTTTTTTAAGGCGACTCCAGTATGATTAAATATTTCCTGAAAGGGGATAAATGCTAATTATATTGCACAATTCGATGAACCCGAACTTCAATATTTTATGAAAACTAACAACACTCTTCTCGGTATCCTTCTTCATGAAGCTTGGATCGCTAGGCGAACTCGACGCAGACATCTTAGCGTTACTCACAACCAAAGTTCTGGTGACTGCAACAAGAACAAGAAAAAGATATTGCAATGAGTGATACCGAAATATCGACTTCTCAGAAATTTACAGTACCCGGAGTGACGTTATAATTTCCTCCGATCATATTATGCGTCACAGGGGTAGTTTGTGTTCGTGAATCCATTTCGGTCATCAAATAAAGAACAGTTTTTAATAACAATGATCTGGATCTAGCGATCTTGTCGTCCGTCGATGTTATCCTATCTATTCTACCTAGTAGATGATTCAATTTAGTGCTAACGTTCCTGTAATCGTCGCCTAGTCTATCGCCGCTGATCGAATCGACCGAGCTTTTCAATTCACGAAGCTTCGTGGTACATACTGCGATTTCTTTCTCAGGATCTTGTATCACGAAACTTTCCAGATTATTTTCGCCAGTTTTTATCAGGCCTTTCAACAAATTTCGCATAACATTCACGTCTGGTATGGGAGTGTAACCGCGCACTGCGAGCTCGTATTCGAGCTCATCTACGTTTAGTCTATTTACTTCCATAGCAGGATATAATACGCTCAAAAACAATTTTTAAGGTTAGCGCACGAACTTTCACAACACTTTTCCACGGCAGAATTTCACAAAATAATATTGAGAAAGAAATCGCGTTGTAATTGCAAGAATATCAGCAAAACCTGTTTTTCAAGGTTCGAATCCCTACTAACGAGATATTAGATGACTACAACGTATGGCTGTAACGTACGTAATAGGTTGACGAAATAAAAAGTATACTCACCAAATACGTAATTAAAGCAGCATACTTTTTGTTCACGTATTAATGAGATTTTCTGCGAACGACAGACAGATAAAATAGATATGAATGAGTAAACGAATTATGACGAGGGAAGGCAAAACAGAACGTTGAATATTGTGCTCCTTGTGTACTGAATCATGTTCCGTTATCATCAACTATCAATGTTATTGTTTGTTTTGTTTGCATCACGTTGCAGGGTGCAGTGTAGAGCAGTACAACCACGCACTCCGCATACTACAGGAGTTGTAAAATCTGTACGACTCTACACTTCCGCTCATTTTGAAATTTTGAAGTCATTGTTGTAGCACTGCTGCTGGTTGCCGACTGCCGCGCCGTAGCCGTAGCCGGACCATAGACCGCAAACGAGGGCTAGCCTAAAACGAGCACGTAACTAATGAGCAACTTGTTTGGCGCGAATAAGAATCAGACACGTCATTATTTGTTGTCTTATTATTTTTTGCTGCTTCTACCTCAGCGTTCAGAAAGAAGCACGCACCTATTTTACGGCATAATAATGCTGCTCGTTGTCAATACTCGAAAATAACTCACTGTTTCGCATCATTGCAGTAATAACGTAAGGAGTATGCAGAAGAAATTAAATTGATAAGGCCAATGAAGAGTCACGTCTCAAAAAGAAAACCGCGAAGCAATAACTCAATAAGTATCCAAGAATCCTGTATATCCAAATTGACGATCAGGCAAATCGTACCTTTCAAACGATCGGTGTGTGAATCGTGATAACACACTGTCTACTTTTCCTTATTGGTGGAGTAATAGGAAAAAAATTACGATCTGGGAAAAAAAGCTTTGTTTCAGTGTACAATAAATACTCTTCTCTGAATATTGTGTTAAAGTGAACTATAGACGTACCGCAAAATTTTGACACGATTGAATCCTTGTAGCGAAAAACTAACTGATACAATTGAATTGCTCATCGAACCAGGAAAATAGTATAGAACTTCTTTCTGATCGTTGATTTGTATGGTACGCCTAGATCAATTTAACTTTGCACGGCAGAGCTCTAGAGCACATCCTACAAGAATTAGATGATTGAGTACGATCATCTCCTGGTCAATTTTGAACAAGGAACTCAATGGTGACGGAAGTTCTTTTCAAATCTCTTTGGTTTTCCAGATAATAAATACGTCAAAAATGATAGTCTATCAAATAGACGTAACTCCATTATCTTGAAAACCAAGATTTGTGAAGATCTAGGTACCATCACCATTGAATTCCTCGTTGAAATTCACTTCAATTACCTGCCGAGAAGAGAAGAAAAAAATAATAATAATGTAATCAATTATTGAAGACCTTTTTGTCAAAAGAGTGTTTGTCCCATAAGAAATACATTGAGCAAACGTCCTTTTGACAGAAAGGTCCTCAATTGTAAAAATCACAAATTTCAAGTAACATTCTCCCTTCCCTGATCGTTGATTTGCAGATACGTCAATTCAACTTTGTAGGACAGCATAGGTTTCTCTATATCCACCCCTTCCAGCTAAAATATTCAAATCCTCTAACGCAGTGTTTCTCATTAACCGGTGTGCCGTGGCACACCACTGTGCTGCAAGCCCATCTCACGTGTGCCGTGAGATTTTGATTAAAACATAAATTAACCTAAACTAAAAAAAGAATTGCCAATCTCTTCTACTTAATTCTTGAAAAAGTAGACAGAGTCACGGGCACTGACCGATGTGTCCCAGCTTTTGAATGATGTCAATTCCACTTATAGTTTCTTATACTCGCACTTAATGTCATAAAAATAAAAAGCTTTCTGCAACGTGCCCAGAAATGCAGATCCACAAATTTCGGATTTAGGAGAGCCTAGGGGGTTCTCTAATAAATGCGAAAAAACATTCAAACCATTTTGCTTTTGTATTGGTGGCAGAACTCAAAATTTTCTAGCGTCTCGGCAGAAGGTCGAAGCTTCATAACTGCATCAGTGTTTGACCACTCGCCAGCAATCGTCCATGAGAATGTTTTGACAGGGAGCTCTATGAGGATGTATTTAGGAAAAACGTCCACCATTCTTCAAGCAAGTCGTGGTCCCTAGAAACTTGGCGACTTTGACCTACTTTAGGGACATGAAAAATTTTTCAAGTATGACTACAGCTATACAAGAAAGAGGCCTAGTGGAAGATTTTCGAAAAATTTTGACTTATTGTGAGCTGTATAGGTAAAGACTGAAATGTGTTTTCCAAAGAGGAAGGGACTCTAACCTAGTTTGAAAACTTGGACAAATATCGAAATCCGTACTATATGAACACCAAATTATGGTTCCCAAGGAGCTCTCCAACCTACTTCAAAAACAGCAAAAACTTTTTAAAGTGACCATAGGCAAGAGGAGGATGGGTTCCACACCTCCCGAAATTTTGTGTCCTGTTGAAATATTTCCAATCAATTTTTATTGTTTTACCAAGGATAATCAACTACCTACTCTGGAATTTCTTCATAATTACACCACCGATCATGAGCATCCGAGGAACTGACTACGAGAGTACATTTAGTCATAATTCCAGCAATTTTTTTTACAAATTTGGGTAACGGACTCGTGCGCACAATTTGACACGAATTAATTACCCATGGTTAATGAAGATAAAATATACAAAGTATATAGTCTCCGATTGATGATTATTTTATAAAACGACTCTCAAAAGATCAGGACCATTATGGAAGTAGGTACTACTTTCAAAATATATATGGTATTTCTCGACTCGTTTAAATAATAATTTGAGAAGATACTCGGCGATAATTTTTTATTACCCACAATATTTCCACAGAAACTGACTGGTAGACAGTATACTCAAGCCGCACCTAAAATTCTTCAAGTCCCTCGAATAGATCACGCATCAACCCCTCCCTATGTTTTTGAATAAAAAAATTTTTCAAGACCAGCCTCCTTTCTCTAAAGCATACGACTCCCCCCTGCTTTTGAGTCGAGATCTTCCAATCTCCCTACCTCATCTATACAACTTCCGACTCAAAATTTTTCCAGTTCTATCTCCACCGGCATTAAAGGCTAAGATCCTATGCAAGTTCTCTGAAGAAGTCAAGATTTGAACTTTAAATTCTTTTAATCTCTTTTCTAGAAGGAGTGAGTTAAAAGATTTTTCAGTCTCTCGATGAAGTCATCTTGGGTAAAAATAAAACAGCCAAAAGAAATCATGAAGAGAAAACTACATATGTCCATTTCAGTCCTTATTATCGCCCCCTCCCATGGGATCGCAAAACTCCACCAAAAGGTTAGAATTGGCCGACCTCACCAAAAAAAATGATGATAACCATTATATGTTTATAAGTTCGAAGCTGAATTTTCAAAACGGTTTTTTCTTCTCCTGTAAAAGTAAAATTTTGGGGTCTACTATGATTTTATTCCAGAATGTAGCTATGTTCAAAATTTTAAAAATTATTTTCTATGAAGCGTACCCACCTAACTAAATTAATTTACGTACTTGTATTTCTCCTCTTTTGTTTACCCCAATTATAGTGACCTTCCTTGTTTTTGACTCAAATTCTCTTGTACTGTGTTTTAAATTATTCCTATTGTGGTTAGAATTTTTTCCTAAAAATATTTACTTTAGGTTGTTTTTTATAAAAAGTTTTTACAAGCTGTAGGTTAGGGTCTGTCATATCGCCTTCATTCAACTATCATTAAAAATGTATACCGTAGGTACCTATTCCATTTCTATTTTGTTTATTAAAAGGAAATATTTCACGACCAATAGTTTTCTTGGCGGTGCAAGTTTTATTTTAAAAGTACAATCCATCCGTGAATAGTTATAGTTTCTAAAATTGCTACCAAGTCCTCTTATTGATATCTTAGTAGAATATAAATGAACAAATATGGCGAATAAAAGACTATGTGAAATTTGGCGTGATGATTCGGCAATGCATTGGACATATTATTTAGCTGGTGGAATGTACAAGTGCAAAAAATTTTCCAACCGGGTTAAATTTTTGTGGTTTGGTTTGAATTTCGTCGTTGCCTTATCATACACGTTAAGTGGCCTTGGTTTCTTGTTAACGGTGAACTATTTCAGCATTTCAGATGCAGCTATCGTTTTTGCTGTAACTTCAGCAGGAATCACTATACACATAGTTTTTCCATCAATAGTTTGGTTGTATTATGGTAATATGATGAAACTATTAAATTTTATAGAACCCAGAGCAGAAGAAGTAAAACTAAAATCCAGGTCAGATTTGCCGAATATTGAGAAATACAAACTTCTTGCAATTGAACGTATCAATATATCGACAGAGACTTCGTTTCATGTGATACTTCTTGCTACTATCGAGATACTTTTTATAGTAATTCCTTTAATAAGTCTCACCATATTTTACTCTGGCGTAAACTCAACCCATAGTCCAGATTATCACTTGATATATACACCATACATGGATCGCATTCCTTCATTTTATTTATACTGTGGAATATATTTTTTTGAGGCCTTTCTCTCGTTCTATTCAAATATCATCATATTTTCTCAGATGTTATTTTTTTTCATTATCGCATGTGAATTGAATAATATTATCAAAAACTATTGCAAACAGTGTCTAGATCTGACTTCTTCACTCAGTGATCAAATCAACTTTTCATACGAATTTTCAGAAAAATTTGAAGCAGGATTAGTACGGATTATTAAAGAATACCAGCTCTATAAAAGGTATAAAAACAAAACCTCAAGTTAGTTATTATGAAATAATTCTATAAGTACCTGTAAGAAAAACTTTTATAATTGCAGTGCAGTGGAGCAGATTCGCGGATATCTACAAATTTTCTCTCTAGGGGTCTTACCAGTCGTTTTTTCATACACTTTATTTAACCTTGTCATATTTTTGCAAGTACGTTTGTGTAAATACTGAAGTATATCTAATAGAAAAAGTTATGTTTTTTTCTTATTTTGAGATAGTTGGTTTTCTTTCTCACATTCTCTTTTTTTCAGATGGAAATCAATTTTCTTTCAAACTTTAAGTTCTTATCTTCGACTACATCTGCTCTATTTGCGTTATATCTTCTTTGCAAATGTGGCGATCTCCTAAACGATGCGGTAATTGTTCTGGTTTTATACTTATATTTTTGTCTAAGTATGAGATCCCCCCTCCAAAAAAAATACGACTTTTTGAGCGCAATTTTTGAAAAAATATTCCCTTCCTTATTTACACGTCTGTATTCCTTTCTTCAGGATGAGGGGAATCTACGTCAATGTAAGAATCTCGTTATAGTTGCCTCTGAATGCATTGATAGCGGTTTCCTGGGAGACAGTGTGCGAGGGGGAAGTACAAATCAACCAGAGTTGAAGCATATTTTTGGTAGATCCCAAATTCATTCGGGTTATGTATAATATAGTCATATTAAGAGGTCCAGAAGACAGATACCTACATAATCTTCATTTATGTGGGAAGGCTGTTCAGGAGGGCCTCTTGACCATTTCACAGTCACAGTATATCGTCGATGTATCTTCTCCAGTAGATTATATGATAGATGCCCTCATATTTTCAGGTGAGAAAGTTTCTCCTCGAATTTGGATATGAATATCTCACGTCTGAGGGATTTAAATTTACTCATTAAATTCCCTCTTATTTTGAATACCATGTCCGGTAAATTAATGAACAGAATTGGGGAAAACTTCAATAAAGTTGGATTATCGAGATATAAAGGATTTTGAAAGGATACTTCCGCTAGATAAATATTTATAATATATCCATATTATATATATATATATATATATATTATTGTTTCATAATTTGTGTTTCTATTTTTCATAGAACGAAAGTATTTCTTTTCAAGTTTATGATTTGCCGTGGTATGCTTTACCCCCAAAGTGGCGGAAAGTAACTTACATTTTTCTGAATCAAACTCAACAACTCACCACTTTCAAAATATGTATGGTACTTCCGATAAATTTGTATTTACTACCAAGAACTCTGCGTCTCGCGTATTCATATGCTAATGTATTTAGCAACCCTGCGTCTACTCGTAAATCTACTATTCGTTGAAGAAATTTTTCCATGACGGAAGAACGGAGTGCTGAATCAGGAGGCTGAAAGGACAATTTTTCACACAGAGGAATTCGTCAGTTCTTTGTGTTCATTAACATCAAAAATCAATAAAATTTTGTTATCCTTTTGATAATAGAGGACTTGGGTTACCATATTTAGTCGTTACGTCATCATTCATCTTAGACTTCCCAACTCCAACACTGAAGCAATACCTGAAAGGGTCGATTCCGGTGTTGGAGGAAACAAAATTAAATGCATATACGCAACCCGCACCTACTCCATCATGGAGAACGGGCGGCGTTTTGCACATGCGACACGAGCGAGACTTCCCAAATCCAAAGACTAAGAACAGTTCACCATAATCTGAAAATAATACAAGAACAAGTAGACTAAGAGCCAACGCAAGATGCAAAACTCAGTGCTATTTAGGGATGTAAACTAGCTCTGCATTAATTGTACAAATTTCTTAAATCCGGTTAGGGAACTGTAAGGATAAAAAAAGCTAACAACTGAATATGGTACCAAGCTCATGTACTCATCCATATTTATAGGGCTCTATAGTAATAGTTGAATGGACTAAATTGTGACAGATATGAAATACATGAACTCAATCAAAAAATGTGAAGGTAAATACTAAAAGAGAAAGAAAAAAAGAAAAAATATTCTTGGTTTGAAATGATGAGTAATTTAAGAACACACTTTGCATCAATGGTACTTATTATATTTTTATTGCTTACAATAATTCAAAATAGTTGTCTGTAGATTCATAATCCATTTCATACGCACTCCTTTTCTCCTAAATTCTATACTTTGTAAATGAAAGTGTATCGCTTAAGAGGCACACTATTTGTTCACACAATGTATTTTCGTTTAAACATTTGAAAAAAAAAAAAATATTTTAATGCAACCTCCATGTTTTCTGGTAGTACATATAGAAGCAGCTGGCGCGTAGACTCTATTTGCGTTCCAACCAAATGACATTCTCTCAGATTTTTAAGATAGGATCATCTCAAGACGAGGATAGGGGGTAGTTCACCAAACAATGTTCAAAAATTAATTGACTAAGAGCAGTAGAAAGTTGTTTTTCAAGTTGCAGTATTGATGGACATTAACCATTCTTAAGGAGTCAAGAAGATTTGTATTGAAAAAGAGGTTCAACTTAAGGGCCTTTGATACTTGAAAATTTTTTGTTATGACAAATGGCATTACCTTGAACAAGAAATGGTGTGTATGAGGAGGCTCCTTGAAAAGGAGTAAGACGTTGGAGATGACGCCATAAAAATTAGTTGTATTTGTTTTAACAGAGAACCTGTTTTATCGGGGGGGGGGGGATGCCCGCCGTCTGGCCGGCCGGCAACCTCAAGGTCGTTTAGAGGTCGACCACCTATCATATATAGCTTGATGGTCGTATTATTTATGGCTTGGAAGTTGAAATTTTTTAAAGTCATTTTCCTATCATACATAGCTTGGAGGTCGATATTTTCTTAATACCTTCCTATCATATATAGCTTGAAAGTCGAAATGTTTACAAGTATCACCCCCCCCCCCTATCACATGTAGCTCTAAAGTCCAGATCTGTGACGGGCGTCAGCTTCGTAACGTCACAATCTAATGATATCATAGATTCTCCATAAAACAGGTTCCTATTTCCCCTCGTTTAACTCCGTTATAAAGAACCGGTGAGTTTTCATTCTGTTTGAAAGTCCTAAAATATGCATATTTTCTCCACATTACAGGCTATATATTAAAAAAATGTGAAGAAAGAGAAGTGGAGATATTAGAAAATGCTGAAAAAAAAACTGGCCCGGGAATCTCTCACAATGAAGTGCAGACCTATCGTCTGGAAAATATGAGAAGTAACCCATTCATCTTATGACACGAGATCAAAAAGTTCCTCACGAAAATAAAATAAGTACAGAAGAGTTTGATATCATAAATAAATAAGCCTAATCTTGAACCCTTGAAGGTGAAAAAAAAAATTCCCCAACACCTGCAATCATTTTTGCCTTCTCACTGAACGTAAAAATAAAAAGTTCACTGGAGAAATATTGAATAATAATTATTTTCCTGGACAATCTTCTAGCCACAAGGCCAACGGTATATGTATACCTCCCCAAACCCTCCAGAATGCAGGGGCGAATCCAGACCAAAAATTTTTGAAACCCTTAACGTTTTAGTTTTTTTTCGTTTCTAACTTTTTTTTACTAACGCATTTGATATTTTTTGCTATACCCCTCCTGTGGGTGTGTGCCTGGAATGTCAATTTTGATTTTGACTCAAAAATGTAGTTTCTGACCGCGTCACCTGATTTTCATTTATTATGGATACGAGATACGATATAAAATCAGTCAATTCGGATAGTGCGTCTTGCATCTAAAAATCAATAATAATTATCACGCGTGAATCATGAATCATACTGTCAACTCAATCAGCATGCATCAAGATACCCTACTTACGCCAACTCTCGCACACGCTCAGAAACACAAGAGCATCACAAATCTAATATACGTGCAAATATGTTCTCGATTTTGTCATTCTGTACGGGGAAATGAAAGTTTTTACGAATGTAACTCGAATACTTCATCAATTTCTGTCAGAACCTGCGGTAAAATGTGATGTAATATCCAAGTTTGATGGGTATAAATGTAGACCACGAGAGAGGCGCAAATATACACGAACGTTACCGAGACACGAGTAATACCTACCTACTGATTTTACAGAGTAAACTTTTTTAGTCAACACCGACTTCCCTCTACATCGTGTAAATTTGATGTACTCTACTTAACACACAAGCACGTGTTTCAGTACCTACCTATGTAAATAAAAATAACGAAAAAGTTTCTAGATTTAGGAAGTTGATATTTTAAATGGAAAATTAATTTTATTGCCAAAAGTACTGACCGCAGAGAAATTTTCCGCTCCAAAAATTTTATTCCCAAAGCAAAAGTTTATTTCTTCATTAGATATCACATCAAGAGAGACCCTTCCTTTCAACATTTTCTTTTTTTTTTTTCTTCACTTCACCAACTTTTTGAAGAGAAGGGAGGAACTGAATTTTTCCGGGTTCTTAAAATTTTGGTGGAAGATTTGTTCATTTTCAGGATTTAGAGAGTCTAGATCACAAGATTTTTCGGGAGTATTATAATTTTTAAAAGATAAATTAGTTTTCTCGATCTACTAGGTAGACCGTGGTGGCGGTTTAGTTGTAAGAATAAAACACGAGAGATTTTACCGGAAAAGCGGCTCAATAGGGGAATCCGGATCCATTTCTGATTAGAAAAACAGTTGATGAATTACTCATGGAATAGATTAGAAAAAAAAAAAAAAAAAAACTATCTTTGTGTTTCAAAAAAATAGAATAATACAAAACCAGGGGCTTCGCAAATATATAAATATTGGAATGGAAAATACCAGCATTTCAAAAAAATTGAAAATCACAACCTAATACGCTTTATGAAGAAGCCAAAAACCATATGACATTTCCCCCAAAAAATCACAAGTGTACTGATTTTTTTTTTTTTCTGATTTTGGTTCTAGTTTATTTCCAATGAGAGAAGATATATTTTTACGAGTCATAATCAAGTCCACGTATGAAAATTAGTTTTATTACTGCAATTTCGCGTAACGAAAAAGGCGTTCGCATCACCGGATAAAAAAAAAAAAAAAAAAAAGTGAACGCCTTTTTCGTTACGCGAAACTGCAGTAATAAAACTACATTTTCATCTGAATAGAAAATTTGGCACTAAATTTCACTGTGTCCGTACAATTTGTCATCTCATAGTCAACTTCCTCCTCATTTTGCAAAATGTTACAAAGAATTAAGAAATTCATTCCTTAGTAAGAGGGATACCCCCTTCATCACCTATTTAAAGGAAGAAAATATCTCACGTAATCAACCTATTTGCCAGGTGTTGGCATGAATTCACGGATGGGTGTCGACACGGATAGATAAAGATTCAAAAATGGTACTCCAGCTAGAAAAAATAGACATGCTCCACATCAAAAATGGTGAACTGACTGGACTCGTAAAAATGGGTTAATTGAATCCACCATGCTTTAGAATTGAAAATATAAAAAATTCTTGGCCGTTTCAGAGATGGTTGTCATTCTTCATAAATTGAAACGCATAACCATCTCACACGCAGAAAGCTATGTAGGTACAAAAATTTTACCTTGAAAGTTTTCTTTAAAAACTAGGTCCAATTTTAGCCCGCTGCTTCTAGACATATAATTTATCTATTGGTCATCATTACTCATGGCACTAATTAGGTAGGTAGCCTATGTGGGAAATACAATAAGTTGAAAGTTGAAAAATTTTTCAACTTTATGGACGACTGTCTTAATTTCTTCTCGTTCTATATACAGTCTTTGTACCTAGATAGGTACCTCATCCTACTTTGATTGGAAGATCTAAGCAAAAAAAAAAAAATTTTTTGAACTCTCTAATAACTTAAAACAACTGGCTTATGGCCTCATTCAGACACAAGAATATTCTAGGTAAAATATTTATTTGTTCTTCAATGACAATAATTCTTAGCTTACATTTGAATCAATAAACCTCTCACTGAAATACTATTTAACTGTAAAGTAGATCAACGTACCTCATAGAAAATATAAATCTTGCTCTAATTCATCATATTTCATACCTCTGGATGATGTAAAACTGAATCCTTTGTACATATTGCAGTTTAATGCATCATGGAATATTTGTGAAATTCGATATCATGATTTTTCATTTTAAAATATTACTTTTTGTGACACTGATACTCAATAGACAGTTTTGTACTTCATATACCAAAAATGATGATATAAAATTTTCTGCTATCACAGACTCTCCTCCCGTTTATGTAAACAAGACTTATCTCGAGAAATGGAATGAAGGTATCTAACTTCCTTAAACAGTATGCCACATTATTTGAAAACACATGATGACTTACCTACAACATTTTATTGATTCTTCAGACACACCCTCAATTCTGGATCCAGCGATAACAGATTTGTCTGTTCGATTACAAATTTGCAATGATATAACTTATAGCGGTGTGTTCGGCCAATATGGAAAAACCCCCGTCAACTTGAAGAAATGGGGGAGTGAGGTGTATTCAACTGTCATTCTATATAATTTCGGAGTTGTGGATACTTATGTAAAGCGCGAGTTTAAAATCAAATCATATCCTCATTTGCCTGAAGGAAGATCTATTTCTATTTTTAAAAAAGAGTATGTGTTCCCATGCGTGGTCAGAGAGACTGGTACGGATAATTATTCTCTTTTCTTTGTATCCAAATTATATAACGCAGCCAACGGATTTTCTGCTCATCGGTTTCTATTTCCGGATGGAATGTCCGACGTGCATAAGGACGTAATGCTCGTTGAAGGCTCCGCCAAAACTTATAAGACACCAGGATTCAACGTTGAGCTTCACTATCTCGAATTGAGGAAAAATTATCAACCAGGTACAAATAAATGAGTAGGTACATTAATATTAAACAAAATTTATCGTAACTTACATCTTTTAACGGCATATTCTAGACTTTTCTAGAGGCCTAAAGTGAATGATAGAGGCTCAACAATATGAAGAAATTGGATAATTTTCGCTATTCGATTTTATTTCCACAGCATCAAGAGCTGAGTTTGATCCTGTATGTAAACTGAATGGAAGTCTCGGAAGTTTCAAAAACGACCAATCGTTTCGTCTTTGTGCTACTGTAATGACTTCACCAGTCTTCAAGAAAAAATTTCAATACCCTAAGCGAGTTCACTATAAAGATTGCTTTGAAGAAGAAGTGTCATTCAAGACAGAGGAAGGCGAAGCAGAAGCGACTGGAAAATTGTACCGTGAACACATGTTATATTGCTATGTGCATAGACATACCGGTGGGGCGAGCAAATTCTACATTTCGAGAGCGTACAACCCGAATCAAGTATTTGTCTACGGTTTAGAAGAGAAATCTTTTCAACGTAAATTCTATCTCGAATACTTGT
The DNA here is from genome assembly GCA_035079385.1 of Aspidiotus rigidus. Classification (NCBI taxonomy): domain Eukaryota; kingdom Metazoa; phylum Arthropoda; class Insecta; order Hemiptera; family Diaspididae; genus Aspidiotus; species Aspidiotus rigidus. The sequence goes on from JAVHKY010000030.1 coordinate 5,783,610, forward strand.
GTACTGATGTAAACATTGTACTCGAATTTTATAACTTTGGTGAACTTGAAATATAAGGGAACCTTGGCTTATTTACTCGAAAATATTATAAGAGAATAAAATATGATTCTTTGAAGAAAACCAGGTGGGCCTACATGATTATGAGTTGTCTTCATCCAGGATATACTTAGAGCCTTGGAAAAATTTTCAGTCATAGGAGTTACGTATATACACTGCACTGCACTGTCAAGTTGTAAATGAACTGTAGGTACTGTAATTCATAGACAGAAAAATGGATTCCATTATTCTAAGTTAGTCATTGGCAGCATAGCCCTTAGCTAGCTGCATATCATATATTCGATATCATAGTTGTTCTTTCTTCTTCGATACAGTCTTTATATTATGTTAATCTAGACTAGATACATCAGTATTGACGACGTACGTGCATAATAATAAAGTTCTCGCGATTTTGTAAATGCGTACTTCAAAATTATTTCTTGAGTACTTATTCGGGAAATTCGATGAAATATCTAAATTACATACAAGAGAAAGGGACGGGGGACGAGGGCGGGGGACTTGGAGAAATCTACCTACTTACATATGGAAGACTTTGATTTAGGTAATAAGAACAGGACTTTGAACAAATGTCGGTCTAAATCTAAAATCGTGAATCCTTACAGAGGAAAGAGTGAAGAACCCTAAGCGACAAGAGGAGAGCTCTAGCAGAAGGGCCTCCGTCCCATAAGAAATACAGGCCCTTTTGTCAGATACGTCCTCAAATATGGTCTCTCATTACTGAATCAAATATGTACCACCGTAATCCAACGTGGATCCAACTCTGTGTAATGAGAGTAATGAGACAAGCCAGACAACACTGATGAAGTTTGCGGTTGCAAACTTTTCCCGCGAGGTAACGCTAGCTAGACGGTATCCGTATCATGGTTGCTTTTGTTTCGAGTGAAGTTAGGTAGAGGTCTGTAGGCACATCTGTAGGTACGAGATTCGTGAACGTACTCGACTACTCGTGAAATACGAACGGTCAGGTCAAGTTCGAGTTCAGTGTATTTTTCTTATCAGCGATGCGGCGAACTTTGGTAAACGAAATAGGAAGCTACTCAGTACTCATGCTTTCTAAAAATGCAGATTCATCTTGTAAATATTAGGTAGCTCAATATTTTATCCAGTCAAATTGATCTACTGGAAAACAGATGACCTCATGGAAATCATGGAGACAAAGAAAATACAGACCGATCATTATTGAGCACCCGAAAGAGTTATCAAAATGGAGAATAGGTGCAAGGATCCTTTACGAAAGATGGGTACGTCTTCTTCAAAATATATAGTTAACCAACTTCGAAGCCTTGTATTTCGTACTTCTACTAGCTCTCGTTTTCCAAAGAGATTTTTACTCAACAGAATTCGGAAATTATCAAATATCAGCCGTTCTCGTCGTTCTTATACGTTCGCAATCTCTACCCTGCTACGTTCAAAATATTTCGTTATGTTGCTCATTCGATGTTATCGAACATCCTTCTTGTTTCAGATAAATTATCCGAATTCTAGACTATGTTTTTTCGCTGCTTTCGGAGCCATTGGTCTCGCTTTTGTATATATGCAAGGTATCAAATGGTCACAAAGACGATTGTACGCTTCTCAGTTCACGGAGATTGCTATGGAAAAGTTTAAATCGCAGAAAAAACTCATTTCTCTTGTGGGAGAACCCCTCAAGTTCGGATGTATCTCCCCGTCTTACAAAGACGCTATACGAGATGATTCGGTGGATATAGTTATTCCGGTTCAAGGCTCTCGAGCTGAGGGCGTTATGTTACTAGAAGCACATAAGGCAGAAGATTCATGGGTTGTAGATGACCTCAGTTTTGAATTTATTGATAAAGCAGGAGGAGTAGTGCAAATAATAAAGTCTAATTCATAAATACAAGACTGTTTCTGTGTTGTTCAACGTTCAACAAATTGTGACTTGTACTTCACGAAAATTGATGTGTTGCTGCGCTGTTCTTTCGAGATTATTGAATCCTCTTCCATCTCAACCATTACCACTGGGTCATCAGCGAACAAAAGAGTTTCAATACTTTTGTTTCCCTCAACTTTTATGTCCTTGATTGCGTTTTGTACCAATCCTTCACCATTTAGTCCATGCAGTCAATATCGAAACAAAATTGGCTCATAAAACAGGTTCCTTTTTTCCAATATTTTATTTTTAAAATAAATATGAACAGTACTCTCTTAAAGTAAAATTTCACTTCACTCTGATGATAAGGTATAAAATTAACTAATTCAACAGATAGAAAAACATGATTTTTTTCTTCCTCTTATTCTTCGTAAATACTTACAATACACATAAAAAATCATTGATAGCTAAATCTTTTAAAATAACGATAGGACGACTTGCATCACGTCTAATCCTTTTTGAGTGCACTGGCAACACCTGAAAATAAAGAACGACGAAAGATTAATCGTAGAAGAAAAGAAAGAGAGTAAACGTTTGTCGACATTGATAGAATGAAGGGTGCCGTGAAAGAATGTAACTTTATGTGAAATAGAGAATGAAATTTTACAATAATTCTCCCAATGTACTTCTTTAAATTTTGGATAATAACACTGTCGAGCATCGATAATGATTTCAAGTGGAAGTTAAGCGTCCATAATCGTTAAAAAAATAGGGAAATTTATTACTCAATACTTCCTATTATAGAATTTTGATTGTACGAATAATTGTTCGTAAGGCTCTAAATAGTTCGACGCCGAATTGAATGATACCAGACTAGTAGCATGAGCATCAAATAAATTTTCAACGTTCTAAATACCGCAGATATTGAAGCCGTTCTACAGAATTGTCTTTAGTAATTTTACTTCTGGACCAAAAACTTTTTATGACTGATGACGACGAAGTTATAAGTCTTCAAAATTCAAATTCGACGATACAAGCACCACGAGTTACATTCTCGAAAAATGAGAAATATCACGGTGTACATCGACGAAGTTTTATAGAAACGACTACAGTGCCTAACGATTCAAGGATTTCAAAGATACACAAGAATATATTGTTAGGCACTCGTACAGCAACATAATTTCTGAAAAACTCCTGACATTGCATTTAGGTTGCTTCCTCAATTAAACTTGCGACGGGTATCAGTATCTTTACACATCGATATCGGAACTCGTTCTCGTTCTACGAACTATGGTGTATTTGAATAATAATATTATCATGTCATTCTATTCTCAAATTGTTGAAAAACTCATGTTTGTATTTTTGGTCGAAGAACATATTTTGATAATATAAAGTCTTGATAAATTCAAACCATTAATCCCAATATGTACTGTCATCTCTTTCACAAATTGTTGATAAATAAGGTAGTGTACTTTTCAATGTGGCCATGATAATTCAAGACCTTTTCCTTTACAGAAAATTAAAATTCAGCGACGAACGAGTTTTTGATGGTCAACTAGTTAATTGAATTCAATTTTAGAACCGTTCACGAAAGTAAAAAGAAATTTGACAGTAATTTTATACAAATTTTGTTACTCTGTATTCCTCCCCTTCTTACTGAAGAAATTTTGATCGAAAATTCAAGTACAGCTGAATCAATTTAGAAGGAAAAATAACGAGTGTTAGACGGAAAGAGAAATTAATTCGTCTTTTTTTGTCTACGTAAGACCAAAACACGTGTGCTCTAGCGCTAGTACTTGCAGCTGAAAATTTTTGGTATTATTTGAAATTATGACATTGAGAAATCAGGCGTAATTAGAACGAAACTCTCGGCACGCGAAAGATTGAGAGCAACATTAAATTCCTAGATTAGCGAACGTTTACAAAATTTGTGCGGCGGCTAAAATTGTTGCATTACGCACACTAGTGCGCAGAACATACGGGTGATGAAACGTTAAGCCAAATAATAATCAGGTCACTATGTGAAGTTAGACCCTAGCCATTCTAACGACTGAGAGATGCCAGGCATAGAATTCGACACTTTTCTGTCTCAGCGGGTCACAGGAAACAAGTTTTGCCAGCTGTGATAGTACAATTGGTTTTCAATTGATACGTCACGTAGACTTTTTTTTCTCATTTCTCCCATCAAAATACTGTACCTGCAGCAACAGCCTTCGCCACGCTACCATCTACCTCTTTGCTAACATCGATGAAAAATGGCCGGATAAGTGTGCTATAGAGCACAGTGGCACCATTCATAACGGGCAAGAAGAGCCAAGCGAAAAATATACACTGAAAAAAGAAAATTGAAATAATTCGTATACTTTTATTCCAACCTAAGCTAATGATGATATGTGATAAGTGAAGCCGAGCGTTCGACGTAAATAATTAACGACACTTGTTTCTTTCAAACAAAAGAAAAATGAGTATTTCCAATAATAGAACAGCCACATGGCTGGCTGGGTTCAATCATAGGAGCCAATACTATTCTAAGAAATGTTCTTCGTTATATTCTAAAGAATTTTGAAATATTTTCTGGTGACTCAGAGGTGGTAAGAGACGTGTTTTTGTGAAAAAAGAAACACGCTATGATGGTCTTTGCACTCTTACAACTATTTCGCACTTACTTTTAAGAGGAAGTAGAAAGGAATGTATTGCAAAACGAAAGCGAAGGGATATTCCAAACAAGCGAATAAACTGAAAACCACCCAATATGTCAACCATTTAGTATCGTCTCTCGAATCTGGTGACTCAATAGCAGTCATGGACGCATACGCAGGATAGATAAAACCAATCACATTACTGAGAAATTGAACTCCGTAACCGACGACGAGGTATAATGCTAGGAATGCGATGAAGCCTGTAAATATTAGAGAATTTTCAGTGAGATGACGTATTTCTTCCACGAATATACAATTCTATTTTACTCACCTAAAAGTAAATACACTCGTCGTACTCCGGTTTTGCTTTCAAGAAATTTGAAACTTTTACCGATTACGATATTGTCATTGTTCACGACTTCCAAAACAAACTGTTTTAATTCATGATACATATTTGATGATGCACTCATTCTGTGAAATGAAGATGACGATTATCAAAACGGAACGAGGAAGAAAAATTTCACTACGAAGTAATACCAAAACGAAAGTTCTCCCAATTCCTAACGTTTACTATGCGGTAAAATCTAACGCAATCACATAATAATTACGAAAGAAAAATAAATCACGAGAAACACCACAACTGGTTTAACCTTGACAGGGTCTTTGTTTCCTAGTTTGAACTATTTATTACCTACAGAATATTTTATTTGATCCAGCCCAATAACGAACTCTGAATAAACGATTTCGAATGAACAGCAAGGGCAGAAGCAGGGTTCTGTAGTGTAAAACGTGTGAAGCCGCGCTTTTCTCCTCTGGAACACTTGCAGCTGTGGCCGGTGGTGGCGTTATGGACCACGAGCATCGTGGTGACGTGAAGTCTGTGACTGGCTGTTAGGCTTGCTGCTCTATGCTGACTGCTGCTACACTGGGGGTGCCGTAGCTACCTTATGCCTTCTCCGGGAAAAGTTTTTTTTTTTTTTTTGATAGAGATTATGGAGAAGTTGAATCACGACGAATCAAATAAAAATCCTCTTTCTTTGAAGTATTCAAATTTCTCCTAGAATCATGAACTGCATGCATTAATTTTTTTAGAACGAGGCAGCAGTGCTCCAGATTTTTTCAAGGACACAAGAGTATTTGAGGACGAATCTAAAAGAGTACAAAAGGTATGACTATTGAATCTTTTAAAGAAGCATTCTTTGACAAATAAAAAAAAAAAGAGAGAATACTCTTAAAAAGGATGTTATCTGATCGTTTGTAACTCACAGTCTGCATGCTGATTGCTGACCACAGTAGACAAATATTCTAGAAACAGGATTCCCAAGTGCCGGTACAAATTGCATGAGCTCACCATCCGTTCAGATCAGTAAGCCTCGAGTAACTAGCTCTTTCTGGGGCCGGCAGTCAAATTTTGGATAGAGGCTGTTCATTCCAACATTAAAAAAACAATAACAACGATTTTGTTTTATTTTTATTATATTATTTATTTTTGAAAAAGTTTTGGAGGTTTTTCAAGAAACTTTTTTACAATTTCGTTCCATTCAAGTACGTACAATTATTTATGTTGAAATTCAATCGGTAGGTAGGCTAAAGTAAAATAAATTGAAAAATTATCTAAAGAAAAAATATCAAATTTTTATTGATGATGCCTTATTTGTAATAATTATTACTTTCACATGGACATTTCATCTTAGAAGTTTCAATTTTCTTTGTTGAAAATTATCTCTCGTATGTTCTCATCAAGATTGAGCAAATTTTTCAGTATTAAAATTAAATTCTTCAAACCGAAATAATAATTTTCATCTACTTCATCTTCAGAACTTCGGATGACTTTACCGAAATCGAGTAGATGAACGTCTATTTTTAGATCAAGTTTACGGCATTGTTTTTTCACTCCTTCTTCATCAATTTTTAACGAATCCATCTGCTCTACGAAATTTGCTAACGTTTTAGTGTCGTAAGTTAGAAACACTGAACTGTCGAAAAATCGAAAATGTCTCTGACGTTGAAACCAGTCCTCTATTTTTTGAAGCTTCATCAGCATCACGTTTACCAAACCACAACGAAATCCTATTTCACCGTTCATAAAATTGTATATAGCTGAAAAAATTAAAAAAAAAAAGTAAATAAATAAATAAAACCGGCCTTTCGATTATACCCATGAGATGAGTCGTTGTAGGCAAGAGTATTCACTGTATCTTTTCATATACCGGTTCTTCGAATTTGAAAAAAAAAATAAACAAGTTAGAGACTAGGTACGCATTTGCTACATTAGGTCTAATCTGTCAAAAACAAACATTCCTTTTGTTTTATTCTTAACACATAAATTTTTCTCAAAATCAAAATTGGCGGCTCAACTTCGTATGGCATCAGTACGAGGATATTGATGTGGCAACTCTTTCGATATAACTTAACCCTAGCGTTCGCACCGCACCGTCCTTTTTCCGTTGAAATTCTCAGTCATAATCGTCCCGTTAATATAAAACTTCAATCCTGCTGTTATAGATATCTTCTTAATATTGTATCATAAAATCTCGAAATTAATACTCAAGCAGACAGTTTTTAAACTTTTGTGTACCTATCAGTAATTGAACTTTCAACTCTACCTATGTAAAAGCGTGACCATCTAAGAAGTTCATCTTACAAAATTGATAAAATCCTTATACTTTTAAGTAGAGTAAATCTAGTACTTTGAATTCCTCTGCGTGGTGTCATGACATATCCCTCTTCTTTTCCTTCTTTCACAAACGTCCCATCCTTCAAATTGTAGTATTCAAATCCTGGAATTCCAAAACCGAACTTCTTCAGCATTGCTATATATCTTTTCTGTAAAAGATAGGTACTTTGAAATTTGTGATATGATCATTGTTTATTACCTAAAAATAATGTAGAAATGATCGAAAGGTTTTCTTAGAAATATACACATGATTTTTGATCAGGTTACGAGTCATTAAAAACATTTTGACGGCGAACTCGACTTATATAAATTTTAGAGTTCGGATGTTATGTAAACAGGTGCTGAGTACGTAAGTGTAGGAAGAAAAAGACTCGTATCAAACAATCTGACAACATCTTCTTATAGAACTAAACGGATATTTTTTCGTTATGATCCGTAGCCCAATATTCCACTTCAGTACGATTATATTATTTTAATCTGTTAAAAGTTTACTTTTTGATCCTCGGGTTGAACCTCCCCCGGTGGTCTGCGAATACGGCCGATTTTGACGTCCAAGCTGCAGGGTAACTCGAAACCTTTCAAAATATTTCCCACACGCATGAATTTTATATCTATAAAGAAAAATAAAAAATAATTTATATAATATAATAATAGTATATTACGCAGCTAGGGGAAAAAAAGTGAAGAGTGACCTTCGAGTGCGAAATTTGCAGAACGAGGCGAAGCCGAGTGTAGCAAATGGCGCGAGAAGTAACTTTTCACTTTTTTTCACCAAGTTGCGTACGATATTTTATTGTATAAAGGGTTGTAAACGCCGCCACCTGGGCAATAAACGGGCGTTTATTACCCTGAATGCAATAAATGATTTTATGTTGTGATTTTGCATAGGTTATTTTGCTACTTTGTTTTAGGAAACCTTGGTGGCGTAAAATATTGTTGGTGAATGGAAAATTAGTATTTATGCTTAGGTATATAATGCTACAAGATGGACCTATGTTATTTAAAAAAGTTATTTTTTCTCGAGAACGTAATCCTATCACTGAAATAAAATTAGGCATAAATTATGATAATAATTTAAAACCTTCGCCATCAATTTTTCTAGTTTCTGTTCCGAGGTACGTAGGGATAAATTGTCTGACTTCTCTAAGAATATGATCTTCAGATGCCAGCACAGTTTCGTAAAACTCAATTTCGCGTGTCGTAGGATGTGGTTTCCATAGGTTTCCTTCCAAATCTACTAATACACCTATAAACGAAAAACTCGAGAACTCAAATTCAGGCACAGGTTTTTACATAAAAGTGACGAATTTTTTGAGCCAAAAATTCAATAGGTGAACTTATACATACTTACAGTTGGATTTTCATAAAATAACTACATACGATAAACTCTGATCTTACCTAGTTGTTCATTGCCTCCTTTCTGAAAAACATGGCCCGCAAGTTGGAAGCCAAAAGGTTTCAAATCATCGGGAAGGTGAACTCTACCTATTGTATACTTTTCATTTTTATCACGATTTTCGTCATTCAGCTCATCTGAAAGACCGACCGATAATTTTTACGAAGAAATAAAGAATCCACTTAATTAACTTAACTGGGAGATTTTCGATAACTTTCAAAAAAAAACAAAAAAACTAGGGATTTGTGCAAAAAACAAAAATCTGCGAAGTACAGTAATTTTAAGATTTTCTTTTTGAATTAAATGATGAAGGGCGGACATACTCTTCGAATCAGCAGAATGTGTGTCATTTGAGTTATCCGAGTTGAAAGATTGTGCAGCCGAACTTGAAATACTATCGGTGAGGATGAATAAAAATAATAAAATGAATTTCCTTGCTTTTGATGTAGAAACGAACATGGTCACGTCAACAAAACAAAAAGAAGAAAAATTGTCTCAAAAAAATCTATAGAATGAATTTTTCATCGGTAGATTATTTTCAACGTCTTTCTTGTGCAACTCGTTGCTATTTGAACAGACGGAGAATAGTAAATTTTATATACTCACCAAATGTAGATATTTTACGAAAAAATTGAAAACATCTTGTTGGGAGACTGTTTTAAAATAATTAATTGTACAGGTGAAAATTTTCGACAACTTGTTTTTTGTTTTTTCATTTAACACAGCTCGTTGTAATTCCTTTTTAAAAATAATAAATTTCTTTAGTTGGGTGCCTCAAAAGGTAGCATACGGAAAACACTACCTCCATGCCGAGATCAGAGGAAACAAAATAGTCGAGTACAATATAGTTTTGAAGAAATATACTCGCAACTTTATTTTCGACTGCGTTCTTTTTTTCTTTTTTTTTTTCTGACCAAAAAAGATGAATCGCTTTGGTGCATTTTTGCGAAACGAGTCTTCCATCAGAGCACTATCTTTAGAAGAGACCCTCTAAAGATGTAAATTTGTAAGGAGAAAAATTTCTACTGTCAAATTATATAGAGAATAATTAATGGAGGCATGAAAAAAAGAATTATTTATATTAATATCAACTAAAAATATTTCATAAATGATAAAAAGTTAAACTAGGTATTAACATCGGTGTATGTAACATTGATCGTTAAATGAAATAAAAGGCTGTCGTATCCGAAAGGTAAATAGTAACAATTAAATCTCATCAACGATGAATACAATAATAACAATCAAATTTCAGAAACCTCATTATTACGAATCAATGAGCTACCTAATAAATGCAAGTCTCTACAATATTGCGTGGGCCTAAGCCTTCATCTTAATTCTTCGGTTTTTTAAATTCTTCAATTCAAGAACGTACCTATAGGTTCAGAAACCATATTTTTTAATTTGAAATTTTTTTCTATACTTTGTGGCGTATACTTTTAAAGGGACGATATGATGGAAACTACGATAAGAGTGTAAATATGGTCATAAATTAAGAAGTATTTTGACTGAATGGTAGACGCATACATCAATTTTCGAACTTCGTATAATTTTATTTAGTACTCCCGATATTTCATGATCATTCTCATCGTACTCGAAGTGATTTTAATTTTCTAAATTGCAGTAACGAGAACTTTATTTTATCTCAGTACTGAGCTTAGCAATATTTTTTTATGTTTTTTCACTATATTTTCGAGGTATTTTCTTTTCTTCTTCTCTCTCTTATCAACAACAATAAAGTACAAAAATGGTCAATATAGTGATTCGATAGTAGAAAAGGACGGAAATTTCACATCTACAAATAATACATTCAAGATATTAAAACTACCTACTTATTGATGAAACCATCAATGTGTTCTACGACTCTATGTCAGAAAATTAGTTCGTGAGTATTAATTTAGATTCTTTTATAATACCGATACCTATTCTTAAAATTAAAGTCAAACTACATATATTTAACTTCTCGCTTCAGGATATTATAATAAATGATCCTGGGAACAATTAAATAATTTGTTTCGTCCAATGATGGTCTTCGAACTAGAAACGTTCACAAAATTAAATTTTCTGTGAATTAGCAACTTTCAAACAAGTTACCGGTATTGATTAAATATTCAGTTATTTGTTTTAAGAAAATTCATATTTGAGCACTTAATAATCAATTCTTTGTTTCATTCACAAAGAATTTTTCAAATGAATTAGGTATCAAAAATTTATATAGAATCATTGATATACATACTCTTTTCAACAGTTTCTTCAATTTTGTAAATATAAATTCCCAGTTCATTATGGTCGAGTATCAAACTAGGTGTTTCTGTATCGAGAATTCTTCAAACAAAAAGTCGTGGAAGACAATTGGATTTCCTTTGACTAATTATTTGAGATATTTTCCGTCCCTATATTAAAAGAAATTTGTGCCAAAATTGAAAAAGAAGTATCAGCATTGACAACAAATTTGTAATAGGTTTATCACCCAATACTCAAAAATTGTTAAATCTCGTTAATAGGGGTATCAAATAGAAGAGAAAGAAAAAAATTAAAAAATTAGAAACTTGAATTTGCTTAAAAATAATTATTTCTTCTTATACCAGAATATTTACAATGAGTATAGTTTCCGAATGTACTTTTGGTGACACAAGCCTAGGCCCTTGCTCTCGCTTAATCACAATTGTTTTTGTTTTTTTTCTTTTCCTAAAATCAAAATACCGTAATAATTACTTACAAAACACAATAATTTTCTAAAGTGGTCAAAAAGTTATTGAATCTAAAACATATCGCTTGGAACGGTACAATTTAAAATAATTATGATAGTAATAATCATGATAACAATAGTGATAATAATAAATAATAATAACTTAATAATAATACTGTAACACCTAAGTAACATTTTAATTTACGAATAACTTATAATAAATAAATTTAAACAACCAATGAAATTCAGAGGGAGCATATCGGTACGCGTACGCGGGTTAAAAATTTTTAATTTTAATTCTGGTTTCCATTTTGGAAGACATTCTCAAGTTTCTCACATTCATCGGATTTCTGGAACGTAATTTGGATTTTCAAAACACCTTTTGTCAGGATCGTCGTCGCCGTACGGCCTTGCATGCGGAAGGAGTATGCAATATGAGCGGCAGCCTAACATGGCTAACTTATTTTCCTTATTGAGACGCGGGCTATTGACAGCGTTCCCGAAACCCACGGCGGATTCGCCAAAACATCGATCTCTAGGAATTCGGTCGACAAAATGCGTGGTTTTTTCTCGTATTTCCTCGTGCGGTTTTAAAATTGCGCTCATATGCCGAGAATTGTCTAACCAGGACGCGTTCTCAAATTTACTGTCAAAATTTTCTGAAAATATGACGTTTAATGATTCTTGCCGATCTCTCGGCGCTGATCGTTCTCTTTCCAAGAAACGATATCTATCAAGAAAGACTCTGAACGATTGAATGGGGGGATGGTTTTGCAAGAAGCGATAAAGACAGTATAGCATTACGCTGAGGAAGCAAAACGTACACAACGATCCCAAAGTGATGTTGATGAAAGTTTCAATATCCTCGTGTTCAGTCGAGAAGACCCAAATTTTGGCCATCGCTTTGGGAGGAATAAGTTTCGATGTCCCCAGTTCCAAGATATGGTATTTTTGTTCAGCAAACTGAAACATGGTAGCGTTACTATCCAGAAACTGATGAACATTCTTTACCTCGCTACTCATCGGATCTACTTGGACGCGTTCGTTCACGTCGACGGTAAGATCCGGCCCCGTCAAACTCATATTTGGAGTCAGAGCGCGGGGTAAGACGAACACAGCCTCGATTTTTCTATTTTCGTACTCTAAATACATTCTGACCGCAAATTCTGTTTCAAAAATATCGAAAAAAGTTCCTTTCCTTAACATCTCGTAGGGCGATCTCTGCATCAGAGGCAAACCGAACCAGTAGAAATCGGCACTATCGTCGTCGAATAAATCATTCACTCTTCTTCCCACATTCACCGTTTGATTGTCGCGCAGATTAGTCCAAGGAAATGTGCACGCTATCATCGGGTTTGACGGTGGCATCAGAATGGGCTGTTGGTCACCTTTGGTTGAAAAGAACTCCTTGAGTTTACTTTGAGCCGCCATTGTAACATTGAATAAAACGAAATTTTTGAAAAATATAGAGCTGTTCTGCTCCGCGTTATTCGTGTAACTGGAGTTTAATTTATTGAGTTTGTTAACGTAATCTGTAACTGAGTTGAAGAGCTTCTTGACCAGCAGCGTGAGGGCGTTTTTGAATTCGGGAAAAGTGAGTTGTTTGAGGTCGGCTCTATGCATTTTTGGATGAACCACTATCTCACCGTGATAGTTGTGTAATGACGGCGTCTGTCGTGAAAATGATTCCTTGACCCCTTCAAGCGGATCGATTGCTGGAGGTTTTTTTTGTGCAACTTTTTGAAACGTTGAGACTTTATCAAACGAAACGGATTCGCCGGAGAGAGCAGAGCGTGCTAGCTTATACACAAGATTCCTGCTAGACTTGTCTTTATCAGTTTCGGAGGTTGTGGATGGCTTTATAGAAGGCCTAAGTGGATTTTCGTTGGGAACATTAGCAGGCACCGCGGAACTATAGTTGTTAGTAATACGGTCTTGTTCTGAGGGCTTGTAATTCTGAGTATTGCTGTCGTCTACTCCTTTTTGAGCCTTTTTATCGAAATGAAGAGAAGAATGACTCAATTGGTTCGACGTGTCGACTACTCTTGAATCGATCGACCCATTCACCGCTATTGAAGTCAATGGTTCTACGTCTTCAACTGTTGTCCCAGCAGGCGTATAATCTTCACACAACTCTAGAGAACTATTTTTACATTCAGTCGTTTCGTTTTTTATCGTCGCATCTGGTGCAATGATCCCCACATTGTAAGAGATGCTACCACGAGATGAGGCCCTGTTCGTGAAATTTAATGTGGAAGTTGTTTCTTGGGCCGCAGGACTCGAATTCGAATTTTCGATCGACTGATTATCGGGCCTCAAAATTCCATTAGAAATTAACAACTTGGTGAATGTGTCGTCATAGTCGTAACTTTGAGAGCTAGCGGATTTGCTGGCTTGGAGATTTTCGAGTGGATTCACTAGAAATTTGGTTGTTTTCAACGGCGCTGTGAACGAAGCAAAATCCTTTTGAGAGTGATTAGCCCCTTTGGAGTAGAGAGTCGTAGTCGAACTCACATCTATTTGTCGAATAGTCCCAACATTGGGAGGTACTTCCTGAGAGTGTGTACCGTTTTCTATGTAATGACGGGAAATTTTGACCGGCGGTTCAATTTTGAAATTAGTTTTGCTGATTATACGAACCGTCATGTTACTCCGGTTTGGAACGGACACGTTGTTGGGAGGAAGAGTAGCTTCAATTTGAACCGATTTCTCCGAATCGGTAGTCGTGTTCCATGCAGTTTGATCACCCTTACGAGATGTTTTCTGTTTGGAAGAGGCAAACTGAGCGGCAACAGCATCGAAAGGACCATCGTTTTGCAACGACGTCAGAAGAATGTTTGAGTCGTTCAACATCATGTATTCAAAATGTTTTCCACCGCTAAAAACTGTCTCCTGGGTCTTTGGGACGTTACTTCTGGTGCGAGTAGCTGTTTCATCGTTCATTTGCAGACCGAGAGTACTTTGCGTAGGAGCCTTCAACGGATGGGTAGCCTCATTTCTGAAGGTGGGCGTATTCCCGTCAACTGCAACACAAATGAGAAGCATACAATTTCTAGTTTTTGCTTTTGATGAAATAAGTTTATATACAGCATAAATAATCGAAAAGATTTCGGAGCTGAAAGGTTGGTCGATGTTTGAGCTACGATGCTCTATCGTCATTTAGGATAAGATTTTGAGGATGAATTTGAAAAGGCCAATTTTTTCCCCCATTTTTTAACGAGAAACTCACTATCACTTTTTTTGGGAGCGTATTCTTTAGAAAAACGTCGATATCCAGATTACCTGGACCTAATTGCGAAAATTGGAAATAGGAAAGAGACTTGAAAAAACTAGGAGCTCGGATAGTGTAGTCATCACAGGAGTAGGAAACACAATTTTTAGCTGAAATCCCTCCAAATGAGAGAACTAGAGAAACTTTGGCTTAAAGTCTTATGAAAAAGAGAGATTTTCTAGCAGTGCCAGATAAATAAAGATCATGTTTCAAGTCTTTTAGTATAGAGCCACGCCTTCTTTGTGATGAAATCATGGCCTAGCTTGTGAATTTTTCTCACCCATTCTCGCATTAATATAGGCACAGTGCACGGTAAGTTGAGCGATCTAGTCCACAGAGAGCTCGTATGGATACCAACATTAATGACATCATTAGCTCGTGACGTCATAACCATCCATGATGGCTGTCGGTGACGTCACCATCAGTATACTCGTGACAAATACCTGTGACCTCATCAGCTTGGGCTTTCCCTCTTTTTTACTTTCTTCTATTCTCGGGATCACTCACTAAGCGACGTTATGAATGCTGATGACGTCACAGCAACCATGATTGATGGTTATGACATCACAAGTTAATTACGTTATTAGCTTGGGCTTATTCTCTCATTCCTCAATCTCTTCCATTCTCGAGATCACTCACTCTGCTCTTAAGCCTCCCAACAGTCTCCACTATAGGCCTAACAGTAATAATACTGCTTGATTCCTACTCATAATAGACCTCCGGGTCACGGCTGATTTTAGAATTGGTTTACTACTCCTTGGCCTCCATTATACCGAGCTATACAATATACTAAACAGATTACTAGGATGCGGGAGGTGGATTTTACTCACAAATTTCATAGTCAGGCTCGGGATCACTGTTGATGATGTCATAGTTAGAGGGGGCCTCATAGTTTATTATAAGGGAAGAGAAGGGATACTGCATACAGGATTACTAGACGGTGGGAGTATCTCGCAAATTTTGGAATTAGGAGCTAGGATTCAGGAAACTTCTGCAGTGATATGAAACATGTCAAGGAAGAACTCGAGAAAAATTTCAAATTTGAATCATATTACCTCGCTTGGACTTTGACGTCATCGGGTGACTTCGGAAAATTGTTCTACGAAGCAGTGGTGTACCTAGAAAGTGTTCGAGGAAGAGGTTTGAACAAGAAGATTGTCCTGGGAAAGGGGGGTATAGATGGAAACTTTCAACAGGAAACCTGTTTTATCGGAGGGTTTTTCGGAAAAAATGTACGCCGTTCAGCCAGCCGGCAATCTCAAGGTCGTTTAGAGGTCGACCTCCTATCATATATAAATATAGCTCGAAGGTCGAAATTTTTTCCAAAGTCCCCCTCCTACCTCCTACCTCCGATCATTTATAGCGTGGAGGTCGTATCATATAGGAGTCAACATTTTTCTGAGTTCCCCTCAAATCATGTATTCTATAAGCTTGGAGATCAAAATTTTTTTAAGCCCCCTCTTATCATATATTGTATAGCTTGAAAGTCGAAATTTTTACAAGTTCCTCTCCTATCACATGCAACTCCAAAGTGGATCTGTGACGTCACAATCTGATGACGTCATAGATTCCCCATAAAACAGGTTTCCTGCCACTCCTAAAGAACCCGTGAGTTTTTCTGTAGGTGTTTTGATAAGGTTTCAAGATATTACAAGCAAATTTTTCAATTGTGGCGGCAGATTGTTTCTGAATTCCCACCCTCGGAGAGAGGTTTTAAAAAATTACACGTTATTTTGAAATTACTGTCGTTTAAAAGGTTTAGAAAGAGGTCTCACTTCTTTAAATTGAAATTCTTAATCCCCACAGGAATTAATCGTAAATTTTGGAATAAAGGTGACCGAAAACTTGACAGGTTCAAAATAGAGGATCGGAGAAAAGTATCAATACTCACCTAAAACAAGAGTACACAGTCCAAGTGCTAATAAGTGTAACGCCATGTTGATTAGCTGGATTGATTACGTCTATTCTTCTATAATCATTTTTGATGATGTACCGCTGCCCGGTATCTAGAAAAAATAAGAAAAGTATAGGATACAATTACTGAAAGTGACAAATTTGATTTCGCATAGTGATCTTCTCATACGTATAGATGGTACATTAATTATTAAATACTGAAATTGAGGAAGACTTATTCCAAATGTAAATTCTCCTTTTGTCCCTTCACTGTACATTAAAGTGGTACGGGAAGTGTCTAACTTGATTTTTATTCCTGGCCGATGTTAGTAATCTCAAATGTACTGCGTAAGTAGTGGAAGAATTCCGAATGGTAACCTATAGATGGATCGTATTACAAATGTGTAAAATATAAGACTTTCCTTTATGAGCTGTCTCATTGTGATAAAATGACCATAAGATAGACAGAGAGAAAAAAGCAATAAACCTATTTATATAAGAAAGCATTCACTGTAGACGGAAACTCTAGTCGGAATATGATAGGGACTTTTGAATTTCATAGGAGTTTGCGAGAAGTTGATGGGTTATCCTGATGCAGCTTGATCGACCTACTTTCCTGTTTACTAAATAGGTACAAATTATCGAGTTCAAAAACCTTCTCACACAAATAATAATGAAAAAAACAAAATGAGATACCTGAACATTATGTGTACTTGAAAGTTGATATGTTCAATTCTTTCATCATTGTATTTTGCTAACGGCGTGAAATAAGAGAATTTTACGATGTTGGTGGCTAACTAATTCACTTCCACAAAAGATTATCTCATATTTCATTCAGAATGGTGAAGGAGAAAACAATAACCTCTGACCCATAATAATCAATACCGAGAACTTCGAATTAGAGTTATCTAGACGAACTTCGAGAGTAAATCGTAATATTTTTAATTTTGTATTTCAGCTAGGGGGCAAGTAATTCAAAATGGTAAAGGGGACGTGGCATCAGTTTCTTTGTCTCTAAAACACACATGATAGAATCCTGAAATGATGAAAAAACGATAATTCCTGCTAATACGCAAATATCTCATAGTCCACAGCCCGACTTTCCTCTTCTCTGATCTTGTGCAGGTCGTATTCCAAGGAGAGGGACAAGACGGAGCTACGCACCAGCTTTTTTCTTCTTTCACCATACTTTGGTTACCCCCTCCTCTGCTAGTGCCCATTCTAAATCCCTCCGAGTCACACACTCATACTTATACTTAGCCAGTATGACATTATTAGGGTTGTCCCAACATCAGGTACTGACATGAGATTTTACTCCTTTACCCAGCATTTCCTCTACTAGGCAAAAATATACAGACCCCGGAATAGTAAAGGTTAGAAATTTTGAACAAGTCAGAAGACTAAGAGATCGATTACAGAACTACAGAAGAGCATAATGCGGAGCAGGGTAACGCGAAAACTAAACGATTACGTCTCCCCGGCCTAAGAGAGAAAACCTCTATCATTTCTTCTCACTTTTTTCTCCAGAGATGAAGCTAAATGAGTCAACCAAATGTTTTGGATTCTTTTTAATGCGAGAAACCAAATTGAACGGCCTATCCCCTCCCTCCTTCTATAAAGCCAATACGTTTTACATACTGAAATTCTCATCATATTATTGTCGCTTTGAATAAAACCGCACAAAAACTACTTTTAGATCTATAATATATATCTAACCAGGTGAACTCATCCACGCACGCCATTACGGAAGGAAGAGGAAGTAAGAAATCAAATCTGTGACCGCAACTTCTGAAGAGTGCGATTACCTGCTACTTATGCCACCAGGCCCTGAGATTAGACCTTGTTTTTGACATGTTTCATATCTTTACTAGCCCCGACCCCTAATTTGAAATCCTGCGAGTGCTCCCCCCTCCCAGAAATCTACGAGTTCACGCCGCGAGTTCACCCGGCTCAGTTTATACTAGAGCAGTGAAGTGAAGTTATACTAGGTCGCTCTTTGTACTAGGCCTAACCAAGTCTAGGCTTCTATACTAGGCTACAGCTTAGCTAGTATAAGTCTTGCATACTCTTTAGCAGATCTTCGTAGTCTAGCTTTATGCTAGGCTTGTACTAGATCGATATAATTTTGTACAGTATGCTAGAATAAGAGGCTTCAAAACCTAGCTTTAAACTAGCTATGCCTCCCCCTCGAACGCTGTTTGTTCTATGCCGTTTATACTATCTGTATACTGAGAGTGCAGTATACTAATGTTATACTAGGCTTATAGTATCCTTACGCCTCCCTATCCAAAGTCCAGGCTTACTTAGTTCTATACACTGAGAAAAATTTTGGTGGTACTTTTAACTAAAAAACATAGTAAAGCCGGTCCAGTCGAAGATTATTGTTATAACGACTGAAAAATATAGTTATACTTACGAGAAAAAGTAGTGAATAAAACTAAATATTACTGAAATTGCTCAGTTGTTTTTACTAAAAGATCGTGACTGGACCGGTTTTACTATGTTCTTAGTCAAATTTACTATAGTTTTTTCTCCGTGTACTAGGTCTCCCTCACTGAGCCCCGACCCCGAATGCAGTACACTAGACTAAGAAGGGGCGAAAGCTAGTAGCTTTTACACGAGGCTTCTTATAAAAGGCTAAACCTACTACCTTCTTCAGGCATAGTATAATGAAGGCATGCTACCTTATAGAAGACATGAAACAGGATCTTCATCATTTACTGTATTTGGCTACGCCAGAATATTTTTTCGTATGATTGAAACGGTACAATGGCCACAGCACATTAGGCTGTAGCAAACTCACACTAATGCCATGCTTGAGTCCCATTATATGACACCCTATTAATATACACTGAATTCAAAGGCTCGTTTTTACCACAAACTACCCGACATTTTCACTTACATACCCATTCTTTAATCTCGTTTCTCTTTGAACCTTCTACTCTCTCACTAACAAACTCCCTCGTCCTATAAACTTCTTCGTGGGCCAGATCACCTTTGTTCTTAGGTGGACTCATTGGCATTTTCTCGTGGAACAAGGTGGCCGAAAGGTACGAACGTGAATTGAACGGTTACGCTACTGCCATGACACAGATCATCGGTTGTTCGGTATTCTGGAGGTGAACCATCCTCTAGATCTGATCGTGGCCAGATTCATCATGGGCATCGGCGGTGCGGGAATAATCGTGCAATCTCAACTGTACATCAACGAGGTTTCCAAGTTTGACCTCTATGTAGTTGCATGGGTGACGATAAATATAAATGAGGGACTAGTGCTAATCTCTCGTATTACGTTCTAAATTATGTTTGTTTCGTAATTCCTATCATAGTGTTGTTCCGGAAAGTGTGACCAAAGACCGGGTTAAGGAAGGTGAAAAGGTCTCGAACTGGCTGGAGTTGTCCTCCACGTATCAAAATATTGGTGAAATACAAGAAAATTTATCTTCGTACAGCGAATCAATAAAGATGAAGACGAATTTAAAAGTGACAATCGTTGCAACGGTATTATTGACGGGAATACAATTGTCGGGTCGGCCAGTCATTTCAGCGCACCTATTCGATTTCTTTGCGCAGTGTCACCGCACTTGTCTTCCATAATCGTCAATGTTTTACAACTTTTAATGTCATGTAGTTCGAATTGCATAATCAAATCTGCGGGTAAAAAGTACCTACTTTGTGCAACGTATGTCGGAACATCGTTATCCTACGCTACTCTCAGTTTATTTCATTTCATAGGCCCTTTTCCTGACTCAAATTTCATACGGTGGATACCAACGATGAGCGTAATTTTATTTTTAGTATATTGTAATTTGGGTGTGCTTCCAGTAACTTATGTATGATGCTGCTTCACTTATTTCCGGCTCATATCCTTAATAACGATTTATCCGTTTCACTGCTCGTTTCTATTTTCACCTCGTTCGCGACCGTAAAAATATTTCCCAGTCTGAAAAGGTTTTATGGTAATGCTGCTTCGATTTCCTTATTCGCGGTTTTCAAATTATTACCCGCTCTGTTCGTGGAATTTTATGTGCCAGAGCCGAAACAGAGAATAAATGCTGAACGCGAGCTCAAAATTCGCATTCTGCGAGTGTGGTCAAAGTCTAGTACAACTATCCTGAATTCACTCTATATAATATATTCGAGTTTGGGTAAGTATTTAGATACATGCGTATACATAAATATATGTACAATATCAACGTAACGATATGATTATATTATCTTCTCTCGATTATCTTTGATGCTGGATATATAACTTTGTATCGGCACTCGACCAAAATTCTGCTATTCGGGAAATTTCATCGCGAGTGCATTGTTTGGAGTCCAAACATAAATTCAACTGTCTGGAAACAGTATAGATCTCGATGCAGGCCTAAAACTACCTTGTCGGCTTCGCCCCGCCCCCCCTCCGTGTGAAAAATAAAGTTTCTATAATATTTTCATCTAACGTCTTATTTATTAAAGAATTTGATGAAAATATTCAAAACGTTTTGTAAATTCTGGAAACATTTATTTATTTATTAACGAGCTACATAAACTACAGCCAGGGTTATCAGCTCGGCGGTTGATAATCATTGATAATAAGTTACATCTTATAAATTAACAAGGGGTAATTTTCAGATTATTGAGGGATTGTTAGAAAAATATAGCATAGTGAGTTGGAGAACGTTTTTTTTAAATATAATATGATGATATAGTAGTGGGTGCGAGTAAATAGTCGAGAGAGGGGGTTATAACGGATGACATGTGAACATTTTTCATATAAAACTACCAGTACATCTTTTAATGCAGCGGCAGCTTTTTCAGCATCTCATCTTTAAAATAGATGTTCCAGCCCTTTCCCACGATAAATTTTCATCCACAACATTCGTATTTTTGCAAGAAATTCAGCAAGTTATATTCAACGAGATTACTCATTGAAATCATTTTCATAAAATATACCTACGTCAACTCCACCTAATTTCCTCCACACAATTTGAGTATTGCGAGAGGTTCTTAGAAAAAAAAAAGACTTTAAGATTATTTTTTTGTAAATTCTATCAACTACGCGTCCAGGATTTTGCTCCGTGTCACCAGCCCACCTCCCCTGAATTTGGGGTTAGAAACCAGCTCAATCGTTTTTTTGTTTGTAGAGGTTTGTATTGGCGTTTTCTCGTTTGTACTACCCCTGTTCTTGTGTGAATCATTAAGGGGGACTGGGAACACGCCTACCCCCTTTTCTCTTAAATTTGGGAAACAGTTGACGGAGAGGGAGACCAGGACAAACGCAGGATTGAACGGCACAATCCAGCACAAACATAGCATAAACGATTCCATTGATCCCAAAATTCCCTCATTTTCCAAATTTGCTCTTACATGTTGACTAACTCATTCGGTCAATATGCGATACAAAATTTCAATAAATGGGACGTTTCCTCCATTCCCTGTTGAGAAAATCTGGGTAAGTAGGAGTGTTATTTGAAGGTAATAACAATACAATCACCTACGATATGAACGCAATACAACGATGAAGCCGGTTTTTAACCCTAAATTAAGAGAAGGGGGTGCTAGCGCATCCCCAACCCCTCCCCTGATGATTCATACAAACTTAGGGGTAGTAAAAACGAAAAAGCGTCAACACAAACCTGTACATACAAAATAATTAAAAACGATTGAGCCGGTTTCCAATCCCAAATTCAGGAAAGGGGGGTGATGACACGTGTTTGGTGCGGCATTCAAGGAGGGTATTTTGAGCTGATGAATAGCGTAAAATTTTGATGTTCCCATCTGGACCATAGATCATCCTGAATACCAAATGTGAACTTTATCACTAGATTCATCATATATTCAGTGCATCACCCTAAACGTTCCTCTAAAAATCTCCTAATCCGCTTTAAATTGATGGATTACGGGACTCCAATAGGTACCTAATAAAGAGATACTGACTTTCGCAAGGTCTCTGGAGGCGTTTAACACAATCTATAACCTTAGTTTTCTCCCTCTTTACCGCAAACGGATACTCGGGTCAGTTCACAATAATTCCTATATCTTCGCTTCAAGTTTCGATTACCTATTAATCTTCCTGACAACCTACAGACAATTCCTTCAACTAATCCGCAATAAACTATACACTCTAGCGTACTCTTACCCTTTAAACAACTTTCTATCAACCAAATTTGCCGTACAAATGTGAGAAGCACGCATTGCCAGAACTTTGATCGGCAAAAAATTTAGTACCTACCTACCTATGTATTTTCTGTGAAGCGATAATGATATCAAAGCCGTTCAATCTGATGCTATTTTCAACGAAAAATCCAGTGGTGGTATTGGTTTTCCAATTAAATATTAATTTTCTTATTCGAGTTTTAACGAAATATCAGCGTAAATGGATTCATACGTCCCTCATTTTGGGACGTAAGTCCACCATTCGCTTAAAATGGAGTCAGTCTTATCAGTACTCGCATCAGTAATTGAACCGAGTTCTGTAAAAGCTGGTCAAGCCACAAGCAGACAACTCATAGAATAAGGTCTATCGCACGATTACAAGAGATCTTTTCCTCCAAACTATTATCTTGTCGCTTGACCGTTTTTTACAGTACTCGGTTCAATTTGAGTGGCACTTCTAGTGATCCACTTGACTTGAAGCACTATTGGACTATTTGCTGAAATTATATAATCTTCTTCTATGACTGTGAAGAAGATTGTACGTTTGTGCATTGAAATCATCTAATGGTGAAACAATCATACGTTCGAACGTGTTAAAGACGGCTGTATCGAACGTTAACTCGAGAAAATTTACGGCAAGCTACGTGCTTTACGCTTGAACTCTGTTATAAGAGACCCGCTTTTCAAAGCCAATGTTTTAGAAGTTTTAGATTGGATATACCTACGTCAATCTCACTTCGTAGTTCGTATGGCAGAAATACCTATCCGTTTTTACGTAACAACGACATATGGTCTGCTATAATATTGAATTCAATTACTATATTATAGTTTGTAGTAAGGTAACATGTGAATAGAATTAGTTGCTCCAAATCTTCCATCAATCACCCTCCGATCGCATCACAGTAGGTATCCAATTGATGGCTCTAAACCTAATGGCAAAAGTACATGCCTATACAACTTTCATAACCAGTTTCATAGTAACCTATCGTATATGCAACATAACAAGAGTCTTTTAGGCTGAAGGAACTTGTGGCAATCCTTCCTTGCTATACCTGCACACCTTAGACGATTACTTATACCTACCTACAATAGGGAACGAGAATATCTATATTATACTGCCTCAACATTGACCACGCTCTTCTAAATTACTCCGTTTTGAATCCGCTGACCACAGAAATTATCATATACAAACATTGAGAATGGAACATTCTTCAAAAATTTTGCGGTAAATCCTTACGATCAAAGTTACAATTTCATAATCGCATTTATTCAGCTCCTTTACCCCGATATTATCTAACTGTTTCGTGGAATGGAGTCCAATTCTCTAGAAAGTAGTGAGAGACTATACCATTGCAAGACTTTTCCAGCACCTGAATTTTAAAAATTGCATGCTTAGCCTATTCTCCACGTGTTGTGAGTCTGGTAGGCCAAGTGTTTCTTTCGCTCCGAAAGAATGACCGCCATAAGATCAATGTCAGAAACACTGCAACCGGATTGATAAGTAACGCGCGTAGGAGAATTTTAAGCATGCAATTCGGGTACTGGAAAAGCCTTCTAAGTTATTTAACAATGCTCGTACCGCGGAAGGAAATTCAGTAACCCTTCCTCGTCAAACATCATGAGATGAGACAAGTGAGGAGACAAATAAATGGCTCTAGACTGAAGATGTCACATCCACAATGATACATCAGACTATGTAAGTGTTTCAATTTCATTCTTTGTCCAAGAATTCAATATGAAAAGTAGAATATAATTAATCTTCACAGTCCCTCAACCTACTTTGTAGTTATCACTATTATATCATTATGGATAAAAATAATCACACAGACACTTCAATTAAGTTATCAACTAAATCGAATTTTTACCTAACGCTAATACGAGTAGGTACCGTAATGACATTTCGAATGAAAAAAGGAGCAAAATTTGACCACGAAGTAAGGGGTAAGATAAATATAAAAATATACCCAGAAGAAAATTTGTCCTGCATGTATTATTATAGATGATTATTTTTACATAAATAGACTTACGTCAGCAATGAATCGCTAAGAGATTGAAACAAGAACTACCCACTTTGCAAACAATATTATATTAATTCGCGTATCACCAACATCGAACTGAAATATGACACTCGTTTAACT
This sequence comes from Aspidiotus rigidus, assembly GCA_035079385.1. Lineage (NCBI taxonomy): Eukaryota > Metazoa > Arthropoda > Insecta > Hemiptera > Diaspididae > Aspidiotus > Aspidiotus rigidus. The sequence goes on from JAVHKY010000030.1 coordinate 5,808,339, forward strand.
AGGAACGACTATTATTTTCCGTTCGAAAAGAAAAATCCGATTGCTGAAACTAACTAGATACAGACGTTACAAGCCCCGAGTAGTCTGAAAATAGGGTGGAGTTGCGACTGCGCGTAAATTTTCAACCCCAGAAAAACGTAGCGTTTAGTGTGGGTTTATCATTATGCAACGTAGAAGGTAGAGTGCGACCTGAGTGGGAGACGTAATTCTGTCGTACTCTCACCCTGTATCGATTAACGACAAAATGAATATTGCAAATAGCCCGTATATCGCGTCCTTACAGATCTCTTCCTCTTGAGGAAAGTACGATGATGACGATGACGAAGTATGAGGTAAATACAAACTTTAGGTACATCGTAATATATTTCGAAAAGCAATGGAAGATTATGAACGATGAAGTCAACAAACTACGCCGAAGTGACAGAAGAAGGGATGAAAGTCAACACGAGAACGACATAATACGCGAGAAATTTTCCCACTCGTCCTTACAAGACAACCCATTCAACAGAAATACCTTTCTTTCTGTAATCACTACCTCTTTTTTCCTCGAGCGTAAATTTTATTTTTGATGTCACATTTTAATGCTTACATTCTTCCGCTTCCATACGGCTGCAGATACGACGCTTCAGCATTTCATTTTCATAGCAAAAAAAAAAAAATCATTATTTATTGAGAGTATTTTCGCTATATTCGTAAATGAACAAGACTTACAATAAAAAATCATTCATGAATTAAAAAAAATATATGACAAACATGAGTATCGATAAGAGGAAAGAATAAATGTATAAAATGCAATTGTATCCGTCAGATTTTTTTTCTTTTAAAAATTATTATTTAAATTCTACAGCGAAATCATAATTCGGCGGATCCGGAGGTATATCCGGGGGCTCTTGAGGAATGTTGATTCCTTCAGCGTCGAGCATACGTAGTTTAATTTCCATAGATAACAACGTTTCAAGGTCGTTTTCAGCTTCTTTACTGGTCATCTTGTTGGCTAGTAGAGCGTTAATACCGTCGGTCCAGTAATCGTATACTTTTTCATCAGGCGCGATAAAATCCAACGAACTAACGTCGATCGAATCCAACGTCAATGAGAACGCTAAATGGTGGTTGGTTTTCCGACCTCTACAAAATTGATCAGAAAACAAAAAAGATTTGGTCAATGAAAATTTAGATTCACAGATAAATTCTAATCGTAACAAAGAGTAAGCGAACTTGTATGCATTGAGCACAGTTTCGACCACTGGTGTAAACTGATATTTTGCCAGAAAGAAATACCTTATGAGCTCGGAAGTTGAGATTTTTATGGGTAAAATTTATGGGTAATTCTGAGTAAATCTCTTTCAGGTAAAAAATAATTTTTTCCTCCCAAAGGCGTAGATTCTTGCAGTTCGGCGCAACTACACTAGGAGAAACACTTACTAGCACTCTTTTCCCCGTTCAAACATTCACACTCAATTATTCTTTCTTATAGAAATCAAACCCGAGACGCTAGTAAACAGTGTTTCAAAATAACAACAAAACGGAAATGAAATAATATTCTATAAATAATTATTTTTCAAATTTTTAGGGAGTATTTAAGGACGTGTATGTGACACAATATTTTGGATAAAATATAAAGAGGATCACTTGTTTGTAAAATAATTTTTAAAAGAGATAGAAGGTATGATTCAGAGATTCATTCGAGTATGAAGGAATATAAATTTCATTTGATCGATCTTTGTAACTTTTAATTCATTTTCCCATTATGAATAATACCAAAGTTTACAGATTTCGAAACTTTGATACAATCAAAACAATATTTGTCATCAATACGTTGCAATACGGACCTTGTATCTTTTACATGAGGGCAGTCTTTTCCGGTAACTAATGCTTTGATATCGGCTACCTGAAGTTTACTAGGTAGCTCTTCGACAGAAGGTGTACTCTTCTCATCACAATCGCCATAATGGAAAATCTTGTGGTTTTGTGACAGTCGAACGTACCAGTATTTATCTTTCACCCTCTGCAATCACCATTACAGGCGAATAAACGAGATGATGAAAATTGTACGATAGATTGAGAGAAAATTAACAGCATTCACTTACCGCACCACGTTGTGAGTATTTGGTAAAACGTGTACCCTCGATTAGATAACCCAGTCTTTGTTTTTGTATTAAGTCGACTATTTCTGGCGTAATGAGTTCTTTTAATTGAACAATAGGTTTCGCATGACTTTCCCATTCCTCTCGCGTTGTACGCTCTTGTTGCCACAGATTCGTTATCTCGTTATAAGTCAATGTCTGCAGCTTCTGTTTCAGTTTCTCGAAGTTGAGTGGTTGCGACTGTAATGACCTCACTATTTGTTCCCTGACAACACTGAAAACCTAGAAACGTGATTAACGATAGTCATTAATGCCGCGATCATCATGGTCCTGTGATTGATCAAGTTTAACGCCCGTGATACAAACAAATGGTCGGGGTGAAAACAATTCTGCAAGATTTTTGAATCACGTTCATAAATAAAATTCAAAATATTGCCTTCAAACAACTGAAAATCTTCCTCTCCAAATCACGAGATCAAGAACGACAACTAGTCATTAACGATTATCTTACTTTGGTAAAGTCTTCGATAGTTGCCCTCATCTCCTTCCACGTCTTATTTAGTAAGATAATACAAATGCAGAAGAATTCCTCAAATGGATGATCATGCGTAAAAAACATAGGATAGTACATAGGGTTCTTCTGCTCCTCAGGCGATTCACCAATCCGTAAAATCAGGCAAAGTAACTTCACCAATTCGATTGAAGTCCTACCGAACGGACACTCGTGTTCGTCAGCTCTGCAAGAATTCTCTAAAACAACCTACAAACCACCCTTCGTAAGAAGTAATCAAATCGTTATGGACAATATCAAGTCAACTCACTTTGGTATAAGCTTCAACGTGGTATTTGGCAAAGTAATGCATACAATCCAACGCGAGCACGCCTGGAGGAGTTTCTTCAAAATCTAACACTGGGTTCGAATCAGATTTGAATCCGAGTTTTTTAAAATCTTTGGATACAGTGCCGACTTTGTTTCTGCTCGCGTCATTCACACTGCTAGATTCCATCTCAAAGGCGATTCTCCTCAAGTCCTGCACATTGTACATGAAATACAGTATTATAAAAAGCATTTGGTAAAGATTTTCGACAGTTATTCAACGCCAAAGTCGCTACTTCAAGTAACTGAATTTTTAGCCAAGAAAATAGAAGAAAAAAGTTAAAGCCATTGTCGCACGTGAACAAGTGATTATATTTTATCATAGTAATAAAATAAGGTATATCGAAAGAAAGAGGCACTAACGTTTCAGTAGAATATGGACTCGATAAGAACAATTCAGATCAGTTCTAGTTATTTTTATTATGTTAACGACTTCGAAAATTTTTCTTCTCCGTTTTAAACGATCTACATCAGAAGTACCAACTCGTTTGACGTGGAATGTGCTCCTATCTCATGTCCTTCTGTTAAGAATTATACTTATTTCTGCCTCGAACAGAGAATCCATTTCAAAAGTAGAAATCACGTAAAATATAACTGACTAGAATCACCTGTCACACTTACTTTCAGGACTCAGGACTTCTTATCATTGTATTAATGATGATAAATATTTCTAAAGAAATACTTCCATATGTGGGGTAGAAAAAACAATTCCCCGATAATCGTTGTAGCTTACAATTCAACAACGACGGAGAGTATTGAATAACTTTCGAATTTTCTGCATTCATAAATATTTAGCCAAGTACATACTTTTATCTTATCACGACAATCTTGATCTTCTGGATCCATCTTTGTGTTCATACGTTGTTCGAGCAAGCCAAGTACCAGCGTCTGTAATACGTACAACTGGTACGCCATTTCCACTTTAATCTACAATATTTAAAAAGCATTCTAAGTGTAATACATTCGAAGTATATCAACATAATGTTGGATAACTATGATTTACTTGATCGCTTTCGATAATCTTTGTCAGTAATACGTGACGAACTTGTTTCGACCATAGTGTTGCGGCGATGTGTTTGCGTTTGCTGGCATCGGCTTTCAATAGTAATGCGTTTATTAAAGCCAAAGCATTCTGTTGCACAACAGAATTGGGATACTCGAGTCGAACTACTAGATTGGGGAAGGTTATCTCTTTCTCGACTTGCGTGCATTTTCCTGTACTGTTGAGGACAATGCTTTCGAGAATAACTAGAGCTGCTTGAATAATTTCGGGTTCTTGCGTTTTAGAGTGATTATTCACGTAACTGGCGACAGTAACGATGAAAGGAGATTCGAGTATGTCCCAAGATACGATACGATGATCCATCAGTTCGACGAAAGACTGAAGACAATTTGCCAACATGATATCTTGGAATTTCTTCTGTTCGATGATGCCAATTATCAACGATAAACCTTGTTTGTTGATAAACTCGTACGCGAACGTTTTATCAGTACTTAGTTTGGGGAGTTTTTGAAGTACGACCATCTTCTCGTCATTTGTGCCAGAGCTAAGAGCGGATAAAATATCTTGAGCCGTTTTTGAAGGCGAGTATGCGAGCTGGAAGACGTCACCATTCTTGATTTCGTTTCTATTTTTCTCAGTTACGTAGTGTTGACGATCATTCATACAAAACTGTAAAGCATATTGATCTGGTTGAGAGAGTTCCCAGTTGTTACACAAATCTTGTATGATGGTAGCCAAAGGTTGCTTCTGATTGAGTTCGATCAGCTGCGCCAATTTGCCCGGAAATTCGACGGCAATTTTGACGATACTGCTGTCCAGTAAGCGCATTATTCTTAATACTGATTGTTTATAGATTCAAAATTAAGGCACATGAAAAGTACATTGAACGTAAAATTGAATTGACTTTGAGTAGTTCTTCAATTGGAGTTTACATTTTTCACAGACTTAGTGGAGTTGTTCGCTACGATAGAGTTCAATCTATCGTAGATACGTAGGAGAGCAAGATTATTCTACTTTTGTTTACAACGTTGTTATCTTGATTATTATTATCAATCACTTGATAAAAATCGATATTATCATTCAACTATCGAGATCGTTGAATTCTCACGATGAACTAAAATCGAAATACTGAAATAGATCTACCGAAAACTATCGGAGGGCGCTAGTATCGTGCACAAGGAGAACCGAAAATTGATGGATGGCGGAGGGTTTCCTCAAATTGATCTGACAAATAAACTTTCATGAGAGATAATAGTGAAAAATTTCACGCTGTACATATTTTGCTCTAATTTTCCTCCCAAATATCTTAGCTTTGTTCCCAAGATTACTCAATGAACATTCAAGTGGGAAAGTCGCCCTGCTCCATAGTTACTTCTGAGACCAGGACGGGACCTACGTCAAAAAAGTCACAGACCTGACAGTTTCTTTAGTCTGTTTTTTATTAGCACGACGACTGACTTATGAGAAGTCCATTACATTGAGATTTGAAGTTCTGACAAAAATACAATGGGTCTTCAATTTCAGTCAACAGGTAGATAAAATGATCGTTAAGTTATACCCCTTTGACCGCAAACGTTATTTTTGACGATGAAAAAATCCCAGCAGAAATGAAAGGAAATTCAGTAGAAAAATTAAAAACATTGAAAATACTTCATTTTACAGCAACAGAGAAGCATAATGTACACACACACATCTTCAAAAGAATAACCATTTTGGCTAGAAATTACATAATTGGATCAAACGGTTTGAAATTGTTTCTGAAGCGCTCAGCGTTTCTACTCTCTTCTTCTTTGGGAATTTCACAGTCTTTCCATTCTTTTCTTCCAGGTAAATTTAGAAGTTCTTCGCATACTAATACTTCTCTGAAATAAGAATGAATGACTGATAAATAGAATGAATTAATGCTAAATCATTAAACGAAATTAAAAAAGATATTAGAATGAAAAGAGGCTAAATTTGATCACAGGAAAGAGCTTACAATACGCGATGTAACTTTAAATCACTATTGAACAAAGAAAATTTTATTAGACTCGTCCTAGCGCAACCCACAAGCACAACACTGGCTTAGAAGGAATACTCGAACGAATTGTTAGATTAAGACAGGAGATTTAAAAATATTCTTCCGGTAGTTTTTCAAGAACTTATCAGGCATGTTCATTTACGTCACAATCGTTCTCACAAAAATCTCACTTGGTGGTGAAAATACTATACGCCTTACGACGCTCATCTCGTTTTTCTCAATTTACTCGAAAACAAAGGCTCAAACTGAAAAATTGAAGAGAACAAATTTTATTCCTCGTTTAATTTCCTGTACAATTGATACGAAAAAAAAAGTGAAATTTTGATTTTAGCTTCAATGGATCAGAAATCACAAGAGGAATAATATTTGTTCTCTTCAATTCTTCAGTTTGAGCCTTTGTTTCTGAGTAAATTGAGAAAAACAAGATGTGCGCCATAAGACGTATGTATTTTCGCCATCAAGTGAGATATCAGAAATGCGTTTGTGACGTCATGTGAACTTGCCTAATTCTGAATAGAAGAAATCTCTAATTTTTTTGAGGCTGTTCTAAATATTTGCACAAAATAATATAATAATTCAAATTGATACAACTCATAATTCATGAATAATTACCGGGCGAATTGGAGGGGAAAATATCGATCAATGGTATGAATGAGCCGATATTTGCCGATTTCTAGATAGAAATACGAACTATCAGCTCGAAGTATATCTTCTAGTTCGGCGCTGTTGGGTATTTCGGTCAACGAAAAGTTTTTTTGCTCTGCCATCGACTGAAAACAGTCAAAATTGAATTATAATTGTAATCCACAATCAGAAAGTTACATAATCTCTAAATAAGGAAATTTACCATAAATGTTTGTTTTACTCTTTCAATATAGTTGGTCGGTATCGGAATGACTTGCAGTTGATAATGAGGAGTTTTGAAATTTCGATCAAAAAATACAGGAACTTTCTTCTGGCTAGCAAAATATTTCACTAATGAAGTTTTAAACATGTACAGAAATTGATGTAAAGAAAATTTCCGAAAATATGATATTATTTAGGATTTGTTTAAGTTTTCGAAAAAAGGATACTGTTGAATTTCTTCACGTAACGACGGAGCCATGTCTGAAAAATTCTTATGATGAGAGATAGGTAATATCATAACGTGATCCCAAACTAGTCCTCCTTTGGCTAAGGTTAAATATGACTACAATGAAAATATTTTAATTATACTGCAGAAAACACAGTCTGGATTGCTATTATAAAGGGTTGGTATAGTTTTACCTCTTCTCCAATACTAACGACCAAATGCTTCTCAAATTTAGGACTGGCCAGGCAAAACCAGCATTCATCTGGAAAGACGATAAGAACCACAATCAGTGAGTTCGAAGATTTTTGTACTTATTTTCTACTTGTACGTTTAATTACCTTGACTAACATTCATTACTTTACGATACTGTCTATCTCCATCGTTATTCTGGTGTTTACGTTTCATTTTTTTCTCAGTGTCCTTATAATTCATATCATAGAAAAATTGTTGGCTCCTGCACTCTTGCTGAAATGTGTACGGACACTCTGTCGTGTCTGTAGTCATCATATTCAATTCACTAGTTTTCATGAATTTGAACGGAGTTATATTCATTGCATACAACCACTTTTCTTTTTTGTCATTCGCTACATTTGCCAAACCAATTGCTCTCGTAAAGTGACAACCAAATTCAGTCGCAGTATTCCTATGAAAAATGAAATAGAATTTCAACACTTACAATCATCACGTTCAATTGTCAGGTTGAACACCAAGATGGAATCGCGGATTTGAAACAGATTATTGGAGGAAATATTAATACTTCATACTAGACTTATTTCAGCTTAAAATTTGGGCGGACGTTTTCTATTGTTTCAACAAACTAAGGACTCGAATTAAAAATTTTCCTCTCAAATACCACCATGATATTGATTTCAATAGCACAACATTTTTAAATTTGAACGATTTAAATTCGCTATTCCACATTTGAATGTTTCGAAGAAAAAAATTAATTACTAACTTGAATGGCCGTCTTTCATAGAATTGTTTCTGAAGTCCAAAAAAATGATACCTAGGCTTTATATCATTGCTTAGTCTTGATATCGTCAATGAACCAGCTGGAGGATTTGATAACTGTCAGCAAAACGAATAATAATTAGGACTAGAAAGGGGGGAAAATACAAGCGTAAAGTATTTTAAGAACTTATGATGATTGGCATACCGAGCTCTCAACATATTTTGTTACATTCGCTGGCCAGGTAGATGTCAAAAGAATATCAATTCCGTGATAGGGGCTGCTTCGATTTCTCAGGCATGCATTGCGAACTCGAACCAAATCTTCTTCAGTCAATCGACATGCAGTATCAATCTTGGGATCTTCAACGCCGCTAACGTACGCAATCATTAAACCAGCACTCGTTGAAAATACTCCACGCTTACCTGCAATACGAGAACGATCAATTGAATATGGAGAAATTTCATTAAACGGTAAAAAGTAGATAATGGACGATGACTAAATGTTTTTCACCGTTCATCAAACTTTTCACCAAAATATTAATACAACTTTTCTCGATTTTATGCAGATTCTAACATTTCTTAATTTCTTTCGTGGTTCTGTTTATTATTATTCAATCATTCAATCTCTCTCTTCACTATCGTTGTATTTATTCATTTCAATATTCTAGAATATCAACCCACTCGTGAAACATAAGCTCGTACTAACCTAAGTAAGTGATATTTGGCGCCAAATCGCATCCATTGACGTCTGGGTAGAACTTCAAAGAATCAACATCGTTTGGGCCAAGAATAAATGTTGGAATCGATGCTAGGAACACACAGAATATCGTAGTGTATGACAGAAGCGTACCTAAATTCATATATATTCTTGTTCACCTCACCTTTAGCTTGACCATTTTTATAAGGCAAAAACTCTTCGTCAGATTCACCAAAAAAATTACCCACGCAGAAAAGATAATCGAAAGTACCGGATTTTTTGATAATAGAATTTACCCTGGAGTATAGCTTGTTAAAATTGCCTTCTACATCTCCGCATACCAAACTAAAAAAAATCAATAGTATGAGATCGAAATGACGAAGTACAGATAATGTATCCTCAAGACGTCAGTTTTATAATTAAAGTTCTTCGAAGAAACTGTATATAGCAAGGAAAACCGTGCAAGTTTTCTCAAAACAACGATGATAATTGTTCTATTTTAGAACTAAATTTCAAGACGTCGCTCAATTTCAGAAACATGAGACTTACATTCTGAGTTGTTCAGCCATGAAATCTTACAACTTAGGGTTGAGTACTGGTAAAAACGTACGCATACAATACTGCAATCACTTTGAATTCCAAACACGAACGCGTGCCTTTGAGTGTATTCGAAAGTTTTAATCCGGTGTAAAGCTTTCAAGCTTCGAGAGATGAAAAAAAAAATATTGAACTTTCTTATCAATTTACTTGAACCACGCGACATGACTCAAACGAATGAAAACGAAATGAGTGCTCCACTGCTCCTACCGGAAACGTCTTATAACATCAAGTAGTACTATGTTGCAGCTCACAGCTGATAGCCTGACAGCCGATCACAAAAAAATCCAATTTTATTGATAACAACACGAATAATAAATTACCAAAAAATGTCAGATCTTTCAGCTTTTTATTTCTTCCTTCGCTCTCTTCAAGTCTTTAAGTTTTCTTAATACTCTCTTTTATTTCGATTCTAGTTTCTACTTTTGTGTTGCATGTTTAACTCAATCTTTTACCACCTATATATTTTCGTATACCCATATCCTCTTCCACGTTACTCGTATTTCATCTTGGACTGAATCTTCTCAGGTTATTAAATGCCTACTTCTACGTCGAAAATTCTTTCGCTTGTCTTGGGACGTGAAGATTATGACTTATCTCAACTTTGAACTCTGATCCTATCCGATTGACTTTATTCTGACCGCAAACACCTGGTTTGTATTGAGGTGCTTATTTATTTCTCGATTCAAATCTATTGTAATGAGAAGATTCATTTTATGTTAATACATATTTTACATTTGTGGCTATTAATCTGCTTCATTACTTGTTTTCTAATGACCCATACGTAGGGGTGTTTCATGAGGTTTTATCGGAATTATTTTCTCTACATTCATGAAGACCGTATGTTGTAATTTTGCAGGAATTCTATATGTGGTTGAGAATGTTTGAAAATGGGTTGTGTTTTTCCCAAACCGGACGCTGTGGACGAAGATTCCGGATCGAACATTTTCAGAGTAAGTTGTAGTAGGAATCTTTTTTCAGCTGGATTGCTTTTAATGTTCCTAAGTAAATTGTAAACTTCAAATCGAAAAACTTGTCTTCTTTATTCAAAATTTTACTTCGTTATGCTCTGTGCTCAGGTTATTAATATCGATGAAGATGGTAATAATCATCTACCTGGTAAAATCGAAATAACCGACGATGATTTAATCTTATATCAAGCTAAAAAGGAACCGATTTCGTGGCCCATTCGGACGCTGCGCCGTTACGGGTTTGAGGAAGACGTATTCAGCTTTGAAGCCGGGCGTCGATGTCCTACTGGAGAGGGTATTTTTGCCTTTCGATGCAATCGAGCCGAACGTCTTTTTCGAGTGCTACAACAAAATATTCAGGTAATTAAACATTTGTATATTATTAAAGATTTAAAACTCGTTCAAATAATAACAAGGAATAGAATAAGAGGAAAGAAAATATTATCAGCCAAAATATTGTATGTTTTGCAGAGAAGTAGCAATAATGCGCACTCCGGTCATACGAATATGGTATCAGCTGTAAATAACTACCTAGAACCACGAACTGCTCGTTTTGAAAGTGTCGATAGTCAAAGTAGTTGTCCACAGACGCCCGTTTCACCAGGATTGCCGAACAACTATAGCTTCGATTCGAGGAATGGCGAAGATTCAGTTTTAGCGACACCAGGCAGTCGACCGACCTCTGCGTGGGGATTGTACTCAAATATGCCATCGAATATTGACGAAAATGATTATAAAGAGGAGTCACCTCGAAACGCCCCTTACCTTTATTTGACTGAAAAAAACGATAAATCTTACCCTCCATCGTTAACTTTATCGTCTTCCAAATACGAATTCCCTTCAGATCAATACTCTCCCAACGATCTTCAATATATAACTTTGGAATTAGGTAGCAAACCGTCTTCACCCCCAGCGAGACCATCCGATATAGAAGAAGGACGTTCTCTTGGCTATACAACTATTGATTTTCAGAAAACCTGGGCTCTGGTGCAAAGTACTAAACCGAACGTGGAAAACGATCGAGGCTGTACCAGACGTACGCGACATAATCCGACTTTGTACGAAGTTCAGTCCTCGTATCAATGATCAATTTTCAAATATTGATTACCAATGTAAAAACATGTTAGGTGCTGAACGTTCGTTTCTTTATTTAGCTCGTTTTATATGTTGCTCGGTTTCTATTCAACAATTTTTGTTTTCATTTTTATCGAAACTAGCAATTTTCTAGTCATGAAGTTGAAGGGTGACTACAAGTTGGTCATAAAGTGATTGATCTCATAATTTTGGAATTCAATTTATGTGTTATCTGACAGTTATTCTTCCTGATTTTGTCAATGGAATAATGATCGAGCTTTTTTGTACTTGCTCAAGTTGAAGTGTTCGCTTACATTGAAACTCTTTTTCGAAATATATTGCCTAATACAAGTAATTTAAATACTCCCTCATTGAACTTGATTTTTCTACAAGAACAAAATATAGAGAAACAGGATTTCGCCTGTCCCTAATTATCCAGTGGATGTAATATCGTGACATAAAATTTGTATGAACTTTTTTCACTAACGTGTTGACATACGAATGATCATGATCGAAATGATGAATATAATATGTGAACTTCTTAATTTTTAAATGTTAAATATGTAATGAGTTTATATCAATTTATCATTTTGCTTTTGTACGCTAATTTTATAAGAAATATTGTATTTATTTCAAAAATTTAAGGTTGTTCTCAAAATAACCGAAAGGAATACGATTTGTAGCCCTTCTCATTTCCATATAGGTAGAATATTTACTAGTCAACTCCAAGTAGTCAATAATTTCTTTGTTATTATTAGTGAAGTTTTGTTTTACAGGAAAGCATTAGAAATGAAACATGAGAGTTACCGTTCATTATCTGAAACATTGTGCAATGTTCTGTTCAAATATCTCGATTCAAACGTGCTTCGTTTTTCGCCTTAGGATAATATATTATATTATAGATAAATACAGTAATGTCGCTTACATTTACCAAATATTTATTGCGAATTTGTTATTTTTTACTAATATTTAAATGCTGTTTATTGAAGATGTGATAATTCAATAACTCGTGTTATTCGTGGAGTATGAATCTTATACTGTTCAAATTATTTTGTAATGCGTTTTTATTTGGCTGTAAAATTAAATCAAAGAAAAATGAAGCTCTTCGTTCTTTCCTAAAACTTGGAAAATTCGTATTGAACACATTTTTTAACCTCTTTCGTTTACCTTAAGAGGAGGCCCATATGAGCCCAATGATCGACACCTACAAGATCGTACCCCTGACCGTGATTGACTTTGACCCTAGTAGGGACTATCTTGGAGTACAATGGGCGCTCTTCTCGTGGTTCCGAAAGGACAAGGACTTGGACCTAATTGAAGGAGTTGAAAAACTTCCCACCATCAAGCGCATCGAGAGAAGGGAAAATAAATAAGAATGTAATTCGCGACATGATTATGGACACATTTTGATAAGGCTTATAGATCTTGCTCTACTTTCCCCTTTGAGAGTCAGGAGCTTCTTTTGTTGCTGAAAATAAGGAAGAATTTTAGTCATTTTGTTCAACAAAAAAGATTGATCAAGAAAATACTGATCGTGACGTTTAGTTACTGACCACTCAACGCATCATCGCTGTTTGCGAGGTGCGAATTAATGTTCAAATTATCTATTCTTTCGTTGGAAGTCAATTTTCAAGACTCAAATGAAAAACTGTTGAAATTACAAAGACAAAAGTGGTGTTCATTGCATACCTCCGAGTGAAAAATAAAAATTCGACTGGATCGACTTATCTAATTTTATTGTTTCATTATCATCATTCATCATCAACCTTATTAATAACAATGATAAAAACGGAGAAATACAAATCGTACAAAAATCTTACGCTCATCCTACTATACTGCGGTCACAACGCGACTCAGAACGTTTCTCTTCATCAATTCTTTTCCGTCAAGATTATAACTTATTACAGTTTTTCATGGAATTTTTTTAGACGAATATCGAACATCATATTTCTAATATTATACACATGGATAACGCACGATTTCATCACCAAAGTAATTTCTTCTGAACCTTATTTGGATAGAAGAGGATTCTACTGCTACACGAATTACAATTACTCAGAACTACATTAGAATGAAATATTAAATATTATAATTTATAATAATATGAAGAAATAATCGATGCGATAAAATAAAAATACAACAGTTTGCAAACAGGAGCTGGATGTTTAAAATCATTAATATTATTATTATTCTCGCAACGTTTCATTACAACACATAAAAAGCACGACGCATTAATAAAATAAATACTGTCTTATTATATATACACCAAAACATGTACATGTTGGCTTTTTCGGCACGTCAACTTCTTGAGGGAAGTACGAAACGCCTTCAAGCTGAAAACAGTATGTCAGTTGAAAATAGAATTCTCTAGTCAAAAGTTGGAAAACAAAGTGAACAAGACTAACCTGCAATACTCGCAATCGCTTCCGACGCAAAATATTTCACGTCAACATCTGGATCTGCATTAAGCTTATCTAAAGTCGGTTTAATTTGGGACTGTACTATTCTGTAATGATAGATCAAAATTTATTAAAAACTCAAGTCTTACAAAAGCGTCGAAGTAATTAATACTTACGAAGGATCAAGTAATGGACTAATCTTCTGCAACGTTTTAGCTACATTAAAACGTACATTTGGGACTGTATCGGCCGACATTGATATAACTATTGGTAACATTAATCTCGTAGTGATTTCAGCGCCACAAACTTCAGCTAAAACCTGTTTTCATTCGGAATATTTATTACCACCACGGTAACTTAATAAATTTTATCTTCATCTCAAGTTAAGCTTCAACTCACGTTAATACTAAATAAACAGGTCAAACGATGCAGATAATTTTGATTACGCGACATTCCAACCACTTTCGGTATAACTGTAGATTGAGCCCAGTCAGCACCAAATTTCTCAACCAGTTTCTTCAAGTTCAATGTAGCAGCTTCGCGAATTGCGTACACTGAAAGTACGAAATATCATTGTTAGCGCGAACTCGCGAGTTATATCGCTTAGCGAAATCAAAGTAAAACGTACCGTGATCAACCAGCCATGTCATGCATAAAGTGTTCAATTTCTCGTCGAAGAATTCTACACCCAGTTGGCCTGCCAACAATGGCATATATTCGATAATAGCCAATCGTACTCTCCATTTCGAATCTTCGGCAAGCTCCACGATAGCAGGAAGCAACGATTGCGATAACTGTTGAGGAGTCGTAAATAAATTAAGAACTTACATAGGAGCAATAAGAAAGATTTCAATTTTTCTTCACTAACCTGCTGGATGCCAATAACTTCGTTCACACAATCTAAATTTGATATGATATTTAATCGAACTTCAGGACACTCATCTCTTAATTGTGAAAGAAATAGAGGTAGGAGATGTTCGATAGTACTGCGAATTCAAACACACAACATAGAAATAATTTTGAATTTAAAAATCTTCCAAAATATTATTTTTTAAATAACACTGAAAAAAGAGAATTCGACAAAATTTTTTTCGTCGATTCGTCGCGAGTTGAAGATCTTAGAATCACGCACTTATTTTTGCCGAGAATAGGTGATAGTCCCATTATGACGGAAGCAAGAGCCGTTTTTACATGCTGATTGGGATCCGCGACCAATTCCTTGACGTACGATAGAATGTTGTTCATGATGATACTTTCACGTTGACTGGGGTCCAAATTCTGACAGAAATCCTTAACTTTGTTAGCAGCTGCGGCTCTTACTTCAGCTTCAGAATCCTTCAACAAAGATTGGAAAGCCGTCAACAGATCGGCCTTTGTGATTTCAGGTCCCACCGCCGTTTGAATCTAAATCCAATCAGATAATCCGATGTTTGAAGATTGAATGCAAAAAAGGGAGTTATGTTATACGTAAAGTAGCACTCACTTCGGTCAACTTATCAGCAACCATGTATCTTACTCGCCACGATGTATCATTCACGCACTGTCGCAGAGTTGGCATTAAAAGTTGTTCGACATCTTCTTGTTGCAGCAAAGAAGCGATGCTAACGCACGCTTCTACGGCTAGAAGACGCACAGAATCCTAAAGAAAGACATTAAATATTGAATAATCAATCAAGGAAATATCGATAGCTGATCTATTGAGTTGAAAGTTGACCGATAAAAAAAGAAATAGAAGAAAGAAGGGATACGAAGAAGTAACTTTGACCACACAAATATTATAAAAAAATTATAATACACAAGACTGTCACAGGAGAATTTAACTTACTTGCTCATCTTGGGCGAGATTAACATACATCGGTATGATATCTGATTTCAAATACTCGGGTTCCACGACTTTGGCGAAGTCTCCAAGCTTATTAGCAGCAGCTCTTCGCACCATAGGAGTATCATCTTGACATAAATTACGGAAGTGATGTCTCAATTCGGCTGTAAATAAATGCAGGATCGGTTCAATTAATACAATAGATTCGATACATGTTCTATGAGCTTAGTAAAAAGGCTCACTCTTCACGGCTGGAGATACTCGCGCATAACAAGCCGCAAACAGTCCGCAAGCAGATGTACGACAAGTGAACCAATCTCCCGAAGAAAGTCGTTGTACAAGTGGAACGAAATATAATTCGAGATTCGCGGGACTATGTTGCTCAGCAATAATACGTAAAGATTCGACAGCTTTATCACGGACAACCGTTTCTTCGACAGTGGCTAATGACTCTAAAGGTGGCTGTAGGATGGAAACAAGACAAATTAAGGCCTAATTGTAGTAATTTCATTCACGTGGAAATAGATAACTATTACGGAATACTTACAAGTAGGCAATGAACCCAGTCTGGACCGCCAACCAGCGGGGTAAACGAGGCGAGTTGTTCGGCTAACGCGAGTAAGACTTCATCTTCGTCATAGATGGTTTCCGTCAAAAATGCAATCAATTCATTACGGGTTCGATCGACGCCCAGAGCTAACGCTATGGTCGATAATTTCTTGATGGAGTTCAGGCGGAGCTGAAATAGAATCATTCGTTGAGAAAAAATGGTAAAGTATAGATACGAATATTCTAACACTTCTCACACACAATCGTGATTTGACAATAATCGAACTTCATAAACCAATCTAACTCGAACAAAGAATTGTTCTCCATTTGTTTACGAATAGATCTTCTAGTTAATCGTAAGAAAAAAGTGAGAAATGGCTTCATATATTGAGGAAATACGTTGAATGTAATCTCGAATGGGAAAAATTGAGTGTAGAGCTAACAACACCATACGTGTTTGAGATTAAAGAGTCACGGCTAGAGCAACAAGATTGAATACGGCATAGTATTGATGATATTATACTCACTTGAACGTCTTCGTTTTTTAATTCGTCGATAAGAACCGCTATCGGATATAAAGAGTCAACTGTCTGGTCACCCGCAGCCATTTTAGAGAAGACAAGATTAAAAATTCGGTTAAAAGTCTTTCTCAAGTTAGAAAGAAAATTCGATTAGCATCAAGCATTCATAATTCACTCAACCATGTTCACAGACTATAGTTCTAACGAAAGCAGATACTAGCAAGTTACGTAGATGACCACATTTGCACAGAATAAAACATGGAAAGGAAATAAAAATTATCATTTTTTTCATGTGTGTGACGTGACGTGACGTCATTCGTGTCAGTGTTTTGTGTGTGTGTGTGTGTAGACGTGTAGTGGGTATTGTAAAAGCCCAAAGCTGTCTAAGAGCTAGTCAAGCTGAAGTTGAAAGCTAGTGCTCTGAGCCGCTGAATTAGCGTTATCAATCTCTTATCACGAAAATTTTCTTAGCGCCTCAGATTTTTGGTGGCGCTAGTTTTGGAATTTTCTTAATTTCCAAAAAGATTTGGACTTCATCTTTCCGAACTGTCGTGCTTGAGTTCAAAATGAATTATTTTACAGTCCCTTCCTTGAATTTCATCGAGTTTTATTGGGTATTGTTGTAACAACGTGAATCCGAACTGTTGTAAACATGTCCGCAAGAATATTTTATCGTTGTCTGCTGAGACCGGCTTGGAAATCGGCGCATCCACTGAAGCAATCGGCCTGTTGTTACCAATCAGTTCTTCCCGTTTTCGAAAATCCTGCTGAAACTAAAAACCAAATTGATTTTGAATCGCTCTATCGTAATTTTCCAAATGCTGAAGGATTTTTAAATCTGTGTAAACAGTTCAAACTGGATGAAGTAACATTAGCCAAAACGATTGAACAAGCTCCTCATATCACCACTTTTGAACCGAATAAAGTATCAAACAATATTCAAGCATTTTTGGACCTTGGCTTCGAACCTTCGGGAATAGTAACAATTGTTCGAAACTATCCTGTCATCTTGGACTACGAGCTTGATGACATCGTCGATACATTTGAAACCTGGAGAAGTGGCAGTCTTAACGAACGATTTTTGAGGAAATTATTCATTGAACACTCATGGCTCTTCTCGGTAGACAATACAGACGTCAAAAAAAGACTACAAAGGATATTTTATTTAATGCATAATAAAATCAACCGAGTTACTAGTTTACTGCTTACCTCTCCGACCATAATGATCGGCAGTTGGGACGAAGTTGAAGATAAATTTATGTATTGTTTAAAAAAAATGCGATATTTGGAGAAAGAAATTAGCAGGTCGACAGCGTTGGCTCAATCGATGTCGCACATAAAGTTACGTCACTTATTTCTAGAAAGAGTTGGAGTGTATGTTCGACCTGGCTTAAAAGACCTGCCAGGAATGAATCCACATGTGAATCCATCTCTAGCTAAAATAGTCGATCCGGATGACGAAAGTTTTGCGATAAACACAGCTAAAGTCAGTTATGAAGAGTACACCGTATTCTTGAAATTGATGCGTCACCAGTCGAAAGAAGATGAAGATGACGTTGTAAGGGATGTAGAAGATAAAAAGGGTGATAGTGAATTCGACTTTGAAAATCGTTGAGTTTTGTAATATGCGCCCAATAAAAATAATTCTTTCAACAATAACATTCAATTGTATTGTCAACATATTTGTAAAATTAAGAAGATGCGAACTACAAGGTATAACCTAACAGCATTTGTTATTATTTAATGTTTTTAAGTCGTATTGAAACGACTGAGCACATGAGATACTTAAAAAACTAATACATATTGGTAATACAATTTTTTTTACTTCGAATGAACTTGTTTCAACCAAATATGGGTGTTGAAATTTAATTCAATAGCAAAGATGAGATCGTAAATAATGGTTATTTTATTTCGTATTTTCGAAACACAATTTTCGTAGTTTCTAATTATCATTCAACGACCAAAAAAGACATTAATTTTGCCATATAAAGTTGAATTGACGTACATGCAAAAATAACGGTCGCCGAGACGAGGTCTTACGCGCAATTCATTGCAAGTGTGTTAGTAAAGAAGCTCTGTTATCACGCACTACTACTATCACAACCGAATGCATATACGTCATTTTTTTTTACGTATATGCATCTTGACGCGCCGTATCTGAGAATCGAGAACTTGTTGAAGGAAATTATTACTACAATTGAATTTTAAATTGAAAACTGTTATTAGAGAACAACTATAGTGATGTGATTTTCTTCCGAACACATTTTTCGTTTTTATACTTTTCCTTGATTGTTGTTTTTGCAGGTGCGTCAATTTAACTTTGTACGACAGAATTCCAAAAATGACCAAAAAAAAGGAGTAATTTTATGTTTAGCTTCTGAATAAATTAATTGAAGGGCCGGGTTCAAAGTACACAGACACGCAATTTTCCTTGAATTTTTCATTCACTAATAGATACTACAGAAATTATTTCTGAAATCGAAAATTTCAATTCTTTACTCATCTAATTCATGAACGAGTAAATCAGCATTTCCTGACCGTATTCGAAGACGTATCTCAGTGAAGAGACGCCTCAAAAAAATATAGCCGTCAGAATAGCTCAATAAATACGCCGTTCATTACAAGTGGTCAACGTTAAGAAACGTCAAGGCGCACTTCAAATTCAAGATGAAATATATAAATAAATATGGAAAAACAAAAATTCTATACCGAACGAAAATTATGTGATGAAATTAATATTTTAATTTTTTTTTCTTTCAGTTCAAATTTTTCCCCCTTTGATAATTTTTCAATTATTTTTGTTTCGTACAAATGGAATACTATATGATACAAGGTATTAAAATTTGGCAATGAATGTAAAATTTTGAACTCGTAATAAATTGCTAGGACTCGTCTATGAAATAAATATTTTGGAACGCAATTGGACGAGAAATAGCCAAGCGCCATACTTTAACCAAGAAGAAGATTGAGACGAAATTTATTTTATAGCGCAATAAAATGGTCTGGAATGGCATGAGTTATCATTATTCGATTCCTTTCTACCTTAGATTCGAGCGTTTCAATAACTGCGGTACTATCACGTGTAACGACGAAAAAAAACTATGAAGTAGAAAAGAATTGACATCACGCCAAACTTCCAAGTCCAACAAAATCACCCTTTTTAATAATAAAGTTAAAAATCTTCGCAACGGTGAAAATCACTCAACGCACGATATGAATGGAATATAAAGCAACCCATAAGATACACACTGAAATAATACGAATCAACATTAAAACACTAACTTAAGGTTACAATGGTAGATAGAAAACAAACTCGACCAACTTTTGTACAAAGTATTGTCTACTGTAACTTAGGTTTACAAAAGAAGGAATAATTATACTTTCTATAATAAGATTATTGCTTTTGCGCGTTTCGATATGAATTTAAAATAGAAAGCACTTGTTTTCGTAGCAAAAAAAAAAAAAAGAATAAATATCCTCGTCGAAAATCCAAGGATAAATTGTTCTCAATTTGGAAGAAAAATAAGACAACCTTTTCAACAACACTCAAGGATTCTCCCCACCATTTATTGCTGTTACAGAATCCAGCAAAAGACTGACTAGATTTTCGTCTTTTCCACTCTCTAGAGATAGATTACTGATGGCCAAAGCCAACTGAAGAGAATCAGCAATAGGAACTGTGATTACTACGGGACGATCGCCCTGAAGAGAAAAAAAAGTAATAATCTGAATCAATTATTCAAATCACCTACTTACTTATTATTTCAAATAAATTGCACGTACCAATGTTCCAATCCACGTGGTTACCGTTGGACTGAAATATGAATAGTAACTAACATTACTATCCAACAAATGTTTCATCCGCATTCCTAAAACCGCCAGTAAGTGATGTCCTAATAACTGTTTTTCATTCACCGATGGTATTATCTATGGTCCAAAAAAAAAAAAAGACATGTAAGCAAACAATTGTTACGAATAAGAGGTTTTATGTTTTCTGCTTCATAATTATTTTCAATACTGTACTTACTTCTTCAGCAAGACGATCATAACCGTTCGCATACAAATCGCAAATCTGGTGACGCTTCAATGCGTCTACAGGAACTGACCAATCATGTGCTAATTTGAATATCTGACTCATCCAATCAACATACGGTTTCAATTTATCAACGCTTTTAGCCGCCTTCCATAGAAAAATGAAAAAAAATTAGAATACATTTTACAAAAATTAATGAGTTTCAAAAAATTTATTTATCGATGGATTCTTTCTGTTTGTCTCGCTTAAGTTGGAAGTCCTGGACTTTGAGAGAGAAAAATTATAAATTCAAAGACAAAATCACTTTCATTCGAGAACTTTTGATTAAAAGATGAATTGTGCTCATCTGAGGTCCCAAAGACACTTTAGGTTCCTTCAGACAGCGTTTAGGACTTGGAACGTAGGTATCACCTCGATTTTAAACAACAGAATACTTAAATATGATCAACTCACCTGAGCATTATTCGGTTCCACGTACGGTTTCAAGATTTCATTGATAGTTCCGGTGATGAGTTTCTTCAAAAAGCTACATCTGTTTACAATGACTTTCTCATCCGGATTCGGATGGTAGAAAGCTTCAGAGGACTGAACGTTCGGGAATGGCATTTCGGCTATCTGAAAAATAACATTCCATTATGCTCAAAAGAAGAAAAAAAGTGTTTTATTATCCTTTCCCAATACATACCGAAGATGGAAAAAGTGTTTCCAATGGGTGAGTTATCCTCAAGGGAAACGAGGTGAGAAAATACAACGTTCTAACTATTTGGGATAGTAAAAACAAAACATCTTGGTTAGAAGGCTTCTGTTTAGCGGCTAGCTCGGTCAACGGTGGAATAGTATTTTTTGGAGATATCACGTTACTATCCCACAATGGTTCGTATTTAAATACTGGTTTCGGCGTCACTTCCATATCGAAGACAGCCTATAAAGAAATGAACTTTACAAAATCCTTTTCGCTTTCAATATTTTTATACCAGCGCAAATGTTTACAACCTCTATAAAAATATCAATAAATTTAGCCCACAATTTCAGGAAATAGGTAAAATTCTCCTCCGCAATTCCTGTGTCTTGTTTGCACAAACGATCCTTCGGTAATTTACCCACTTTATTAACCAAACGACTCGCAGTTTCGCATACTCCCGATAAATGCGTCGACCAGGCGAGAAAACAACAACCTGAAGAAAGTGAAAGCTTGAAAAAAAAGTCATTCGGAACAAAACGATGTTAGTTAATTGAATAACGTACCATGTTTAATATGTGGACACCGAATAAGCTGAAGCGCAGTGATAGCTGATTCTAATGGCCGCAAATCGTTTACGCTTTTCTTCCATGTCGTCACATATTCCCAAACCATATTGACCAACAACGCATTCGAATTTAAACTATAAGGAAAAATAGCTACCAATTTTTCAAGTAGATCGAGCACATCCTTCTCGTTTGGTTTCATTGGTCTAGCTTCGAAACTTGGATCCACCGTTGGTGCGATACCTTCTTGCACACCGAGCAACGATTTCTTCGTTGATGTTCTCTCGTTGACCGCGACCATTAAGTCATTTTGTAACAGAAATTCGGGATCCAAACCCATGCCCGCGAGCCATTTAGCCACGAACTCCGATATAGCTCCTTCAACAAGAGATTCGAATGAGAATTTAACTTCACTCGAATTTTCTTCAGGAAAATTCTATGTTTTACTTTACCTTTGCCATGTTTCAAAATAGATGATAATACAACATTTGGAGGTGTATATGGAATACAATATAGAGTTGCCGGTAATGGATCCGGAAGATACCTTAAAAGTCGAATAATGACATTACAGTATTCGTTCCCAAACACTCTCCAATTTTATAATACACTATAGGTTTTACTTCAAAGTAGAATCAAGAAACGTTATATCCTCTAATTGACTGATCAAAATATTCCAATCACAGTCTTCTTGAGTAATCGTTTCCCAACCCAGAATCGCGTTCACATCGGTATCAACTCCACTTTTTTCACAACCTCCTTCTTCAATACTTCGCGCTAGAAGAATCCGATAAACATAATTACTTTAAGAAGCCATAAAAAAAGGAATATAAAATATATACCTTTCATCTGGTAGTTATGAATATCAGCACCCACAGCTCGGCATACGATTGCAGCAGTGATAGCCGTCAATGGACAATCGCTATTGCCTAATTGGTAACGTATTTTTTGCCAGTCGATTCTCACATCTGTTCAAGAAATGAGTGAATTGCATCTTTACCTTTGTCCATCGAATCCTAAATTAATTTGGAAATTGAAACAAACCTTCATAACCGTAACTCTCTAGAACTGCTGTTATAATTTTATACAGATTCAGCATTTCGCGGGCCAAAGTAATACCGAGTGGTTTATGAAGCCAATAATGGAACACCAAAAACAGTAAGTCGGCCTCATTTATTCGACAATTTTCGCAAATGATTGCCCATTCGTCAAACTCGCATTTACCGTACATTACCCCACTAGACACTAAATCTGCTGCAAATAAGATAAAGAATTTTAAAGTTCATGACAGGACGAAGAACTGCACAAGTGGTAATAAAAATACAAATTTACCTATAGTCTCCAAAATTTTATTTGGAATGTATTGTTGTAACCTGATGGCCGTTTCTTTTTCAAAACACGACAAAAAGCTATAAAAAATTCTAGTTTCTGACATTATACTTTCGTTAAACGTAACTTTTTTCTGCTTATTGCGAGATGTTGGTAACAACGTCATTAATTTATCGAGCTCGTTTTCTTTTATACGTAAAATATCACAGACTTGCTGAAAAGGAAGTTCGAGAGAAATTACATAAGTAAACATTTTTTAAAAATATTTCGATCTCTGAGATTATAATGCTCATAAACATTATTCGTACTTGAGTTAAAACCTCAGAATCATTGTCAACAGAGCAATAATGGGGTGGTAACTGATACATTTTGTACAAAAATTTGAATAACTTCGTTAAATGCTCCAAACATTCCATGGTCTCGTGAAAATCGTCTTCCTCGTCGATAAGATCCGTTTCTGGAAGATCAATATCGTGTATTGAAATGAATACTTTTGAATTCTTCATATATTTGGTACAAAAATCAAAATCCAATTACCTAACGCTAGTCTTTCTTTCAACGCTGACAAGAAGGCGGAAAGTACGTTTGCTGATATGTATTTACTAGAGGAAAGAGATTCGACCGCTCGTTTGATAACTTCAGTCGTCTTCAGATGTTGAGCCAAATTTTTCGACTCTTGAACTAGTTTCTCTTGTTGCTCGTTTTCCTCTTTCAATATTTTCATCATATTCTTCAGCATATGTATATCGCGAACTTTATCGTTATTTTTGGTACTGTCGCAAGGATACAGTTTCAATCAGGGTGAGTTGATAAAAATTTGTGTAGAGTCATAAAATGTAATCATCATTTCAAACATATTGATAATGAACGTTACTGAATATAAAACCCAGCTTATTCATATCTTTAAAATGAAGGATTTCTTGAATACGAAATTGGATTTTATCGTTTTAAGAAGGCTTACGAATGAAATTTAAGAATCGCGATCATATTAAGTGAAACCAACCTTAAACAACAATAAAAGGGAATGTTGAACTCTTTCATTTCGCCATTCGACTCGATAAATGTACATGAGTTGTGATAATTCTTCCCGTCATTCAAACCAATAATGCCAAAATTTGAATTTAACAACCTACAAAATGAGTATTAATTTGCTCAATTTCTCCTCGTGTAAACAGAAAAATATAAAGTAAAGTAAACGAAGATAATCTACCTGCCATCTTTATTCACGTTGAACGAAACTACTTTGGCTCCAAATTGCATAGTCCAAATCTCGATCAAACCCTTTTTTGGTACGTGGATGATCAAAAATTCTACCCTACGCTTAGAACTCTGGGAATCAGCTTCTTCTTGGACCAATACCCAACCGCACTGAGAATCTCGATATCCTTTCAGCATCCTGCAAAATTATGGTTACACAATGAAGTATATTTGAACATAGAAAATGAGCACATAGTGCTCGTGTTTCTTTCAATTCTTCTTTCAAAATAGAAAAAGCTTGATACCTCACAGCAATTCCGTAACTCAAATCAATGATTGATATCCGACCAAAATTATCAGTAACTGCAGCCACATCACCGAGAGGTGACATCAATATGGATGTTCCAATTCGTTTATCATCAGTCAATCCAAATCTATTCAAATAGAGTAAAACAATATTCTTGACTACTATCAAATTTTTTCCTTCATTTGATTAATAAAATGAAGTAATGTGTCATGAACGAGTAAATGATTTAAAAAATGCTGGACCTGTTTCCCATTTCTTCTGCTGGTTCCATGCGGTTTTCATTTTGTCTCATGGTCGGTCTTATTCCTCCCAACAACCAACCTCTGAACAATTATGAATTTTAGTCATCCAATGTTTTAAATAATTATTGCAGAAATTATTATGCGCTTAAGTTACTAACGGTACAGCAGATTTGAGTTTCGTCGCCACTGCTTTCGTCAGTTCTGAAAGAATGGGCTGAGGCTCGTTCTCAAAAGCGTAATGGAATCCAATGAAAGGCCTGAAACCAACGGCCACAAATAATTGACAGTGAGGAGGTCTATTTTGGTACCTAGAATGAGAAGATGTGTGTCAGAGGCGAAATGAATTTGAAATCTGGATGAAAATAATGATTTTGTTATCACTTTGCATTGAATCCACCACAAAGGGATGCGGTAAACAGATGGTCAAACATATTGATAGGTACGGTACCAGCCGCGGCACAACCGCGGACATTTTCTTGTTGAGAAAAAGACCATTTTTTGTAAGTCAGGGATGGCAAAACTGACGTTGCTCCGAGATTAGCTTGAATCCGAGCCAATTGATTTCTGCACGCATTCAACGTATTCAAAAGAACAAATCCGATCACAGAACAAACAACGCTTTGGTAAAGAACATGAACATCCTCGTTTTTATCTGTCTTGCTATGATATTGGGCGAGCAATGAAGATTGCGTCATAATATCAGCTACAGGTTCATCGTGTAGTTGTTGGGACAGTAATAAAGATCCCATCTGCAATACAATACACCCTCAATTGAATACTCGAAATATTCTGATATTGCGCATGTAAAGTGGAAGAAAATATGATACTACTTCAGTATAAAAGCGAACGTAGCCAGAGGTGAACCCGACGACAATACATGTCCAATCTGGGGTCGTTTGAGCTTGACTCCTCTTCTTCGAGGTCGACGTTGATATTGGTAGACACAAGATCGATTTTATCATTTCCCTGGACGTTATAAAGATTGAAATACAGTAGAAGAGAGGGATTAAGAAAATAGATGAGGTTTAGTGAAATACCTATCACATTTATCCGGTATGCCTTGCCATACAATATGATATGTAATCTTGAAGTCGTCTTCGTGAGTATTACTCCATTTAGCTAAAAATTTGATATCGATTAGATACTTTCATTTACAAAGATTGCGTCAGGTAACAAGTACGTCATCAACTTACATTCCAAGACAATCATTTTATTGCAGTATGCAATAGCGAGGATGTCTCTCGCGGGAGAAAACGATACGGTACATTTATGCAACCAATTCTCTTCATTTCCATCTACAAAATGACAACAATTGACAGGACCATAATGTACCATTGGAGTTCATTGAATATTCGAGCAACTTATTCTGTTCATCTGATAAAGACAAGACTTACCAGCGAAGAAGAATGATTTTACTTTTTCCAATTCGACAATTTTAGCAAACGTTCTCAATTCACACGACATTTTACTGTTTCAACTCCATTCATTATCGACGCGAAAAACGTGAGGATATTCATGTAAACCTACAAGGGTATCAAATATAAATTAGCGATAAAAAAGTCATCCCTCTTTCATCAAATAATTCCAATAATATCCAAGTTGCTTGAAGCATTGATCTTATTTAGATCTATGATGATTGTGTTGTATTTGTGTTATCTTTTCCCTTCGTCTTCATTGTTTTCATTCGAACCACGGATCAGCTGTTTTTGAATTAGACTATTATCATTATCAGTACTGGTGAACATGGCGTCATAAAACTGCCCGTGAACATGCCGTAAACGCATGCACGCACGCAACGGGGTGGGAAGCGCTGCCGTAACGACGTCTATTGAAAGGATGGATACAGAGAAATAACCCTGTTTGTGGTATGATTTGCGAGAGAAAATATATTTTTCTCCTAATTGTAATTTTGGACATACGGTATAATATCACGTTCCACTACTCACGGTCACCGACCGAAATCGTGGTTGACTTCTTGATGAAAGCGACGATGAAAGCCAACAACGGAAGTTTTTTTCCCATTTTTCGTGATTCAGTGATTGTTCTCAAAAACTGGTCCCCACCCTACGGTCTCCTCCACGGACGATCCATTCGTATTTCGTTTCATACCGCACACTGAAGCCACGCAAGTCGGAAGATTCACCATTCGGGCTCGGCATTCATTCATGTTTCGCTGTTGGCAGGTTATTGCGAATTGTAAACCTCCTCTGTTTGCTCCTCGTGCTTCAGGCATGTGTAGAAGTTTTAATGATTATTAATTCATGATTATTTTTATTCTAGTTAATTATTACCATTACTGTTCTAACCTATCGTTCTCTCATAATATTAGTAAGTACTACACAGTTTTTTTTTTCATTCCTTCGCTTTATTACCTCTATTTTCGAATGAAGTGTTGCTTCAAGAAATTTTTCCCGCGTCTTTTGTCACATGTTTTTTGTCATAATTGTAGTGAGAGCAATAGTTTAATTTCGAATTCGTCATTTGTCTGCGTTAAGCGTACGTTCTCTGTTTTCCAATCTGAATGAAATCCTTATTTTCGTAGTTCGTGAAGATGAATTTATACGAAAGAAATTTAAAAATACAAACACGTGTTGTACTTGAAACTTCACGTCAGCTGTTTAGCCTCTACAACTCCTTTCAGATCAAGAATTAATCTGCCGGTTTTTCTTTATACATATAGTTGGGGTGACCCTATAGTTGAAATCTCATTTACGTGAATCAATCACTGCCGGTATAATCACGTAAACCATATGACTGAATTTGTAGAAGGATGGATAGTTGGGCAAACATTAGGAGAAGGAGCTTATGGCGAGTAAGTTTTTGCTCTGTATTTGTCCTAACGTGCACATATTTCATAACACTTTAGTATGTCTTTTCTCGTTTCAATTAGAGTGAAATTATTGCTGAATCGAAATACCGGTTCCGCTGTCGCCATGAAAACGATTGATTTAGTTAAGCATCCGACAGCGTGTGCTTCTGTAAGAAAAGAAGCCTTAATTCACAGTCGTTTATCTCATCGCAATGTCATTTCGTACTACGGTCAAAGACAAGACAAAAATTACGTCTACATGTTCTTGGAATATTCATCAGGCGGGGAATTGTTCGATCGAATCGGTTAGTGTAAGGTGAATGGAATAAATATTTTTAAAAGTTTTTCTGAGTGTTGTTCCGAGCGGATAGAGTAACTTGTGTACTTGTGGTGCCAATAGAACCGGATGTCGGTACCCCTGTGGTCGAAGCGCAAAAATACTTTACCGAACTTTTGGCAGGAGTGGTGAGTATTCTGTCATTTAGAAAGAAACTTCTTCTATTGGAAAATAGGATTAAAAGAAACTGGGATTTCCAGGAATATCTTCATGGTGTGGGTATTGCTCATCGTGATTTGAAACCTGAAAATTTACTGTTGGACAGTTGCGGGACGTTGAAAATAAGTGACTTTGGCATGGCCACGTTTTTCCGTGTTGACGGAAAGGTAATGAAAGAACTTTTATTCGGGTTATAAGAAACCGGTCACATTTTCCAAGAACAGTAATTACGCACGTGTTCGTTCTGTGTAGGAACGTTCGTTAGAAAGTAAATGTGGCACCTTACCGTATGTAGCTCCAGAAGTTTTGGAAAAGAAGTATTTAGCCGAACCAGCCGATATTTGGTCCTGCGGTATCATATTAGTAGCTTTATTAGCTGGAGGTTAGTGATTTTAAATGACTTGATGTAAATAGAATTATATTCTGAATTATTAGACTTGATTTTGTAACTTTTTTGTTTTCTCTTCTTCGCGCTGTAAACTCGTTTTCCAATTTGTATGAATTATGTACTTGTCACAGATAGTTTTTCCGTCGTCATCTGGAAGCATTGTAATGTCGGTATCTTTGGTATTCGAGCTGTAGGTTTGTTGTTGTAGTACCTAAGCTTGATACCAAAGTTATCGTGCTACAAACAAGAACTTCTCAATGTGGTCGAGCAAAGGATTGTTGTCACGGTATTTTTATGTAGCGGTAAGACTTATCTCTGTGTACTTTTCACTGAACTGAAGGTATTTATTTGCAGAATTGCCGTGGGATAAACCGACGGACGATTGTAAGGAGTACGTTACGTGGAAAAAAAGTAAATACATGCAGTCAACTCCGTGGTCCAAGATTAATACATTAGCGTTATCATTGATACGCAAAATTCTGGTTCCATCTCCGACTTTGAGGTACACACTCGCAAAAATACGAGCGCATAGATGGTTTTTGGAAGATTTTAGTAAATCTACTGGTGCGTATCGTCACATTTTAATGTTTAGGTGATTGTGTAGTTATATTTTTGTTTTCTTGGTATTTTCCTTCTTTTCCACTGCAAATGTAGCGAATTTTTATTTCGTGTTCGTAATGGCGAGTACCGAGTCAGGTACTGAATGACACCTGCGCTGTTTGATTGAATGCACAGGTTGATTCTGTATCTTGGCACGGTGCTTGTGTAATTGATCGTCGATTGCATCCAGTCATCAAAAAATGCGTTCGTAGAGTAAGCGATTTGGACTTATTATTAGTTATTCATTATGAAGCGTGTTCATTCATTAAGCTTATGAAAATGCTTTTAAGAGAGCTGCTTCCAGTTTCATTTTGGTAGGGTCTTCTTGTAAACTAAAGTAAAGTTCGTAGATTTTGGTTATTGATTTGACGCTTCCCTGTATACTTTTCAATTTTGCTGAACGCTTATTTGTAAAAGACAGCTCTCATTTATTTTGATGAACAGCTTGTAATGTTCTTTTTGTGGCTATAGCTGGTGATCGTTATGTGATATACTAAGAAATGTTTTTTTTTTTTTTTTTTTTTTTTTTTTTGTTCTCGATAATCGTAGGAAAAAAGAGTTCTTAAAATTTTTCATTCATCACTTCTATCAAGTTACGAAATAATCCTATATTGTATGAAATTTCTATTCTGTAATTCGCATCGACTATTGAGGAAATTTACCGACAGTAGTATTCTAGTTGCAAGAAAATAATAATTTTTTTGATATCAACAGATGCGATCGATGGATTTCATAGAATGGAGGTGGATGACGAAAATTCAATTTGTCGTGCCGTCGACGCAAAATTATCTTACTCGCAACCAGGAGAGTTGAATTTATGCAACATAGATTCGAAGAAGGGAGGCGGAAGTATGGTATCATTTTCGCAGCCTACGCAGATTGACGATCTGCTTGTTTCTACCCAATTGCTTTCATCTCAATCCGTCTCATCGAATTTGGTGAGTACGAAAATTGTTTCATTAATCAGTTTGATCGCGTCAGAAATATTCATTCTCGCAGCGGAGATCTGATTTCAATTAACTCGTTCGCGATAAGATAGAGAATACTGATGCAGATTGAGGCCGAGTGCGAGGTTGTAAACGTAATTAAAATATCCTTTTCTACGCACGTGTGATTGTTGAATGATATTTTACTGAGCCGATTTATGAGGCTAAATTTGATTTTTACTTTTTCTTCCCCCACATTTCAAGAAAAAGAATATTCAACTTGTGTAATGATTATTGAGAAGCGATGCGATGACTTGACCAATTTGTATGAATTTCTCTACACTTGTGTTCGAATTTTCGAATACCTAATATTCCTGAAACAATCTCTTGCGCCAAAAATATTTTCATAACAGAAGGGCGTGCGGAAACGTTCATAAAATTGGGCGATCGTTGATGAATGTTTCCTTCCCTCTTATATAGAACTTCATCTCTTGAATGTTCAAACTTCAGTAAAGTTTAGTGTGTTCTTATTTTTCAGAATTGTTTACAGAAACTCGTTAAACGTATGACCAGATTTTTCGTAAAAACCAACGTTGACGAAAGTGTGTGTGAATTGACTAAAGTTGTCGAGAAATTGGGATATACCTGGAAGTCGTATTCTAATGGAGTGGTGGGTTTTTCGTATCGTATCGAAATACCGGCAAGCAACGAAACTATTGACCCCTAAGATGACACGTTTTGTTTTTAGGTTACCGTGAACACAGTGGATCGTAGAAAAACGTTACTCACGTTTAAAGCTAATGTGCTCGCCATGGAAGGGGGCACATTGATGGATTTCCGCTTATCTAAAGGCTGTGGTATCGAATTTAAGCGATGTTTCATGGCGGTAAAACGCGAGTTCAACGATTCAATCGTACGAACCCCGTTGCCGTCGACGACCATCGATATCGTTTGAAAAGATTTATTTAGACTGATTTTTAGCTCGATGTTATGTTTAATTTTATCATCGTTTGTTTCCAATTTTAAGCAATTTTAGACTCATATTTCAGTATTATTTCTTTTTTAATGAATTTATGTTGTATATCGAAGACGTTTTAAAGC
The DNA here is from genome assembly GCA_035079385.1 of Aspidiotus rigidus. Taxonomy (NCBI): domain Eukaryota; kingdom Metazoa; phylum Arthropoda; class Insecta; order Hemiptera; family Diaspididae; genus Aspidiotus; species Aspidiotus rigidus. The sequence goes on from JAVHKY010000030.1 coordinate 5,839,646, forward strand.
AACTGAATAATTATTTTATTCGAATTTGTATTGAATTTTTCGTAGGTTGATATCAAATTGGTTCTTATTTTTATCTAGAATAGACGAAAAGTTACCTCAAGATAGTACAGGACGCAGGTTCAAAAAAGAACTCAATTCTTTCTCATAAATGGCAATTTCTTATTTGACCTAATTTTGAAAAGAGTCTGATCAGTTGCAGGGAGGGGGAAATACACGATAAGATGGCATCTTAGTGGGCATAAAATCAGTTGATCAAGTTCCTACACCGTTCTATGAATAAACAAAGGCAAAATATAAAAATGTTTTATCAACGCAGGAATGGAACTTCTTCACTGGCCGAGCTCTTGGAAATATCCGGCTTCACCAGATGGTCTCTTCCTGCATCACGAATCCCTCTCGAACTATCATGAGGAAATTAGCACGATGAATCACCTTCAAACCACCTTATAAAACTCCATTTTTTCCGCACTAATTGATGCACGAGCTTGTGCGGATAACGAAATTTGCGGTTAATCGAATGTCATTAATTTAAAGCGAAAAAGTGTACACTGCATGCAATATGTTGATGATTTAATATATAAAATGCACATACAAGTACATTTATTCAGTAATAGCAGAAGCTGCGTCAAAAACTACATCTTTGCATGCATGTACATACGGATACCTATTGTGTAGATTTTTAGCAAGTTATATAGAAGTTGGAATTTGGATTGATTTGTCATTTTTTTGCGTTGTGCGGTTAATTGGAGTGCGGATAAACCGAGTTTTACTGTATTTCTACAAAACCATCTCTCCGAACCCCTTACCCCAACAATATAGCTTTGTAGCTCTTTGGGTGTGTAAATGAGAGCTGAATTACAGATCGAAAAAAAAACCTACACGTACAATAATCACATTTATATCAATTAAAATTCGTTTCTTACAATAAAATGGTAAGGGATAATATTGGTAATAACAAAAATACTGAAACCTTATTATCGATACACTTTTAGTCTAGGTATACGAATAGGATACGTGGTAATAATTAACTAGCGACGATCACAGTCATGAACGCGCGTCCCAAAATTACGTACAACTCTAAATTAATGATCAACAATGATAGAATGACGAAAAGAAATAAAATGAAATAAATAATAGAAAAAAGAAATTAATTTATCTATGATAAATATTATGGTCACAAAAATAGATCACATCCATGAAAAATTAAAAAAAAAGAAAACGAAAATAAAAAAAACAATGTAAAACGTACACAATGAGAGAAGAATTATAGAGATCAGTAAGCCATCGTTACACGATAAAGTTCCACTAAACGCTGCGTGATCTCTGTAAACAGTCTTATTGAATACATTATTTTTAAAATCACATTCTATACAGCACGAATGAAACGCGTAAAATATAAACACCTAAATGTCACCGTGCACAGATTCATAAAACCGAAATATCCGTAGAATGAAAAATTGTTATACTTTTGAACGACTAGCTAACGGTATTTCCGGATTCACTGATTTTAGATTCTTCCACAGCATTTGTGTTCCTCTCCGTCATTTCTATAATACTCGCATTTCCAAATTCGATAGACTCGACGCTTTCATCAAACGCAGAGTCTACGCTCTTGTTACAGTTTTCATCCTTACAAAGATCATCACCGTTAATCAGAGTGGACACGTTATCATTCGGTTGAGTCAAACTTTTTGGCACTTCTATGAGCATATCGCTTTTCGTACGCGCCGGACGCGTCGATAGCGATTTCAAAATGCGTGTACCCCGGTACGATATTTGTACCCCTCCGCAATTCAATGGGTAGGGCGAATCCTCACCCTCCATGATGGTGGGCGTCTTGGGTCCTGGAGTCGTCAATTCGAAACTACTCTTCGACACCTTCAACGGAGGCGGTCTTTTGGGCGTCTCAGGCGACAGATCGTTCCGACGATAATTTTTCTGAAATTGTTTCAGCGTCTCCATTTCGTGCGTGTTAAGAGCACGTCCCAGACTCTGACTACGGTCCGTTGAAATCGACTCCTCAAGAATTCTATCGAACTTGAGGTTACGGGTATCGGATAGCGATTTAGTCATATGATTCTCCGTTAGATTTTTGGTGACAATAGCGTCGTTTGAGAATACCCCTAGCTTCTGTTGTCGTATCTGGTCAAAAGACTTTGCAAAATACGAAGAGGCGGCTTTGGGTGGTAGAGAGCGCGCCTGACCCAAGGTGAAACTTAAATCTCTGTTCAAAGAGTCGCTGTCCGAACCCAAATCAGATAAAGAAGTCTTCGGCAGACTGCGCCTACGTTCGGCTATGTTTAACTGGGATAGAATGCGTAGAACGTCGGTTGGTATTTCGATATCCGTTTTTCCGTACGCTAATGTCGAAATAAAATTTCCTAGGGTGGCTACAGTCACCTCTAAAGATCTGATTTCGCTTTCGAGTTTGTTTATTTGAGAAAGATGTTTCACGCGTACTGTTTCAGCGCGACTGTTGTTGGTCACAGCGATCTGAAATACAAAGTTGAGATAAGAATATAGGAACACAGTTCATGAGGAGAAAAGAAGATAAGTATTCAATAAGAACATGGTTAGACAACCTAATTTAATTTTCTTATCTCAATAGAGCGCCATCTTAGAGGCAGAGCTGAATTTAGAAGGCAGGACAAAGAAAAAAAAAAAAAAATGTATAACCTACTAGAAGATGTTCATAAATTTACTGTGCTATTGTAACTTCTGTTTTTTGTTCTTTTTTTGATTTTTTATCGGTGTTTTAAGAAGAAAGGGTTGTCTCTATAAAAACTGTTTTTTTTTTTCTCTGACAAAAACTTTTATTTCATCTATTACCCTCTTGACGTTTCTAAATACTAATTAGATTCACCTCTAGTTGTTCCATAAGTAATTGGTTTTTCTCTCTCAGAGCTTTATTCATTTCTTCCATTTGTTTGAGTTTTCTAGTTTCAGGTCTAGGTGTCGCGAGCTCTTCTTGAAGCACATTATACTCAACGCTGTACTCTAAAAGGGGTCGACTGATGTCCGTGGTGCAAACCTAACAAATTAATAGAGAATAAATGTAGTGCATCAATATGATAATGATGATTTTTTTTTTTTTTTCTAAATCATTTACCGATTTTACGACAAAATCCATAATCCGTTCATCGATCAGCGGTATTGTTATCTTCAGATAATCCATTATCTGTTCAAATCCGTCGCATTTTAATAAACCATCTTTATGGTATGTCAATAACGCCATCACGGTTTTGAATATAATACCCGATCCTTCGATGAAAATCAGATCTGGAAAAAGTAACCGAGACGAATTGATAGTAGGGGAACGAATTCTGAAGGCTCTTGAAAATTGTGGCTAGAAATTGAAAGCAGAGAATTCATACACACCAAAAATTCGAACAACGAATCCCAACGGAAACTGAGACGCGAAGATCGTCAAGATCCAGGGTGCCGCGTACAAAATGGGCGAGATTTCATGCTTTTCAAAGTGTTCATATAATTCCGGCAAATAGTCCCTCAGCAATCGCGTGAGTTGGTACAACTGTATTTGCAGTCCAGCCATATCCGGTAGATACTGTTGTCTCAAATTTCTTCTGAACATCAAATGTCGCAGCATTCTGAAAGCTTCATTTTCACTCATCTGAAACGTTAATTGCTCGATAACAGCATAAACGATCTACATAAGATAGGAGTGTACTAGCTTGAGTACATTACGTACGTGTAAGAGAAGAACACCCGCGATGAAACTCAGACCTTGACAATACGCGACTTCTTCGTCGAGTAACGAATACGCCTTCAGTAGATTGAATAACGCCAGCTGCCCAGGCCCCAGAGGTGACATAAAGTAGCTGTGATTTGGGAATGTTCGCCCTGAAATACGCGGAAAAACTTTTAGAATGAGGAAAAGAATGAACTTTCACATCGTTCTAATTATTCTACCTAGATCAATGAGGATTGCATGCTGTTGGGAGGTCAGCTCTCTTAAAAGTTGATCATAAGGCACGTCGTATTTCGGAAACTTGAAACAATCGATAGGTGGTGGCATTCTGGCGCAGAATTGTTCGGCCAGGAAGACCCATACTTCTCCACGTTTACTCCTAGGTATACCTGAAGAAAAAATGCAAATGTTGAAAAATTGCATTGATATCGAAGTAAGGGAGGGGAAAATTACGAGCCATCGTTTCACTAGGAATTTTCCATGGATGTACAGCTATTGGAGTCGAGATTTTTCTCGAGTCTTCTTTCCTTACACAGCTTGTAACTCGAAATTTATTGTACCCCCTAAAACAAGTCAGCCAACTTTCCCTCCGTTCTCGAGTCTCTGTACTTAATGTAGCTCTCGACTCGAAATTCTCTCAAATTCCTCAATTAGGATAATTGATTCGATTCAGGATATTTTTAGTATCGTTCCTCTAGGAAGCCACCACGCCCTCTACCTCTGAGTTGAGATTTGTCTGTGTCCCGTTCTTCAGATAGATCGCGCTTCGAAATATTTAGGAAGTGGTTCTGCCGTCCTTCCTAGGGGATGCGGGAGGGTGATACTGGGGGGACATGTTTTCAGTAAAATACACCGGGATCTTCCGACCGACTTTAGAGACTTGTAAAAATTTCGACCTTCAATCTACATTAAAGGAGAAAAGGGACTTGGAATAATTTTGACCCTTGGGCTTCAAATGAGGAGGAGGTGAGAGGTGAGAGGGGGGGGGGAATTTCCGAACCTTTGAGCTATATCTTTATTTCTAGAGAAGGACTTGGAAAAATATTGACCATCGATCTTCATACATCAGCATCAGAAAAATTCCATTTTCTGAGCAATATTTTGTATCTGATTAGGTCAAGGTCATTGAGACGTCCATTTTTCTAGCAATCTCTCTTTGGTGTACTTCGCGCGACTCAAAATCTTCTCCAGAAAAAGAAATTTTCCTCCAATCCCTCTGATGATGTAACGATCCGAGTTTGTAATCATTCTTCTCCAAAGATTCAGGCCAAAACTTTAGAAACCGTTCAAATTAGGTCAAGGTCATTGCAATAATCAATGAATTACAAGGTCATCAGTACGGAAGGTACCCAAACAACAATGATAACGGCTTTTTCACAGCAGTTCCGCTGGACAGAAAATAATTTCTGGCACATAACGTCATCACCTGCCTCATTGGTACAAATGACGCTTGAAATTGGCAGAAACACCCATTTCCTTGTTATTTGTCGAACTTATCATAATATTATTTTTAAATTCTCGAACTTGAAAATAAATCAAAGAATATGAAAATATTTTCAAGTCCGAGAATTGGAGAATATTTCTAAGTCCAAAAATATGAAAATATTTTGAAATCCAAGCATTGGTAGATATTTTTAATCCGAGAATATGAAGATATTTCTGAGTCCAAGAATTGGAAAATATTACAGGTTCTACAAAAAACAAGGAAATTGGTATTTCTACCAATTTTTACCGTCATTAGTACAAATGCATCAATTGATGACCTCATGTACTGGAAATTATTTGCTGCTCATCGGAACGGAACTGCTTTTCTCACTCATGAAAGAAATTGATATCAATAATAATTTATGAACCGGGCCGGACAGCGCTAGTATCGCGCCCAACGAAAATGGACAACTAATGGGGAACTGACGGGATACGGGGTGATAGAAAAAAGATTTCTTAAAATCTATCTGAATCAGTTTTCACGAGAGAAGATGACGTGTAAAAGATTTCGCAGCCCACAAATTTCGTTCCTTCCGTTATGTTGCGGTCATTTTCGATAGACCTATTCAATTTCCCGTTGCCGTCAACTCCATTTGGGGAAACAATTGTTTGAATAGATGGATTTATGTGAGACGAGTGAGTTGAATGGTCAATTTGCAGGTGATGAATGAGGATGGGAGGGGAGAGAGGCTTAACGAGAAGGTTCAGATGACTCGGTACATGATTGGAAGGGCACACTTGCCTTTTTTGATAGCTTGCAATAGCATTTGATCATCGTATTTTCGGTCGCCTCTATTCATGATCTGTTCCCACACTTCGGTATTTTCCTTGGCTGAGGAGCAAATATCGTCGTATTCCAGCTTTATGCGTTTTGTAGTCGCCTCTTCTTGTCTCGCTATAACACAAAAAGAATTAGGGTAAATAATGAAAGGGATGTAAGAAAATACCGAGATTTTTCTAGAAGATTCTAGAAAAACGGTGGAATTTTTATTACACTGCACATGAAAACTGGCCTCATAACTTTCGATCTCTAAAAATATGAACTTTTCCCTTGACAAGCGCATAATTAATACTTACCATACAGTTTGGCATTCTCCCTTTCCATTCTTATTAACAAAATTTGCTGATTGATAGCTTTTTTCCATAGTTCGCGTAAGGCCGCTCGATCGCGTATTCCGCGACACTGATCTACAAATAATACAGCTCCGAATAGTACTTTCAGCATCCTTAACATTTTATACATTCTTCCGGGCATAATACAAATCATTATATTTTATCTTCACCGTACCTGCCGACTGAATATGCTTTTTCGGCGTTATAACGTTTTTCAAGATATTCTGTCTCCATGAAGCAGGCTCTTTATCATTATCGTCTAAATCCATATCGGAAGATAGAGTGGAACGGGGGGAACTACCAACTTTCAAGAATCTATAACGCAAACAAAGAACGATAATGAGATATCGATATCCGCATTATTTGCAGTACTCAATAACGCCCGTTCCGTTATCTCGTGCTTTGTGAGTCAACAATGAGTCTAATTAAAATCTTTTCGAAGAATAGCGAAGTTTATGTAACGGGCGAAAACCTTATTTATCAACATCCCGCGCACTTACAGCGACAAACACAGTCTTCAGACTTTGTCAATGTGCTATGAATGTTACATCGGTACTTACATTTCCTTCATCATTTTCGGACTGTTGAGAGCTTTGGTAGGCGAGTCAAGCGCTTCGGCAATCTCTTCCACTCCCTCCTTACAAATGATTCGTAACGGTGCGGGACTGTTCGGTTTCTTAAATTCATCGTTAGTATCTGCCAACGATGAGTTCGATGACTGCAGGCTCGGTTCCTTCAACTCCTTCATGAAAAAAGAAAAAAAATATAGATTTATGAAAGGAAAGGTGAAAGCATATCTCATCGAGAGTGGACGTGTCGAACGCAAAATGTAACATCGTCAGCACGAAAAACAAGTGTCATACTCTGGTAGTGAAGGTTCATCATTCTGTAATGCTTGTCAATTTGAATTATTGAATACTCGAGGAAAATTGACAGTTTTTTTTCTCCCTCTCTCTCTTCTCGCTCCTAAATAGACGCACGTACTACAGTCAACGAAAGTGGTGAGTATAGGAAGCAAGCGAGAATTGTATGTACGTCTCTCGCGTCGTGTCATTCGTGGCTAAGAATAAAACACTCGCAACGCGCCAGTTCCTCAAGGCCGCGAACAAATTTTTGCACAAATAAATCGTTTCTGAAATATCTGCCTTGCGAGGTAAGAAAATACCTAAAGAGAAAATACTAATCATTGCTTTGTTCGATAAAATTTTACCTAACTTCTTGTGCTGCAAAACTATGAATAAAATTTTCCAGGTAGGCGAGAAAAATTCCGTATTTGTGACCAGTAATTCTAAAACTAACCTTTGTCGATGCACTTTTTACGAACTGACTTTGATTGAACGATTCTTTCGATGGTTTTCGCTTTAAAAGCTGATCAAATGAGTTGGTTAACGACTTTTTAGCTTTCATGAAGATCGTGCCTCCTCCGAGATAGTGGTTCAAGAATTCGTGTCTGTAAAAAACGAGGTACAAGGATCAATATAACACAATATAAGGATGTAAGTATAGCATTACAAATAATGAGGATGAATGGAGACGCAATTAAGGATCATGAGAGTTTCAATTAGTTTTTGTGTACGGTACCACTCGTAATATTTGTTTTATAAATTAATAACCTCTCACCTTAGAGGTAATCAATTAGTTTAACCAAATACCCCTATTGAATACTCTTCCTTAGACCCATCTCTTTTATCGGTGAACACTTAGGGTTGGCCCGTTTCTCGACAGCTTCGATCATACATTGTCAGTATATCAAACCATCAAATATTCAGTCTAGAGTAGCTTGAAAAGCATCCCTCCTCAATATAAATTTGAATCATACCTGTTTTCCGCGGTATCATGAACATGGCGTCCTTGTTTACTCTCACAGTGAGCTTTCAAAATGGTAAGCATCATTTGAACTTGTTCGGCGCAGTTATCTTCTATCTGACTCAACGCAGACGTATTCAGCTTATTAAAGAGAACCTTCTGTTCATCTTCCGGTAATTCGTTTATCCGCATCAGAATAAGGTCTTGCATGCGTTGATCCTTCAATCCTGAACAGGAGAAACAATATAGAAAACTCGTTACTAAAAATAATATTTCCGATCTAGATGTTTTGACTGTATTTACAACTTCAAATAAAGGACAAGTCGAAGTAAGACGACTTATCCATCTTAACGATCATTTCCAACATCAAAAAGAAAACTTGAACATGAAGATTGGAAAGCACCAAACTCCTCAATAACCGAACAATATTATGTTGGGTTGAAAATTCAGCGTAGAAGATAGCAGAGAAGAAAAAGTTCAAAGTAAAGTTCTCCACTTCATCGAAAAACATTGAATCATCTATATTATGTCTGCTGGCGATTTCATAGAAATACAATGTAAAAATATATCAATCTCGATTATATCGACATATCGATCACGATTATATCGATTAATAAATCTCGAATATATCGATACATCGATCTTGATTATGTAATATATCGAATTTGATTATATTGAAATATCGATAGCAGCCCAGTTAGTATAGGTCTAGTATGCTGTATATCAGTCCGAGTATAATGAAGGCTAAGGTCGAAATTTATCCAAGTCCCTAAAGCAGGGCCGCTTAGCCAATTGTAAGCTAACCCTTCAAATTGATTGGCTTCGGTCATCAGCTAAAAGCTAACCCAATCTCATTGGCTAGCTAATAGCTAGCTAATTTTGGACCAAAATAGGATGGCTAACGGCTAAGAGCCAAAAGCTATCGGCTGAACGTGGGGGGGTCACTCCAATAAGGAGGAATGAGGTGTGGAGAGAAAATATTAGCCGTTAGCAATTCCAATTTGAATGGCTAACGGCTAAGCTAATGGCTAACGTGATTTCATTAAGTAGCTAACGGCTAGCTAATTTTGGATGAAAATTGCTCGGCGGACGACTAACGGCTTTGGCTTACCTAAGCAGCTCTACCCTACAGTAGGTCAAGGTCATTGATGACGTCATAAAAAGTCGCGTGACGCAGATTTCAGACTGATCCTCAGCTGACAAAAATATTTTGACTCAAATGTCGATTCATTTTTGACCTCGATTCTGAAACCCTATCAAGTTGTGCACTTCATCTACGAAATTTCGACGTCGATTATCAGACTCAATTTTGGTGTTGACGATCAAATGTTGGTAAAAAGAAGTAGTCGATTTTGAGTCGACTTTGATCAAAATAGCGAGTATATTTGAAGTTAAGATGGTTCAACGGGGAACAGAAGAAACCGGGCCTTGAAAAAATTGCAAATTTTGAATCACCCAAAATTTACAAAGATTTTTCAGACTAAAAAAAGGGAACAGATTTCTAGTTTTGACATGTTTTATGTCTTTCTTAAGGTTTCCTGAATTCTAGCATCTAATTCCAAAATTTGCAAGTTCACATCACCCTCGCGAGTTGCCCCCCGGAAGGAAGTTCTAGACATGATTTTGAAAATCTGCAAGTTCCACGAGTTCTGAAACCTGACCCCTAATTCCGAAATTTGCGCGTTCATACCACTCCGCAAGTTTCCCCACCACCTAATAATCCTGTATACTGCATCCCTTCTCTTCCTGTATAATAAACTATGACGCGACGTCATCAACCGTGATTCTGTGCCTGATTCTGAAATTTGCGAAGTCAATCCACCTCTCCTCAACCTTGTAATCTATGAGTGCTTTAGTATAGGCTTTTATACTGCAATATGTTAGGCATACGTTAGGCCTGGTTTCATTTAGACTAATGGTAGGCCTAGTATAGTTTAGTATACTATGTAGCGTAGTATAATGGAGGTTAAGGAGTAGTACCGTAATTCTGAAATCTGCAAGTATGTCGTCATCAACCGTGACCCGAAGACCTAGTATAAAAGAAACTGTTGGGAGACTTAAGAGTGGAGAGTGATTCCGAGAATAGAAGAGAGTAGGGAAGAGAGAGACCCCAAGCTGATGCCGTTATAAATGCTAATGACGTCACTATTGTTGATATCCATATCGGAGCCCTCGTGGAGTAGATGGCTTCGTCGTTGTCGTACGGCTTCCCAGGTGTGAGGTGAGTTCGGTTTCAGCTCCGTGATGAATGAGTGCGCATGTGGCTAATCCATCCAATTCTGGATGTCGTGGTTCTTTCGCACGTATCCGATTGGGAAATATTTTACCTCCCGATACAAATTTTACTCTCGACAAAGCCATAAGGATATAAAGAGGAGAGAAAGGAGCAGAAGAGACTGCGCCAAGAATAGACAGTGGAGAAGGAGGCGCAAGACTTAACATATGGTCACCAGCAACCACAGAGCTTCTCCACTCCCACCCCACACTCGCCTACACATGGTATGGTATCTCTGTCACTTAATGCGATTGGGAAAAAGGCCGGTCTAAACTGGATAGGGACAGGTCACCTATCCTAGGGTCAACAGCGCGAAGACTCAAGCAGCCAAGCAGTAGTCAGAAGAACTACTGTCCGGTCGCTGAATCCAACGTGCAGTCCCAGTTGTCGCAGCTTCTGTGCCACTGGACCAACTCACACTGGATACGATGGGTGGACTAGATAGCTTGACTTGAAGCATACTACATCTATATTAATCCACGAACGGAGGCGAACGAGGTGAGTGAGCTTCCCGTGAGCTAGGTATCCGAGTTGACCACGCCTATATTAGTCCAAGAACGTATAGCTTACGCCTCTGTGAGAACAATTCACAAGGTAGGCCATGATTTCATCACAAAGCAGTCGTGGCCTTAAAATATAAATGAGGTCACTTACTCGTATCTTCTTTTGCGGAAGGGTTTGGAGCTCAAGCTTTCTCCAGGCCTCCCCCCCCCATATATGGTATACTGCTCAGAAGTAGAGATTTTTCCAAAACCCAGGAATCGCCTTCTGTTTCTTCTTCCCTAATAATATAGATACTTTACAGGTCGAGATTTATCTCAGGATACCTCAGAGTCCCCTTCATATAAACGGATTTAAAGGAATGATTCTAAGCCCACGCTCGAATGAAGCTCAAAATTTCACAATCATACCATGAACATGGCTGAAAGGTTGTAATTTTTCCTATTTTTACCTCTATAAAAGTTCAGAATGCGAAAATTCTTCCACATCTACTTTCTCATAAATACAAAAATGCCCCACCTCCCTGAAGGTTCAGAGTTTGAAGTTTTCAAAGTTCCTGAATTAGATCAAAATTAAATTAGATTGGCGGACAGAACGGCAAGACGGCAATTTTTACAACAAATCCATCCATAGAACAGGTTTCTAGTAAAAATTGAAAGAAAAATAGGTACTGAAATATAGAGCCGAATTTTATTTCTTTGAACAATCAAACAATTTCACAAAAAAATTTACGTTTTTCCGCCCGAAAAAATGTTTAAATTAATCGAGCCAGCGCAGCATTGATGAGATTATTGAAATGTACATCGTTTACAAATTTAACAGGGAACCTATTATATTAAAGGTTATTTCGCAAAAAATATCTAACTTCCGCCGTCCGCCATCCACCAACCTAACCGAACTTCAGACTATTATATAGGATAAGAGAGGGGTGGACTTGAAAAAATTTCGACGTGCGAGCTTTGTGTGATCGGAGGGGACTGGAATTTTCTAAAGTCCAAGTACAGCTCGGGAGTCGAAATTTTTGTAAGTCCCCCTCGCCTATCATATATTGCTTGAAACTCGAAATTTCTTTCATGCCCCCTCTCTTATCACATGTACTCCCAGTCCCGTAACTACGGGGTCGAGGCGACGGGGGGGCAATGCCTCCCTAGATAATATCGGCAAAGTATGCTTTTTGATCGTGAAAATAATTCAACCGTTTTAGCTCATGAAAAAAATTATTTAAAGACTATGATGATTTACCGTATATCATTTCATTCTTACCCCTATCTTGCCCCTCCTAAAAAATTCGCCAGTTACGGGCCTGAATACTCCAAACAGAGGGGAGATTCGGAAGAAGTTCGACCATGGCTAAGAAAAAAACCGAATATACGATTAATTTAAAAATGTTTCAAATAAAATAGGTTCCCTGCACAGTCAACAAAACCGTGAGTTTCTTCGAATAAGAAATACAAATTCTAGCACACGGAATTCCGAAGAAGATTTAAAGCAGATCTTGGACTTTTCGACTGCGGGAGGATACCCAGAAACCATCTAGGTGTATTCTAAACTAAAAGTGAAATCATTCGTCAAATATCGGAGGTCGCTATGGTAGTAACAACTTCAAAAAAATATATTGGTACTTTCAAAAAATTCACTCGATGTCTACTACTTTTTTCTCAATAACCTTTCCGGAAATCGATCTTTCGTCTTGAAAGGTACACAATTTGTAATCGTTTATTGATTCGACTTTTCACACGACAATCTTACTTACCCTCGATATCTACCAATAATCTCTGGTACCAGACCATCGGGCAATGTTCGCAATTCATGACAACGCTCTTCGTCTTCTTGCTGTCCACAGTATGAGATTGTTTCACGGCTGTACGAACAAGATGAAAGCGGATAAAATATAAATTGCGGGGAGACGCTACCATTCACATGATTATAAGTAAAGCTCTCCTGGGGTCAAGTAAATCTGGCAAACCAACACGGTAGATCATAATAAGATAATGGCCGAGAAGCGATTAACTTCGAATTTCACCGTCAAACACGTACACGTTTTTCGCAAATAGATCGTTCGAATAATTCGACACGAAAATTTATATCAATTTCGAATGTACGCAATGTAGGAGCGCGAAATTTTCTGCACATAATTTGGAAGGCTCGAGGGCGACACGAGCGAAAGAACTTCGACTAGTTCTTCACTCCTAGTAATTCAATATTGAAGTTTTTACTCGTCCACAGTTTTCAGCCGACACACACGTCAAGGTATACGATAGTCGCAAAATACTTTACAATTTACTTTTTTCCTCTTTCTTTTTTTTGAATTACTGATGATGACAAACAAGGAAAACGGCGATAGTACGAAAAAAAAAACTACATGTTGCTCGACCCGTAAGGTTTATCAGCGATACGAGCCGCAACTCTGTTAAGCAAGCGCGAAAATTTCCTTCGTCGCGATATACAGTCGTCCATAAAAACGCGTTCACACACATGCATTTGAAGGACCATTCGGATAACAACTAGCGATAACGAGAGGTGGTCTCTAGAGGCCTTTCATCCAAAAACAATACGAAACGCGCGAATAATATAAATAATATAATAATAATGATAATAACGACCAAGTCGAGAGGAAACAGAACAGCGCGAGGAAGAAGCGAGCCAAAGCATCCAAAGAGAACGACGCGAGAAAAAAGTTGTATACACGAAAAATATACGTCACCTGCTATAATTTCGGTGACAACAGAATCCGATTCACATTTGAATACGTAACAGAGGTAGGTATTTTGGTTGTTATTATTCGCATTCGGATCGCGACAAATTACGCCAAAATGGTTCGGCTCATCTTTACTCTAATAGTGACGGGGGAAAAAATAGGATATTATTTAGTTACGTGGTGTCGCAGTAATAAGTTGGATAATTTTGTAAAAATTTCCTCAAATATTATAATGTAGGAGAGTCTACTTTATGTTTGCGATGTGCTGACGCACGATTAATTAATTCGCTAATGACGAAGGTCTCGTTAAAATCGCACACAAAACATAAGACACTTATATTTTAAATGCGATAGAACTCCCGTACATCGAGGATAAGATGGATAGGGGAAAAGCTCACTTGGACGCAGCTGATTACATCTCTTAATTGTTTGTACAGCAATGTTTGCTTTCGGTCTGGACTGACGAGTCGCAAATCGGAACGGCCAACGTGAAACAGCATCGTTCTGTTCTGATCGATATCGTTTCCATTATTATCCTGCACAGAATACGATAATATATTTTCATCACATGTTGGTCCAGTGACTGACGTCAAGACTACCGATCACCACTCACCGAATTTTCCTTATTCGTATTAGGGACGATTGCGATCGAATTTGCGCGATTCCTGACAACTTGAGGTCTGAAAATTCGATTGAACAAAATTTAGTCATGAAAAGAAATGATCTTCCAAATGGATAATCACATTTACTGCAAATACCTACTTCACGAATGGTTTGATGTCTGTTGTGTCTGAACCGTTTACATAATCGGTCAAATTCACAGTCGATAAGGAATTCTTTTGATTCGTGAATCCATTATCTGTTAACTTGATTTCTACATCCTGAATCACAAGAAAAAATAGTGGTGACGATTCACAGCAGCAAATACATAATATCTATACAGAACGAAAGGATTTCAGTCGAATCGATTTCACGTGGAAGAGCACTATTAAAAGAGAAAGAAATAAAGCGCTTTTGATAATGACTGTCATAAAGTTGAAACGTTCGTGTCAATAAAATTCGTGTGGAAGGAAAAGCCTTTCATTTGTTTCTCTTTTGAAAGAATTTCATTTTCTTATAAATGAAAACTTACAGCACACTTCATTCGCTACTCAAGAGCTGGGAATTCCTGTTGACGAGGAATTTGAGCTTCTTTCTGCACCAACTTTAGCACATTATTTTAGTTCTTCTTCTCATTCTATTCAGGGCTCAAATTGAGGTCGCATTTCTCTGAGTCCTCTTCTTTTATCTCATGAAGTATGGAAAACAAACAGAAATGTGATCCATCCTTTGGACGGAACTCTCATACTTACCTAACCCAAACCTGTGATTCCTTGAAGTTCGATGATCCCTCTTTACTTGTCCAACTGCTCTATTCTCTGATCTCGGCTCCTCTCCATCACTTCAATTTTCTCTTTTATCCTTAACACATATCCTGTATTTTCTCTGATTGACAGCCCCGTGTTTACATACGGCACAAAAGGCACCGGTTTGGAGTGGCCGATGTTTTGAGGCGGCCGAATTTTAAGACTGATAGCTTTAAAAATCTTATCATTTGATACCCATATTATACCGGTAATTTGTGCCAACTGTAGAACGGCTCAGACCTGAGGGCCTGTAGGCGGCCCAAGTCTTAATCCGGGGCTGCTGATTGATACCACACTATGAAGAACTTTCTCGACTCACTGGATTTATAAAAAAGCTTTTGCAGTGCGAAAACAAAACCGACTTTCCCTCTCTTATTTTCCCACATCTGTACTTCTTTTTTTCATTAAGGCCACATCATATTACTTAAGTAATCGTTTTCATTTCCAACATCAAAATAACTTCGATTTTTTCGTGGTTTCCACTTCTATAAAAACAGAAAGAAAAGAAGAAAATAGGCACTAGGCACCACTTTTTAAAATAAATATCGATCCTTTCGCCGACCTGAAGAAGACGCAAGAGCGTCGAAACGTCGTCCACATATACATACTCGTATATATTCATTAATAAAGTGGTGCCTATTTTCTTTTCTTTCTACCCAAAGTAACTTCGTTTTCCAAATCTTGCTAAGCATTATATTTATTCACTCTTCTATATATGTAAGCCACATCCAAATATCCCCCACACTCCTCCGCTTCAATGAATGGAATATCCTTCAAAAATGTTCAATCATCGAACCTGAAAGAACTTTTACTCACACTAAAGGGAAGAAACCACTCTTCATTTTCCATAGCAACATTCATTCTTTTCAACTCTTCTACAAGTCTTCGGATATCTAAGTTCAGCTTTCGGAAATCTTTTCAAGTCCTTACAGCAAGTCAGAGCTCTTGTCCCCCTGAAATGTTCCAAAGCTCTTTCACTTAACCCAGCTGCTTAGATATTCTAAAGACGATCTCAGTTTCTTTATGAGCCTCTCTTCTTCTTTTCCTGCCAAGTCCTCGAATACCAAAAGGATAATCTTCGCAAATTCCGTCCTCAACACGTTGAAAACCAGAATTTTCTGAAGAGACGATGGACGTCAGTTTTTATCAGTTTCACGGAGAAATAACTTTAAACACGACCCACTCATATCTAACGTCTTTGTTTGACCTGGAAACGCCGATGACGTCTCATCTGCGTGGGCATGCACTTTTCCAGTATACATACCTTCACTAATAGCCTGAAAATCTATTCGTACTATCCCAACATTCAACCTCCTCTAAAACTAGGAAGCAATAAATCGAACTTATTGAACCTCAAATAATCTTTCCTGGATCATGTCTATCCTCTTCAGAATTGAACCATGATATTGAGGTGCAGGTCTAGTATATGCTCTACACACCTACGTATATTTCTAGTAAGCGGTCTACCAACAAACTTCTTTTCCCCCATACGCTCTGCTATCGCAACGCGTTCTACTGGACGTTCTCCCCCGCAGACACTTTTTCAGATGTTGCGATCAAATTATGCAACTTTTTACCGACCTCAACAGCAAAATCAGCAGGAATCTGACCCTGTGTGAGACGATGAAGATCATCTTCACGTTCGTGGTGGACTTCGGAATTTGAGGGCAGGAGTAGAAACACCACCGTCGATTGGTTCAACATGTGGCGCGCAACCTTGCAGCCAGAGTCGATAGTTACTTCGTTGTGCCAAAACGTGACAAAGCTACGCTTATTCGTTTAATCGAGCGAGAATGTGCGGTTGGATCTGTCATTCATTCAGACGAATGGGTCGCCTATCGTTGCTTGAGGGTCCAACCATACGACAGTTGACCACCAACACAATTAGGTCGACCCAAGCCGTTGAAAGGTCGTGGTTGGATGTGAAGAGAAGCAGTGGCGGCCTGTCTTGCGCAGTTGGCGATTGCGTGGTAGGTTCGCCAATTGTCCCCCCTCTCGTCCAAATTCCTTCCCCGGGGACGCAACTGGCGATCGCCTGTCCGCCACTGAAGAGAGGTGTTCTTCTTCACATGCAGCATCCCATACAGACCGCTTCTGTTGGCAGATGTGGCGAATGTCTTCGGGAGACCTTACAGAGTTAGAGCATGTTGGAAAGTAAACTGAGGTGTTGTTAATAGAACGTATAACTACAAACCTTACATGCTTAGATCGCATGACACAGGTAGAGCGCATATTAGACCGTTACCAATGTTGATCGAAGACCAACTCCTATAACGTTTCAACTATAAATGGCTGTTCCTTCCACTTTCTTTCTCTCCCAAGTTAGTCCACTTTTCAATTATAAGTAATTCAGACTTTCTAAATTCCTCATAAGTAACAAAATTCGATGTTTGGACTAACAACAAAAATTTGAATAGTTCAAGCGATCCAGTGAAAATCGAAAATCGCAATTCTCGCGCGCGCCACATCTCCGTCAGGTCTTCCACAAACTCGTACTTTTTGGATAAGACATCGATTTCTTTTAAAATTGCTACACTAATTGGGATGGAAAAGGCGAACAATGGATGGAAATTCGACATAAGAACCAAATCAGTTACGTTTGAACACTTATCGAAAACATTCACGGACTAAATTTCTTCACAGACAAAGGAGCATCAGCAGATCTCAACAATTGTTGCTATTTTGAAGATAATACATTTCTATTTGGCACAACGACTCACAGTCTTACTTAGAGGAACAAACTTGAAGTTCATACTCCAGTATAGGTTTTGCAAAATGGAAATCATTCTTACCTGAGATGGTCTTCTCAGACTGTGGTAATTATTCGACAGGCTTCGTTGTAACTCGCTCTGTTTAAATTTTAGGAGAGCTGCGTCCAAAAACGGCTCGTTGACTCTTCTATTCGAGATTCGTACTTTTCCGACGTACAATACCTTGAAAATGAAAAACAAGAAAATTCTTCGTGATCACGAACACTTGATAAGATGTTAAAATACAATCTAGGTTGTAAGCGATTCCATTAAATCCGTCACTAAAGTACGACGTGGTAGAGGAAAGAAGGACTTTGATAATTAGTCGTAAATCAAATAATATAGTCGACCACTTTTATCGCACTCGTTAAATTACTAGAAACACACACAGCATCCAGAAGTACAAATTTGCAACGTGCTCGGAGTTTTATTTCATCCGAATTGGCGCACTAATAATGCGATTATGATTTATGAACAATATAACTAATTATACCTAAGTACGTTTACTCGACTTAATATTTTATTTTTGGACAGCTTTTGGAAACCATAGTGAGTGGAGTATAATGTTATTCATTAACCTGTATTACCTAATTTTTTTTAAATTTTTATTCAAGTTCTTTCAGTATGCATTCCAAAACCCTTTATTGCTCAACGTTGGGAATTTTTTTAAAGCCTTCTACTTTTTATACGTAGCTGAGAAATCATGATCAAGTTTTTGGAATTTTTTCTCGTTACTAAAGTAGGTCAGGCCTCTCTCATCAAAATCATCACAATTTACCATAAAAATGGTGGGTAGTCAAGCTTCAATTAAATGAGTGACATCGAGGCGAGAAGTGAACCTATTTTATGAGGAGACTCTTCGAATATTGGTATCGGTCAAAATAGACGTCAAATCGACCGAGAATTTTTTTCTTGCGAATTCTTGGTCAAAGTTGCGTCGACATATTGTTGGAATCAACCTTACCTCGACGTCAATCAACCTCATTCTGACTTTTTTGCCACGGACTTCCCGGTTTCTTTCGTTTTCAAATCGACTGCTCTGTTGGGTACTTTTGAAGTTCTATGGTAATGTACGCTGGTCGACTTTAAATCGACTTCAAATTGACATTAATTTAGAGTAAACTTTGAGTCGACTTCTTCAATCTTTTCTATCGAGCTGAAATCGACTGCTCTGTTACGTGGATTAACAGCTAATTTATGCAGGTCAACCTCGGTCGACGTCAATCTAGAATCGATGTACAGTTCAACCCTCATTATATATGATTGCACATTCTGTTTGCGAATCACCTAGTCACCAAATGGACAGAATATTACAAAAGCGTCTAGATTATATCGACGTCGATTTAAAGTCGATAGGCGTACATCACCAGAGAGTTACAAATCTCTGTACGTGAAATTGACCACGGGACAGAGCAATCGATTTCAGGTCGATAAAAAATTTGTAGAGGTCGATTCCAATACGACTCCAGATCGACGTCAATTAACAAAGTTGACGAACGTATAATCAGGGGACTGAAAATTGACTTGAGACCGACGCATCAGAGCAGTCGATTATAGGTCGATAAAGAATTTGGAGAAGTTGATTCGAAATCGGAAGTGGCAAAGCTTCAACGTTTTTATTTGTAGCTTCCCCATTAAAAATCTTCCAAGTCCTGAGACAAGATCAAATCTTCAATCCTTTCAGTACCACAATTGGATGGCGTCCAGCGCATATTTTCTAATTTTTTTACCAAACAGGTATCTGCCCCTCCTTGAAACATTGTTGCGCGATTTGCTTCTGCCATAAACAGTCATAAATTTGGACCTTTAAAATAATTCATACAAGAAGGAAGAAACGAGCAATTGAATTCATTTAAGAAAAAGCTGCAGAACATATTTTTCTATCAAAATTTTTTCACAATTTACCACCTTTTAGGTTCAATTCATTCGGACCATGCAGCCCTAAATTCAATTCCTTTAATCAGCGAACAAAGAGTGAACATTTTAATACGTCATGTCATAGCAAAAGGGTACAGCAGGATAAAAATAGTCAGTGCGCCTAGAGCTTAGACCATGTATAGTATGTGGACCGAGTATCGGCCATACAAGCGGTTAACCGTTGATACGAGGACATGATAAGAAAATAAGGATTGCTGAATCTTGTTTACATTTTTTAGGGGAAGCGAGTGAACCAGCGGAGGAGTGAAACGCCGCCCCCATATGGATATCAGCCTCATTGACGCCATTAGCTCGTGACGTCATGAACTATCCATGATGGCTGCCAGTGACGTCAACATCAGCACAGCTTCGGCCTTACTCTCTTCTCACTCCGCTTGTAAGCCTCCATAGAGTCTCCATTATATTAAACCTCCGAGTCACGGCTGATGACGTAATACTTGCAGATCTCAGAACTGGGATACTACTTCTTAGTTTCCATTCTACATGGGTTATACAGTATACTAAACTACTAGGCCTACTATTAGCTTTCATGAAACAGGCCCAACATTCTGCAGTATAAAAACCTGTACAACACCATTTATAGATTACAAGGATGAGAGGGTGTATTGAATTTGCAGATTTCAGATCAGGATCGGGGTCACGGTTG
This sequence comes from Aspidiotus rigidus, assembly GCA_035079385.1. NCBI lineage: Eukaryota > Metazoa > Arthropoda > Insecta > Hemiptera > Diaspididae > Aspidiotus > Aspidiotus rigidus. The sequence goes on from JAVHKY010000030.1 coordinate 5,859,973, forward strand.
ATGACGTCATAGCTGGAGGAGTGTCGCGGTCACGGCTGATGATATCATAGTTTATTATAAAGGAAGAGCAGGGATACCGTGTAAAGGATTATTAGGGGGTAGACGGCAATTCGTGGGGGTGTGCACTCGCAAATTTTGGAATTTGGGACTAGGATTCAGGACTCGTAGAACTCACAGATTTCCAGAATTATGTCTACAGTTCCTTTCCCGTGGGTGGTGGGGGGACAACTGGCGGGCGTGGTGTGAGCTCGCTTTCGGAATTACGGGGTAGAATTCAGGTAACTTCAGAAAAGAAATGTTGACCGAGAACCTGTTCGGGGGGGGGAGGGGGGAATTTGAAAATTTTGGCGTGCGCCGTCCAACGAAAACTTGTAAAAATTTCGACTCTCGACCTATATTTCGAAGTCCCTAAAATAGGTCCAGGTCACTGATGACGTCGTATTATATACTAAGTTTATAGTAGGTCTAGGCCTCCTTCATACTAGCTTTGTATTAGATCTAGGATTGCTTGATTTTTCAATACCAAAACCAATTTTTTACTCATGAAAGAGGTTCTCTGCGTTCCTTGTTCAACTTCGTTAAGGAAGCTGTCGTTTTTACATTGGTAACGGCGTTACCTCGTGACGTCATCGGCTTGAGCTCTCTCTCTCTTCCTTACTCTTTTCTATTCTCGGGATCACTCACTCTGCTCGTAAGCCTGCCAACAGTCTCCTTATACTAAGAGTTGGAGGGATTCCTCAAAATTACGAGACATTTTAAGTAGAATAAAAGAAAAATACAGTCACGTAACGAAAGTTTATTTCACGACCGGTTTCGTGTCGACGAGGCAACACATCATCAGGTAGTAACGTACAAAACAAACCAAATATGAGCGGACGATGAAGAAGGAAGCTCAGAATGAATGACGTTATCGACAGATGGATCATTATAAAACTTGAAAATAAAAGGATAGGTGAAAACAAACCGAGTATCATTTAAGAGAGATTCGCCAGAAACGGAAGAAGATGCAACAATTCCGACTTCTTCCAACCGATTGATTAGACGGCTCTTGGGCTCTATGAATCAATTCGAACTTAATGGAGTTGAAGTTGTGGCCATTTTCGATACAATGTTTAGCGAGATCGGATTTTTCAGGCTCTAGGCGATGGAAAGCATTACAATGGTCAGTAGAACGATCTTTAAGAGAGCGACCAGTCTGCTCTATGTAGAAAGCGGAGCAACCAGGAATGGTGCAAGTAGCTCGATAGACCCCGCAATATTCTTCGGGGGAGGGCTTATCCTTAAGACAGGGTAGATGGCCTAAAGTGAGGATGGAGTAGAAGGCGTACCGGTAATCGACACTTTCGAGAGCTTTAGCTATTTTGTCAGAATTCTGGTTTGAAAAAGAAGGCGAATCCAACGCTTAAGACGGGGAGGATCAGCTCGTAAGGGAGAATGATTAGAAGACATGGCTCTTTGAAGAGATTCAGGAAACTTCGGGAAAGACATGAAACTTATCGAAACTTCAAGCCACCTCGAGCCTCCTCTCGTCAGCGACGTTCTTCAGTTCCTCGTGCGAATAACGTCAACGAAAAGTAAATCTAAAGTAAATGAAATTATTATAATGAGTTTTAAGATTATAATGATTCTTTGTCAACACTTCTACGTAATCAACAGGCCTTGCGGATAGCAAAGTGTTTGCCTCGTTTTCATCTCACTAAACGTAATAAACAAAACTTCTAATCTACAAATTGGTATTTCTACTTTCAATTAATTGTAAAATAAATTATTTGAGCATGAAAACAGAGTCAATAATGAATTATTTTGCAATACTATCTTTCGAAGGCTGAAATATCACTAGGTATGAATTTTTGTTTTTTACGTTTAGCGAGATAAGAATCAGGCAAACGTTATGCTATCCGCAATAATGTGAAACGTTTACTCGCCATTTTATCCGTATATCAGAGTGTCTTCAAAATCTGTCGAATGAAATAAAAAAATAACTTTTACTTGACTTCTGCGAGGTCTTTCTATAATACTAGGTGGATGCCTGTCAAGAAAAACTCTCTAGATCGAAATACATTTAGGTATTCTTCGACTCGCTTGATCAAAATATCAAAGAAATTGACTCATTTTTGGAACAATCGACTTTATACAATCTAAATATGAAAATGTCAATAAAAAATCTCAAAATACGAATAATATAGATTTGTATGGTATGTTTCTAGAGAGCATTACTCAATACGGTATGTTCATAACAGGCCTTATTTGGAATAAATTAGACATAGAAAATGGAAGATCTGCCTTTAGAGTTACGTATTGGATTGAGATGCTCGTATATACCATAACTATTGAGCACATTATTTTCATTTTTCCTCGCAATTTTCAAGAAACTAGATCAACATTCCACATCTTATTGACGATTAAGTATCCCACTAGGTTGGTTGGGTAGAGTGCCAATGTCACAAAACTTATTATATCTAATTTTTATATCATAAGATAATGCTCTACTTTATTCGCAGTGGTCCTGCAAATGAGTTTGCTCGTCAATTTCAAAATGTATAATGCACTAATATTCCCTACATTTCTACGGATCGATGAGGATACCACAGAATTGTTCTAAAATGAGTATAAATAATTTCAATTACCTCAAAAAAATGACTAGAACTTGGAGATATATCCGAACAGATCGTCGTTGTCGTAGATGAATTTTGCCCGATTGCACCCAACGGTCGAATGTGGTCACTTCGATTACCACCAAACATCTTCTGCTTCGGCTGCTAAACACACAGCAAAAACAAAAAACACAAAATTAGAAGATTCGATCGAAATAAATTCTAGTCAGCGCACTAATTAGCATCAAGGTGCATAATTGTTATCATCACTCAATTACATTAACACCAACTACACGTCGAATCATACGTACACTAAAATGCTTCGACACTACGAGTAAAAACAGACACAGCGCACTGTTGATTTTCAATAACTTATGGCCTACACACGATATTGGCAAATGTAATTTACCTATCAAGCGATTGTATGAACGCCGAAAACGTTTTTGAAAAATGGTATTTCGCAATATTGCAAATAGACGGTAGCATCGAATGATACAGGATTTGTAGCGACCAGCACACACGGTAGCAGGAATTTTTTTTCGTACATTTAATATTAATGCATTAATACAGCTTCAGGGGTCTTAGACGGCTACAGATACTCCGAACTATCGTCAACTTCGGTTAAAAGGAAAGATGCTGCAACCACTTCCCTTGTAAATACGAAAAATGTGAACGAAAATCACAAACGAACAAGTTTGAACGTGAAAACGAAGACACGACTACTGCGAATTATTTTGATAAGAAGGAATCCCGATACAAAGATCACAAATGGGAGGCAGGTACGAAATATAATTATAAAAATGTAATTTAGAGCGTGTACCTACAATCCGACTAAAAGTTTCTTTTCCGTTCATCATTCATAATAAACCCTAAATTTAGAATGAAAAAGTTGGATACTTTTCAACTTCGTGATGCCTAAATTATTGGTCGTCAGTTGAAAGAACGGAAATAGCGTGTGAGCAGTCATAAAAAACTAAATCATATCAAGCTGTAGGTATTACGACGAACACGAGTGGAGAATTTTTCTTCTCGTCTCTTTTCAAACTAAGCCATCTACTCGTTTAGAGGAGAAAAAAAATTCACGTATCATCACGATGATTACAAATTTACAATAACGTACTACATACAAATACTTTACTCGATGATATACATTATTCTCCCAAGGATCCTGTACAAGTAAATTCTTCCGACACAAATCACAGAGGCGTTTCACTCTTTTACTTTCAGTATTGCGTGTAATATAATGATGATAGGATGTAGGTATTATAGGAAGATTACACTTCGCAGTAAACGTGACCATAATTTCCGCAGTCAATTTTAGAAGTCTCTCACGCAAAATCTGAGATATTAGCAGTCGAACACGGGAACAACCTTCTAGGAGTGACAGTGGCGCGGTGACCCCCTTTAACCAACAAAGAGACCCTCCCAAGAATCTACTGTGCAACGTTGAATTGACATATCTGCAAAATAACGATCAGTGAAATAAGGTTTCTTTTCACCTGCAGTAGTTGATGTCATGTCATTAGACTCATTCTTTAGATCGTAGTTTTTCAACTTTATACAACAGATACTCCTTTCCGCCAATCAGAAGTAAGCTTGTAGCTGACCTGTCAAATAGTAAAGTTTGCATCAATGATAGGCTGGATCAACTTGCTGACCTTATCCGAGGCCTTGAGGTTCCGAGTATGTATAGATATGAACTGCAAATTATTAGTAAACTAGCAAGACGGCGCGCCTTTCACGTTGTCACGTATTTATATTTTTAGATATTTCCCTTTTTTTGGAATTCAAAGATATTATATATTTTTTTCATTTAATCTTATGCATTTTTTGATATTTGTGTCATCTAAATTTTCAAATATATTTTCATATTGCCCATCACTTTTAGCAAAACAGAAGTAAGAAATTGTCAAGAAATTATTGGTGAAGAAAATTTCTATAGAAAACATATGAACAGGAATAATTTTCAATAACCTCGATAAATTATCTAGATATTATGTATATACTCTAGATATTGAAAAAAAAAAAAAAAAAAAAAAGAAAAAGAAAAAAAAGAAAGAAATTCTCCAGATAACTTTTCTTTGGACCTGATGTATTCAAAATTTTTATGCAAACACAAAGTACTCATAGCTACTTTTAATCCTGTTATTCAGGAATTTGGGTGAGGTACATGAAACAAAGGGAGTAACTCTGGGCTTTAATATTATTTGGAATTTCTTATTTAGATACACTATTTTCTTTGTACCTCTTCATCTCATAGTTCAATTCAATCTGCTTAATTAATTTCGTTCAATTTTAAACTCTTTCATTCTTTACTTGTTTTGTTCTTCTATACAACCTTTTTCTTTTTTTCATTTCTTTATCGTTTCCTGAGTCTTCCGAATTGTTCTCTTTGTCAGTATCACATTCTTCCATTTTTCCGTCTCTTTCTGTTCTTCTTTTTCAGTTTTCTGCATCCATCTCCTCCAATTAATTATCCATACGGTGATAATTGATTCTACGTGTCATCCTCCTCTAATCTACAAATTAATGGAAGAAAAACGTTTCGATTCTAAGATTAATTCATTCATTTTCCTTTTTCTCTTTCACTTTTTCTCTATATAAATTTTTTTTTGAAATTTTGTGTGTATTATATGTTGACAGTATCATTTTTTTTTCGGTCATTCCAATCTTCAGCCATGATTAGTTCTATGTCCTCTCTTTTTTACATGCAAATAAAATAACTCCTCCTTCTATTCTCGAGTTGATCAAGTTGAGACTTTGAAAATCCCTTCCTTCATTTAGTTTAATCCGAACAAAATTTCTCAAGACCCTCAATATATTCCTTTGGGTCCACCCACCTCCAACTAACAGTTATTTTTGACGTCGAGTCCTGATTTTTGTAATTCACTATTCTATAGGGATTCTTCTGTTGAATCCTGATGATGTTAAGACCATCTCCAGTTTTTTATGATGTCAACTACTTAACCTGAATCGAGATTTAATAGGAAACCTGTTCCATAGGGGGAGGGATTTTTGAAAATTTTGGCATCTCGCCATTTACCTAGAACGATAATTGATATTTTTCCAAGTCCTTTTCCTGTCATACACAACGTATCTTGGAAGTTAAAATTCTTTCATGTTCCTCCCATAAAAAATATAGCTTGAAAGTTGAAATTTTTTCAAGTTATCCACTTGTCATAATTGTATAGATCGATGTACAAAATGCGTTTTCAATTTCAACTCCTCTGATGGTTCAATTTTTTCCAAATTCCTCTCCCGTCATATATAGCTCGATTCCCGATATTAAAAATGTTTCCAAATCTGACTCCTTTGATATTTAAAATTTTTCCTACCCCTTATCTATCATAATAGAGCTCGAAAGTCTCAATTTTTCCGAGTCCCTCCTGCTATAGTTAGCTCAATTTTCAAAATTCTATCAAATCTAATTCCTATCTTTTTGGAACTTCTCCTTTTTTGAATTCAATTCTCAATATCAAAACCAATCCGTCCCATAGAAGAGGATGTGGGAATTCCTTATTCAACTTTATTAAAGACGTGATTGTTTTTTATATTACAACCTTCAATTGAACTTCTTTTGGTTTAATTATAGAAATCTGATTGAAAGCTTCATTACAATCCTTACTCTGTCCAGGTCCTTGTAGACCTACTTTTCCTGAATAGGCCTACATATTCTTCTCAATTTCTCACATGACGTGTCTATAGTTGAGATTATCATTAGGTTTAGGCTCATACTTTTCTACACTCATATGTACAAAACGTATCTTTTATTCAATTCTCAGTTCACATCAGTTACCCTCAACATGATGAAACTGATTGTGCATCTAAAGACTTCACCCGCTCACCCAAAATTACCAATCCCACCTGGTAACTACTGACAATCATAAAAACTGTTATTATTTCTTAATCCTAGCTTCTTGTTATCACTCACTTAAAAAAAATAACGCAACAAACTTGGAATCATTAAAAGTGAACCCATCCTCAGGCTTCATCAAACAGAAATTCCCACTATAAAGAGGTTATCTTTGCTCGACTTAGAATTGGTCACTCTCAACTCATCCACTCTCATCTCCTCCTGGGTTTTCATGCTCCACCTTCATATAAATCTTATTATGAAGATAGTCGACTATCTATCACCTTTTTTCCTGTCCTACTCTTCAAAATCAACATACTTCGTACAATGTAATCTCAGTCGTATCCTCTGTCCTGTGTAATCATTTCCAACACAGTTTCCAACTCCCGGAACTACCTGTGTTACTCAATTCCATTTTCCAAATATTTCAATCGCTTTTCTTATTTTACTTCTTACAATTGAAGTGATATTTGATTCAAAAAGTTGATATTCATAAGGATCATCATATTTTGGTATGACTACTATTTTCTGTTTTGCCTATTGGCTCTCTTTCATTAGATACTTTCTATCATTATGTATTTATGTGGACATTGTGACGTCATCAGAACTTTTTGGCAAATTAATTATCCTTCAATTTGCGAAGTGCTAAATTGTATCGGATAAAATGAGGTATGAAGTGCAAAGAGAAGATCGTTACTGTTATAATATTAGGCTTTAGCTATTTTTTAGCTTAATTGTATCGGGTAAATTAGGTACCTATGTGATGCAGAGGACGATTGAGTTCTTTCAATTTGCTATTGAGTAATTCATTTTCACGCTGATCTTCATAGAACGCATGTGTGTACTGTGTGGCGTCATTGAAAATTTTCGTCAAATTCATTTTCTCTTGCCTTACATCCAACAAAGTTGGCTACCTTTTATCGAGAATTTGGACATCTATAGTCTGAGGTGCGGTCGTTTGGAAGAGGCGAGGTAATCGATGTGAGACTGAATCGTTGTTTTCTTCTATTTTGCTAAGCAATTCATTTTACGCAGATAGATAGATTCGATGCTCGATGTAGAATTGAATCGTTTTTTTTTTCTTCGAATTTGCTAGGTAATTCATTTTACTCTTATATCTATAGTTTAAATATACAGTAATAGAATGCACGTATAATATTCGGTTTTAGCTATTTTTTAGCTAAATTGTATCGGGTAAATTAGGTATGAATCGCGGTGAGGAAAAGGGCACAGTTTTTAGTATTATTTTGCTAGGCAATTCATTTTACGCTTATATCTATAGTTTTTATAATATATAGTAATAGAATACACGTAATATTCGGTTTTAGCTATTTTTTTAGCTAAATTGTATCGGACAGTTCAGGAAGGAGTGAAAGGTGGAGGTCGTATTTTTAGACTATAGCCTTGTTCTGACTTCTGTCATCTTGATAACGAAAGAGGATTATAATTCCAAAAAATGATTGATCTGTTAACTAATTCCAATGATATATGTAATGAGAATTTCAGTTTTTCCTCATTTAATCGATATCAATAAGAGTGAACATTCAATTGTTAAAGAAGGAACCTCTGAGGAAATTCATCCTAGTTCCAAATCCTGTTCCTACTCGGTTGTATGGCTTAATAAAACTCCATAAGGTTTCCCACTTGGCCTAGTTGTATCCTTTATTTCATCCCCTACTTACTATCTCGCTATAAATTCTTAAGACAGCTGGGCAAAGTCATATGCAAACTTCCAATCTAAGTTTTCCGTCAAAAATTTGATTGAGCTGTCCTCGAAAATAGTTAATGTTGTTCCTCCTCCGGACTCCCTTTTTGTGTCTTTCGATGTTGTTGGATTATTCTTCCTACAGTCGAGCGTATTCAAGAGATTTTGAGGAAGACTGAAGTCTCTGAGCCTCTCATATTCGATTTTCTGGCTCTACATGAAGCGTGCCTTTTCCCAAACTTCTGCGAATATGATAAGTTCTACATATTTCCTGACAACATAGGAATCCCAATTGCATCTTCCTTAGGATCGTTACTATCTGAGGCATTCATGGAATTGCTTCAAAAGGAAATATTCCCAAACACGACCTGCTTCGCCATATTGTATACTGGTTTAGATATTAGGACGCTATCTTAAGCCCTCGGACTGGTTCTCTCCAAATCTCACATCTTTCCGACAGTTACTTTTCTTAAATTTACTATGGAAATGGAGGGGGGGGGGGGGTGAAATCAACTTTTTTTGTCTTAACATTTCTACAGAAGGTGGCTCCCATAATTTCAAGATCTGTAGGAAACCTACCTGTACTGGATCTACGATCCATAATTTGTTGTGTTGCTCTCCCGTCCACGAATTCGCAGCATACGACAGTATGATTCACCGCCTTTTATCCATCCTCTCACCTTTGACGAGGAAGTGGATACTATCAACTCCATTGCTCAGCTTAATGGCGTGCAGATTGTTTTCAGCAGTTTAATTCGTAAGAAGCGAGTAAGTTTAGTTTAACACCACCACCTCTCTCACTCACTCTTCCTCCTCCACTTGTTAAGAAGCTTTCAGCTGGGGATGGTTATCTTATTTAAATAAAACATTTTCGACTTGAATCTCCCAATTCCTTAAACCTCGTTTCTGGCCTGCATTCTATTGAAGTTATCCACAAGAGAGTAAAAATGCAACCGGCAAAACACTGGAATTCGGGGAGGCGATGTTGGACTTGGACCATTCTTGCCGATTTGGACTTTTCGCAGGACACCACACGGCGCAGGCAAATTTTTCGAAAAACCTCTTTCCCACCATCGAATAGGTTTCCAAGCTAGGGATTGTTCTATGACGTCATCAGATTTTCACTTTCAGATCAAGTAAAATACGGTTAATAGGAAACCTGTTTTATCGAGTAGTTTTTTGGAAAAAATGTCCGCCGTCCGCCCGGCAACCTCAAGGTCGTTTATAGGTCAACCACCTATCAAATATGGCTCGGTGATTGGTGTATATAGTCTGAAATATAGCCCCTTCGAGTAACTAGATATGCAATGCTTTATATACCAATTGACCTACCCCTTCAATGAGCCAGATATGCAACGCTTTAAGCACCATAAGAATAGAAACATTCTTCTGATGTATTCCAAGTCCACCTCCTGGTGAGGCCAAAATATGTTACCAGTTGAATGGGAGTTTGCGATAAATTCCCTCTAATGCAAAAACACAAAATGTTAGACGTATACTTCAAATCTACAAAATTTGTATTTTAATTTTATCTTCAATTTGCACTCCTACCTAACTTTCTACGACTTTTCTGAGCAGAGTTATGGACCAAAATATGACAAAAAATGACCAATCCGCCAAAATTCTCAAAAATTGAAAATTGTTCTTACTTCTGTATTTTACTCGTTTTGAAAGTGAAATTTAACGCTGATTCTGAAAAAAAAAAAAAATACTTGAATAACCCTATGAAGCTTGAAAGTACGGGGATTTTTATTTTCTCAGTTCGGAAATCTTGGAAAATTGGTCCATGTTTGTCACATTTTGGTCCATAATTTAGCTCCGAAAAGTTGTAGAAAGTTGGGTAGGAGTGCAAATTGAAGATAAAATTGAGATACAAATTTTGTAGGTTATTTGAAGTATACGTCCAACATTTTGCGTTTTTGCACTAGAGGGAATTTATCGCAAACCCCCTTTCAACTGGTAACATCTTTTGGCCTCGCCCAATATAGCTTGGAGGAGGGAATTTTTCCAAATTCCCTCCTATTTTTATAGCTCCAAAGTCCGGGGCTATAAACAGGTTCCTTGCCACCTCACGTTTAACTCTGTTAGAGAACCCTTATCCCCCTAGAGGTCGAAATTCTCCTATTTTATATAGCGCCAAAGTTCGGGTTTGTTACATCACATCTTGATGATGTCATAGATCAGTCTTGTGACATCATGATCAGATGACGTCACGGATCCCCCATAAAACAGGTTCCCTGGGTTATATAGTCTCGTTTAATCGCCGCGGATCGTTGTACCAATCGCATGTTGTAGTGTTTTGATACTGCAATCGTTGATGCGTTCCGCTATGATCCCAACGAGTGAACGAGATCATTACCTACTAGAGATTGAGAAGACGGATCGAAAAATGGAAAACAGCGTCATTTTCAGCGTTCAAAATACTTCTAGAATAGTATAATTTTTTTGGGACGCCAGAGCATGACCTAAAAATTGTCACGCCGTGTAATGGTAAAAGAGAGACTTGGAAAATATTCGACTCTCGGTGGTATCTAATCCATCTACTCATGACCCACTAGGTGTTTTCCAGGGGACTGCGAAGCTTGAGGATTCTCCGCTATTTTATTGTTTTTGATGGCCGAAGACCTCGCTGGTTTCAGTCTTTGCAGATCTTTCTCAAGAATTCTTCATTGTCGCTAGCAGAATTTTCACAAGACTTCATCACTAGCTCTTAGCTCTCTAGCTCTGCTCAATCTGTCCATAGAGCATCTACTTGACGCACTCTTCACAGGCATTGACCTTATTTGTTAGGCGCGTTTCTTGCTAAATACATGTAATCTTACCACTTGACGCAGAGAAGATTTCGAAACTACCACCGCTGGAATTTTTTATGACTTGATATGCTTTATACAGTCCAGAACCCACTTTCATACTACAGGGTAACTTCATAGGTAGCCACCTATATACCACCACTGTGGTTCAATATATTGCGTTTTAATTTGGAAATGGCATTTCCACTTCATTATATCAAGAGACGAGGCTATCTGGTGAAAAACATATACCGTCAGTCCAGCACAAATTATGATGGCACTTTGATCTGTAGTTGAAAGACTCGGAAAAATGTTTGATTATCCTCGGGAGAGGGTACTGACCTACATTACCTTTCAAAGCTGATGAATGTATCTAAAGAGGAGCGCGCTCCGATCGAGAAGTTTCGAGAGAAAGCTATGAAATTTTTACTTTGGGATTTGACTTTGCTAACGGCCTAAACGAGTACAACAGATATCTCAAAGTTTTTCCGAGATCTTTTGGTCACGAGAAGTTCACTTTCAAGACATTAAATGGTCGGGCAGTTATAATATCCAACGGAGAGAAAAAATAACAAAGATGAAAGTTTTTCGAAGAACCTTGTCACAGAGATTGTGGTAATAATTGTCAAAAGATGACCGAGAAAGATTCATCAGCCTACCAGTCATTCAGCTCCAACGCAGCGGTTGTCCTCAAATCAGTCACAGAACACCTACTATGAAAGTAATGTTGTTCGTATCTTCTTCGCAAGATCGTACGATTCTATTCTCGTTTCTGCAATATCAAACGATCTCACTCTGTACCTACGTTTAAAAATTCCAATTTATCTCTCTCATTTTTACCGCTCATCCCAACAGCGGCTACTCAACTAAGGTGATCAACTTCCCAACAGTTGACCGAGTGGAATTTTTTTTTAGTCTTTTTCCTTGTTCTTTTCTTCCGCAATACGAGTAAAAACAGAGAGATGGACAAGCATTAATGACATTAAAAAAATACGAAAATCGTGAAAAAAATTATATAGGTATCGACACAGTCTTACGTGAAAAATATTTCGAATAAAAAATATTGGACGTTCATTTCTGTACCAATTCATCATCTACTAACTTGAGATTGTACTTATAGTTATCAGAACGATGAACCACATTTGTTTAAGCTACAAATATACTAGAAGACTGATGATATTTCACAAGTTCTTGATAAGTCGCATCTCTTAGTCGTAATCTGAAAAAATACGATAGCTTCGACACTCTCATTCAGATAGCCATCGTTGAACAATAGAATGATGATAAGTGACAACTTGGCGATTGGCTATAATCACAGAGTTTGTAAACGAAAAAATCATTATCAGTGCATCACAACATAAAACCGCATAAATTTCAAATGCGAAGATATAGGACGCTTTCGACAACTGAATTTACCGAAATCAGACAAGGTTTTTAAAGAAAAGAGATAATTTTTGAATTGTTAGTTTACATTTTTATGAATCATACGAACAACATGTACAACTTGAACGCAAATCATTACAAAGTGAGTGATTCAAAACGACAACTTAGGACAAAAATGAGGTAGTCCACGTCTAGAATAGACCAAAAATAGGATATAGACCAAGGTGATCACAGAGAACAACACTAAATGTGTCAAATTTCCTTCAACATGTGGCCTCTTCACCAACGTTCAATCCTCCAACCCCCACAGACCTCACAATCTACTAGAAAAAACGCTCAACTCCATAATTTCTTAGATTTTTCCAGAAAATCCTCAGATCTCATCTCCCAAAGGTTCTAGTTCAATTCGGCGTGATAATAATATGTATTTTTGCGTCAATGGGGGTAGTGACTGGATGTTGCCGCACTATATCATAAAAATAGGAATTAAAAGCCTATTCCATGGGTAAGAATTGAAAATAGCTTCAAATGTTTGTTCATGTCCAGTGGCTCCTCGTTTATACATAATATATTTAAAAAGGCATCGAGAAGAGATTTCTAACCGTCTTTGTGCAGGTGGTCAGTCGAGAATTTGCGAGAAGAGACGTTAGAAATGTCAACTTTTGCTACCTACAGATTTGCCTATAGTTAGCCTTATAAACTTCTTGATATGCAGTAAAATAGGCTAAAATTGGCTTTTCAACTCATTCTATGTGGCCCCCTGTCCAAAAAGGTTGAGCACCCCTGTTCTAGATAGAAGCAAACATCTAAATAACTTTTGATTGGAGTAATTTCAAAATAAGACGAGTGAAGTCGGCAAATACTCGTAAAAAATTGCAAGACGGAGATAGAAATGCCTAAAAGCTTATATAATTCGTCATTAGGCCTACCTAAATGTACAATTTTGAAATTATAAATTCGAACATCATAACTTTAAAGTAGTTTTTTTGTTGGCACCGACTTCTAGAAAAATTTTTCAGCCATCGCGTCGAATTGAACGAACCCCCTACTTCATCAAATTCAAATCAAGAAACCACACCCCTCTATAAAACCACAATAAAACTTTCAATCACGAAACTACTAGGATTACTCTTCAATCATAAACTTGACTGATCCATACACATCAAAATTCTATTCGAATCATACCTATCTCATTCTCTAAAGGATACTACAGAAAACTTTCTTCTAAATATCTACGAAAGCTTCAATTGAACTGATCCAAACCACGGCATCCCAGTTCACAATTTAGCTGCCCGATCAATTTTTCAAAGTCCTGGATCTCTTTTAAACTCGCTTCTTCAAACTAGCACTGAAGCTCTCCGTACAAGTCGTAAACTCGGTCTATGAGGAGAAGCCACCAAAACGCTTCTTCTCTATCGTAGACTCATCCTAACCTCCGATTTTTTGGCCTCAGTCCATCGCCGACCACCTCCCTGTTCCTGCTGACAAACAAATCCATTTCCGGTCGGAAAAATTCCTCGACAAACCCTTCTCAGTCAACTCCTTGCAATTTATATTCACACTTCAACCTCCTGGACTTGCAATGGACCTTCCTATCGACACAAAATTACACAAATCCACCTACATCCAACATCTCAGGCCTTCAATCCAAGAATATCCCGATCACATCACTTGCCTCTCGGACGGATCTGAGTAGCAATCTGCAAATAGAGCCGCCTACGCTTATTCCGGGCCTTCTAGTGGCCCATCGAGTTTGGAATAATAGCTCCTGTATTCACCCTGAACTCGTGGCCATCTTCACCTATCTATCTCATCTCACTCAATTTCCACCAAGTGATAATTTCCTACTTCTCACTTCACTCGCTATTAGACCCCTAATGCTCGAATCGCCTCATTCAAAGAATTCACCCTTTCCGATCTACACTCAACTCTATCAACAGCAACATAACACGTGTATGAATACCGGGACATATTGACCTACTGTACCAGAACATGAGTTCGTTGACAAAACGGCTAAGCAAGCCACCATTTTTAAAAAATTATTGGCCAATCAGCTTCTCACTATGAAAATTATTTCCGATCGCACATCATACAACAATGGCGTCGGACTCTTCCTTATCAAGAAGACTTCGGTTAACCAGTAATAAAAGTTCCAGACAAGAAGAAAATCCTTTCCAGACTAACCAAGTCACACAAGCATCATTCATTCTCACCTAACCAACCCTTACATACTATCTCCCATCTTGCTCACACCGCTGTGTAGGAAACGTCACAACTGACCACATTATCTCATGTCTTAACTTCATTCCCCCGTTGCTAGTTCCCTCCTCCATCATTTAAGCACTCAAAAATGTTCACAATACTGTCACATTTTCCCTAGAATATCTACGTCTCGCACAATTCTTTCCCCTCCTTTAACTACCCTGGTTCATCATAGCCTTAGTAGGAGTAGCTAACGACTCGTTGAATAAATGAACGATAATGATGCGAGATAACGAATTGAAGTCCCAAATAAAATCCTGAAGAGATTGCACGCAACTTCACAGAGGCTGTAGAGTGGCCTGTACTAGTCTAAAAAATATTCTTATGGAACTTCTCTTCTCAGCAAAGTAACGTCTGTCACAGTCGAGCACAGTTAATTAAGTCTCCTCTGAACAACTGATTTTCTTTTACAGGAAATTTGATGAACTTCAATTTCTCATTCTCAAGTTTCCATAAACCTAATAATTATTATCAAGTAATAGACTAAAACCACAGTTGAAAGCGAGGTCTACTTAAAATTAACGATAACTTCTAGAGAGTGTACGAAAATATGTAAAATTTTATCACATCTTACTACTAAAAACTAAAGCTGATACATATCAGCTGAATTCTTTTTTTTTTTTCTATTTCATTAGTTTATTATCTACACAGTATACAAAATGTGAAGTACCAGAGATAAATTCATTAAAAAAATTGAAATTCCCAAAATTCCTGAAAATCGAGAATTCCCGGCCAAAATGAACCGGGAACAAAAATCGAATTCCCGGGAACGGGAATTGGGAATTTCTAATGCCAACACTAATTATGGTGTTTTCTACCATAACACAATATACTGATAACGTAGTAATTTCACCGTTTCAAATTGTTTTTCATGAAAAATGCACGGAACAAAACTTGTTTCCCTTCCAATTTTCTTTCAAATGAATTAATTTTAGGTTTTTTGAATGATTTCTATTAGTTATCACTTTTTTGTAAGCTTTTTCAAATTGCCGCCATGGTAAATCTAGAGGGCGCCGCGTTCGCCTTTATTCATAAATACTTCCCAATAATACGTTATCTTATCACTGTACCTGTACAGAGAAAATCGTTTGTTAGAGAGAATGACCACGTCAAATTCAGTCTTTGAGATAAGTCTGATCATTCCTTTTGCCCTCTTCCACCTCCAAAGCTTTCAAACTTTCATAGAATTACTCTTGAGCCAATGGAATAATTTTTTCACGGCTAAATAAACCAGAGCATATCGTCTGGTACACTAACCGACGAACTTTCTTCCCTTAGACCGAAGAAGTGGCCTCAAATGATAGGGAGTACTGCTAATAATGTGTTGCATGTACCTGCTTTGAGAGTCACTATGAGACTGTCGTATCGGAAGTAGCGATAAGAAACCTCTCAAATGCGAAACAATCAAAGGTTTCGTTCCGGTATTTACCTAAAACTGAGCAAGATAGACCAGCTTTTGTTACGTGAGATGACTTTTTGCATACAACTAGAATCTCCTTCACGTTATGCAAGGGGCACACGGAAAGTAAAACACGCCTCGCGTCGTTTCCACACATTCATGTAATCGTGTATTTTTTTATTCCGTTTGTCGTATATGAGTAAATGCAAGCCACTGCAAAAAGTAGTTTACCGGTAACAAAACACTAATTACTCGCAGTGTGCTATTAAATGCCCATTCACAATACCGGTATCTAATTGACGAGTTCACCAAACAGCAAGACAATCAGATCTCTCGTAACAGGCATTGAAAGCTCCTTATTGTGACGATGAATCCAGTGAGAAAGTTTGATTTCCCCGTATATTGCTTGATATCAAGCGTCTTCACCATGTGTGGTTTCTCTTTCGTTTGAATTATAAATCTGTAACGAATTAATTTGCTTTCGAAAAATCAGCGATGCCCAACTTGCAACAAACAATTTCCAAAATTTCTCAAGTAACGCGGCGCATTTGCTAACATGGCACGTGTAACCTTTTTCCATAGAGAGTACACAAAATATTACGTTTTGTTCATTTCTAATGATCAAGAAAAGAATTGTGAATTGGCACATGTACTAAGAAACGTTGCGCATTCATTCGTATCACGCCCACGAGCAATAGTTTTCACACTTATGTAAAATACAAATTTCGAAGCCGACATCGCAAATAAGTAACCGGAGTCTTCCACACAGTATCAGTATGGCTTCACACAGATGATCAAAACAAGACTAATGTTCATAAAGCTTCTGCAGAAGTAGTGTTAAAATCCTTTCCAGGTCGTTCAACCTCACCACATACCCGCGAAACTGTACGTGAATAAATGTAGGGTGTTTAATCGCATTTCGCGCGACACTCTTTGGAATCAATAAGAATGCAAAAGATATCAAATTTGAGACAATAGCAGAGTATAACAAAAATTTTTAAGAGGAAAATACGATATTTTTATGAAAGTGAAAATGTTGGAAAGAAGAAATATTTTATACAATAGGTATGGAGAAGAAATCAAGAGATTAGCGATATCCGAACAAATTACGAGCTTGAATGCGGGTTCCGGAAAAGTCTTAATGGACTTGAAGGGAGGCTGCGAAGAACTCAGATAAACGGGGCTATGATACTGGAGGTAAAGTTTTTCGCTATATATTATTTTTACAATCCTAACACGCGGAAAAATTCACTTATGTGTGAAATCTGAGACCAAATCGGACTAGTATATCGGAAATCCAAGTAATTCTACAAATGCAAAATTTGCAATGACATCTAAATTTTTTTTCGTCTGAATACGGCCGGATTCTTTAAGTTGAAATTCCTTCAAGTTCTATTGCTCATATATTCTTCAGATCAAAAATCTAAACTTGGCCTTATGATCAAAAATATCAGTCACTTAACAAATTTTTCCAAATCGGTTCACGAGTTCATAACTTCCTTTTGTTTGAATTTCTATCAATCAGAGGAAGGAGAGGGAGGGGTGTCTGAAACAACAAAAAACATATGGGTTTTTTTCTATTTCCCTGAGCTACTGATTCGTAGTAGATCATCGAGCATTTGGAGAGGTGAAATGGACGACATATTGACGTGACTTATCAGTCAAAATCGGATGAATAAAAATCTTTTGTCGACTCTGAATCGACGGTTTCGAGTGAGAATTAAGGATTTCGATACCATAATTTTATGTCAATTCAAATTCGATCTGCTTACATTCCCAGAGCACTGTAAATCGATACAATAAAGTCGTTGATTTCAATTCGATCAACGATCATTGACAAAATGATTTAGAACCAATTTTAAGAGAGGTTATTTCGTGAAAAACGTCTGATATCTGCCATCTGGCAACCTCACTTGGGTCGACTTTAAGAAGTTCATTTCAGGTCAATCAACAATCTTGACAAAACGACTTGGAACCAGATTTAAGAGAGATTATTTTGCGAAAAATTTCTGATGTCTGCCATCTAGCAACCTCACTTGGTTCGACTTTAGGAAGGACAGGAGGACTAACCTCACCTAGCTCGACTCCAAGAAGGGCCGAAGGACTTGGAAAAAGTCTGACTTTCAAGGCACACTTAGATAAGAAAAGGAAAACGTTTTCTGAGCTGCAGGGATCAGGAGAGGGCCTCACACAAATTTCGACGTTCGAACTATATAGAGTGCACGGCCAAATTATGATACCACTTTTCCATAAGAGCTAGCGGAAAAGTGGTAACATCATTTGGACTTGCACAAATGTTGACTTCCGAAATATAAAGATCAAAGACAAGAATCCCATGAACAGGTTCCCTGTATTCCTTATTTAACATCATTATAAGACTCGAACACCTTTCATGCCACGATCATCCGTGAAGTTCAGTTCGACTATCCTCATGGTTAACCTCCACTGAGAAACGTCTACTTTTTTTCCAGTAGCTTCATTATTTCATGCCATATCGACCAGCACGATTTTGTCTAATCAACACAATTCATCCAGATAATATACCGTGAATACGAAGTGTCGTCAAACTCATCTAATCACTATAGGATTTCCCAGAATGTAGCAAATTTTGCACAAATCATCTTCGTATGCAATAAGTCTTCTTATTTTTCAGTAAATGTTTTAATTGATTCTGAACTCACGAATGAAGCAAGTGAAATAAACGTTTCTCCTTTTCATTTTGTCGCATATCATCAAGTGGATAGATACTAATAATGATCGCGATGCGATGTTTGGACCTGCGCTACATGGGTACAAACATAATAAAGTTATCTAGTGTATTGTGTCGCAGATTCATCATCAACCTCAAATTCAATGAAACCTCGATAATTATCTAGCTAATATACGACGTAATAAACCCATCGTTGAATATAATAAAACTGAGTTAAACGGGCACGATATTATCTGAGGAAAGTGACATATGTGTACAAATACTATATTACCATACTCGTGTCGTAGCTTCGGAGTTCGTAAAAATACGTATTGTTATTCGTTGTTACTTGTACATCTTATCAACGTCAACTCGTTCAATATTATGATCTACAATACTCGTACTTTTCATCGAAAACGTCTTTCGTATGGAATGCAATATCGAATGAAGAAAAAAATGTGGTACCATCAACGATACCAAAATAATAATTGCGTTTCGTTGGAATCGATCCAACGGAGTGGTCGATTAATAGTCGATAAAAAAATATGGAGAAATCGACTTTACATCGACGTCAACTAACGTAAATCACCAGAGAACTACAAATTGACTTACAATCGATCCAACAAAGCTGTCGACTTAAGCTTGATGAAAAATTTTGAGCATTTCACTCGAAACCGAACTGAAATAGACGTCGCAAATAATTCAAAATGGGGTCGACATTTTTGTCGGTCACATATTAACGTCGATCCAAGCAATATTTCGACCAAGATTTATTTGTGGTCAACACTAAAAGTCAACCAACATCGACGCGGTTGACGTGGTTTTTAATAAGAACAATTGATGGGCTTCAGAGCAAACCCAGGTGATGATCAGATGGGAGAACACGGGAGTTGATCTTAACTCTTCCACTGTCATTAGAAAGAGCGCAGTTTCTATTCCGGCTTTAATTTTGCATTACGATCAAGAAGACTTGGAAGGCCGAAGCCATAGATCAGATTCGGAAAGATTTAAATGTTTTAGGTAAGCGGGGAGTCGATTGTGTCCGAAACGAAGACGGCTGAGTTCAACTATAAGGGAACGGGGAATGTCGTTAAAAAGTTTAAACCGAAGGAATGCCGGAAGTAGAGGTTGAACAAGGAAATAATTAGATTTCTGATTATTGGTGGATTTGGAGTAGGATATTGCCCAGTCATCTCGTGTGGAGCACCAAATGAGAGAAAATAGTTCTGACATAGGGAGTAGATTTGATGAGACTGGTGATGAGCGGGCTGATTTAGCTAAAACATCTGCAATTTCGTTGTCGAATGTTCCTGCATGACTGGGGATTCAGAGAAAATTAATTTTTATGGGGGTGAGAGAATTGATCAAATAGATGTTTGATAGAGCTGAGGATGAATTAACCCGCGAAGGGATGGAAGAATGGATTGGAGAGTGGAGAGAGAATCAGATATTATGAGAAAATGTCCTGTTTGGGAGTTTTGCTTTATGTAGGAAGGTGCTTGGAATATCGCCATCTGTTCCGCATGAAAAATAGATGTGAAGATGAAGCTTAGTTGAGGGAATCCAAAAGGCCATACCCACTTCCTGATGATCTTTGGAACCGTCAGTAAAAATATGTGTATGATGAGGAAAATGTTTTTGCGTGTATAGCTGAAAGAGTTATTGAAAATCTGAACCAGAAGTTTTGGGAAGTTGATGAATTTCAATACGTTCAAAGAGTTGTTGAAAGGAAAAGGCAGATAGATGATAAGACGGAATTGAAACGATGAGGTTTTGAAAGCGAAAAATGAGGGCAGTTCTTCTACACATTAGCGGTAATCGCCAGGGTACAAATCTCCAACAGTTAAGGAGATATGATATATTGTTTGTGAGGTTTGAGTCTTAGTAGATAATACTTTGAATTAAGAACCTATCTGTGAGATAGTTTCGACGAAATTGAAGGGAAATAATGCTAGTTTCAGCACAAAGGGCTGGAATAGGGGTAGAATTTAGAGCTCTTATTTTGGAGGGTTTCTAATTTATTCAAACGAATTTTACTCGCGGAACCGTAAAGAGAAGAGCCATTGTCTAGTGTAGAGCGGATTATTGCGTTATAAAGGAGTGCTAGGGTGCTTGGATCTCCATCCCATCGGGTGGAGGCTAGTATCTTTAGGACACTGATACAAGGACCGATTTTTGAAATGAGTTTGGGAATATGTTGATTCCATAATAATTTGGGATCAAGAGTAATGCCTAGATATTCTATTTTAGAAACTAATGGGAGTGGAGTATTGTAGATAGTAAGAAGAGCATTTGATAAGTTACTGGGCTTAAGAGAAAATACCATTGTTGCTTACTTGGATGTAGAGAAGGGCAGATTCAGTCCTTGTGCCTTATATGAAATTTGATTAATACGTTTGATTGGATGCGACCGAGAGATTTTTGTGAGCGGAGAAAAGTATAATGTCATCAGCGAAGAAGATGGATTTAACATCGATAACATTCGGTATGAGAAACAGAGCGTAGACTTTAAAAAGTGTTAGGGTTAAGGGGAATCCTTGCGGAAGGCCTAGGTATGAATTTTGAATCGAAACTCCAGCTTGTTCAGAAGCTGTGTCACTTATCTGTACTTTTCTCGACAGACTTTGTACGCATCAATTTGTCATAGTTGTGCACTAATTATCGGTGAAATACAAAATCACTCAGAGGCAAGTTCGTATTCGTATATTGGTTTGGATCGACTGGAATTTTGGGAAGAAAAATGTCTCAACTTTCTGATGAATTTGTTGAGCCTCTCTTACACGATTAAAGCGCACTCACTTCCTGCCAGAAGTGTATGTATACTACTCAGGAAAACAGAAGTTGAGCGTATGAAAATTATTTAATGACCAGTTAAAGGATTATCAAATTATTTCCTTAACACAATAATCCTTAATTTTTTATACTCATTAATTTTGTTTTCATTCTCTACACTCGCGATATTTTAGGCTGTCAAACGGCTGTTGATTATCGCATATTTATTCAGTCCACCTTGTACGAAGGAAAAATATGTGCAAATAATACACATGTCATTTCATCTCTTCGACGTTTTAATTTTCCATCCGAACGCATCCTCGTCAATGTAATGAGAAGATATTGGATGCAAATTAGACGTCTATAACAATTGCGATCTACTTGATTTTGACCGATGAAATATTTATGATATTTTCGTATTATTAATATTTTTCTTGTCATTAACGTTACTCGACGCGACGTTGTGAGATATTATTTTGCTCAGAAGCACGACGTACGATTTTTTTTATACATACTCGTAATAGGTAGCGTTTTCGTGAGAAAGTATAGTAACACTGTGTCGCAAATTACTGTTCCTCGTGTACAAGACTGTTTTATATGTGACGGTGTATTTTGAGTGCTGGTCATTCCGCAATCTGTATCTCACTCGCTCTATTTGGTTCTGTGAAAGAAAATGTATTGTCATATTGTGTATAAGCTCTATGACGTACATTCTGGCTTCGCAATACGAAGTTTTCCAATTATGAAAATGTTTCTAGTTTTTATGGGAAAACTTGATCCCATTGTGTCCAAGTCATGTGGACTGCACATCCTTTTCTCAAAATGTTCGTTCTACTTTTTCAAGCCTCGAGTGCTTCACCAAAATTGTGCGCTCTAATGTTTGGTTGAACGACAGGACAAAGGTACTCTTCTTTCTCTTATTGAGACAGAGCGCTGAGTAAGATCTCTTATCCATTCCAACGAGTGGCCAGCGCAGCATACAGAAGCTTGACTGTAGAGTACGGACGCGAGACAATAAGCCATCAACAAAACTACGTTCACCCGGTCACTGGCGCTCATTACAAAGTTTCCATTTTGAAAGAGAAGAAAGACATTACACTGCACTGTACACCTACCAAAGCTATCTCGATCACTTTTATTGGCAGTTGAAAAGGTAGACAAATAAACTTACGAGTAGTTGGGCCACACTTAAATTTGTGGTAGAGCACAAAACTTTTATAGAACGCGAAGGCTACTGGCTTGGCACCTCAAGTTTTATCCTCTTGTCAATGGAGTTTAAACCTGGTTCTGCCTCGCACAAAGTGGTCACAAACGCATGACGATGTTCTTCGTCGTTTTCCGGTGGCAATGTTTTCTCTCGACTAACCTGTGGACTTAGGGACAGTTGTACAATCGACGTTCAACCTCGATGAACCGAGTTCAAACGCATTTCGGCCAGTTAGATTTCTTGATCCGTAACTCAACAATCTCGATTGTACAACTGACCCTCATTGAACCCGTTTAACACACTTGGAACATGACTTTATGGTCGAGAGTATTACTGTCAAGCTCTGTTAATCCATTGAACTCAGTTTCCAAAAGCGTGTATCTGAAGATTGGGATTAGTATCAATATTGTGTACCTTAGAGTCTCAAACTTCGCACTCGCAACCTTCATCTTCTACAAATAGGAATAAATACTAAGCAGTACTATAAAAATCTTGCTCCCGAGGTGTATTTAAAGATTTTATCTGGTATCAAAATTGTGTATTATGCGCTTCAAAAACCCAGAATTTCCTTTTTTGCTCACAAAGTTTGTTGTATTGCTATAGATAAGTAAGTACCTTCAATGAGAGAGACAGTCCAAAGCTGTCCACGCACATAATGATCTCCGAAAAGACCCAACTTTCCAGGGAAATTTTATCATTGCATTAAAATCCAAAATTACGCGAAGTCATTTGAATAGACGTATTCGAGTGGACGGAGGAAGCCGACTAATTTTCGGGAAAGCGAAATTCAACATGAAGATAAATTACCTACTAGATTTGTTTGCGGTCATCGGCAACTTGCCAAACAAAATGTTCAGTTGTTCACGGCTACGAAGAAGAATGTGTTTCTCGTGACTCGTGATGGAATGCGAAACGGGGATTTCGAAGAATAGATTTATTCATACTTACTAATTCGGACTCTATCGATAAATTCTTCAGTTGCAATACTTGAAGAATTTTTTTTTGCATATTGTTTCTTGTTTCTAACGTTATCGTTCGGGTCATTTTCTACCAGTAAAAAAGCACGGTATTTTGGGGGCAGCTTTACCGGGATGAACGACTTCTGGATCTCCCTCCTCCTCCCCACCCGAGGGAGAAAAGAATGAACAAATAAGAATACGAAAACCATCTTCCAAGTCTGTCCTCGGTACTCTAAAAACGGAACTTCGACCTTTAAGCTACATATGATAGGAGGGAGACTTGAAAAATTTCCACTCTCGAACTGTATATGATGGTTCTTAAGCAAAAACTAGGCTAACTTCACCCTTTATTTTCAAAAAACATGATAGGAGGGGGACCGAGGACTTGAGATTCATATAGATGGGTTATGTATGGGTGTGTGTATGTATGTGTGATATTTTCTTTTTTCCCTATTAATTAGAATTATTGTTATCATTAGTATTTAAGTGTATAAAGTACGTAAAGGTGGTGTCGCGTCGGCGGTAATTGGTCCATGGACTGTTGTCAACCTTAATAAAAAATAAAATAAAATGCGAGCGCGAGCGCGCGCTGCCCGAGGTTAATGACGTCACGGAGGGGGGGGGGACTTGAAATAATTTCGACCCTGCAGCTATATATGGTAGGAGGGGAACTTGGAAAAATTTCGACTCTCGAGCTATATATATGATATGAGGGGTACTTAGAAAAGCGCGAGAGAGGTTGATCACGTCACGGAGAAGGGAGGGGGACTTCCAAAATTTTGAGCCACAAGCTATACATTATAGGAGGGGGACTTGGAAAAATTTCGACCCTCGAGCTATGTATGATAGGAATGGGACTTAGAAAAATTTTGTCCTCCGAGCAATATGATAGAAAAGGGACTTGGAAAAACGATGGCTTCCTTGAAATTGCAGCGCGTTCAAGTTGTTACGTCATCATTTTCGAGACTTAGAAAATATTCAGGCTCTAAGATTCATATGATAGGAGGGGGACTCGGGACAGCGGGTCCCCCGCTGCAATTGCAATGGCATCTAACTTTTGATTTTTCTGGGAATGTTTCACCTCACCGAGGACTGTGGTACTGAAATATGTTGTACTTGAAGGCATAGCGTATCAAATAAATAAACATCCCCAGGTGCCACTCCCTGACTTCTTTGTTAAATGAGTTTGAAGCATGGTTATTGCTAGAAACTAGGATAAATATGCATAATTTTTTTTTGAAAAAAAAAAAACTATGGATGTACATCCAAATTTCTAAAATATCTTCAAGTTTCATCGCTTTGGAATCATTATTGCCTGAAACACAGCCATTTGACTTTGAGCCTAATCATGGCTCCGGACCTTTTTTTAAGAGAGCGGATCGGCCCAATGTTTTGGATTTCTATTTTTCTTATGAGAGAGAGCATTTCTACGCACATTCGAAACATTGTGCGACCAAAGACGTTTTCCCGTCTTGCCCGGCTAGAGCCAATGAGATTGTCCTCAGAATCCCCCCCCAAAGGAATGTACAGAGAGGAAATCGCGATTTGAGATTTCTCAGAGGCTATTAAAGTTGGAGACTTGATTTTCATCCCGGGAATTAGATGAACACCTTCATTTGGAGCAATAATCTTTGCCGCCCCTAAGTTTCAAAATCTCAAAAATAACCCTGATATGTTCCGAAAAAAATAACATTCGCGCTATGATATTTGATTACGACGCCGACGATACCTCTACAATCACGAAGAAAGAATATTTTTGCACGGCTTGAAGTTATATTCTTCGCCTCTGGTAGAAATAATTCCATCCATCATCCATCCATACACATAACGAATGAAGAATCGAGCATGCGAGCGGTACATTTTCATTACACAATATTTATTGAAAGCCGATCGACAATACCGTAAAAAATTATCGCAATTTCCACCAAGAGTAAACGCACAGAGGAGGAGAAGAGAATGGAATTTGATTGCTACAGCATTCGACCACATGAGTATACGTTAAAATCAAGGTCTGGAGCCATTAAACCTCCGTTCTACCAGCACGAACAATATAAAATAAAATACTTCTGGTTATATTGATTCAAACTTTTCCTCTGAAATACGAGAAATTTTTAGCATTGTGCAATGATACGAGCAAATAAAAATGAAAATGTAATGACACTTTCGTCGGCAAATGTTCTTCACCAATACGTCGACAACACCATACGTAAATTGTACAATATGATTTCCGTATGCGAGCAAACTTAAACTAAGAGAAGAAGAACAACAACAACATTCATTGTTCATTCGAACATGAGGCAACTTTGCAACATTTCTACAGTTAAACCCATTAACACCGTAACTTTTGTTGACTCCAATTGTAATAGACCCCAATTGATTTCTACAATTTCGATACGAAAGGCTGAACAATACAATTTGATTGAAATACATTATTTTGTATTTACTAATCACGCGTAAGTCGAACTCGAACCAATAATGTCAGTGATACAGTCATACGTTTGTAAACGATGAGAGAGGAATTAAGATCTAAAAGTTATACAAAGACCTTGAAAAGCTGTGCTCTCCTAATATGATTGAATCAATAAATGGAAAAAATTAAACGATCACTACTAACTAGAAAAACAGGACTTCGTACACGTTACGAATAATTTAATAATATTAATTTTTTTTTGGCAAGAGAACACGCAAAATTACGTAAAACGAACCACGTAGGAACTAATTGATAAAATACAATTATTAATTTCTATCACTTACAGTTTACGAGAGATCCGTCGTTTAAATTTCTGTTATCAAACGTAACGGTAAAACCATAGCGAAACTTAGCACCAAATGAAGGCCACCAAAATTGAACACTTTCGCGAACAAGAAGCCTCGAAATTATTTATTCTAAATCGAATGTAGGTAATTGGCGCAGACATCGGATAAAAAAAAATTTCGATAAAAAACTTGAATCGTGAAATGGCATCGGTACCAACGGGTACATACGGTGGACCACATACGCCGCGGGAAATTTATTAAGGTCTCGAGGATGCAAATTTATAATATACGAGAAGAATGAGCCGAATTTTACAATCCTTTATTGTTTCACGCTACGTCACCGGCAAAGAACGTAAGATAGGAAGAAGAAAATCGTATACACGTCAACAAAACGACCTTCTGACCACTTCCACTTTCCTTTCTCATCCTGCGTGTTGTAGATATTCATTTCCTGGACAGCATTTTTCACACGGCCATTCCCATCAACGTCCACACAAGTATTCAAAACGACAACGAAATAATCGAGAGTACATCAGCGCACCATTTAAAGCACATAATGAACTTTTGAAATAATTTGTAGGTAGGCACGTGAACAATGAACAAAAATTCGAATACCGTACCGTTAAACTGTGTAACTCGATCGTATGGATCGGAAAAAAAAGAGTCACATTTAGCAATTTGCAGACGAATTATACGCCAGTATGTATTCGTATTCCGGTAATTACTGGGAGTTACTCGCGAA
This sequence comes from Aspidiotus rigidus, assembly GCA_035079385.1. Classification (NCBI taxonomy): domain Eukaryota; kingdom Metazoa; phylum Arthropoda; class Insecta; order Hemiptera; family Diaspididae; genus Aspidiotus; species Aspidiotus rigidus. The sequence continues at coordinate 5,887,084 of JAVHKY010000030.1, forward strand.
CGATCGCGTACATATCGCGTTATGGATCAAAATTACCGGTTCTTTGTGAACCGGGAGCACCACTTCTACGTACGTACTATATAATATCGTAGCCTATCCATTCGATCTAGCAAATCTTACCAGAAATACAATTTTCACTACTGAGCCTTAACTAGTCTCGGAGGAATGGGGCCACTGGGTTAACATGGAAACTTTAGGAAGATAATTCATTCACGAGAGAGTATGGTCATCATTATCATTAGTAAAATTGGTTCCTGTTATTTAATTTAGGTTTTTTACAGGGTGAAGCGAAAGAAACACGGTACGATCATAAACAGGAAAATATAATTTCGAGTAATTAGATCTTGAATTATTGTTAGAAGACGCTACTGTAAAAACATCAAAGGTCAATAACATCTTTTTTAAAATTTCATTCATGAAATCGTCTATTAATTTGGAAACTTGATAAAAATTCGCTTTATTAACTCGGGAAATTGCTTGAAAAAGGATTTTTAACAGGGAACCTGTTCTATGAGCGGTTTTTCAAAAAATACGCACCATTCGCCATGTGATATCCGGCAAAAACTGACGTACCCTCATAAAGAATTTGGACTTGGAAAAATGTCGACTCTCAGGCCATAATACATTATAGGATGAGGACTTGGAAAAATGTTGAATTTCAAGCTACAATATGGGTACTTGAATAAATTTCAACTTTCGAGCCATGATACGGAAAGGACTTTAAAAAATTTTGGCTTTCGAGCCATAGTATATGATTGGAGCAGAACTTGGAAGAATTCCGACTCTCGTCCCATAATATATGATAGGAAAGGGACTCAGAAACAAGCATTGCACGAAGTACAGACGGTAGTATTGAGGGAAAATTGTTGAAACTTCATCCCGACGGGGACATGGAGGGGTATAAAAGATAAGAAGATAAGACGAGTCGTAACGTTTCTACGTTTACTTCGAACAGACACGTTGGTGCATATTTTAAAATCTCTTCGTTTTAACTTTTTATCTGTCGCTTCTAATTTGTTGTATCCGATCGTTTAATTAAAAGGCTGTGAATTATTTGTTTTTTTCGACTTTTCTGGTGAACGTTAATTTTTTCCTTCTTCAACAAAAATTGAAAAATATTTCTTTAAATACTAAGATGATCTTCTGGAAGGTCATTTGTCGGTTCTCTCAACGTCTGACGATACCTTGACAGTGGTACAGCATAGTAAAAATGTTCTGGCTGAGCCAAATAAATAAAGATCATGTTTCATGTCTTTCTCTTTCTCAATATACAGCAAGTATTTTGCTTTTGAGTGTCATTGTGGCCGTGTAAATGGAATACACAGAATGAATACTGATACGCTTAATAATCTGCATCATATGTACTATATCTCAGTACAGGGTAGTTGCACTTATGAGTCCAGTTTAGAATGTTTAAAGCTGATAGCTTATAGGGGAAATGGTCTCTAGTAAAGTCTAACTTAGTATATTTCAAGATAATAGCTTTAGGGTAGCTCCCTCGCTCTGGTCGTTCGCCTCCCTCCTTGGTCTAGTATAAGTCCAGTTTAGAATATTTCAAGCTAATAGCCTTTTGGGGGCGAAGTCTAGTATAACAGAAACTGACTAGCTCTTTTTATACAGTATACTAGTGTATGCTTGGAGCTAAATTGATACTGCACTCTTAGTATGAAGCTAGTATATAAACTGGCCAGTGTGAACTCGCGAGATGAACTCGCAGATGGGGGGGGGGGGCATTCGCAAAATTTCGAATTAGGGGTCAGAGCAGGGTAAAGACATGAAATATGTCAAAAAATTTCAACTCTCAAGTCATGACGTAAGACTCTTCGAGATTTCAATTTAAATTCTCAATACCAAAAGCAATTCCACCGATAGAACAGGTTTCCTACGTTTCTCGTCTAACTTCGTGAAGAAAGCCGTGTTTTTCGATTCCAATGATCGATTAATAGCGATTATTTGATCAGAGCTTCTCTTGATTCCCTTCCTTTTATTTATAGCTCAAAAGTCAAGTCCCTCTCCTGGCGTATGAAACTCACTGGTCGGAATTCCTCCAACCCCGCCCCCCGAAGGTAAAAACTTTCGCAAGTCCCTAATGTAATTCAGAGCCAGTGCTCTATCCTCTCTTACCCTTCATGTATAGCCCGATGATTGGAATGTTTTTGAGTCTCTCCTCTCTCCCTCCCTTGTGTATAGCTCAAAAGTCGAAACTTTTGACATGTTTCATTTCTTTTCTGACATTTCCTAAATCCTAACCCCTAATTCCAAAATTTGCGACTCACACCACCCCCGTGAGTTGACCCCCCCCCCTCCTCACTCGTGAAGAAACCTTAAACATGATTCTAAAAAACTGCGAGTTCCACGAGTCCTGAATCCTAGCCCATAATGCCAAAATTTACGAGTTCACATCACCCCCGCGAGTTGCCCCCTCTCCAAGTAGTCCAGTATACTGTATCCCTTCCCTTTCTTCATAATAAACTATGACGTCATCAGCTAGTAAAGTCATCAGCCGTGATCCCGAGGCGCCCCTCCAATTATGACGTCATCAACCGAGACCCCGAGCCTGATTTGGAAACTTGCGAGTTCATACTACTCTCACGAGTTGCTTCCCACTACAGCCTCGAATCCTGACCCTCAATTTCAAAATTTGCAATTTCACACAACCCACACTCCTCAATAGTCTTGTATACTGTATCCCTTATCTCCGAGTCCTTCCTCTCCCTCTCACTCGCATACTTCGAAATTCAAGTAACTAAAGTAGTTCGTGAACACAATTAACCCCTCCTGTCCTTCAACGATTACGACTTCTCCGAGTCTCTCCTCCATTGGTATAGCTCGAAAGTCAAAAGCGGCAACTTCTTTAACAAAGTTGAACGAGGAAGGGAAGCTGTTCTATGAGTCAAATTTGGTTTGGTATTGAGAATTCAAAGAAGCCTAGACCTAGTGTAAAGCTAGTATAAACGAAGCCTAGACTTAGTATAAGCCTAGTATAAAATTAGTATACTGCATGGAGCGGAAGAAGAGGGGTGGGAACGCTTGATGACGTCATCAGTGACCTGAAAATCTTTTTGAATTGACCCAATGGCGTCACGATCTGATAACGTCATAGATCAGTTTTCGTCGGACAACGTACAGTAAATTTTTCAAAAAACTTCACATAGGGTAGGTTTCCTGTTGAAATTTAAGTACTTGAAATCACCCCTCCCCACCCTTCACATGTATAGTTTAACGATCGGACTCCTTCAAGTCTCTCCTCCATGTATGTTTACTCATAAGAGCTCGAAGGTCGAAATTTTTACAAGTCCCTGAAGTAAGTCAGGGCCTCCGTCACAATTTTCCGAAACAGTTTTCCTATGTAGCCGTCCATTTTCGAGTATTAACAAAGTAAGATAGACGGAGTGATCGAGAGAAGAAGCGAATCGGTACTAAAATTTATAGTTGAAGTAGTTGTAAGCTAAGAAGTGACATTCATTACAAAAATTTAGCTCTATTAAAATATACAAAAATGCTTCTTCCTGGAACCCCATCATTCGTTGTGTTACAATTTAACAGTTAAAACGAAGTACAGCTAATAAAATTTATTTACGCCGTTGTTCTACTCAAGTCTTACTAACGTATCACGCCAAAGACATAATACTAATAAAAAAATCGAAAGAAAAAACATATTACGAGTCAGATACCAATTTTGAGGATTTTCACTGATACCATCATACTTCAAAACGAAGAGGAGAAAATTAGAGGCTTTACAATCATATGAAGATACAAAGGAGGGCGCGAATAAAAAAGAAAAATTAAACAAATAAGAAACGAGCGGGCTAAAACAATATCCAAAATTTAGAACAGTCCAAATCAACTAAGAAATTCTGACTTCAGATAAGAAAAAACTAACAGTGAATAACTGCGAAAAAGAATCTTCATAGTATCCTATATTATCCTATATTATAAAGTACATCTGCAAAACTTTCGTCGAAGGTACCTCCTCCCCTAATGTATCGATTTCGTTGAAATTTCGTATATAACATTGTATAATCTCCGAAGTCAACCTTTTTTAAAAAAATTTAGAAAATCATCGTTGGGAAAGTTGTAATAAAGCTTTAAAATTAGGCGTATATTGGTTGCTATCTCATCCCTATTCCTGTACATATGTTTAATTGGTGTAAATCAAAGTTTTCTACTTTTACTAAATAGACGAAATTGCTTGGAAATACGGATTGAATGTTGATCGACGGCCACGTATAATTTTCAGCGGTTTACCGTGTGGAAACAAAATCTAAAGAATAAGCCGCGAATATAATTATGTAGGCTCACTTCCTACCGAACCGATTTCTTCCAAACTTGGCAGAGACATTTGCGTAGGTGTCGAAATCGTTATAGGGGGGTTAAAAAATAGTAATCTCCTCTTCTAAAAGTTTTAATAAAGCTTCATAGTTAAACGTATATTGGCCACGGCTTTCCTATGTATATTTTTGAGGATACGATAATAAATTTCCGTTTTATCGTGTTTATGGACTAATTATGTATCGATTATTGACAAGCGACCGAATATATGTCAAAGAATCTATATTATCACGACTTTCGTAAGCGCGATATTATAAAGGGGAAGAGTCGGAATTCGGGCTTGAATAGGCTATAGCTTCCTACCAAACCGATTTCTTCTAAACTTGACAGAGATAGTTTGGGTTTCAAGATCGTTATAGGGAGGTTCAAAAATGAAAATCGTGGAAGAATTAGGTCCATGACTCACGAAATGCCATGCAAAAGTATCACAACTTTCGTATGGCTTGATCGCTTCTATCTATATTAGAAAGGAGAAGAGCTGTTTTTTTGTATGAATAGGGAGCGTTTGTATGGAACCAATTTTATTGAGATTTTGGATGTTGTTTCCTATTAATGCAGAATTGTTGACAGGGGTGTTAAAAATAAGAAAATCCCTCTTTCAAAGCCTTGGCTTGGGATGAAAGTCAAAAGCAGGAGGAAGACATGGAGAGACAGAGTGAGAGAGGCAGATATTTTCAAGAGCGGGACACAAGAAGAAGCAACGAACTATATTATCATATTAGAAGATAGTATAGTCCACAGGAACGTAAAACTGTGGACTATACTATCTTCTAATCATTATGGATCGTACCCATGAGGATACCGTAAAACTATATTATCGTATTGTCCGTGTTGGCAAGAGGCCTCAGACCATACAGAAGATAGACTGAGCATAGTGATAAGAATCGTATAAGGATCTCGGGACCCTCAGAAGGTAATGCGGTGTGTTGCGACGAACGGTGACGCTCCCCACATCAACCCGCTACACCCGCACGTCTACCCGAGATCCTTATTATTTTCTTATCATATCTTTCGACTAACGCGTTGTACAGGCTTATATGGCCGATGCTCAGCAAGAGGCTAGGAGGAGAGAATAGATCTAAAAAAAGATAGGAATGGGTGGGACGTGTGTGACCAATTCTGAGGCGGGAGAGAATGATTTCTCTATGGTGGTTACTTCAATTGGAAGAAGTCCAGGGGACTGCTTTGCTTTCGATTGCTCTATAAAAGTTTGTTTGAATGCTGATTTTTCCAAAATTCATGCCAGGAGTCAAGTATCAGGAATTGGTCATAGTTTCTGAGGTCAGAAGCAAGGGTAAGTACAGGGTCAGAAATTTTGTGGATTACAAGGGAATCTTCGGCGGCAAAGACAATTGTATCATGTTCCGGGAAGTTCGTGACCCGGAATCAACAGGAAGGAGACAGATGTAGAAGTGGATGATAGTAATTGCAGGAGTAAATGAATGCATTGATTTGGGGAATTAATTGAATGAGAGTCGTGTACAGCCAGGAGAGATGAAAGTGAGTCAGTTAACAGTACAAATTTGAGCTGGGAGCGAGGAGATGGAGATGACAGAGACTGGAGTATATGACGTTTTGTTTAGCAAAGAAAATGGAGACAGAATTTTTCAATCAACGACTGATTGTGACTCCTTGGATCGAGTACGCGTATTCCGTTTTGGGTCCAAATTTAGGTCGGTAGAATAGGGCTGGTGAATCTGAAAATTGGTATAAAGATAATGTGTCTGGTGAGTTGTCAGTAAATATAGTGTTACGAGTTTGGAGATTATCAGCTAGATCGAGTCGGATATCGGGAGAAGGGAGCTATGGTGAAGTGGATAATATGATGGGGGCGGGGGGTAGACAGTTCAATTCGAGGTGTTTGAATAGTTCAGATTTGAGAGGACAGAGCAGAAAATTACGTCGGCAGAGTGTGGGTGCGTAGATTGGAAGCTGAGTGAATTGAGCTGTGGATGCAAAAAAATTTGCGATGAGAGTTAGGAAGCTGTATTTGAGGGGGTTCTTCAACGCAGAGAGTTAGAGTGGGGCTAGATTGTTGTGCGCCGAGGGTTTGATTCATTTCAAAAGCAAATTGTATCAACAGACAGAAAAGAGTTGTATGGTTCATTATTACAGAAGAACAGATGATAAATTTATTGAGTATTTACGTTGCATACTGAAGAGTGGATGGAAGAGAGGAGAGCCGGATGGGTAGAAAAGGGTTAAGTGAGATGTAACTGCTTAATATCAGGCAGGAATATGATCAGTAACGGGATATGATCTTCTGCAGATAGATATATTTTTTGGTGAGTGAGGTGTTACAGGGACAAGTCGAGTGTTGACGATTATGAATAAGTTTATAGTGAACAGTTGGTTGATAAAATATAGTTCTGTCTTATAATACGGGCAGTAGAGTAACGAGTTAAGGGAGAGTACATGTGTGTGGGTGTGGAAGTGTTTGATTTTGGAGAGTTTTGGACAGTTTGAGAAAATTGAGGTGGGAGTTGGGAAAGGATCAGAGACTACAGTAGAGGGTGAAAGTAAGTGAAACGCCGTTAGTTAAGAGAGTTTGTGACCGTATTGGAATTGTTGGTGGAAGACGTGAAGAAACAAGAGTGAGAGAGGCAGATATTTTCAAGGGCGGGATATGAAAAGAGGCGATGAACAGATATATTATCATATTAACAGTATTGACAAGAGGGGAGGACGAGAGAATGGACAGAAAAAAGATAGGAATGAGTGGGACGTGTGTGACCAATTCTGAGGCAAAACATTGTGATTTCTTCATAACGACTGGAAGAATGCAAGGGGACTGCTTTGCTTTCGATTGCTCCAAGTTTCTTTGAATGCTGATTTTTTCAAAAGTCATGCTAGGAGTCAAGTATCAGGGATCGGTAATAGTTTCTAAGGTCAGAAGCAGGGGTAAGTACAGGGTCAGAAATTTTTTGGAATAGAAGGGAATCTTTGACGGCAAAGACAACAATCGCGTCATATTCCGGGAAGTTGATGTGACCCGGAATTAACAGAAAGGAGATAGATCTAGAGGTGGATGATAACGATTGCAGGAGTAAATGAATACGCTGATTCGGGGAATTATTTGACTGAGACTACTGCATAGCCAGGAGAGATGGAAGTGATTCAGTTCAGCTGGGGGTGAGGAGGTAGAGATGAGAAAGACATATGGTGTATTGATTGGTGGTGGAAATGGAGGCAGCAATTTTCAAGCAACGACTGATTATGACTTCTTGGATTGAGTACGCGCATCCTGTTTTGGATCCAGGTTCAGATCTGTCGGTAAGGTAGGTCTGGTGGGTCGCAAAAATTGGTATAGAGATAATGTTTCTGATGAGTTATCAGTAAATATAGTGTTGCGAGTTTGGAGATTATCACATAAATCGAGTCAGATGTCTGGGCTAGGGGTTAGCTATGGAGATGATAGGGGGTAGATGGTTCAATTTGAGGTGTTTGAATAGTTTAGATTCACGAGGAAAACGAAGAGAATTATGTCGGCACAGTGTGGGTGCGTAGATTGGAAGCTGAGTGAATTGAGCTGTGGATGCAAGAAAATTTGCGATGGGAGTTAGGAAGCAGTATTTGAGGGGTTCTACAACGCAGAGCCTTAGAGTGGGACTAGATTGTTCTTCGCCGAGGGCTTGATTCATTTCAAAAGCGCATTGTATTAACAGACAGAAAATAGTTATATGGTTTATTATTACAGAAGAACAGATGATGAATTTATTGAGCTTTTGCGTTGCATCCTGAATACTGGACGGAAGAGAGTAGAGTAGGATGGGTAGAAAAGGGTTAAGTGGGAGGCTACTGCTTAATATCAGGCAGGAATACGATCAGTAACGAGATGTGATCTTCTGCAGATAAATATATTTTTTGGTGAGTGAGGTGTCACAGAGACAAGTCGGGTATTGAAGATGATGAATAAGTTTACAGTTAACAATTGGTTCATAAATATAGTTCTGTCTTATAATACAGGCAGTAGAGTAACGAGTTAAGGGAGAGTATTTGTGTGTGGGAGTGGAAGTGTTTAATTTTTATGGATATAGTGAGTTCAGAAAGTTTCTCAAGATATGGTATACAGGATAAGCGTTTAGGATGAAAGAAAATATGGAAAAGGGGCCTCTCGAAAACGGGTGCAGGTATGCGCATCTTAAATGTAAACAAATTTGAACAACCAAAAATGGAGAGGTTAAAAAATTTTTCAAAACCCAAGGATGAAGGGAACAAGAATGATTACAGCATTGTAAATTTGAAAAAAAAATATCCGAATGTTCACCAACACATCGAGAAGGAGTTGTCAGATGTAGATGAAGAGATAAAGAAATTAGAAGAGAAGAAATACCGTTGATTCTTGAAATTCAAACCTTGAAAAATGGGTAGTTGTATGTTTGAAGTGTGATTGGGTTGTTGTATGTTCAACGTGTAATTATTGGAATAAAAATTGATTCTTTGTCCTCGACGTCATAGAAAATTGAATGAGCGACGAAGTCGCGGGTTTTACAGCTTGTTAGATATATTCTACAGTTCAAGAAAATCTAAAACGAATGAAACCGAAATTACGAGACATTCAAAATGAAAACATTCAATCAAAATGAAGAAAATCGATTCAAATTCCAAAATTTATATGAAAACGACAGAAAATATTTCCGTGAGTTTTTATTGGTTCGACGAGACGCAATAAATACAACTTATAGAGAGAGGAAAAAAATATCGAAATGAGACTTGAAAAAATGTGTTTCGAATCAGGGCAATATTACCAACGGGGCTCGCCGATTGAAATTAGCCGTTGATATGAATCCAAACGCCAAGAAATACTATTTTCAGACGCTGAATGAAACACAAGAATTTCCCAATCAAAGAGTGACATACCATGGATTGAGAAGAATTCGACGAAAACATTTTTTTGACGTCTTACGAGCGCACGTAAGTTTGAGGTCTTCGAAATAGACAAATCTCATCGATGCGTAAGCCTACAGGGTAATAAATGAAAATATTATGTTTTATTGATATAAAATTTTGCGCGAAGAGGAATACCTTGTTTGTTCTAGAAGAACCCGCGCTTGTTCAACGACACGCCTCTACATGTTCGTCTCTATAATATGACCTTGAATTCGGAACACGCTACTCAAGTTGTTGATCGTTTCTCAGATCGAGGTCTTAGTTCCAGCTTTCAAATAACAGGCAAACATTAAACACATACTAGTAAATCCTGCACTTTTTCCACTTTGTCGATGAAAACGCGGAAGAAAATTATCAAAATTCAGAGCTATGTTGTGTGTAAAATTCTTGATTTCTTTTAGCGGCTGATATTTTATAATCCTTAGGTAAATTTTGAACTATCTCAAATTGAAAAATGTGTTCCAATCCAAGCGATCTTACTACTCGAACTTGACAAAAAAAATTCACTTGCTTCCTCAATGGCACTATAGTGATCACTTCTGGCTTAGACCACTCCAGTATCCATCCTAAGTCTTCGTTAAACAAATAAAGTCATTAACACTTTTTCTTCAGAGCCTTTTCTTCATTGTTTCAACATCATTTTTGTTTGGAATAATTCCCTATGCTATCTATCTCAATCCCAGATAGGTCGAATACAAATTATCTCTTCCACCAGGAAAAAAACAACTTATCATTTTCTTGCTCCATCCTTTACCTTCCTCAAAGAAAGATAGCAATACTATAAAATTGGTTTATTAAAATTTTCACTACCAGCAAAGAATTAGAACTGATGGTCTAATTTTATATAAATCGTGAGAAGTTCATGAAACAAAACGACGAGACAGATTTTCACAACGGCACACAAAAAGGTAGATTCTTCATACAGTGAACTCTATATAATGTCTCAGACTCATTCGAGTTTTCTCCTAGCTCGGGTTGCTAATAATTAACTTGACCAAGACACCTAATGAATACAATTAATGATGTAGACCAATCTTTATGACCTTAGACAGGAAACACGAGACCAATTTAAATTAGAACAGTCCATCGGTTAAACTTTCTTGACAAATAAGAATATCAACAACATCTTTTATAAATTACACATGGATACTGCTTGTAGCAACGAACTTAAATCGTTGCCTTTTCAAATCTATTGGCTAGGAAGAAATAATATAATTACTATATAACATAATTAATTTGCAATGCGATCCTGGGGTCGTGAATGTAGCAACAAGAAAGCAGTTTTCACTGCTTACACACGCAAATATTTTTCTTATTTGTCCACGTTTATCTCGAATATTCACTTTTTCCTTGTTTTGAACCAACAGTACTTGATAACAATAGCACAAAAAATTGAGACGTATGACGACATTATTTTCGAGTACGTCGTAAAATGAAGTGACTATAACATCAAATTCTTTCTTCTATTTATAAATAATGATTTTCCTGCTCACTACGATTGCAGTTTTTCCGTTTCACCTCTTCCCGGGGAGACTCTGATAACAGACTGGCACCCCAAATTTTCCTTATCAAGATCATGATTGTCGTCGAGGCCTCGTCAGATGGTCTCATAAGGAGAATCGTGATTTCGTTGAGTCACCTAGAACAAAACCTTCGATAACCCAAAAATGAATGGTGGGATCGTCCAAAAAGAAACCTACCACTGCAACTTTATTCCAATCAAGTTACTGGAATAATTCCCAAGTCGAGCAAGACAGGGAGTGAATTCTCAAGAACTTCACGTTCGTCCTTAATCCATCGTATTTCTGAAAGCTGTTTTCCCACTTGCAACAGACCACCTTTGAAACTAGATAAACTTCCTCCAACGTCTTCAAGCACACCATAATTTTCCAATTCTGATGTGAGGAGCAGCCAACGAACAAAGTTCCATTACAACGGAAACTAGGAATCATCGAGTTCTTTCAACTTCTTCTTGATCAAAAACTTGCAGCCCACTTTGTTCGCTGCTCGGGGTTCATTAAATGCGTTAATAGCTTCTCGTATAGTTTTGCATATTTGTTAACGCTTCAAACGATAATCGACATATCAATATTTAGGTATAATCCATGCATGGGTTATATTTCCTGCCATTATATGGAGCACCATCGGATATAACTGCTCACGTAAATTTCTCCACTTCATGGAAAAACATTGAATCTTATGTGTCTTTGGGCGTTGCGCTAGTTTGTATAGGCCTAGTATATATTAGGTCTAGTGGCTCAGTGGCGGAGCGGTACGAACACGGCCTTGTAACCTAAAGGTCCGCGGTTCGATACCAGCTTCGAGCGAGCGTTAACAGTAGCAGGTTATTTCTCGAACAATCACTTCCAACATCGTGCTATCTGTTAACGTCACTGAGCCGATCAACCTGTATCAGCAACGAGTCGGATAATCTAGAAGTGGGGATTACCGGCGGTATCTAAACGCTCGAACAGGCCTGTGCGATAGACGGGAAGCTGTGGATCTGGTTCAGCGTCGTGAAGACGCGGTTAACCGGCTAAACCAGAAACCCCTATCTCACGCACATGCGAGGTAAATAAATAATAAGATAAAGAGTGTGTAATAATAACGCAGCATTTCGTCACCTTCCCAAGCCGGACTAGGGCACCGTGGGAAGCGTAGTCCTAATACACCGCACCACAGAAATTCATAGATTGTGGTGCGAGGCCGTTGGCCAAAATTGGCGTAAGTGAGGCTGTTATTATTATTATTATTATTATTATAATATATTAGGTCTACTATAACGAAGACTAAAGGTCAAAAATTTTCAAGTCCCTAAAGTAGTTCGTCATTTGGGTTATCTCAAGTTACGCAGATTCTCACTAACCCCCATCCCGGCCTAGTATAATGAGGGCTAAAGATCGAAATTTCCCCACATCTCTAAGGTAGTCTAGTATTAGTATATTATGTACTACATATTGAAGCTAGTTACTATAAACCTAGTATAATGAAGGCCAAAGGTCAACATTTTTCCAAGTCCCTAAAGTAGGTCAAGGTCATTGATGACGTGTCGCGGGACTCGCATGACGCAGATTTTAGACTGACCCCCACTCCAGCCCAAAGACATATACATGTCAATATATTAACTCTCCCTCCTCTAATGTACAGCTTTTAAGTAAAAATTTTTCCAGGGCCAACATTTTTCCAGACCGTGGACGGTGCACTCAGCTCTTCTTTCTCAAATGACCCCCTACCTCCATAAAACAGGTTCCCTGTTAATTAGCGGAGGGGAGTAAAATTTTACTTTTTGTACAGTTTCATTTCGAAATTTCAGTCCCTAAAATAGATCAAGGTGTCTAATGACATCATCAGACGATCCATAATTCCTAAGAAATTCAGTCTCTCAATCATAGATCCAATCGCAGACTGCTCATTTGCAAACACTAATTAAACTCTTGATAACATTTGTTGAAGTTGACTGCGCAATTATTCTAAAAATACTTACACTGGATTTTATTCATTACAGTTGGTTTACTGACCTTCAGCACTAACACACTCGCACACAATAGTCACTCTGTACTGGAATTCGCCACAGAAATTAAGTGCCGTTTTTCCGCAACCGACTTCTTGCGGACAAGATTAATGCAGCTCGATTTATCATCGACGAAAGAGTACAAATGCAGCTGTGGATTTTAAATTGCAACCAGGCCGATAGTATTCGTGTTATTCCCAAAGAGACTTTCTTTATCGCCGCATGTTGCGGATGTGCTACAGTGCAGAGAGTAATTTAAATACGAATGCTGGACGTAAAAAATAAAGTCAAATACACACTAGCAGCTTCGTACTTTGATTATAAATTTTAGTGTTGTAGAAATTGCAATTCAAATACGAGTTAGTGCAAACACTTGGGTACCCAATCTGTTTGTCGGTTGAAATATTACAAACATGTCAGTTCGCACGCCCTAATTGTAATTTTTAACAAAGCTTCGCTTTTCCGTATCACATAGAAGAACGACCCACATAACAAATCTATTATGGAGATGATCACAGATCTATTTTCGCAGTAGCGCAGCCAAGATTCAGAAAAATTCGTTGAACATAATTGTCTGAAAATTTCCATAAATTAGACGATTTTAGGTGGTGAATGGAAGAATCCGAGAATTTGATGTATTTTGAGGAGTATGAAGTACGAAACAACTGTTTTTGATCTTCCTCGATGTTTTCCAATGAATTTTGAATCACAAATTTATTTTCATCAAAAACGGAGTCGGGGGTAAGATGTATCCTCCTAATCCTCCTTTCGCTGAGCCATTATATCAATATTGTACAGTACTTAATTACACTTACATTCGTAAACAGCAGTTTCCAAGTCCGTAGTAACTTTTCTCACTGATGGATAAAACTAGATAATTCGAAGAGTTTTACTCGTAAGTTTTATAGGTGACCATAACACAGGTTATAAAAATGTTCTCATTTAGGAGATGACCTTTTCGTAGAGCAATCGACATGTTTATCCTAGAACAACTTGAAAATTATAGAGAGTGATGAAAAAGAACCTTCAAAATTCATCATTCGTCAACAAGTTTACACAAGTCGTTTGGATATTTTTCGGAGTACGGTCACTATGATTCGGATATATCCGCGCAACAATTTATGTAAAAGGGATGATGTAGGTATAAATTTAGCTTAAAAGTAATTATTGCGCGATGGAATTTTCGCAGGAACTTTAAATTTACTCACCGTGTCCTTCATCCTATTCGAAATCCACAGTCGATTCTTATCGCCTTTTAAAGATTGCACCTGCAAAATGAAACAATGGATGGATTAACTATCGTTCATTGGAATGAGTGAAATGAGTTTTACAAATCCTCAAATTTCATTATAATGGCTTGTACTTTCATAAAAATTTTTATTCCTTGAATTCCTACCAGGTCGGATAAACTCATTTTTCATTTCATTAATAACAGCCCGCGCGTATGGATTGTGAAGTCATCAAGGGAATTGAAAAAAATGTTCGCCTAAATTGGGATTTGAAAAATGTGGGGCATACATTTCCAGATCTACCCCACTCCTTTCTTATTTATATAGCTTGGAGGTCGTTCCTAGGTATTTTCCGAATCAATGACACTTTCCAAAACAGCTTCCGCCTCAAAGACTCTCAATGTAAATGTATAGGTTGAAATTGAGAGTTTACCCCAGTCCCCCCTCTGTCAACTGAAGGGTGCGAAAGAGGGGATCAATAAGGATGTTATACACCTACTGCCCCCCTTTTTCTAATAGTTGGTGGTTCCAAGAAGGGGTAGGAGCTACTCGGAATTGTACAAGAACTCTCTGACCTACTTAAAGAAGATTTCGATCTACAAGCTATACTTCCCTTTTCTCCTCCCTCCTCTTCTCACAAATACAGCTCACAGTTCCAAAAATTGTCAAAATTCCCTGGTACGCTCAATGGTCCAAATTTTTGCGCGGTCCCCCTCCTCCTTTCCGAAAGCTTGAAACGCATTTTTTCATTCTTTTCAGAAGATCTGGAGCTTTTTTTTCTACCCTGGTATAGAGCTTGAAAAATCAAGGTTTTTTATGCCAAAATCTGGAAATGAAGAAATCCGCTTCTTTGTTCCACTGAGATCTGGGACCTGAAAGATTTGGTTCCTTTTTGATGGAAGAAACTTTTTCGAAAACTCCAAGAAAATTTGAAAAATTCCATGCAAAGAAAAAACTCGCCACGACGTGCAGAAATTCCTATAATGCTAAGCAAAAATAAAATATAAGGTAACTCGAAAAATGAGAAGTAATCTGTCGAAAGGCAACCCGTTCCATGAGAATTGAATTGATCAGGTGCCCTTTTGACAGATAACTTCTCATATGTATCTCGAGCCATGACGTCACAACGTACCGTTTAGCACAAAATTTTCTTTTTTTTTTTTTTTTTTGCTGATGCTGCATAGGGGCGTTTGGCTTGCCGAGATAAGAGCCCCAAAAAGTAACAAATTTGATCAAAACTCCAAAAAAAAATCGTTTCAAAACTTGGGTTCGTTATCAGATACAAATTGCAAAAAACCAGCCCACTGAAAAATTTTCCTTACGTAGCTTTTCGTACCATAGCTCTAATCAAATGCTTCAAAATTGGTTCCAGGGGACTGAAGTGACAACTAAAGACTTTCATATTATGTACATATAAGTAAATTTGGAGTGAATCGTTGAAACTTTAAGGCAAATTGTTTTCTATGCAACGTTTCTCAAAATTCTCGATTGTAGGCACGTGTTGAAAATCAAATTGTACAAAAAATAAAAATATTACAAGATTGCGTCTTAGAAAAAAAACTTACATCAAGGTTGACCGTACGAAGAATTAAAAATAATCATTCGAAATCGTCAAGCGAGCCTCACAATTTAAACGCAATACAAACTTCGGCTTAACAATGCTCAAATGTACTCCTCATCACTCAACATTGACACAACTATCGACCAACTTTTCGTTTAACAAATTGGGAAAATTGGACACGACACGAAGTTGCCGAGTACATACGGCAAAATTTTGAAGACTTCTTCACCTTACGTTTCAATTTTTAGTCATTTATTCACTGTCATGCAGAACGTAAATAAGCAAAATGAGTTGAAAATGTGTACATTTCCACCTAAGAACGTGTGTAGCTAGTAATAATTTCTTGAAACGTTTAAACATTTTGTAATTTGAAACCGGTTTTTATCGTCTTCTTCGCAACCTCACTACGAAAGAACTTCGTTAAATTTTTTACCATACCTACTACGAGTAGAGGGGTACCTACAGTAATGCCTCACTGATTTCTAGAAGAAGATTTTTCAGTCGACTGCTAGGTGCAAACCATCTTAAATTTAGAGTGAGAAAAGATCAGAAAAAACCACGTATCACCGTCTTCTTCCGATTTATTCATATATCTACTACTGGAGTAATTTTCATAGGATAGTGAATTGAAATTTAATTCGTATCTTGGTCAAAAGACTTGGTGAAAAAAAAAACGGTCATGTACTCGTCGAGTGAAATAAGTAAAATCACGATAAATAATTTTTAAGAAAAATGGGAAGTAAAATTGATTTATGCGTTATTCTTTCTTTGGACTTCGAATGGTTCTACATTTTTTCTCTCGCAAATTTCATTACTTTGTCTAATCTTCAATAAGTGCTGTAAAGATTCTTACTGCGAGTAAAAACAGAAATTTTTTTAGAACCGAAAGCGACATACCATGATAATATTATTGTCTGCAAAGTTTAAACACATCTATCGTTATCAATAAAATTAAATAATGTAGTAAATCATACGTACGTGTGTATTGAAATCTTCATTCGACTGCGATCATTAATCGATCCAATGAATACAGAAAACAATATTATGTCCCGGCACATAAGTTTATATAGATTACTATGTAATTATCATTAAATTCAAATTTACGAATAGAATAAACACGCAACGATGTATCGTCGATAATTAATCTCTCACAACATACATAACTGGTTGTCAGAGTGAAATGGCTGTATTTGCATCACGGTCTATTAAATCATTTCAGCTTTTTTAAAACGCTGAACGTCAAGCCGTTAATATAATCGTAGACGACAGGCGAAGACAGTTGTAGACAACTGGTAGACAAACTGTTGAAATAACTGAACTACGCTACTACGCTATGCTACAGCAGTACCGTACGGACTCGATAGCGGTTGATGAGTAATCAACGAGATAACAGCTAAAACAGTCAGAACGAAATGGAAAGAGCGGAGAATTCAAATTCGCCAATCAGAAACGCGTTAGTCTCGTGACGTCATATCAGGAGCCCCGCTTATTCAAACTTTTCTATCTTACCCCAGCTTACTCATGGAAAATCATCAAAAGTGTTGGATTTTGCATTTTGGTTTCGGAGTACAATAATTATTTTATTAAAGACTAGACAATAATGACAAATAGACAAAATAGAGATTACTTAGAGCTACAATTTACATAATATCGATTCCTTACAATAGTGAAAATATGAGGAGGTTGGTATGAGATGCTGTACTCTGAGACAAGATATTATAGGGACGTATAGTTTAGTTTAAATTCGTGAAAACGTTCCTCACCTGCCTTCAATCACTACAGGCCTACACCGGAGACAATATTTGGCGAGTAGAAATGAGATTTTTCTCGCTGCATTCGTACGCTCATGATATATTTGCTCAAGCTTCTCAGAAAATGCGTCAACGACGAACGTATTTCTTCATTTTGGAAAGTATGCCTTCCTATATGCACGAATCGTGTTTGTTTGCATGAGTTTAGCTCTATTCGACGATTTTTTCCTGTACATCGTACAATGTACCAATTCGTGTTATTCTTCAATTCATATTCGTTATCAGAACAGAAGAGAGGTAGGTAGTTTAGATCGTACTGAAATCTTCCTAAGGATTTCTCCTACCGGTGCGTTGAAACAGCAGAGATTCTTCTTTCTGGAGTATTAGACGTACAGTTTCAGGCCATGATGGTTAGCTCGCATGCAAAGATTTTGATCAATGAAATACTATTAATGAAAATATCCATCCCTGTACTCATGACGAGAAAGGGAAAAAAAAAAAATTGAAATTATGTAGTTGAAAAAATTAGAACAAATAATAATTTTTTTAAAGATGCGCGATACCTGATGGGTGCTGAAAAGTTGAGCTCGATAGTTGTTTTTTTTTTTAATTGTATTTGTTTTTAAAATATTACTATGCGTAATAACTCGGATGATCTAACAACAATCTTCTCATATTATATACATAAAACTTAGTATTACTACTTATTATATAGGTTACGATTCACCTAACGATATACTGTACCTAAAATATGAATACCATCAATTTACTCAATTAGGTATTACTTGAAATGTGTATTATTTTACTTTTACTCCAACTGTTGTATTAGATTTTAGCTTCCAGAATATCCTAGCTCACGACCCGATGTAAAGTTAAATAAATTATAAACAAAATAAGGAAAAACTAATAAAAAGGATTTTAATGGCACACTCACTTTAAACAATATATTAATATTAACAAATTATAAAATATTCCTCTTTAAACGTTGTGTATTTCATTTGAAAAATTTACGCCTCCATATTTTACAAAGTCAAAGACAAAATCAAAATTTCAACGGTACCTATGTTTGTATTTTTTTTTTAATTTTCGGGAGGAAGTTCCATTATTTTCTTCTTCACAAATAAGTATCTCATATAAAAATACTATTTTATTCCCACATCTATTCCAGAAATTGTTCACTCTAATTCTTACCGGCCCCACGCTCTCGTGTTTTATTTACTCTCTCGTCTTCAAATTAGGTAAGTACTCTTTTGTTTACCTTTCCTAAAATAACTCATTATATTTGTTGGAATTTTTTTTGTAAGTAGTATTTAGCACCACCATCAGACTATTTGTCACTGAGAAAGTGAAATGAAATCGCTTAGCGACCGTGGTTAGAGCGATAAACGATCATACTGCCGTACAAAGTTGAATTGACGTATATGCAGATGATGAATACGAGAAAAAAAGGTTATGGGTTGTGATGGGTAGGCTTGATATAGCCTCTTTTTCTCAAATTCATAATTTGCATATACGTCAATTCAACTTTGTACGGCAGTATAGGCATTGACTATACATACTTCGCTTACGAAGTATGTATAGTCAATGGTATAGGTCCGTCGTGCTGGGTTAAACTTGACTACGACTTGTTGACTTATTATTCCCAGTTGAGTAATAAGTGATAATGTGATAAGACGCCAGAAAAAGTAGAACTCAATACTCGTCGATCAGTGGGATCCGACTCTGACTCCATATGATTTTGAGGATTAATAACTTTCCGTGAATCCTCTGATGCACAAAATGGCTAGGATCGTCAAAGTTTTTCAAGCTCTGAGGAATAACTGGAAGAAAACTGTATTCGGTACCGCCGTTCTGAGCTACGGGATTGACTTCGCTGAGACAGAATTTGAGTAAGGTTTTTCTATTCGTATTTGATTATAACGTGTGAGAGAACAGTATCTGAAGCATTGACTCTGTTATCCAGTAAGAAATTGTTGGTAAAGAAATACTGTTTGGAAGCTGTGAAATACGGAGATGCTCCCTTGGAAATTTCGAAATCTCCTCGTCGTGTAGTTGTCCTTCTAAATCCAGCCGCTAATAAGAAGTACGGAAAAAATACCTGCTCTCTGTAGTATTTTATTTTCGTGAACTGGGTCTACTCTATTAATTTTTGCAGAAAAGCCCGTAAGGAGTACGAAAAATACTGCGCACCTCTGTTACATCTCGCCGGTATCTGCGTTACCGTATTAACCACTGATAAGAACGTGAATGCAATTGACATCGCAAGTAAAATTCCTTCTGATACCGATGCTGTATTAATTGCAGGAGGAGATGGAATGGTTTCAGAGGTTTCTCTATTTTGAATAATAGACTAATAATCAAGCTCGTGTTCTGAATCAATAATAAATATTCTGTCACTTTTAGGTTCTCACCGGCGTAATGAGGTTGAGAAATGAGCTTTCTCGTGAAAATCTGCTACCCGTCGGCATCTTGCCGGTCGGTCAAACGAACACATTAGCCAATAAATTATATTCTTTCGAAAAAGATCGTAAAGACAAATTATATAGAACTCATGTGATGATGGAAGCAACATTTTCTATCATACGCGAATTAACAAAAACGATAAATGTAATGGAAATCAAAAATATCGACGCTAGCAATGTAAATAACATTTGCAATTATGTGCGAAGGTGCTATCAGGAGAAATGTAATGATGAAAGATTTCTTCTAGGATGCAGAACCAAAGCCAATTTATGCAGTTAATGGTCTTCAGTTTGGATCATTTAGGGACGCTCATGCTATAAGAGATAAATTTTGGTATTTTGGATCCTTCAGAACGTACGCGACGTATCTTCTAAAGAAATTCGATCGTGAAAGTCCTGTAAAAGCAAGTATAACGTACACCCCACCATGTGCAGGTTGTTCGAAATGCTACCTAAATCGAAATGATGTGATGATAAAACGCAGAGAAGAAGTGAAGAATAAACGATGGTGGCATCCGTTCGTGCCTACGTTTAGAAGAAATTTGGGTAACCTTAACCGCTTTGCTATTTTCGTTCTTGATGGAAGTCGCCTTCAATCGTATAAAAAAATATGTTTGATATGGATTTCAGATGCTTCTGGTAAACCTGTTATCGATTACACGAAAATTACAAATGTTCAGTGCGGTAAAGAAGAAGAAATTTCAGTCAATACTGTCGAGTTGGATATTTCTCAGCGAGAACTTGATAATGTAGCACGGTTGCATATTAACTTTGGTATGTCAAAGAATATGAAAAGTATTATTCTATTTTATATGATGACGAAGAAAGATCCAAAATTGAGTATCTCTCAGTTTCTCAATCTTGGATTTATCTCATTACTACGTTTGAATTTCATTTATCATCTCACGATAGCGAGAGATTGATCGCTTTCTAAGAAATGGGCTGTGCTATCAAAACTTTCAGTAGAAGTGATGTATCTCTTTGTCAGCGGTGTTGATTCCAGAAAAGGGTCTTATTTCAAATCTTCACCGCTCACGAACCATCCTAATCAAGGCGGTACTCGAATTTTACTTGTACCTTAGAGTTGTGAACGAAAAGTTACTTCCGTAATTTGTTAGCTCTGCTGGTCGGTTATTAAAACTGTATTTTGCTGGATTTTTTTAGCGTTTAACAAAATTGAAGATAATTTTGACCCGAAATCGATGAAACTTTCAGAAAAAATTGTTTGGCATACTTTATGTTTAAGGTCCCGAAAAGATAGAATTAATTGATTTCATCAGAGAAGGTTGGCTCCGGGCGAGTCAGAAGATTGAGGGCAAAGATATTGATCATACTGGATTTGATGCTCAAAAATTGTGGCTCACTCCATTAGATGACAAAATGGTGAGATTTCAAAAATCCCTTTTCGTGACACGCTGTTGCTGAATAATTTGCATAGTTTCTTGTTTTAGAATGACCAATTTTTCTCCATCGACAACGAAAATTTCGAAGTGAAGAAAATCAGCGTATCATTATTGCACAACGTAATATCGATATTTTATTTGCCGGACAGTATTTTTAAATTGAAATCGTGAAAAAAATGTATCATCCTCCATTCTCATTATATTTCGAATAAATTCGCTCATTCCTCGTCTGTGGTACATAATTTCGTTTCACGTAAAAGCAGTTCTTCATAGTAGTGCTGATAAAAAAACAATAAAATAAAATCGGTGCGAAGTTTAATTGAAAGGCATACGAAATATATATTTTTCTTCTTTACAAAATTAATTGATAAATAACACGCAGATGAAATGACGAAAAATGATGATCATAGAGTGAAATAAAACGATACAATAATAAAAATATGTATTCACTATACGCAACGGAGGACTCAAAACAAAGAAGTAACAATCAGAATTTATCTGCCTTAAATAGAATGAGGGATGTAATAAAAAGGAATGTAATGCGAGCATCAGTCATGAAGTATTATGTGGTACGGATATATCATAAATCTACACAGCACCATACAATAAAAGGCACTCGAAAAGCAGAATACGTAATACTGGAATTAGAAAAAAAAAAAAAAAATAGAGTAAATACAGTTCAATTTGCGACCAAACAGATCTTGACATATTAGATTTCGTCATTGAAAAAATTTTTTCCTTATATTTCGTCTCTGTAATTAAATCAAAAAATTCACGAACACACATTCTTAATCACAATCATAACCGCTGTACATACATGCGCGCATACACGATAAAATGGTAACTACTTAATTAAGAAAACAACGGATTGAAAATCGAACACCTCACTTACCTAAATTGATGAACTAACAAAATAAGAGGATATTATGATAAATCGTATTTTTCTGGCTAACTGAGAATTCCTTATATATGTAGTTACAAAAAATAAATTTTATATGATACACGAAAATAATTACAATAATCTCCAAAAAAATGAGAATAAATGCATATACCCATCGTTTTTGTACCATTAAAAAACTGTACATCATGTTGCAATTACATAATATAATGAGACGAACTTTTCATAACTGACCAGAATGACGTACTAGAATGAAATTTTTATTGTGTTGTCATTATCATAATACATTATGTTCCATTCTTTAATAAAAATACAAATTGAATAATTTACCAAAAATACATCACAGAGTGTGAAGCTCGAAACAGCGTCTAATTAGCGCTTTCGGTACCCTAACGAATCAATTTTAATCTAATGGTGGGACAAAAAAAAAAGGTACTAATAATATCATTCGGTATACACAAAGTAAAAAATACATAGAATCATTTCAGAAAACAATTTAAGACAAAATTAACAAGAAATAATTCACGAAAAAGTAGGGGAAAAGGCTAGTTACCATTATTCATTTATTGATACTAGTTACAAGGAATGAATATAATATAAATAAATAGAGCGTACAGTCAATGTTCGTCATTGTTTATCGATTGTCTGGAAGAACCATTCAGTGAAACGTCTCAATTGTTGGGCTGCGCTTTGCGACTCTTGCTGAAGTCGACGGTTCTCGTCCCTGAGCGAAGTGACTTCCTGTTCCAAATTAACTCGCCGTTGAGTTTCTTTCATCAAACGATTTTCAAGTTCGGACATATATTTTTGAAATTCTTGTTTATTACTCTCCTTAGACCTGTATTGCAGTGAATAAAATTTTAATACTATAATAAGAATACAAAAACAGTTAGAAGATTTCTTTCACTCACTCAACGCCGGAACCCATGCTGAAGTGGAACTCGTTCGAACTATCGATCCAATGAAAATCGTCAGCAGTCCCGGATGACAACAAGGACGACGCGTTGTCCTCACTAGATGACTGCAACATCGCTTTCGTAGCCGTATCCACCAAACTCGTCCAATCCATTTCTTTTGTATCGGGAAACGGAAGGCATGAAGGATCGTGTTTCGCGTTACTCGTACCTGTCATTCGTAACGATAATCTATTCGAGAAGATTGTATTCAATTTAGAACTGATCGACCGACTGTCGAAAAGTCTTGCTCTCGTATAACTTACCGTTCGTCTTTCGACAAAAAATTATCGTTCGACGGCGCCGAAGTCGAATTAGAAATGACTGTAGCCGGTCTCGCGGTCGTCACTATCACCGAGTTCACGTCGGGTTTCGAACTTTCCTGCGGAGTCGAATTATTCTCTTTGATGTGTTTGGTTGGTGTGGATTTTATCTCGTCGATTATCTTGTCTTGATCAACGTCAATATTACTGACCGCATTCGAAACCTGACTAGACTGCGATACAGTTTCTTCTTCCGGTGGTCTCTACATAAAAATATATCGTTATTAGCTCGTGAATATCATCAAACTATCGAGTATTTTAGAAATCAAACATTTCTTACATTATCATCCGGATTAATTAACTTCATTAGATCTTGTTGTAGAGTGCTCGAACTCAAATTGGCGCTGTTTCGGTTGGACGATCGCGCACTTACACCAGGTCGAAGACGAGGTTCACCACCATCTTTCAAACGGGGGCTGTTATTTCGACTGCAGCCAGTGGAACTGCTAGTCGTGGAGCGAACAGCTGATGAAGATTTCAGTTTAGGTGACAGATTTCCACAACTTTCAACGGATAACTCATCTAAGAAAACCAACATAACGAAAATCAGAAGTGCTATAGACTTTTTTGATATTTACGAAATATTGACTTTAAGGTTTTTTCAAAGAAAAAAAAAAGCTGGAAACTCTAAACGTCATTACTCGCATCATTCATTCTAAATCTCATAAGTTTTAACTTCGTTTGCGATAGCAGAAAGCAAAAATCTTAAATTGTACCTCATATAAAAATCATAATTCTAGAATTTTGATCAAACTTCGTAGAAAACTGATCTCATGAAAAGATTGAAAATACTATCAATCTCATTTGGGCGTCTTTCCTTGACCCTTCATTGAAAAACTCACCTTCACTAGGTGGAAATGCTTTCTCGCTGGTAGAGCTAGTATCTGTCGAATGCCCGTCATTTAACGATAACACTTTCAATGTATCCGTCGGTAAATTGGTGACGAGAATATCTGGATTACTGTAATCTTCAACCTGAGATGAATATTTTTATAAAGTTAGGTAAATTAATATTTATCACTAGAATAGTTTGACGAAATACATGAACTTACCCTCAAACTAGGATGAGGTAATTTTTTCTCCAACTGCCTACGCACCTTATGACTGTGTTCGGCTTTCATCAAACAGGTGACTTTTTCGCCAGCAAAAAATTCATTTTTTGATTTTCCATAATCCAAGCCGATGTTGTCATCCAAGACGACCGGCAACGAGTATGAGTTTGAGTTGGGTAAATTCAAGGCATTTGATAATTTCATTTTGGACGGAGACGAGTACTTGTAAATCGATCGATTGGTGCCAGTAGATACGCCAGATATAATGCGCGCCGGTAGCGGGGGCGGCGAAATATTCGTTCTCAAATTCAATGGTAGACTTTCAGTGTCTAAAACGTCATACCAACAGTTCTCTGTCGATTGACTACTGGAAAAACTCGTCAACAGACTCTGTATATACGCAGAAGAAAAAAATGAAAACGAGAATTGATTACTTTAATCGAAGAATAAATGCGTGATACGTACGTCTCCGTTACTGTGAATACTGTTGCTGGAATTTCGACTCGGACTGCTATGATTGTTGCTCACTTGAAACTGCTTATCAATGCCGTTGAATGATTTGTTACTGCTACCTGTACCGTAACCAGAACTGTTACTCGATCTGGGAGGTGAAAAACTACGGTCGTATCTACGAAAAATCAGGCTTCAATTATCAATAATTGAACTCGAGAGGATAAATAAAGAGAAAAATCACTTACAATTTTTTATGCTTCCCAACAACAGGTTGTTGCAGCGAAGCTGTATTTTGTAGAAGTAGTTTTTGTTCTTCAGGACTAGAACATGCTTCGTAATTATCTTCGTCACTCATAGAATCGTATTTACAATTTACAACCGAGCAACCCCTTCAGAATAATCAATAAGAGAGAGATGAACATACATTCATTCAGAAAAGAAAAATTTAACTCGAGAAGATTTTTACCTGCGAGGGCAGCCATTTGATAACGACGGTATCACAGCAACCGTGACCAGCAATGAAGTCTTTAGAAGATCTACCATCTGGTCATGCGTCAACGTAGCAACAGCCGCTTTGCAAATCTAGAAAGTAAATTGAAACTCATCAATAAAATTTACTTTTACTTTGAACGAATAGTACTCGTCACTCATTTTTCTGATCTCTCTTACCTCAACTAGTCTAGCTCCTTGACGTAGACCGGCGTGCCAAGCTAATCCCATATTCTCCACTTGTGTCACGACACCGTCCGGTTGCACGTGAAATCCTAGTTGTCCAACTGCATTCCGCTTCAGAGACAACTCTTGCGCAGGACAACCGGGTGTAACTGACTTCAATCTGAGCACCACCTCCATTAACTCGTCTCGATCTCCACTCTCTCGCATATGCATTGTTATACATTCGCCTTCATGGTAGTACAGACGTAAGCTGTAAAAATTACATAAAATTATTATACTCCCAAGTCTACGTGATCCCCACAGAACCTGTTTCACTTCAACGCAACGGAGAACTCAGAATCGAGAATCTTCAGGAAAAGGATAGAAAGAGAAGATTAATAGTCTGAAGGAAAAATGAATAAACAGAGGGGACTTGAAAATAATTTGTTCAAAAACAAAAAATTGAACGTGAATTTTGTTTGCATCCATTTTCAAAATCCTCCTCTAAAAAGTCGGTTCTTACTTTGTTTCAGGAACTATCGTAAATTCATAATCGACTTTCTCTATAAAGTTCAAAATTAGTTTGAGTTCAACATTGAACACATTGCAAAATATTCTCGAGTTTTCTCAGTCACGCCCGCGCCTTGTGACCAAGCTTTCCTTCTACCTTTTCTGAGTCTCCAACAGATACTAAAAAGAGACGAGTTACGAAACAGATTCCTCGGGTAAGGCTTCCTCCACCCTTCGGACAGACTCACCTGTTGGTTTGTGTCAACCAACCAAGAACGGAACTGCACGGCGTTACGAATACAACATTATTGGTATTTTCGTCGATAAGCACGATGGAATCGGAAGAGATAGCGAGATAGCAGTGAATAATTATTGACTGCATGCTATCCTCGAGCATCACTTGCCAACAGATGGCACCACGTTGCGTTCCGTCAGGTACAAATCGTGGCCTCCAACGTTCTTTTTTGCGGCTACTGAATGGTATAATTGCTGTTGAAAAAGAAAATGAACTGTGTAAGTAAATAACCAAAAGAAGAATAGGATATTCTTTAGAACAAGTCTCATTATTACGTCCTTCCTCTCAAATCACTGACAGGGTGTCTACCGAGCCCACATTGACCAAATTCATGACTTTTCTTTTTCTAAGACGTTACAATACTTTTTCGAAGTGATAATATCACTTACGTTGTAACGTCAAAAAGAGTCACAAACGGTGAAAACAAAAATTAATTCGTAAGCGATGTTCAATTTTTTATTTCGTTCTCGGAGGAATTGAAGAGAATTTATAATTTTTTAGGAAATATTAACTGAATAAAATATGTATGTTAACCTAAATTCATGACGTTTATGACCGTTAGACACCCCTGCACTGATTAGTAAGGTAAAATTTTCATTTTTCGGACAAATGTACTCGACTGCCATTGCTATAGATCTAAGAAAGAAGAAGAACACTTACAAAACTTCTGTGAACTTTCCAAAACCGTATTCGTGGAAAAGTTTAAAGTGAGATCTTTCAGATATGCTTGGCGTGTACGCGTCGCCATCGTAGCAAATTTATCCGAACAGTGAGCTGCGTTTTCACCATTGATCACTGTTAAAAAAAATATATATATATTTTTGTTAAAAAGAGAATAAGAGTTGGTTACCGTACTTATTTTTGAATAATTTACCTTTAGCTAGCAAAAATTCCGCGAAGTTTTTATTTCTGCTAAAAATGGCGCTTTTTGGAATTGGAGGGCCGAATAGTTCTACGTCTTTAGAACGAGTTACAGCAATTCTGAAAACACAAAACAAAGGTTACAAATGTACTCAGGGAGCATTTACTCATTTCAAACATCCGATACGTACCTGTATTGCGTACAATCGGTACACGGATTGATTGCCCTCACAACAATGAACACATGCTGGAATTGCGACCGAATATTTTTCGGAGTAAAAGGCTGAGCTCCGGGTTCTTGAAAGACTATTGTCACAATATCGTTGCCGATGTGCCTTTTTCTCAGCAACTGTAAGCAAATTCAACGTTATAATTAGGCACGTATCGAAAACAATGGAATATCGAAAGCAAAATGGCCACACGTACCTGTTGCCGATTATTCGGTGTGAACGGTAACATCGTGGACACATGAAACATGATCTCGCAATCTTCATATTGAGCGTAAATCGAATATAGGCCGGTAGAATCACCTGTAATTATTTGATTTTGTTTCGTAAATATCGACTTCGAGTTTAATCGGAATACAAAATTTCATTATAGCCATAGAATACTCAAAAGGAGCGAGGAATATAGTATTTTGATATCGTCCGACTAAATTTTTTTCAACGAGCCTTCTTCGTGTTCGACAACATCCCTCCGAGTTTCAAGTTTCTCGATTTTAAAATTTGAAATCTTCTCAGTTCCAGGGTTAAAAAAACCAGAGCTCATATCGATCGCAGCTCGAGGAGTCTCTTCCATTAATTACGTTAATTGAAGCGAGTAGAAAAGCTTTTTAGCGGGGAACCCGCTATCTGTTTCGTGTGTAGGGGGAGGGGCGCCTCAGAAAACGGGCGCGAACGCGTCTGAGTTTTGTGATGTCATCATTTTCGAAAAAAATGTCTTTGATGATGATGATAGGAGAGGGACTTGAAAAAACGGCGACTTGTTTAACGAAGTTGAACGAGGAACGCAGGTAACCTGTTCCATAGGTCGAATTGGAATCTTGTCGATACTTACGTTTTCCTGGGTCCCTTGTATCATGGTGTATATGAACTGAGTTCTGTAAAAGCCGGTCAAGCGACAAGCCAACAGTTTGGAAGAACAGACCTCTTGTAAGAGTGAGATAGACCTTATTCTATGGATTGTTGGCTTGTCGCTTAGCCGGCTCTCACAGAACTCTGTTTGTACAGCTTGAAAGTAAGAATTTTTTCAAGTTCCTTTCCTTTCATCATAATGGCGCCAGAATTGAAATTTTTTCAAGTCTACCTATCATATATTATGGCTCGAAAGTCGAAATTTTTCGCAGCTCCTGTCCTTTCATAATAGCTCGTAGGTCAAAATTTCTCCAAGTTTCTCGCCTATCAATATTAAGCTCGAGAAACGAAGTTAACACAATCTTTACAAATAATGCTGGACTTGGACCATTTTTGTTTTGGTTCGTCAGCAGATCGTGACGTCATAAGAGCCAATCTATGACGTCATCAGATCGCAACTTGGAAGGTATTCAGGTATTTTTTTAGAACTAGCGTTAAATTTCACTTTCAAATCAAGTAAAAATAATAGGGAAGTTTAAACGATTCTTAGTTTTTGAGAATTTTGGCAAATTGGTCAATTTTTGAGATATTTTGATTCATAACTCGGCTCAAGACAGTCGTAGAAAGTTGGACAGGTGCGCAAGCTGAAGATAAAATTGAGGTACAAATTTCGTAGACTCGAAGAGTAAATCTAACGTTTTGCGTTTTTATGTCAGAACAGATTTACTGCAAACTTTCATTTAACTGGTAACATCATCTGGTCCACCTCGTGTATGATGCTAGGAAGATATGATAGGAGAGCAACTTGGAAAAATTTCATCTGTCGAGCTAGATAATATAATGATAAGAGGGAGACTTCGAAAAATTTCGACTCTCGCGCAATATATGACGTCATGTTACGAAAGGGAAATGTGAAATTTCTAACTCTCGATCAGACCTAATGCGTCTACTCAGAGGACTAGCCGTTTCCCACAGAGGGGCAAATCGCAGCGTTTGTTTTAGGGAGGGTCCTTCAATTTGAATTTCAAAGATAGATTGTAATAATCAATTTTTATGTAATCTATTTTATCGAATAATCCTTGTGCGAACACACATCACAATTTCCGACGGGAAAGCCGGACACAATACACAACCTGAGACGCTCATTACTTAGTTTTGTTCTGCCTCTATCGTAGAGCCAAGTTACTACATCTATGAGTACAATTTTATGTCTGCCCATCAAAGTAGGTTGGAGCTTCCCTTCGTATCTTCCAAACTATCAATAAGTCAAATAAGTCAGAGCTTTCTTCTCCCTCAGAGTGACACTTTGCCGAACAGAGAGCGATGTTCGTTACAAGATAATCCCCTCCAAATAGATACGATACATCAAAAGATCGTGAATGAAAAGAAAACGAGGACGACTTAATCACACATGTAGTGTCGAGAAACTAAACAGAAAATTGCCACATAAAAATGTTGTTCATATTCTCCCTAATTAGATTTCTACGTGATATCTTCAAATATAGGCTTAACATATTCAATGTTCTAGCCAGTTTCGCCAGTTTCACAAGAAACGTGACTATATTCTGTTCACGAAGGTCGAGGCTCTAGAACACGCGCAAAAAATCTATATCTGAAACCTAGAATTTTTAAAATACCTATCATTGTTTCAGAAAAATTAAAATCTCTAAAGCAATTAGTGTTTCTTTCAAAACACCTTCAGAGCAACTTTTATAAGAAATATTTCTTGTAAAAAATACTTCTATTTATAATCTCAGCCTTTCAAAATTGATTCTGAGTAACTTTCAATGATCGATAATTTTTACTGAAATTCCGCTTTCTAGGTAAAAACGATTCGTTTTCAAAACTAAATAGCTTCTCGTGTTGTAGTAATGAACCAACATCAATCATTATCGAAGAACACGAGAGAGCTCCGCGAAAATCACAAATTACTCACTTTTGTTATCCAATCCGGCTTTGTATTTGTCGAAGCCTTTTAATCGCACCTTCTGCCCGATCGTATCCAAAAATTCGTTGAAAGCCGGACCCCCCTCTTCGTTGTTATACATTTCCTCTTCAGTCGCTTGACCGGAGCGACAATAAAGTACTCCGATCTTATAGTGTCGACTAATACCCTGCTCGTCCAATTTCATCAGCTGGTCCTCCACTTGAGGCGTACTTATACCTAACCTTAAACTAATACACCAAAAATGGAAAAAAATTAGCGTCGTGCCCCAAGAAACGAAAAAAAAGGAACGATCATCAACTACGTAATTTATCTACCATGAAAGTTGAATTTCGGGAATAACATATTCCAAAACTTCTTTGGTATTGATATTTTTAAGACTATGCGAAGGTTTCAAGTTTGGTATCGCATCTTCGAGCACTGACCCACGTAGAGTCTGTAACTGTAACATTAAAATTATTCATCAATCCATCGCGTATAAGAATACATTAACGCGGAGACAAGTGTATTATAGCCTCGCAAACACCCTTCTTAATTAGCGCCGCGCAATCAATTAACATTGACCCATTACGCTCATTAGGAGTGGACAAAAAGAATACCGTATCCACAAGCACAATACGCACACTCTCTCAAACAAAGACAAATGATGATGTTCTTATAATCATCTACCTTAGCGTCCACCTAATTAGAGCATAGTATATCATTTAGACTTCGCTACGAAATATTATGCGTTAACACTTACTTCACTCGTGCGAACAATTAAACGGTATCTACATAACTGGGTAACGCTATTAATGCTCGAATTATTATTATTTCCGTTATTGTTGCTATTATTATTGCTGCTTGCGGTGCAATTGCTATTCTCAACTTGAGTAAGTACAGCGTCAACTTTCTCTCGTTTAATGCTCACAGCGACCGGTCCCAATGATTCATCCAGACCGAACCAATTTTGATGATCTGATGCGCAATATAACAAAATTATATTGAAAGTTATCTGGCAGATGTTCATCTTTCGAATTATAGATAGGATGACGGGCAGTACTGAGTGTGCCCGTACACAATATTATGATAATCTACTCACCTTGATTAAAAAAATATTTTCGATAATACAAAGCTCCCTCGTCCACATTTTCGATCGTTTTTGTGTTTCGACGATAGGGACAGGTACCATTATTCCAATGCGTTTCACCTACGGCGTACTCGAGCACCGATACGCCGCACGATAAAGGTGGACGATGATGCGGGTCTTTCCAGTGCTTCGAATACGATGGCGAATAACTACGTGTCAGACTGACAATGCGTTCTTCTTCGCCGCCAATTTCATTTCGGAAAAATGGGCAGCTGCGAACAAAGAGGATATCGTTAAACAGTGATTTTTATAAGTATATAGGATGTGTATTGACTATGAATGTTTTGTTCTATCCGGTAATCTGAAAATTTATTACATTTTAAAAAATTCTTTCATGAAACTACGTCATTTAAAATTAAAATCAGTAAGTGAGAAGAATGGAGAAGGTCACCAAGCTTCGACGTGAAAATTCAAATTTTAAGTGGATCGTTAATTTCGAGGAAAATATTTTCGGATTGGTTCGGTCCAAATTCCAGTTTTAACGTAATACTATCCAAAAGAAGAGTCGTTTCAGTAAACCATGTTTTGGAGTACTTTGACCGAGTGTCAAGTGTGTGTGTGGGGGTGGGCTCCTAACCAGATACCAGAGTATGCTCGAAAAAATTCTACAGTAGGCAAAGTCGATCCTTATTGAAAGCTACAAAAAGAAAAATGAATGAAAAAAAGACAGCAATAGGCGAAATCTTCTCTCCTTTCTCCCCTTATCTTTTGCACTGGTAAGAAAATGAGCAGAGCAGCGACCTTCTGAAGGCTAGCTATCTTGCTCTCACATAAGACCAAAGAGAAGAGCAAGAAGAAAATGTAGAGGTGGCAGTAGAAAGGATGATAAAGACTGTCACCAAAGCATGCGAGGCAGTCATACCCGAGTAAGTCCCACCAAGAAAGAGCAGGGCGAGTTACTGATGGATCAATGATATTGCCAAGTTAAGGAAAGAGTGCAATACCAGCGTAGCAGAGCCCGCGAAGAAACGTGGGCGGTTGCACCTGGATACCAGCTGGCTCGCAAGAGGTTGGATAAAGTCATGCATAAAAGACAGCACGACTGTGCGAAATAACAGAGAAGGATCCATGAAGCCCTACGAGATAGTGCTGAAAAAGCTGAAAGGCTTCTCAGCAATGAGCCGAGTGGAACCGGATGTTATTGGACAAATGATTGACGGCCTATTCCCACAGCAGCCACCAACAATAGTAGAAGAGGATGGTATATCTGGATGCAGCAGTCAATAGCAGACTAAGGGGAAAGTATTGGAAGGCTCCGAGTCTGGATGAGAATCAAAATCCAATCAGAGTCTGGAGCGAAATACATTCAGTTGACCCAGCACGCTTGTTGATACATTCAATGCGGCATCGGCAGTTACGGGGGACTGTTCCCTGAGCGGTGGAAGAAAGCCAGACTAGCGTTGATTGATAAGAAGGATAAACCAAGTGGCCCACCATCCTGTTAGATAATGTAGGCAAACGCTTGGATAGGAAGATAGCCAATGGACTCTTCAAGGAAAGAGATATAATTTCAAGTAGTAAGTACGGTATCCAAACTGAAGGCAGTACATCAGATGCTGGAATCAGGCTGAAGAGGATAACCGACGTCACTTCTGCGCAGCCATCCGTCTCGACATAAGAAATACGTTCAACTCAATTCCATGGTAGAGGGTATTGGAAATTCTCATCGACGCAGAAGTGTCCGCATATCTACTCAGGATGATTGTGGAAATCAAGACCAAGACGGTAATGAAGTATTTAGGTATCTGATTCGACTCAAAGTTGAGCTTCAGGCACCATTTCCTAATGACAGTGGAAAAGGCGGACAGGGCAGTTACATACCTAAGCTACCTGATAAGAAACCTACGAAAGTCGAGAGAAGCAAGAAGAAGGACCATGATGAGCACTGCCTTGTCGAACCCCATTTATGGTGCCCCAATATAGCCAACTCCATGAAAATACACTACAGAAGGAGGGAGACGAAGAGCCGTGCAGAGGTGTGTTAAAGCCTACCGCATTGTCTCGAAGGTGGCACTTTGCGTATCAGCACGTTCACCACCACTCAAACTCCTTGCTGAGGAGAGAGCGGTGGTGTTCAGACGAAAAAGAATCAAGAGGCTTTACGGGTCAAACGGAGGCCAGACGCTCCTTTCTTGAGAAATGGAAAGCAAGAATTGCTCAGAGTGAGCTGGATAGATGGACGACTCGTGCGTTAATATGCGACCTACCGTGATCATATCCAGCTGCACTTTCACCTGACACAGGTGCTGAGCGGCCATGGCTGCTACAACAAGTACCTTAATGAGAAGTTGAGGAAAGTTGAGCAGGCAATGTATACGCAATGCACCTAATGGCGGGATGATCGACCGCAGCACACCTTATTTGAGTGTGAGGCGCGGAGGCGTGAGCGGGGTAAGGTTAGAAATACACATAAGGCTTTCCCACACAGTTTTTATTGTGAAACACGACGTTTCAAATTCATCGAGTTCTTCTTCAGGTAAGAAGAGGAACCTTAATTAAGCCTGAAGAAATAAGAAGAGG
Organism: Aspidiotus rigidus; assembly: GCA_035079385.1. Taxonomy (NCBI): domain Eukaryota; kingdom Metazoa; phylum Arthropoda; class Insecta; order Hemiptera; family Diaspididae; genus Aspidiotus; species Aspidiotus rigidus. The sequence continues at coordinate 5,920,889 of JAVHKY010000030.1, forward strand.
ATGGAACTCCAACAGTAATCTACTATATCTCAGGTGGTGTTGTTGATGTGTGTTCTGAAGTTTTGCGTGTCAGGGGGCATTGCAGGTTAGCGGTTGCCAAGAAGAAGTGGAGGTTCACCAAGGAGCGAAAGGGTCGATTCCAATGTTGACTATATCCTTTGCGTCGGATCTGTTCACGTACTTTGCTTTCGTATCTGAATTCATTAAAATCATGTCAGAATTTCCTCTTGAATTTTTCACGAGATCACACTGATTGATAGGACAAGTGTATCCTCAATCACTCTCCCAAGATGTCCGAGGGATATCGAGATCTCCTAAAAATTGAAGCTTGGAAATTGCAGGAGTTTTTGGTTGCCTAAAGCGTGGATGGAGTTTGATTGCAATTCGAGCATTTGATACAGAAGAGTTTGATTTCAAGCACACAAAGAAAAATTGGACCGTAATTCTACTCTTCAGCTTCTAACACTGTTAGACGGAACACGAGTTTATCTCAAGATCAATGTGAATGTTATTAGAGAAATTAAAAGTAAGAACACAAGCAGAAAAAGAAATTGAATTCGAATGAAAAATATTATTTTACTGACGAGAAGTGAATTTTCAGGGCCACATTTGAAGATCGAAGGTCTCCTACAAACAAGTAGCATTCTTCTTCACCATTCACTCGCCGTAATTCTCTTTTCTCGTGTTCACAGGCGCACAAGAATCTCACATTTTTATCCGCGAACGGTTGACCCAAAAAGATGAATAGTACGCATTTTCATAAGCTTCTCTTTTTGAGCAATCTTCAACTTTCAAACTCAATTTACTTCAGTACACCGTGTAACGAATACGTCGTAGTTAATTAAGTTTGTGATGCAATTGTACATCAGATGCGTATTCCATTAACAAGAAGATTTAATCTCACTTTTTTTTTCCTTCTACAAATATACGAATACAATGCATCGTATATTATTTGTGTACAGTTTAGCGTTACGTTTTTCCTCCTATACTAGCATCAAAAACAGCATAATTCTCACGATTCTTGCGAATTTTGTGAACATTATTATGGATGAGAAAAAGTGTAGGATATGTAATACATAAGCAAAATGTAGGTTGTTGAGCATGGAGAATGCGCTGATTTCGGATTAGTCAATTCGAGGCACAGCTCTAAAATTGCCTGAATTTCGATTCCAGAAAAGATACAGACAGTTTCGTGAGCTTTTTACTAATAGAATCATCTTCAAAGGATAGCAAAAACAAATTCGCCCAGCACAGAGTAATAATGACATGAGAGCATGGTCGGGGATTGGTGTTACTCTCGAGAAAATGTTGACTTTACTTCGGTAAATATTCATATCATTTCACTATTATTAGAAAAATACATTTTTCGCGTTCTCAAGAATCGCCTTACAGCCTCAGAAACCGTCCGTCTGGATGACCTTGACCCAATTCAGAGAACAATACTTATTGTCAATCAAAAATTGGGTGCGAAGAATTTTCATTTAATTTGTCTTAAATTTGAGAATTAGTTTTCTGGGTAACACCCCAGACTCTTCCCTCAGATGCTCTTCTAGTTGGAGTCGCCTTTTAGGAATCGTTGGTGCGTCGTAAGACGCGCAATCATTTCGTTTGTGCAACGTCTCTTTTTTCTGTCGTATAAGCCCTAACTACAGGTGACAAACTCATTTTGACGTTTCTTTAGGCACTCTCCCCAGAAGGTTGGTGATGATGATGGTTTTGTCTGCAGATGATAAGTAATTGTCGTTCTTTAAATGGGATATTGATCGGGGAATTTTCTAACCGGAATATTGACCTGGAAATTTTTTAATCGGGGTATGATATCGACTGAAAAATCAACGTTAAAGAAACAACAGTCCTTCTTGATAATATTTATGGTCTGAAACGTGCCCATGAGTAGGTGCACGCATCAATTTGCTGTCTGGGACACTACGAAGGTTGGAGGAATGGCAGCTTCTTTCCTAGAGTCTGAGGTATCAAAACATACGCCAAAACTGGTGCACCATAAGTGCATCTTCACTTCTCGGGAATAAGGAGGTCTCGGGGCGATTTCCATACTTCAAAATATCCCTCGTGGTTAGTACATGATTAGCGCACGCTAGCACCTGCATTCACTTCGTTAGAACATCATTTCATCTTACAAGTTAGGAGAACTGAGAATGGCAGCCCCCACCTCAAATAATGAATTTTCCTGACTATATGAGTTTTCCTTAAGTGACTCTTCTCTCATTTCCCATTTCGTTTTGGTTATCATAACAAAAATGAAAGGGAAAGTTTTGGCTGTTTTGCACTTTACCCCTCTGAAGTACGTTTGGATGTTAAGAAACACTTACCTTTCGATCAAATCGTTACACCTTCCATCACCTCCATCCTCTTCGCCACTGTCGCCGTCTGGCGTTAGAGATCTGGCACCGATCATCGAAGCCGCTGACGCTCCGGTCGTCGTATTTCTTCGTTTTGACAGCAAACTCTTCAGCTTGCTGTTGTAGCCGAGTTTCGCGATCAACGATTGGCAATCGTAGTGCGCGAAAGCACGACGTCTCTGTTTTTCATCCATATCCAGGTTTAGACCGTTCACACCGGAGGATACAGTACTGGAATTCAAACAGCTTGTGTAGTTGGTAAAACCGGACGACGAGGACACATCAGTTGGACTATCGTTTCTAGAATTTTTTGAGCTGCTTCCCATGTTACCGGTACTCCAAAACCGGTGAAATTTTGATTTCTGCTTCGGACTGACGGCGGTCGTCGACTTCTCTTCGCTGACAGAAGACGTCGTTCCGCCACTAGTCGCTATACCCGCACCGAACACGGTAGTAGTACTGACTTGAGTATCTGATTTACGATGGTACGGGCGCACGATATCATAATCGAAAGACGAAGGTTTCTTATCGCAGCGACGATAATTACTCACGAGATCAAAAACCTATAAACACACAGAAAAGAAAACGTTCGAATGTTAAACACAAATCGGAGTACTCCCTCACTGACAAGCAAATAAATTCGTAGCAAAAATCATGAAAAAAAAACCATCCGTGCAACAGAAACGGAATTATAGTCATCATCGTGTAATTCGTTACGCGTATACAAAAAACTCTTTCTGAGTGAAACAGGGGGCTTTGGTGTCTATTACACGACTCTTTGTGCTCTTCAATTCGGACAATTCATTACACTCATAGTCGTCCTCGCGCGGTAGAAGCGACAGCAATCACGTAATTTAGAAAATAAAATGATACATAAAAGTAACAGCTTGTTTCCGTCTCCCGCGCGTTCTCTGCACTCGCTGGCCGTCCCTTGTCACGGCTTGCGTGTTCGTCCGGTCGAGGTCTCCTCATTTTACAATAGACACGTACCGCAAAGACCACTGTAGAGTGTAGATTACCGCCTTACACGCTGAAACGATTGGCACTTATCTATACTGTAGACTTATCAAGTTGGACGATAGCATTTGCATTTACTTATAGCATATCACAAATTCTTCCGAGGGCTCTTTTTTCCTATCGATAATTTCCCCCTCCTCCGTATTTGTAAACATTAACATCACAACACGAGGATCGACACACGTATTACACAATTTTACCCAAATCAAAGTACTGCTCGAGAGTCTGATAATAAAATGAACTTTTTGAGGTGATTCTTGGACTATTTCCAACACTAAAAACACTGTTGCTATAGTCGTCTTCAATTAACATACTTCGTTTTCATCTGACTATAGCTTTTGATTTGAGTAGGAGAGAAATTGTCGAAATTTGTGTAGAGAACGGTAGATTGAAACTTCTTACGGAAGTACGGAAAAATATTGCTCGAACTTTTCAGAATGAGACCTCGTGGATGGATATTTTTCATTCATAGAGCGAGGCCAACATTCATGCGTCAAACTGACAACGTCCTCCCGCTTTCTGATGAGAAAAAAAAAACATTTGATATTCGGGTACAAGGTACAATCAATAAAGACGCAAAAAAAGTCCAAATACGCATTTTGAGAGGGGGAAAAAGCTCGATCAGACGGAAATGTCTCACATTTAGTGTCCGCAATAACATATGAAAAATCGAGACCACTAAGTGCATGGCTCATGGAGCTATAATACGTTCTTGCCCCCTAAAATCACTTTTTCAACTATATCTCGAGTACTTTCGGGTTTAGAAAAAAACTTTCGGCAGGAAAGTTGTTCCTCGTGAAATTTCCTACAAGATAAGACTATACTTCACTTCCTCCATTAATGTATGGGAGCAGTGCTCAATGAAAGACTGTCTACTTGTAATAGATATTACAACTGCACGATAGATGAGATTTCTTGTACATCAAAAAAATTACAATTGATGCAAGAGTGCTGATACCATTATGAACAACAAGAATTACTCGACTGATAAGAGGTATAAACGGATCATAGGGAGAAACGGAGAATTAAATTAAACAGATTATGTAGGAATAGTCAACGTTTTCCAACTATTCCATATTCCTAGCTATTTTAAACTCTGAAATTTTTGAATTTTTCGCTCTTGTTCCGACTTGAGCTACTCCCGGGATATGTTCAAAAACACTTCATCAACCATCTTCATCTCACTTTACTTCCTACACTAGAGTACGTTAGAGTAATCGATCGGTTGCGCGTGATTACACGTTTCTGAACACCCTCCCGGAGGGACGTTTAAGATGAGGGAAATAGGTAGTTTTCGGAGGGAGGAGTTGCAACACCATTTTTTCCGTCTGGAACTGTCAGAAACACGGGGTTTGAAGGGAAGGAAGCAATGGAATGTACATCATCTTCTCATTTATCCGACACAAAAACCGAAGTGTTTTGGAATGAGGTCACACTCCGTTATGACTTTATTTAAGAGCTAATCTCCATATTTTTACAACTGACTAAAACTTGTAAAGTCCTCTAAGGAAGGTTTTCAGCACTCAGCCCTCGACGGCGGAAACGTTCCTCCATGTAAGGAGATTTGTATATGGCTGGAGATCAAAAGTATGGTTCAGCAAATTCCATTAAGTTCTTTGTAGTTTAGATTCGAACGCAACTTTGTGCTCATTTAGCCGGGCAGGTAAGGATCGTTCGATCTTACCGATGAACAAAGCAAGGAAATTGTGGTAAATTCAACTTATAGGTACCGCTTTTACCAATGATGGGAGAAGAATCTTTGAGAGTGCCCACGAGCGCACCCAAAGTACACATTTTATATAGAAAGCGGACACCCAGAATTATAAGATCTGAGACTTTTGGTAAGACCTGTCGACAATTTTGAATCATTTGTATCTTTTTTGAATTTGGATATGATTGGGATGGAGTAATAAAGCTCTGAAGAATTTTGGAAACAGTTTTCTTTTTGACTGATTTTTGGATGTCTAGATCAATACTATATTCCGGTTGACAAAAGTATAACATTTTGCAATACACTGAGAAAAGCAGAGCGGTTAAGCGGGATAAACAACATCAGGCGGTGTACCAAAGAGACGTGAGGTGCCTTATTTTGTTATCGGTGACAAGAGGCGTCCACATGTATGTGAGTGGAGGTAGGTTTCGTGTACCTAATGTATACTTGTGTGTCTCAAAGCATTAGGACGGATACGTAGACCGAGAAAACTAACTGCTGAGCCCACCTTTCTCGATTTCACAGGTCTTGCCAAAAATCTTGGACCTTATATTTTGGTGCCCGTTTTCCATAAAATTTGTTCTGAAAGGTTTTGTCCACATTTTCGGAAAAAACAAGGGTTCTTAACGGAGTGAAACGAGGGGTGGCAAGGAACCTGTTTTATGGGGCACGTGGGATCTAGAAAATGCAGATTGTGACGTCACAAGACTGACCTATGACGTCATCAAATTGTGACGCCATAGGCCTGGACTTAATAGCTATATAATAGGGGCGAACTTGAAAAAAACTGATCTATGACGTCATCAGATTGCGGCGTCACAAATCTGACACATGACGACGTCACAGGCCCTGCCTTCCAAGCTATACATGATAGGAGGGGACTTTCCCTGTTAAAAGTGACGCATTCAGGAAATTTCATCGATCGTGCAGTAAAGTAACGTGTTCATATTCTTTCTATCATTCAAGTTGTAAACAGTAATATATTATTGTAAATATTAGAAGTAGACATTCTTTCACTGAACCCTACTCTTATACATCAAGGAGGCTCACAGCACACATTATTTGAGTGCGAGGCGTGGAGATGTGATCGGGGCAAGCTTAGTCGATCTCTTCAAGAGATTGGGGAGAATCAAGCCCTTGCTCTGAGTAGCATGGCAGCCACCATGCTAGGTTCCGAAGAAGCATGGAACCAGGTGTCCATTGCAGCCCCTGTCATGAAGGAGATGGACCTGGAATGGAACGAGCAAATGTCGAACAACGCTATGGCCTACTCAGCACTTGTCTACCATCCATTTGTGCAGGAAGAAGAGGGAGATTAAGTGAGCCTGGAGAAAAAAGAAGAGGAAGAAACTCCAATAGTGGTCTACTACATCTAAAGTGGTGTCGCTGTTATGTGTCCCAAGTGTTTGCGTGTTTGTGGGCACTGCAGTTCGGCGGTTGCCAAGAAGAAGAGGTCCTCCAAGGAGATTGTTCCATCACTGAAATTATTCCGGTGTCGGGGGAAACAAAATTAAATGCATAGGTAACCCGCACCCACTCCACCACGGAGGAGGTGGACTGGGGAACCCTCTTGAGAAAGACAATACGTTTATAGGACAGTCCTGCTAATGAAATCAATTGGAAGGCAATTGTAACTTCGAAAAATTTGCGAAAAATATGATATTAGACTACTAAAATGGATTTTCTAGGCTAATGGTTTGACTTGGGCTAATTGGTAGGAAACACGAGGAACAATTTTTATGTGGAAAGTTAGGTACAACAGAAATTGTGATATGGTCGAAAAAATTATCTTAGATGGCAAGAACGTACCAGAGCTTCGTGAGCAATTCAGTTAGGGGTATGATCTTTCAAAATATTATTTTAGACACCAAACCTGAAACGTTTCCGTCAAATTGAGCTTTCCACCCAATATGTCTTTATCGATTGTATCAACATTTTTAAAGAAAGTTTGAAGAAATATTCTCGATGCGTTTTCCATGATTTCTAAAAAAACTCGAGTACGAATCATGCGTGCATAAAATGAGAACGATATATACCTTTAAAATCATGAAGAAAAAATTACTGGGTCGAGCGTTGAAGGATATCAGATAATTTGAATTTTTGACACAATTAAAAAAGCGGTTTCAGACATCAGTAGCAACATACAGCAAGTGGTCGTTCAAAAAATTTAGGGATAGCCAAGCTACCCCTGAATTCCCCCCCCCCCCAAAAAAAAAAAAAAGGGAAAACAGAACGAATTGACGAACTTTTTCGTCGTCCTAGGCTAATGAACTACTCATGGTATTTTCCACAATATCGTTGCAGAGTCAATTGCTTACTAGCTGACTTATTTCTTAGGGAATGAATTCATAAGCTGCACTCCATCCATTTTGACATGAATAGCTACTTATCTGAACTGTCTGTCGTCATTCCCTTTTCTTTTTCTCGTAGGCCGACATAGATAACTTCCCATGACTCAGATCCTTCCTTCTTTACTCGCTACACATTCGAATTCTCGAAAAAGTCTCCATGATTATCCGTTCTACAACGATTTACACAAGTTCACACACTTGAAACCTTAAACGTGCCAATTATTCGATACGACGACATCGAATCTTGTTAACACTATCATCGATATTTACTCGCCTGAACGCAATATCAAGTCTTCATCGGTGCAATTAAGCAATTAATTAATTTTTACCGAAGCCATTCAATGATTCAACATTCCTTTGTTCGCAGCATCGGTGACTGAATGGAGGAAATGGTTTTTATCATTATATCAATCGCAAATTCGAAGAACCGACTTGCTGGGCAATACCATAACGTGTTGGATAGAAAATACTCGTATTCTAGGAAAATTCCCATTCATCATACTCTATTCTGTAGAAAAATAATTTTTCGAACACCGAAAAAACTATAGTAGTTATTGATTAACAGCAGCAACGCACCGTTACCAGTATTTATGAACTACCTACTGCACGCTCAGTTCGCAACTATTTCCATAAAAGAAGGAAGCATGAGAAATGAGATCATATTCATGTACGAGTAAATAAACACACTACGGTTTCCTGTGTGAAGCCTAAACACTCGAGTCGAAATTCACCTACTGTATAATTAAATTCCGTGAGGGAAAAAATAAGCCACCCGTATTTATACGCTTCTTGGATATGAAGTAGGAAGGTCACCAATTCGATTTAAATGAAAGAAAAAAAGAACAGAGGTGACTGGCCGCTGATTTGAGTATGATGAATAGGTATATATCCTAGTACCCCAAGTTCTCAGAGAGTCAGAAATGAGGATTGCGATTTATGGCCTATCACAATATAAGGTGATACTTGCAAGACAAAAGTCGACCGTTCCAGTTCACTTGGATTAAATTCGATTCAAAATTCAGTTATCTGGATCGTTCCCTGAAATTTTTTCGCATAAATAAGAAACAGAAAATCCATTTTGATCTCTTACAGAATCGAAGGCCGTATTAACTGTTCATTATCCGAAATAAATATAGGTACAATCCAAAAAGTGTAACACCTACAATTCTACATGCGATACTCTCTGTTAATACCTTGAAATTATTTCGAAAATGTGAAAAAGAGAAAACCGGATTCGTAAATTTTTATCTGAATACACACCATGGCGCATTTACACGAAAATTATTGTCAATTATAGGTAGCCATATTTCGTTATTAGCAGTATCCTTCAAATCAATTCGAAAATTCCGACGAAATGAAACATGATCGAGAAGTAGAATATCCAGCCCTACTGACCGACGAAGATAGAAAATAATAGCGAAATAGTGACTTAGAAAGAACAAAAAAGTAAGCAAATATATACTAGAGGACGTGTGGGAGCGGGGAAAGAAAAAAAGTCCAAGAATGACGACAAGTAAGTTATATGTTCAGAAATTCTAGCAATAATAATCATAATAATAATAATAATTGAATACAGTAGTTGAAAAACATGATTAGTTTGAGATCAATCCTTACTAATCCTGCAAAGGACCAACCGTAAATGCATAAGAGAAAGTACCCAAAGAAATTTAATTATTTCAAGAATAAACATTGAGACTATAAAATTTCTACAAAGAGAATATTTTCTATAAAACACCTTTATTCTATCAAAAAATTTATCCAAGTTTCATCTCAATAACCAGATTTTCTCAAGCTTCCGCATCTATCTAAAAGAGTTCAAAAGTCGAAATTTTTTCGAGTTCAACTCTTTCTTATACTTGAAGCCTACCAGTGAAATTTTCCGCAGTCCCACAAGCTTGTATTAGTCCGAAAGTCGAATATTTTGAAATGTTTCATATCTTTGCTCTACCCTCTCTTCTCCCGTGTCCTGATTCCAAAATATGCACGCACGCGCGTGCAGATGACCGTGCGACTTGGAAAACATAGCTGGACCCTTAGGCCAATTACAAAATTTGAATGCGTATGGATGCAGATGACCTTGCACTAATTCCCGCCCCCCTTCGTTTACGAGTGCCCCCCCCCCCAGGCTTATATTAGGTCCGAGCCTCCGTTATACATAGGTCTAGGCCCTAATAATCCTGTATCGCTTCTCTTTATAAAAAACTATAGGTCATCAACCGGAACCTCGAGGCCCTTTCCAATTATTACGTTATCAGCCGTGACCCCGAGCATGATCCTGAAATTTGCGAGTTTAATCCACCTTCCCGTACCCTCATAATCTATAAGTGGTTAAGTAAACAGGCTTTCATAATGTTGTATGTCAGGCCTGGTGTCATGAAAGCTAATAGTAGGCCTGATATAGTTTCATGTTGATATCCATACGGGGACTCGATAGTTTAGCTTACAGTACACCACGCCTATACTAGTTCATTCACATGCTAGGCCACAATTTCATTACAAAGCAGACGTGGCGCGTAGCTTAAAATGTAAATGAGGTCGTCTAGTAGTAGACAAAACATGATCTTTATTTATTTGGCTCTGCGAGAAAATTTTTTCTTATTTTTGGGTCTCCAGGTCAAAAAATTCAAAATGGATATTTTAAAAAACAAAAAGCTTCTCACAGAGGAGGTTCACAGTTGAAATTTTTGAATTTTAAGCTTCAAGTACATGAGGTAACGGGATTCTGAAAAACTCACAGGTTCTTCAGTGAAGTAGAACGAGGGGTGCAGGGAACCTGCTTCATAGGAAATATTCTCGAGTTATCAGAAGTTATGTTTTTTAAAGCTAGATTTCGACTCTTGATTATCAAAATATTTTTCAAGTTCCCCTCCAATCAAATATAGCTCGGTAGTTGAACCGTCCCCTAGTTAGGTTAGGTTGCCCATCGACGGAGTATGTGATGGAAGAGAAATTTGAAAAAATTTCGACTCTAGAGCTGTACATTATGAGGGAAGGAAGACTCGAATAACAAAGTGGAATTCTTGATTTTTAGAGATTCAAGTTTTAACGACAAGAAAATGCATTGGGAAAAATATCTCGTGAGGAGAGTAAAGTCAGATCTTGAATATGTGAACGGAGAGACGGAGGATTCAAAGTCGCAAACATCGCCTTACGTAACTGATGGACGCCTCCGAAATCAAATTTCTCATTTGATGAAGAGGTGGTCACATTTTTTTGATGACTGAGAGAAGAGATCTTCACGGTACGACTCCGCGTAGAGAGAGGAATCAACAGTCCATATTATCCTACATACATCATCAAAATCTACTTGGTATCAAATTATTCGAGAGAAATTTCTATGTTTCCTTCAAATCAAAGCTGTCACTATGGAGAATATTTCACTCATTGCTACATTTTGGTTCGTCAAATACTTTGATAAGTTCTTTTCATTTTCGATTAGAGACGAATTGTAACAAAATACTCATTTTAAACCACTCTCAACTATTTCAAATTATGAGGCTTTGTTCTCCAAACTTTAGTTGCGATATAACTGTTCATGGGGTGACACCCGAAAGTATTCTTGTAAAAGCACTGATAAAGTAGGATTGTACACTTGAAAAACCTTTTCAATATCATATTAGAGAGTTTAAAATGACATAATTTATATTTTCGCAGGAGTATGAAGAAATTATTTGGTGACAATTACTGGAAAACAGCGTTGAACGAAGATACCTCATCGTCAGACACTGGCAAAGAACTTTTTTAATGGATTGTTCCCGAATACTAATTTATTGGATTTTCTTATCACTCTTCACAGTATCAACCCGAAAAAAGAGAAAAGTCACCACCAAAGTTTGTTTTCCAAAGATTATCTTCATTTGGAACAAGACATATAATAAAATACCGTTCGCTACACATTTTGATTAGGATAACAGGTCCTTTATGATATTTAATGAACTTTCATTTTTCTGACTTTACTTCTGCTAGAAGACTCAAAATCAAGAGGATCAAACAGATGCCGAATGAGAGCTAAAAACGTATTAGCGGGCATAGATTAATCTGGACCCGAAGAGTGAAGTTAAAAATGACGAAAATAGGAATGCAAAAAGTTTTCAAATTTCACTATTTTTACCCAATTTTTCAATATACGTCTTCGTCATTAGTATACAAACATTTTGATTTGACTTTCACGAATTACTTTCACCTCCCCTTTTTGTTGACCAACTAGAAAAAAAAACATTTTTCCTTACGAGAAAGTTCTGAGTATCAGATGATCTTAATTTTCTACAATTAGAGGTCCGCCAACGAATATCAGCATAATTATTTTGTAAAATATAATACTTTTTCATCACGATCGCCCTCGATATTTGATATTGCGTTATGTTGATACGCAAAATTTGTGAAAATAAATAGCTACCTGATCCGTGTGTGCGACCACTGCACTGACAAGTTATTCAACACCGCCCATTAATCATAAGTTACTACTTTTTATGAAAGTACCCCCTACCGTCAACCATTGCCCACTATACAAGAGACAAGATATATAGAATAAAATGAAAAGTATCTACACGAAGTTTTTAAAATTTGGCCACAATTCCCACGACACGACAAAAAATAGATGAAATCAACCACCGCATAAGATGCTAATACCTCAATAACCTTGGAGCTACGGATTACTTAATAAGAGGTTCTGAAAAGAAAGAGAAAAAAAAAAATAGTGTAATCTCGGATTACCTTGTACCGAACTGTATAATTCAAATAGGTAGTACACACTTTCAGCCTACAATTCTGCTCTATATAATGAAGACTAAATGCAAAGGAAGAAAAGACAACATGAGAGAGCGTACGCAAAGAAGGCGGGCGCAACAGTGAGAATGAACAACACTTACCGCCGGTTTGTAATCTTGCAGCATTGAGAGAAATTGCTCTCCTCCGGAAACGTCTTTTTCATCTCGTTTTTGATCGGTGATTGAAATAACGTCAATTGAGCCATGGCTACCGTATTCCCTCCGTAACGTCGGGGCGATCGCACACTGGCCGGCGTGCTTATTGCTTCTACTACGATAGCACTCGTTTGAGTTGGTATCGTGCAATAGTTCCAAGCTAGAATTACTACGATACAGATTTTCTAGGCGGGGATGAGAGGAAGCACCTCCGCGAATTTGTTGTTGTTGATGATAATAACCACCAGTACCGCCGCCACCGTACGCTAAAGACTTTGAACCGGTTCTAGCTTTAAGCACGTTGTTATTGTAATAGTGGATTGCTTGCGCGGTTCGATTCCTCGCTGTAACTCGTGACTCGTTTACTACTCCTTCATCCGCTACTTCGATCATTCCGCAAATTTTCTGTTATTGAAACAAAAAGAGGGAAGAAGAAAACGTAAATTAATTTACTCATCATACGGGTTAATGATTCATACGATCGTTCGAGTCTGTAGCGCTCGGCGAGTACTTTCTAATCAACGTCATTGACACGTAAGGCTCGGAATTACTTTTGAGAAAAAAATCGAGATGTACCCAATATGTATGACGAAGAGCACCTTCTAAACTTTGATTATTGATTAGGAGAGAAGATACACCTCAATTCGAGCAAATGAAATTAATTAACAAGGATGATAAAAGTATAGACTTTGACCTCATATATACAATACTGGTCAAATCCCAAATTTCTGGCTGAAGTTTACGTCTATATTATGTTGCCGAAAAAAAAAAAGAAAGCGATAAAATGCAAAGACCAGCGACCCACATGCTTAATGAGTCAGTGCTTGAAAATCTTCCTCCAAATCCTGCGCGTACTAGACTCTACAGGAAAGTGGAGATGTAAAGCATAGATACGCACTTCGGATTCAAGGGTGGCCTCGGAACCAGGGAAGCAATCTTTAGCCTAAACACCTGAATATGCTGGTGCAGAATTGTTTTGATCACTGCCAGGATGTATATATGTGCTTCATCGACTATGAAAAGGCGATTGATAATGTTAAACACGACCACCTGTTGAATTTCCTGATGGTAAAGACCTTTGGATCATCAGCAACCTCTACTGGCATCAATCGGCAAATGTTAGACTAAGAAATAATGAGCTGACGGAGAAATTTGAGATCAGGAAAGGAGTAGATTCAGGATATATTCTTCCACCAGTGCTCTTCAACCTATACGCAGAGCAGGTCTTCTCGGAAGGATCAGGTTGGTATTAAAACAAATGTCCAAGTGAGTAGTGAATAATATCCGCTATGCGGATGATACACGTGACCTGCAGACTATCTTGGATGCGGTAAACGCGTAAGGCCGAGACACCAGCCTGAAGATGAACGTTAGAAAAACTAAGTTACTCATTGTTGGTAGAGAAGAAGTAGAATCCTCCACAATACTGATAGCGAAATCATAGAGAGAATTTTATTGTTCAAATACCTCGGTACTTTGGTATGTGAGAACTAGAACCTGGATACGTTATCAGGTCTGGGATAGAACAGGCTGGACAAATGTTCATAAAATTTAAACAGATGCTGTGCGACCACCACTTAGCATTCCCAATTACACACAGATTGGTGCCTTTTGTACGCAGGGGAGACGTGGATACTGAACACGCATTCCAACAACCGCAAGTGGCATTCGAATGTGAGTAATCCGAGAAATGATGATAATATCTTGGACTCGAAAAATAAGAAACTCGCTAGTCCTGGAAATGGCCGGAATGGAGAGACGACCACTCTCTACTATAAAGGAGTAAAAAACTGGATACTTTAGCCACATTTTACGTGGCGAAAAGTATGCACTGCTGAGAAAGATAGGAGAGAAACGAGGAGGTCGAAAGAAACTGTTATGGCTCCAGACTATTAGTAGCTGGACTGGAATTACCACAATTGGAGAGTTATGTAGGACTCACCACATAAACCGTCAAGACAACGCTTACGCTCTATAGGAGTATGGCACGTAAAGAAGAAGAAGAAGAAGAAGGTTTTGAGGAAGGTCACAAATCTACAAAGAAGATCTGACAGAACAATCTGATATAGACAAAGGCAACACGGTAGCTAGTAATGGAGAAGGAGGACTACACACAAAAAGTGGAATTGTACGTCGCAGAGAATGGATGACCAGAGCTGACGAAGAACTCGATACAAAAATACCAAAACAGGTTAAAAGCTGTGTTCAGAGAACAATGTACCTGGCAACGAAGAGACGCTTGATATGAACCCGGTAGCACCACAATTCAAAGCGTTTGCGAAACTCCACAAAGTGGACCGACCAATGAGACCACTGGTCAATAGTATCTAATCACCAGGTCAAAAGAAAACAAAGATCGTAGCCACTTTCTTGAAAGAAAACTAACAGTTTGCACCCAGAAAAAGCATCAGAAACAACAGTAAATTAATAGAGCAACTGGATAAGGTAGAAATCAAGAATAATGACAAGCTGGTATCCTTGAATGTGATACACATGTTTGGTACCACATCAATGGAGGAACTTCTCGCCTTGCTTCGAAACAACAGATATCATGGGAACCCCGGTGGGCCGAAGTACGCTACAATATGTATAGTGCAAGAGATTTTGAGCCAGAACTATTGCCGCTCCAATAACAAGTTCTACAGCCAGGAAAAGGGACCAGCGATGGAATCACCGCCGTCACCGATACTGGCGGAGATATTCATTAATGATAAGAAAAATAAGATATTGAAGAGTAGCAGGTTCAGAAACTAGATCAAATACTGGGCCAGGTATGTAGATGATATCCTAATTATGTGGTAAAGCACCAATAGACAGGTGCCAATTCTTTCTGAGACGAATGCGATGAACAAAAGCATAGACAATGGAACCATAAACTAAACGAATACGTTCCTTTTGAACGTAACAGTCACGCTGGTAGACAATCGGATAGAATACAAAATCTACAGGAAGCCGACGCACACAGACACCATCACCTCAAATGACTCGTACCACCACCTCAGGCACAAGTTAGCGGCAATCCAGAACTACTACTGTAGGGCAATTTTAGTCCTGAAGACCATTGAAGAGAAGAGGAAAGAAATTGAGACAGTAACCCAGATTGAAGAAGCCAACAGCTAATTTAAAGGTGTGGTGGAGGGAGTCTTTCGGGAAATGGAAATTGAGAAGGAACTCATGATGACATGCGACATCATACGTAGGAAAACACACAAAGAAGGTGATGAAGGCATTCAACGGCTGTGATGTGAATGTGAGTATCCATAATAACCCACCCATGGAGACCCGTGGTGAAGAGGATCAGCAATGACCAGACGGAAAAAAAGGACAAGGAAAGCTTGAGTGGAGTGTACAAGCTCAGCTGTGAACAATACGATAGTATCTACATTGATGAGATCCGGAGAAAGTTTAAGATCAGGAAGAAGAGGCACAACACATCGAAGGAGAAACAAGATGGGAGGTCGCTATTCGGTAAATACCGTAACAAAGAACATGAGCAAAGGCAAAAAAGAAGAAAGTCAGCCTCTTGAACAGTGTCATTAAATTTGACAGCGAAAAATTATTCAACCTGGTGAGAGGACAAGAGAAGAACAGAACCAACCAATAAGATGGCAGTTGACCTGGTAGCCGATAAAAAAGTAGTACATTGGTCAACAGAGCAGTATGTCAAAGCCAATAAGAACACAACGTTATAAGTTAATATGTTCTAAGAGGGAATCAATCATAACACAGCATTATTACAGCCAATAGGATCACAGTGTTATACTATAAAAACTCATGTTTGAGCTCTTTTTCTTTGGTAACGACACAACTGATGATAGGATTGTAAGCTAACTAATAAAGTAGAATTGTACACTCGAGAATTTTTCAATATCTAGTGCTCTACTTACACCTCATCACAATCAATATGAGTCTCAATGAAAAGGGCTTTGAGAACAGAGGATACCATCTGCTAATGATGCAGATAATAGTGTCATTAGTCATAACCAATCAAGGGATGTGTTAGAGGGAAAATAATCATGGTAAAGGTACGAGGCTTCAAAAGGGAATTGATTTAGCAACTGAGGACAGGCAACTATCATACAATTACAACAGGAATACTGAAGAAGACTGGTTTCAACTCCGAGTAAAGTGAATTGTCCGTTAATGTCCTACTGAGCCATAAAAAGTAAAATTCCAACAATTCCAAGTCCATGAAACTGATACTCATGGGGTGATGGCTTGAAGCTCAATCGTTTAAATCAACGTTTTAAAGTTCAACCATCGAAGTGCTGATTATAGTTATACTACTGGACCAACTCTAATACAGCTCTTACGGCGACCAGAAAGAACAATTTCTGTTCAATTTCAGTGAAAGTATTACAACTTTGCTCGGATTTTAATCAGTAGGATTATGTGCCAGTAGTACATATCTTGCAATAAGCCACCGTTCTAAGTTTCTGTCCTCATGATAATGGCATGGAGAACGACTCTGAAAAGGCCACCTGACAACTTCAGAGCAGGTTATTGTTTTGTAAAAATCAAGAATTGATAAGTATTGTTATAGTGACGAGAGAAGGAAATTTACCCATTTCTTCCTTAGCGTTTTGGTAAAAAAAAGAGACCGCCCAAAATATCTTTATGGGCAGAAGAATTTTAAGAAAAACAGAGATTTGGACGATTGTTTTGAAGGAAGATAGACTATACGCTACTCACTTTGAGTAAGTACAAAATTAAAACGAAGCACTGCATCAACCGATTTCACAAGTCGGTTCTGTTACACCCGGAAGTAGAACAAATTATTTGTATTGAACCTTTTTTCGCGTATCATGCTGACCCTGGCTCGATTAGAACGTCAATTTGAACTCATTTATCCTCAAGGAATTTCAAGAATGCACTACGTAAAGCAGCAAGTCAGCTGCCAAAGTCTCAATGTTTGGAAAGCTGAACCCTTAGAGCTTTTATTTCTATTTGACTGCATTTCCTTGAGACGATTATTCCAAATAGACCTAACAGGCCTCTTGTTCTACAAAGATGGATCCAAGTTGTCTACGCTGTATACCGTACAGAACACGTTTCTTGCTCGCCTTTGAGGAACGTCAGCGTAAGTATACAGATTATGGAGGCAATTTTCAAAATATAGCACGAGTATCTCATCTCACGGTATTAGACTAGGACCAAATTCAAACAGTCATTCAATGGAAGTACAACCCTCTTCTCATGTAAAATCATAATTACAATACAACCCCGACCAAGGAACAATAATATGGGCCGCACTAAAAAATGAAAAAGATACATTCAACTACAACACTGTGAGGACCAAATGTGACCGAGATCTTGTAATAAAATCTCACCGGTTTTTTCGGATTATAAAGAGGACCTCGATATCATGACGTAATTAAATCAATTTTCGAAGAAACAAGTTTTTTCTCTCAAGGTCTGACCTTAAGACCTTTCTACGTTACTTTTCAAACGTAAAAATTCTAAGTAGGCTAGCAGATTGCAGCTGGCAGACAACTACAAAAATGATGGAATACTGGTTGAAAGTTCATTAAGGATCCGCTATCTCCTTTCGAATGATAATGGCTTACTAAAATATTACGGTGATTCCATCAACAGCACATAATATTATAGATGAAAAAAAAACGTCGAGGATAAATTTTCTTTTCGCCTTCATTTCTTGTTACTCGGTAGTCGCGCACAGTTTGACAGACCATTAACTGTTCATCTCTGTTCCCCAACATTCCGGCAAGGATCTCCGACGGTGCACTGCAGTGCAGTGGCCGCGCCGAACCACGAAGATAAGATCGCAATTTTGAACGATGAACTACACTCTAAAAAAAAAAACGATCTCTAACCCAAACGTCGAGTATAAAAAGTAACATATGACGGTACGAAAAACGTTGATGCCCCGTTTGACATATTGAAATATGACACCCATCAAATCGTAGCAAATACTCGATTACTATTTTCTCGCGCAATATAAACAAACGCTCAAAAACCGAAGTTACCGAGCGGAAAGGAAAGAAAAGAAGAATTGATTACTGGTTCCCGCAGCCGTATACCCCATTTCAATCTATACAGTAATTATCATGGTCACCAACGAGAAAGAAACTGAATAAAGCTCGGCTGTCTCCATATTAAACAACGATTATTTCAACAAAAGAGGAGGAAAAAATCTAAATTACACTAAAAATCACTCTTCTTATTTACTTATAAATATTTATTTGTTCTTCCTCGTCGAAAGAAAAAAAAAACTCACCTCGGTAGATAAGAGAAAAAAAAATATTATACTTTCAGCAGTAGAAGAATACCGCATAATACTCCTACACTAAAATCATTATTTTACAACATGGTCATGTTCGTGTTTTGGATATCCACCGAGCGAACACCTGCGGAAGCCATTCACGGACGAAAGGAACTACCATTACCATTAGTATTATCATCATTATTATTATTACTACGACGAGAGTATACAGTACACGGTAGAAAATCAGAAATTTAGATAACCGAGACACGGACACCTCTTTCCGAGAGTTTTTTCCTTTCTCATCATTCCAATGAGCAACGATGAGCGAGGCAACAGGTAGTTGGAAGTCGGCCGGCTGGTTAGAAGTATCGGAAGGGTCGATAGAAAACCTACACACACGCTTCTCGTACTCGCTTATAAATATTTATTTTTCTACTCGTATACTTTTTTTTTACGTGTACAACACGACGATATTTTGCGTAAATTATAATATTGGTTGAGTAACACATCACCTGTCTGATATGTACAGATTCCTCCAAGACCAAAAAATATACAATGTATATTATTCACACCACATATTTCTGTGAAGTGATTTTCTTATGTACTATTGTACATAGAGTCTGTTCCACAAGTCTCGATGACGAAATACTAACAAGTTTTGAGGGTGGCAGGGTAGAACAGGTTTTATGATTTGATCACCCTAACCATCGATAAGAATACCACATTTACAACCGTGGACAACAACTAGTCTGATTTATTTCCAACTCAAAAATTTAGAACGTAATTTGAAAGAAAAGTTCTATCAAGTGTTCAAAAAAGAGATATTTTCTGGCAGAGCCAAATAAATAAAGACCTTGTTTCATATCTACGAGTAGTCCAGGAACATTAGCATTTTTTCTCAAGACTTCTCACCCTTTCGACGTACGCGTCGCTCATCGCGGAGAAATAATTATCCTCCTCGGTGGTTTTTTGCTATCATCTCCGTAAACGTTGATTCTTGAACAAAAGCATTGAAAATGAAAGATCATTCAATTTCCTACAAACATTGTTCTATTCATTTCTTGTTTAGCGTTTCTAGTAAATGAGATAATTGCGAACAAAAGTGGGTCCTCCTCAAGTATTTTTGTTCAAAAATCAATATTTACGGAGATAATGACGAAAAAGTGCTGAAGGAAGCAGCTATTCAGCGTATAACATGAGATGGGCCACGTAATCATCTCTCTTACTATCAACTCTAGGGAAAAAATGAATGGAACTAAATTTTTAGGACATTGTATCTCCTTACATTTTTATACGAAGTGTTTTTCTCAAAAATCTATATTTACGGAGATGATGGCGAAAAACTGCCGAGTGGGGCATTTACTTCATTGTGGTGGGCAATGCGTAAGTCAGGAGGTGAGGGGTCTAAAGGGGTTCATTATGACACTATAACTGACAATCGTGTCGAATTTCATCATTGTCCGACCTATTCTCAGCAAACACCATTTTTTATCCGATTTTCCTTGACTATAGCACGTGATCTCATTTATATTTCAACATCACGCCTGCTTTGTGATGAAATCATGGCCTGTCGTATAAATTTTTCTCGCGAGGCGTACGTCCCGTGTAGCTCAGGGGGGCTCAATCCCTCCGCCCCTCGTTCTGGTATACTGCATTGCGGACTGTCTTGCTGACGTGGGCTCACTCGCCTTAGTGGCGTCATAACTATCCATGATGGGTTTCTGTAATGTCATCATCAGTACCCGCAACGGCTCTCCTCTCATAAGTGATGTCAATGAGAGAGACTCGAGCAGTAATCAGTATTAATAGTTTTAGTATAATGGAGACTGTTGGGAGGCTTACAAGCGAAGTGAGTGACCCCGAGAATACAAGGGAGTAGGGAAGAGAGATGACGTCATTAGTCTATGACGTCAGAAGAATCCATGATGGCTGCCTGTGACGTCATCAGCATTTATGACGTTACTTATGAGAAAAAGGAGAATCCCAATAACAGAAGAGAGCCAGAAAGAGGAGGAGCACAAGCTGATGACGTCACAGGTAGCCATCATGGATTCTTCTGACGTTACGAGCTAATGACGTCATGCGCTTGGGTTCTCTCTCTCTTCCTTACTCCCTTCTATTCTCGGGGTCACTCACTTCGCTTGTAAGCCTCCCAACAGTCTTCATTATACTAAAACTATTAATACTGCTCAAGTCTCTCTCATATTAAGCTCTCAGGTCACGGCTGGTGACTTCACACTGGCAATTTCAGAACTGAGACACTACTCCTTAGCCTTCATGAAACCAGATGTAACATACTCCAAACATACAAAGCCTGTATACTAAAACCAGTTATAGATTACAATATGAGGATAGGTGAATTGAACTCGCGAATACCAGAATCAGACTTGAGGTGACTATTGATGACGTCGCCAGCTAATGACGTCATACTTTATTATAAAGGAAGTGAAGGGGTACACTACAGTATAATTTGGGGATGAGGAAAGCGACTCGCAAAGGTAGTGCGAACTCGCAAATTTTGGAATTAGGGGCTAGGATTCAGGGAACTTCAGGAAAAATATGAAACATGTCAAAATTGAATAGAATTTTAGATATCAGTCTTATTAAAATACACACCCCACGCTCGTCGTGGGCTATTGGTCAATTTTTTACGACTGTATGGGCTTTCCATGACTAACCCATCTTTTCCAGTCAAGGTGGTATGCACATGTAGCACATCTTCTGACTAGCAACCTACCTTTCCATTCAATTCTGATAAGTTTCATCACGAATTGATGCTATGTTCGAGGCTTATATGATCTGGTTCGACGAAATCATAAGCCGCTACCGAAGAATAGACTCGGCCGTCGATGATTTTCAACTCGCGCAAAAGATTATCTTGCACTGTTTTAGGACGTTAGCAGTCCAAGATCATACCATGGTTAAACTCAGCGCTTGATAATTAAAGGATAGTTACAAGTTTTAGGGTCCATCTAAAATACCCTTAATGGCATCACAAATGTATTTATCCCTGCTTCTGACCTCAGAAACTATTACCGATCCTCGATACTCGTACTTGACTGCTGGCATGACTTTTGGAAGAAACCTATAGCAATCGAATACAGAGCAGTCCCCCGACTTCTTCCAATCGAAATAACCGTCATAAAGAAATAACAACTGGCCACACACGTCCCATCCATTTCTATCTTTTATCAGATCTATTTTCTCCGCCTCCCCTCTCGTCAGTACTTCCAATATGGTAATACATATGTTCGTCACCTCTTCTCGTGTCCTGCTCTCGAAAATATCCGTCTCTCACTCTGTTTCTCCACGTCTTCCACTTGCTCTTGTAACAATTCCAATACGGTTACGAGCACTTCACTGTAGGCTCTAATCCTTTCCCAACTTCCACCTCGATTTTCTCAAACTCTCCCCTCTTAGTCCTTAGTGTCGATGTATAGCTCGTAAATGTTACAGTAATAATGAAATTTCAGTACAGCTGCAAGTAAATGATTTTCAAATTCTTCTTCTGGACCCACTGCCACAATATGGAAAGAGAAGGTGCGTTTGTCGGGGGAGCACAATTTTTCCTAAATGCTCTATCCATCTTCTTTCTCCACTTTAATTATCTACAATTCTCCGGCTCGTTTCCCAAAGTTATTCAAGATCAATAATATTCTACTTGCGAGTGGTATTATATCTCTTATCGAAGTAAAACACGTGGTGAATATTTCAATCAATCACAGCACGAAGATTTTGAAAAAGAAATAAATTTCGATCAGTTAAAATACCTAACGGAGTGGACTTGAAGCAATAAAAATAAATACGTAGGTCTCAGGGCTCAACTTTGGACCAATATCAGATACTTTTAAATAAAAAAATATAGATAGTCGAAACCTCGTGCATGAACGGTGAATCTCAAATGCGTTTCTCTTTCGACATCCGTGAACAGTAAATGGCAATCAAACCTAATTTTCAACGATATTTTTGATTACCACGCAAGTGAAGTAAGAATTATTCTTAAGCTGTCACCACTTTTATCATTGGAATTTTTTTCTTTCATTTTTTTTTTTTTTACACCTTACCTGCGTATAAACCGCAAACTGGATACTTTTCGACATACGACGCCCGATAAAAACAACAATAATATTAAGTGCAATAATATCGCGTCTAGATACGCCGGATACGTTTAATCGATGGCCAAAATCTCTATTCATAAAAACTGATGGTTTTACGTTTTATTGTTTTCTATTTTTGGTAAACGAGACACCTTGCCACTTTGTCAGGATGGAGACGTTGATAGTTTGAGCCTTCGTTCAAATAGTTGTGCAAGTGAAATCTCAAAATATATTTGTACTAATGTACGTAAAGCATTTTAGAGTTATTTATTATTATAGATATTAAATTTCAATGACGTGAAAGAAGGTTGGCTACACTCGATCATCCGTTATCGATAAACAGAGAAAAAAAACAACTGGGCGTAATTTACGGAGTATTGATTTACAATTTCTTCAGTCGGAAACTGACGAGTGTCTGGAAAAGATTAAAGGATAAAATTTCCGTTGCGCTTCAAGTGAGGAAGGAAAAAAAATCCTTTTTGAAAAAGAGGAAAAAAAATATACAAAGAGGCTGATAAATTAGGCTTACACAATCATATACGGTCATTTGATACGATACTGCACTATTTCAAAGTAGTTGTGTTTATGCGAGTCGCAATGAGTCAGAAAATGATATAATAACGAGAATGAAGTTACCAAAATTTGAAAATTTCAACTCTAAAGCTCATAGTCGATGTGAACTAGGTATCATTTTATATCTCGTTTAGAGAAAGGAATAGTTCCAACTCATCTCTCCCGGTTAACTGTGACAAGAAATTCTTGTAGACACATTTATTCCAAACTTCAGTCTTATAAAAATATGAAATTTTAGGAAATTCAGCTCCAAGGTCGTTAATTTAACGTCGTTTTTTAGTCGATACCCTGTTTCTACCGAAAATCGAGAATTTACTTCTTCCAAAGGCTTGGTCGAAATTGCTTCGATGTTGTTCGATGTTGGAATAGACCTATCAGACTTATATGGGATCCACGAATGTCGACTCTATTTCGAAATACTTGCCACGTGGATTTCAGATCGATTTCGAGCCGATTCACAAATCGATATTGAAGCGACCCCAAATCAATGTAGATCCAGAGTCGATGTCAAATCACCCTTCCGTAACATTCTGTCTGTTCGGCGACTTTGCTACTTGCAGACAGATTGTGAAATTATAAATTATAATGGAGGTCAGCCATTGAGAATCTCGATTCACGCTTGACCAGAGCGGCAATGGTTCAATTCAACAACTGGGAGCAACTCGGACTTGCGGATTCCCATTCGTGGGATGGGGTGGGACATTGAAAATATCAAAAGCGTGACTCTCCATCGATTGACCTTACTCTACGTAAGAACTACCTCGATGAAGTCCTAAGTGTACCAGTTATTACCATTATGCTACTCACAAGACATAAAATGGTCATTGACGGTGGGCACAGCAAGCTAAATTGTAAGCTAAATGATCTCGATCTGACGTCACACCCCTGATCCAGAGTAGCCTTGACCTAGACAAGGACCACATTGATGACGTCATGAGCTGGACAGTTATCAATTCTTGTCGCCCTACGAGATCTATAGAATTGGCATTAATGGAAGGAGTAGGCTGTATCCTACTCTTCCTTCCCCAGACTGGTTTGTCAACACACAACTATCTATAACTACCTGGGAATGTAGACGAGAGATACTCCCGGAAATCATTCACTTGGTGAACCCATTTGGGAACATTGCATTGAAATATGTATTAATGACGTCATATCCAGTATGAAAATTTCAAACTTCCATTCCTTATACTAAACGCAATATTTTTCATTACAATTGAAATTAAGTAATTTGTTTCCAGGATAGCCTAATGCCAACACCATCGCTTGTTCTACACAATCTCGTATACAGGTATCCCCAATGATATAACGTTGATTTGGAAGTTGAGACGGACAAATATTTCGACACTGCTCGGAAGGTAATTCTTTTGAACAATGCGTTTAAACGTGAGGACGAATTAAATTAAAGAAGAAGAGATGTTGAAATAAAATGATAATAAAAAACACAAACATCCGCCCTTGGTGGCTCATTCAATTGGCTACGGTCTGGTATTCGGGGGTTGCGGATCCAAATAGCGCATTCAAAGAAGTGGAAGTTTAAGCGTGTTTTTATAAGTAATTTCGAAATCCTTTCTTCTCTAACGTAGCTCTTTATTCGGCATTTACTAGTTATCTGTATTCCTTTCGGACTTACTGAATGCAAATAGGAGACCGATTTCCACAGATTTATAAAAGTTACTTCAACCTGGAAGGACAACCTCAACTATGATGATGTTTCTCAATCTAAACAGGAAATCGCAAGAATATACGTTATTACATACCAAGGGTTGTAAAATGAAGATTTCTGCTAACGATTGCGGAATTTGACGAGACAAATCAGAAAAGAGTTGAGTAACTCCACTGGAACTTGAAATTCTTGATTTTTAAGATATTGTTACGTCTAACAAGAAGAATGTAAAGCGTATTCTACAGCGTTACACGCAGTCAAATTTACATTCTACCTATATTCAAAATCTATTGGTCGATCTTTTTTTTTCTCTCGAGTCATGTCATTCAAACCGCTTCTAGAATTACGCTAACCACGTTAGGTGAGAAAAATATAAAGAACAATAGAGGTAAATGAAAATAAATCCTTCTCCCTACGAATGAATAATTATTTAAAAATACGTAGCGAATAAGTATTTTGTTTTGTTTTTTTTCCCTCTCGTTCGGAACTATTTTCTCCCGTAACAATGTACATTCTCTTTCTAAACAAGTTCGAACCTATATGTATGTGTATATGACTAGACGAACCAGGGTACAGAGCTGAAATATATTACTATCTCAAAAACGATCGAGCTAAGGCGGAATCCCACTATCTCACAGACTTTGAACTTGAACTCGAAATACAAACCGAAAGAAGAAAAATTAAATTCCAGGCGGCCGGAATCATTTGACAGCAACTTCAGAAGCCTCTTTTCCTCAACAACAATAATTCTTCTCGCGTTGAAAAGAAAAAGAGAATCCACTAACTGGTTATTTAATTATCAATCGCTCTTGCCTCCAACACCTTTACGAGGATAACCGCATCTATCCTAAATACCGGCGTATAATATTATGATATTCAGTGTCGAGCGTAAGGTATACAATCGATATTACATACATAACGACCGACCAACTATTGGATCCATTCTCGTCCATGATTCACCACTTCGGCGTGTGGCCTCAAAACGGGTATTTTCTTTCTCTCTCTCTTTACTCGCCTCATCCAGAAGGCTCAATGCACAGAATATCGCTGTAAGTTACATTATAATAAAATATCAGATGGATAAATCGTTTCACAATACGTATCATTTGGCCTAATAAAACTAAACAAATACTACTGTATAGTGCGTAACCTCGTCTTTCTCGTGCACGAATAATCATGATCGCCATCCAATGAGGAAAATGATGATTTCAAAGAGAGTATAATTTTGAAGCACTATTGTCCGATCAATAAACAATCAATTTTTCTATCAAAAAGA
Source organism: Aspidiotus rigidus (assembly GCA_035079385.1). Lineage (NCBI taxonomy): Eukaryota > Metazoa > Arthropoda > Insecta > Hemiptera > Diaspididae > Aspidiotus > Aspidiotus rigidus. Next base: position 5,947,088 of record JAVHKY010000030.1, read on the forward strand.
TCAGGTTTCCAACTACGATGCAGAAACGAAGAGTCAATCAATCATTTAATAACCTACGCAAATTAAATCTCGAGTCGCTGACTAGGCATGTGTCGACATAGACAATACAATAAATTAGGACCTACTAAAGTCATCTCTCAACTCGTGAAAAACGAGTTAGCATAAGAGCGTACAACAAAACAAAGGAAGATCATTTAATTTCGTCTCAGATTTATAACGTTAATGAAAAAGGAAAGGGGCCTCTTCTAATATAGCGAGAAGGCTTTCCAGTCTTTACGACGACGGTCGCGAAGAATTCGTGGTATGCGCATTATAGTCGTACGCGTGAACGTGTCAGGGAGTCGGTATGTCGTATATACATAATATAAACGCACACACATACATTCACAGATGAGTACGGGATGTGGAAAACGGTCATGATATTATTATGAAACGTACACTACAATAATATTCTTTGAAATACAAATACAGGAATACAAAAGCGAGAGAAAAGAGAAAGAATAAAAAATGGATAAACCCGTCGATGGTATCGACTGGCGAGTACCATCTGCTCGGGGGTCCTGATCATCAACGACGGAAACAAGACAGCATCAAACGCGTGGAATCCCTCTTTATCGCATTCTTTCTATGAGCCCAAAGGTACACCAGGAGTATTTAAGATAGTACACTACGCCATTAAACGCATCTTCAAAAAATCGAAATTCAAAAGATCCAACCAATACTACCGGAACTAACAATACCGTAAAGTTGGGATTTTAACCTTCCGTTGATAAACCCCACATTTTTCACTACCAGAGGCGCACTCTTGCACACGCTTCCATCTTTATAACATTTTATTTACCAAAGGAGGTGTGACAGGAAGGGTGGGTTTTCGCTTATAATTCGAGTGGAATAACATATTGCTGGTTCCAGAGCGAAATCTCTCGTGCAAAAGGATTTAAAAAAATACTTGAAGAAATTTTCGAAACTCTTTAAAAAGTCTTAGTCTTTGGAAAATGCAATAGGACATTCAAAATAACCAACAACAGGGGATAAAAATTTTCTCAAAAACCTGCCGAAAAATTCACAAAAAAAGAGTTACACGCTAGATTCTGAAAGTCTAATAAAAAAGCCTCAACTTGAAATAGAATTATCTACTCGAAACAATTCTTCAACATTCACAGCTTCAACAAATTCTTATTCTTTGATTTTGATGATCAATAAGGATTGATTATTGGGTCGAAGTATTTCCTAACGCCCGTCCAAATACATACTTCGACGGTTCTCCCCTCCCTCCTCAAATACAGTTCCCTGGTTGGAATTCCTCCAAGTCCTTCGCGCGATTAATACACTTGAAAATTTTCTGAAATAGTCGTGTAGTGTGCCCGCATCTACCAGAACTACAGTTCACCTCTTGCCCCTCTTCGTATATAGTTCAATTATTCAAGTTTTTCCAAGCTCTCCCAACTCCATCTCACACTTATATATGGCTCAGAGATTGAAATTCCATGCAGGGAGTCTACCGGTCCCGGAAAACCCCGGAACTTCGGAAAAGTCCCGAATTCTGTGAAGATGGCCCGAAAACCCGGATTGCTCAGGAATTCAGCAGGGTCAACCAGAAAAATTTTCTTTCGTAAGCCGAAAAATTAATTCGATTCCCAGCGTTCTGTGAAGGGGAAAATGTCTTGAAAAGGTCCTGAAGAAATTTTGGTCAAGTCCCCGAAAGATGCCAGAAAGTCCCGATTCTCATTTTCTAATTCTGGTGGACACCCTGTAGTATCATGTCCCTCCATTTTGATATCCATTGCTCGATATGAATGGAAACAGCTTGAAGATCGAAATTTCCAAGTTTTCTGTTCTATGGGAGGTTTTTCGAAAAATTTGCCAAACGCCGTACGCCACGCGATGTCCGGTGAAAATTGACCTATTCTAGTAAAAGGTTTGAACTTGAAAAAATTTCAACTTTCAAACCACAATATACGATTGGAGTGAGACTTGGAGAAATTTCGACAAAAAGGATTTGGTGTTGAAAAAATTTCGACTTCCGAGCCATAGCTTAATGGGGACTTTGAAAATTTGAACATGGAAAAATTCCGACTTTCGAGCCACAGCCTGATGCAGTTGGAACTCGGTAAGTCGTACATAGACGCAAGGTGAACAAATTATTTGTCTAGTCCCGACACACTTCTATAATTAAATGTGTACAATTTTTGTCGCGACATTTCAAACACAACAATAGCTAACTCGAACAAGAATTGACAAGCTTTCAAGCAAAACCGGTCATTTCTTATATAAGCCCACCAAAATTGTGGAGCAAAATTGAGTAATTTCATACACCAAAATCGACAAAAATCATTAATTTCCGTTTAAGATTGCCAAAATCGACCAATATTTTTACAAAATTGACTCAAATAATCTATTTTCAGGTAACACTGACTAACCTTAGTAGAAAATGGTCCATGTTTATTCGAAATCCAACAGAATTTTTCATCACTCACTTTAAGTCAAACTTCAGGAAATCGAAAACTTGCCAAGTCAAACAAAATCTCTTGGTTCCTTCCCTACTTGACTTACCGAGGATCGACTGCGTATATGATGGAAAGAGGAACTTCTAAAAATTCCGATTGTCAAACCACAATATATGATAGGAGAGGGACTTGGGGAAATTTCGACTATCGAGCCGCAATATATGAAAGGAAAGGGACTTGGAAAACTTTCAACTAACAAGCCACAATAATATATGAACTTAGAAATTGAATACTCATAATACCAAAACCAATTCGACCCATAGAACAAGTCCCTGCGATTCTCGTTTAACTTCGTTAAGGAAGTCATCGTTTTTTTTTTTTTTTTAACATGGCTTGTTGATATATTCATTTCATTTTCTTAATGGTGGCGATACGATTTTCGTGCCCGTATGCAATTGCTTACTTTGCCTACTCCCACCCCGCCTCTGATTGTACGGGCCAATCAAATAATAAATCATAAGAAAAGTATTATTACAAAAGAGCAGATTAAGAAACGAATTTCGTCTTCCTTAGTTTTTCAGCCATACGAACTTTACGATTTTGTTTTCGAACTGAACGGACGAGAAGCTTTGACAGATAGTTCTTTCAAAAGATCCTAAATAATGAAGAAAACTTTGGGTTCCAATTGAGAACTAAGCAGTAATATACTATCTAGAAAAGTTACGCGTGATTGATTATCAAGTTTTTGAAATCTCATCTACTAATCAAATCTTACAATTTTGCTATTCCTGCAAATTGGTACGATAAAAATAATTGAGAAATCAAGAGCAACGAGCCGGAGCCTTATTAGGACTCGGGACACGATACTTCTGAAAACTCAGAGGTTCATCAATTTAAATGACGCTACAAATTTAGGATGGTAGTTAATTTCTGGAGTCAAATTATTGACTATGAGACTCAGATATAAGGAATGGATTTATAATTTAGAAAATTCTCGTAATCTCATGATACAATATTTTAGAATAACAGAATAATTGCAGGAAGAAAAAACCAAATCTTCATCATTAAGCGACTACCATCAGCAGCTGGGAAGAAAAGATCAAATTCTGAATATCTGAGCAACCACTCAGAGGAAGGGGCTCACAAAATGCGGCCCTCTATCGAGAGAACTCACGAACGAAAATTACAATTTGACGCATAGTGAAACGAAACTAGGCCTACCAAATCATGTTCAACATTTCCTCAGTGATTGATAAGAAAAATGTCGAGTCTATATCTTCAAAACATGTGGCAGTCATAACAATCGATTGTAAGAAATCGTTTCAGATATTTAAAACATTCGTTCAATGATTGGAATTCTGTAAAAAAAATTTAAAAGTTTGGTTGCAGAGTCTAACGACTTCGGACCAATTGGTTCCAAAGAAACAGCTAACGAGATGAGTCGTCGCAAGCTTCCTAAAAAACACTATCGCTGTCGCCATATCTACCTAAATTCATGGACTAAATTTCAGATAATATTTTTTTTCATCTCCCTTTCATGCTACGTGGCTACCTAAATTTCGCGAGAAATTCGCATTCTTCTTTAGCCCCAACCTTTCTTGGACCTCAATATTTTTCTCTTTATCATGGGATACCGCGTTCCTCGCGTCAAATTTCACAGGACCAATTAACTCGAACTCGATCGTAATTATTTCGCTCATCAGATACATGCCAAACAAGCCTATATATTTTACATACAGTATCTGTTTTTCCACCATCTGTCTGCAAACGAATACAAACATAATCAATCGTCGCGTACACGACGCATCAATTTCATGCAAATTGTTCCCTCATTAACACTCTATTTATTAAGTACGCTACGCTATGTGTGTACGCGAAATCATACCTTTAGGAAGAAAACAGATGATATACATACGCAAGAGAGGAATATATTTTTCCGCGACAACCTTCACAGACGCCTTTCCTAGGGCGAAGCCGTACTTGTTCAATCCCATATTCGAATTATGAGGTGACGCTTTGGGCCACGTCCGTTTCCTCTCTTGTTTTATCAATATTTTCATCAGGTATCGTGAACAACACCTATGAATACTACAAGATATGTTTAGAATTTTGAAATATTTCAACCACGATTACAAGCTTCCATCAAACCGTAGATACGCTGTGCGATCATCTCGCGTCGAAAATATCTCTAATTCACTTTCAATACATCAATATAGCGAAGTCATACACGACAGTGCTCGCGAGTGACAAGCACGAGAAAAAGTGAAACAAACGTTCGAGACAAATAGAGAGGTGAAAATCTCTATTTAATATGCATATATGCGTGGATATAATGACTCGATTATAATAACACGCTATTGCTAGTCAAGCAACTTTTTCATTTCCGAAGCAGATTATATTGTTTCATGATATAATTACAACAAATTTTTCAGCGAGAGAGTGACTTAGATCTTATGAGACAATAATATAAAAAAGACTAGTTGCAAATTGTACTAAGAATTCGCATTTCTAGAGTTCTTACTAAAATACCTGAACTAATACTTGCACTTGTTCTATCAGAACATCCTAATTAATATTATTACTATTATTATTATCTTTTGTTCAAGGTTATCATTGAACGAATAAAGAGGTACGATAATGAGAGGGGAAAAATTAAATTTAGAATTGTTTGTTCTGATTCATATAGAATTGAATAGGTTGATGAGGGGACCCATAATGGGCATAGTGACAAGAATGGAGGAGTACAGTAGTAATTAATTGAGTCGCAATATAATGGGTACTATAATATTCTACCTACCGAGGAGGAGGAGAGATTGTTACACATCAATTACGGAGACTGAAAACATATTTTGAGACAGAAATAAATGCGGTAGGTAGGTAAATTCATTGTCAAAAGTATGTTTTTGACCATCCAAAGAAGGTACGCACGTGTGAAATTAATTAGAAAATTTGATTGCGATGATCCTCATAAAATTATACATCACCTCGAACGTTGTACCCAGACTATTTACTTAATAGAAAAAAAAAGAATTATCGATAAAAAAAAACGTAGCAAGCGACTGTTCGGGAGACTTCACGCCTCGCACACATCCGTACCAAAAAATTCTATTCAAACTCAAGAACGCTAACTCCGCTGATAACGCAATACGCGGGTATTGAGGAGAACGGGCGGTAATCAATAATTCGATGTATTTGAACAAATACTATGGAGTTCTACAATCTACATAATCTACATGTCAGTAGGGGTATTTGAAAGAGAGATTTTCTGGTAGAGCCAAATAAATAAAGATCATGTTTCATGTCCACTAGTAAGTGACCTCATTCATATTCTGAGGCCACGACGAAATCATCGCCTAGCTTGTGAATTTTTCTCTCAGAGGCGTGCATCCCCTTCTTCGACTAATATAGCCGTAGTATACTGTCGGATAAGCCAACTAATTCAGGGGGCCAACCATTAGCTCGTGACTTGGCTGCCTGTGACGTCATCATCAGTATCCATCACATTCATTACGTAATCGGATTGGCTTTCTTACTCTCTTCTGTTCTCAGGATCACTCACCCCGCTCGTAAACCTCTTAACAGTCTCCATTATACTAAGACTAATAGTAATACTGCTCGATTCTTCCTTACACTAGGCCTCCGGGTCACAGTTGATGACCCCATACTGGCAGATTTCGGAATTGGGGTACTAAGCCTCCATTACACTGAGTTATACAGTATACTAAACTATACCAGGTCTACTTAGCCTTCATGAAACCAGGCCTAACATAATCCTAACATACAGCAGTATAAAATCCTATACTAAACGACTTATAGATTAAAAGGATGAGGGGAGGTAAATTGAACTCGCAGATCTCAGAATCAGGCGTGGGATCACGGTTGACGAGGTCATAGTTTATCATAAGGGAAGAGAAGGGATACAGTATACGGAGGGAGCAACTCGCGGAGGTGGTGCGAACTCACAAATTTTGGAATTAGGGGTTAGGATTCAGAACTCGCGGAACTCACATTCAAAATCATGTCGAAGATTCCTATCCGGAAGCTTAAGGGGCCAACTCGCGAAGGTGGTGTGAACTCGAATTTTGGAGTTACAGGTTGAGATTCAGGAATAATGTTTTTTCGGTAGGGAGCAGCTCTCGGAGATGGTAAGAACTCAAACATTTTGGAATTGTGGGCTAGGATTCAGGGAACTTCGGGAGAGAAATGACAAAAAGACGGCTTCCTTAACAAAGTTGAACGAGGATCGCAAGGAACCAGTTCTATGTTCAAATTGACTTTGTATTGAGAATTCAAATTGAAATCTTAAAAATTCTTGAGTTTTCCTGATGAGTCCCCTATATCATGGTGTATACAGCTTAAGAATTTTTCCACGTCTCTTTCCTTCCTATCATATATAATGGCTTGTGACTCGAAATTTTTTCAAGCCACCCTTCTATCATATATAGCTCGGAGGTCGACATTTTTCTAACTCCAATCCGAGCTATTCATAATAGGACAGAGACTTGAACCATTTTTGTCAAATTTTTCGAAATAACCTCCCGTAGAACAGGTTCCCTATTCACGAGTAAAAAGTTTTCTAATGACGTCATACTTGAAAATTTCAGAAGTGGGGTCCTGCTTCTAAGCATTCACCATTCGCCCTGGGCTATGCAGTATGATAAACTGTACTACTCACCCGATTTTAGAATCAGGCTCCGGATCACGGCTGATGACGTCATAGTTTATGATTATTAAGGAAAGAGGCCAACTAGTGGCGGTGGTGTAAACTCGCAAATTTTGGTATAAGGGGCTAGGATTCCAGACTGGTGGAATTCGCAGATTTTCAAAATCATGTTCAGGGTTCCTTCGCGGGGGTGAGACGGCGACTCGCGGAAGTGGTGCGAAATCGCAAATTCTGCAATTAGGGGTTAGGGTTCGGAAAATTTCAAGAAAGACATGAAACGTGTCAGAATGAAATACTCGTCTGAAGGAAAATGTTACAAACTCTAAATTTTGTTCTACTACGTTGCTCGATCCTGTTGACGTATAAAAATATGTGGGATTTTTTCTTTCACCTCAGTTTCGTTTCCATAACTACAGCGAACCTTTGTATGTAGGGTCCAAATTTTTTCAAAGCGTATTAAAACGAAGTTTCTATCCCCGAAATCAGACAAAGGTCAAGATTATCATGTGGACATCTTGAAAATCAATAAGAGAATATAATACCTTCGCGACTATTTGAAATCTTCCGTGTCTTTTCTGTACTCGCTATTTCATTTAAAAACCCAGAACAAAATTTGAATTCTCAGAGACAAAATCCCCTGTCCCTAAGAGATGGCGACACCTCAGACCTCGGGGAAAATTCCCGATTTTTGTAAGGCCACCCACTTCCCCTCGTGTTGAGGATGGCAACACGTTCTATATTAGGCTTGACAGACTGCAAACTTGGCCATACTAAGCCTAAGGTATAGGATAATACACTAGGTTATACTGGACTCGACATACAGTATGCAAGGGTGACGACATCTCGGGGAAAATTCTCGATTTTTGCGAGGTGACCTCCCCCCCCCCCTTCCTGTAGTGAGTATGGCAACATCTTCTCAACACTAGACCCAACATACATTAAACTAGGCTATTCTAAGCCTAGGGTATAGACACTAGGCTATAATAGGTTCGACATCCAGTTATCAGGATGGCGACACCAGCAACACCTTCGTTCGCTTAGCATGAAGTATACTCTGGGAGCTCGTTAGCCTCAAACACATACAGAGTACCAGGCTTATATCGGACGAAGAATCCTGAGAGCTAGTCAACTTAACAAATAGTATATTAGAATTACTCATTTACTAGATTTAGGATGAGGGTGAACGAGCAGAGCGACATAATATGAGGATATGAAACATGATTTTCATTTATTTGCCCCAGCCAGAAATTTTTTTAGTCTAGACTCTAGACGTCGGAAGATTTTATTCTTCTCATCGGTTAAGCCCTAAGAATTTCAAGTGATACGTTGACCAATTAGCTCCTTCTAAAAAATGTTGAACTTTTTTTATGAGAAAATATCATAAAAATTACATCTTCTTGGTCGCGAAAGAACACACAGCAGTGTCTGTTTTCACGTTCTTAGAGGTGTTTTTCTGAAAGAGGATGTTCACCGTGTAGGGTCTTAATCAATCGAAATTAACAGTAAGCTTTTCAAGAGAGGTTACTAAAATCACAAAGTTTCGTCACAAAGCAAAAAAAGGAGGATACGACTACCTATTATCGAACACCTCAAAGACGTCATCCAGATCACGACTCTTTCTAAAAAAATAAACCATAATGTTGAGGTCAAATCTACGATTTCGTCTTCATTTCGCCGTCTTCTTAGTCTCATGATTCATAACACAGAATTCATGCACTTTTCGATTAAATAATTTAGTTTATAATCCAAACTTCGAAACGAGCCATCTTTAGATTCACAGATTAATTACTATCTCATGTCTGTCACTAGATGATGAAGAGCTCAGTTTAAGGACAACTCAATAGTTCAATGTCTAAACCAAATATATACGATGTAAGAATTTTCGTCATACTCCTAACAATTAACTCAAAGCACAAGGAGGTCAGTTGAAAGATCTACATAGAATCTGTATGCTATCTAAAATATTATTTATAGCAAGAATACACACGTTATCGACGTACACCTCACATTTTTTGCTTAAATTTTCAAAGAATTACAATAATCATGCAATTCATTTTTACACTCTTGAACACATTTACACAACCAATACGACGTGAGTCATAAAAATATCAGCAGCTCAAATTACCTCGTTGGAATTTAAGATTACGAAAAAACTTCATGATGAAGGTCAATTTAGTTTTCGTCGAACAGGTTGGGGATTGTCTGGCTGTTCCAAGTTTTTCTATACATCGTAGCTTCGCTCCAGCAACTTGAGAACCGAGTTTTAAGCACAGAAAGCTATGTGAAAGAGATGAACAACGATAAGGAACTAAAATTAGGGATCTAGAGTTCTGTTTCATGGTCCATGAGGAGGTTGCATCGAAAAGTATAGTTACATGATGTCCAAGTTGCAACGGAAAGACTGAAACGTAAAAACAAATGCTTCGCGAAATAAGATTTGTTTAAATTTCTAAATAATATAGATTATAGAGAAAGCAACCTCTGGGAGCAAATTTTTGATGGTGATGTAATGGAAGAATAAAAAGAATTTTCTATAATGAAGCCGCGAGTCATCGTCGAAATGAAAATAATAGAGAAGCAGCAAAATTTTAACGAAGTCCTGAGAGTAGATTACTTGAGGAGGGTTCTGGCAGAAGGGCGTCCGTCCCATAAAAAATACATTGAGCACACACCCTCTTGCTAGACACGTCCTCACTTGAAGTTCTACGCCTCAACTTCGTACTTTACCCAAGATTTGTCAGAGTCTCCAAAAATCAATTTTTCCGTTATACATATTTTGAGAAATTGACTTTCGAAAAAGTTTTCAAACAAGAAATGAAAAACTCAATGATTTTCTATACAAATCTCCGACACCACTCAAGAATGGTCGTACTTATTTACTTCTACATATTTCGTGACGTCCCCTCGGATTAAGGCATGAATCTTTGCAGTCGATTATTCATCATACATCTTTCATACAAATTTCCTAGGTAGGCGAAAGTTCACGATGCTACCATTTGAATGACAATACACATATGATACATACTTTAACTTTCTCGATAATTTCAGACGTTGACTTTTTCAAAAATTGAAAAGATTGTTAGATTGAACTTCGAACTATTTACCAAAGATCTATCGTTCAAACACAATCACGGTTAAGTAAATATGCGGTTTCGTCAACCGTTATCTTTTCGTATCCTCGTATCAATCGTGATCTGGGTTTCCGTTATCTAATTTTTTGACCGTTCTCGACAATAATTCGAACTCAATCTTTCCGATTCGTATTTCCTGTTTTCCAATATGCGCAATGAATGAAGGAGAATTCCTCCCGAATCAAAACAATGCGTCGACGCGAGAAAACGAATGCCAGGATTTGGGTAGATTTATAAGTTTTAATGTTCCGGGAATCGACGAGAGCTAGGGGGTGCTTTCTCTTTCACAATATCCACAATGTCCATAAAACATATATTTTTCTTCAACTGGATACCCATTAATAGGCATACGTAACTTCAAATTCCTCTAATCGTAACATATACTCGTATAGAAGGGAGAGAGGAATTTCGAAGCTTGGAGATCAGTGGTGTAACTCGATTTGCACGCTTGGCTACTTTCTATCGTCGAAAGTGAATGTTATTTAGAAGTAAATGCGTCCCTTTCGAGGGGAGTATCGATCGAGATCTCGACGGATCAGAGGTGAAACTTGTACCACAAGGCACTTCTAATGTGTCCGAAGTTCTAGAAAAAATGAGGATAAAGAGGAAAAATCTCGCTATTCATAAGCGGGGCTCTTGAGTCTAAATCTGTAGCTTCAGAGTCGAGATTTTGTATCTCCCTTCTCATCTCGATGGTCGAATCACGGTCAAACCGTCCGACATGGGAAAGCGAAGCAAATCCCTGTACGTTCTAGCCAATATGGGTTGAAGAACTCATGACTTCGCCGTTAATACGACTCCCCGTCAAAAATTGACTCCGGGGGCTACTTGGAGGTTGAAATTTCAGTTCTCCAACTGATATTTTCGAACAAAATTTTATTCTTTTGTTGAAAACCGAATCTCAAACGTTTCTTCGACTTAGACTGCAGGTATAAGTACTAATAGCGTTCATTAAATATATACCACGATCAACAACCATGTTAATTAGCAATATTTTGAAAAGTTTAGATATCCCCAACATTTTCCTACAAAAAACTGTATCGAACTTCAAAATGTTGCAATACTGGCAAACCCGGAAGATTTGGAGACGGTTGAAAAAGAGACACAAAACAATGATAATATTTCATCTAAATGTTTCAACTGGAGACAGGGAGATGTGAAACTGCAGAGAGAAGAAAGAAACATATCTTAACGACGAAACTGAGCAAATACTCCATTGAAAAACATCTTAGGAACTTGATCTGACCCCAAACCCGTTCCTGTTTCTACAGTTAATATTCAATGAAGAAAAAAATAGAGCGCTTCCATATTCCTACAATTTCATCATATTAAATCACTGTAAAATTCCTTAAAATTGATATCTTTGTCTGGCACTTAGTATCCCAGACATTGTTTGAATTGCAGACCTTCGTCCACATCCTGTGCCCATTTCAACTTCTTCTCGACCAACTTCCCGATGACCAAAAATGATCGAACCATTCCAAATTTTGATTTTATGGAGATCGTGTGTTCCGTTCACGTTTGAAGGTGTCCGCTAACACCTTCCCTGAATATGAAATAAGAAACCTTTTGCCACACAGTGATTATATCGATGAACCAATATTGAGGTAGAAGAGACGTGGAAGAGAACGAGTGCGCTTTCCTTCGATCATCGAGTTTAATATTCATGAATCATCTTGTTCGTGTCACTGACCCACGTTCCGAATTACGGGTACAACAGTAATGCATATTTCACATACTTAACGACTACGATACCAGGCCTGAGGTTTCTTGCAAGACAAGTTTTCCATGAAATAGACTCAATATTATTTTCCTCTCTTCCTCCTTTGTGAAGTTCATCAACAAACAGCCGAATCACGAAGTTATGATAGGAAAGAATAAACATTCACTCTAAGTATGTAATAAACACATTATAACGTTGTCATCAGCGTTTTTCGCCTTCGAGGTTTTATTTTCATTCACGCTAAAATGGGCAGGTACTCGGTAGAACACGCGATATCGCAGAATGTAACAGTTAATGAACATCGAAAGCATGAAGTTTCGCTTAATATTCAAACTGAACGCACGATGATGAGGTGATGACACGAGAACTACACAATAGAGGCGTTGGAAAAATTTGTTGTAACGAATTGGACTGAACGAAAGTGTATAAAATATACGTTCATTCAATGGCTCAGCAGTGACAAATAGAGAGGAAAATATTGATGAGTAGGTACCGTTCCATGGATAAGCCTTGGTTAGTGATTAATAAGTGTGCAGTTCATCGCAAGTGCAGTACAATATTAAGAGATCCGCTTTCGATAATTAATTCACTGATGCAAAGGAAAAATTAATCATTTCAAGTTATTCGAATGCCGCGTCGGCTCTGCATAATACTCACGAATGAACAAATTTTTCGGACCCGAGTGAAATGAGGTAAAGGACCGCGAAAATGGAAGGAAACGAAATCGCTGAACCGATTTAATTCAACTTCCTGATGTCGGTCGCGTATAAAGGGTTTCCCAAAATCTGTCGAAGGAAAGTACGGTGATAACAGGTACACCAAAATTTAACATTAAAGCACGAAAATGAAATTGAAAACCAGCGACAATGAAGTAGATCCGACTTATTGTCGAGAAGACAATCCTAGAAAGTATGATAACACGGTGCACTGAATTCCGTAGTATTTTTACTTACTTCATCTTCGACAAGGTAGAGGAATGCGCGGCGATGAACACTGATGACCGATCAACAACAATGGCAAACATAATTTCACACAATTCTCCAGAAAAATACGAGCGCGTTAGAAAAGGAAAATAATTATTCTAATGAGATGAACACAATTTCACAATTCTTGAATATCACGGATTAAAAATAACACATCAACTGTATTTACTTATGGCACGGTTATTTCTAATAATTATCGACTCGAAATCAAAAAGGAAATAATTACGATTAGAACAGGAAGAATTTCAAGTAAGATTTATAACTTGGACCGAAGAAATTTTCTTAGGAATAATGAACAAACACTAAAAAATAATTTCACTAATTAACAATAATAATGTACCTGCCTGACAAGAAAAAACCTAGCGATCACTTGCTGAATACTACAGACATCCGCACAACAACAACAGCACTAATCTCAATCTCGCGGTTCACGACTTGAGTCGAGTCCTCCAGTTCGTATTCGTTTTCGTAATCGTAATGTTGGTATTTTCAATTCTTCCCCCTCTTCGGTTATAAAATAGCGCTGGGTGCTCGGCAGCCGGCAGCCGCTCTTCGTCGTTCGGTGCGTTTCGTCTGCGTTTCGTCTACGACCCGATGCGAACTTCACGGCAGCATAAGTTGTACACTGCTGTAGTAGAGCCAGCTGCGAGTCCACGGCATTCAATGCGACTACATGCGACAAAGAATTCATTCTGATGAATTCGTGAATGAGTTCCGCAGAGTTGCCACGACCACGACACAACAGTGGGTTGACCGCAACGGCAGTACAGCCGCAGTACACCCCGTTGGATACTTTTTCAATGATTATTTCAGTAGTTGTATGTACTACTTTTTCATTTTCATTATTTTCTCATTTTAACCATTGATTATAATTACTTCGTAACCCGAAGTATTATATCTTATATAGTCAATGTTATCAGTATCATTCAAATGACCTCTTCTCAGTGAATTCGAAATCAAAAGCTTCCTGACAATTCAACGATGTTTGAATGCGGTCGATAGCGCTGAAAAAGAAAAAAAGAATGAACGAACTTTATTCTCATTCTTTTTATACAAACTTGGTCATTTAGAATGTATAATTATGAATTTGGTATCATTTGTGAATATTTATCCGTAAATATTTGAGAATAAGAGAAATACAAACAAGAATCCAAAAATACGATTTCTTTTTCAATTTTAAATGCCCAATAGTAGATATCTGATGTATGTTCTACGCCACCTCCCACACTCGGTTAAGAAGCCAACATTTCATACCTTTTTCTTCGCTTTTAGATCCAATATTTTTTTCATCACTTAAATTACTCTACATAAAAAATGCGTATTTTTTAGAATTATTCAAGAGATTTTACAGATTTCCCATCCAATATTTTTCCATCACTTTTCCAATAAAACCCATTTTTATAGAATAATTCAAGAGATTTTATATTCAACATTTTTTATCAAATTTTAAAGCAAATTAAAACACTTAACCCCCGTTTTTCAATTAAGAGACGAGATTTTTTCTTACCTTCTCCTCTAGAAAGTGAAGAGAATTCAGTATCCTAAATAATAATCGAATATTTACGACCCATCATTCTCAAATTTATATAAATAGGGTTTCGCGAGGATATTTTTTATCAACAACAGAAGTTTTGGTTGATATTTTGATAAAGATTATTTCATAGGGAGAATTATTAATCTGTATTTTTGTCTTTTATACCGAGAGAAATAATTTTTATCTTTATCAAAGCAATAATACGTCTCTCCCATTTTAGATAAATAACTTTACAAATACCAAAAAAAATTGAATGAAATTTCTAATCAATTTTTTCAATATCTATTAGTAGTATTTATTTAGAAGATTAAAATACTCGCAGATTGGGTAAAAGTAAGTAAAAATATCTAATAAAATTCTCCAGATGATAGTCTCTGGACAAATAAATTATCAAGTTGGTCTTCTTCAGTTGATAACAGTCTCCGAATAAATGACATTATGAAGTTGATAGGTAGTAAAAATAAATATCTCAATATTCTCTGGGTAAAAATTATCACTCGTATGATCTACGATGAATTTCGTGAGCCCGTAGCCAGAAATTTTTCTCAGGGGAGGCATATGAAATTATTGGAGGCACACCTTGATAATTTGTTTTTTCTTCCAAATAATAACGGAAAAGTTCTTCGGGAGAAGCAAAGTGAGGTCTTGTTAGTGCCGTTACTTTTTTGAACAATTGCAGTTTGTTTTAATGACACGATCGAATAACTCAAAGATTGAAAGTCGTTGTTCTTCAATTTATTTTTTCTTCCCTCTTTCCAAAACGGTCTGTAGTAGTTATGGCCCTAATTTAAAAATATTCCGCCTGTCGACCGTGACGCATTCCATTGCCACGTCATGATAATGGTCTGTTGTATTAGCTATGTAGTACAAAATATATAATTACCGGTATGAATCTTTTGAGCTGAAGACGTCATTGAGAAGTACCTAATGCCGAGCAGTAATCCGCCTGCAAAATAAAAACTTTCCGGACCAAGCAGTGGTAAAGAAACCCTCTTTTTTTGTACGTTTTATCTTTAAGAATGATGAACACAAATCAAATGTCAATAAAAGTGTGAATATCCACAAACGATAAATTTTCAATGAACGAACACTTGACGCCACCTACCTGACTCCCCAGCATGTCACCAAATGGAAAATATAACGGGGAAATAGAGATATTTTGGGGATATTGTACAAAGCTACATAAGAGTAACATGATACCGATATTTCTGTCATGACGACATGAAATATTCAACGGGTGGTAATAAAATACTTTTATTAAATTTTAGTAAATTCGAATTCCGCCCTTATTAAAATCAATATGTCCCTTCAGAAAATCGAATTCATCTTTAAAAAAATTATAAATAAATCGAACCCATTTTCTCGGCTCCAGAAATTCGATTAGTGAAGAGGCTCCAATATCGTACAAAATAGAACTGACGAATAAATCTGCACATCAACGATCTGGAGAATGAGATCTTCAACATGATCGAAGTGTGTATGTGTGTGAAGGCAACCACGCTGTGTATTTACGAGAGCCGATTTGCAGATACGTCGAGTTTCTCGAAAAACTAACATCGTTCTCTTAAAACTGACTTCATTATAAAATTATTCGCTCAAACTTGCTTCTACTTTATATTTTCTGTCATATTAGAAAAATTTTCTAGGAAATTAGTTTGTGACCCACTTTTATCGCGATCGTTGATTCTGTAGATACCTACCATAGGTCAATTCTACTTTGTACGGCAGATATGATTTCTTTATTTCGGATATCCACTTGGAGCGTCGCAGTTGTTTATTGGACAAGAGGTTTTACAAGTATAGGTATTCATTTTCCAAAAAACACTAGTATTTTAGCTCCAATGCACAGAGAAATTGCGATTTAGGTACCTACCAGTTTTTTCTTATTCTTCATTCATCTCCTTTCAATAAGATTTCTACTTTTTTTTTTGAATTTTCAAGAAAGGAGACGTCAGTAAAGAGGATTGGAAACCAACAGCTCGGCATATTGAAAGAGAAAAGAAAAATTAAAATTGATTGTCGACATTCAATCTAATAAACTGCGAAGGGCCGATGGTTTCGTCGTCATAGTAACGCAGGTCAAACAACCGGTAGATTTAGAAGTCACAGCAGATGTGAATTGGGACGAAATCTCTTATTTCAAGTGGAAACACATGCGGTGTAGTGAAACACATTGTTAAATTTTTTTCAACAACAAAATGGAAATAGTAAAATTCATAGTTGAGGTTTTAAATACGCCTCCATTCGGTTATAACTATAATGTTATAACGTTCGATTCATTACCGTCGGAAGAATTCTTCCAAATTTTGTCAAATGTGTTGCAAGAAATCACCGACCAACCGAAAATAGATATTCATCTCGAAGATTCTGAACAAACGATGACACGTATCTTCAACTTATTGCATATTCTACGATACAAACCTTTTGCTGATTCGACGTACGTCTTTCAACAAAATATTTCTCGAGGTGACAAAAATACAATTTATATGCTTCTCGAATGGTTATTATCGAATGTAGAGACTTTAAAACAACGAGTTTACTTAGCTCGTTTCTTAATGAAAGTTGAAGTACCTAGTGAGATTCTAGGTAATTCCGATATTGCTTCCCTACATCAGCAATACATTCAGCTGGTGGAAGAGTTCAAAAAAGTACATAAAGAAAATGTACTTAGTAAGAATGTCAATAAAATATCCATTTCCGAATTACGTTCTGACGGCATCACAATGGAAAAAGAAAAGGAAATTGTTTCCAATCGTATTGACAACATGAAGAAAAAAGTGAATGCGCTTCCAAATTTCGTGCAGATACTCAGCAACTGTCGCAATCTGAGACTAGAACAAGACAGGAAGAAAGAAATATCATGGCAATTACAAGAAGAATCAGTTACCGTTCAACAAAATGAGCAACGTTTATTGAGACTATCTCAACAATTTCAAGAAATACAAAAACGTTCCATAGGTCTTTCTACCCAAGCATTGATGAAAAAGCTTGAAGAAGAGATTTATGTCACTTCATATATTGTCGAGCAGAAACTACCCCGGGAATTGAATCAGCAGAAGAAAGAAAAAGAGATTCTTGAAAACATCGCGTTTTCAAACAATGTGAGCCAGGCCTCAAACGATCTTCTAAGTTCTAAGATACAAACGCTACAACAACAATTTAACCAACTAGTTGAGAACCGTTTAACGACCAACAGTAACGCGGAAGATAAGACCGTTTTATTTAGACAGCAAGCGGCGATCATTTCTCGTAAAAAAGATGCTCTCGCTGAGAAATTTTCTCAACTGAAAACCCAGATACAAGACGTACATTCGAAATTACGTTATAAACAATTGAAGTTGGAAGAAATCGTGGGTCAAAATGGCACGGTATTGAAAGATGAAGAAGAGTACCATGAGTATGTTAACAAAGTGAAAACTCGTAGTAATATATACAAACGTTACCGAAATGATATGGCCGCTCTCAAGGCAGAATGTGGCGTACTTTCTCGAACAATTGATATACTTCGCTCGAGGGCTGATAAGTTGGGAATTGATCCGTCGAATATGGATGCGTTACCAGGAAATACACAGAACGAGGCAATAGAAAGCAAAAGTAGTGAAGGTTGGCTCGCATCAATCACTCAAATAACAGCGAATATTGCAGCTTTAAAGGCAAAGTTGACACCCATCATTGCACAGGTTAAACCATTGCAGGAAAAATTAAAAGACCTCACTCGTCGGCATGAGGACAAAAAGAAAATATATGATCGGACAAATTTGTCTCTGAATACCAATCTTAATAAGCTTTCGAACGAAGTAAATGATTTGCAAAACGAATATAACGACAATGATTTAGAAAAAAATACATTATTGAGTGACATTCAGATATCAGAAGTTAATCTGAGGCGAGCAAAAGAGGAGTTCCAGGCTCATATGTCCAAGAATAATAATACACCATTGATACGAGACCGGTTAAACCATAAGATAGTAGAAAGTGAAAAAGTAAGTCGACTTCTGAAGGAGGAACAGAAACAGGTTCGCGATTCAGAAAAGAGAGCACTAAGTCAAAAAGAAAATTGGGGAAACATATTTGCATTATTGCAACTAAAGATGAGTCATTTACATCGAGAACGAGAGGAGATGAACAGTTTAATGCATTTGGAAAGAGGAACTGAAACCCTTGTATTAAGATAGTAATGAAGGCGGTATTTGTAATAGAAGTTTAAGAAACAATGCATGATTTAAAATAGTTTTATTCATTAGAGCGAATATATCACTAGTTCATGGAAGTTCAGGTTTCTTCGCGGTGTTCTCGTAATCGTTTTCTAAATTACGAACTAAGACTTGCATGAATTTTGATTGATTCTCCTTGAAAACTTCGTATGCTTTATCTCTCGTTTTTTCCCAAGCAAATAAATTTCTGAAAGAAACAATTACTTCGTTCTTTAATAATTATGAAATAAATTGAGAAAAGTATCATTCAAAATCATTTCTGTATAGATTACTATTACAATTTCATCTTAAAAAAAAAAAAAAAAATCAAGTCACATAAACTATTATTCACCCTCCACCATTCAAATGAGCTTTCGTAGCTGAATATGTTTCAAAAGAACGGTAGTAGTTGCTTTTGAAATTAAATGCCAAAACTTTACAAGTGAAGAAACAAATCTTACCTGAAAATAGGTCGACAATATTTCATACGACCTTGTGCAATCCCAAATTCCAGAGCCTTATCTAATATCTCGTCCCAATGAGACCGAAGTCCGATACACAACCATCTAGAATTCACGGATGATAATTATTATAATTGGTTCGTTTTCAAAGTTACAAACTTATATGACTAACCTGAACTTAATTTCTGAATTTTCAATCTCATTCATGTTATATATCTCGTTCATTTTTTTCAAAATAGTCACTGGTATTGGGGTTTTTTCGAGTAAAATAGCGGAGAATTCTTCAATTTGGTTCGGACGCATATCTTTTATATCGTCAGCAGAAAATGGGCAAGGTTCTTCGCCGTTCCACTGCAGCCAACGGGTAGCTAGTTTATTACAAACTACCTGTAAGCTCGTATCATACCTAGGAAGAATTGCAATCTATCGTACAAAATCACAAAAGTGTCGCATTTGTACATAAGTTAGATCTAAGACTAACTCACTCAGGAATGATGGGCGGCATACCGGTGCTATCGAGCCATAAATTCCAATCGATGGATTTCACATTTTCATTATCTTCGAAATAAGTTAAGAGATATTTTTTGAAATCTTCCGTTGTAACTGACTGGTATTTAAATTGATCGAAATAAGAACGAAGGAATGATTCGAATTTTTCTGCAAAAGAAAAACGTTTGTCATTGATTAAAAAATCCGAATTTTTTTTGAGAATACGTAAGTAATTAGATCATTCTAGTAAGAATAAAAAATATTTTAAAAAAATGTTTCCATCTCAAGAGTCAAGAGTTGAAGCTTTCGAATTATTTTCGATTCGACTCATCTAATTTTGGAAAATAAAAATTCAAGTAAAAGTTACACTCGTGAATTAATAAGTACCTGAACCTCCTAATAAATTTTCTAGATAAAATAGAAAAGTGTGGCCTTTTTCGTAAGGGCACGTTGAAAATGCGTCATCGGGATTGACTCCAGTTAAATTAACAACTAATTTCGTCAACGTATTATTTTCCCCGAGCGTATCCACCTATCGAAAAATAAACACGTTTACTTTTCTACTCATTACAGTCTCAAATAGGTTCATAGGTTTTTTGACTTACGGCTTGACGTAAATCTTTGAGTCCCCCAATTGCACTGAAGTGGCGATACGGTTCACCTTCAATTCTTCCCTGAATTTTACGTTCTATAAAAGTTGTAAAGCCTTCATTCAACCAGAAGTGTTCAAAGTTCTTCACAGAAACTAGATTCCCCGTCCAACTGTGCGATATTTCGTGGGCGACTACGTCCACTAAACTTCGATCGCCAACCTAATTTACACGAACTGAACAGTGCATATTGAATGAGAAAAAATAATTAAAACGGAAATCGTTCGAACACTTACAAGTAGTGTTGGGGTAAGAAAGGTTAAACAAGGATTTTCCATACCACCAAACGGAAAAGATGGAGGTAAAACTAGAATATCGTAAATCTTCCAAACGTAAGGTCCACAAATATCTTCGGCAGTTTGAAGAAACTTTTCGGTCTGCAAAAAAGTTGAATGATATAGTAACTCTTGAAAATTTAGGATAATAGTGGAGTACTCATAACTAACTGTTATATAAATAATTACATCTGCGAATTCATATTTAGCTTTTTCGATGATTTCTGGTTCGCCCCAAACATGAGATCGTGGTCCGATTCTTCTACTTTCTAGGTTTCCAATAGCTATCGCAATTAAATACGCTGGTACAGGTACTAATTGTGTGAAATGAAAGGTTTTTTTCCCATTTTTCTGAAGAACTGGTTCCTTGCTCTTGATTGCACTCATTACTACAGTGAATTCTTCAGGAACGGTCACCTACAATCGATTATAATTCATAACATAAGGGGTTGGTTGTTTCTGAAAATGAAGAAAAATCGGCTTATATTGAACTTACAGTAGCATTGTAAGTACCCTTAACACCGGATGAATCTTGACATGGGATGACTGATCTACAATGATCTGGCTAAACATAAACGTGGCTTCAACTATAATTATATGATAGCAAATAATAAAGTTTCGCCTCCAATAGTGCGATATAAGGACGTAATCATGAAATAATAAACTCTATTGATCAGCCAAGATTGACTTATAAAGGAGCATAAAACGGGATATGCACTCAAGAGAAAAGCTGATGGCCTCATCTAATTTCTGCGCTTCAAAAGTGCTGGAAGCACTGTAAATCTCACTCCAAAAAATTCTGGAGTTCAGCCGATTTCCAGACCCATAGACGAATCAATCTCTGGGCGAGAATGGCTTTGCGAATTGGGAATCCAAATAAATTCAAGATTTACCTGACATTGGCTGAAAACATACGGGTGTCTACCACCAGCTGTTTGATCAGGCGACAACCACTGTAGTGCAGTTGATTCAGAACTAGTTTCATATTCGATTTTAATCAACAACCTGAGAAAAGAGAAATTTAGAAACGCTGTTCAGTACTCCTATATTACTTCAAAAAGATGTACGACAAAATTAAGAGTGAATACTTTTCAGACGTTGTTTTTGGTAACTGAATGCTTAATTTACTGCCGAACGTATGGATCGGCTTATCGACAGTGAAAGGAAGCTCCGATTTGTCGGCTTCGTTGTAAACTTTCAGTATGTTCAAGTCACGAGTGTCTAGATTCTAGAAAGAATGGTACTTTGAAAGAATTTTTCGGGGAGCATTATACCGTGGTAATATCCTTACCAACTTATTACAGGTTTTAGATTTGATATAAGCTGTTAACACAACGAAACCTGAGAACACTGTCGATGGAAAATTAACATCGAAATGAATATCCATGTGCATCACGGAAATTTCCTCTGAAAAAAATGATGAAAGATTATAAGATAAGATTTATTCGATTTCAATTTTATTGATTGATACAGTTGAAACAATTATTAATTTTATGGATCAGTTAGGATGCTTCGCTATCTAACCTTGGTTCGAATACGATCCTGGATCGACAACGCTGAGTCTAGGAGTCCCCATTTTTGATCTTCCACGAGAATGGCTGAAATATCGTGAAAATTCAAAATTTAGAGTCCGCCGAAATTTGGATTAAATTCTTTCTTCAGCGGGATTATCCACGAGGCACGATTATCCTGCATTCCAACGATTATCGCTTATCGCACGGCCCCACCATCGAAATGTTGTACTTGTACCGGATGCCGATCTGCCCTACAAAGTTGAATTGACGTATATGCAAATAATGAATACGAGAAAAAGAGGCTATATCAAGTATACCCATAACCTCTTTTCCCTGTATTCATTATCTGCAGATACGTCAATTCAACTTTGTACGGCAGCGATCATCTGAGCCCACACAGGCCCACACGTGCCTCAGCCCTCATGGGATCACGAAGAATCATAAAAAATGAAAGTCAGTGGGTGACGGGCGTGTGATTACCGGATTAGCAAATAACACCCAAGTGATATGGAAACGATCTAGAAAAAAATGTATTTAAAACATGTGCAGGAAGTCTTTTTCTATTAATCGTTTTAATTTTGTTTGCTGCTGCTCATGAGGCTGTTAGTAACTGGAAATACTTTGAACACAGAACACACCGTCACACGTTCTTATTTTTCCTGACGAGTTTGAACTGGCTGAGATGAAGAAGGAAAATAAGGCAAATTGGAATCTTATCACACAAGTATCCGACGGTTTCATAATTTTTTGCCGGACTTCATGAGTTTTCTTTGCAATTTCTCGATTTCATAAACATTCTCTGCTGCACTCTTCAGAGTATAAAAAAATCTCAGTCACCTATACGAGTCAGACTTGAGTCGTACGCGATTTTAACGTTAGTCGACTCTAATGATCATTGGAAATCTTGGATTTTGGGCTGTTACCTCATGAACAATCTTTGATGAAGAGGATATATGCTCCGTCTCAATTTTGAGTAAGTGCCATCTCATTATCTGCTCATTATCATATTATTTTTTCTTTATTTACCTAATCGAATAAACACCTGCTATCAATATCAATCTTTTTCGAGTTCAACATCTTTGTGTATGACTGTGTGAATCGTAAGGTCCTGTGATACAATATATATTTGCGATCTATAGCAAATTTCTGGAACACTCGAATACCTTCTTACTATTATTATCATTTCGGGAATAACTTTGATAATTTGTTGATTCGAATATTGTAATGAATTTCAGTGCAAAGTGATCGAACTTATTAATGTTACCACATGAGCTTAGCCACAGTTGATTGAATTCTATTTTTGTTTTTTTCTTTTTCGTCTGAGTTCGGAACATTTTTCGTTTGCATATCATGAACTCTGATTACATGCGATCAAAATGAAGTATTCTATACTTTACTCATTGTAAAGCTGCGAATAATTTCTCGAGAGCTCTTCAAGTGGTAAGTTCAGTTTATAGAGTTGTAAAACCCGCGAAAACTTGTTTGAGCTGAAGGAAGCCTACTGTATGTAATTTATGAAAAGTTGGTGATTGATATCTTCAGTAAATTTCTAGAAATGCACTCGAGTTGATATATTTACCTGTTGAGTACAATATTCTTTTCGAGCCAATGCCGTACCAAGGTATACATACCTACCTTATCATTCCAAGCACGTATTAATGGAGAGCATACTCACCGAAAATACTTTCTGTACCGAGACTCAATTTCTGTCCCGTAAGAGAACCAAATCTAAATTTTCAGGTCATCCGTCAAAAATGAACGTAAATTTAACGAAATGTGAACTGTCAACTCATATTCCTGCAATCAAAGCGATTCTAATTTCCGTATATTTATTGTTCTTCATGAATTCTCGAATAAATATTTCCTATATTTTGTACCCCTTGAGATTAGATCGACCTTTATCCAGGAGAAAAAAATTTATAAGATCCAAGATTTATATCGCTTCAATCCAAATTCGATTGGATTCGAATAGTGAACAAGGCTTGGAGTATTGGTCTTGAAAGTTCTTGAATGATGTTTTACGTTATTCACGGGTGCTTGAACGGGAAAATAACAGCATTTTGGCCTGTTCATGTATGGTTAATGCAGTAGACTGAGATTTTTTTTTGAAAACAATTTTGCATAAGAAATGCTACTTTTCCCATCAAAATTTCAACTAAGGAAAATAACTCTTCAAAGAAGAAATTATGGAAAATATGTCGCCGGAAGCGAGTAGAAAATAGATGTGTTCTTGAAAAGAATAAATGCTTGGAATCGATCCTGAGTCAAAATTCTCTTGTCCATACCGTTACGAACTTGATTCAGTTAAAAGAATAAAAAATCTTTGAACGCAGAAAATGTATATAATTGTGAAACGCATTTCGATACATCGTACCATCATCAGTCTCGAGCTTTTTTATTCTTTTAACTGGTTCTGAGTCGTTCAACGCAATTTTAAAACCTGTTGATTGCGGTCGCTTCATTCGTGTGTGTATAAAATAAAGAAATGAAGCTGTTGGGGAAAAAAATAGTTGAAAGTCTAAGGTACGAAGTTCATTTGAGCCATGAAGGGAAAAATTATTTCATAAATTGATAGTTTAGAGATTATGTAGAAAGAGAAAATTTCTTATTACGAGCGCACGATTTGACGAACCATGAAGGTTTTTTTCATTTAATCTTTAATTGGAAAATTTTTTGTAATACCCTGGAGATTCTTCAAAATTAAAGGTACTTGAGACTGGTACGACTCGGAGCTCTTTCGTACGAAGTGAGAAATAAAAGATTTGTTAAATTATTATACTCGTAAAGGTAATAAATCTATCAAAGAAGAAGAGATGTGAGTAATAGATTGAAGGTAGAAGAATAAAGTGGTTTAAATGTTAGAAGCATACTTTGGTCTTTTGCATTAATCATACTTGCTTCCTTATTAGTTTTCCAAAAGTATTAAAAGATTTGTATCTGAGATAATGCTGATGAAAGATTACCCTGCATGTTTTATAGCTTTGTTAAATAAATTTCCAATAGAATGGAATTAAGATTTTTCAAATTTTGATTGGCTCAGGTGGACTTGTAAAATTCTATCTTTTGGAATCATTAATTATTATCATAATATTACATACTTGTCCAAAAAAAAAAAAAAAAGAAGAAGAAGAAGAACACCAACATCTTTTGTTTTGCAAAATTGTAATTCACAAATTAGGGAAAAGGAAAATAAAAAAAAGGAAACATGGAAATAAATAACTCGTATTTTACAATCAGTTTTAATGCAATGAAATGCAAGTTCTTTTTAAATAAATAATATTTATAAAGCTTAAACGTAGTAAAATAAATAACATTTTAAAAGGACAACATCGCCGCGTTAAAGAGGTTGTTCTTTTATTAGAGACTAGAATAGAATTTGATGCCTTCCACATTGCACCATACCGGTGGCAGTCTGCCGGGTTATTTTTTCCTTCCCAAGAAATCGACCATTTGATTAAATTCTTCAGTTTGTTCTGTTATTAACATTGTCGTGAGGCAACCTTGGAAATATTTGTTGTTGTAACAGTGCTCCCTGCGAGAAATGAAATACAACAATTTTACAGTTTTCAAAAATATGTATTACAATTTTCACCCTTAAATTAGATTGGCACGAGTGCGTTGTGCAGTTAGTGCATCGATAATGTCCAAAAAATTGGTGCAATTGGCGTTGTGGTTAACTAGAATATGCATTACGTGTGTCGTTTTGTTTTTTTTTTAAATCTTCGGAAGTTTTGCTGCGGACTGAAGAAGAATAAAACAACAAAAAAATCTATAGTACGAAGTTTTATTCATTTCAACATGTTTTTTACCTTGCTTTTTTCATTTTGAGAGGAGAATCGTCGCAGATAATTATCAAATTTCAATGCAAGCAAATTAAATGAATGGTACGATGCAAGAATTAACTGAATTGGTTAATTACGTGCAGTATCATTTTTATTACGAATATTTTGGAGAATGTGGGGAGAAAAGAAAAAAATTGTTGATGTAGGTAATTATTTTATTTAACGATACAGAGTAAATAATGTAATATGAGGATGAGGTGATAATTCTTTCAATAGCTGGTGAGATATGCAGAAAAAGTGAGAAAGTAAGAAACAGACGAAAGATTAAAAAAAAATATCAGTGAATTCATAATCTAATTGAAGGAATATTCATGGTAGGCAGCACTAAGCTCTAAGTTTTATCAATCCGTAGCCTATTCTATGAAAAATTGAATAAATATTCGTTCATAATACTCCCACGAATATTTTTTATTCTAAAAAATTTTCATCGTTTGAGTCAGCAAGCAGTGAGTAATGAATGATCCAATTAGCCCAGAATTCTTAAAGAACATATTATCAATTATCGAGGACATGAATATTTTTCTTTTGAAGTACCTATTCAAAAATAATATGATCAATGATATGATTTAATTACTTTACAGTCGACTTAGCTTCAAAAAAGGTTTGTTTTTCTTTCTTCCTTGCAAAATACGCTAATTTTAAGATTCGTTAGTCTGTTATCATTTTCGCATTCGTTTTTCAAATTTATTGCTCTACAAACAGCTGAAAGAAAAAAACTCCTCTGTTAGTATGCCAAGGAGTCCATCATTGGCGTACTAAATATCGTAAAATGTATCTCCCAGCATTCTAGAGACAAAGAATACCTATGTTGAATTGTAGCTGTTTATGGGGCCAAAATGAAAATTGTCGATATTAGGTATTAGGAAAGTATCCACGTTTTCAAATGTCAAATGAAAAGGCGTAAAAGAAAAAATAAATTATCATTTGTAAAATAAAAATACAATGAAATAAAAATAATAAATAAGGGTGATTACATCGATGAATAAAAGATACGTGCGATATTAAAGTGAAATGAAAATAATAAATTAAAGTAAATTTAAAAAAATAAAATCGAAAAAAAAAAGTAAAAAAGAAGAGAAAAAAAAACGTAAAATAATACCTAAACCCCTAGCCCGTTCAGTCTTCTTATCCATCCTTGGATTTTATCCAATTCGTCCGATAAGCGTAATATTTCAACGCACCCTTTGAAATAGTCGGACGTGAAACATTTCTGCCTGTAAAATTAAGTTTATACAGTTATGATAAGATGTGAAGTGATTTTCATATCAGTCTGTGTTAGTTGCTTTTGCCTTAGAGTTAAGTTGTTAGTAAATTCATATTTTTCCAGCACAATGAATGCTTGTACTTAAAAGGGTGCAACTTTCATTCAATCTATGAAAACTTGAGTTTTTTGGATTTTATTTTTTGAGTTCTTTTTCATGAAATGTATCACGGAAACTATATGGGAATGTATAGTCAACAATTTTCTCATTTACCCCATACACAATATCTTATACGATGTTACGTTACTACTTTTTTTTTCATTTTTCGCTGCTAGTTATTAATTTGCACATCAGTTGGAAGTAAAAATTTATGAAATGATTTAGAAGAAGAGGAAAGGAACCCAGGCCCGGAATTCTATTGCAGTCAAATAAGGTATTGAATTCAGCTTAAGTTCGATTTTTCAAAGATGAAATGTGACTCATAAAGTTGAGAAGTTGAGGAAAAGTGCGTTTAGATCAAAAGATTAAGGTTTCTCCTCTTGAAAGTGTTCTAGTAATCGAAAAAAAGTCTGTAGCTGAAGAACGTTTGTGAGTCAGCCTAACTCTCGTGGTAAAAAAGACTTAATGACATGAAAGCCACTTGAAAACTAATTTTGCTTGTAGACGAAGTGATGAATTTTTAAAGAGCATTCTCAAATAAGAAAGAAATCGAGAATCCCAAGAGCAAAAATGTTGAGGAGAACAGAGTGATTTCTTTTTTCTTCTCGCTGTCAAAAAATAAAAAACCTGAATTTGAACTCGTCTTCTATATGTTGACCGTAGTTTTCTCTCCGCTTTTGGAAATCCTTAAATATGGAAATTCTTCTGATCAATTCTAAATTTGTACTCAAATAGCTTAAACAAAGTGACAAACTCACACCTTACAAAAGCGTAATTTTTGAATGAAATGATAGTAATGAGGTTCGAACTATACTCAGAGCGATCAGTATGTAGATGTGGTTTTTCGAATGTTGGAATTAAATTGAGATGTGAATTTTCGTCGAGGTTAAATGGAAGAAAGAAGCCTTGCAGAAGAATGAGAAAAAGAAAAAATGACTGAAGCTAAATTTAGAACAAGAAAAGAGAAAGAGTAAATTTTACTGGGGGTCATTCGTTTTTTGGAAAAGCAATCTATATAGCACATTTTCTCTGTACTAATAGAGAAAAAGTTATTACGAATAAAATTAGTTTCTTCTTTTCTCATTGGTTTTCTTCAGTAAGGAAATAAAAAGAATGTTAATGTGGATCCCGTATCGATACTGAACGTAAAACTATTCGAAAAATTCTTTCATTCTTGGAGAGTGGTACCGAGGTTACTGCAAAGAGAATGAGACATGATTTGTTCTAGAATAAGAGAGAAAAAAAATCACGTGGGTGAAACTACTAGAACCGAGTTGTTGCACACTATTTTTCAACGTGAAATTTCCATTAATGTATAGAAAAAATGATAATATTTTGAATAATTACCTGCATAACGAATGTAATTTAGGTTCTCTAAATATATTGTAGCAGTCTTCACAAATTTGATCTACTCTGGCAAAAATAGTCTTATCGTAAATGCCTTTACATTGAATGTCGTAGAAGGACCGTTTATCTCGACTCTTCTCTTCCATTTCGCCGTAGAAGATTGGATTGGCGTGGACTAATCGTACTATTATTGATATTAAAACAGTGCTAAATATAATACTTCCATAAATTAGTTTGTGATGAGGCATCTGTAAAAAATCATACAAAAAAAAAATTAGAACGAGATCATGATTAACTACGGATAAGTTCTGCCGGACAATACTTCCGTTAAACTAATTTATAACATTGTTGTGTGTAATATTGCCTCCATAAAGTATAGTAGGCGCACGCATGAGGCGAAAGTTTTCATTTTACAATCGTTCTGTCTCGACACCGGAATTCGCTCGTTAAACTAACAATAGCATCCATTCATGCTCAAAGATGTATGTCTACACTAATTTGCATTTCATTCTTGAATGGAATCATTTGAAGGAGATTTGTACGTCTACTATAACAAGAGTTTAGAGAGGAGTTGGAATGGTTATTTTCTAGAGATGTAACGTTCACGCTTCGTCTCCCTCTGCCTCCTTTCTTATTCTTTCACGTCTCATCCTCACCATCTAAGCGCGTTTGAAAGTTCACTTCGCGTTCGTAGAAATGCCGGCACGCGTTTACCAGGATGATGTAGTATTATTTTATTGTCATTTTAATTACATTCCATAAATCATATTCGCGCAGATTGTGAAGGAGCGAGTTGTAGAGAAGGTAAAGTTTTCGAATGTTATAAAAATCCGCAATGTCGTGAAGTGGTTCATATTGAGCGATGGGATCATGGATGAACGAACGTGTACCTATGTACAAATATTAGAAAAATTTATTTTAAAACTTTTATTTATCTGCGTCGAAAATATTATGCACACTTATTTTCATAGCGTCCGACAAATAGGAAGTTATAGCGTCATAGATCGTTGTTGTTCGTCAATTGTTGACATTATTTATTTTCATTTTATGATGACGCTAATTGGTATTATAAAGTAATCGGATTTTTGTTTCAAAGAAATATTTGAAATACTCTAAATACCCTGTATCGTATGAATATTTGATTAGTGTATAATCTATTTGCTGTAATTCTCCCGATTTACGGAGTATTATACAGTCTGTATTTTAGATTTATCTTCGATAAGTAATTGTTTGTGAGATATTGTGATGAAAATGTATGAATTTGAGAGAAAAAAAATTCGACCTTCTGTGCTCAATATTTCCTGCCTGACAAACTTAGATACAAGATGTGAAAAGTTCATCTCATTGTATTCTCACCTCGGCGGAATACAACCTATCTTGAATGAGACCCTTTGAAAAACGATCATGTCAGTAACAACAATGAAGTGTTGAGACCTAATTTTCCGGACCTAATGACATGGCGTGAAGTTTTTCGTAAATGAATGTTTGTAAGTTTGATTCTTTTAACTGAATCTTATTGTATATTTTTGTTATGATATGTTTCATGTCGTTACGACAATTCTCCCCCCTTGTCCTGATTCCAGAATAAGTGGCTATACTTGGCCTCAATTCCCTCTGCTTAAATTGTATTTTGAGGTTTTGATGTATTTTGAAAGGTCCACCATATCTGCACGCAGAAAATCGAGAGTAGTGAATCGCTCTCCCCATTAATGAGTGAGAAATTTGTTTCTGTACGCACCTCCGCCTCCTGTAAGCAGCAAATAAAGACTACCGAGAATAATTTTTTCCCCTTAGGTATAAGAATCAATATCTCAAACTGTTGATAACGTTATGGCCATTATGAGGTATTGAGATAAGATTTTCATGTATATGCATTGATTTTTAATAATAGATAAATGAAAAATTGGGCGATGATTATTTTTTTTTTTTCATCAGAGATCAGAACATTTATCTGGAGACTCCAAAGTATGAGTAGAAGAAATGACTTTTTTTCGGTTTTGTGTTCAACATGATAGAAAAATTCACCTTTGGAAGTTTTCACGGTAAATCATTGGAAATGTTGATAATTTTTGTCCTCCACGATTTAATCAGTCTCAAGGTACGAATTTTTGGTCAAAAATAGATACATCCTCGATTGTCACTTTAGTTTACATGTTTGTTTTCTTTCAAGTTGGGTGGTGTGCGTCTATTTACTGAGGCGATTTTAGTGATTCTCCTACCCCCTCACTCCGCCTCCTTGACCCCTCCACCATCGATGTTTTCAAAAACCTAGGTTTGCTATATTCTTGCGGAAACAAAATTATGAGGCTCGCACAAGATTCAGAAGATTTAGTTACACCCCCCATTTCTTCATATAATTCATGGACGACCATCACTCTCTTTTTTTTATCAAGACTTAGGGGAGCGTCTGTATGCATGAAACAATTCTGGGGATTTTTCACCTTCTCCTCTACTTTGGTGAAATGTCGTATGCGATTTAGCTTGACCTTTCTCCTCCTCGCACTCGTCAAATCTTTCAAATTTAAAATTGAATCCAGTTCTGAAATATTTTAGGCTGTGGACAACATAAACACTGATCCCGAACCTGATTCTGAAATTTGTTAGTTCGATCCACTTCTCCTCGCCGTTGTAATCTATAAGTGGTTTAGTATAGGCTTCTATACTGCTGTACGTTGGACTTATGTTCGGTCTGGTTTCATGAAGGCTAATAACGGCCGTCTATAAATTACGTGAGGTATTTGGGGGGGGGGAAGCCGACTCTCACCAAATCTCACGTGAGAGGGAAGGGATATCAGAAGATCTCACGTAATTTTTTCATAATCTCAAATAAAATTAATAAAATTAAAACAAAAAAAATAATCATGAGTTTTAACAGGGAATCCGATTTATCGGGGGGGTTAGAAAAAACGTCCCAAATCTCGGATCTCGAAGATTCTCCAAGTCCCCCTCCTATGACATATAGCTTGAGGCGGGGTCTGTGACGTCACACTTTGATGACGTCATAGATCAGCTTTTCATCCAAGTTCCTCTCCCATCATATTTAGCTCGGGATGCGGGCTCTGTGACGTCACAATTTGATGACGTCATAGATCAGCATTGTGACGTTACAATTTACATTTTTCAGATCCCACGTCTCCTATAAAAAAGGGTATGGGAGCGGTGAATTGTGGTCTCGTTAGGGGCGGAGGTTTCAATTTACATCAGGGACTTTGAAAAATATCGTTTTTCGATTCAGAGGAACGTCCAACAATTTTGACGATCGAGTTAAACATACATGAGGAGAGGAGCTTGGAGTAATTTCGACCATAAAAGAGAAGGGGAGTTGAAGAAATTTTGATCTTCAAGCTACATAAAAAAGAAGGGGGTACTAGGAAGAATTTCGACGGTCAGGTGAACTGGTGAGCTGCGAGTTTTCCTCCTTTCTGATGCTATCTCTCAAAAAATTGTTTCTAATTTTTGAAATTATTTCGGTAATGCTAGATTCAAAGAATATGAAATTCTCGTATCAGAAATAGAGAGGAAAATCTTGTGCTTCGATAAAGCTTTTCTCTCTCCATCGGTCCCGTTCAATCCAGCATTTGAGAACGATACTCTTCGGTTTACGAGAAAGAGAAGTGTATTGTAACGTCACCCAGAGAATCGAGAGTGTGGACAACTATCTTCCAGCTTTTCCTCTATCTTTGAGGTCTGTGGTCGGTTCTGTTCTGGATTCTTATCATTCTTCTTTTCCTTCTGTTTAGTATTTATACTCATGTATGCGTGATGTGCTCATAATTTTCCTTGTCTGCGATTAAATTAATAACCACTCTTTCTATCAATATATTTCTCTTCTCGTCAGTGCACTGCTTCTCGTACCTCAAATATCTTGATTATGTTGGAAACACGATACAGCAAAATGATAAATACTGTCCAAAACAAAAATAGACTTTACCACCATCCTTCGTAATATCTCGCTTGACTAGATTTGATGAGTATGGTATCGTTTTACGCGCTATTATTTAACTCATTGTTTTGTTCAACTCTGAGCCGTAAATAGAGGAAAGTAAGAACAGAGATTCGCCACAAACCATTAATAACGTATGACTCAGAGAAACCGAAGATCTCAAAAGAGTGACCGTTTATCTCTGTCGTCCAAACTAACTCAAGCCTATACTGCGACAAGAATACAAAAACTCGAATGGTTCCGGATTATCGACAAATTTGATAAATTGTTCAAACTGAATCATAGGTAATGAATGTTCGACAATATTTTTTCAATTCTTTGATTATCATTTCTGCAGTTTGAAAGTTACAAAAATTCCTCTCTAGAGGCCTAACTGCGTTACACTGAGTGATTAGGTCATCTCTTAAAAATTGAAACCGCGTAAAAAAGTTCATGAAAACAAATGATTAATCGTATTGTCGCTTTGTTAAATACAATCGCCATTCCCAAGCTTAGAATACTTCTCAATCAGTTCGAAAGAAAAAAAAGTTACCGTAATATATTTGCTTGTTTTCATCAAGTACATCGCTCTACCTCAAATTTTTTACGAAGAATTTTTATCACGTGTGAACATTGCATCGCTCTATGCAAACATTCGCATTCTTTAGTTCGCTGATGTACATCGCTAATGAATGAAATTGGTTCCTTGACGGATTTTTCTTCAAATGTACGTAATTATCTTTTTCTCACTCGAGTATTGTCGGCGATTGTAGGGAACACATACAAATGCACTAAACCAGATTGAACGGTCACAGAATAGAAAACCGATTTGAATATGGATACATTTAAACCTGTCACGGAACCGTTAATCTTAACGAATAATTCTACGTAATTGTACCTCTTTCATTAGTTATAAGTCTGCGAAATGTAAAATCTTTCAGAGTGGCCACAGGTTCACGTTCCTTACTACGCCTCAAATTTCCCCTTTCGAAACAAGAGAGGTACGGAACGTAGTTAAACGAATCGTTCGATTTTTTAAATTCTCCCTCATCTTCCAGCGTAATAACATCAACTGGCTTGAGGTCAAATTTTCCACGGATTGTGGTATTCTTCTCTATTTAATCGATAAAAACTCTAACGAATTCAGGTTTTTGCTCCCTGACGTCAATAATCGAATCGTACGAGAAGGTACACGCGGATCTATTATAAGAGCGAGGTATTTTTCCGTATTACGGCGAGGTCGGGGATACAAAGAGGTCGATATTGCTCTTGGTGAAACTCGATAAGCAAATATTTTAAATAAATAACACTAGAGACGTCACCAGAACAAATACGATAGGCAACCCGCAACCCACGATACGATGTAGGTCTTCAGTCTTCCGCCGAGATAAAGATCTAAATGTATTTTCTCGACTGCATTTCCCTTGGATTATCAATCAGAGTATAACTCAGACTCCATGACGTTTATATAAATATAACATCCAGCGTTCGCTAAACAGAATCATACAGCTTTCGCGAGTATATCATTTGATTACGATCGCGATCGGTTGGTCTCGACGACGTGTTCTTGATGCTGACCGCAGAAGATAAAATACACATTACAAGTACACCATCGTAGTTTTAATTTCACAACGAAAGTGAAAGGACAATACCCTCATTGTTTCCTCCGGCCCGTGAACGCGATTACGAGTGTATATTTTACAGTACATTGAAATGCATACTCTTTCATCAAATTAAATGACGTGTTTGTATGTTTGCCCAAGGAGTGCACACGTAACGAAAGCACACTCTACTTTTACCTCGTCATCATCGTCTTCTCAAGACTAGCCAATAGTAATTTTTCTTATTTTCTTGTAAATAAATGTATTGGGGAGCTCGTGTTTTCTCAAAACTTTGATAGCAATCATATACTTCGTTCTGCGACTATACCCTGCATCCTACCATCGTCCTAACTTCCAATTATTGTGCACTTCTTCCCGATATTACGAAACCAGTATTTATATTTTTAGATTTCAACCTTGATTACGTGTGACGAATCTGTCATCATTAAATTATTTCTGTATTTATAGACGCGTTTGTACGCAGAGAGACTAGAGTCAAGTATAATAACTTATAGACATCTGTGATCGAATATGGAACGGTGAAAGAGAGAAAAAAGAAAATCCACACCGGCAATAATACCCGAGAATACGTAATCTGTCACTCAGGTGTCCGAACGTCTCATGATAAATGATCGTTCGTGACATTTTCTCATACCGAACTTAATTTCATACTACATATAACTTTTTTTCTTTCAAATAAGTACACCAAGGATTGTGATGCACTCTCCGTTTCTTACAACTTCTTAAATGCATGAGTATTAGTTATGAGCTGTATAATCGTCAACGGTAACAGTATCGAGTTTATGTGCTCTTGTTTTAGAGTGAAACTGTTATCTTATATTGGTCATGAAATTTATTGGCTGATGAATCCAAAATTAGGTCATCATTGAGCCGCCTCATATCCCTGAAGATCACTCTTTTCGAGCTCCAGGAGACATATTGGGGACAATAAAATTGCAAACATCAAGGGGCGGCTGGTGCATGTTCATCTTGGAAATTCAGAAAGGATAATTTCCAATTGGAAGGCTTGACAATCCCCTCCTACCACCATCAACTTCAACACCCGCAAATAAGATCTGCATAACATGAGACGTTGAATAACCCGATTTTAGATTGAAAATAAGAATAACAATGGAAGTATAGGTATAAAAACTTTTGTTTGTTGGAATTAAGATTTTCATCTTGGTTACAGATTAAATATTTTTTGGAGGTAGGAGACTGAAGTACACCAACAATTCTTTCCAACCAATTAGCGATCAAGATTGCGTGAAAGGAAAATTATTCTTCCTTAAGAAAAACTTCGATACTCGTATCTCCTCAGTTATTTTCCCGGATTATTTCGCCCACTTTTATCGAGTGGAATAGATAGGTCCTTCAACTTTTAAAATAATCCGCCGAGGTCGCTACTCAGAAGATGAGAGCCTGCAATCAAACAGACCTGTTGACAGATAACGAAGCCGGCTGGATAACACCTAGAGAAGGATTTCGACCATATACAATCTATTTTTGAGTACATTACTCTCACTCCAAAGGTGATACAAAAACAGAGAGATTTTCTGGCAGAGTCAAATAAATAAATATCTTGTTTCACGACTACTAGTAAATGACCTCATTTATATTTTGAGACCACGCCTGCTTCCTGATAAAATCATGGCCTAGCTTGTAAATTGTTCGTTTTGGACTAAGATAGATGCGGTATACTGTAAGACGAGCTATTTAGCTCATGGATGCTCACATAGTGCATTTTGGCGTCATAACCATCCATGACAGCTGCCTGTGAAGTCATCAGCATTCATGACGTCATCAGCTTGGGCTCTCTCTCCTCTTCCATGGAGATCACTCACTCCGTTCGTACGCCCCCCCCCCCCCAACAGTCTCCATTATACGAGGGCCAATAGTATTACTGCTGAAGTCTCTCTTATATTAGGCCTCGCTCTGATGGAGTCATACTTGCAGATTTCAGAATTGAGGTACTACTCCTCAGTCTCCATTACACTGACAGTACACTAAATTGTACAGGACCTATTATAGGGGCGTCCATAAATTAAGTGAGGCAGTTTTTACGATCTTCTCGCACTCCCCTCCCCCCTTGTTGAGATGTCGTGAGATTCGGTTTGAACTCCCCCCATTGTTTAGACCGTTTTAAATCATTCAATTATTGTTTGGGACATATTTTTGGAGTTTTAACCATCGTCTTGAACAAATTTCGAATGTTTTAAACACCAGGTTTGAACATCGTTTAAAACAACGTTCTAATTTTGTTTTTTACTTTTTCAACCCTGGAAAAATTGTCAAATATTCATTTTTAGTGAAGAATTATGATGAAAATATGGAAAAGAACAAGGTTTCTTATATTTTTTAATGTATTGAAAAAAACAAGTTCAAAACAAAAAAACACGTTTTGATATTTTTCTGTGGTTCAAACATGTTTTAAACATTATTTTTGTTTAAAACAGCGGTTTTCAAACTTTCTTGTACCATGGTTTTTTTTTAACCCAAAAAAATCTCGCGACTTACTGATGGTGAAGAATCCTACATTGATGAAAAAAAGATTTTGACAAAGTACAACCGAAAAAAAAAAACAAACTTATGTTTCCCACGGATCTGTCCCTGCTGTTTAGTCCGAATATTTCTTCAATTTTTAATTGCGGAGTTGCTCGCGCTATTTTCGTAATTTTATCAATTTTACTTTACTTTATTGTTTATTATTCTCATTAAAGGGAGAAAAAAATATTTCATATAAATTTTTCATTACTTCGCGACACACCTTTAAGAAAACCGCTGGTTTAAAAACATTGCAACCCTGGTTTTGTGTTTGCTCCGCGCGGCAATCTGAATTCCCAAATTCGGAATTCAGTAGGAGCGCTAGTGGCAATTTTTAGAATGCACTAAAAGGTGAATATAATAATATGGTGTTTTTGACTATGAGTACAGCCATGCCATAAGAGTTTATTATACATATATCGAACCAACTCTACTGTTCTAAATATTGTTTTATGCAGTAAAATGTGAAGAATGAAAATTGTAGTTGTTCATATCAGAAGTAACATTGTTTTTTTGTCTATGTGGGACTTTTTTTTCGTTTTGCTTTCTCCTGAGATAGTCTGTTGATCTTGAAGAATCTTTTTTGAACTTTATAAAAATCTGTGTAATCAACTTTTTAGAAATCCACAGAATTTTATATTACCATTAAATAAAACCAAATACAAACGAGTGTAAAAATTGAAACAGTTCGCGCATAACTTTTCTCACATCTTCATCTTTTTTACCAAATAGCTTCAACCAATCAGAAAACACTATTTGTTTTGCCGCTAGAGGGCAGACCTTTTACCCGAATTGGCGAATATTAATTACGTTTGACTGTTGAATTTTTGGTGATTGGTTTGCCTTGCGCTGTGATTGTGGTACCTAATGTAATTTTGGAAATGGCGGTTATGCTGTATGTGTTCTCGTAAGCAAGATCATTCGATTTCACTTCACCGGTTCACCTTATATTCAGCTTTCTACCTGTTTGGCTGTTCATATTGCATTTTGACTCAAAAGTTGTAAAATAAAATTAAGTAAAAGAAAAATTCTTAAACCCTTCCATTTAATTTACTCAAATCCTCTTAAAAATAGAAAATTTTCATCCTCCTGCTTCACCACTCCAAAATTTATCGCTAATCAATATTACACAAACATCATGTAATGCTCCAGGAACGATACAAAAGTGTGCGGCCAAATAAATTCAAAATTTGAAAGTAACATTTAATCCAATAATCTTGGTAACTAATAAAGTAGAATCGTAGACCCTTGAAGAAATTTCTCAATTTTAGTGCTCTACTTACACCTCACTCACTCAATAAGAGTTCCAACAATAGTTAGATAGGGGGAAACCATCGATGTTATAAAGTTCACTGTCCTAAAAGAGACACAGAACATAAGCTCGTAGAAATTTTTTTTTCTCTTCATTTTATTTACGAGCTGAAGGACTCTGACAGGTTATCAGTTCGCCGCATTTTGATGACACAATTTTTCAGAATTTTACAAGTGAAATATTGAAAGTTTCGACGTAAAATAAAGGATGTAAACGGGAATAATCGCTCGAATGATTTCGTTGATATCCACCTAGTTAGTGTTTTTATAATTCAAGAGTCAGGCAGTTCTTGACGGGATTGAAGGTAGTTCTCTTGAGCGTGCTGTAGCTGACACCCTTCCAAGAAGAGTCAAACCACTCATTTCATTGATATAAAGTACCAATTTCTCAAAACAATAGCGTATTATTGCGAATGTGAGGGAAAATCGCCCTAGTGGTCCTGCTGACATCCCTGTGGCTGTCTAGT
Organism: Aspidiotus rigidus; assembly: GCA_035079385.1. NCBI lineage: Eukaryota > Metazoa > Arthropoda > Insecta > Hemiptera > Diaspididae > Aspidiotus > Aspidiotus rigidus. The sequence goes on from JAVHKY010000030.1 coordinate 5,985,546, forward strand.
AAAGCAATTCTCAAACTGGGAGCTGCGAACGGTTGGAGTAACTTTTAAAAAATAGTGGTTTTTAATAAATTTACTCATATTCAATTTTTTTTTCTAAGGGGGCCGCCGTCTCCAAAAGTTTGAGAACCACTGGTCTAGCTTAGTTTTATCGTTTGAATATAAAAATAGCTGCATCTTATATAGCTACGAATATATCCATATTCAATCCAGTCATATTTAAGTTTTGCATCTCCCTCAAAATGTTAACGATGGACTTCAATTGCAAAAGTAACAAGTTTTTCAAGTCTAATAACCTCGCAATAGGTCATATTTTTAAATTCATGGTTTTATTGGCTTGTAAAGAAGAATGTTTATGAATCTACGAAAAAATAAAATATTATTTGAAAAACTCCACGTGGTTTTTATCATCAAATGTGATAATTTGTATAGAATCGATAATGAGCTACCTTAGATTACATTCTCACGAACCGGGGAAATTTTCTTCTAACTTTCTATTTTTGAAAGTTGAAAATTTTCCAAAATTTTTCAAATTCGAAGTATGAGTCCATTTTAGCTGGAATATTGAAATCAGGGTAAGCGAGTGACGATCCAGACAATGATATATTTAATTTATGTAATGGTATCTATGATACCAAAAAATTTAATTTATACTCGTAATTTTAAAACGCACTAGGTATGTTTTTGGGAAAGTATTAGAAATAATGTAGTCTCTGACGCCAAATTATGGCCGCAACCTACACCAAAAGTTGGCAAAGAATTGGATTAAGAAATCATGAACACGAGCAAAAATTTCATACTATCAAGTTCATTTAACTGTAATTACGTATCGATTAGGTTAATTTCGCTGAGTTTACGAGTACGTTTCTGATGGCATTCGCGAGTACGGACGGGAAGAGGTAATTTTTGACAGCCTCAAACTTTTTGTACTCAATGCTAGATAATAATACTTGGGCTCACCGTCGTCTGAAGTTGATAGTAATTCAATAACGTGTAAAAGAGTACACTAAATTTCTCTTCATACCCTACGCGGTACATTTCTCGGGATTAAACATAGAACAACAAAGCGTTTACTCGTACGACGGTTTGCAACCACTGAATTCCAATCGGTTGGACTGAGTTTGATGAACTGTCTGCATTCTCCGACATTGTCAATGATACCTTCGCGGCAATACAAACAAAATTTTGGAATCGGTATCGTGATTTCGTTGAAATTGTGAAATAGTTGTGACGAAATTCGCTCTGGAGCTGGATGAACGTTGTCACGAGTTGTCTCGAGGGACTATAAATTTTTGAAAGATTGTCGAAATTTTGAAAAATGTCACGGTAGACAGTTTTTGTTCCAATTCTCGGGAAAATACTAACCCCCTCTGATGTAGGTGATCAAATACAAATTTATGAGTGGATGTAAAATTTCAATATCTTCACGTCTCCCCTAAGAATATTCTCCGACGACTCGAATTTTAGTGACGAAGTTTATCGTGTAATTTCCGGGTTGCACCCGAATTTTGTGAATTTGTCACCTATACAGTTTATTTAGCGCACCAACGAGCGTATCCCATCATCATTTTGCTGGAAATAGTCTTCTGTACGTCCGAGAGACCAGACTGTAGATTTTACTTTCGTTCCCTTAAGCACAAGTACGAACAATGGCGGTTTTACAGATTTGCTAATGTGGGTGGTTTTTTACCGAAAATCAGTTCGACTATTCTTGTTTTATAAAGTAAAATGTATACGTTGAATGTAGTAAATTGATAAATGATGAAGAAAAATCCGGGCATCAAGTATCATTCTGAATTCTTGGTCCAGCAGATTTCTTCCTTTGAAAAAAATTTGCCGCCCTAAACTGGTCTTACTCATCCTCCCGTCCCTCTAGAACCGCCGCGAAGCACAAAATCGAATGAGGGCTGTAGAGAGGGCGGTAATTTAGTAACTTCGTTCCCGGGCCTCGGTTCTAAAGGGGGCCCACAGGCTTGCATTTAAAAAAGAAAAAGAAGGAAGGTCAATCGCGAGCGAAAAGAGCAAACAATTGTGGGATGCTCGCAGTTTCATTTTTCCCGAGTCCGGAATCCCCTCGACGGCCCTGAATCGAACGCCCAAACGGATGGACGTCAGCCTTATCCACCTCTGCCGTATTAATTTCATAAGTTTATCAATATTCTCATTAAACTGATGTACCTAGGTTGAACAAAGAGGAAGTTCAGCTCATGAGACCACAAAAAAACGGGTAAGTTTTTGCTTTTAATACCTCTTACGTAAGACGCGTGATCGTTGAACCATTTTGCTCACAATAAATGTACTTAAAATTAGGAAAAACGACACAGATATTCGAGAGCTTCATAACCTGTTGGGCACCTAGAAACGATTCTTTGAATGTCAAAAAAAAAAGTTCGGGCCATAATAATAAAATAATATCTATGCTGAGTTCTCGTTCTTAAGATTCATGTACTGAAAACATTTCCTAACGTTTCATTCATCTCGGTTTGGAATTCGAATTCATCCCTCTCGTCTCATATGGTTTGAAATGATTTCATCTCAAAAAGAAATTTTTTCATTAAACATCACATTTCATGTGTAAAGTTGGTAAAATTATAACAAGGCAACTGATAAAAATATCTCTCATATCTTCTAATACTTTAAATCATAATTGACTATTCTTTTGTTCGGTTATCATCACGTAAGAGACGAATATTGTCACGTCTTCCGGTCGCACCGGTTTTTTCTGGCACAAGATCTAAATAGACTCGAGTTCACTCTATGTATAAGCCAGAATTTGGTTTGTTTTCTTTTTTATCGATCCCTTTTACAAGTTCACAATTTGAAACAATCGTCAATATTTTTTCTTCAGATCGTAGAACAAAATCAATTAAGATCGTCGTCGGGATTAATACGAAGAAACGATTTAAATCCACCTAACGAGGAGATTCTACCACGAACTGAGTATTCAATCTACTCATACCACGAATCTCAAAACTAAGCGGCAATTCTCAACTATACCAGACTAGAGTTCACTTTCTTCAAATATTCTCGACACGAGATTCCAGATTCAAACGAACATTTTTACTGGACAAAAACATGTGCTCGTACTTTAGGGATGACATTTTGTGTTCGCTACGTTTTCTAAAAATATTCGACGTTCATGAGAAATTATAGGTTAAGCTCTCATCACCGTCTTATATTGAATTGGCACAACGTTTAACATTCACATTTGGTCTTGAATAGAATCTGTGGTCAACGTAACGATGTGTATATTACGTATAATATGAGTAGACAGCAGTACATTGTTGAAAAACGTTCGCAGTATCACGAGTATTTCCTTCAAATTCAATTATCCGTTCATTCGACGATAGTAAAAAAAAAAAATCAAAAAGCAAGTGCATTGCTTTTAGGAAGGTTACAGAAAAACCTTCGTTAGAATTTCATTCCTGCGACGCGGAATAGGAATACATAAAATAAGGAATTTTTGAAAATTTCTGAATGGGCCTGGGTCCACGACTACCCGTTCTCCAGAGCACCTTATCACAATGAGGCAATAAATTACGTGGTGAGGAAAGAATAGCTATTCTTCCTTGTTAGTGTTATCGATGGGACAGTGAAAGCAAGACAAACTATTCTCTCCCCCATTAGAAACCACCTAGAAGAAATCTGTAGATCCCTACGCCCCCTTCTATTGTAAATTAGGGTAAATCCTTTTTATCTAAATTCGTTCAAGTCCCTTCCTTATCAGATACTGAAATTGAAAACGACGACTTCTTCAACGAAGTTAAAGGAGGAACGCAGGGAACCTGTTTTATGAGTCATAAGGGATTTGGTATTGAGAATTCGACCTAGATAAAGCTAGTGTAAAGAAGGCCTAGACCTACTATAAGCCTAGTACAATATAGTTTGAGAGTCTGGGGACTTGAAGAAATTTCGACTCTCGAGCTATATATAATAGAAGGGGGACTTTAAAAAATTATATATGGCTCGAAAGTCGAAAGTTTTCCAAGTCTTCCTCCTATCATATATAGCTCCAGAGTCGAAATTTTTTCCAAGTCCCCTTCCTATCATGTATGGCTTGACAGTCGAAATTTTTTACAAGTTCTTTGTTGGACGGCGCAGAGGCGCACGGCAAATTTCTCAAAAAGCCCCCCATAGAACAGGTTCCCTGTTGAAATCTAAATTTTTTCAAGTCCCTCTTCTAACATGGCTCGGAAGTTGAAATTTTTTCAAGTCCAAATCCTTCATTAGGGTAGGTCAGTTTTCGCCAGACATCGCACGGGGCACGGGCCAATTTTTCCGATAACTCCCCATAGAACAGTGTTCCTCGTCAATCCGAACATGATAGATTTGAGCCTATGACGTAACGGGGAAAGACGAGCGTCAGCATCCGCACCTTTGACTTGATCGAATCGTTATACGGACTAACGAATTCGCTTCACTCATGATATTTAATTGAATTCAATTCTGTAAAGATTGCGTTGAGGCGCTGAAATTTTCAGAACTATTTCAGTTTCCGTCCTTTTTTGGCGATGACTTGCTTCGGCTCTCTTTGTATGTTGAAGGCAAAGATGACGTTTCTTTCGATCTGCCATCTTCCATAATACACTGCTTATGACCCTAAGGAAATAACAAGTCATTTACAAGTTGAATGACTCGAGTCAGTGTCATCACATAAGATTACGTTTTAAGGCTGAGCCAAGTGAGAATGATTCGCGCAGTCAATGCCCCGAACCAGCTGGACGCGGCGATTAATTATTTTCTTGGTAACTGTTCACTATCCGCAAAATAATGAGTCACCTAATATTTGCTGATCAGTTGGTGCTAATAGACTATTAATTACTCGGACACAATAATGTTATACTTGCGCGTCGTAAGACGGCGTATTGTGAAGTCAGTAATTCATAATTTTTGACACGTCGTAGTGAACAAAATTTTTTAGAATGGTACAAACGAGGAGAACGTGGGTTGCCTGGCTCCCTTCCTTTCCTCATCCTAAAAGTAGACGACATTGTTTACGTAAAACTTCGTAATGATTATGTAGAATATGTGTATCGTAATTATTGTGTGTTGTCTACATCGCTCGTCGAGTTAATCAGGAAATTCACACCCCTCGCTGCAGATTAAATAGAAATGTCATAAATGAAATACGCGTACAAATAAAATACAAAATGCTTCCTATTGAGAATAAACTCCAATCAAAGTGAATGCAATTACATTTTTTTTTTGCTTCCGGATCTTGAAAGTGCTGTACCAGGTGCTCTCGGACTGCTCTTGGCAAAATCAGGGTCTCTAAAATCCTTCGTCGTTCAACTAGAGTCACGTTTTCAATAAACTACATTTTGAACTGGTGGTACGCTACCGGTATTTTCTTTCATTTTGTTAAATCGGATTCTGTCTGCGCTACATGAATACGTAAATGTGCTAATATTATATATTTTTTTCTCTCGAAGATGCAGTTTGCTGCATAAGTGGAATAATACTGTAACGTGTTATTTGAATAAATCAGTTTTTCATGACACGTGAATCGACGTGTGCACACTGCACTGCACAAGTCGTAATGTAAGATCAAAAAAATTTCCTTCTGTTTTTAAAGTCGTATTCTTCTTCAATCTACTAACCACTTAGACGAAAATACTGGTAGTTTTTTTCCTACATTATTTTTCATGTTTGTGGGGAATTTTTGAAAATTTTTCGTCGATACTCTCGAGCTAGACCAGAATCGGTTGCCACGGTGTCGAGCCTTTGAGGTGTACCGCGTGAAAATATGACCTATCTCATCTCACCTGTTTGTAAGGTTGGTATGCGTAAGCGGTAGCAATGTTGCACATTTCAAAGAAACTTTTTTCCTGTTTCGTCTCTAATTCCTACGATGATATCGTAATTCATTTGAGAACACGGCTGTGAAAGTTCAACGAGTATTAAGAACGTATGAACTACGTTATAATAAATCAAAATCAGTGACAGTATAGGTATGAGATAGGTATGAATTTTATGCGAATACTACGACGTAAATTTATATTTAAATCATAAGAATATTTTTGAAGGTCAGAAGGAGTCCCGTGTTTTTTCTTTCCTTTTTCAAGCAACGATAATGCAGAAAATTTTTGTTCTTCTCTCTCTCTCTCTCATTTTTCATTAATTGCTTGTTATTGTAATTTCCAATTCCCTCTTTGTATATTTATTGAAGGATGTACGCAGGAGTGGAGTATAAAAAATAATTCATCGGTGTACGTGTATCTCGACGATTTCCTTCTTCTCTTCTCGTTTAAACGGTAAAGATTATTCACCTCTCATTACATTCGCATACATATTAAAGAGTATGTTATTCACCGAAGGGTGTGTTTAAAGATGAGGAGACTCCCGTGACATTTATATTGTCAAATCTGATCAAACTCCATACAGAATTCGTGTCTGTCCAGTTACGTTTTGAATAAATTTTGAACGTTTGCAGCCCTAAAGTTTTTCTATCAAACTCTTCTTATTATGTATGCGCGAAAGGTTAGTTTTTGACTACAAAATGGCGAATTCTATTCGTATTATACTGGAAAAAAACAAATTCTTACTCGTAAGTAGGCAGTTAACAAACAATTATTCGTAAATGGATTTGTACCGACGAAATATTGTGGAATAGTTACACGTAAAAGAAATCTTTCGTGGACCCTATCTAGGATGGGGCGAAGGTCAGTCAAATGATCGAGTTAATTGTACGCTTTGGAACGAAGGATTTTCAACCGACCAAGGTTTTCACGCCGAGAGTACATTGACTTGACTCGTTGAAATTTTTCTCATCTTTCACTTATTCTTTAGATTATGCATCTCTTGTGACAGAGTTTGTCGATTACAAGATCGATTTAAAGCTAGTTATTCTGTATTTTTTTCTGGAAAAACTGGAAGTTGAAAATGTATACTTGGGCTAATCATATTAACTATATTGAAACATGACATAGTAAGTTCGAAAAAGTCCGAGGATTCTTATTATTGAAAGAAAGCGGCCATTCTACTCTGATTTCGTCGCAAATTCAAGTGTTTTGATAGGGATTCTGGTACGTCAGTTGTGAATTTCTCAGACGAATTCTTCGATAATTTAACATTACGCGATCCTGTTTTATGGGAGTTTATTTGGGAAAAATATCCATCGTCCTCCTGAAAATTGCGGTGCCTGGAAAAATTTCGACCTCTTAGCTGGTACATGTGTGAAGGGAGGAGGAAGACCGAGAAAATCCCTACAGGAGCTGCTGGCATTAATTGATTACACAACTTAACAAAGTAAAATTTTCTTAAGAGGTCAAGAACGAGAGTATTCGATTCTGAAAGTATTTTTCACGCTGAATTCGATGCAGTTATTCGTTTTTCGTGATTCCCCCGTTATCTTCTGCAATCTTGATGTTTAGTTTGCGAAGCGCATTGAACACTATAGGGTAGTGTTACGAAAAGGTGTGTCGCGCTTTGCAACGAGCCGCGGCAGCTAAACGTTAAGACTGCAGAAGAAAACGAGGGAATCACGAAAAACGAATAATGGCATCGAATTCAGCGTGAAAAATACTTTTAGAATCGGATATTCTCGTTCTCAACCTCTTCGAAAAATTTTACTTTGTTAAGTTGTGTTATAGACTTGAGGAAGTTTGATATATCACAAATACGTATGAAGGGGGGAGGGGGTGGATGATTTGATAAAGTTCCGATCTTCGAGCTATATTTATGTATTGAGAGGGGAAAGCTCAGGAGAATTTCGATATTTGAACTAGGAGGACGCGAAAGAAATGTCGAAATTGGGGAAGAGAGATGAAAATGTTGACCATTCAACTCAGGGGGGAGATAACTTGTGGGTATCAGGAGCGGGAGTGCAAATCTTTGACCTACAGTAAAAAATCAAAAAATTTCAATCTTGAGTCAATTTAAAAAATTCCGATCACCGCGCTGTATGCATCAGGAAAAGACTATAGTAAAAATTTGAACTATCTATCGAGCTATAAATGAAAAGAGAATGAGTTTATTGCGGCTTCGAAAGGTGTTCGACTTACTGCGATGACTCCAAAATTAATCGACTTCTGAGCTACGTACAACGGGAGAGGAACTTGGAACAAATTTTCCATCCAGCTGTATATGAGGGGGGGGGCATTGAAATATTTCGACTATCGCCAGGTATGTATGTGAGGGGAGGGGTTTCACTTTCAGGGAGATTCGACCAAATAATCGAGCTTAATTGATTATCGAAATTAAATCCGAAAAATCCTCTCATGCTCGCCTCAATTCCTCTATATTACACTCATGAAAATGCTTTCTGGTCCACCTCGAGAGTATCGACGAAAAAGTTTCTAAAATTCTCCACAAACATGAAAAATAATGTATAGGAAGAAAACCGAAGTGGCATGCTGAGGCAGAGCTGATGTGGCCAACGCCTTGTGTTCAACGCAAAAAGTACTTTTACAAACCCCTTCGCCTGTTCATGGCCATTAAAGGCTGTTCGTGTGTGTTATGATTTCAATATTCGATAGGTGTTCAGAACTTTACTTGAACTCTTGCTTTCGGTAACTCCTGCTCAAAAAATTTTTCAATTTTCTTGAAATTCGTTTTGAAAATAGTTGGAAATAAGAATACGAAGGAGCAAAAACTAAAGTAGTCGATACTCGTACAAGAGGTGATATTGCGAGTTAAAGTTGTCGAGTTGTACGAGAACAATCTATTGGTGAACGTACTATAATTTTAGCCCAGGCGCTTACGACTGCGTTACTCCAATGACGTCATTAGCGTTACGTTTATGGTCGATCAGATGTGCCAAAAATATTATTTCATTTTTCAAAACGCCAACGTAGCGATTGAATTTCGCAGGCTCTATTGGAAGGACTACACACGGAGAGAAAAAATAGTCGAAATTGACCAATAATTCATTTTTTCTGTCACTTTGACCCCGCTTTAGGTGAATTTTGACAGACTACTTGATAAGTTTGACCAAATTTTGCAGTCAAACCAACAGAAGAAGCTGGTCGCACTAATCGAAAGAAAGTGATCTGGTTGATTTCGACGATTTTTTTGTCTCAGTGCGATGCAATTGTTACCCTTGTTTTGTTTTTACGTTCTGTACTCTTACTGTATTGCCTCTCTCTGAATTATCATACCACATACCCGCCCTCTCATCAATATATCTGGACAATTGATTTTCGGAATTGAAAAATTTTTCCGAATCAGCATAACAACGTTTTGGAGTTGAATTTCATTTCAGGAAGCCTTTGTTGAAACACATGTCGATTTTATTCTCGTCAATCATGTCGACGTCAAAAAATAGAAGAGGGAAAAGTTAGGGAAAACAAGATTTGTACTCACAATTTCCCGTGTGTATCGCTTGAAATTTATCATGAGTACACTTTAAAAATTTTTTTCTTCTATCGCTCAATAATATACGTAAATATATAATACAATAATAGTACTTGAATTGAGGCCAAACACACATTCGTACAGCCAGTTGACGCGTTGACCGTTCTAATCGTCAGTTCTCTCCCCTGTCTTCTCGTTCTGTACACTTTACGGATATAACGTGTGACAATGATGAGATTTTGAAAAATCACATTTTTCTCGTCATAGAATTACTGTAGTATTCTTCAAATATTGCTAGTTCCGCTTGTATTGATAAAGGCGAGAAAAAGACAATCATTCAAATATCAAATTCATAATGACACACTAAAATAAGATTAATAATAAATAAAAACAGAAGGTAGTCTTAATATGCGAAAGCGAAAATGAATATCAGATAAGCTCACTTCCGATTTTGAAAATTTGAAGAGTCAATAATATGGTCGAGCTTTGAGCAGAAATACATACAAACAAAATACCCGTGTCTTACGAGTCTAATTTTCATCTGTATCGTATTCAACATTTGACGTTGCTCCCTTTTCTTATTTTTTTCAATTCGAGTTTATGAAAATGTAAGTTACTTTGTGATATTTCCAATTTCATTCTCGCGTGTTATCGGATAATGAGCAATGATCTCATACAGTTTTTGCGACAACGTCCTCATCAAACTGAACCGCTATCGGAAAAAGCTTCGGGATGAGGATGGTGTACTGGAATTTCCCTTTCTCAAACCGAGTGAAGCTTAGAATATTACATTTATAAAAACTTTTTCGTTGCTATCACGACGTGCCTTGAGCAGTTCACCTGGGATTTTTATTCACTTTCAAATTTTGCTGGTTTAAACAGCTCACTCACCTACGAGTAACCTATGAGTGAAGTCCTTCGCGGATTGTCACAACTTTTTATTGAAAAATCTCCGAAGGGTCAGAGTTCAGATATAAGGAGAGCTCTCATTGCAAAATTTACTTACTTCTATTCTTTCTATGTTTGTTCATCACACAGATTAGAGAAATTAGTGCCTAGATGAGTCTAGATTTCGTAGGAAGCGACAATTACGAGCAAAAAGTGTGTGAAAAATGAAATTAAGATACACAATTAGGAACAGGTAAATAAACTGCGGGAAATTCGTCTGGAACTAGTACCCATAAGCTTCTTATTTCTATCTTCGAGTTTAGGGTACGGCGAAAAAGAAATTTCGTTCGCTAAAAGCTCGTGAAAACTTACAGTGGGTGTTCCATCGACGTAATATCTTTCACGAATAACTGCAGGTACACAATGTAGAAGGGAAAAGTTGACTCTTCACGCTGCCTATAATGTCACGTTTAAGGGCTGAACTTCCTCTAAAGCTCCGCCTACGTTACACTTTAACTGGCGTCGCGAGATAAGTCGAATATCGTTCTCACTATAATTTGTACGTTTTGTAAGATTAACGAAGAAGAGATTCTTGTATCAGTCGGGAAGAAGATGATAAAATGAAAATTTCAATTATTTGAAAGAAGAATACTAAAACGAGGAGTGAACGGATTCCCAATAAATTAGAACTTTATTTTATCGCTCTCAATGTATGAGGATTGGATGTTGTTCGTCAACTCCATTCTTCATAGTATTCATTTGAACGGTTCGATATGTTCGCATTTGTCACCATCTTTATAAAAGTAAGTTTATGGATGGAATGGAATTTAAATGTGATTCTTATGATGATTGGGCGAATTTTCGACTTACAGGGTGTCAATACAGTAGAATTTTATAGGCTGTATAAAACAAAACATGAATATTTTGTCAAACAATACAGGGCCGGGAAGAACAAGATAGGGAAAATAGCACGATTTTTCAAAAATTTTCTGGCAGAGCCAAATAAATGAAGATCATTTTTCATATCTATCATAATGTACGTTCGTTTTGCCGGATACTTTTATACTCACTCAATTCGTTCGCGCTCAGTCCTGGTTTCGTGTAAGTCTAGTATATACTGCACGTTGAGCTGCTTAGCTCCCAGGGCTCATTCGCTCCGCCGCTCGTTCGACCGCAATCTTAATTCTAGAACAATGTCGGAGGTATTCAAATCCCCCTCCTATGTTACATAGCTCTGAGGAAGAAATTTTTTCAAGTTCCTTTTCATCATAATATACAGCTTGAAGGTCGACATTTTTCCAAGTCCCTTTTCTATCATTTATAGCTCGGAGGTATCAAAGTACCCCTCCTATCATATGTAGCTTGGGGGGGGGGAAGAGACCTGTGAAGTTACAGTTTGATGACGTCGTAGGTCAGCCTTATGACGTCATAGATCAATTTAAAAAAAATTCTCCTGTCATGTATAACTCCGAAGTCCGGGCCTGTAACGTCACAATTTAATGACGTCGTAGGTCAGCCTTGTGATGTCACAACCTACATTTTTAGATTCCATGTACACCACAAAACAGGTTCCCTGTCACTCCTCGTTCAACTCCGTTAAAGAACCCGTAAGTTTTTTTTGAAGTTCCCCTCCTACTATATGTGATGCGCTCCGAGAAAAGGGGCCATAAATCGGCAAAAAGAAACACGTTTTTCTTTTTTTTTCATATATTACGTTCATCTGATGACGCAAGGAAAAAATACTTTTCAACTAAATTTAGTGATGAAAGGTTTGAATTTGCCCCATCCATTTCCATCTTAAAATATAAAAACGATTCTTTTATTCGGGCATACAGATAGCCCCAAAAAAAGTTTGTTTACCGAGATGTGGTCCCTTTTCATACAGCGCATCACATATATAGCTTTGAAGTCTGGGCCTGTGATGTCACAATTTATATTTTTCAGATCCCACGTGCCCTATAAAATAGATTCCCGGACACCTCTCGTTTAGGTCCGTTAAAAAACCAATGATTTTTTCCCCAAATTCCACGTTTTGCCGGACGGCGGCCGGCGCCCGTCATTTTCCTTCAATATGCTCCCCGCTAAAACAGGTTCCCTGTTGACGAGATATGCGTACCCGATCCAAGAATCATAATCGGTTGTTGATTGAAAAATTCTGCCTTCATTTTTACTACGAAAAAAAACGCCGTAAACTCCCGTCTTTCACATCTTCGTCTCCTCACTCCCAGCTCAAATTTCTTCTGTGAATTGACTCACCTTCATCTCTACTGGCTAGTCTTTGCCGCCAAAGGCTCCGTTTCTATGCCACCAAATTCCTGATCCTGTACTCACCTCTGCTTGTGACCTTACAAACTATTACCAAACCCTGATACTTGACCCCCGGTATGACTTTTGGAAAAATCATGGAGCAATCGAAAACAAATCGAAGTAACCATCATGAAGAAATCATTCTCTCACATCTCAGAATTGGTCAAACACATCCCGCGTAATCCGAACCTGTTTTATGGGAGGGTAATTTGGAGCAACATGACGGGCGCCGCGCCGTCTGCCTGGCGATGGACGGCAAAACGTAGGACTTCTACCTCCGAGCTGATAGGAGGAGGGGGACTTGAGAAGATTTATACCTCTTAGCTATATATGATAGAAAAGGAAACTGGGAAAATTTTCTACCTCCAAGCTGTATGCGATAGAAGAGGGCTTTGAAAGGTTGGGGACTTGGAAAAAATGTCTACTTCCGAGCTATAAGGGGAACTTGGAAAAATATCTATTTAGAAAAATTATAAACAAATGAACCCTTCTTAAACAGGTTCCCTGTTTGCCTCGAATAACACAGTTGATAAAGGCAATCCCGAGCAGCTGATGAAGTGGTCTGCGAATTTTTAGGTCTATTCTCTTTTTCTCTCCACTTGTCAATATTGCCAATATTATAATAATAATATATTATTTGTTCGTCACCTCTTCTCGTGTCTCGCTCTTGAAAATAACCGTCTCTGTCACTCTGTTTCTCCGCCTCTGCTAAAATAGATAAGTCGAGGCACTCCACGTCAGCCAAGTAGAAGAATGGTATGAGAAATGGACTCAGTCAGAAAGTGGAGAAAAACTCGGGGTACACAAAGAGGAGTGAAGACTGTGATATGTTTCAAAAATTAAATTTAAAAGAAAGTTTTCTGTTAAGTGCTATGAGACATACATTATGCATCCACCTAATCGTCCGTTGAGATCAAATTAGCAAAGAGTAATAAGTTTACATGGTGAATTTTTCGTTGTACGCCATCATCAATGTGAGAAAATAATTTTGCACACAAATATCCAGCTTCTAAGTGTGAAAAATGATATGATTAGTTGACTGTAGAGTGTGCAACTCCTACTGATAAAGAAAGAGTACAGGGCTCTTCCTCCATCATATTGCATACTCGTTTGCCTGATTCTTATTGTACTGGTACTTGGTTTATATTGGTCTTATGGCAGGGGAATTTAATACGCAAAAACAATATACCCGTTCTTCTGCCATAAGGCCAAGTAACATTAAGATGAGAATCAGGCATACGAGTGTGCAATGTGACACAGGGGAAGAACCCTGTGCGAGGCGGAGAATTGTGGTAGATACGTTCAATCACCGATAGGGTGGCTAGAGAGAGAATTGTAACTGGGAGATCGAACACATTTCGAGGGTGGCCGTGATATTGTCACCGGTTTGCTAGTTCCCGACGGCTTTTTCGTAGACGTCTAGCGCCCATGCCGCGTGTGGTAATTTATATAGACAATTTTTTGCGGGATTGAGAGATCATCAAGAGAAGAGGAAGTCAAAGGTATTTTTTATTCATCCAAGCTCGTTTATTTCTCTCACATCTGGAAAATTACACAACTCTCTCAAATTTTGTAACCTATCTCCACCTTCGCAATAGCACAACACGAGAACAAGCTTAGTGCGGGAATTTTACTTTTAAGTAAAATTATAATGCTCAGCTCTAGAAATGCTGTTCTTAGCCCTGAAATTTGAACGTTGTTCTATTTGTCGGGGCGGAATAGTTAAAACAAACTGTTGGCAGTTGCGATAGAAGAAAGCAGGAACGGAAAACCTCGAAATTGTGAGACAAGATTTAGTATAAGTTGAAGAACAAATTTTTGGTTCTTTCTCAGTTATGAATCGTGACGTACCAATGAATTCCGAAGAGGGTAGAAAAACAGTTGACGTGAAGTTATGTGCGCGTGAATAGACTGAAAATCAAATCTCACTAATCGGAGAGATGTGAGACGTTGTGCACAACGAAACTTGGAGAATTACTGTACAGTACAACGAAAGGCTCGAAGTCTTAAGTAGTTGTACCGTGAGTAACTGGTTTGTTTTTCAATTGATTAGGTAACCGAGTGTCTGATCGAGCCAGATACATCCTTTTTCTTACGCAACATGATGGTTAAAATCATAACTGATGAATTATCTTTCTCACACATATTATATACTATGGTCAATATGCGATAGAAAAAAGATAATCGAAGCTGTAAATGAACTTTTTAGGAATGAATATATGAGAGTGCATCGTACCGCAATGATAATAATATCGTATGCAAAGTCAACCCTTCCCTCTACCTTTTCTCTTACTTTTTTTCTTCTTCATTCTGTTCGTCGTACTCACGTCAGGCTCGATTCGAAATTCTTCGAAATGAAAAGATGAAAAGTGTGTAGCGTATAATTAACGCATACCTTTCGTGAGTCATCGTCTATTCTTAGGAGCACCTGTCATTCAGAACAGGTAGTAATAAAAATAGATCTACCGGTACGTCCGTCCGAATTTTGTTACAGTTCGAGTATCTCGTTTTGTGGGTAACGGGAGGAATGTATGTTCACGAGATCAGAGATCAGATTTATTTTCAGTGTTCCTAGAGCCTCGTTATTGTTCTTTTTTCATCAATAGCCGTGATGTAACGTTCGACGTCGCTCACTAAAAGAGCCAGTTCTACAATAACCTCTAAAACCGACTATGTATTTGACGAATGTTCGCCAAAAAACTGTTTTTCCGCAGGCTAATGTTATGAAGGAGTGTACTTTTCTACCCCAGCTGGTTGTCCCTAGATATGTTCGTTTCCCAGCGAGGTGATCGAGTGTCCAAGGACTCCCGCCGCGCGCGCTCTTGTCTCGATGCTCTCTCGAATTTCGCTCTTAACGGACTGATCGAACGTTATACCTGAGCCTTTTGGCGCCAGCACGGAAACATACCCTCGACAACACTTTTTTTCGGTTGAAGTATCGTCAGTGAGGATATCTATTCATAATTTCACCTTATCGCTGCAAGTCTTGACTCAAATTTAGTCATACCTATCGAATTCTGCTTGAGTTCCATATTTTTCAGACCTTCAGAACATAATTTTATGCTACATTCCATTCGAATTCTAAAATTTCCACATTTCACATTGTATAAGGTTCATCCATCGTAGAATTTGGATAATTTCCAGATAATGTTTAAAACTCCCGCAAACATTCTATATTAAGAACGTTGATTCCGAAGATTGTAAGAGGGCGCACACTTTTCCACGTGATAATTTTTTTCTCCTCTTCTGGTAGGCTAATATACGAATGCAAGAGCACGTGATTTTTTAACGGAAGTCCGCAAGAATTTGCCGCATTCCAACTCTGAAAAATTGCCGTATACCTACATTTTTCGGTATATTTCTTGGGCGATTTTATTTATAAGTATAGTGGGAATCGTAGGATTAAATAATGTAAAAAATTTCCTACTCTTGCCCTTCAGAAAGAAATACTTCCACCTGAATACTAATGTTTTTTGGAAATAATCTTCTGCAGCAATTTCTACCTCTGAGTGATATTCTTGTTTACGTGAGACATCGCATCGCCTTCTTCAATTTTCTGGATCACCTCATCACTGTAAATATCTTTCTCAACTTTCCTTTTTACTATTTTTTGAATTGAACTCTGAACTCCAGATTTTTTTTTTATTCGGTCTTTCCTTCCTTTCTTGATCAGTTCTTTCGAGGTTTTCATCATTTTCTTCTTTCTCATTTCATACCAGCGTTGTCGGATAGGAAAGGGGATTCGGAGAAATGAACCCCCACCCTTTGACGATCGCTCAATTTAATCAATTGAGAAAATTAGTAACCAGAGTGAAGAAAATTTTTCAAGCCCCTCACTCAGACTCTTGTCGTTGATGTCTTCTCTCTGCCACTGTTACGGGGACCGCATTCCATATTTTGACAGCGTCGAGAAAATCGATTTTTTCCATACCTAGAGTTATTAAACAATCGCAATTATTGTTTATGAAAACTGTCACGACTCCGAAAACGATCACGCCACCACCTTCGTCGATTGATGAAAAATGTAAATTATTATTATTCATTCGCGTTCTGGAAGAGATTAATAATGGTTTATTCAGGGATCACAGATTTTGTACTTCTTACGAGTAGATACGTGAATCGATGGGCGGAATTTTTGATCGGTGATACTAGTCAAAAGAAGGAAACCCCTTAGATTATAACAGGCACCCTCTTGCAGAATTGCGCAGTTTCATTCTCCCTAACGATGATCCCAATAATGAGATATCCATAAGGTACCGGTATATGAAAATTTAAAATATGGAAACGGCATGATTTTCGCCGATTTTTGTGAAAAGTATGAGTTATAGCTAGAAAGTTTGCCGTTATTCTGAGGCAAGAAAGAGAGAGACCGATGTCTTTTATCGGTGCTTTATGAAGCGATACCTTTTGAATAATCTGTGAAATAATGCACTTGTTGATCTGAGAGAGAGCGAGTACTACAATTGAAAATCTATCTGAGAAATAGCATGGCGAAATCAGTGATGGACACCCTACAGTCCTACACAATCATCTCCAGTTCATGTTTCTTCTTTCTTATCTCATCAATTTTGCAGTATTTTCAACAGTTTCTTTTTTTGCCTCTTGATAGCCAATTAAAAAGTTCTTTTGCGAGTAATGTACAAAATTACCTCACTACATCTTGTATGAGCCCGAATTTAATTTCATCAAGAAAATTCTCAAATTCTCCAAGTATTTACGAATAGAGGGAATAAGTAGTACAGTAAAGTAACTCTCCTGCGTCTACCCTTCAACATCCAATGATCGAGTCAGTGTTGTATTATTACTTTCAGAGTTTTGGCTCAAATCGGCTCGTCACAGGACTTGTCATGCTAATGAAATTTTGAGACAGATCAATCATATAACCCCTGGACCGAATATATTTTTTCAAATCGTTTCCTATTCTCATTTCGTCTGAATTTCCCTCTACTTTTACGTCTCTTTCCTACTGGACATCATTCGAAAAATTGAAAAAAATTATAATTCATGAAAGGGAGCAGATTAAGCACTTTTCCGCCCTGAAGCTATCTTTCGATTATTCGATTTGCCGCCCTTTCACATTTCTTCCAGATCACTTTTTTTTTGTGGGGGAGAAGAATTTGGTGCCCAAAACTTCAGCATCTTGGTAAATACGGCCACTTCTTTCATTGATGAAGATAATTGAAGAGTCTTTCGATGGGGAACCGGTTCTGTGGGTTATTTGAGAATATTCACCGTTCGTGAGGATCACCTTCTCTTATCTTCCCCTTTTTCGTTTTTTTGACGTTGGGACTTGAAGAAATTTCAACTTTGAAGCTACTCAAAACGGAGCTCAGACGAGGGGAGGCCAAGCTCTAGTTTGACTGATTGTCACTGAAGAGGGTTACTAACAAGGACACTTATCTTATCGGAGGGGATGGGGTTCGGACAAAATGTCCGTTGTCCGGCCGGCGATCTCAAGGTCGTATCATATATTATAGTTTGGACGTCGGCATTTTTTGAAATCCCTCTCCTATCACATGTTAGCTCGCAGGTCAATATTTTTCCAAGTCTTTCTCCTATCGAATTAATTCGGTCCAGTAAGTTACAGCCAGACATAAACACCTCACAGTACTCAACGAGTAAACTGAAGGAAAGCTGCAAAGGCCACAGAAAATTATAGGAGTCGCGAGTACTTTCGCTTAAATAACCGTTCTCCACATAGGACGTCATCCGCATACCTGTGCCAATAAAAAACTTGGATTACTTGACCCGAAGAAAACAGATCAGCCTCAAACTTAGACATAAAGACCTCTGAAACGAGGGAACCCAATGGCGATTCAATGGGAATGGTTGTTTAACCGAAAGTACTCGTGATTCGTATAATTTTCTGCGGCCTTTGCAGCTTTCCTTCAGTTTCCTCTTTGAGTACTGTGGATGAAGTGATTTTTCCATCTTTCTCCTATCACGTTTAGTTCCAAAGTCCGGGTCTGTGACGTCCCAATCTGATGAACTCATAGATCAGTTTTAACAGGGAACCCGTTTTATCGGAAAGTTTACAGAAGAAAAAAACGAGGTCGAAATTTTTCCAAGTCGCCCTCTTATCATATATAGCTTGTGGGGCAAAGCCTGTGACGTCACATCTTGATGACGTCACAGATCAGTTTTCTTCCGTCCGCCTCCTACCATATATAGCTCGGTGGTCGATGTGTGTAGCCTGAAAGATGGCCCCATCGAGTAACTAGATTTGCAATGCTTCATACACCAATTGACTTAGCCCCTTCAATGAGCTAGATATGCATCGCTTCAAACATCATAAGATTCAGAACGTCCTTTTGAGGTACCCTAAGTCCCTCTCCTATCATATATAGCTTGAAGGTCGGAATTTTTCAAGTCCTCTTCTATTATGTAGCTCCAACGTCCGGGCCTGTGACGTCCCAATTTGATGGCGTCATAGATACGTCAACATTTTTCAGTTCCCACGTGACTCATAAAACAGATTCCCTGCCACCCCTCGCTCAACTCCGTTTTAACAGAGAACCTGTTTTATCGGGGGGTCGGAAAAACGTTCGCCGTCCTGCCGGCCGGTAAAGCTCGGAGCTCGAAATTTTTTGAAGTCCCTCTCCTATCATACACAGCTTGGGGTCTTGTGACGTCATAATCTGATGACGTCATAGATCACGGTTTTTTTCCCAAGTACCCCTCTTATTATATATAGCTCCAAAGTCTGGACCAGTGACACCACAATTTGATGACGTCATAGGTCAGCCTTGTGACGCCACAATCTATATTTTTCAGATGACACGTGCCCAATGAAACAAGTCCCCTGCCACCCTTCGTTTATTTCTGTTGAAGAACCCGTGAGTTTATTGTTAACTTTTTTTTTATTTGACTATTCGCGTTTGGACGCAAGAGAGTCGTACTCTACAATTTCAATGGTGGAAAAAAATGAACTACTGAAAAGATGATGAATTTTAAAAAATTGCTCGGACTGAAATGAAGATAGACTCATCTGAATGGTAATTTCACCCGCTTCAACTTTCGTGCTCTTCAATTTTTCAGTAAATGCTCTAGTTTTCAAGATATTCCGCAATGATCTAGTATGTACGCTTATGGAAAAATCCTCCGTATAATCTTTTCGTCTACGACACTAGCGCACGTACAGGAGTGTCCAAACGCGAATTGAGCCATACGTGATACGTTTTAGGTGGGGAGCTAGTTTTAGTTTGGAAGTATTGTGGAATATAGGACTGTAAGAAGAAGAAGAAGAAGAAGAAGAAGAAGAAAAGAATAATAGAAGAAATAAGAATGCAGTTGGTTTCCCGATGCATACAAGGAGGGAGCTTGTAAAAGTTTCCCTAAGAAATTCAAAAAACTAGTTATCCCCCAGAAAAATTTCCTGTTCCTCTCAATGTCAACGAACTCCGTTACTGAACCCCTAATTATTCTTTTTTTGGGAGGGGGGGGGAGATTTAGGTTTTGTGAAATCTACACTAAATGTCGCGATTGTTGTGAGGATTTTTAAAAATTATTATCTCATAAAATGGAAGGACTCAATATTCATAGAATATCACAATACGTACACTTAAAATAAAATTCAACCCCGCTTAGTTTGGCTGTTGATGGCATGGCCCCACCTAAAAGTACGTATTTAATTGAGCAAAACTCTTCTACATCCTAATACAAGTATTTGCACTTATGAAGGAATGAGCTATTCATCAGCTGCAGAAGATTACTAGTATCCGCGTGAGGCAACCTATTAAAATCTTTATAAATATAAGATAGATAAGGGCGATTGTAGAAACCTAGGTTTTTTATTACCTCGGGAAAAAAGGGTGGAGGAACTTTGGAAAGATGAGCGGGAGTCGACAAATGTATCGAATTAGTAAAATAACTGTTAGAAACGCGAGCCTTTACTTCCTCATGAAGAAATCACTTGTTTCCCTAAATCTATAGTGAAGTATCTTTAGGTGCAAGTTGTTCAAATTTTTTAATCTCTTTGCCAAGACGGCGTACCTGAAGTGTAATTAAATGTCAACAAACTAAAAATAAAGTAGCGACCTGCTCTTTCGTTCACATATTATGCATAAAAAATTCATTTTTCGAAGACAGATGACAAGCTAAATGTCTAGCGAAAATGTCGGGAAACCCTGTTGCGACAATGTCCGAATATCGCCAAATATGCTCTTCGTTACAATTCAATTCTTTTCCGTAATGCGGAATAATTAGCGTTAGAACTGCGCCATTGCATTCCTTCGGGAATAGGTTACCCAAAGAGTATTCGATCGATCATGCGATGCACATCTTGATCGAAAGTGAATAGGTTCGAATTACAATAAACCGAAACAAGAATACTGGAAACTGGGTACTCTTTTTTCTCTCTCTCCACGTCTTATCGTCTATGCTATACGGCGATAGGGACAAACGAAAATTTGGCATAAGTTACCCGTGTCATCGTCGAACATTAAACTCGTACAGAAATTTAGGACCAGACCAGACAGGTACTTCGTGCATCTCCTTGATGGTATTGCGCTCAATAAGAACAAGATTTTTCAATGGTGATCAGACGACCGAGCAACGGATTCCGAAGGGAAGAGATACGAAAAACAACTTCACGTGTCTCTCGTACAGTGAATTGATTTCTGCATAGTCCGTATAAAATTTTAAACTCCGACAGCAATACGACAATAATTAACCAAATCCTTTCTATTGATATAACTTTTAGAAGAAAAGATTTCTAAAATATTTAGAACGAAATTCGAAAGGATACACGTTGAGAATCATTTAATTAAAGTGCATTCCGTTTTTATAATTATTATGCACGCGCAACCCGATTGTCGAAACTGGTTTTGTCGACTAGTCAACATGAAAAAATCACTTTTAGAAATTTGATGCACTTGTTTCTTTTCTGTGTGCTCGTCGAATGACGGACATAGATGAGGGAGAACGATAACAATACAAATTTGAGAAAAAAAAAATTATGTAATCTTAAGGTGGGTATGAATAGTACTTACGATTTCCTCCAACGAATTAAGAAACAATACTGAGCCGGCGCTAAAAAATAAAAATCTGGCGCGCTTATTTCGAGATGAATGTTTTTATTTGAAATAAATAAATGTTCACCCAAGTTCACACCGAATGACCAACGATATTTTAATCAATTCAGCAACAAATTTTACTAAAAATAAAATTCAAGTTTTTTTGTTTTTTTTTTCACTATAATTCGATTTTTAATAATCGATATTTTTACGGATCAGGTTTTCGAATGTTGTAACACAAATATGTAGATACCAAATACGTCCTGTCTACATTGTCTCAAATATATTGTCATCTTTAATCGAACATTTTCGTGTACTCATGAAAAGAAGAAAATAATTAAAAAATAACGAAGCAAGAGGAAATTGATTCGTCGAAAAGCCGATTCTTCTGACACAAATCACCGAAACCGAATAAAGTGAAAAAATTGCACTCAACACTGTAAATTTTCCTTCGAAATATAAGCGTTTCGTAGGCCTAAACTTATTTTTAAAACAATTTATTTCAAAATTTTCGCTTCAAAACTCGTATTTTTATCGTAACATAGGTATAAGGAAAAGAAATGTATCACAGTAGCGAAAGAGCACGGCACGCATACAGCACTGCTTGTGTTGAAGAGAAGTACGCTTCTTTTTACTAAAATACTTGCTCGGCACTCGCACGAGTATTTTCAGACCATGTGGCTGACTGGTTGATTCGTCTACATTGGATTGCCGACAGTTTGTCTACTTATACCCAATCAGGGTATCGGTCGCGACGTCATCCTGTGAATTTCGTTGCATCATTCTAACGTGTCTGTGTTTGTGTATGTAGAAGTGTGCACTTGCATGCGTTTGAATAATTTAACGTATAAAATATCAACTGTCAGTTCCAGTGAAATGTGTGTCTACGACTAGAAAAGTATGGGTCTCCAGTGTGTATACATATACACATAGGCTGCTCCTGTGAGTATACCTTTCAATAAAAATTTGGTATTCCAATCTGAAACAAGATGGTGGTGTGTTGATCGTTGTACTACAGTATTCCTCTCCACATCATTCTCCATTCTCCGCTTCCTTCCATCTTCACACGCTGTTCTTGTGGTCCCACTTCCTAAATTTCTCCAGCAGGTGTTAGTTCATATAGATGGTGATCAGACAGAAGATCGAACGATTCAGAATGAACGAATTTTGATGCAGTGAAATTAGAATATTGTGTGCGATGGAGAGAATTAAACAAAGCTGATTATTTTCGGAAATGTTAAAAATCATTGAAAAACTTTACTCGGCAAATTTTATCACAATGTGAACAAAGGGTCGATATTTAAAAATGTTATCTTTAAAATTCACATGTATTTTGAGAATAATCAGCAAACCTATTACTTTTGACGCCTACAAAAATGACGTCGAAAACTAGAACAGAAAACCGTCTTAATGACATTTTCTAAATGTACCCCCTTTTCATGTATTTCCAAGGTATCTACAAAAGGCATAAATTTTATTGAACGGCAAAAAGTGAAGTGGGCACTGCAAATTGATTGCGATCACGTCTGAGAAGCACCAATCCCGATGAAAGAAAAGAATAACGACAAAATTGCACTATACTTCAAATGGAATGCGTGAACGAAAAAAAAATTTATCCACTGCTAAGAAATAGGTAAACGACAAAAAAGTGAAATTTTAGGTAGCTAAAAAAATGGTTAAAAATCACATTACTGTATTATCAGTGCGGCACGTGCTTTCGCAGGTCGACCTCTGGACCTTTTACGGCCTAAGCGTACACTATGCGCGGCGTCAGGTGCAGAAGTAAATTTATTTGATGAGCATTCCAAGTGAACGCTTGCAAAGCATATGCTTAAAGAAATATGGACATGTACGGGGGGCCACCGGCGGAGCAATTTGAACTGAAATGGTCCATAAACCGTAATTATACTTGCAGAAGTCCTTGAATGTAGTCCTTTTCCCATCCTTTGAACGGAATGTGCGTAGGAGGTCGGTTGTAATTGTTTTGCCGAATGCTGATGATGTCGTGAAGAACAATGTATCGCCATCAGACTGTGATTCTTGCAGTACCTTCTTGTTTTGAAAAGCCCATTGATGAGCGGCAGTTCATTCTTTCAGGGAAGCAGTGGGCTTCGGCGCAAAGTGATTTGCATTCACCGATTGTGGATCCCGTTCTTTCGATCACTTAACCACTATTTCTCCCAGGTTTGCTAAAAATTGGCCGACTGGTAATCTCTCACGCAACGTACACTCCCTCTTTGTCCATCCATTTGTAGCCTCCAGGCCGTTGTTTGATGATGGGTAACCCAGTCCAGCCCCCTCTTACCCAAAAATGAAATTAATCGTTCTGAGAATATGAAGTTGTCGTTCACGTGTATCTATTTGCTGCTTGTTAACTGTCGTTCATTTTTGTCCGAATTGTCGCGTCGCAGTTCGATTATACCGCTTTTGCACTGTCGTGCGCCGTCACCTTTTTTGCCGTCCAGAATAATATTTCCCTCTACAAAATATGAACGAACCAAATTTCCAGGCACCTTTTTCATGACCTAATTTTCCCTTTTATAGCCCTCAGGTCATGCTAGTTCGCATTTTTCTTTTACTGTTGAACCGCAAAAGTCAAATTAACATGTTCAGATGCAGCCAGTATTTCATGTAATATGCGTTTTTTGTATTTCCGTCCCTGAAAACCATTCTAAATTTTACGAAAAATCTTATCAATAATTTTGATGAACTTTCATCTTTGTACTAATATCTAGCATGAGCAACAGCGTAATTAGAAATTCTCCATCGGGGGGAGGGTCGAAAAATCTCGAGGACGAAATTTCGGTAATTCAAAAAGTAAAAAAAATAGGATGCCGTTGCAAATTTTGCTACGGCATCCTAATTTTTATACCACTGTGAAAGGTCTAGTCCCTTCAATCAGCCTGATATGCAACACCATAAATCTCAAAACGCCCTTTCAAGATACTCCATGAAACAGGTTCTCTGGTGCGTTCCCTAGTCCCTCCTATCATATTAGCTTCGAGAGTAGAAATTTTTCGAAGTCCCCCTCCTGTCTTATATAGCTCAAGGGTCTCAATTTTTTTAGCGGGGAACTCGCTATCCCTTTTGTTGGGGGTACTTCCAAGAAATTTTCGTCCGCGGGCGCGAGCGAGGTTGCTTACATCACGAGGTTGATGACGTCACGGAGAGGGGAGGGGGACTTGAAAAAATTTCGACTCTATAGCCATATATGATAGGAAGGGGACTTGGAAAAATTCATACCTCTGAGCTATATATGATACAGGAGGGGAATTTAGAAAAATTTCGACTCTCGAGCTATAATTGATACGAGCGGGACTTCTAAAAATATCGACCCTCTAGCCATATATGATAGGAAGGGGACTTGGAAAAATTCCTGCCTCCGATCTATACATGATAGGAGGAGGACTTAGAAAAATTCCCACTTCTGAGCTATATATGATAGGAGGGGGACTTGGAAAGACGACGGCCTCCTTGAAATTGCAGCGCGTTCAAGTTGTCAAGTCATGATTTTCAGGACTTGGAAAAACTTCAGGCTCTAGGGGACTCGGGACAGCGAGTTCCCCGCTACCACTGCAGTCCTGCAATGGCATCTAATTTTTCAAGTCCCCCCTCTCCGTGACGTCATGTCATCGACCTCGTGACGTTATCAACCTCAGACCACCCACACTCGCGGACTAAAATTTCCTGAAAGTACCCTGAAGAAAAGGGATAGCGGGTTCCCCACTAAAGAAAAACTATTAAGTAGTTGAAAATTAATGAGTTTACAGCAGTGGTTTTCAAGCGGTGTGCTGCAAGATTTCAAAAAAAAAAAGGACGGCTTCCTTAACGAAGTCAAACGAGGAACGCAGGGAACCTGTTTTATGAGTGAAATGGGATTTGGTATTGAAAATTCAAGGAAGCCTAGACTAAATAAGGCTAGTATAAAGAAGGCCTAGACCTAGTATAAGCCTAGTATAATATAGTTTGAGAGTCTAAATTTTTCTCGAGTCTCCAGCTATATATGATAGCTCGAGAGTTGATATTTTTCCAAGTCGTTTTCATATCATATATAGCTCGAGAGTCGAAATTTTTCCAAGTCTTTTGCTGAACGGCAGATGGCGGACGGCGCACGACATATTTCTCAAAAAGCCCCCCATAAAACAGGTTCCCTGTTAAAATGAATCTATTGCACTTCAAATTTCCAAAAATTTGAAATACAATAAGCTAACGTTGAACCGAGACAGCTCAAAATGCAGCATATCCAGAACAGGGTGTGAACGGGCGGAGCGAGTGGTAGCCCCCCTGAGCTAGATAGCTTTTTTTAACAGTACCTAATGCTGACGGGGCGTACACCTCTGTGAGAAAAATTCGAAATTAACTGTACCAAAGAGTGGCTAGAGAGAGAGAGTATTGTGCCAGGAATATCGGAAACCTTTTGATTTAGCGTGACTTAGTATTGTCATCGCTTTGGGAGTTTGTAAGTTCCGTTAGGTTGAAAAGATTTTCTCTAGTAGGCGTCTGGTGCCACAGAGGAGCTACGTCAGAAGGCATAGTGGTTGTTATACCTTTAATATCAAAAGAAGAGCCTAAAACCAAAACTTGGAGGAAACTATGATGAGTGGTTTAAAAGAAAGGCTATTTAAGAAGCCGAGAGTAAAATTACTCGCGCATTGAACGATGCTAATTCAGATATTTTAGATTTAGAGCGGAAAAATGATTTTTTCATACATGGTGGAGATAATTTCCAATATTTTATAAATTTTTCATGCCGTAAACGGTAGTTATACGTTTTATTTCGGATTTCGTCCATCTTGCTTGTAGAATGTTATTCAGATTAATCAATTTGGAACCTATATCGCGAACTGTGCAAAAGCAGCAGTTCATTTAGCAAATGGTGCAACTATTCCGGAATTTACAATTTTAAACTCGGTAAGTAACAAATGGCAGCTGTCAGTCTCCCACCTGCAGAAGTGGCACACATGTTGTGTGTTCTTACAACTTTGTAAACGTTTGGGACGGAAAATTGATCCATCAAAATGGGATCATCGAAGATGCCCTTTTGTCGTCTGTGCTCTGCCGCCCTTCCTCCATGGTGGAGTGGGTGCGGGTTGCATATGCAATAATTTTGTTTCCTCCGACGCCGGAATCGACCCTCTCAGGTATAACTTCAGTGTAATATCAAAGATTAGGCACAACCTAAATTTCAGTTGAGACTCCAATGATATTGAAATCCCTTTCTTGCACCTGCGCGATTTTTTGCAGCTTAGCTTGTGGTTATTCTAAAATTGTTCAATCCATTTAGAATTGTAACAAACTTTAGCGCACTCCAGCAGCGTTACAATGAGTTATCACAAAAATGTTACTGAACGTAAAATACTTTTTATATTCAAATTTTTTTTTCAAAAGTTCATTTGTACGCGAATTCTTTCCTTTTGAACTCCTCTTGTGGGCGAAGTTCCACGTGGATCAATGGGAATTTTTAAGTATCGTTACAAAGTCAAAATTTTTCCATGTCGCCCTACTATCATATATAACTCGAAATTTTTCAACGTTACCCTCACAGCTCAGCCTTCGGAATTTTTTCAAGTCCAACGTTTTGCCGGACGGCGCTCGGCACCTGTCATTTTTCTTTAAATACTCCCCATAAAACAGCTTCCTGTCAAAAATTCTGCATCTTGCAATTCTACGTAAATGTCTTCAGTGCCTGCCCTAATAGATTATAAATTGCGTGCGAAGGATTCAAGAATATTTATGGTCGAAAATACAACTTGAAAATTCAGATAATTTTCCTTTTCAACAATATCCTCCAAGTCTCTGACATTTATGTTAACAATCCTCTTTGTCAGGATGTAAAGTTATTTACCGACTCTCATTATTCGTGAATATATCCCGTAGCGTTAATATAATCATTTCCGAGACAATTATGCACCTGAGCACGTGACTTTTCTCTCTACTTACCTTCATTACGTCTTTCCTTCTGACAATATAGTAGTGTATATTTTTAAATTAGTTGAGATTTTTCTTCGAATAAGTACGTGGAAGCATGTACTTGATTTTTGAATTATAAATTAAAGAATTTTATCGATATCGGGGAAGTGATATGAGAGAAGCCAAGTACCAATGTATACCGCGGATGAAACCAATAAATTGTATCTATGATGTTACAGGAGGACAAGTGGATACGATTTGTTTTACAAAAAGTCAAATTTGTCTACTCGCGTTCGATGAAATCAACTAAATGTTACATAAATTGATCACCCTCTATATGTTGAGAGCCTCCTTTTCCTCGGAGTCCAACAAAATAAACTTGTAATCGCGCCAAAACATCAACTCCAACGTCCTTGACAGTCGATGACTAAAGCTTTAATTTATTCAGTTTGCCTTTGTTTGAAAAAAAAAAAAAGGAGAGGCCATAATTTTTTTCGACCTGCACTATTTTATTGGTTCTTCAACTTTTTCCTTCGGAAGTTTGTGAGACTACCTTAGTCACGTTTTCAGAATACATGTGCGATCCAGTTTTATTTTCTTCTATGACTCATAAATGTACGGCACTTGGGCGGTCTTAAGCGAATTTAATAACGTTCAATGTAATTGTAAAATGAATAATTATTCAAAATAATAGTATGCAGGCTGCTACATTGAAAAAACTTGTTTAGGATCAATGTATTTGAACGCGCGATTGTTGGCTATGTACGCGTGCATGATTCTAGTGCTTTTGGAATTGTCTGTCAGGGAATAACTCGAGTATCGCGAGCCTCCGAGATAACGGTTAAATGCAGAAAATTATGAATGATGAATAGCGCGGACATAACCTTGCGGATAATTACGATAATTTTAATAATAACCATCACTGAATAGATGCGATGGTAGCGTTACCTGTGCACATACAGTTATTCATACTTGAACAGTTGGAAGGGAGGAGGAAAATACGTTAATATATTCAATATTTTTCAAATAATATCATGCAGCATACTATGCCTCTAAAATAGGTATACTTCACCAACTTTTTATCAAACTTTGCAGTTATATGTAAAGTGAAATATCTGGTGAATCAAGGGCAATTTTCTGTTCACCCATTTACGTCTTCGAGTCGTTTCGCAAAATTTCGCACTCATTAGTGAATTTCTCAAAGTAATGTACTACTCTATCATTCTCTTTTTCAAATTCAGTTTCATAAAAACCTCAGATTCGAAGTCGGTCCAATATCACTTCGCGAGCAGTTTCCAATAACAGCTTTAAACGGGATATGCACATTTATTTCTACCTACTGTTTGAGAAACTACACGTCCGTAATTATTTACGAAAAAAGAGGAGATCTAGTCCAATCTTTTCCAGCTCGGTTTACCTCTTTCAGCTGTGCAGGCCCCCTTTTTCAACAGGCACATTCCTTAAGGTAACACTAGATTTCTTCGCAGCTATTTCAAATCATCAATCAGACCATTTGTACTTTTTCCTCTGGACCTACCAGAGCACGACATGGTTGTCCTCGCTGTTGAAAGCCTCTTATCTTCGTCCAAATTACTAACCCTAATTTGTGAAAAAACAGACTCTCATCGGGAAACTCAGATCAATACAAGAGAAAACGATTTGTTAGACGTCGTCTATCATAGTATCTTGAGATAAACTAATCATGCTTCAACTCTTGAAAATCTGTCACACTTCTCTCACCCAATTTCATCTCCAGCGTCAACCGATGTCCGATAATCAACGTCGAGTCGAGTCGGAATTTTTTTCATTTAAAGTCTTAGTCCTAATTGCGTCGCTTTATCTTTAAGATCGACTCTGCGTCAATGTCACCGACTTCATATCGCGACTCATTTTCCACACTTGAAATCGAACGATCGTTCTTTCGCGTCAGTCGATTGTTGATTTTCAGTTTTCTGGGAGTACATGGTGGCCGACTTTAAATCGACCTCAAATAGAAGGCGATATGGAGTCTATGTACAGTCACCCACTTCTGTGTTCTTGATAACTTACTTCGTTATTCGTACTCTGAATGCGTACTCAACGATCAGGACCATCGAAAATCTTCATTATACTTGACAAGTGCAGATGTCGACGTCGATTTTCAGTCGGCATTAACTCTAATACCAACCGTCAACTTATTTCAGACCTCGATTCTGAAACCTAATCGAAATGTGCATTTAAAATCTACGAAATTTTGACTTCGATGACAAGTATTTTATTGATGAGTGACCTTTAATCGCCGAGCCGACAGCAATCTATAACATCGGAAGTCGACTTCCGACGTCTACGACGAGTCGGTGTTAAAAAACGGTTTTTAGTCGACATGGTTCATCAGGTCCACTCCCATTCCGTTATTCAGCAACATGGCTCAAATTTCCTTCAACAGCGTTCCAAACAGGATAGGCTACTAGAAACGACTCCAGCGATTCGAACTTTTCAAACTATTCGGAGTCTGAACATAATATCCTTCTTAAGATAGAGAGGAAGAGGCGAAGAAAGGAGCACAACTCAAAAAACCTGGAGTACAATGGGTCACCTGAAGAGGGGAAGACGTTGGATACAAGGACTATAAAGTACCATTCATCTGTATCGAACTCTTGAAATCTCGTTTTTTGGAAGAGTTTTTCATTGAAAAATTCTCAAGTGAACAATTCTACTTTATTGGTTAGCTTACAAGAGTACTTTCGGGTATAACCCCATTACCAGTTGTGTCGCTACTGAAGAACAAGGCCTTTTTATAGTATGACACTGTGATCCTACAGGCTATAACAGAGCTGTTTTGAGATTGGTTCACTCTTAGCTCATACTAATCCTTAGAAGATAACACGGTGTTCTTACTGGCTATGACATGCTGCTTCGTGATTGGTTCACTCTGTTGAGCAATATGCCGTGTTTCTATTGGCTAGCAGGTTTACTGTCGGCTTTTTGATTAGTTCTGTTCTTCCTCTCGTCCAATCACCGGGCTGAATAATTTTTCAGTGTCAAATGTGATTACATTGTTCAAGAGGCTGGCTTTCTTCTTCTTTGCCTTTGCAATCTCTATTTGTTCCCAGATTCTAACAGGAACCCTGTTTTATCGGAAGGTTTTGGGAAAAAAACGTCCGCCGTCCGGCCGGCAGAGCTCAGAGGGAGGAAATTTTTCAATTCCCCCTCCCATCATATATAGCTCGGTGATCGAGACTTACAATGCTTCATGCACCAATTGACGAAGCCCCTTCAATGAGCCAGATATACAACGCTTCAAACATCATAAGACTCAAAACGTCCTTTTGAGGTATCCCAAGTTCTTCTCCTATCATATATAGCTTGAAGGTCGGAATTTTATAGCTCCAAAGTCCGGGCCTGTGACGTCACAATTTGATGACGTTGTAGATCTGGTACGTAAACGATCCCAAGGCCCCATAAAACAGGTTTCCTGCCACCCCTCGCTCAACTCCGTTTTAACAGGGAACCTGTTTTATCGGGGGGTTGGAAAAAAAGTTCGCCGTCCGGTAAAGCTCGGAGCTCGAAATTTGTTGAAATTCCCCCCCCCCATCATATATAGTATGGGGGCCCTTGATGTCACAGTTTGATGATGTCATCGATCACCCTCGTGACGAATCTACGCCATATAATTCCGTTCTAGAGATAAGCACAGAAAAACTAATTCAGAAAGAAACGTGGATGAAATTAAGAACATCTAGCCTGCTAGGTGTAAACTTTTCAAAAAAAATTGGAGAACGAGTTTGCAAAGAAAGTGAGTGATTTTCACAAGAAGTTTGGGTGGTAGAATTTTTCTAAGAGAGGAAGGGGATTGAAATGAGATAGCGACGGAGTGAAGAGTATTAAAGTCAACTTTCTTGCCGCAAATTCCTATACGATGGACGAGAATTATGAGGTCTTGTAGTCACGAAAAGTACGAAGTCCCCTGCGATTACATTGATACCGATGGTTATAATTAGAAATTTATACCGATGATTTGAAGACTACATATTTTCAATCACTCATCATGACATTTCGATATTGACATTGAATAGCGTGAAATCGTTAGTCAAAAAGCACGAGGTCAAAAACAATATGTGAGAAAAAATTAGTTCCTCGGCTTGAGGAGTGTTGAGACGTACAAAATTTAGAAACCTTGATAATACTATACGTCGCAATAAAAAGAAGAGATTTCGAAAATACAAAGTACATTGAGTCTCTATTTCAAATTTTGATAAACGATATGTGTACTTATTATTTCCGTTTTCAATAGCGCATGGGTTCGAGTAGTGCTTGAGCTAATTTTTTGATTTATGAATATAGTAAGTTTAATGTCGTGTGGGTCGTAGACATCGCATATATCGTGATGATATGCATATTTGCATATGATTTGATTTGATTTATACTTTTTACAAATTTTCGAAAGGTCATTGAATGTTTGCAGGCTATTGAAGTCTTACAGGTGTCCGATGTCCTCAAAGTAATTCTAACCTGTGGTGAATCCATTAATGTTTTAACGAAATTTGTAATTTGTGTGGTATCTTTATAAGAACTCGGTTCCCTATATCATTGTATATAATTGATACACGATGCATTATTGACGTACTAAAACGTGCGGTCGCAAAAGGTCCTTCAAAAATTCTTTCCTCTCGATTGTTAAGTTGGTGGCGTTGAAGAATTGCAACAGCACACGTATTCTGGTTATTGATGGCCAATTCACTTATATGCATGTAAAACGAGAACGAGATGAGAAGCCGAAAATTGGATAATTGTGTCGGTATCTTGATTCTGCAAAATATCACCCACGTTGAGTCTGAAAAATATTAGTGGCTCACCTTCTAAAATGAGAAAATATGTACGGTTTATGTGAACTTTATTATTACGTGGAGAAGATAGTTTTCTAAAGTTTTTCTCGGATGGAACATGTATGGAAAAATAATTTTTTCCTGTTATATTGATTCCTTTTCCTTCTTACCATCGACCAGTTTCATCAGATAGGATTTTATAAAAGTGTGTGATATATTTTCTCAGCTCTTTTCCACGTTTTTTGTTATGACTCTATTTTTAGTTCATCTTCGTTCAAATTATTTATACCTTCTTTACTGGACATAAACATCTTCTTAAGGAGTCAATTAGCTCAGTTGACTCTGGTAGCGTAGTTTTCGTGGATCGTATACTCAGGTTTAAAAACTGTGGGCCTAGGTTGGGCTAAAACTCAAGGCTTACGCTGAACGTAGGAGAAAGACTTTATAATTATGTGGGCCGAAAGTCAGGTGGAAGTTTGCGTGACGCTAATTTTCGTTACGTTTGACACTCTAGTTATGTGTGCTGGTCATACTTCTTTCATATTTCCACATACGGAGATGAGTTCGACCTTTAAAGACTCAATCTAGATGAGACTTCAGCTGTAGAGGTACATGCTAGGAGACGACTGTAGAAAGTTAGATCGTACATAAGCAAGGGGAAATGGAGAAAAGACTCTAAAGGGGTAACAAAAAGCTGGGCTAACATCGATAGGTTGTCAGCCAACCTACGGAAGTTGAATTAACTTCCTAAGCCTTCTAAGAACAAGCTGGAGTGGAGAGATATTCACGATTTATTGTTTTTCCATGAAATAAGGAATTCCTCTTCTTTTGATATACTTTTGTTTACAAATCGTATGATTCTCAACCGTTCTTCGCATTCGACTTAATTTTCCTGAATATCCATTGTCCGTTCTATCAATCGTTTTCAAGGGTTTCGTCCTACGAAAACGATGAAACAAGTGTACCCATAATAAAAATAAGTTTAAAATAATAAGTACATATCAGCATTGATTCGTTCACTAAAGAGTTCCTGTGCGTTCGCATGTTCCTTCTCTAATTTTCTTGAATGAACCGGATAGCATAAATCTGTTCTTGTTCTGCCTCTGGTCTTGCGTTAAGAACATATCGAAAAATCAGATATCAATATAAATTTCAGTTCTCGCGACAAGATTTTTACATTACGTCCATAATATGAGGATGCAGAAAACATAAACGTCGCGATCTATATCTCAAATGTTGTCAATTGAATGGCCGGTTAAAGTGAATCTAGATACTACCTAAAATATACGCTGAACAGAGGCCACCAAAGACTTATCAAATTCTTTCTTGTTTTGTAGGTTCTTAGAAAAACATATACCATTAACCGTTACTTCATTTTATTCGCGTTATTATTTCGAGATGTACTCTCAAGTATTTTTCTAAATAGTAATGGTCAAACTTCATTATTATTTGTAAGTATGCTCATTGGTAGACGATTAATGATATTAGTACAGAAACTAGTTCGTCCGGAAGAAAGGTATTGTGTTTAGACTTCATATGTACGTATTCGAGCACTTCACGACAAAAAGATCAAATACTAGGCCAGATGTGTAGATGATATCCTAATTGTGTGGTCAGGCACTAATAGACAGATGGACCTCAGAAAAATTTTGACTTTTTAAAACTCCAATTATGAATTAAATTCTCAATAATAAAACCAATTCGCCCCATAAAACAGTTTCTCTGCGTTTTACTTGGTTAAGGAAGATGTCGTTTTATTGTGTCACCCCACATCTGGGGGTATGGGTTCACTTCTCCAGAGAACTTCAAAATGGAGTCGATATTTGTCACCACCGAACTACCTGATATCGACGTCGACGTGAGGTCGATTCCAACAATGAGAGCACATCGACGGAAGTTCGACCACGACTTTGAAAGGAAAAAATTCTCGGTCAACTTGATATCGACGTGGTTCATCAAGTTTCATTTTCTTTATCGAAGTTGATGATCGATTGGATCGATTATTTGGGAAAGTTGAAATTTTCTCATAAACTACTACTCCAAGTAAAGCTATCACTGAAAAAAAAGAGAGATTTTCTGGCAGAGCAAAATGAATAAAGATCATGTTTCATGACTACGAGTAAATGACCTGATTTATATTTTCTAGTCCATGCCTACCTCGTGCATAGCTTCTGAACTTTTCTCACAGGGGCGTACGTCCTGTTCTTGGACTAAATTAGGCATGGTCTACTGTAATATAAGCTATCTAGCTCAGGAGGTTCACCTGCTCCGCCCGTTGTCCATGTTCTTAGACGTGGTGGACTGTAAGTTAGGCTTAATTGGATGGACTCCTCCTAGTTCGAAGGGAGCCTACTCGCCTCACTCGTTCACCCCAGTTTTTGGATTAATATAGGTGTGGTATACTGCAAAAAAAACGACAGCTCAACGACGTTGAACGAGGAACGCAGAAATCCTGTTCAATGGATTGAAAAATGATACATTATATGACCTGCATTAGGATAGCCCCTTCAAGTAACTAGGCATGCAATCTTTTGTACACCAATTGGCTTAGCCTCTTCAATGAGCCAGGTATGCAATGCTTCAAACACCATAAGTCCTCCTTCCATCGAGAGTCGAAATTTTCCCAAGTTTTTCGCCAGACGGCGTACGGCGAGTTTCTCAAAGAAAACGCATAGAACAGGTTTCTTGTTGATAAGCTATCTAGTCTATGCAGGGCTATCAACATTAGTGATGTCATTAGCTCGTGACGTCATAACCATCCTTGATGGCTCCTTGTGACGTCATTATCAGTACCCTTGACGGCTGTCTGTAACGTCATGAGCATTTATAACTCATCAGCTCGGGCTCTAGGATCGCCCAGTGCCGCTCGTAAGCGACGTTATCAATGCTGATGACGTCACAGGCAGCCGTCATGGATAGTTATGACGTCATCAGCTCGGCTCTTTCTCTTCCTTACTCTGTTCTATTCTCAAGGTGGCTTACTCCGCTCGTAAGCCTCCCTACAGTCGCTTACGAGGGGCTCAACTAGTTCGCCCTCGTTTTTGGATTAATAGAGACATGGTGAAGTGTGAGTTGGGCTACCTAGCTCAAAGGGAGCTCACGCAAATTTCAAAATCAAGCTCGGGGTCACGGTTGATGACGTCATAGTTTATTATAAAGGAAGAAAAGAAATATAGTATACAGGAGTATAATAAAGGAACTCGCGGGGGTTGTGTGAACTCGCAAATTTTGGAATTAGGAGCCAGGATTCAGGAGTCGTGGAACTCGCAGATTTTCAGAATCTTTTCTAGAGTTCCTTTCTGGGGCTTGCGAGGAAGCAACTCACGGGGTTGGTGTAAACTCGCAAATTTTGGAATAAGGGGCTAGGACTCAGGAAACTTGAGGAAAGACATGATACATGTCGAAACTCCAGTCCAACAGGTGAACTGTTCGGAGTTGGTTAGTTAAGGCAAACAGGGAATCTATTTAATGGGGGTCACTAATGCATAGTGTCAATTTTTGTTAATTTCGAAATTTTTCTGAGTCTTTCTCCCCTTCTACTCGTATCATGTATAGCTCAGAGGTCGAAATTCTTTTGAGTGCTACTTTTGTCCGCACAGCACAGTTTTCTTTCAAATAACCCCTCTCCCATAGAAAGCGTTCCCTTTTAAGAACTCCATAGCGCGCTCTAGCGACGTTACGATAAAATTAAACGAGAATAATTTTCGTGTTGACGTTTTTTTTTTTCTATGCGAGTTGTACTCGTAGCTCGAAAATCGAATTTCGCCTCTTTTATTAAGCCCCTCCGGTAAGCGAAGCTCTATGCGAATGAATGAGGATAACCATGAACAAAATAAAACGATCCTGCAGATCTCATTTCCGTCTAAGGCCTCATGGCCTGGTCCTGGACTATATCTCACTCTCACACCGGGACAAATTTGAAAACCTTTAAATCAATGGTTCCCAAACTATGGGTCGCGAAGTGATCAAAATTTCTGCATTAAACTTTTTTCTTGATGAGAATAATTATTTCAAAAATATAAAATGAAGTACAATATTATACTACCGGTGGGTCGCGAGATTATTTTCAGTTTGAAGTGGGTCGTGGTACAAAAAAGCTTGGGAACCACTGCTTTAGATAGTGAACGTGTTTTAGCTCTGGAGAACGAGAGCTTAGCTTTCTGGCCATAACTATTTGCAGAAGACGGAATCTGAGGTCCTGATGCTGAAACTGTATGAGTTCATCGTCCTGTACTGATATTATTGCAGAGCACTTAAATTCTATCCGAAGCACGAGTGTCCAATGGTGGAAAATTGAGATAATCTTTGTTGAAAGAAATTGGTCTCAAAGACCTACAGATTTGTCCTTCGCAATATTATAATACTCATGATTTTTCATCCAACTTTTTTCGGAACTTATGTGACGAATTTAATTGAGTAGCTGCAATTGTTGCTTATGATTCACTTTTGTTGAGTATCCAAACTCTCGTGGACTGTTCCGGAAAAAGCCTGGAGCAAGCGAGCTCGATCACTACAACCTGTACGAGTATCAATTGATGTGCGTCAGCGGAAAGTTCGATCAGGAGTCTTGAGATACGAAGGGAAGAAACGTTCACTCAAAAGTTAGAAGCCCAACAAGATGAGCTTGGACTCGTACGTGTGTTTCTTCAAGATACAAAGAAAATAACGTGCGCTCGTGTTTGATGCAGAAAATAAATTCAAACCCATGAGTAGCGCGTAAAATATGTGAAATAGGTTCTAATTAGCGCTGTCGTGTACGTTCACTATTTCCTTCTGGAGCTATCATTATGATTCATTCATTTCTATATTTATACGTATTAATTTTGTCCTCCTTTTTTTTTTGTTACAGTTTCATTCACGGAGGCTGAACTTGGTGGTCGGAAAAATCGTCCAGAATAGTACGCATTCTCATAAATAGTATCCGTATAGGCTTACATTTTTTTCACTAATGGTTTATTCTCTCGATTTCAATGATTGTGTTCTTCATGGGTCACGCTTTAGACTGAAAAGCTCTTATATCCTAGATTAGGCTCGCATTATAAGTACTTATATATTATTATGATCTCCGGAAGTTGGAAATATTTTTTATTTTAGAAATTTTTTATGTAGGACGTTTCCATTTAGCCTTCCCGTGCACTCGCGTTATCAAAGAGATCATTATTTGTCATTTCATCGTGAGCGTGTTAGATGGAGATTCGTATTTTAGAATGACCCTTTGTTATGGTCAAACTTACACGCACGCACATCTTTCGTATATATACATCCCGAGTACGATACAATCAAAGGAATGAACTGTAGCTCAGTATTATGCTATTCTTATTCTCGAATTTACACTTACGCAGGCTTGCTAGACGAACTAGTTGGTTTCTTTGAGGATAATATCCGACAAATGTAGCCTATATTCTGGAAATAGTCGGATTAAATACTATTCGTGCGGCTGCACAATAAGATGAAACTTTCGTATCGGCGTTATTTTGTTCATCGAAAAAGAAAAAGCAGAAAGGGATCGAAACAGCTGATATTTATTAACGTTTTCCTGTTTCCCAAGTTTAATTTGGCGTTGGCGACTTCGTTTCGTATGAAGAAATTTATCAATATATTACTAATGTATTGGAGAAGGAGAAGATAGGAAATTAAAATTATTTTACATGAGAATATGATGAACTTTTCTACTTAAGTGGACGGATATTTACTGTCTGATTATCTCAGTTTTGTTTCTCCTTTTTTCGAGTAAATAAATAATGTATTATTTACTGTTCGAATTGTTGGGAACATACAGTGCAAAGAGAGTCTTGAGATATGTCGTCATTATAGAGACGTTCTCGCCGCACCGCACTCGATAAGCTTCTTATTGCAATTTACGCTGCCGTATTTCTGCTCTCAACTCATCAATCAAACGAATTATTAATGGGTTAGTCATACAATGAAAGCCGCCGCGAATAAATAATTACTATAAACCGCGTGATGAGAGAGTGATTCTTAATTTTGTATGGCGCAAATTTCATTTCCCGGAATGGTATGCGTAATAAATTGAACGTTATGGCCGGGAGTTTGACTGTCACGCATTAATCGAATTGCCCTCAGAGGATTTTTGTCATTTTTATTCTTAAGCTGGTTCTGTTTCAAGTTCTCAAATGAATAGGAAAATGATTCGTAATCTGTTCGTAAGTCGTTTCTTCATATCTAAAATTTTTGAGATCGCTTTCGAACCACGCAGTTCGCTAGTATCTTGTTTTTGACATACCCCATATTTATACTTGACACCCCAGATTTATCAATTGAAAGTTGGTCCGTACGAGCGCTAAACCACCTTAGTTTCTCCTTCTAATTTCGTGAAGTGTGTCTGTAAGAGGCCTCGAAACGCGAGGCCAAGCCACCCTTCCCTTTCCACCTAGTATTACAAAATTTAGATGCCATTGCAAATTCTACGATAGCAGCAGGGAACCCGCAAGCTTTGCAGTTCCGTGGGAAAGGGCTAGTCTTTTGAGCAGACCCATTAGATCTGATCGAGAGTTGGAAATTTTCCAAATCCCTCTCCTCATCGCCTTGTAGCTCGAGAGTCGAAATTTTTCCGAGTCTCCCTCTTATCATTATAATAGCTCGACAGTTGAAATTATTCCAAGTCCCTGTCCTATCATACATAGATAACTCCTCATCTTCTTATAGGAGGAAAATCGACGCAATTTGTATCTCAATTTTATCTTCGATTTGCTTCCTACCCAACTTTCTACGACTTTTCTGAGCCGAGTTCGCCAAAATTCTCAAAATTAAAAATCGTTAGTCTTCCTGGGTCCCTTGTATAATGGTGTATGCAGCCCGAAAGTAAGAATTTTTCGAAGTTCCTTTCCTTCCTATCATATAGCATAGCTTAAAAGTCAAAGTTTTCGAAGTTCCCCTCCTATCATATTAGCTTGAGAGTCGAATTTTTCCAAATCCCCCACCTATCATATGTAGCTAGTGCTAGAGAGTTAACATTTTTCCAAGTTTTTGGCCAGATGGCGCACGGCAAATTTTTGGAAGTCCCCTTGTATCATACATAGCTCGATCAGTATTTTTCCAAAGTCCCCTCCTATAATATATTATGGCTCAAAAGTCGAAATTTTTCCATATCCAACCTTCGAACTATAGATAATGGGGGGCATATTGACAAGGAAGTTGTTCTATAATTTTTTTTGTTTAGAAATTCGCCGTGCGCTGTCCGGCCAAAAACTTCGAAAAATTTCGACTCTCGAGCTATAATATAATGATAGAAGGGGGATTTGTGGTGTTTGAAGCATTGCGTATCTGGTTCATTGAAGGGGCTAAGCCAATTGATGTACGAAGCATTGTATGTCTAGATCTTTGAAGGGTGTATCCTAATACGGGTCATATCATATTATTTTTTTTTCAAGCCATAGAACAGGTTTCCTGCTTTCCACATTCATCATCGTTATGTAAGCCGTCCTTTTTGCAAATGATGTTGGAATTGTAAAATTTTAATTTCGGTCGATCATCATAAGGCGTTCGTCAAATTTTTGGAATAACCCCCCATAGAACAGGCTTCTGGTTGAAAATTACACGAATATCTTCCAAGTTTCAATCTGATGACGTCATAGAGAAGTCCCTATGACGTCACGATTTGATGACTTCATAGACAGGTCCCTGTGACGTTACAATCTGATGACGTCATAGAGCAGCACTCCATTGTGATATATACGACATGATGATGTCCTAAATCTGTCCCTGTGACGTCACGATCGAATGATGTTATAGAACAATCCTTCGCTCGGAAGTCAAAATTTTAACAAAGAACCTATTCTATGGGGGAGGGGGAGGATTTTGAAGAATTTGTCGTGCGCCGTGTGATGTCCAGCAAAAAAAACGACGGCTTCCTCAACAATGTTAAACGAGAAACGCAGGGAACCTGTTCTATGTGTTGAAAAATAATACGTGATAATGATTCGCATTAGGATAGTCCCTTCAAGTAACTAGACATGCAATGCTTCATACACCAATTGGTCTAACCCCTTCAATGAGCTAGATATGCAGTGCTTCAAACACTACGTACCACTTCTATCATAGAATTACGAGTCGCGAGTCGAAATTTTTCAAGTATTCCTCCTGTCATATATAGCTCGAGAGTGGAAATTTATACAAGTTTTTGGCCGGCCGGCGCACGGCAAACCCACCATAGGACAGTTTCCCTGTTAAAATATCCAAATCGGCAGAGGGGTCCAAATCCAACAACCTCTTAAGTTCCAGCGGTAAAACTGTAAAAATAGTCCAAGTTTAAAAAAAGTCTGAATTCTTCTGAGCCCCCCTCCTATCATATTATACAGCTTTCAGGTT
The DNA here is from genome assembly GCA_035079385.1 of Aspidiotus rigidus. Lineage (NCBI taxonomy): Eukaryota > Metazoa > Arthropoda > Insecta > Hemiptera > Diaspididae > Aspidiotus > Aspidiotus rigidus. Next base: position 6,026,089 of record JAVHKY010000030.1, read on the forward strand.
GACATTTTTATAAGTCCCTCTACGATCAATCAAATCCAGTTGTCCGTTCGTAATTGTTTGATCGATCCTAAGATCTGTGGCTTCTTTTGTACAAATTTCTATTGCTGCTGCTCTCACGTAATGATGCCCTCTATAAAAGCCAAGAGCTTCTTCTCCTATTATATATAGCTCCAAAATCCGAGCTTGTGACGTCACAATGTTCATTTTTCTTAGTCCTCCCTCTGCCCCTCCTACCATATATATCTCGGAGTCGAAATTTTTTCAATTTCCCATCCTATCATATATTGCTTTGGGGGCGGGGTCTGTGACATCACAATCTGATGACAGTCATGGATCAGTTTTTTAAAGTTCATCTCCTATTACATATATACAGCTCCGAAGTCCGGGCCTGTGACGTCAAAATTTAATAACGTCATGGTCAGCCTCGAGAAATCACAATCTACATTTTTTAAATATCGCGTGCCCCATAAAACAGGTTCCCTGCCACCCCTCGTTTAATTAGGCCGAGCTGTGTTCTCTACAGGGTACAGGCTCTGACCTACTCCGACCGTCGAGTTGTGAATATTATCAAGAATGCGAATTTGAAGCTGTATATTTTCGACCAAAATGAATTTCAGGCTACAGTATAGGAACATCAAATATTTTATCAATTAGATCCACCTTGGAGTGATGAGAAGTCTCCGCCCAAATTCCAAAGAAATTTGTCGGATTAAGAAGGAGGTGAATCGAATTACAAATATTTCCAATTCCTAATGAAATAATTTTAAGCGTCGAAAAATGAGATTTTATACGACTAACTAATTGTCCTGCTATGATGAGTGGACTTGAAGTCATTAATTTTCATTTATTTCGTGTATTCGATATTAAAAGTAGAATTATCATCCGCGCCACTTTGAAAAATTTTGCTTTTAATAGGGGTGAATTTATTTATTATGAGAAGATTGCTTGCTCCTTTCCTCTCTAGATTTGCCATTCACCGGAGCTTTTTTTTTTTTTTTTTTTTTCAATTTTTCAAAAGAGTAAATTATTATTATAATTTGACCATCATCGCTAACATTATCATCATTAAAAATACATCTTTTCACTTCATTCTCAATTGCTAGATGCAAAAAAATATACGAAAATTAAATTGAGTGTCATAAATTTCACATTTTGGTACCAGGAAGAAGTAATCGCCGAATTACGTAAACGAAAAATATACGCATTTACATAAATCTTAATTTAGTCATAGTATCTTTCATAATACCCATGACAATCTATTGAAGTGTTTTTAATATTCTGGCATCTTAAATTTAGAACTGTCGTAGCTCGACACCATCCAGTTTATACTAATAATCACTAGACGAGATGAAATCAGATGCCGAAATTAATGGATGTTACCATAATATTAAGTAGTTTGTGCTTGTCTTTAGACGAAAAATTTTATTACCTCGCAATTGTCAGAGGAAAGTAATGTTCAATTGTAAATCAATGATTTATGAATTTCCGAAAAACACTCCGAGAACCTGTTGAAAAGTGACCCAACCAGATCATCGAATTTAAAATGAATTATGCTTCTCAATTGTTTTGTATACCTGAAGAATTTCCGAATAATTGACCATCCCAATTTTCTGGATGACCCTCGGTAAAAACGTATTCCAAGCTGACTGACCACTCGTGAAGACAATCCTAACAGACTTGCATTATGAATTTTCTGTATAATATAATGATAATAAGGATGATTACAGAGTGGTGCGGTGTTAAACACAAGTTTGTTTGTCCGTGAAATCGTAGTCTGAAAAAAATGAATATCGTGAAATCGTCATGTTCTAGAATGTTCTTATTTTATATTCAAGTCGATGCCGTTTCATTTGTATTTTTACGTCAAGATATTCATTAGTAATCATCTTATATTTTCCGAGTCCGATGTGCGCGATCTAGAGTGTTTCCCAAGGACGTGACCCCTTCTACCATATTGAACACTTCTCAAATGTGACTTCACGAAGTTTAGTATCTTGTATTCAATATCCAATAATATATCCTAAATTTTTGTTCGTTTCGATCTTAGTAGAATCATTCGTAGGATTCTCTTCAGCGTAGGTTTAGTATCTTCCGAGTCTTATCTTTTAAAGGCCTGGAAGTAATGGACATTATTCAGACAGTTTATTTTATTTATTTATTTATTTTTTTTTGTTTCGTTTTTACTTCGAGCAGCTTCGTACCGTGTAGTTTGGTTTGGTTTCTCATCGCCGTAAGATTTTCCGTCATTCATTTACTCGATGATTAAATTTTTCTAAAGTATTCGTTATGAAGGCCAATTCCCAAAATCATGAAGTTCTCGCGCAGCTGTTGGTCGAATGAGAAAGAGGCAGGCGCGTAGCCAGAGTCACTGGGGGCTCCATGATAGTCTATTTATTTTTTTTTTTTTGGGGGGGGGAAGCCTCCACACTTTTTTTCTTTAATATCGTAGTTGTGATGTTTTTCTACTGGAGTTGTATTTTTGGCTAGGCCCCTCGGCCACGGGCCTGGGAAGAAGAAGAAAAATATTATAGTTGGAAATCGCGAAGAAAGATTTGGTCGACAGAAGAGGAGGGAAAGTAGAATGAGTCGAATCTTAACTGGGCAGCCATTAATCTCTTTTTTTCGTGTCTGTAAGTAAAATAAAATTACCAATCAATCATATGCATTCTTTTCTCCTTTTGTGAGATTTTTTTGTCATATAATCTTCCTATATTCAATTCTTTTTTTCAACCCATGAGGGTAAAATGCAATTTTAACGTCATTTTTTGAAAAAAAAAAAAAAAAAATTCAACTCGTCCGTTTAAGTAGTTTTGCGCTCTTCAGCGAATTCCCTTATTTAATTTCCCTGTACCAATGATGTAGATACGATTTTTCGCTTGAGGGGGAGGGACATTCTCTTTCTAAATATCATTATTTCTCTATCCAACACTGAAAAAAACCGATTATAGTTCCAACGCTCCACCCTGCAAAAAATTGTATAATCTACTGAAAAAGATAGTTGAACTTACTACTGTAAAACGTTGTGAACATTGATAAAATTTAGTGTTATTTACTATTTTTTATAGTAAAATTTACCATTTTTTGCGAGCGGAGCGCCAAGACTATATTTATAGTCATTCAAACTGTAGAGATTCTTTCTGTGAAGTGACAAAGTGAGCTAAAAGGACAGTAAAAAACAAGAAAAATATTGCAATGGGGGATGTAAATTCCCGCCCCCTTTATTTACGCCCTTGCCTTGTACAGAAATTTACTATCCCTTGGTAAATGACTTTTGAACTATTTTTTCTGAATGCAGAACTGTCGTATACGTGGTGGCATATCTTATTTAAACAATATAACGTAAATAATCCCATTTATCCTGGTAAATGAAAAATCGTTTCAACTCGTTGCTTTCCCGTCACTCGCGACTCGTATAAAAGCCACTTCACCCGCTTGTATGACATTTCGATGTATCCGGTCTTTTTAATTTTGAAAGATTCTAACTAGGTAAGGGGGAAAATTGCCTTGGTCGCGAAGTGTTCCAAATATATGTAGAAACCTTGTCCCTCATGTGAAAACTCGAAATATAAAAAATTAAACCCATCCACCTACCCACATGTGTTGCAGAGCCATTTTTAGGCCTGGAATCCAGGTGGCTGTATTTTGAACAATGGTGATCGCAAAGCAGTCATTTTGAAAGATAGGGACGTGCATCGATTTCATTTTTTTCCTAGTTTCTAGCAATAACAAAATTTTAAATTTATTCAACAAAAAAAAATCAGGGGGTGGAATCTGGGTGATTTTATTTATTTGATGCGCCTTACTTTCGATTACGCAACATACTTTAGTACCATAGTCCTCGGTGAGGTGGAACATTCCCCAAAAAATCGAGATATAGTACATTTCTCAAATTTTTCATGAATAGCGAGGTAAGCTATGACTGCTATCGCGATCGAACGCGTGAAATCAATAGTTAATGTTCGATCTGAAAAATGCCCGCTCCTGACATTCACTTTCTCTACTTTGAAATGTGTATTTTCCTTTTTCCGCGAGTCGCAACGGTCCAAATTGTATTCCTGGGTGCCGTGCTTTTGCATTAAGTGAAAGAATCCCCTCCCTCCGAGCTGAATGGACGATACTTTAAAAATTGTCATTCATAAGCAGGGCGAAGATCGACTTCGGTCCTTAGCTCGCGGTGACAGCACGGCGATCACCTCGCGTTTGATCGAAGCAGGAAACTCCGAAAATGGCGATGGAACGGGATAATCCCGAAAATATTTTTTTCTGTTGTGCGCTCGCAGTGAGAAAACGGTGATTGCTCCGCTTTTGATCGAAGCGGGAGAGTAGGTGAAAATTCTCGCTCTTCCAGTAGATGAAGAAAATGCAAGGATCAGCTCCTGCTTTTTCAATTTCCTAATCTGACCTTATAAATACTTGCACCAAATTATTTACAGAGTTCAAAAAAAAAGTTAGTTGTGCAATGGCAGCAGAAAATCCGTTGTCACCTAATTAATTTGCTGTTGCTCGCTTTATCATGACTACACCACCTTTCACGTCCTCCATAGCTTCACGGAAAATAACTTCCGAATGCATGTTGAACAGGAGGGGTGAGAGTTTTCTCTTCATGATTTGTATATCCTCGGACGTTTGAGTAACGCAATAGTCAAGGTCGAACGCCGATCAAGAAAACTCGAGGCCCTAAACAATTTCCCGAAAATGATGACGTCACAAATGAGCAGACGCGGACGTTTTCTGACCGCTCAATAAAGGAAAAGGTGGGTTCCTCGCTAAAAATATTTGTGGTTACTTGTCTTCTCAAAGTTTCTTAGAGCTCGGGGGATCCATTCGGTATCATTCCCTTCCATAAGCAGAAAACAACGAAAATTTTCACATATTCCCTCGCTACAATCAAACGTGAACGAAGACGATCTTCTCCTTGTATTGCCTCGCTCATAAATACGACTTTTTCAAGTATTGTCTCCTTATCTCAGAGAGGGAATCTTTCACTTCATGCAAGTGCTCGGCTTCCAGGAACGCAGTTTGTACTGCTGCAACTTGAGAGGGGGGAATTTTGATTTTTAAAAAATGAACGTTAGGAGTGTGTATTTTTCAGCTCCAACATTGATCATTGATTTCACGCGGTCTATCGCGGTAGCAGTTACAGTTTACCCCGCTGTTGATGAAAAAATTATAGACATTCACCGAATATTTATTTTTTTGGGAATGTTCGACCTTACCGAGGACCAAGGCATTGAAGAATATTATACTCAAAGGCACGGCGTATGAAATGAATAAATATCCCCGGTGCCATCCCCTGATTTTTTGTTTTTTTTGTTAAATGAGTTTGAAGTTCTTTTATTGCTACAAACTAGGGAAAAAACCATGAATGCATGTCGACATTTTCTAAAATGTGTCCAAGCTCATTACTCTGCGATCGTCATTATCTGAGATATACAGCCATTTGGATCTTAGGCGTAAAAATGGCTCTGCAGCCCATATGGGTTAGCGGATGAGTCCAATTTTTTGGAGTTCGAATTTTCCTATGGGGACAACATTTCAACGCGCATTCGGAACTTTTTGCGACCGAGGCCCTTTTCACTCCTTACCCGACTAGAGTCAACAACACAAAGATTTTCGCACCCTATAAATTTATTTCTAAATTAGAACCAAGTACGTAAAATTAATACGAAGCATATATAACTTTCTTTACTCGAAAAAACACATCGGACTTGATACACGTCAAATTCGCGCGTATATTAATATCCATTTGTGTTTGTTTTTCCGTATTCGAAAATATTAATCTCGTTTACTAAAAATAGAGGCAAAATCCACTCGAATACGCACGAGTGATCCACCTGATTGACTGATAAAAATTTGACGTTAATTTATTTATACGTAAATGAATTTCATTATCTTTTATTGGAACAGTTTCTTATCTGAAAGGAAGTGAGTAATTCGATAGTTATTGGAAAGACAAATTCGTAGAAAAACGAAAGAATTACAATGACGCACTAATTTTATATTTATATTATGGTAGAATATCTGAGTTCAAATTCCAAGTGCAGTACATATTAGACAAATCGAAAACAATCCTCGCAGATAAAAAGGTGTTTTCAAGTTCCGCGTCTTCTCACGTTCCTTTTTTTTTTTTTTAACTCATTCTTTCTAAATCCATTAACGCACACTCTATATGTACCTCATCGCACCATCACTATGCCGATTATATGAGTGTAGTTCTTATAATATGCATGTGCAATATGCCTGGTTGTACGTACTGCATCACTTTAGGCGAAGAGGTAAAATAATACGAATACAAATATGAAAATTAACTCGAATGTGAACGAACCTGTATACACATGGCCTTAAACGGTAATCGACGAAGTCGTCAAACGGGTGATTTGATATAGGAATTTGCTTACCGATGGCATTCCATCATTATGAACATCTATCCATACATAATTTACAAGAGATTATTCCCGGCATACACATAATTTATACGCGCGAGTATTTACAGGAATATTGTTGTTTATGTGCGAGACGGTCGCGTTTTCCTTCCGACCAGACGGGTTGACGCAAAAGACTTCGGTCGTGACTTTTCATAAATGCTTTACCAAAAAGTAAAATCGAATGTTTGCACGAGAATACTCGTACGCAGTTTAATAGCGTCGTCTTTGACTATCTGAGAATTGCAATCACGATACTACCGTCAATTTTTTCTCCTCGTGAAATTCTATATGTTAGGCAAACACATCTTCTTCGGTCCCTCCCTCAAAGAATCTACTCCTTTTTGTCTCTTTTGGTACTCACCGTTCAGAATGTGCGATATTATTCGGTCAGGAACGTCGCAAAGGCTTAAGTGATGAATTTTATCAACCTTTCTTTTTCGTTATTTTTTTTCGTCAGTTTCCATCTCGTAAGGCGGCTGGTTATTCCTACATAGATTCCAGAGCAATCAGTGCACGCTACGCTGTCGGCCACAAGAACGGGGTCCTTTAATTTAACAAATAAACTTTTAACTGTGTTAGGATTATGAAAGGCTGGCCAGACTCCAAATGGGCGGGGGACACGTCCCAACTGCAAAGAAAACTAGACATTGACTTTATGGTCCGGAGGAGGCTTACTAGAAAGTGCCTCGACTCCACTACCTGCCTCACCTAGATAGAAGACAACTGTGGATCCGACTTCCTTTCCTGGGCAAGTTTTCTTTGCAGTTGGGACGTATTCCCCGCCAATTTGGATTCTGGCCAGTCTTTTATAATCCTAACACAACTAAAAGTTTATTTGTTAAATTAAAGGACCCAGTTTCTGCGGCCAAGAGGATTGGAGTACACAGAGTAGCGTGCAATGGTTGCTCTGGAATCTATGTAGAGATGACTGGCCGCTGGCTGAGCATAAAAAGGCACGGGATGTGGGTAAATTGGATGAGTAGGCATTCGCTGATTATTTAATGGAAAGTGACCATAAGTTCAAAGAGGGGTCTAAGGACCTTCTCCATAGGGAGGGTTCGTATTTCAAACGCTTGGCTCTAGAGAATATCTAAATTATTAGATAGTGAAATGACGAAGACATCACTGTTCTAAGAAGGTATGTTCCTGATGAGGGATTATTGAACTAGTGTATGAGAATGATTCACATGTTGATGACTCGCTGGTTCAATCATGATTTTCATTTCGAGTTTAGCTTTCAATTACATTTACACTTTGAAGATCGTTATTTAACCAAAAGCGCTCTGCGGCTGCTACAATTTGTCTGGTTTTTGCAATCCGCTACTCAATTAAGTATAATCCCTTTTAATAATTATTACAGATAACCTATTTTATTAAGGGGGGGGGGGGGGGAGAAATTTGAAAAAAAATCCGCGTACCGTCCGACAAAACGTGAGAATTGGAATAATTTCGACCTCCGAGCTGTATTTGATAGGAGAGGGACCTGGAATATTTCGACCTCCAAGCTATATGTGGTAGGAGGGGGGGCTTAGAAAAATTTCGACTTTCAATCTGTATATCATGAGAGGGGAACTTGGAAAAATTTTGAATATCGAGGTATATATGATGAGAGGGACTCGAAAAAATTCAACTCGAACTTCCAAGGTGGTGAGTAGCTTGGAGAAAGTATAAATGACACCCATAAAATAGGTTCCTTGTTTATTTCGATTGACGCAGTTAATGAAGGTAACCCCCAGCATCTAATGAAGTGGGCCGAGAAGGTAGAAAAAAATCTCAAAACATTTGTTTGTCGGTTTCTCATAAATTTTCTATTTCACCGTAGCGTAGCTTTTTGATATCCTTCTCCCCCTATTCCGCCATTTATGTCCTTGACTAAGGGTCTATAAAAATCGAAACGATAATTGTAGATTCGATTTTCTTGAACAAAATGAGTTATTCTTTCTTCGTGTTCTAAAAACGTTCTCTTATCTCTAAACATCATGGCTAGTTCTGCGAATCCTTGCCCTCGTTTTTAGCCTTCACTTTCAGACCTGCGATGTAAAACTTCGACTATGTGAAACGCGAATTTTTTTCATTCCGTTGAGATTCTCCTCAAACTAAACCAAATACTCTACGTTGTATCTTGCATGTCATCTTGGGATTTTCTTTTCTGATATATTCGGCTAAAACTTGCGATCGCAAAGTTGATACCGGAAACGTGATGGGAGTCTTGCTTAATACTGCACAGTTCCCAAATTGCGAACTCTACTTCGCAAATGACCTTAATTTGCTTTCTTTATTCACCGCCAAACTAAGGGTCATTATCTATCGACATCCTTTGCGTACCTTATCTGTTCCGCACGGCGTATCTCTTCTCCTCTCTAGGAAGCTCTAGAGCTTTTTTTTTTTGTTTTTTTTTTTCGGAAACAAAATGAATTGACACGAATAAAATATGCAAAAGTTTGGAGCTTTAATTGTTATGAGACAAGTTCCCTAATCATCATACAGGCTGTGATACAGCTTTGTAAGTCAGGAAGTGAAAATATTTCCATTTACTAGCAAATGATCGACTTCGAGGCGTACGTAGATTTGAAAAAACTTATTCGGCTTTCTCTCACGAATTCTCAAGAGATTGTTTGCTTATATGGGTGCGATAAGGATGAGTGAAATGACAGACGTGTGCCATAAGACCGCGATAAACGCTATAAGATCGTTAAAGCTACTAAATACGTATCGCTAAAAATTTGAAGTGTCGTTCCAAGACAGACCGTACTGTTTAGATCATACGGCGTAATTTCTTTTCGCTCTTAATGAAAAATTGGTGCGCGATTAAAATGTAAGTGTAATATGAGGTTGATAAAACTTTGTGTGCAGCATTCGAGGAAAAAACAAGCTAAGAAGTGAAAAAAAGTTACAAATTTGTCATCAAAGACACGGAGACTTGTTTGATGTTTTTGGACGATTGGCAACTGACGAAAATACCATATTAGTAAGACTCGTGACCATCTGGGATGATTTTTACAATTTTAAACATGAGAAGAAAACGCAAGTAAAAGTTTAAGCAAAATGAGAGTAATTCACGAGTACGTACCTTTGAAATTGCGATGATGCGATAAAAATGTGTGTTACTGCTTGAAGGAGGAACTGACCGTGATATTGCAAAGTGAGGAACTGATCGAGTATCGAAAAATGATATTTCCAAATACCAAAGTATCTTATTTATTAAATTACCGGATACCCGCTGGTTAGTTAGGATTATCAATGCGAGTGGTTATTAAGGTGGTCTTCTTCTTTCTGCCTTCCTCAATGTCTTCAAATGATACATTTTTTTTTTTCGTTTCGTCTCGCATTTTCGTTCAATTTTCGGCAATGCGTCGTGATGAAGTCGATGAAGGAAATTTATTTGTCGTACACCTACATTATAGCTTCGTTATTACACAATTCTTCTTTTTCGTTGTGAACGCTGTGTGGAGAACGGTAATTTTTCTAATAACGAAAACGCGTTTCATTTCGTATAAAAAGGGGGACGGAATAAATGATAGGTTTTCGATGTAATATTCCTTTATTAGGTTGTTTTCTCAAAAATATGAAGTGGAAAATATTCTAGAAAGTTTCTTTGTATAGTGTACTTTGGTGTGTGCATTATAATGCCTAAATGACCTTGGCTGTGAACATCCTTTGGCGTTTTTCTTTCTTTTGATTAATGAGAAATTATTATTTTAAGAACTCGTCAAATGAGATTACTGTGAACTTACGTCTCCCTACCCCTCCTCCAATATTTACCCTGAAAATTCCGTACCCAATTGGAAATTTATGTACTTTGTATGACAAGTACGAAATGGCGCTGAACATTATGATTTCATTTATAACTCACGCGTTTTAAACTCTGCGAATAAAGACAAGTGCTGAAAATATCGAAAAAGAGTGAGCATTGACATCAATATTGTGAGTACAAACTCAAATTTTTAGCATTTTCACTGATTTTTGCATGCGTTCTCACTATTCATTATTCACCTACCTTGTATCCAAGAGTAAAGCATTTCATTAAAAAAAAAAAAGCTTCCCCGTAGATATGTAATTCTTTTCTGTGCTCAAACTTTATTATTTTGTAAAATTGTGGTCCATTTTCATTCCTCCCCTCACCTTTTTTCTTCCTCCGAAGTGAAATTCGGTTTTGGAATTTACGTCTATTTATTTGTGCCTCATTTTTACGACTTTTTTTCCGCAGTCTTATCATGAGTTAAACATTAGAGGATGGTAGAAATGTTTGCTACTCAAGACTTACAAAAGGGCGCGTCTACATTTTTTGCTCGTCCTAATTTACGCTCTTTTTGTTTTGAAGTCTCACAATTTATGCTTTCATATCGTATTCTTCCTAGTAGATTGAAGTTCAGGGGAATTGTGGAAATGCTTGCCTCTCTATGTGGATTTGTGCAAACGAAGAAAAAACGAAGGCTTTTCCCGCACACAATTTGTGCCTTCGTTTTTTCTTCGTTTGCATAAATCTATCCTTGCACGTATGAAAAACCCTTTAAATATGTGGATTTGGTGGTTGCAAAATTGGTGACAATTCGTGCTTTTTGTGCTTCTAGGCAAATTCTTCATAATATTCACTATCAAAATAAAGATCATCTTCCTCTGCCCCTCTCAGCTTGTTCTTCGCACAGCCTAAAGACATGAAATATGTCAAATAGGCTTTCAATTCATATGTGAATATTCAACAATCTTTCGATATGGATATGGATTATAAGTAAGAGAGTCTCCTCGGAATTACAAGACACTATAAGTATAAGAAAAATTACAGTCACGTAACAAAAATTTCTTTTATTATAACACGACTAGGTTTCGCGTCGACTAAGCGGTGCATCATCAGGTGTACTGAATGAAAGCACATGCGATGACATAAACGTGCGCCGAGAGAAGAAAAAAAAGGAGTGGAAGAGGAAAGAAAGAAGATCGAGGAGGAATGAAGTCATCGGACGGAGCACGATTGTACATGTGGGAGATGAAGGGGTTGGTGAAAGTGAAGCGAGTATCGTTGAAAAGAGAATCGCCTGCCCGAGAATGCTCGGCAATAGTTTCAACCTCTTCTAACCTGTTAAGGAGTCGACCTTTAGTCGCTTTATGGATGAGTTTGAGATTTACGTGATTGAAGCTATGGTTCTCCTCAATGCATTGCTTCGCTGTGGCGAAATTTCTCGGATGGTGGTTTCGGAAAGCAGAGAGGTGTTTTCTGGAACGATCTTCAAGGGAACGACCGGTCTGGCCAATATAAACCGCCGAACAATTAGATGTGGTGCAAAGAGCTCGGTAAACATCACCGCACTGTTCGGGGGGACCTTATCCTTGAGAGAGGACAAGTGGCCTAAAGTCAGAAGAGAATAGAAGGCGCATCGGTACTCATGGGTTTCGAAAGTGCGGGCCATTTTATAAAAATGATGGCCGAGGAAGCGCAAACGAACCCAGAACACGTATACGAAGAGGTGAGTCAGCGCGCTGAAGAGAAGAGGTAACTTCTCTATGTTGAAGTTGTTAATTGAGAGAGGAATGGCGAGGAGACGATTGATGAAGGTGAGTAAGGCAGAGAATTTATGAGAATGACGATGAAAAGATGCGCCATTGATGAGAATGCCAGTGTTAGATGTCTTGCGATAGATGGCGAAGTGAGGAGAAAGCCGGTCAACAGACTCGTCTCACCCACTCTTATCTCTTTTTCTGTCTAACCCCTTTTCTCTTCTATCCCACTCCATTATGGTTTTCTCTCATTTCCTCACATTTTCTCTGAGGATTGTCTCTGCTCCAAAACTAAACGAATTCTTCAACTACCGACGATCCGCCTGCTCATCCCCTTTATTGTAATTTCTATTTTTTCCTCTTCCTATATCTCTCAGAAGAAGTAAGTTTCCTCGTAATTTGTCTGACGGGTAGAATTTACTAATTTGTTAGAAACTCGCTTCGAACCCTTCGCGAATCTTTTGACAATTTAATTGTCTGTACAAAATATGTAGAAAAAGAAATGTTGCTAAAACTGTGCCAAAATTGAGTCGTATGCGAAGAACTTCTCAAATTGGCACCCCTGAGCATTTAAATTACATTGGACGAATCTATGATCATCAATTAAAATTTTCATTACCCTTTATGACCACTTATCAGTTTCACTCTCTTCGACCATATTGTATTTTGATTTCGCACATGATGACTTTGGATTTAATCCAGTGTAGTATTCAACTACAAAAAATGGTCGAAAGTGTTCTATATGATGATTAGAGCGAAGCACTTATCTTTCATCGTCTTAGCAGCGAATTCCAGTATCAGCCAAATTTAATCTTTCGCTCCCGTATGTTGTCTACTAGCTATCCATCTCTGTAATTACAAAGAATTTTCAGCTTTACTATCGTAATATCTCTTCAAAAAAAGTTCTTAGTAATTATGCAGCGTATGACTCATCTCGACGATAAATTTTTCTGTGAGCTTGGAAAGAGTTTTCTTGATTAGGGCTCATCAATCCTCATTTCACAGTCCTTTATTCTTCTCACTTATTTATGGAGGAGTCTTTTTCCATTTCGTATGGAGTTACACAAGAATGTTAAATTCTGAATTTTTTTATCATTTCTCATATTTTCCTTTCCCCATTTACATGAAACAATCCAGATCAAGTCTTGTCATTAGACCAGTTTGATGGGTTGATGAAATTCCATAATGTCAGCCTTACGATTGGATATCATGCAAACGCGCACCGAAGGGGGTAGGCACCTCCATAAGCTTAAAAAATGGGCCCATTTTATGGACCATTACCGAACATTTTTTCAGCACATTTTGTTTTGTTTTTTTAAGGGGGAAATAGGACGTGTGCGCGGCCCCATGTTAGAATGGCATGAGCTAATGAGGCTTGACTTTTTGTATGTGTGTGCGTGCGATCCTCCCCTTTCGTATTTATTCCATCACAAACTGATGTGAACTTTTAGAGGGCATTCATTTTTTGTGGAATTTCTTTCCAGTCTTTTTGTCACTCTCAGATCGCCGCGTTATATTTCTATCCCAATTTTCTATTGAGTACAGATTTAGATGGAAGACTGTATTTTAATCTTGGGTTGTAGGGGGACTCGTGTGTATATTCGAAAATTATTCCCCCGTCTCTTTCTACGACTGCTTCCTCTTTTCCATTCTCAAATTGTTCTCCACATTGTAAGCGTGAAACTAATATTTCTTCTCCAATTTTGTGGTTTTTTTTTTTTTGTTTCCTCTTATTCTCTATTTAGTCCGTCTCAAAAAAATGATATTGTGTTTAAATTACTTGTACCAAATCTTTTTACGCGGATGTTGTCACTAGGAAGTAAAAATGAGAAGTGTAACTCTCGTCAACTTATTCCGAAGACGTAGAAATGGCTAGCATAACTTCTCATTCTTTTCGATCGTGTTATGAGCTTACAAATTGTATGAATAAATTGCAGTGCTCTTGTTGACACACCACAGCAATACTAAAGGAATCCTTTTTCTCTCCTTATGTTTTTTGAAAAAATATAAATATACGAATGGACAAAGTTCTCGGTAGAACTGGCAAAATAGCAATTGGCAAATTTTCTTCGACACTAATACGAAAAATTATGCGTACATCGTTCTCATCGTATTGTATACAGAGTGGAAAGTAGATGACGATGATGAGCTGATATGATCTGCGTCAGTGTTGGATATAATATACATATTTGTATTTTTTTTTTTTTTCTCTTCCGCTCGCGCGAAAGTAATAAACTCTTTTTTCGTGTCTCGTATCTGCTTTGTACGATAATTGTTTGCCGTATAATGTGTCTTAGGAGACCTAATACGTATATGTAATTGTCGGCTGCACAATTAATTGTAATAATTATTTAGGCTGTTTTGTCGTCACAATGCGATAGTTCGTGTTGAAACAGAAGGGAAAAAACTAATTAATTTTCGACGTATATGTGGCGCGAAAATATAATCATATGCCGCGTCCTTCGCGTATGAAAATTTTGATGTTAAATATTATTGACGCGTATGGCGTGAATGGATTGACGAGGGCTGGTGGTGCCAAAAGTTCGATTACGTCTTAAACGCACCCGAGGAAAAATCTCGTAGCGTTTTAATAAATTAAAATTTCTCAAAAATACGACGTAAGAGGATAGAACTATGTCTATGACGATTCAATCCAGAAAACACGCAAATTTAACGCATACACTGGGAGCAATTTTTAATAAATTTATGGGCTCATTAGAATTGAAGATTGACAGGAAGGTTCGCGTCTAGCTCGCAAAAGTTGAGTGAGATTCCTCTGTGAAATTATGATTTTCAACTGACAACTGGGGATGTTTCACCGACATTCGATTTAGATTTGAACATACGAGGGTGTAATTTAGTCGCCAGAGAGCGCGGGCATTGTCCCCAACGGACAATATTTGTGAATACGTCTCCGTGTGCATCTCTTAAACTAGCGACCGCTCAAATAACATTTTTTCCGAATAAATATACTCGTACTCACAAAATTTCCCCATGATGCCTTCTCCATGAACTGAACCATACCGACCTTTATTAGACGTCGATTTACGGTCGACACCCACGATCGACCATCAATTGACGTCAAATTGATTACAAACTTACTTCTTTCGAAGTCCTGGTCGAAATTGCGGTGGTGCGACCTCACGTCTCCGTCGATATCAGGTCGATTTCTCAAAATTGGCTGTTCTGTTGGATCAATTTCAAATCGATTTGTAGTTCTGTGGTGATGTACACTGCTCGACTTCGAATCGACTTCAACCTATAGTTCATTTCGCGAGCGACTTCTCGAAATTTTTCATCGACCTGAAATCGACGTTGACCAGGAATCGATTTGAAGTAGGTATCGAACTTCTTCACATTTTTCCAACGACCTAATATCAACGGCTGAATCGATTTGAAATCGATTTACAGTTCTGTATTAATGCACACGCTGGTTGACTTGAAATCGACGACGATATCGAGCCGATTTTGAGTCGACTTTTTCAAATTTTTCATATTTGAAGTCGATTTGTGACTTTAAATCGATCTCAATTCGATACCTATTCGGACTGATCAGCGCTGTAGCATCGCCATTTTTTGAAGCTTTTGCTTCCTCCGTCACTCGATGTACCTATTTAAGAACCATTCATTAATTACGTGAGGCCTTAGGGGGGGGGGGGGGGTTCGAAAAATCTCTACATGACCTTGCTTAAGGGTAGAAAGCCATTCTTACGTAAGTTTTTTCAAGTTTTTTCACGAGTTAAAATTAGCAATCTTCATTTTCAAAACGAGCGAAAAAAATCACGCGTTGCCATTTAAAAAATACAGGGAAAAAGCTTTTTTTTTAGCGGAGAATCCACTATCCCTTTTGTTGGGGACAGGCACTGGGTGCCGTCCGGATTATGATAGAAGCGGGTCTCGGGAAAATTTCGACTTCCGAACTGTGTATGATTGGAGGGAAACTTAGAAAAATTTTGACTTTCCATAAAAGTTCCGCGTATACAAACGCAAGAGCATACGCGTCCAATTTCTAATTTTAGGTACCTAACTCTTTTTCCGCGTGACACGGAACTTGCGGGTTCCCCGCTTGGCAGCGGGGAACGTATCAACTAAATATTAAGTTAAATTGAAATTTAAAAACGCAGATTTTTTAAAATTCAAGTTTATTTGCATTAGCCGCAGATTAAAACATAAGGAGCTGAGGCCTTTCGATTAAAAAATCATCATCGGAGCGACACAAAAACACGACTGAACAGAAATTATCGGAAGTACAATAAACATAGTAAAAAATTGAAAGATGAAATGAAACAGGTTGCCACAAGGATGGTGATTGTACCGAGAGAAGGAGAGAGCACCAAACGAATATTAAAGTATCAACTAAATATCTGACCCAGTGTTTGACCAAGTTTCTGACTTGCTGCCCTTCAATATCTTGTTTTCCATATTATTCATAAACATATCCGCCAGTATCTGTGACGGCGGTGATCCTTCACAAGTCCCTTTTCCTGGTTATAGATCTTGTTATTGAAGCGGCAATAGTTATGGTTCAAGAACTCTTCCACTATGTTGGCGTACTTCGGCCCATCGGGTTTCCCATGGTATCTGTTGTTTTTGAGCAGAGTGAGAAGTTCCTTCTTTGGGATGGTACCAAACAAGTTTGCCACATCAAAGGATACCAGTTTGTCTTTACTCTTAATTTCCAACTTGTCCAGTTGCTCAATCAGCTCACCTTTGTTTTTGATACTTTTTCTAAGTGCAAACTGGTATTTTTCTTTCAAGAAAGTGTCTACGATCTTTGCTATCTTGCAGCATGGTGATTGGATGCTGTTAACCAGGGGTCTCATCAGACGGCTCGCTTTGTGGAGTTTTACAAGCCTTGGTGCTACCGGGTTCGTCTCTAGTGTCCTTCCATTGCCAGGTTCATTGTTCCGTTTCAACTCAGCTTTCAGATCATCTTAGCATTTCTGCGTTGGGTCCTTTGTCAGCTCTTGGTATCCATTCTTTGCGATGTACGACTCCACTTTTTGGGTGTAGTCATCCTTCTCCATTACCACTACCGTGTTGCCCTCGTCCGCCTTTGTCAAAATCAGGTTGTTCTGTCGGAACTTCTTTTGTAGATTTGTGACCTTCCTCTGCATTACTTGCTTACTGTCATTGGTTTGGCACAAATTCTCCTTGATGTCCCACAGCCTTTTCCAATTTTGGTTCAGGCCTCAGGTCTCACGTCGTATTTCATGGTTTGGATAACTCGTTCGCAGCTAATGGCCATACTTTCAAGCTTACACTGGTACAGTCTCTGGCTGCACGTGTACTTGATGCCTTTGTCCAGCAGTCTTTTTTTCATGTTCTGTAAAGGTGTCGCTTGTTAGGTTCTCGGTTCTGGGAGCAAAATTGTGCTCAGCTTTCGCAGTCTCTTTCTTTCTTTCTTTCTCCTTTTTTCGGGTCAGTTCGGCAAGTTTCTTCTTGTTTTGTTTGGTTTGGACTTCCACTTGTTTTTCCATATAGTCCTCTCCTTTTCAAATTCTAGACGGTGCAGTAACTTGTTCCGATGAGAGCATTGATTATATACAGTAAACCATTCAGCCTGGGGATTTTCTTGTAGAATTTATTCATTTTGTTCTTCACTCTTAATCTTTCGGCTTGCATCTAGGTGCATTTCGCTGCTGCACTGTTTCCTGCTAGCTTGATAGTCGCATACTTAAGAATAATGCCTCGTCTCAAGCATTCGTTATTGAAGCAAATCTTCACATGGGTCACTCTTGGTTTCGCTGTGGTCTTCAGAAATCTGAAAATCTCGTTAATCATGTCTGGTGCGTTATTATTGGAATTCATATTGAGTAAGTGAGGTGTAAGTAGAGCACTGAAGTTGAAAAAGAGTTGGCAAATTTTGTAGAAAATTTGGACTGTTGGTAAACTGGAATCATCATTAAAGCTGGAAAAAAAGTCACTAATTAGAAAATTGAGCCTGAAGTTTGGTCAGTTGACAAATTCGCTGAAAAAGAAAGAAAGAGATTATGGGGTCCGCTACAATGAAACGAAGTTGGCAACGAGCAACGCGCAACGAGCAATTTTGAAACGGTAGTGGTGTGTAAAAAACAAGCAACCGAATCAAACTAATTTGTTTCGGTTGCCCGTTGCTCATTCACGTTGCTCAGTTTGTTTCATTGTAGCGGACCTCTATCAGTCAGAAATATCCCCCCCCCCTCCCCCGAAGTATAACCTTCGTAACGGCCCCATAATGTGATACGTAGATGAGGATTGAAAATGCGGCTGTAAAAAGAAATACACATATTTCTTAATGGAGAAGTGTCATGCAACTATGTTACGATGCACGATGTGATGATTGTTTGGAAAAAAAAGATAGAAATTCATTCCTCGTGTACACATGTGGCTGGAATGAGAAGCGAAAATGTGCTCATATAAATTGACGGATTTGTCGTGACGCATACGTGTATTATTTTGCTGAAAGGGCATTAAAAATGAACGATCAGGATAGAATGTTTCATTCTTTTACTGAGAATTGAGATTTCTATTCGAGTGACTGGCGATTGAAAAGTGGCGTGCGCAAGTCACCTATCCGAGTTCATATTGTGATTAATATATCTAGCATTTTTTTTCTCTTTTTCAAATTTTCAATGAAAAACTCACCGACTACATTCGCTAACGTATGTAGATGTAATAGACAGTGTAATAAGGAATTATTTGACGAGTTCAAGCTTGCATTGTTCATATGATTTACTCTCGAACCTGTGGAGTTCCGTGCAATTGATAGCTGAGTCTGAATTTTTGGAAGGTGCGCAGAATCGCTTCAACGATAATCAAACGATAACTTGTTTGTTCCCAAATATTGGTGAGTGCTGATACTTTCTCCTACTCGTAATTATTTGTAAATTAGTGGATGTTGACAGATTCTTCTCCGAGGAGAATTGTGCGAGGGGAGAGAAAAGAAAATGAAACACTTTCGTAGATATAAATCTAGAAAACGAATTACCGGTAATAGCCATGTATTTGCGGATGTTGCTTCATGATTACTGGATCGAAATTATTATTAATTTAAGGTAATTCTTAAGTTTATTTACTAATCTATTCGAGAAAAAAATTCCATTTAGTAATCCTTCCCTCTCTCTGTCAACCTGGCTAAGGCTGTAATACCTCACTTTTCCAGCTAGACAAGTCGGTAAATTAAAGAACTTTATTTCCTATACGTTATTCTTAACCTAGCATTGATATTATGCAGAGTGGCTCAATTCTGATCATAACCAATTCCTGGCATCACTTAATTCTGTCTCCAGCCGCTCTCCTCTCAAAGTTTTTCCAAATTTGTCAACGGGGGAAGGGGGAGGAACAAACTCGCAGATTTCGGAAATAGGGTAGGGTCAAAAAATTGAGTACGTCTCAAGAAATACTCATCCGATTCTCGAGTGAGAAAAAACAAACAACCTATTTCAAAAGATGAAAATAATTATAGAAGAAATGAAACAACAATTATTGAAAATAATACATCAAATACAGGTTGTGGGATGGGAAGTCGTTATCAATTATGTCTTTAATGTGTCTTATATGGATTACATTGACCGATTTTAGTAGGTTGGCCTTGACGAGGCGAATGAGAGATGATGAGGTTGTCCATGGAGGGGTGGATGAGAAGATGGGGAGAAGGGGCTGAAATTCGAGATGGTGGTCAAAATGAGATTCTAACGAGAGGAGTAGAGAATTTAAGGAAAGGAGAGAGAGAGATGGGGAAACTGGGCTGTAGACGCGACGGAAATTGGCCGTAATCGACAATGAACGGAGGAATGCCTCCTTCAGCGTATAGGCTGGGCATTGTGCTAGTCCGTAAGGCACCGAGAGCTAAACGTAGTGCTGTAGATTAAATTGTATCTAGGAATTTTAGTGAGGATTTATTAGCCTGTCTGTAGATAGGCGACCCGTAGTCCAGTTGAGAACGAATTAGTGAGTTGTATAGTTGAAGAAGGAGCTTGCGACTGCAACCAGGGCGAGTGTGGGATAGATGAGTTTAGTCATTTGGCTTTTAGAAGTTTAATGTAAGGAGTCCAGGAGTGTGGCGAGAAATTTAGTGCCGGATTGGAGGCTTATCTGGAAGTTCTGTAGGATGAGTTGGGAGGAGAGGGAAGACGTGAGTGGCTCTTACGGAATATAATTAGAAAGGTTTGTTGATGGAGAATTGAAAGAGGAGATCTTATCGGAGATGACGAGCTCCGCTTTTGGGATTTGTGGAAGCGAGGGAGACACTGAAGTCGTCTGCAAAAGGCGTTTGGTGAGGGGAAGGGGCCTACAGTTTATTAGATCATTTATGACGAGAAATTAATACTCCAAACCCCTCCTTGGGGGATGACATTAAGGATGTGGTGCAGGGAGGAGTAGGGGTTATGAATTCGAACTTATGGATCTGTCATGGAGGAAGGACTGGAGAAGGGAGGGTAAATTGTCAATTGAAAAATTCTTTTCATGACAATACACGTACTGATAACAAAAAGGATAGGAAAATCCGCTTCTTGTAACGTAAGCAGCTACTGGCAATAGTGAGAAATTTTTCAAAAAATTGAAAATTTCTCGAGGACTACTTATCCGATCCTCAAAAAAATTGCAGGTGCACATCTTCAGATATAACACTACAATATTATGATCAAGTTACAAAAAAATCCGTCGGGTAGTTTCGGAGGAGTTCTACGGACGGAAGAATCTTATAGGCCTATAAATAAATAAATTTAATAGGCAAATAAGCTAATTAATAAATAAATATATTATAAGGAAACGTGGACGGACGGGTGTGGTACCTCCCTTTTCTAAAGAGATAAGTCGGTAAAATCCCGAATATTGATAGGAAAAAGGTTCGTGAGCGAGGTATCATTTTCAGGGTTCCATACCTGAAGGGGAGAATATACACGTTTTATTGGAGCCCCAGGCAGAATTTATTATTTGGGTATAGCATTTTTGGAAAATTTGATTGGAATTGCACCTGATCACGCGCACTGTTTGGCTTATCTTGTAAAAGTCATACATTTTTACATCTTAGCGCAACTGATCCTCTGACGAGCTCTTAAATTGTCAACAGACTCATTCATTCGAAAACACGGAACACCTTGTTCCTAAGATTGAAAATACTGGTCCCTATTTGAATGCAAATAAGGTTTGAAGTGCAATGCCAAAAAAAGGCGCGTTTTTCACATGCGTAAAATATAGTTCGTTTTTAAACTGATTGCTGGTCGTCTCGTCATTTGGCTCTCATTCGCGGAAAACGTTATGTGGTCTACGTCGTCATGATCTTAATCATCTTAAAGAAAGTGAGACGTGAAAAAAGAAAGAAGGAAACGGATAAATGTAAGTACATGATTACAGTAGTTCTTCAAATATGAGTATGTTCCTAGTCTACACGAGGTAGTATGTGAGTGTCGAAATATGTTTTCTTATGCCAAAATAGCGTCATTAGAATGATAGGCCTAGACTGCTAATCGAGGGTATATCGTGTTGTTTGGTGTATTGTGTATAATTTATTTTTTTCTTTCTAATAATAAAATTGAAATTTGTGATCTTATTCAACCGTGTTATTCTGTTGTTCTACACCACGAGTTCAATGGATGAAAATTGGTGGCCCTGAATTGAACGCGCGAAATTCGGCGTACTATACACGAACTATACATTGAATATTATTGCGCACAGCATTAATGGAATGGGCAATCGACCTACCCATACGTACTGAGTTCGAACGAGAGAAAGTTAAAATTCCGTCAAGGCTGTCTCCTGGTTCAATTTTGTTGATCTTATTCCGCTTTTTCTTGGTTTGTTGTGTTAGTTTTGGAGGAGGAAACGGAACAAATATCATCTATTGTCGAGCCCCTCGAAAGTTTGAAACATGCTTCACTTATAAGAGCGAACAGTCAATAACCATTCGTAGGTAGGAAACGAAAGTCCTCGTACAGAACCGATCTATATACGTATGACGCATGATGTTTCCATTTTCTTAGCTCGTAGGGTCTCTGGTCGCGAGATGAAAACCTATTTCACTATGATTTTTGTTCTGGTTCCGGTTTGAATTTCATATCCGACTCCTGACTCGCTGCACGAATTATAAATAAGGAGAGACCTTGAGAGCTTCCATCGGTAAATCAAAATTCAATATTAACACGTACTGTGATGTGCACGACTGCAGTGCAGGTATTTAAATGGCGGTACTTAGAGCTTGATAGTGGTCATGTTATCATAATGCATAACAATGGTGCGAAGTAATGAGTATAAAAATAAAACATTATAATATTAGCAGTCAGTTAACGTTGTCTACGTATTTTTCCATTTCTTTATCGAAAACCGAATTATTAATAAGCATTGCAAATATGAATTGTATTGTGTGAAAATCATTTTTAAAAATAATATCGTTTGGTTACTCACACGCATACGATAAGGGAACTAAATTAGGTATCTATGTACAAAACTTATCATAATTTTGAAAATTTTTATCGAAACAGTTTACATTTTAGGGGTGAAAGTTAGATCATCTGACGTTGACGTCGGACTAAATTGACCCAAGATGGAATAATTTTATGAATGCAGTAGTATTTGATATTTTTAGCGAAAAAAGTCCATGAAAAGAAGAAATCACTTGCACTGCACTGTTCTTGTATTTGTGTCTGGACTTATAGGAACGTGCCTGATGGTAAAGTGGGACTTCTTAGGTGTACCATCGGATCGGTGTTCATCAATGCAGTCTTCAAACCCTTTTCTTTGTTTGACCATAAAGGTTATTGCAATCTCCTTAAGGAATCCAATGGGTACCACTCATACAGCGAGTAGAAACAGGAGAAGGATCTCAGGATATGGAGAGTGTGGAATACAGTGTAATAACTCAAGTTTTCTATGATCCTGCTGGACTCGTAAGCTGTCGCGTCTCAGAGTTGAGAATGATTAGAAGAAGTGGTCAATCGGAGAAGAAAGTGAGATTTTAGCTTTTTGTGGTTGATTTTGTCATTATTATCCTTTCGATCGCTAAGGCAACGATAAATTTGATCAAGTGAACCTCTTTGAAGAAGTTAGGATTAAAGTCGGTGCATTATGCTGTCGTAAGCAGTGGTGGAGATGAGGGTGAAAGAAGAAGCACTTTTCATTGTAGAAGCCGTGTAAGGCTCAGAAGTTCATATTTTTCCAAGTTTCTTCCCTATCAGATACACCTCGATATTCGAATTCTTTCCAAGCCCCTTTCCCATTTTATTGTATAGCTTGAAAGTCGGAAGTTTCTTCAGTCCCCCTTCTGTCATAAATAGCTCCGAGGTCGAAATTTTTTTAAATCCCCCTCCTATCACCTATAAGTCCGTAAATTATTCAAGTATTTAATAATTTAGTATGTACCGTAACCTAAAAGACCTACTCCCCCTCCCCCCCCCCAAAAAAAAAAATATATATATATATATATATATATAATTCCGTACTCGAAATTTTTCCAAGTCCCTCTCCCATCATAAAAGTCGACATGCGCTCCTCCCAGCACCTTTAGCTCCGAGATCAAAATTTTTCTGTTTTGCCGGACGCGTCCGTCATTCTTCTTCAATTTACCCGCCCCCCTCCAATGAAACAGGTTCCCAGTTGAAAGAGAAGTCGAACAAAGTTGATGGAGAGAAAAGGTGTCCATCTTCAGCTTGAATGTTTCAAGCTGAGATGATGAGAAATTTCCGATAATCCATGTCCACGCCAAATCGACTCGTTATTTTAACCAAAAGTCGACGCATGAGTCGCGACGGCGAATTAACTCAAAACGACTGGGAAGTCCACTCAAAATCGACCTCTTGTCTTCACCAGCAACGACTTGTTGTCGACGTAAAAATTGAGATGACTCCTGGTATTGTAAATTGTTGACACATGAAAATCGACGTCGGTTTTGAGTTGATTATGCGTCATTCATCGGTAGAAGATTTGGAATCGACGTCGAGATAGGATAATAGGGTCTCCAAATTGAGATCCAAAATGAGTCGGCTCTTAGTCTTAGACCTTAATTCTTGCTGAAAATCGACCTCGACAACGCGTCGATTAGACCATTACTGTCCTGGTCAAATATAATTGATATTATGTTATATTTATTACTATACATTCTGTCTGCGAGTAGTAAGGTCATAGGGATCGCTTCAAGCGGGTGACTGTATATCGACTCCAGATCGACCAACATGCATTCCCACTTCCCAGAGAACTACGAATCGACTCTAGATTGAAATCGACCAGTGTGCATTCCTAGAGAACTACAAATCGATCCAACAGAACCGTCATTTTTAGGTCAATGGAAAATTCGGAGAAGTCAACGTGAAATGGATACCAGATCGTCGTTGATTCAACATGAATGAAATTTTTTTAGAAAAATCTACTTGAAATCGACTTGAGATTCCTCCTCCCACTCCCGGGAAATGAACCTTAGACATGATTTTGAAAATCTGCGAGTTCCGTGAGTCCTAAGTCCTGGCCTCTAATTCCAAAATTTGCGATTTTACCCCACCCCTGCGAGTTCCCCTTACTCCTTAATAATCCAGTATACTGCTTCTATTCGCTTCCTTTATAATGAACTATGACGTCATGAGCCGATGCCCCCTCCAACTATGATGTCACCAACCGTGATCCCGGGCCTCATTCTAAAATCTGCGAGTTCAATCCACCTTCCCTCACCTTGTAATCTATGAGTGGTTCAGTGCAGGCTTTCATTGTATGTTTGTTAGATCTGGTTTCATGAAGGGTAATCAGTAGCATACTGTATATAGCCTAGTATAATTGAGACTAAGGAAAGGTACCCCAATTCTGAAATTTGCAAGTACGACATCATCGGCTGTGACTGGAGACCTAGTACGAGGATGACTCGAGCAGTATTACTATTAAGCCTAGTATAATGGAAACTGTTGAAAGGTTTAAAGCGGAGTGAGTGATCCCGAGAATAGAGGGTAGTAAAGAAGGGAGAGAAAGCCCAAGCTGATGACGTCATTAGCTTCCCGTGATAGCTGCCTGTGACGCCATCAGCAGTCATAACGTCGCTTACGAGCGTAGTGAGTGATCCCGATAATAGAAGAGAAAGAGAGAGTCAAGCTAATGACGTGCTGATGATGTCACAGCAGTCATCATGGATGGTTCTGAATTATGATGTTACGAGCTAATAACGTCACTAACATTGATATCCATATGGGGGCGAACGGGCGGAGCAAAAGAGAGCCTCTCTGAGCTAGATAGCTCATCTCACAGTACACCACACCTTAATTAATCCAGGCGAACGTACGCCTCTGTGAGAGAAATTCACAAGCTGGACCATGATTTTATCAAAAAGCAGGCGTGGCCTTAAAATATTAGTACGGTCATTTACTAGTAGACATAAAACATGATCTTCATTTTTTAAACAATGATGAAGCTGGTCATGATGATCATGAGACAAAAGGGAGAAGAATCCCGATTACAATTTTCGCTATACATTTGTAAGTTGTAGATCAAACCCTGAAATGTTTGTTTGGAAAACTTGCATTCAGATATATCTTACAATTTTTAAATTCCTTTTTAATCTACCTACTTCCGAATTACCTGTTTCCTCGTTAATTAGGCACTTGCCTCAGTCTATCGTAATTGAATTCGTATCCTTTCGCGTTTATACGAGTATTTCACACATACTCTTCACTTCTGTTCCAAAAGTTTTTGAAAGCGTGAAATTTGAATCTTTTGAGAGTTTACTTGGTGGCTGGATGTCGAAGGTTCACCAATGGTCAATTCATCATCAACGATGACGTATATACTTTAATAACCGGCAATACTGAATGAAAATACAAGCAAAACATTGGTACATATCGCGTATACTTGCAATATTATGAAATTTTTATTTACCAATACGATAGGTCGTTTTGCGGTTTTACCCAAATTTAATGTAGGCTAATTCAATTTATCGCAGCCGTAGAGAAGTATCGAAAATTATACTCTAGACAATTTTCGAAGTCGAGAACCCGTATTAGTCTGGTTATGATTTTATTTTATTGTACTCGTATTATGACCCTCCGTTCGGCATGTTTATACGCTCTCTGTTCGTCTTATCGTCTTTGGTGTTCATATTATTTGGCCACATTACAGTTTGTCGACCTTACAATTAATACATTCATACGTCTTTCGATTATTCGACGCAAATGATTTAGGAATTTGTCCTAGGTATGGGAAGTATGCATGTATAGAAGACGATATTATGAATCACCTGTACGTATCTCGGTACTACTATGACTCATCTTTAAAACGTGAAATGAAAATTTCAATACCTCCTATGGCTATCAACGAAATGCTATTAAATTTAGTCGGATTACGCCGACGTGCTGTTTAAATCATGGTTGTATGCGGGCATTTCTTTTGGGCTTGTGCCGGCAAGAAATATTGTTAGAATTATATATAGGTATTTTCAAATTCGGTGAAATCATCGCAAGACGCATTGTTGAAGGATGTCAAATATTGTGCCTAATCGTACAAATTAAGGAGTTTTGTAGGGTGATGAAGCGTTGTAGTCTTTGTATTTGGATGAATCGTGAGTTAGAATTAAACGATTTTGAATTTGATGAATGATTTGTTGTCATATAGATTTGTCGAATTAATTCTTTATGAGGGGGAAGACCGTCCTCCTTGAACTTCAAAAACAAGCGGCTTCATCATCTTCCAGCAAAAGGTTGGAAACTAAAATTTTTGCTTCTGAGATTTACATTTTCTGATGGAAAAGATTTTTGTACGTGTATAATATTTAGTTCGCTACTTTCACTTTTTAGCGTATGGTGCGTAATATTTCTCCGGTCCTTCTAAGAGATGTGGCATCTTTCACTGGTTTCTACCTGGAGTCGCATTATTCGTGAACACTCTGCGTTCAACCTGATAGCTCGTACAATATAAAGTTACTCTGTTGTCTCCACTTCTTGGAAAGTTGGCAAAAGCCAACGAAAAACATTCTACACACCCTACCTTATACTAAGAAGTTCAGTGTCCTAAAACACTTTGTATCATTCGTATTGCCTTCAGCATCGTCAAAGCGTGAACGAAAGAAAGCGACTGAACCCTATACCAACGGAACCACAACTAGGTCATGATTAAATCAGCAAGTCATCACAATGTAAATCATTCTCATAGACTAAATCAATCAACCCCACATGAGGAATATACGTGTTCAAAACGGTGACGTTGTCACTATTCCGGTGTCGAATGATTTCAATATTTTCGAGGGTTATGCGTTTAAAATTCGATTTATTCTCTCTATGGAGGACTTCAGACTCCTCTTTGAACCTGCGACCACTTTTGATTGAATGATCGGCAAAGGCTGACTCACTCAAGTTACCTTTTTTCCACGCTTTTTTCCTCAGCCACTCTAATTTGGAGCTAGCTCCCGATATAGACTCCAGGGCAATCATTGAAGGTTACGCTATATACGCCACTCCTCTCGGCCATGGGAATGGGGTTCTTTAATTTATCGAATAAACTTTTAACTGGGTTACAGTCGCAAGAGGCCGGCTGGAACCCGAAAGGGCGGGGGACACGATCCAACTGCATAGAAAACTTGCCCAGAAAGGGCAGTCTAATCCAACGTTTTCTACTATCCAGGAATGAGGTAGTGGAGTCGAGCCACTTTCTAGTAACCCTCTTTCGGACCATAAGGTCAATATCCATCCTGACCTGATTCACTCTCGCCAGGTATTTCATCGTCAATAGTTCCTCATGGAAAGAAGGGTTATGATTCAGTCGATTAATTAAGCTATTGAAAGTAGCAGTGTGGGTTACAAGGCTAAACGACGACCCCTGGATTACAATATTGGTTGAAGTTTCTTTCCTATAAATACCAAACTCATGGACGCCGTATCTAACAGAGATGGACGAATCCAAGAAGTTTATTGATGAACTATCCCAGAGTGAATTTTATGGAAGGGTATTGGCTATTTAAATATGCAAGAAACTCACTAAGGTGTTCTGCAGGGCCGGTCCACGTACACAAAACGTCGTCAACGTACTTGAGTCAATAGTAGACGTGACTCAAAAACACCCGGCCTAAGGAGAACAGATCAATTTCAAATTAAGAGATAAACACTTCTGAAATAAGCGAGCCCAAGGAGAACTATTAGGGATCCCCACTTCCTCGGGGAACTCGAAAAATTTCGAGCTAGAACCCCATTTCCTCCCCTCCTCCATCCTTATCGCATTTAGAGACACAGTAAAAGTCCTCGGCCTCTGCTTTCACTTCAAATACTCATGGCTACCGTGTATTAAAGAAATTACAGACGAAAGCCTCAGAGCTTTAAGTGACCTAAATACATATCCCGTCTTTCCATCGGTTACAACCGTAAAATTCTACTTCCCCTCTACTATATCATAGTTCGATTTATCCTAGATTATGTATCACCTATACATGGACTCACACCCTCATCATATGTCTGTCTCACTTCTAGACACAGATCAATATTCTGCTATTCGCACTAGCCCTGCTCCAAGTCTAGCCGCTGAATCAGGTTATCCACCTCTATATTTTCGTTGACTTTCCGTTCACAACATTCTCTTTAATTCCATCCCGAATCGTTCACACTACTTTTAAGAACATGCTTTACTTTCTTCCGTTAGCAAAAAAATTTACTTTCATTACCTAGTCCCCGTATTTCCCACATTAAGCCCTTGGGTCATACCTACACTAGTATACAAACTAGGTCAACTACCCAAAAAAAATTTTACCGTTTGTTCTTTCAAGAATTACTTGAAATTTTTCCCATCACTATACTATTTGTTTAACAGACGGATCAAATATCGAAAACCAAGTAGGTTTCGCGTTTTCAATAGGCAACAAAATCTTTTCTCATCGATACCGTAACTCCCTTAACAGCTCAAGTCCAAGCCATCTTTCAATGCTTAGAAACAGTACTAATCCTCCCTCTCCCATCAAACCGCACTTTTCTGATCGCCAATGACTCCCTATCCACCTTGACGGCAATTTCCAAAGTACCCTCTACACATTCTTTTGTACCACACATCCATTCTCTTTTCATAACCCTGTCATCCATCGATTACGACATAACTTCCATCTGAGTCCCCAGCCATACTGGAATTCAAGGTAATGAAAAATTCGGTTTACCCACCAAAACTGCCACAAAATTTCCACGAATCAACTCTCGTCTTCTTCCCACCAAAAAGGATATCCTACGAAAGATGATCAACCTTATCCCACATTAAATCTGAGGAATCTTCACATATCTCTCTGAATAACACGTCATTTGTGGGTTTGGGGTATCTCAGGGCCTCGGACAAGCCTTATCTCCCAATGTACTTGATGTGACCTCTGAGTCTTCCTCTTGCTTACAGGAACAAGTCACTTGTGGGTTGATACCGGAGGCCTTTGAGCTGCAGGCCACTGACACACGTCCGCGATTGTTTGCTGTAACCATTAATTATTTATTATGATAAAATATTATCAACAGCCGGTTGAGTCTCCTATATTCGAACACTCTTTCTTCATATTCGTATGCTACACAAAAGGAGAAACATACCTCGTGTACATTGTGCTGCGCATACGGGTATCATTTTACAGAGGATTGAAAGCTCGCATTCAATGAGTGGTTAGTTTCTACAGTGTTACAAAATACTTCGCAAAACCCGCAGTACGGAGTCGTAAAAAAGATTAAATCGACAAAACGAAGTTCGAAAATAATTCCTAACTAATACAGGTACATCTAAGTTTGTCGACTTGTCGTGCACGCTGAGTCGAAGAGCAAAAATCCAACGACGGTGAAAAATAAGAAAACCAAACATTATACAGTGTGAATAATTATTAAAAAATGTATATAAATATACTTAGGTATTTACGAGTGTAATTAGGATAAGATTAGGTTGCCGAGTAAAAGTGTGAATATTATTTTGTCTCCAACCCTGATCCCGGAGGCAATTGTCGACATTGAAAATCACGTACGACGTACTCGTGAGTTTTTCGAACGTAAAAATGTTAGGTCAATCAAACCTTAATATCTTACTCATCTCATCGGGTTAGCAGACTAACATCATTATGAAAGACGTAAAATCTACATTCTAAGGTGAATAGATAAGAGTGTTCACGAACGCTGCGAAAATTTCTTCAAAAACGTCTGTTTTCACGTCAATAACAAGTAAATTATCGCCGATATGTTTCTTTCCGTTCCCATATTTACGACTGTTTTTCACTTACGATTTCGAAGGAACTATTTTCAGTTCTCAGCAAAAATGTATACGATATTTTTGTGCGTTGCGACTACGAACGAGCTCAGGAATTTTCAAATGACGATATGAATAACAAAATTTGCAATGTTGTTGATTGCCATAACATTCGAAGACTAAACACAACGATAGATTTGTCATCGTCTCATTCATAAAAGAGAAGAATGGGAAAACAATGAAGAGATAAAAATGAGCTACACCAACATTTTTCTAAATTTCACTATCCTTGTCAACCTGTAAATACCTGAGTTAATAACATTGGATCTGCTACGTTAAAATTCTCCCTCAACAACTGGAAAAATACGTCTTTTTCTCCCCCACCCCTTATAGATTCCGAAAATGCTTTATTTTCTACTAAAGTCCGTATCCTCGCCTAGAATTACAGTTTGAGTATTTTTCTTTGCTGCAGCTTTTTCAAAAACGCGCACCTCATGCTCTATGGAGGATTGTCTTTCAAAGCAACCAATCTTCCACTATACGTCATAAAAAAAACAAGTTGGGAAACGAGGCGTAACTTTATTGATGTTGAGCCTCAAATCCCGATTTATCATGACATACATAGAAACTACCCTTATGATGTCATAAGTTGGGTAATTGGTGGTATACATTACCCTGAAGGGAGGCATATCTTTGCTGAATTTTATCCCTAATGCCTGACTTGTACAAACCTTTCAGCCTAAATCCAGCTCTAAGCGTATTAGCTCCAGTAGGGAATATTATTGCCGAAGATATGGGAAGGAAAAAGAATATTTTTGCAGAACGAACTTCAGACCGATAATTTGTTTCAAAACACAGCATATGGGAAGATATCAGGAAAAGCATCGAGAGGACGACGTAGACTGACAATGCTATCCAATATGTAAATGTAATCATTGTAGGCCTACATGTATATTGTTTGTATTGTAACATGTACACTATGTATAGCGTTTTATATGGCGAGAGCTACCTGTAATTTATACGGATGCTAATAAACGAACGAACGATACTGGGCTCGTGCGGAAGTGGGGAAAGAGAAAAATACTCTACTCAGACGTCACACTTCTGATCCCAAATGACCTTGATCTGTATATGGGAAACTACCTTGGGAGGGTAGATGATCATTGGTATATTGTAACTCAAGTTTTGTATCATCTCGGCTGATGTTAGGGATCTGGGAGTGTTGATGGACAGGCGAATGGACTACAGGATGCACATTAAGCACACTGTTGGTAGGGCAAAGCGGGCAGTTGGGTTTATAATTAGGAACGCAAGTTTATTTCAGAATATGTCAATTCTAAAAACACTCTATTTTGTTCTGGTAAGATCGAATCTAGAATATGGTGCATTAGTTTGGAATCCTCACTCGGGTAATCATATTGACAAAATAAAGACAATGCGGAAAATATTCCTGAAATACCTTTACTATAAGACTTTTGAACACTACCCGACTCATATAGGATACAATGAATTACTGAAAGAATTTCAATTGCGGTCTCTTTAGATAGTAGAAGGGTGATAGGCTCGATTGTATTTCTCCATGATATTCTTCATGGTAGGATACACGAGCCGTATCTCTTGGCAAAAATATCCTTGAACGTACCGAGAGCTAATAGTCGCTCGCGACTCGTCTTTTGTCCGATGAATGTGCGAACGAATGCTCTGGAATACAGTGAGCCTAATAGAGCAATAAGTGTTTGGAACTCTTTGAGTGATAAGAATCTCAACCTAGACATTTTTCATTTGGGACGGGAGGAACTGAAGAGAAGCTTCAGAGTATGCTAGGGTAGGGCTTGGGTGGTGGTGGCGGTAGCTTTTTCTTTTCTTTTTTTTTTTTTTCAATAGGGTGCCGTGAGTAATTTGACAACACGTCTGTTTGCGGCACCCTCCCAAATAAGCAAAATAAATAAATAAATAAATCTAATTTGTGGTTATCAATGGGTTCATAATGAGTGTGGTGAGGTGTAAGTAGAGCACTAGACATAGGAAAATTCTCATGGGTACTATTCTACTTTATTAATCAACTTGCGAGAGTACTTTCGGGTGTCATCCCATCAACGGTTGTGTCGCAACTGGGAACAATGCCTTAAATATGAGTTTTTATAGTATGACATTGTGACCCATTTGGCTATGACACTACTGTGTTGTGATTGGTTCTCTCTTACAATACATCAATTTTTACAATATAAGACAGTGCTCTTATTGGCTATGACATGCTGCTTTGTGATTGGTTCACTCTTTTAACCAATGCGACGCAATCCTATTGGCTACCAGATAAACTTCCATCTTATTGGTTGGTTCTGTTCTTCTTCTCTCGTCCAATCACTAGGCTCAATAATTTTACATTATTCAAGAGGCAGGCTTTCTTCCTCATCGCCTTTGCAATCTCCATTTGTTCTTAGAGTTTTCCCCTCTTTGTGCGATTTTCTACATGTGCGTCTTTAAATATCCCTATTCTTTGTTACAGTGTTTACCAAACAGTGACCTACCATTTTCTTTCTTTCTCGATATCTTCTGCTCCTTCTCCCGATCATGAACTTTCTCCCAGTCTTACCCTTTGCTTTGCTACAAAAGAGCTTGTAGACTTCGCTCAAGCTTTCCTTGTACAAGCTTCGTTGAATTTAAGCTACACATTTTGCTGTTTGAAGTCTTTGCATAAGTTTTTCCCACGAGTACTGAATGATCGGAAGGATCGAATAAGCGAATTTTATTCGAGGAAAATAAAAAAAAGACTGGCCAAAATGTAGTTGTATAATAAAAAAATGGAAAAGTTTTATCTTCCTTTCTCATCATCGTCGTTTTTCTTTTTTGGAAACCCGAGGTGTAGTGAAAATGTACATTAGCTGAAAAAAATGATTCACAACATCCAGTGAGTGAAAAAGAAAATTAGGCGTCAGATAAAAATAATTATTCTGAACTGTCGAGAAAATTATGCAATAACATCATTCCGGAATTGAAATGATCCAAATATTGACATGAATGCGACTGTACAACAAGATATAATTTGGCAATATTACATAAATTTATCATTTGCCTCCGTGTAACATCGCAAATTTTTTCTAATTGTTCATCCCACCATTTTAATTTCTTTTTCGCTAGGGCCGTGCGTCTTTTTTCATCGTACATATTTTCTTTTAAACTATCATTTTTTTTCTTGCTGTTTTTGTTTTTCTCTTCGAAGGCTCGTAACTATAGAGCGGTCTGAAAGCAATGAACTCATTTTTGCTCGAATAAATTACGATTCGTGATAATTCAAGGCAAAAGAGAATTAAAGTTGTGCGCGTCAGTTTTGGACTGAGGTACGTGATACTGAATTAATGAATAAACTGAAAAAATATCATAGCAACATTCAGGGTGTTTAGAAGATTATTATTTGCCGTTCTGGTCGCACATTCTTCATCATATGAAGCGCATAATATTGAAAAGTTGCGGAGGAACTTGAATACCTTTCTTATAAACAATCTGTGACCTGTAATTATTAAACGTATTAAAGAATTAAAAAACATGAGAAATATCGAGAACTGCTCTTAGGTAGAAGAAATATAGGATTTTGCGCGCAAAAATTCTGTTCTCCATTGCGCACATTATTCGTACTCCAAACGCCAGAAATTCAAACGTCTGCATTGTTCATCCGAAATCCTCTGGAACGATCGCGAGATTACAGAACCTGCAGATCACAATTTCCCCCTATCACACATTGCTACCCGCGAGGTATAAAATATATACGCAAGAGGAATGCGTGAAGGTCCCAAGAAGGAAGGCTACATACATAGAAATGATTTATCTACTGCACACGGTATTGACAAGAAGTATGATGCAAACTGACAAAAATATCAAAATTGTAAAAACAGCCTATTCCTAATAATTCGACGGGTCATTTACGAATAGTTAGATCGTAACGTTTTTTTTTTCTCATTCTTACTTTATTTGAATAACGCGAATCCGGAAAAACGCGGAAGAATTCCACGACAAAACACATCTATTTCTGGTTCTTATTCAAACATGCATAAATTAAAAAATTGAATAGATCTTCCCCGAAGCCTTGTTCGAAGTACATACGATGCGTTGGCAATTTATTCGTATCGCAACCAATAAACCGTCTACTACGTCGTCAGCTCCAAATTATTCTCTAAATTTTTTTCCTAAGGTCGTTTAAATGATAAATTATGTAGAAAAATTATATTACCGTGATTGCAATGTATATACATAGATATTGGGAGTGACAGATAAGTATACATTGTTTTGCGCTTCATTTTTTATCGTATCATAGATGTTATTAAAACATGAAAAATACGAGTACCAATTCATCTTGTCAGGTGCATTTCCTGATAATAGAAACTAGAGCAGAAGTCTTAAAAAAATTGTTCAACACCTCTGGGCACAAATTTCACTTGCGTATAAACTTTCTCTATTTTTGTTCCATCTAAAATAGGAACCAAGGGGAGGGGGGAAGAAAAAAAATATGTAGTACAAGCTACCCGATTAACACTGAGGCAGCAATCATAGGTGAAGGTCAAGAGTGCGATTGAAAGTTGAATTCATTTTACAAAATGAAATATCCTTTAATTTTGTACAAGTTACAATTTTTACATCCATTTTTCCTCCAAATCAACGACAGTAAAAATCATTCAAAGTGGAAGGTCAAACCATTACAATTTTACTGACTATTCGGGCTAGAAGGTGGGATATTACCCCCAGCACGGTGGACCGGGGGAGGAGGCAGTGATTTTTCTCGACGTTCTGGAGTTCCTAGATCATAACTATCGTAGGAAAAAACTGCAGCCCACGTTGTTAGCTGCTCGGGGTCGCCTTTTCCAACTGTGTTAACCGAGGCAAGCAGGGAACCTGTTTTATGGGGGTTTCTTTGTTTTATTTTTTCGAGTCCCCCTCCTATCAGCTCGGAGGAAGAAATTGTTTTGCCGTCTACCACCAGGTGGACGGCGCTTGTCATTTTTCTCCAAATTACTCTCCAATAAAACAGGTTCCCTGTTAAAAATTTCAGGCTTCCTCATTCATATTTGTAGGCGTATAAGAACTTTTTTTTTTTCTAATGATTTTACTCTTTATAAACTTTAAAAAGCGTTTAAATCATGTTCCCTTATTGTATGAAATCAAACTCGGCTCCAGTCCTCACAACGGATTAGTGTGTCAAAGTTTTATTGTTTTCGTTTTTATTATTATTTTTTTTGTTTTTTTTTACAGTTATATTAACAATGAGCGTTTAAGTCATATTCCCTTATTGTATGTATTCAAACTCGGCTCCAGTCCTCGCAACGCAACGGATTAATGTGTCAAAGTTTTATTGTTTTCGCTTTTTTTTTTTTTTTTTTTTTTTTTTTACAATTATGTTACCGGCAAATTATGAAATCCGTCATTTCATGAAATGACTGTCATTCTATAAAATGACAAAATTGCTCATTTGATCATCATTTTATGAAATGACGGAATTTTTTAATTTGCCGGTACCTAATATTTGTTTCTCCTATTCTATTTTTTTTGTATTTTTTCTTCTTTGTTTTGTTTTTGCTTTTTTTTCTACATTTATTTTTTTAGTGACTTTTGGTTGGATGTAATGAAGAAAAAAAAGATAGGTTATTTGGGCCCCGAGCTGAATTTCAAAACTAGTTATTAGGAAGTGTTCGTAGAGCTGGAAAAAAGAAAAATAAAGAAAATAAAATTTACCATTTATTGGGTCGCCATCTTTATTTCCGTCCGGGATATAAGCCAAATACGTTTAAAATTCTAACTTCAGTTATATTGAACGGAATCCATTCAATTTTTGAATGAAATTAATAGTCAAGAGAACAATCTTACAGAATTGTATTAGAATTTTTGGAACAATTTTCCGACGTGAAGTCACATTTTTAAATTTTAAAAATATCATTTTCACCGGTGTATTCGAATGCGCGACCACGGAATTTTTATATGCTGAAGAGTACACTGCAGTGCTTAACTCCACTTTCATCATAGAAAATCGTCTGTACTATTTGATAAAAATAATCTACAAATTCCCCAGCCAACAAAAATCTTGGAAAAGAGCAGAAAGAAATTGTCATTATTTTATCCTGGAGAAAACAGGAACCTCGCAATTTTTCAAAGTTTGTGTTCAATATACAGTAAGATCAACCTAATATGTGAATTAGAATGCTTGGCTGTCTGTATGTATATAATTCCATAACTTTTGAACGCTTTTACCTGTCGACTTGGAATTTTTTTTTTATTTGGGTAAGGTTTTTGAATAAATTTCGACTATCTTGCTTCCTCAGGCTGGAGTAGTGGGCGAAAAAATTGAAAACGCCATAGTTCCGAGCTCTAATGATACTCTAGTATAAGTCTAGTAGTGTACGATATTTTAAGCTAACTAGTTGTCGGGAGTTCACGCGCTCCACTCGTTCACCCCCCCCCTTCCCCCACTTCTTGGCCTAGTATAAGTCTAGTATCGATTTGAGTTATTTCAGGAGATGGGAATATTATTACCAACTTCTTTGAGTAAGATTTGAGGTTTGACTAATGAGCGAATCAGACTAGGCTGATGTATTTGTTAATAGGTTTGGAGAGGTAGGAGCGTGAGGGAAGGAGAGTGGGGTTATCTGGTGAGTGATTGGCTACATCTTAAGCTTCAATTTTGATTTTTTTAATTTCTGAAACGCCCTCGTGGCTGCGTCATAAAAGAAGCCTAAACCTACTATAATGATAATTCCAAGTTTGGATTTTTCTCCAAAACTGAACAAAAGATCAATTTTGTAAGGCAGTGAAAAAGACATTATTTATTTGGCTACGCCAGAACATTTTTTCCGTCGTGGCTACTCTCCGAAGTTCTAGCTCTTCAACTCCTACTCCGCTCCCAAGGTCCGGCTTTTTGACTCGACTCTGCTCTTTAATTTTTGGGAGCTGAAGTCAGAGCCAGAAATCACTGGTTCCCAGGCTTACTTACTTGTGTTACATCATTATTACGATAGGATAAAAAGAATCTTGGATTTAGATTTAATCTTCGCGGCGTACAGGCAACTGTTATCAATTTTTCTGTTTTAGGCTTGAATATCGTGAACATAGTCGCGCCTTGTCAAATTGGTCGTGTTCTTCTTGCCGATCTTCAGGGCGAGTTACATCGAGTCATTAACGTTTTGGTTTCCATAGCCCGGCCGATACAACAGGCTTCACTCATTCAAAGAATAATTGGATAGAAGATTGAAGCATTATCAAAA
Organism: Aspidiotus rigidus; assembly: GCA_035079385.1. Classification (NCBI taxonomy): domain Eukaryota; kingdom Metazoa; phylum Arthropoda; class Insecta; order Hemiptera; family Diaspididae; genus Aspidiotus; species Aspidiotus rigidus. The sequence goes on from JAVHKY010000030.1 coordinate 6,063,380, forward strand.
TGGGTATGACTGAACACTACTTGGAAATCAGGAGTACGTGCTGCGATGTGAGGAGACAATATGTCCACGAATTCTTTGAAGAAAGAAGGATCGAAGTATTTATCAAAAAAATGTGCGATTGTGAAGAGCGAGAGTATATTTTTGATTCTTATGTAATGAATAGAACATATACGTTGTTCCCAAAGCTGTTGAATTGTACGATGATATGGATAATTTGATTGTTCATATGGATATTGGTGGTGAATACTTTTGTGAAGACAACACAGAATATCGTGATCGTCACTTATGGTTTTTATCGGGAGGAACTGTTAAATTTTGCGTTCCAGCAAAATATTGTAAGAAAACTATCAAAGTTGTTTTCCTCTCTTCTAGCCCCTATAAAAATGATGAAGATGATGAAGATGACGAAAAGGATGAAGATTAATAAAATTCTATGATATTGCGAATTAAACTAATTATGTAAGCTGTATAGTACTCGTATTTAATACAGTATGATTGAAATAATATAATACCAAGAAATCTATAGTGCGGCTAAACTTTTTTCAAAATCATCAATAATCCACAATTTAATTTTTGGTCACTTACTTTACCTTTTCTCGGAACCTGATTACGTTATATATTTTTTGTAAGAATTGTAACAATAAAAGCCGTCCTGAATGTTTTTCTAGTAATTATATACACCCTTATAGCTATACATAATTATACTATAGGTTTGATAATAGAGGTTGTTTCAGGAGACGCTATCATCTAAATATCATGAACTCATCGCTGAGCGGAACAAGTGACTAATACCTCTCCTTTCATTTCATCAACATAATACACACAAAAAAAAGCTGAAATAAAAAACTAGGTCCAAAACAAGTCTATATCACTCACTTCAGACCTTGAAAAGTCACTTCTTAATTTCGAATTCATCTTATTCTACGAAGTTATAAACCAGAAGTATAGAAGAACATCTTCAGACAAGGTGACGTGGCTTAAATTCAGAAGCTGATGACGTCATTTTTTTTTTCACGAAGGAGATCGCCTACTGAGATACGAACTCGGTAATTGAAAGAAGTGTAGCTTCAGATCTAGTCAACTTGGATCTCGATCTTAGTAATTGAAACGCCATGATGCTAAGAGAGACGCTTGTCGAAAGAAAGAATTCCTTATTACGTATTGTCGTAAGATATGATAACTTATCCGTTTGTCAACTGCACTGTTTCCTATCTGTACGTCGAAGTTTTGGTTACTTTTTGATAAATTCTCCCTGTGCCACTTCCCGATGAACTAGATCGACTAAAATTTTGAGTAATAATATCGACCAAAAGTAGACTGAACGATCACTCTGATAAGTGACCAATAATAGAATGATTTTTTCAGTCGATTTACTTCCGCTCTTCCCTACGATATTTGGACCAACTTGAACGAAATTTTGACTGAAAAATTAGTCGATTTGTAGATGATGTAGATCGGATAGGAACTGGGACAAGTCACCTATTCTTGGACGGCGGCGGAAGAGACTCTAGTAGTCCAATGGTGGCGTTCCACAGCTCGAGTTAGATGAGCTACTGTCACCTGAGAAAAAGCAATGAGAAACCACTCTCAATGTTCATCCCACGACAATCCAGTCATGTTTTCATCCACCGCCAAATATTCTGGAGGCTTAAACAGCTGCGCGATTGGATCTCCGGGGGGAGCAGCAGTGGTTGGAACCATTATGTCAATTCGCAGAGAAATTCACAAAATTGCTACCTGGAACTTTCGTGGTTTGATTCTACCTGGTAAACTGCATTTAATCGAGAAAGAGACATCCAGATGCGACATCACGATTCTCGGAATGGCGGAAACTCGTCGGAAAGACAGAGGTCACTTCAGATCGTCAGCTGGAGATACAGTGTATATGTCGGGCAATGGCCAACGATCCCGAAATGGAGTCGCCATTGTAGTCTCCCAGCCCTAGCCATGGTCGGATTCAGTCATTGAATATAGACCTGTCTGCGACAGAATACTGGTCCTCCGTTTTAACACCAGACCTTGTGGGCGGTTCAATATCATCCAGGTATACGCGCCAACATCTGCGGCGGAAGAGGCAGAGAGAGAAAACTTATATGGCACGTTGAGGGAGGAAATACGTCGCTCACCACAGAAAGGAGTCACCATTGTGAAAGGTGATTTAAACGCCGGAGTAGGTAAAGAGGATACGGCCTACATTGTTTTTGGTCGTCATGGGCTGGGTGATAGGATCAAGTGTGGCAACCAAATTATTGAATTCTGTCAAGAAAACAATCTGGTGATCGCAAATACGTGCTTGAAACAGCATCCACGCAGATTGTATACGTGGACTTCGCCTAACAGACAGTACGTAAAGCAATCAAATTGATTACTGCCTAATCGGAGGAAGGTGTGAATCAGCCGAGAGGAATATAAAAACATTTCCGGGGGCAGACTGCGGCACCGACCATCAATTGCTCTGCCCTTATTTGCGTCTGAAATTAACAAAAATGAACATGAATATTAATAACAAAAGGAAGAGACTGGAAAAGAGTGAAATATCAGCATTCAGAGACAGAATTTAGAAGAAACTACAGAAATCCCCCATAAATGCCCTGTGGTCACGGTCTGAATGGAGTTCAAGAATAACGCAGAGTCTGTTTTGACCGAGATAGCGAAGGAAGGAAGGAAGAAAGACCCGAAGTCCTGCTGGATATCATCAGAGACCTGGATTTAATTGAGGAGAAAAGACAAGCGAAGACGCAGCCGAAATGTATATTCCGCATAATGGTCAAAAATTAACCATAAATATTTAGTACGACTAATATTTGACCAACAATCAACTGAAATATTTGTAGATAGTCAAAATTTGATCGATTTATCTCAAAATCAACCATTTTCTGATGGTACTGTAATATTTGGTACGTTTTTAGTCGTACGACTAAAAACCAACCAACATTGACCATATATAGTGATGATCGATTTGGTTTATCGGGTTTTAATGTTCTACATCGATGATTCAAAAAACTTAATCACAAGTGAGAAAAAAAAATGCAATACAGAAATTCGAACTTGAAATTTTTAAAGACTTGGCCTTCACACAAAAATTATTCATCGTATAGTGTCACAATTCGTTACTAGTACGTCTCATAACTTGTCCGATATATTAATAATAAACGATAACTTTACAAGTATGACTCAATGACGTTACTTCCCCATCGAGGAATAACCCAAAAATATAGAACACTATAGAGAGGACAATCGTCGAAGTCGGAAACCATATTTCATACGTCATAAGAAGCGGTCACGTGTAATTTCTCTTTACTTTGCGACGCAACTTATCGGATATCGTGTAGAGAATTTTCTATTCAATTCGACCGACGGAAGAGAATCGATGATCAAAAATGAGTGAAAATTATACAGTATTTTGCCGATAACTCTGTTATGACCTGTTGACCTTATCAATTGCCGAAACGCCGCAAGACTAGAGAGTTGCGGTTAAGAGTCGGCGGCGACCAAAGTTTAGGAAAAACCAACAGATACGGAAGTTTATGGTTGCGAGTGAGGAAGCATGTGTGTTTTGAACCTGAGGACCGGCTATCGCACTAATTTTGTTTCAACCACGAAGGCACTTTATCTACGAAGACAGGTTTACTTGTTTAACATATTCGCAGTAATATGATCTACGATGGATTGTTCGAAATTAAATTGTCGTAACAAGAGAGAAGAAACAGCTGTGATATATCTTCCACTTTTGGAACGAATTAAAAAAGTCCAGTTCATACAAATATTTTGTTACGTAAATTAAATTGCGAAAGTAATTATTGATATTTGACCACAAGGATCATGACGGAGTTTTACCGTTATCGACGTTATGTGATAAAAGTTCATCGAGTGTAATTATGTTTTCCTGTTGAAGATACAATCAAGGGTATATATGACGTAAATAGAAATTGCCTTTCCTTTTTTGCGAATTATGATGGCGGAAATGTAACTTTATTAATGGGCTTTTGTGATCACTGTTTAGTTACAAATTTCACTCTGATCATTTCTTTAAAAATTTTTTATTTTAATTTTCAACATCATGTTGCTCTACCCTGCCCCTGAAAGAAGCTATCAATTCTGGTCGAGAGAGAAGATCGAATTCTCCGGTTCAAGTTTTACAACCCACTGAATTTTGAAAAATTTCCCACGAAGGGGCAATAGGGAAGTTGAACAGGGAATGTATGGGTGCAAATGAGGCAATTCTATATCTTTCAGTCGTCAAAGTCCCCATACGCAATTTGCACTGTTGGATTCTTTTTAGCTTGTCATAAAGGTGGAAGTTTGTGAAAGGATTTGAAAAAGTTATTTACGTAATGATAAAGTGTCATCAAAAAGCAACATTACGGAAATAGAAAAAAAAATTATATGAATTTCTCCACTTCATGGAAAAATGTTGAAACATGTATATGTCTTTGGGTCCAGTATACTGTATACAGGGCCTAGCATAATGAGGGTTAAACTTACTGGGCAGACTAGTTAGCATAGGCCTAGTATCTGCTCGGACTGTAGGCTAAAGGTCGAAAGTTTTCCAAGTCCTCAAAGTAGTCTAGTATGCTACATATTAGGGCTAATACAATGAAGGCTAAAGGTCAAAATTTTTTCAAGTCCTTGAACTGTTAAGGTCATTGACGACGTAATAAACCATCGCCGGCTTGTTTTTGACTGCTTTAAGTTCGTTCGAATATACTTAGTTTTCCAGAATTCATACCAGGAGTCGAGTATCAGGGATCGGTAATAGTTTTAAAGGTTAGAGGCAGGAGTAAGTACAGGGATATCGCATGAATTCTACGACCGTGATGACTGTTATTATACTCTTTGATCAAATGTGTCTTAATTTCTTCGGTTGTCTATCATTATTTTGGCTGGGGACACATTTGCAAGGATATTTTTTGCATTTTGGAGCTTGACGAGTAAAAAGGAACCAAATCTCTCAGCGAAAAATACAATACTTACGTGCGAGGTAATATTAAAGGAGGGAGGTTGCTCGGATCCCGACGAGGTGACCAAATTTTTCGCTCGAATTTTTCATTTACCAAGAACCCCCCTCCTTCAAATCTCTCGGGTTCCAGATCCAAGGGGAACAAAGATGCGGATCTCTTGGTTTCCAGATCTTGACATAATCATAGAAAAAATCTAGATTTCTTGAGCTCTATATTTCGGTAAGAAAGGAAACTCTAGATCTTTTGAAAAAAATGAAAAAATAATTTTCCTTTATCTGATAGTCAGTGAGAGAAGAAAATCCAAGTCTCGTTTTACACCGTATTTCTTCGCATACAAGATGCACTTCAAATTGCTGAGTCATGAAAGAGAAAAAATGGTTGCTGGAATGTAGAAAAGTTAGAACGGTAACACCTAAAAATTGACGTTAGGCAATTGGTCTTCCGATTTGACGTCAATATCGAAAGAAATACTCGAAGTTCGAGAATAGCTGAATAAGCACATGTTTTACATCGTACGACATGCGCGGTCTCCAGACCTGCAACAAGGCGTTGGTCGAAACCTATTCGCTCGCGTGTATAAGGGAACTCTTCGTCTGTAATTATTATAGACTAACCAGCGAAAAACCGAAAGTATCGCTCTTTCGTATCGTATTTGTTTGTAATTACGCAAGGACTCTATAGGGCTTTTCCAGTATTCCAAATTGCATACGTATTCTCCTAAGTGTTATCGAGCTGGTAGTATTTTCAACTTTGTTCTTATGGCAAACTTCTCCAGAATGAAAATGAGTATGCAATCCAGCAACTTCCATAAGAGCAATTTTAGAAATACTACCAACTCGATAACATGTAGGAGAATATGTATGCAATTTGGAATACTGGAAAAACTCTATAATTGATGGGTATTTGCAGACGCCATTTTGTGTGCAAAGAAATTTCCATCCATAAGAACCCATGTTGAATTTGTGTTTTTCAATGAAGGATGACTCGAGAGAACGGCTCGATGGATTTTTTTGAAATGACCCGCGTTGGAAAGGAAATTTTATGGACAATTAACGATCTTCTTCTCGATATTTCTCTTAAAGCATTATTTTCTGACTTATCAATTATTAAATGGAACTTGGATGAAACGCGTCACTTTGCTCGAATACATACGTTTGCCATTGGTTCTTGAGCGCTCGGGCAAAAAAAAAACGCATTCCATTTATTAATCGATAACTCGAAAAATAATGCTTTCGAAAAAAAATTGGAGAGAAAATCGTCGATTGTCCATAAAATTTCCTTTCCAACGCTGATCATTTTAAAGAAATCCTTTGAGCCGTTCTCGAGTTATCCTTCATTGAAAAACCCAAACTTAATATGAACTCTTATGGGGAAAAATATATTTGCACACAAAATGGCGTCTGCGAGTACCCATATTACGCGAGTATCTGGCCGTGCAGCTCGTATTTCAATTTAAATGAGTATGTAGACTGTTGAGGGAAAATGCATATATTCACCTTCTCAATCAGGGTGTTGCAGCCGAGCAATACAGCGTAGGCTTTCGGCTTTCCATTAGCCGAAACAAAGCTGGCTTCTACCTGAACGTCGAGTTTGGTATCTTTTGAAAGGTATTCAGTAGTACAATATCAATATCCTAATAGAATTTCATTAAATTCGATTATCAAATCAGAATCCGAAAATTCCAAAGATCAAAGGGAAAGAAGACCACGTGACTGTGAGACAAAAATCAGAAATACGCTGCCAGATACCGCGGGCATGGATTACGTTTTGGGAACACTGAACGGGGAAACCAAAGAGGAGAAAAATTGATTTCTTCTTCTTGTATTGACTCGTTGATTTGATACACGGTACACTAAAGAGGTATTGACACTATACAAAATTCTTGTCACACAAAATAATGTAGTTCATACATAATTCCGCTGCGTTCGCTGCGCCGTTGTGAATGCCTTCCGCACCCCACCAGTGTTGTTACCTTACCGGAGGTACCCTAGTACTGACAAATTTCCAAAGGTTATAAAAAATCAAGAAATTTACACATGAGAATAATTTTTTTTGAAATATGTAGAGCATAATGAGTAGTCTATTCGCACCAAGTTTCAGATTTTTTGGTCGATTTCTGACTCTTCTACACCTTTTTTTCAAATAGTGAATTTACATAAGACTCTATGTATAACCGGGGAACGGATCATTGGCGCTACATAGTGGCAAAACACTCAAGTACATCATTTCTCGTGACAGCATTCTTAATGGTGAACATAGGCAAGTGTTAATACCTCTTTAGTGTACCGTGATTTGATATAAGAGAAATATGAAAAATGAAAACAAAATATTGAAAAATTCGGTCGATTGATTCAGTCAAAAACTCTAATAATTTAAATTGGGCTTACAATTACAGGTCAAAAGAACATAATTTGAAATTTTTGTGAAAATCATCGCGAGCCGATAGAAGCCAAAACAGTACGGCTTGATTTAGCTTTTGGCTGCGACAGCCGAAAGCATACGACTTTGAAAAATCTGAAGCCGAATACCCCAAAAATATGGCTTTTGTCTGGCTGCAAAATCCTGTAATCTACAAACCGATAGAGGCGCGCGCCCTGGCGGATGCACGACACAAATACGTTGCGCGTTCCTGTTCGAAGGCAGTAATAAAGTATCGGCTTAAAAGTTAAAACTCATCTCGTCTCGGATTCGTAGTTTGGAAGCAAGAGGGGATTCTCGTTCCTCTCCCCATACTCTCTTAGCCCTTCAAGTTCAAAGTCTCCATATTTTCATCAACTTTCACCAACGAATTAACAATCGAGAGAGACGAAGAAGGAAACTATTCCTATTTGCAAATATTATTGATTTTTTTTCTGCCAACATTATACCGAAAAATTTTGTTTTCTACGATTTTGCTTACAGATATGCCGTCGATAATCGATTATCGCACTAAATAGTTTGGATTTACGTCTCATAATGGAAACGGTTCTGCTTACCACGTATGAAAATGTGGAGGATTCTGTGAAATATGAAGATACGAATTCGCTTACTCACATGGGCCTCAAGTTTGGTGAATTTTACCTAGCATCTGGTTCGGCCTTTGCAGATCTACTGTCAACAAATGATTTAGATGTGAAAGAGATTTCTCAGAAATTATTTCAATCGAAATTTTGGGCTCTAATTCCAATTTCAAAAGGGTTGAGTCACGATTTTGAGCTGCGCCGTATTCACTGTGCTGATGTTCATTTTTGTACAGCGCTGCAACGCACAATGACCGGTGAACTAAATGACGTGTCGTCCGAAAACTCAATGACTCATCATTTAGCTCAATGGAATCCGAAATTGTTCAGTGTATTTATTCTGTTCAGGTAAGGCGTTCGTCGAGGTTTTAATGACACGTATACGACTGTGTTTTCAAAGGAAGGAATTATATTTGCAACAATTGTTGAAAGAAGGACAGGATATTTTTGACGACGATGAGTTTCCTTCCCATATGCATAAAGCTAGGAGGTCGAAAGCCACCTCCGTCAGTGCCAAAACTCGCCGAAAAGCAGCGGACGATGGACAGATTGAATATTAATGATGATTGGTTTCGAGCAAGACATAGCTTATCATCAGACCAAATATAAATCTGAAGTTATGAAAAAGTCGATTCCAGGGTTAAAGGAAACAAAGTCAATGCATACGCAACCCGGACTCACACACGTGACAAAAGCGAGTCTTCTACCGAAGTCCAAATGTTTCGAACACCTCTTTCACCCTCCTCATGTAGCTTCATAATTGAAATTTTCTCCCAAGTCTCTAAGGTAGGTCACTTAAGTCGCTCCCAGAAGGACGACAAACATTTTGCCAAAATAACTCCCCATAAAACAGGTTCTCCATTGAAATTAAATCGTGCTTGTGGAGTCTCTTTCGTGAACTACGTGAATTGGGCGAGCAGAAATTTTGTTTATCGGAGGTATTTTTCAATTTCGACTTCAATATGAGGTTTAGATCGATAATATCACCGAAATTCTTCCGATCTGTAGTGCGAAGGTCGAGAAATTTACCATTCCTAAAATAGGTCGGAAAGTTATCGTCTATATTTCCTTGAATACTTCCATCGGAATCCCGGTGGACGGAGAACATTTGTACCATATTACCCCTCTCCCCCCAAAAATTAAAGGCCATTCTTTACAATGGCAGCGAAGAGCCCGCAAGTTCCACCGCTTGGGAAAAACGACAACTCTTTTAACGAAGTTGAATGAGGAACGCAGGAGATCTGTACTATCGGTCGAGTTGGTTTTGGTATTGAGAATTCAAATGGAAATCTTAAAGAGTCTTGAGTTTTCCTGAGCCTGAGTCCCTTAGCATGAATGTAAAAATTCTTCCAAGTCCCTTTCTTATCATATACAGTACGTACTATGGCTGGAAAATCGAAATTTCTCCAAGTTCCATCTTCCTCCTGTTATATATTATGGCTCAAGAGTCGAAATTTTCTTCCAAGTCCTTTTCCTATCATATATTGTGACTCAAGAGTCGAAATTTTCTTCCAAGTCCTTTTCCTATCATATATTGTGACTCAAGAGTTGAAATTTTTAGAATCCCCCCAAAAGTCTAAATTTTTCCATCTACAAATTCTTCATTGAGGTAGGTCAGTTTTCGTCGGATGCCGTAAGTTTTTGAATTAACCCCGTTTCCGGTTGAAAATAAATAACCTAAAATTGATGACGTCACCGACGTTGTACGCGGACGTTTATTATTAATACAATTTTACCGGAATTGTGTGCACCGCCTTATTAAAGAGATTCTGTTATTAAAATAATTATCAGATCACAATTCTAGGGGAGGCGGGAAACTCGTGGCTTGGCAAACTCTGGTTCCTCCTCCTCGTCCCCAAACATTCTCTACGGCGACCATCTGCACAAGGTTATCGATAAAAGCGAGTTTAAAAGTAAAATAGAAAGTGGCAACGATATGCTTTAGACGTCCGTATTGAAAATTATGTCGAATGAATTTTGTGGGAAAACCCATTAAACTACTCGTGAAGATAGATTTAAATGAGTTCAAAGTTTCTCGTCAAATATCGATTAGTTTATGACGTATAGAGAAAAAACCACTCATCGGATCATCCCTTTCACCATACTGATGCTTTACCCTTATACAATCAATAATCATAATGACTGTTTGTTTTTACAGCGAATCGAAATCAAATCGAGAGAGAAATGAGTTTGCGCTGCGCACGCTGTTGGATTCTTTGGCTTTACCTGTAAGTCGTTCGATGATCGGTGATCCTGTGGCTGTCATTTCAACTCCGTTCAAAAATCTGACGCTGTTCAACAGTTACAGTCAGGGTGTGATCTCCAACGTTCTCGGCGAGAACAATTGCATCTTTCTAATTGACGTCAAACTCTCCGCAGGCTGTGAAGGCTCGCCTGTATTTTCGTAAGTGCATCCTAAGCTGATATAAAGCTTTTTGCACGAAAAAAAAAGACGATATACCTACCTACATTTGTTTTCATGGACTGAGGTCAGATTGCGGTTGTTGAAAACTATATTCCTGCGTGTATCACCTACCGCGGCGAAATGTGAATGTTAGCCTATAATTAATTCGGCATCGAAATCATCACCAGTATAATAACATCCCGCTGATGATGTTTTGCATGCATGGGTTTTTTATATTTTACTCGTATACAACTCATGTTATTCTTTCACGTAATACTACGGTGTCACGAAGCAATTCGATAAGTTACGATTTTTTCTTCGTTATTTGTGTGTATCTTAAAAAGTTTTCGGAACTGGGATATCCGGATAGGTACGCGTACGATGTATCGTTCAAATTTTAGTATTAAGTGGCTGTAATCACGCTTTAGATCACGTGTTCATATCGTATTCATTTACGAGTATAACGATCTCGCACAAATGCGAACGGAGGGTATTGATCGTTCAAAATCAAAAACAATATTTACAGGGGAGAAGAGCTATTGAAGGGCATCGCACACGGCATTCAGGCAATTTCCGCGAAAAAAATTATATAATATTCACTGTTACTCATCTGGGTGCATTGTGTCAGCCAACTTCGGCTCTGAGAATATAAGTGAGTAAGAATGACTTCACACTGAGTTCTCAGCATCCGAGCAGTTTAGGCTGGTGTAGACCGAAACTTTCAGATAACATGAACACTTTTTGAAAGGATCAAAATGAAATCGGATATACAAATGAAAATAAATGTACCTAAATCAAATATTAAGAGATTTGTGACAGGACAATATCCAGAGTACGATGACACTTCCTGCCTAGTTTTATTCTGTCGAAACGTCAAATTCTCATTTCTTTCTGTACTCTTTTTGTTTAGACTCCAAAACCACATTCTCGGAATGGTAATGAGTGTCTTCACACGAGTTAAAGGCGAATGGATCGGTTTCTCTCTGGCTGCGAATTTGTACGTGGTCGTCTGCTCTTGGATAAATTCTTCGTACCCAAAATTGTATTCATGTATAAGGCACGAACTCGACTGCATAGAAGGTAAGATTTTGCGGTCTACTATTGAAATTGTTACGTAACGTACGTTATTACGTCTTTTCCTGGTTTCTTGTGAACTAGTTTCATCCATCCCGATAATTATTCAAAGAACATACGTCTATGTCATATTTTTGCGAATTCGAATCTAGAATAAATTTGCAACGTAAGAGGTTGGTTGTTTTTTTCATGCCTTTTTGATGAGAACTATACTTTCGAATTGTTCGGCGACGAGGAGGAAAATGGTACGTCTCGTTCGTTCGCATTTTTGCGAGGGTCGTGATTATAATATTATAAGAATACGAAGGGAAAAATTAATAAATAGGTTTGCTGAGGAGACTCGTAATCTGCTTCTGAGATACGAAACTTGTCGACGAGATGGAACTTTACGTGGCTCTTGATCAAAGATTGGACAGTCGAGAAACTTCTCCATACTTCCACAGTTGGCGATGAGTCAGATAGATGATCAATCTAAGTGGATTCTACTCGGGAGTCATATTAAATCGAAGAATGCAGCCCTCACCGAATCGACTTTCTCTGCTGTCAAATTTAGGTTGACTAAAGGTCGAATCGAATTTAGTTATTCCGGTATCTTCAGTGATTTGGGCCTACTGTTCTAAATACTTTAATTCTTCGGAATCAATTTTATTTCGCAAACTTTCGGAGGATATTACCAGGATAAAGGTAAATTCAATATTTCATTGTCTTCGATAATCTCCAAGTTTGTGTCCATTTTGAGTCAAAATTAGTTAGTTCGGACTGCAAATTGTGGATAAAGAATAATCCTTCTATTTGGATCCGCGCGCCGACCCTTCATCCGCAGAAAACGTCAGCGCTCACATGAGGGCTGATCTAGCGCACCAAAATACTCGCTGTTCACTTCGTTTGGTGCTAGCAACACGTTATTTGAGGCCAAACGGTAACCGGGATATTTCAATGGTCGGTTGGAATCGCTTTTGTCGCATGTGCAGCGCCGCCCTCCCTCCATGGGCAAGTAGGTGTGGGTTGCTTATGCATTAATTCTGTTCTTTCCAACACTGGAATCGACCTTTTTAAGTAATCTCCTCGGCGAACCCCCTCTTCTTCTTGGCAGCCGCCAAGCTATCTTGGCAGCCACTATGCTGTGGTTCCCCCAGGAAGGCGAAATTTTAGAACACACCACAACAAGTTGATCGCTGTTGGAGTCTCTTCTTCTGCTTCTTTCTTCAGGGTTAATCTTCCTCTTCTTCCTGCACATTTGTATGTGAATGATACCCAAGTGTCGAGTAGGCCATAGCGCAGTTCTCCATTTGACTATTCCATTCCATGACAGTGGTTGCAAATGCAGACACCTGGTTCCATACTTCTTCAGTACCAGCATGGTGGCTTCCGGGCTACTCGAATCAAGCACCTCATCTATCCCAATCTAAACTTGTTTCGCTCACGTCTCCACGCCTCACGCTCAAATAAGGTGTGCTGTGAGCCATCATCCCGCCCTTGGTTGCAGTGCAAACACGTTACGTGCTCGCCTTTACTTGACTTCTCTTGAAGGAATTTATTAAAGCAGCCATGACCGCTTAACACCTGCGTGGAGGAGAAGGACTGGAAAACAAGGGTGTTGGAGGCATTATTTTTTTTAGAGGCCTCCATCTTCGGAACATACACAGAAAAAAACCTTCAACTCCGATTGCCTGCTGTGGACTCGTTTGAAGGCGCCTCGTGACCTCCGAAGTGTGTCTCTGGAGGCACTTCCAAGTGCAGCCAGCGCAATTACTGAAATTGGAGGAAATATCTCCGAAGGAAGTGTCGCGATGTCGGAGACGCCTCCGGAGGCACTTGTAACATTGACCAGTGTGATCAGGTGTAGCACATTGGCCTATCAGTGTTGCCAGATGACAGATGATACTTAGACCGCCATAAAACGGTCTCTAGTGAGGTGATATTAATAGACCACCATACTTAGACCGCTTTCGACGGGAAAGACCAGTCTACATGTAAGCCTCAGAGAAGAATGAAGTTGGCAATCTCGTTACCAGGGTTGTATTGAGATGAGTGCGATTTTGATCCAAAATTACAATATTAATTAATATTGAACCTTCTATTATTTATGGACAATGTTCAGAAATTTGTGGAATTTATCATCGATTTATACCAATTCAAATTGAATCTATTCATTTAAATATTTCTTAAAATAAATCTAAATAATACATTTATTTATTTTAATTAAATTATAAAATTGTTACATTATTATTTAATTTTAAATTCAATTATTATCATTAGCATTATTATTCTTTAATAATTTATTATTGATAAAATTGATTTTTATTAATTTAATTTAGACCATGTTAATTTTTTAAATATTAATTTAATAATTAAATTAATTTTTTCGTAAATTATATTTTAATAATTTTTTTTATTTGTCGTGAATAAACCTAATAATTTTCTATTAATTGAACGTAAAATTGAATAGAAAAATAAAAAAGATCATTCTGGTTCAATCTGATTAGGAGTTTTAAATATGATTTCAAATTATTAAAATTATTAAATAATTAATATTCTTATATTATAGAGGATCAAATATAATGAATAAATTAAATGAGATACAAAAAATTTTTTAGTTTTAATTTTTTTAGTTTTGAATACTAATTTTTGTATAAATTATTAAAACTTGATATAAATATTTAAATTAAATAAATAATTCTAATAAAAATTATTAAAATTATTAATTTCAATTAAATAAATTATGTTGGAAAATTTTTAATAAGATTTTTATTTTTTCAAAATAATATTATACCTATCATGAACTTTTTAAATAAATTTAAAATATTTTAATTAAAAAAAATTATATTTATATAAAATGAAACTTTGAAAAATGATTCTATTTATTAATTATTCCCGATCAAATTTCTAAAATTAAATATATGAATCTAATATTTTTATGATGAATGAAATATGTTCATTTTATTAAACAATTTCATTATTAGGAATATTCATTTTTAAATTTCAAAATCAATTTCAAATTTCTTTATTTATCTACGAGTTTGCAAGCAACATGACAGTTGATTCATTCCAAATATCTGCCCAGAAATCGACTGGAAATTTAGTGACTGTGCGGCTCACTCGATAATACTCATTTTAGACCAAAAAAGAGAGTAAAAATATTGATGGATGTTGAGAAAAAAATCTACCAAAAATGGACCAAGGTAATCTGCCCAGGAATCGACTAGTCAAAAATGAGTAATACATAAAAATGTCAATTTTAGACTGAAAAACGAGGAAAAATTCCAGTCTGTATTGGCAGTATAAGGACAAAAATGGATCGAAATGTATTCCGCATAATGATCGAAAATCAACCAAAAATTATGATCAAAATTTAGTAAAAATTATATCAGACCAACGATCGACTGAAATGAATATAGGCAAAAGTTGGTCGATTCATCTGGAAAATTTACTAAGAATCGACTATTTTCTGATGGTACCATTTTTCAGTAGTACGACCAAAAACCAACCAACGTCGACCATTTAGTTATTGTCGATTGGGTTTATGGGGGATCCTGTTTGCAATGTTGTCGATTGTAGCGGATTATAAGCCCTAATATACAAACTGAGCTAAGATCTACAGCTAGACTTGGTCCGCACGTAAGTAGACAAGAGGTTCTATAAGCACAGAAGCTGGGCTACTAACCCTTCACTAGGCCAGAGGTAGTTCATTTAATTTGTAACTTGAGTGTACTCCCGGTAGGAATACATTCATCGTATCTGACTCGTCGTTGCTATAAGTAACATATAGTCAGCAGACGAAGAGACCTTCATCTTTCAAAAGGATCTTCTGAAAATGTTTGTGTCTTATGGTCTATTTTTATTACATATCTTCTACCCTCATCCCCCTCCCGCTATCAACCAGATATAATATTTTTGTTTTCCTGTAGTCACGATTCCTCCTTCTGAAAATTTTTCTTGATTTTGCCACTGATGGCTTCTCCATTAAAAAGTTCATACGTACTCGTATTGTTATAGGGAGCCTCAACATGTTGTCTGTTTATTTTTATTTCAACTTTTACACTCAGCGGGAAGTGTGAGTGGAAGTAGTGTAATATTTTTGTGATATGGATTGCCTATGATCAAAACCGATTAATGATTTCGAACGCAGATCAATTATTAGACTTCATCGACTATGGAGTCCTGGAAATTTTTCTATACTGGATGCATGATGATTGAGATTCATGCGCCGATGCTTCAAAACGTTTTAGATGTACAACGTGAAAGGTGAAGGACTGACGAGAGATTTAACTGCACCTATGACGTGAGAAATGTTAACATATCGGAAATTGTTACTCATCCTGGCCGAACTAAATTGATCGTCATTCCGTAGAAACAGGAAGTTGTTTACAGTAGTGTTTATTCGCGCGCGCAAATAATCGATACGCCAACGAAGAAAAGTGCAACACTATAACTCTAAACAATAATCGGCGTTGAGCTACTTAATCTGACGAATAAGCATCATGACCAT
Source organism: Aspidiotus rigidus (assembly GCA_035079385.1). Lineage (NCBI taxonomy): Eukaryota > Metazoa > Arthropoda > Insecta > Hemiptera > Diaspididae > Aspidiotus > Aspidiotus rigidus. The sequence continues at coordinate 6,079,307 of JAVHKY010000030.1, forward strand.
CTACTTGAGCCATCGTACGATATTTACGCATGGTCCATGCCCTCACCACGAGGCGTTGGCCGCAAGCCTATTTTACCTTTTATGTGTATACGCGTACTAAGCAATCCGAGAAGAATGCAAAGTCCGATCAATTCGACTAAGTCTAAGATGTGTGAGTGTGCGAAACTTCCGTCATCGCATAATTTACTGTATATTCGCTCTACTATTGTAAAAGTGACCACCCCTGTCCATTATTAGTCTGATTGCATGTTCTCCAACCGGAATCATTAAAATTTTTGTTCATTTGATTACGGGATGACGTTTAGTCCATTCAAAACCGACGTCGATTTTTAACTGACATCAATCTATAATACCGAGAGTTGACTTAATTTCGATATCGACAGCGGTCAATTTTGAGTCGATTCCCAGTCATTCTAAGTCGATTTGCGGAACTAAATCGACTCGAAATCTTCGTCAATTTTTGGTCGAAATCGCGAGTCGCATCGAGAGAATATATAAATGAAAAAATTATCCGATGAAAAGTTGAGAAAATCTTATCAAGTAACTGTATGAAAATTGAAGAAAATTTTGTCAAATTTAAATTCAATCTCAACTCAGCACTTCTTCTTTTTTGTCCTCAGTTCTGAAATTTACTTTTCTCGTTTATCCATTTAATATTCAATATGTACTGGAGTCTGATTATTCTCGACTCGAGAGAAAAATTTCTTTGTAAGCGATTAGGCTACTACTGTTTACTTAGACGTATACTATTCGTTTAATCCGTTCTTCCCCGTTTTTATCTTGTCTCTAGGCCACACTATTGACTCGTATGGAGTGGTGGTTGTGACTGCTTCGCATAAATGGGGTACAGGTGTAATATTAAATAAGAACCAAGGAACAATTATTACCTGTTCTCATGTGGTTGATTTTGTAAGTAAATTCAACTATATTTCGAGCGAATATATTTTTTATTACATTGAGTGATTATTTCCTATTTTCAGACAACACAGAACGACGTCACCATTACATTTAAAGGCAGAAATATCGGAGGTCAAGTAGTGTACGCGACTCCCCGAGAAACACCTTTCGATCTGGCTATAATTAAAGTTCATTCGACGACATATCTAACAGACGCAATTGAATTCAAGAATTCTTCCAAAGAACCTGAAAGGGGTAACCAGAAATGATACGAATAAAGATGAGTCTTTGAAACCCTTCGTCATTTCACCCACCCATGTGTCCCATCTGTTTAGCGACAATAATTTCGAGTTTAAATCCTCTTCGATATACATCAGACTAATTTTCTATTCGATAGAACTCACCCACATTTCTTTTCTGGGTTTTTCCCTCTTATATAGTAAATTGAAATAATGAAATGTTCTCAAGTTTCCATCGAGTAATATTATGTGCTGTCTATATGTGAAGCAAATTATTGATTGCGCTACAATTACTTTGTTATCGTTTTATTTCAGGAGAAATGGTTTACGTCATTGGGTATCCTTTATTTTCGTCGAAAATACGTTCGGTCAAAGGCCCGTCATTAACCCACGGCTACGTGGCGAAAGTTCACCCCGCCGCAATGCTGTTGACAACTTGCGTTACCAATTCGGGAGCCAGCGGTGGAGCGCTTATTAGACCGAATGGCGAATTACTCGGTTTAGTCGCGAACAACGTCATTGTTCGAAATGATAATTTACTAATTCCGCATATTACCGTTGTTATTCCGTCCAGTGTATTCTGGTCACCTGTGGAGCGATTTTGTTCGGACCAATGTGAGTAGGTGAATTAAGAAAAAGACGTCAGAACAAAAAAAAAAAAAAACTAACTCCGAATTATAATTTTACAGGTTTAGCACATCTTGATACTTTGAAAACGTCAGATCAGCAAGTGATCAATATCTGGCTACTGACTTTTGCGGGAAGATTTTTAAAAAACAAATTATGAAGAATCATCGATAATCTGGTTTACCATGGGAAAACTGGAGATCGATAGATTTTGTCCTGTGATTATTTATTGTTTTATCATTAAGATTTTGGGAGGTGGAGACGATGTCAATGTATCCAATGACTCATAACTGAAGAGATTTTTCAATTTTCAACAGATTGTAGACTGCTGCTCTGCTTACGCCAACTACTTGATTGCAGAAGGTCATAACACAGTAGAGGATTAGAAAAAAGAAAATTCGTACCGCCAGCGCATTGCCTTAGAAGAGATTGAAATTATTCGTCATGGAGTTACCAACATTACTAGACTCAATAGGAGCATTGTTTTTATATTGATAGAGCATCATCAACAAGTATGATTGATTGTTTCATTTTTTATTATATTTGTTCTTTGTTTTAAAAATAGTCCGCTATCGAAAGGACTTGACTCTCAATTTATAATTAATTTTTCCCTCCATTTTTTTTCAATTATTCTTTGATGGTTTTAAATTATTTATGGATGATTGTTTTATTTTTATACACAATTAATAAAATAAGATATAATTTTCATAATAAATTGACATAAGCGATTCTTAAATCATTTATCTGTGCTTGAATACGTGCAAAACTCCTTCACATCCCACACGTCTACACAAAACGAATGTCAGCTAATCGCTCTCAAGTATTTCTGGTTCATCGGATGAGGAACAAAGTTGACCAACAATGAGACGATACAGTTGATGGCGAGCTCGAGCTAGAGCCCTACCTATAATAATGAGTGAGGACATGGATCGCCATATTTAGCCGTTTCGTCATAATTTATCCTTGCAGTTCCCTAATAGGGTGAGAAATTGATACAATTGGTGGAACTATTTTGTATCATTTAAAAGCACTACTATGTTTTGCATTTTATTTTGGCTTTGATACCTGTTGTAGGGAAGACTGAAGATAAATAATAGGATGACGTAACGACTAAATATGGCGACCCATGTCCTCACTCGTTATTACAGGGCTCTACTCGAGCGAGTGAGAGAAAAAATGATTTATCGGGTGGGGGGGGGGGATGATTGAGAGAAAGAAGACGAAATAGCTAACCAGTATGATGTAAGAGTAAAAGTATGAAACTCTTGATGGTCTATTTGGACTGGGCATATTGTAGGTGCGCCAGCATCGATTGAAGAAATTAATATTACTTAATAAGCGGAGTAATATCCGTAACACAGAGGTTAGCATAGGTATAATAATTATTATGGAAATTTATCCAAGTTTTCTTCAAATTACTCAAAACGGAGCGATTTTGAAGAAAAAACACTCAGAATTCAGAACCAAATTGAAAGAGCGTAAAATTTCCTATAGGATAATCTGATTTTCAATTTAATCGGAGCAATTTTTAATTTCCCATAAGCATTACATTGAAGAAATTGTCGACGATAGCGACACCTACAATATGGCCAGTCCGAATGGAATAGGTACCTAATTTCTGTATCTCTGAAGATCTCAATCTTCGGGAATTCTTAGAATTCTGAAATCAGTTATTTTTTACTCAGCGTTTCAAGTATAATTTGAATGAAGTTTGTTGGTGATATATTCGGTGCCCTATATGAAAAATATTGAATTATAATCTGTGGGTAGGTAATGCCCCAACACAATCCTAGAAAAAAATATACATAAAATAGAGGCGCCTCCTTATCGTTATTTCCTCGAGAGTGTTTTAACAACATTTAAAAAGGGTCCGGTAATTTCATCACGCTAGCAGAAACGCGTGTCTTACCTCACTCATCAAGAATTTTACCTTATTTTCAGAATTGAATGCTGCCCGGGCCCCTTGATTACGAGTGAAATTTCACGTCCAAAAGATTCGGCTTGCGACATTATTCTGTCACGTTGAACTGCACCGTTCGCTTCAGAACAGGAGCTTCAAAATTCGTCGCAATGTCATTCAATCATGGACTAAATAAAATGAACAAGAAGAAGAAGTGTCGCAACGCAATGGAATAAATTGAAATCATTCAATCATTTCCAAAAATTATAATCCACAGGTCTTATGGCACGCTCTTATACAATCTTCCTCAAGACATTTCTAGTAAATTCGACTTTGGCGTGTAATTTACCGTTATTTGGGGTAAATTACATAGGTACTCGTCTTCCGTGATATTTCGAGGCCATGAAAGTGAGGTAAAAGTAATTAGGTAATTTATTTCCTGAAAGGTAGGTTTATTATGACACCTTCTTCACTTATATATAAAATTAAATTTTCCATGGAAGATCTACAAAATCTTGTTTGTTCTTGATTTTCAATAGAACGAGTCGAAGTCGACCAATCGCAACCCGTTCCACCTTCCTCTTAAACCTCGAAGTTACATGTCAAAAAAGGACAAAATTGAAGAGGAAAACAAATCTGAAAACAAGGATGAGACAACAATATCGATACCAAAAGTAGGTACCTACCTAGAATTTCATTCGCAATCAGTGCTTCACAAATGTGCTCTGATGCGACGAAAAATTTTACTTACCCGGCCTCATTACTTGCACTTTGTGCTATTGTAACCTTACATAATTTACTCCCAAAACCGAATAATAACATCGTTATTTTTTCACAGGATATCTTGAGCACCTGCTCATCATTATTCCGATGTGGAGATTCGCAGAAAACGGCGGAGTATGATTTCTTCATTTTGTTCTTACCTGACACAATGCACCCAGCTTTTAATCGAGAGGTTCAAGCGGCTCGTCGTCCAGGCTTGATAAGATGGTTGTTTTATTCCGATAGAAAACTTACACATTTGCCAATCAGCCCAGCTGAGGAGTACGATCAATACATCAAGGTGCTGGAGGATGTCCGCCAACAAATACAGATGTACCCAAATTCAAACTTGTGTACCGGTAACGCATTTACTTGGTCGAAACAAAGAGTTCGTGAGTTCGCGAGAAAGGCGGCGGCGGTGGTAAAGCGTCGCGAAAATCTAGTTCGAACTGCGCGCCAAGGGTCTCAGACTGCCAAACGACATAAGGAGATACTGGACTTGTGGAAAGATATCTCAAATTTATCGCATCAATTAGCCTATACGATAGAATGCCGGAGTTGACGTTGGAAAATTTCTCAAATGGTACTTATTTTTCAAAATTTATCACACATTCTTGACTCATCGATAATTTTAAAGATCGTCAAGATTTTCGCTGAGAAGAAAAAAGAGAAAAGGAACCAAAAACCCATTATTTCGTTTATGAATAGTTTCATGAATTTACGTTGGAAATATAAATGTACGTAAGTTATTTTGTTGAAAGTGTGCAGGCAAAGCTTTACCTATCATCGTATCAATGAGAAACATGGAGAGGAGTACTTCCATCTTTTTTAATAGGCTAATCGTTGTTGGCGGAATGATATTATATGAAATAATTCTCTATAATCGCCCTGCCCAGTGTCCTTCGAAAGAATTTGATGGTACCTATTTGCTCATGACTGTGTCATTAAATACGAGCAATTATCGTCTGCTTTCTAAGAAACTAGGCTTTCAGCTAATCTAAGGTCTGAATAGAAATTCTCCCGGCGTAAATTGATTGTGAGATCAGCACGATTAAAAATTACGATAGATCTTTTGAAATAATTATGGGGATCAACCCGAGGGCTATCACTTCCAGAAGAATACCGATATCACGAGTTTCTCCTTGATAAGGATGAAAGATCTAGTTGGAAGAGTACCTGAAATAGCGCCTTACCTGAACGGCTGATCATAGTTGTGAAATTTCAAAATTCCACAAATCGGTCCATCATTACAAAAAATCAAATATCTAGAAGGAATATTACTACTGAGGAGGGTTCTGGCAGAAGAGCGTCTGTCTCATGAGGAATACATTGAGCGGAAGCCCTTTTGCCAGATACTTGCACGTGGATTATTTTTGCCGACAGCATGATGGAGTACTGCAGCCAATCAGCAGATAGTATGAATCTGACGAAGAATAATCGATGATTCGGCAACATTGATTTGATAACCGTGGTCTTCGGCGTTCTTCAAAATCTGTAATTCATTCTGACGTGAATTGCGAGTTAGCGAGTACCTTGATGTTAATCGCAATCATCTTCATCGTCTTCGTATCTCCAGAGAAATAGCAAATACAACCTATTTCTACTCTTCCTTCCTTTCTTTTTGTACTCTTTAAATCTTCTTTCACTTACCTCTCAAAAATGCCAACTTATAAAGGTTCGTATCTCAATTTTAATTTTTTATTATCGTATTAATTTAGTAGAAATATTTACTGATTGTTTGTAATATAAAGTCCGAGTTTATGAAATTTGCCAGGTTTATAATCTTTATCAAGAATTTGCAAAGTTATTCTGTTTTTGTTCTTCTCTCTTAGTAAAAGTAAAATGGGGCAAAGAACTCTACGATAATGTGGAAGCGAACACCGACGAAGATCCTTTGCTCTTTAAAGCACAACTTTTTGCTCTCACCGGCGTTCAACCGCAACGACAGAAAGTAATGTTGAAAGGAACCACGCTGAAGGATGATGGATGGGGAAACATGAAACTCGCAGATGTAATCACAATTTCTCGATGGTCGGGAAATTTTTTATTGTGTTGTATAATTGAAGTTTTTGTTTCGTATAATCGTAGGGTGCAACTGTTCTTATGATGGGAACTAAAGAAGAAGACGTTGTTAGAGAACCTGAAGTGAAACCTGTTTTTGTCGAAGATATGAACGAAGCTGAGTTAGCCACCTCTGTGAGTACGATTTCCAATGATGCTTTTATGAATTCTGTTATAAAGTTCTCACTTTGTTCCCTTCAATTTTGTTCAGTTGGACTTGCCCTCTGGTTTACATAATCTAGGTAACACGTGTTATATGAACGCTACTATTCAGTGTTTGAAATCGGTCCCTGAATTACGAGAATCATTGAGTAATTTTAAAGATGGTAAGTTAAGAACTTTTTTTCCACCATTGAAGATAACGTATCACTCACAAAATGTTTATTAGGTATCAATCTGCAAACTGGTGACATGTCTCAGTCTATTGTGGCATCTATGCGTGATTTATTATCTGACATGGACAAAGGTCCGGCGAAATATCCAGTAAAACTACTCGAAATATTACGAACTGCATTCCCCCGATTTTCTGAAAGAGGTAGCGGCGGAACCTATGTTCAACAGGTATTGTATCTGGAGATCGAGAACATGATTTTGTAAAACAATTATGGCTCTTCGAAAGGAAAAAGAAGTTAAATGAGGTTTGAAGGCTTGAAGACCGGGAATATAGTAATTAAATAAATGAAGAATTACACGCACGTAACAGTTTTTCGCTAATCGAACACAAATTAAAATCACAAATATTTTTAAAAAACAAATTTTGAAAAATTTTGAAAAATAAGTGGAGGTAAAATGAATAAAAATAATCAAATCAAAGCAAATCGGAATGTAAGTCGAGAGGTAGAAAGTTAAAATGAATTGGAATAAAATCAAAATAAATATATGTCAAGAAGTAGAAATAAGGTTCGATAGCGAGTCCGACGACCGCCTCCATTTATTTTTCAAAATTTATTTTTTTAAAATATTTGTGATTTTAATTTGTGTTCGATTAGCGAAGAAACTGTTACGTGCGTGTAATTCTTCATTTTATTTAATTTTGTATACCTTTCCTTGTTAGAGCTCATTTCGCAGTTGAAAATTACGTCGTGAAAAATTTTATTCATTTTTTAATCAACTAATGCTCAAAAACTCAAAAAATCACTCTTCCGATTTATTCTTATAAAAGCAGTCTACTTTGATTGATTATTTTAAGTATCAATTCATCTATATTTTAGGATGCGAATGAATGTTGGTCAGAATTAATTCGTATGCTAAATCAGAAACTGCCATCCCTTCAGAAAGAGAACTATACGACGAAGTACAAGTACGAAACTCTAATTCAGCGATGCTCGGTATTTCTAAAAACGTTATTCATGAATAACCCATCATTTTATAGGACGTTCATCGAGCAGTATTTCGGTGGAAAATTCGATGTCGAGTGGAAATGTACAGAGAGCGACGACGAGCCCATTACTAAAACGAGCGAGGATTTTCTACAACTCAGTTGTTTCATATCGCAAGATGTTAAATATATGATCAATGGATTAAAAAATGTAAGTTTTAACCTGAATCGCGAATCCGTGAATAGGAGCAAAATACTGACGGTATTTAATTTCAGAAAATGCAAGAACACATCACGAAGAATTCAGTGGTCCTTGGTAGAGATGCCGTTTTCACCAAAACCGTAAGTTCTCTTCAAGTTGGTCGCCATTTCCAGCGATTTGAAATTTATACGTATTGATTTATTGCAGGCTAAAATCAGTCGACTACCCGCGTATTTGACGATTCAATTTGTCCGATTTCAGTATAAAGAAAATAAAACGATAAACGCGAAAATATTAAAAAATATTGTATTTCCATTGGAGTTCGACGCTTATGATTTATGCTCACCCGAATTACAAGAAAAAATGGCTCCCATCAGAAATAAATTTAAGGTATAAACTAAGTAATTACGATTTGTAAGTTGTATCATCGTTAATCGAAACAAAAGTATTTATTTTGGCCTCTTCAATCTATAACGTAAATGATGAATTGAACAGACGTTCCTGAAGAAATTGAGGAACAGCGTAGAGTGTTATCTTCCAGGAATAATATTCAGAATATTGCAAATTCTAAGGGAATTGTATAACGTTTGAATATTTATTTTCCCGCTTATTTTCGAATTCAATCATGGTTTAATGCCCTGATATTTGAAATTAGGAAAATGAAAAATAATTTGAAACAGAAAATTTTTTTCCCCTCATAATTTTGATTTACACGTTTCTCATTGAAGTTTTATCGAACAGGAATTAGAAGAATTAAAAGTGAATCAAGATCTTAGTGCAGATAAAAAGGAAAAGAATCCAAAAGATGCTAAAGCGGAAGAAAATTATAAAATTGAACCGTATCACTTCCCTGACGGTAAGTACAAATTAATCGCTCTTAGTCCAGAATTTTCAACGTAATACATAAAATTAGAAGTTTACAATCACATCTGTTTTTGTTCTTTTTTCCTTAGACCTGGGTTCAAATAATTCTGGTTACTACACGTTGCAGGCTGTATTAACGCATAAAGGCAGATCAAGCTCAAGTGGCCATTATGTTGGTTGGGTGAGACATAAAGAAGATTGTTGGATTAAGTGTGATGATAGTGATGTTTCTCCGGTCACACCCGAAGAGATATTGAAACTATCCGGAGGTGGTCAGTAATCAGTAATTCTTTTTCTTTATATCATATTCAAAGTATTTTGTTTTCAATTTCATCTTTGTGCTAGAAAACACTAGATAAAATTTTGACGCTTGGAAACACTAGCTTATTTGTTGAAACTTCGTTGTACGATCTTCTTTTGAACGGATTTTTCTTCCTTTGTTATTCATCATCATCATGAAAATGCTCGGTCTCACTCGTAATTCTTTCTTTTCTTTTGTTGTTTTTATTCATGTATTTTGAGTGAAGTTATATTGGCTTCAGAAATAGTTACAGAAATTGAGAAATAACAATTGTATCCTGCGTGAAAGTCAAATGAAGCGTGGAAACTTTATTTTATGTGTTATTGCTACATGAATAATTGAATGGAAAAAGTAATTTTTGTATTATTATTCTTTTGCAGGTGATTGGCATTGCGCGTACGTTCTTTTGTACGGTCCTAAACTTTTAAAAATTCCACAAGCCAAAGAATAACTCAAAGGGAAGCAGTATTGTACGTGGAATGCAATCATATGAGAACTTCCGCTAACCAGGACCTAGGTGATCTTTGTTTCCTCGAGCAACGCAGATGATTTACTCTTCCCCAAAAAAAAACTTTTTGATACTTTTTTTTTTTTTACCTTCAAAATATTTTAATGTCGTTTTACAAACAGATGCATTCATCGTTTGCGCGTATTCTGTAAATAAATGAAATTGATATTCATCTTATTTACTGGATTTCTGAATTATGTTTCCAAAAGGAGAAAAGTCGTAGATGCCTGGACTAGATCTTTCGTTTTGATTTGATTTCGTATTTTCTCCAAAGGAATGCACCCTCGTATGCTTGAGAATTATCCCTCACCATTAGTCATTCTCGATAGCTCTGGGTCGACAAAAAGATGACGCCCGTACATCTCCGATACAATCGTGTACTGAATAAAAATAATTCAGATTTGATTTTTAAAATTTACATTTTTGTATTTTAAGCTTACTTATCATTTTTTATTAAATCGAATCAACTATTTGAATCCAAGTGATTCGCACTAACCTCAAAATAGTATCCTGCCCCTAAATCTTGGTGTTTATTTAGTTAGTTTCAGAAAATCCAATTTTAAACCGACAACAAAAAACTAATTTTAGTTTTGCTAATGAGACTGCTGCGAGAAGGACTCGGAAACTATTTTTTATCAAGAAGTTCTACAAAAATAATTTAGGTATTTTATCTTAAGATCCACGTATTGCAAGAGTGATTCATCTTCAAATCAGTGATTCATGGGAAAGATGAGAACTTTTTCTCCGATTGTTGACGCGGAGATACGGTAATTTCGTTTCATACAACTTTGTACATGTGTCTGACCCGTTCAGTGTATCAATAGATCTGCGAAGTCGGATGACAGAAGGGCGACGGAAAGCAAATGAACAAACGTGCGAATTATCTCATTGTTTATTTGATTGCATCAATATTCGCGACATTTGTATCGGTACTTGGTAAATAAAAAAATATGGTTTTGAACGAATTACTGATGTTATCCGTGAAGGAGCAGCTCATCAAGAATATCTGACGTCGATATCTTACATACTTATATCGAGTGACGCAGAAGTGTAGATACCTAATAATACCTAAGTATTTTACGAAATCTCATTCACGAATTTTTCTTCAGGAATGTATAGAATCTCTTCTAAAGATGTACCTTGAATGAATTTCTAAAGAGTTTTTGACAAATTAAAAAATTTTCTCTCATCGTACCGGTAAGTCAGAAAAAACAAAACTTACTTCATTTAGAATGTTTCTAAACAGCGAAAAGGAACGTTTTTTTGTTCCAGAAACAAGAATTTTCAGAAAAATAACCCAAGGCGAAATAGATTTTGAATTATACGAACATTTTTGCTGGTGGAAATGGTAATTTACACAACTTGTTTGGAAAAACGAAGGAGCGCGAAGTTAGTGAAACTATTCGCGCCAATGTTTCCAAACGAGTTGCGTAAGCTATTTTTCTGAAAATTAGTGCAGAAATTATTATTTTTCCACACTTGTTTATTAGGAAAAACTGAGTTTACAGCTCAATTCAGTGCAGGACATGTTAGGGATAATCGGTCTTTTTGATGAAATTTTTAGAAAAAATTATAATTATACGTCCTCTCAACTTATCTGAGCCAAAAAAGCCGGATGGTTTCTTGCCCTCTGAAAATCAATTTGAAATTGTCGAAAGCTTCTTGGGAGTTGGAAATCTTAGTGGTCTAAGAGACTGCGGTATGTTTACAGACAGAAGGTTTTCAGACCTACAGCCTTGTATCGAATATCATCAAGACCACGCCTACCCTATGACGGCATCAAATGTTTGAAAATTCACCTTCGTTGCATTGCTTGAAAGTCAATTCGTAATTTTCTTGGAATGTTGGTTGATTGGCTTTAAATTGACCTCAAATTGACGTCGATGTGAAGTTGATGTAAGTATAGCCACCCCCTGTAGCATTCTTCAGTCTGTTTGGTGACTTTGTAACTTGCAGACAGAATATTATGAAGTCACGACTGTACCTAGATATAGAAAAATAAATGCTGATTGACTTTAAAGTGACCTTAAATTGACGTAAATTTAGAACATTTCCAGTCAACGTCCTCTGAAATCGACAGCTTTGTAATTTCGTTACGTCGAGTATAAGAGGCAACTTTTAATCTTCTGGTAATGTTCGCTGATCAATTTAAATTGACCTCCTAGTGACGTCAATCTAGAGTTGATTTCCAGTCATTTTCTTTTGAAATCGACAGCTCGATTATCTTTTGTCAACGAAGAGTTGATTTGTAATTTTCCGGAAATGGGCGCTAATCACCTTTAAATTGACCTCAAATCAACATTGATCAGGAGTTGACTTTCAATCCTCCCCCTCCCCATTGTAGTCTTCTGTCTGTATGGTGACTTTGCTACGTTTGGAGGCAGCCATATAACGAGGGCCATCAGGAATTCCAATTATACTTGACCAGCGTGGCAATAGTCGAATCAAAGCAATGTCAACTAGTTGATATGAAAATTTACCCGGAGTCGATTTATTTCTGTTCACAATTATTAAATTGTATCAGGTTGTGCCTCTTAAATTTAATTTGCGAATCTTTGCTGACGAATGACATGTAAACAACCCAAAATTGACGTTGATTCCCAGACAACATTAATTTGATACATGGTGTCGACTTCAATCAATATTGACTGAATCAAAATCCATTCATTTTGGGTCAATTTACAGTCGACCTGGGCAGAACCTCGACTATTAACTTTAATTTTGAATCTATTTTTGGTTTAGATAACGAGTTGATTTGGGATCGATTTGACGTTAAATTGACGTCGATTTGGTGTCGACAAAATTTCTAACAGGGAAACTGTTCTATTGGGGAGATTTTCAGAAAAAACATCCGCCGCGCCGTCCGCTGTCCGGCCGGCCGGCAAAGCTCGGAGCTCATCGAATATAGCTTGGAGGGCGGGGCCTGTGACGTCATAGTTTGATGAAATCATAGGTTAGTCTCGTGACGTCACAAGCTACATTTTTAAGATCCCACTTATCCCATAAAAGTGGTTCCCTGCCACCTCCCGTCTAACTCCGTTAAAGAACCCGTGAGTTTTTCTTTCGATGTCCTTCTCCTATTATATGTAGCTTGGGAGCGGGGCCTGTGACGCCACAGTTTGATGACGTCATAGATCATTTTTTAAAAGTTACCCTCCTATTATATATATAGCTCGAAAGTCCGGACCTATGACGTCACAATTTGATGATGTAATTGTAAAGTCTTGTGAAGTCACAATCTACACTTTTTAGATCCCACGTGCCCCATAAAACAGGTTCCCTACCACCCCTCGTTTAACTCCGTTAAAGAACCAGTGATTTTTTTTCTGAGGCAAAATATGAGGTTTTCTGGGGGGCGAGGGGTGGTCGGAGGTTGAAACACTCTCAGAGCTGAAAAACAAAAAAAAAGAGAAGAAAAAAGAAATCAAAGCTTTACTTTTTCCTCCCCCCACAAAAAAAAACGACGGCTTCCTTAACAAAGTTGAATGAGGATCGCAGGGAACTTGTTCTACGGGTGGAATTGGTTTTGAGAATTCAAAGTCCCTCTGCTGTCATACATTATGGCTCAAATTTCGAAATTTTTTCAAATCCCTTTTCTGTCACATATTATGGATTGAATGTAGAAATTCTCTCAAGTCCTCCTTTTATTATACATTATGCCTCGAAAGTCGAAATTTTTGTAAGTTCAAAACCTTTATGTCGAAATTTTTCCACGGCCCTTTCCTGTCATATATTATGGCTCGCAAAATTTTCCTATGTCTTCCTCATACTATATAATGTGGCTTGAAAGTTGAAATTCTTTCAAGTCTCCCTTCTATCATATATTGTGGCACGAAGGTCAAATTTTTTTTTAATTTAAATCCTTTATTAGAGTAGGTCAGTGTCCGGCGGCGGCGTACGGAAAATGTTCCGAGAAAACCCCCGTAGAACAGGCTCCCGGTTAAAAAAATATCCACACGGATAGCGCCTTTTCTGTGCTTTCTTTAATTAACGCAATCAACGATACTGTTTTTCTTCAGGGAACCAGAGTTCTCCATCCGCCATTTTTCCAGCATATTGTGGTTTCAAGGGGAGAGAGAGATGCTACCTGGGAAAATGTCTTACAGGGAAATATACAGAGAGTCTTCTGAACTTCTTTGAGAACTTGTAAGAATTTCGAACTTTCAATTATGGATAGCTCCAGTGGCACTGGCGTACCTTTCTCTCTGGGAATGTCCAAAAGTTTTCGAGGACAAAATGTCTATGAAGCAAAAAAAAATACATATAAATGTTAGTAATTGAAAATTGATGAGTCTACAGGCTTTTGGAGGTCTTTTGGTGGGTTTAAAAATACACCACTGAATAGTTCGAAAAATTTTCTAGTTTCTCTCCTCATGTAATATGGCTGAGAATTAAAATTTCTTTGAAGTCTCATCTCTTTAGAAGTTCAAAATTTTTTCAAGTCCTCCTACTATAGGGGTTTATGGCTCGAAAATTTTTCCAAATCCCTTCCCCACGATTAATATGGCTCGGAGATGAAAATTCTGCTAAATTCGATCTTTCAAATTTTTCCAACTCCCACTTCTTATATTATGTATACTCAGAGGTGAAAATTCTAGCAGGGAACCTATTCTATAAGTGAGGTGGAATAAGAAAATGGGTTCAAGGACCAAAACGAAAAATTACGGAGCTGAGAATTGAAAATTCCGACCGGCATTCCACAATAAACATAGCGTCAAGCTGTTTCTACTCTGAAGGGGGTTTGTTATATGGCCTATAATTAGTACCGTTTTGGAAAGAACGTAAAATTGTGCACACGAATTGGTCGTGAACGGAAAAATGAATGTCTGGTCCTTCACTATATTTCCTTTCTCCACCTCACATTTGGTTATTTCGAAAAATTCTTCATGCGCCACCCGGTAAAAACTCACCTACCCTAAAACAGGATTTGGACTTTTAAGCCCCGTTCCTACCATAATAGCTCGAGAATGCAAATTTTTCCAAGTTTTTTGCGGACGGCACACGGCGGACGGCAAAAGTCTTAAAAAACCCTCCATAGAACAGGTTCCCTGTTGAAATTTTGACTCTCGAGCTATACATGATAGGGAGAGGACTTGGAAAAATTTTGACTCTTGAGCTATTTATGATAGGAAGGGGACTTAGACAAATTTGGACCTCCGAGCTGATTTTGACTCTCGAGCTGTTTATGAGTATGATAGGAGGGGGACTTGGAAAAATTTCGACCTCCAAGCTATACATGATAGGAAGGCGCCGTCCTATCTTATTTTACGTTTATATCACTACTGAACAGCTATCCTGTTACAAAGATTCTATTACGTGATTCTTAGATACTTTTCAACGCTGAACACGAATCCGTTGTCCGTTTTTTGCTAGCACGTCACAATTTTTGGTAATCACGATTAAAGTAAGTTCTCGTTTACTTGCCGCGCGTCGTCGCGAAACACATCGACGCTAGCAGCATCACTATCGAAAACGTTCGTTACGTTCCGCGACAGCGCGGCTAGTAGACGAGATAATATTTGTTATGATTATGTGAATACTTATCGTGATTACTACGAGTAGAAATTGTGACGTTGTAATAGAATCTTTGTAACAGGATAGCTGTTCAGTAGTGTAGTAGGTCTAAGGACTAGCTTTATACTAGGTCTAGACTCGCTTGAATTCTCAATACCAAAACCAATTTGACTTATAGAACAGGTTCCATGCGTTCCTCGTTTAACTTCGTTAAGGGAGCCCTCGTTTTCTCAACTTAGAAAAATTTCGACTCCTATCGTATATAGCTCGAGAGTCAAAATTTTAATAAGGAACCTGTTCTATGAGGTCTTTTTGAGAAATTTACCGTGCGCCGTCCGCCGTCCTACAAAAAAACGTCGGCTTCCTTAACGAAGTTAAACGAGGAACGCAGGGAACCTGTTTTATGAGTTATATGGGATTTGGTATTGAAAATTCAAGGAAACCTAGATAAAGCTAGTATAAAGCAGGCCTAGATCATTCTACTATAAGCCTAGTATAATATAGATTGAGACTAAATTTTTCTCAAACCTCGAACTATGTATGATAGGAGGGGGACTTGGAAAAATTTTGACCCTCAGCTATATAATATGATAGAAAGGGGACTTGGAAAAATTCCTATCATATATGGCTCGAGAGTCGAAATTTTTCCAAGTCCCCCTCCTACATATATGATAGGAGAGAAACTTGGAAAAATTTCAACTCTCAAGCTATATATGATAGGAGGGGGACTTGGAAAACTTTCGACTCTCGAGCCATGTATGATAGGAATTTTTCCAAGTCCCCCTCCTATCATATATACGAGTAGCTCGAGACTCGAGAAAAATTTAGACTCTCCAATTATATTATACTAGGCTTATAATAGGTCTACGCCTTCTTTATTCTAGCTTTATCTAGGTCTAGGCTTCCTGGTATTCTCAATACCAAATCCCATATGACTCATAAAACAGATTCCCTGCGTTCCTCGTTCAACTTCGTTAAGGAAGCCGTCGTTTTTCCAAGTCCCCCTTCTATCATATATAGCTCGGAGGTCGAAATTTTTTCAAGCCGCCCCTCCCCTCTCCTTGACGTCATCAACCTCGCTCGCGCCCGCACTCGCGGACGAAAATTTCCTGAAAGTACCCCAAACAAAAGGGATGGCGAGTTTCCCGCTAAAAAAACATAGAATAGGTTCCCTGTTAACAAAATTTCCCTTTGAGTCGTGTGTAAACTTACTATCTTTGCACGTGAAAATTATAAAACTCTTCCTTTCAAAACCAATAGGTTCCCTGGGATCCTCTTTTATCTTTGTTAATGGCGCCGTCGTTTCTTCACGTCCTGGCTCTATAAGGGTTCAGTGCTACCAAGTTTTCCCAGTCTCGTTTCAATAAGAGCCCGAAATTCCTCCAAGTCCCTCCTTGCTCATAAATATAGCTCAAAGATGAAAATTTTTCGAATGTAAGGTTAGGTTTGCGAGCGACGCGAGACCACAGTTTTCACCAAAAACCCGGTTCTCTGTTATAAAAGATACTGGGGTGTGGCAAGATTTTATCAAAAAAATACTCGACCTTACTTCGTCATCTTAAAATAGCTGATAAAAACTAGGGAGAAGAATATTTGCGTTGAATGGCTCTGTTATAATTTTAAGAGATCCTTGGGAAAAGAATGTTAACAATCGCGAAGGCGTACTTCCTGCGTGATTGATAAATTGTTGAGAATTCGAAAAAGTTGACGTAGGTTTCGTATGAAGTTGATACGAAAAAAATCATTATGTTTTCGAGTAGAATCTTCTCATGAAAACTCGAATGATTGACATATCAATATTTGTCGAACGTATCTTTTAGCCTGGAAAGCACGTGAGAACAGTAAACACTCGTATTTCGACATAGAAATTGAAGGAAAGAAAAGAAAAATAAGACAATATTTCGAAATGATTAGGTACCAATTAAATTGCCTCATTTTTCGTATTTCAGTCGAATCCGAAGCTTGTAATTTCATTTTACGAGCTTGTTCGCAGGTTGTGCTAACGTTCCTCGACCCGAACTTTCAACTTGGAAAGGAAAAACGAAGGATAGGTATATTATCTAACAATGACGGTCGAAGGCACCTACAAAGCTAGCGGGGAACTGGTGTTAAACGCAGAAGAGCAAAAAGAATTAATCATTCCTAAAGTAGTACGCTCGACGGATGATAGACAAGCGGGCGCCGACACCGAGTCTGAAGAAACGACAACAAACGCGAATAGCGACCCTGCTTACAAAACGCCATCACCAGTAAACCTAAGCTCATCGCACGGTAGCGTAAACGGAAAACAACCTATTCAGTCAAATATGATCATCACTGGCGAACAGATCAAATCCAGCGTGAACCTTTTCCTGGCCACGTGTTCTGGTACGTAATTTTTATTTTATACCTATCTCTATTTATATCGCTTTTTATCTATCCGGTGGACCACATGCTATAGATAAGCAATCTACATCTAAAAGCTCAGGTTGGTACCTATATTACGTCACGAGGACTGTAAAATAAAAAATTTGCTATTCGTCGTCGATTTGAGAGGTATACCCTAAGCAAAAGGATAGCCTAAGCTGAATTCGGTGATCGTGGTAATTGGGGTTGTAAGTCGTTCTTATTCGATAAATCTGAGGTATATGAAAAGTATAGCTATTTTTTAGCTAAATTTATTTTCCCGACTGTGACTTACTTTACAGTACGAAGGATTGTGATGTCTGACAAAATCGTCTATACATTTTCAAATGACAAGTATACTCTATAGGTAGCACTCTGTATCATGAGGAATCTCACAAATTGAGGACGTGAAAAACTCTCACTTTTTAAATTGTAAGTGGTTCAACCAAGAGATGGTGAAATTTCATATCCATTCCAATATATGTGTATGACAAATTGAGAGCAACACTCAAATGTTTTACACGATTTCCAATCTCAGCAAAATTCTCTTTCTGCGTTCTCGATTTGTAAGATATTTGATATAAAAGTGATTGCTGCTCGTGAATGCCGTAGAAGGATGGTAAAATGCGCTTTATATCCATTTCACGAAGTGAACAGAGAAATCTCATTTTGGAGCAAAATTTAGGACGTAAGATTGTAAAGCGTACTTTACAACCTTTTTTTTAAGAATTGTCCTCATCTCATCCCAGTTAAGTAAAAATCTTCTTGCGTGGATTTCTGAGTCTGGAGTCATCGGAGAGGGAGGAGGTGGAATGCTTGTACAAACATTTGAAAAAGTTCAAAACTAAACGCAAGCCTATTCCGCTGATTATATTTACTTGGGAAAGATTGTTGTGATCGCACGATGCATTTTATTTACATAGTATGTGAAGTGATGTGAAACCTTCATCGCAAAATAATTTACGTTTCCCTTCCGTGGTAATCAAATTTGTTCGCAAAATACAGAACGATCTGAAATTTTCAGCGACTACTGTCATCTCTTGTAAATATGTCGATGTATGGCCCTATCTCGGGTTTCATATTTATCAGAAAAAAAACAATAGGTATTGCTGTTATGCTACTAGCGATTTAATTCACGGACATTGTCTATCACCACACTTATATGGCAACTAGACGTACAATACTTCGTAAAATATAGTTTAATATCTAGTAATCTGAAATCTCTCGACATGCAGCCTAATTCCCGATGCCTACTTTATTGCTGCGTATTTTTTTTTTCTGTACTTCGTTATAGTCCGCGTACGATAGGTATATAAGAGTAGACGCTCTGTATCTCAAGCTAAAAGATTACTGAGAAATGTTTTTTTGGATAAAATTACGATACGACCGAGAGTATCTCTTCTAGAGATCACCCTTGTCGAGAACGTCGCAAAATTCGTAGTAGGCAATATAAATATATACGTGTGCGAATGATACCAATGATGTGGTATACATCTCCCAATTATGCAGTATTGTATAATTATTATTAAACCTTCCTGCCTCTCATGATGTGAAAAAGTATTCACGAATTTCATTCGACTTAGCGACTTACATTCGCACTCGTATTATGTCCTCATTAGACAGATTTCATGCATAGAAAAATAAGGATGACCGAGTTAGGGTAATAGCTATTCTCACTTTGCGAGTTTGATTTAATGCGAACGTCTCCTTTATGTAAACGAAAAAATATTATTTTAGGAAAACGAATGTGACCTATAGCCTCATTTCCACGAAAATTATTCAATCATTCTGATATTAATTTCGGTGAGTTTAAAAAGAAAAGTTCGAACTAGGTACCTAGTTACTTTTTCTCATATTTGTACAGGTGGTTTCGACTCGTTATCCATATGATATATCATGTAGTGATCTAAATAATGTAGGTGCTTTGAAAATTCGTTACAGGCTCTCAAGAATGATGACTTCTATGTTTTTTTTTTTTTTCTTTCTTTCTTTCTTTCTTTCTTTGTTTCATTCATTCAATTCGAATAATATTTTTGTCATTGAAATCGAATCATCTCCGCGTGTATTCATAACACCTCGTTTTCTTGTTGAATTTCGTCTTCGTAATGAGGTTTAGGCTATATTGAAAACAAATTGATGTAAGTTTATCGTACCCTATTAAACATCGTGATGGCTGTAAGAAGAATTGATCAGGAAGGAAAGGTTTCTTTGGGAATTTCTATCGCTCATGGAATGGATTCAAGTCTTCATTTTAGAACCATACGTCACGATTTTTTTCTTTCTTATTTTTTTCTCATTTTTAAGGAAAAAAAAAACCGTAGCTTAATTTTTGTACACGGCTCGCGGAATCTTTTTCATTAACTAGGTCAGGCCCATAACCAGGATTGTATTTTTGGCTGGGGAGGTCGTGATATGTCTAGAAGAACCAAGCCTCCTCTGGTCCCCCTTGCCTCCGGTCCTGAATGAGGTCGTCGTCCTCTGTAACGAAGTTAAACGAGGAAAGCAAGGAACCTGTTCTATAGGTCAAATTGGGATATTGAGAATTCAAACTGAAATCTTGCAGGATCTCAAGTTTTTCTGATTCCCTTGTACCATGGTGTATATAGCATTAAAGTAAACATGTTTCCAAGTCCCTTTCCTATCATGGCTCGAAAGTTGAAATTTTAACAGGGAACCTGTTCTATGGGTGGGTTTTCTAAGAAAATCGCCGTGCGCCGTCCGGCGAAAAACTTGGAAAAATTTTTTCGACCTCCGAGCTATATATGATAGGAGAGGGACTTGGAAAAAATTGCTATGTATTTCGAAGTTCCTAAAATAGGTCCAGATCACTGGTGGCGTCCTATTTTATACTAGGTTTATAGTAGGTCTAGGCCTCCCTCATACTAGCTTTATACTTTGAATTCTCAATATCAAAACGAATTTGACTCATAGAACAGGTTCCCTGCGTTCCTCGTTTAACTTCGTTAATGAAGCCATCGTTTTCCCAAGTCCCCATACTATACAGCTAGGAATTCCACATTTTTTCAAGTTCCCCTTCTGTCATATATCATGGCTCGAGAGTCGACATTTCTTTAAATCCCTCCTATCATATACTATGACTGAAGAATCGAAATTTTTCCAAGTCCCCCAAAAAGTTGACATTTTTCTAAGTCCAAATTCTTTATTAGGGTAGGTCAGTTTTCACCGAACACCACTCAGAGTACGGCGCACGGCGTACGATAAATTTCTCAAAAAACGCCCCATAGAACAGATTCCCGGTTAATATTCTGATTTCTCAAGAGGTCGGGGTTGTATTGCAGTCGTACTTTAGCATAAGCCTCTAATTTTAGTCAAGCTTATCTCCCTCCTCCCCTCCTCAGGCTAGTTTTGTTCTCTCCTTCATCCGTCTATACATACACCACCTAATACAGTAAACTAGCCGGAGAGACTAGCCTCTTATCCTCTTCAAGCTAGTAAAACGAAAAGAAGAAGACAACTTATCAAACTAGTTTAAGGAGACCCTCTAACGTTGGGTTTATATACTAGCCTCTACACTAGTCTGGTCCAAGATCACTTCTAGAATAGATTCTAAAATACACGTGGCTGTGTTTTCTTTGGGTGTTCTTTGATCGTGCCACCTTCGAATAAGCAAACCTATGTATGTCTAATGATTTTGATGATAACGGGAGATATAATCGGACTCCACTTTGTATACACAATGAGGCACGTCGACCACCAATCGATTAAGGATTCACTGGGTATCTACTTAAGAAGTCTTGGTCAAATTTCGTCAATGTTTTGTTGAAATCGACCTCATGTCAACTTCTATATCAGGTCAATATTTACCACGCTTGTTTCAAGATCAATTTCGAGTCGACTTCTCGAGATTTTTGTATTGACTTGAAACTGACTCTTTTGTTAGGGATTAGGAGTCGATTCCACAAATTTTTATATTTGTGTATTTGTAATTGGGTGCTATGTTGCGCAGATTTCAAGTCGATTTTTGGTTATTTGGGAATCGGTCGACTCCAAATCTATCTGAAGTCGATTTTGAGTCGACTCCCCAAATTTTTGTATCTATTGGAAATTAACTGCTTCGTTACATTAATTTCAAATCAATTTTTAATTATTCGGGAATGCATATCGCTCGACTCCAAATTGGTTCATTTGGAGTCGATTTTGAGTATATTCCTCAAATTGTTCTATCTTTTCGAAATTGGATGCTCCTTGGCATCGATTTCAGGTCGATTTTTGATTATTTGGGAATGTTTGCTTGTCGACTCCAAACCGACCTCAAATAGACGTCTACTTGGATTTGATTTCAAGTCAATTTTCCAGACCTTTTTATCTCCTTGAAATTGGCTGCTGCGTTCCGTCAATTTTTAGTTACCGGTATTTGGAAAGGCATGTTGATTGACTCCAAATCTACCTCAAATCGACTTCTATCTGGAGTCGGTTTCAAGTCGAATCCTCAAATTATTTTATTTAATTGAAATTAGCTGCTCCGTTATATCGATTTCAAGTAAATGTTTACTTATTCTGGAATGTATACTGGTACCTATCGACTCCCAATCAGCCTTCAATCGACATCCATTTGAAGACGGTTTCGAGTCAAACCCCCATGTCGTTTCATCTGCTTGAAATTGGCTGCTGCAATCCGTCGTTTTCAAGTCGATGGTCAGTTAATGGGGATGTATGATGGTCGACCCCAAGTCTACCTCAAATCAACGTCTACCTGGAGTTGGTTTCAATTCAAATCCCCAAGTTGTTTTATCTAGGTACTTGAAATTGGCTGCTCCGTTGCATCGACTTCAAGTCAATTTTCAGTGGTTGACTCCAAATCAACCTCCAATCGACGTCTAATTGGAGTCGATTTCAAGTCAATTCCCAAAATTTTTTCATCTCCTTAAAATTGGATGCTTTGTTGCGTCAATTTCAAGTCGATTTTCAATTATTTGGGAATGTATGCTAGTCGAATCCAAATCTGCCACAAATCAACGTCTATCTGGAGTAGGTTTTGCGTCAAATCTCCAAATAGTTCAATCTACTTGAAACTGGCTGCTGCATTGGGTCGATTTCAAGTCGATTTTTAGTTATTGGGAATGTATGCTGGTCGACCCCAAATCTACCTCAAATCGACGTCTATCTAGGGTCGATTTTGAGTTGACTTCTCCAAATTTTTTATTTATCGAAAATCAACTGCTCTGTTGCTTCGATTAATGATCGCAACCATATCATGGGGGGGATTAAAGAAAAAATGGAGGACCAGGCGCTGTTCGGAAAATGTTGAACTTGGAATTTTCTCGAGCTTTATATAATGAGGAGAAGGGACTTGGAGAAAATTCAACCTTTGAGCTATGTATGACGGGAGGGGGGTTTGAAAGATTTTGACTTTTGAGCTTGAACACTTAAGGTGGTGAGGAGCAAAGTTTATTTAGTTTTCTGGGAATGTATACTAAGGTCGATTTAAAATTGAGCTCAAATCGACGTCGATCAGTTGTCAATGTAGGCCTACAGTATCCTCCTTAAAGCGTTCTATGTGTTTGGTGACTTCGCTCTCGCAGACAGATTTTGTAGTCATAGTCATGATATAATGATTAGGATTAGATTTTTCGTGTGAATATGTTTTAAATATTAAGAATAAGTTGTGGCTCCGCTCGCTTTTCAGTCGACATGTAAAAAAACCCTTCATTTAATACGATGGCTCGCACCTTCGAAGACTCAATTCTTCTTATCGACATATCATTTAACAATACCGGGAGTCGACTCAATCTTAACGTCAATATTATGAGTCGATGATGAAAAGTCGTATTGGGTCGACATTGGACTGAACTAAAACGACTCAAAATCGATGTTGCTTTTGAGCCAACTTTTGGTTCATCCGGATAGTATTAAGTCTGTCGCTGACGACTACATGTGCATCATTTTTCAACACATTGGTGACGTCATTCTACTCCGAAAACGCAGAATTTGAATGTAAGAGCAGATCCCAGCTGAAGACTTGATTCTATGCAAGATGGAGTCGGATGATATACCTCCTGTCATAGTGCCTTATACTCTACTCAATTGTCTTCTTCTTTTTCTTCCGCCAGTATATCCTCTAGTCACCTGTCTTCTTCTCGTGGCAATACATCACCTGATAAAACTAACTAGCAGAGAGCTCGAGGTTAGTTCGGATATACGATAAAGATCATCCATAAAATACGTGTGGCGATAAAGACAATTTTTCGATTCTTCTACCCTG
The DNA here is from genome assembly GCA_035079385.1 of Aspidiotus rigidus. NCBI lineage: Eukaryota > Metazoa > Arthropoda > Insecta > Hemiptera > Diaspididae > Aspidiotus > Aspidiotus rigidus. Next base: position 6,103,108 of record JAVHKY010000030.1, read on the forward strand.
TTGGTTTGATGTGATGAGTTTTGATATGACTCCCCCCTCTCTCTTGCTTCTCAGATGAAATTTTTCAAAGTGCATATGTTTAGTATAGCTTAATTGCGTTAGATTTACAAGAAAAAAAAATTACTAGCGACCTCAAATTTTATAGATCATTATAATGACGGTGATATCTAGACTTTCATATCGACTTATTCATTTAATATACAATAGTATGACGCTCTCTTATTCTCTTTCTTAGACTTAGTGGATCTATAAATTATTTACGCATCTATTTACTAGTCGGAGAAAGTTTGAAATTTTCCCGAACCCCTAAAGTTGGTCAAGGTCACTAACGTTACGAGCTCACGACACCATTTGAGTTTCGCAATTTTTTCTCCTGATTTTACAGCGAAAATTTCAGGTAGATCCCCAGCCTTGAAAATTATCCATGTTGAAATTTTTCCAATCAGTGAAGTAAGTCAAGTCTCTTATGACGTCATCCGATTTTGACGTCATTTTTGTCTCAGAGTTTCGTCTCGCAATTTCGCCTCACAAATTTCAGATAGACTCTCACATAATTAACTATTCAGGACTTGAAATTTTTTGAACCGTTCCTAGTTCAGTCACTGTTTCTGCAGTCAGGATCTCTGGAGTTCGTAGATAAAACCTGCTAGCCATACTCGGTATATTTCAGACTATTGAGAACGTATATTTGAATAAAACAGCAAATTAATCAGAAAGAACTTGGAAATTAAACCTAGTTTTGCAATATTTCAGAATATAATTTCACAATATATTCTTGCGGGAATAACCTACTCATAAGGACTGAGAATTTAGAAGTAGGTATTCTGGTAATCGAGTTATAATTAGATATCATAAGGTATCGCCGTTTTCGCTCTCCTTCCGGTAATTTGAGGGATGGGGGAAAAAGCTCTGATTTACTTTAAAGACTTGGGGAAAATTCCAACTACCGAACTTTGTAGAACAGGAGCAGGACTTGAAAAATTTATACAATCGAGAAGGGGGAAGGGTACTGAGAAAAATTTTTACTTTCGAACTTTATATATCAGGAAGGGGATAAGAAAAGTTTCAACTACATATATAATCGATTCTAATCGATCATCGAAATTAAATTCCCTATTCACTTTATTAACGTTGTCAATAGAAGAAACTCCGCTAGCAGCGAACTGCTGTGAGTTTCGTGACCGTTTTTAATTGTTGACGCTAAGGCTGCCGATGCGATTCGTAATTTTTTCGGACAAGAAGTGACTCAAATCTTAGATATATTTGGAAGACAGAAAGTGAATAGGTATCGCCAAACAATGCAACGAAAAACAAAATAATGATTTGTTTGTGTTCATTCACCGAGACTACTCCAAGGAACTAAACATATTTAATAATCTTGAAATGATTTTATTGTACGCGTTGACTAAAATACATTGATGTTTCTATTTTATTGTGACAAAATAAATAAAAATATAATAAGCAGTTTAGCCTATGTAAACCTATATGGTATGAGTAGGAAGTACCCAATTATTAGGATGAGAGAGTCAAACAATATAATTATACCGGTAGTGAATAGTTTATATAGACGACTTCCTAAATTGTCATCAAGTGCTCGAATTCGTTAATTGATTTGAGAATACCGTATGGTTTTCGTGATTGATTCATTCCTCATAGTGACGGAATAGAATTTCTATAGTGAAAGATCCTTGTAATAGTGGAAAATTCAGCCCTATGTAAAAATAAAATATTTTTGTCTCGGTACTTAGCGAGTCATTCTCGTCCACCTTTTGGTACTGGTACATTAGCCTATTCACAAATTTTACAGTATAATAGCGAGCGTAAAGCTAGAAACCAATTCCTTATTGTTATTTCTCCACATAATTGTTGTTAATTAAGAATACGAAACTGGTACTCTCCTGAGGGGTCCAAAAATACGTTGACTGAAGTAGAAATCAAAAATTCCATTATTTTCACAAGCCTCTGAAGAAGCGGATTACGAAAAATTTATCAAGTTATGTAAGATGATCAATTCATAAATTCCACAATGTTGACGTTTTAATCACCTAAAAAATTTGTAATTTCTTCGCTCGCTCAAAAATGCCAGAATCACTTGTAATTGTTTCCCTGTAATCAAAGGAAGCATAATATACACGTATCAACTGTTGTCGCGCGAATGTCGCGATTGAATGACCCACAGCATATTCGCTGAGATTTTTTTTACTCTAGCGCTCTTTAACTTGATAGGATACGGCAAAACGTGATAATAATTTTAAATAATGCAGAAATTCTACCTACCTATCGTAATTATGTACCGTTCGATGTCATTGTTTTTAATTTCGCGAATATTTCCTCAAGTACGAATTACATGGACACTAAATTAAAATTATGACGATAAGTTGACTGTAAGTTCACGTGATAGACTGGCGAAATATATTCATCACTAAGTGTAAAAATGTCGATTCAGAAAATATAATAAGAAAACGTATAGTTTTTTCCCGCCAAAAACGATATGTGTCTTCCTCATATCGAGAGTGAAAGTCATCTCGAAGAATTTTGAGATTCATGTTTATCCTTGTCGAAGGAGATTAACTTATTTTATCAGATAAATTTAGTTTATATTTAATTATGCTGATATAGGCCTACGCTTGTTAACTTTCATAAATCGAATCGGTCGATAACATACTCTGTATAGTACCTACCTAACCAAGTACTTGAATGGTTCACTCTGTTGTAGTATCGATATCTTCACGGGCAAAGCAGATAGGAAACATATAATGAAAAATGAACTAAAGAATTACCGTGTTGATTTATTGATTTCGCTAGTCAGTCATGAACGTTCAATGCTTTTTGAATCAATCACTCATGAAAACCAACTAGCGGCTGGCAACATCTAGTGAATTAATTCAGACAATGTAGGAAGAATGTATTTTGTAGGCCTATAGTATCAAGAATCTTGTCAAGAGTTATTTCAGGTGAAATCAGAGAAAGGTAGAGAGATAGAACCATTACAACCGTCATTCAGATATTCCTTTTTCAAAATCAGATGAAATAAAAAATTTTCAAGACTTACAGAATTAACCGTTTATTCTGCATTAATATTCTCTTCTCATTTCTACCATATAATCCTTCGTCTTCCTCTCCTGTAAATATTCTAAGTCTATCTTCCTACACCTAAATAATTTATTTTCCATGTCAACCTTAGAACTTTTTATTATTATTTTTTTTTACAGTATTACAATATTATAATTTTTTTTATCTCTGTGAGTTATTTATTTCCTTTTTTATACAGTTAAAATTATAAAATTTGTTACCTTCATGCAGATTCCTTATAGATGATTCTACGTTGATTTTCATTTCTTTTCTTTTGTTCAATAAGTAAATACTATCTATTATTTTCCATATTATGTTCTTGTATTTCGAGCTAATAGCCCTAGGGCAACTTGAAAGTTCAACAAATAAATAAAATCAAACGTCATTCTCTGTTTTTTTTTTTTTTTTTTTTTTTTCCTATTTCATCGTTTCAATCCCTATTTTATTTTTCTTTTTTTAAGCAATGAATGACTGACATCAGATATTTGTTGTCGTGCTCTCAGTTTTTACATATATGATTTCATGACTTTTCATTCAAGAAATTCTAAAAAAATACTCAAAAACTTCTACCGTATTTCCTTCCATAATTATAATTTTTTCTTATTTTCCTATTGTAATAATTGATGTAAATTTCGAGATTTTATTGAATAGTTAGTAAAGAAAAGAAAAAAACAAACGAAAAAAATATGACTTTTCAAATATATACTTGATAGAATATAATTTTTTAAAAATTGTGTTCTGGATATGAATATTGTCGTAATATTTTTAAAGTGTTATTACCAAGTTTTGCTCGATGTGTGTCATCAAAAGGAGACAAAAACTTCGAAATGTTTCGTTAATCTAATTACAAAGGTGTGACTAATAGAAGAAAAAAAAAAAAAAAAAAAAAGGTGATAAAAATTAGAACGAATTTAGAAAAGAACAACATGATTTGATAAAATGTAACTTTATAACTTATAACTGCACACGTAATATTTACCCGTAATAATGAAGTATCGTATGAGGATCTCTAGAAAAAATAAAAAGAAAAAGAAATGGAAATCTGATAGATTATAAAATTGAATGAGCTTATTCGAACTAGTCATGGAAATATAGGCTCGAGCTATTAAATTCGTGATATGAAAATTGAATCGTCCAAAATGAAGTACGGTACCTAATAATTGTAGAAAATTCAATTTCATTAGAAATTTATTCTTAATTTTCGAATTGATGATCAGAATGATCTTTTTGTATAGTAGCAGATATCGTTACATCAGACTTCATCCTTGGAAATAGATAGAGCTTTTTGTGTATTTCCTATTGAGAAATTATCTGTCAGTAAATAATCTGATATCGATACTTTACTTCTGAATACTGGTAGAACTAATATGAAACCGAGTTTCCGTTTATGAATGAGTATGCAACCGATTCTACATTTCAAAACGAGAAAAAACTGAGTCACTAGGAGCGTGGTGGGTTCAACTTTTGAAGTTACATATTACGAATTATCATCAATTTTCATAGTTTTTGAATATAAAATACCTCAAAATTACACATGTTTGCAATTTGAACTCAGGTGTTTTGTCAATACCAAAGTATAATAACCTAGAATAAATTTCAACCTGAGGGGCTATTTATTAATTACGTAAGGACGATTTTACCTGTTTTTAACCCCCTCCTACTTGCATCCCTTTTACGTAAGATTTTGCCAATAATTCTGAAGAAAACAAAAAAAAACTTTTTCTCCGAATTCTTGAATTGGTATCGCGTGATTTCTTTTTTTCGTTCGCTCTAAAGATGAATTTTGCTAATTTTGACTCCTGGAAAAAACTTACGTAAGAATGGCGTTTTACACCCTCCGCCCTTAGTAGGGTCATGTAGAAATTTTTTAAAGTCCTACTCCCGCAGAAGCCCTTACGTAATCATTAAATGGCCCCCAAGAGTGAAGTTTCAAGCCTCCGAAAAAAATTTGGGTTTGAGTTGAACATTTCTACCCACATGTCTACCCACATGACCTTCTTTCTAACGCTCTTGTCACGTGACGAAATTTGATTGATCTTTTACAAACTTGGTAGATTAATAAATTAACGGATAACTTTTTTTTCTTTCTTCTAGTTCTCAAAATCATGTTATTTCTTTAATTCTAGCTAATCTGGCTTCCATGGCCACAGGTTGCGCACTATCATGGAGTTCGCCAACTCTTCCTAAAATATTGGCCGACGGTGAGAAAATACATGTGAGCAAAGAGGAAGGAGCTTGGCTAAGTTCACTGGTCGCGTTTGGAGCCATTTTTGGGCCCTTTATTGCTGGCGCCGTAATTGATAAAATCGGTAGGAAATGGACCATTATCGCGGATATGTTTCTCTTCCTGTTGTCGTGGTCCATTCTAGCCTCTTGTAACATGATTTATATGCTGTACGCAGCCAGGGTTTTAGCCGGCTGTGGAGTTGGAGCTGTTTTCACTGCTGTTCCTTTGTATATCGCTGAAATAGCTCCAGTATGTTCATAAAAATTTACAAATTTTTTAGTTTTGACACAATAACTAACATTGATTTTTTTCTTTTTGCAGTTGTCCTTGAGAGGTACCTTAGGATCATTTTTACAATTATTCTCATGCATAGGCCTCTTGATAGGTTACTGTGTGGGACCATTCACTTCGTATTTGACATTGATCATTGTGTCTGGTGTGGTACCATTTCTCTGTATTATAAGTCTCCTCTGGGTGCCTGAAAGCCCTCAGCATTTATTGAACAAAGATCGCAAGCAAGATGCGCTAGAAGCGCTGTTATGGTACAGAGGCTATCCAGAGAAGACACTTATGCATAGCGAAATCACAGATATGTTGGTAAGTCGATGTCAGTGGCATGTGAAGAATCCTCCAACAACTTTTCATTTTTATTAATTTATTTTTTTTTTTAGCTGGGTACGAGTTATTTGCTCCATAAATTAAAACTTCGAGGTAGAGGGCATTCCAATCTACTTTCGAATCCACGAAAAATTTAAGTTATCGAGCCATATACATCAGAAGGGAAACTTTGAAAAACTACAACAGGTGTTTGGAAAAATTTGATTTGATCAGAAGAGGGGCGGGGTGCAGGGAGGACTCGAAAAAAATTTTGACCTTTGAGCTAAATATTACCGAGAAGGAAAATCCCTTCTACAGAACTATCATGTCTAGAGAAGTCTCAGAAAAATTTAGACCACTGAGCTATTGATGGTCGCGTTGAATTGTAGTCCTAATGAGGGGTGGAGGCTTTGACGACCATCGAGATCTACGCGAGGAAAGGAAGGAATGTGGAATAATTCCCACCACCCAATATATCAATAGGGAGAGGAGGTTTGAAGAAATTCTGATTGAATAATCGATCATCGAAATCGAACAATACCCTATAAAATTGTGGCTTCCCTGACGATCTTAAGCGAAGAACGTAGGGAATTTGTTCTGTGGGTCAAATTTGTTTTACTAATGAGGTTTATAGGCCTAGTAAAAAAAAAAACGCACTGTCAATTCGACCTCTAGAGTAGGGTGGAACTGAATTGAGAAAACACCAGTTTTCCAAAATCTCCTTCTATCATTTATTATGACAAGAATTCAAATCCTTTCTATCATAGAAAGAAAGAAAGGAAGAAAGAAAGAAACTAAATAATAAATAAATAAATTAATTAATTAATTAAATAAATAAAATGAATAAATAAACAAGACGCAACATTTTTTTCAAGTCCATCTTGGCTGGACGGCGGACGGCAAATGTTTCAAAAAAAAAAAAACTATAGAACAAATTCCCTGTTAAAAAAAGTTCCTTGCACGCTTTAAATATTTGTGACATAGGTAGTGCAAGGGATCCCGCGAGCGAAAAACGAAGCGGGTTGCAAGTTTTTCCATTTTATTTGGATAACTTCCCTTATTCTTTGGACAAAAATATATAAGAACATCGAGAAAAAAATTGTAAAATATCATTTATATAATTTAGAATAAATTCGATTTTAATTTTTCCTACAGGATTCTTTTCTTGTTTTTTTCTAGGCATCCGCTGACGAAGCGAGGCACAGCAAAAGTTCCGTCAGTGCTCTTTTTACGAACAAAGGATACTTTAAAGCATTGTATTATGCGTGCGCTTTGCTATTTTTTCAACAAATGAGCGGAATCAATGTCATTTTATTTTACGCTGAGAGTATTTTTCAAGCAACGGGATCTCAACTTTCTTCCAGCCTCTCCACCATTATAATCGGCTTGGTGATGCTATTCGTTTCAGTTTGCACTGCTCCTGCCTCTAAACTTTTTGGTATTAGGAAGTTGTTGCTACTGTCCGCCGTCGGTGAGGCAATAAGCCTTGTAAGTACGAGTAGAATTTTTTATTATTTCCAAAAAATGAAGTACGACTGCAATATTTCTGGAATTGAAATATGTAACGTAAGTTATTTTCAACTCGATTCTTTTTTCAGGCAGCTCTTGCATCGTATTTCTATCTGAAAGACAGCAAACACGACGTAAGCTCGTTGTCTTGGCTACCTGTAACTAGTTTGGTTTCGTTCATCATTTCCTTCACATTTGGTACGTACGGTATATGAGTCTATGTGTACCTAAAATGAATAAATAAAATAATGACGATAGATGAATAACCCTTCATAAGTATAATTTAGACACATGTTTGCTGACAAATAATAAAATATACTTTCCCAGGGTTGTTCTTTTTCCCAGTTCTTAGAAGTATCACGAAAAGAATATTGAGTTTACATATTTTCATTAATAATCTAACCTTTATTTGCAACCGTGCAATCGTTCCATGTGGTGCCATGCAAATTATTTTTTTTTCTCGATATATGTACATTTATTTTTTTTCGCTGAAATACAATACCTACTGTTAAGGGCTAATTTTTCATCGCAGAATTGTTAATGATTTATGATTATACTTTCAGGTTTCGGCCCGTTCGTTTGGGTTATCATGGCTGAAATATTTCCAACACATTTGAAGGCGATCGCTTCGTCGATAGTTGCATCTTTTTGCTGGTTTTTGTCCTTTTTTTTGACAAGGTATTTTGACGCGGTAGTCTCAGCCCTTGGCAGCGCGTTTGCTTTCGGCATGTTTAGCGTCCTCTGCGTGATCGCCTTCCTGTTTGTACTCCTCCAGCTTCCGAATACGGAAGGCAAGAACTATCAAGAAATACAAGAAATGTTGACGGGAAAAAAAAACGCAGATTTTTCAGACGTCAAAGCGTAATAAACTTTTTAGAAAATTTTAAAAGGTCCAGAAGTGTGATTCAAAGAAACGGCTGTGATAGAGTTAGTCTTCCGGTAGTATATCGATGACAATAATACAAACCAAAACTTATTTTACTCATTTTTACTGAAGACCTAAGATTGCGTCTCACGGAACATACTTAAATAATGAAACATTTTGGGATGAAACCTCCTGATGGTTATAGGGTCCCCGTTTTTTTCAAATCAGATGAGGAAACCAATGAAGAAAAACAAAATTGCCAGGTCCATGCGCGAATTCTATTCAATCACGAGTATGTTGTTGAGTTTGTTTTTTGTTTTGTTCTTTTTTTTTTTTTTAACTTCGTCCTATGATATAATTATAATAATCTACTTGTGTTAATTATTATGAGTACCTAGATGTAATCTAATACATAGAGCTGAAACTCATATTTGTGTAAGAGTGCGCAACCTCATCGATAAGAATTACAATTTACCTGCCATTTAACGATAAAAAAGCACCAGGTCATTCTCACCTGCATCCCCCCCCCTAATTTCCCTTATTCACTCGTTAAATTGCTCACTGTGGAGAGATTAAATAAATTTTTGGGAAATAACGTTCAACGAGATAGGTAGCAATGCTTAATAGAAGAGAGAGAGAGGGTCTAGAGAATTTCGTTGAAATGAGGATATCTTTGAGTTACAAAATCAATACAACTGAGTCTGGTTCAAAAAATAAGAATTGTTGAGTTCAGCTTCAGGTTTGCGCATTTGCAATAGGTACCTACAGATAAAACGGTTCCGTTACTCCTAAAAAGTCAGAAATTGGCGGCAAGAAGGTACCAACCACCTGTGAATCTTTTATTTGGCTGAGGTATTGCTGGCTTTTATGTCGAAATGATTGTTTTTTTCAAGCTTTGTCGGAATTTTTCTAGAACTTACTTTTTTAATAAAAATTGTTACAAAAGCAAAGTTTCTTCATTATTACTCAGAATATATATGTAATTTGGAAGTATTTTTCATGCTGATTTCTTTAATGCACAGACTGAAATAAGACGAATCGAGAATTTTTATTTTTAATCACTTTGTTAGTTTAATCAATCCTATGTTGACACATTTCATGTCTTTTCTGAAGTTTCCTGAATTCTAGCTCCTAATTAGTAATACAGATCTATGAGAATTAACCACGCAAACAGTGTGCGATTAATTATTATTACTTTCATTACACTAGGTACTGAACAAATTATAAATTTTTTTAATGAACATGAACAATTCCGAGTGATTCTGGAAATATTTTTTACGCTGAACACGATGTCGTCGACCGTTTCTCTCTATCAGATCTAGTTTTCATGCAATTTGAATTAGTAAATACGTGCAAAATTTGCCTGAAAACCTGATCTTGCAAGTAGTGTATCTTGTCATTAACTCGCTCTAATGTTTTATACAAATACATGAAAATGTAGCTGGAACCTTCCTCTACAACATATAAAAATTCTATGATACGATAATCTATGGTTACCGAAAAATATAAGATATTTGAGATGAATATTTCTGATATTTAGGTAACATCAAAATTGGATAATTCACGTTGTTCACGTGCTTGATAGTGGTCACACTGCAAGCGGTGACATAAGCATCAGCAATGATAGTGCGACGCGACACAACCTGTGAGTTGTTGCTCTACAAATATAAATGAGTGTTACCACATGAGGAAATGTCCAATAACTACATGATTTTATTACAAAACAATTCAACAATAGATGATGGGATTATTTGGTTTTATTTTCGTTTTTGTTTTTTTTAGTTTCATATTATTTCAATGACATTCAGCAATGTTCACAGCCAAAATTGAGACATTTGAAGATATGTAGGATAGTTTTCTGAGCAAATTTGATATAACAGAAAATTGATCCCTACAAACTATCTGCGAGTCCACCCCCTCCCCCAACCCAGTATACATCATATTAAATTAAGGTAAGTATAATGAAAGCCTAGTATACTGTCCCTACCCTAATTCTGAAATCTGCTTTCACCCTTCCCTTCTTTAACCTAGTATAGAACGTATCAAGGCGAGTATACTGAAAGCCTAATACACTGCACCTCCCCCCCCCCCTATAACCCCTAACCTTTGAGGCTAGTATAGTGAAAGCCTAACATAATCCTGAAATCTGCGTGTTCACTCTCCCCTCTTCAATCCAGTGCAGTGTATAGCTTATTAAGTACTAGTTGTATAGTCAGAGAGCTAGCGACTAACCTCGAGTTAATCAGTCGCGATTAGGGTTACATTAATTCGAGGTTAGTCGCTAATTCTAGACTGTACAACTGGCACTGAGGCTAGTAGGCCTATCATAAAATCCCAGTATACTACTTCTTGTGTTTTATTCGAAAGATCAACAGCTATTCGACAACTATTGCGGGTGTAACTTCGACTGTTTTGAACTGTTGAGCTGGTGTACTGTACGTCTTCCGTACATTGGACCACGGTAGGTCGGAGTTACACGAACGAAATTCCAGAATTCTACAAACGAAAGAAGAGAAGGCTTTTCAAACGAGCGGCGCGAGTAAGTCCATGAATGAACCATGAACCTAGTACACTGTATATGCCCTCAATATACTAGGGCAGAAGTAAGCCTTGCTAGATTAAAAAGAGGCGAAATTTCTTGGGACCACGTAGAATTTGAAACATTATCTTTATTTATTTGGGTAGGTCAGAAAATCTTCTTTCAATTTCTTTTCTTCTTTTAAAGTCGTGAAATCGAGGAAGAGGTACATGACTTTCGTTTCTTCTCGATGGTCATGAAAACCCAAGAATCTTTGTTAAAATAAAAAACAAATAAATCATTCAAACAGTCGGCCTTCGTCTCACGTCCCCACTTTCAGAAGTTTTATACTGGTTATGAAACGCAAAATTGACGTAGGTAAGTACGTTGAGCGCGCAAATTGAATAAATACGGAGTCCGTGGAAATTTTTTGGAAAATTTCTCTTAAATTTCTATTTCGAGTTTAGTCATAAATATCATTGAAACTTAAGTCACTCTTTGAATATTTGCTGATACGTATACCTACCTAAATTGAAGAGAAACATGTATTTCATTGCTCTAAAAGCAATATTTAGCGAAATATGAACAAATTCATTTCACCTTGACTGAAAAATAACAACTGAAAAATAGGTTGACGATGAACACTCATAATTTGTATACATTTCATTAAAAATCCTTCTAGGTAACAATTATCAACACAGCGTCAAAAATCTATACAACATGAGAGGTCATTCTACTATCAACAATAATTTGAGTTTATAATACAATTGTCATCGCTGAAATATTATGAATGATTGGTCGCTACCATGGCACAGGTCGCTCCCTACTAAACGGTCTGCTAATCTAACAATTCAAGCTCGAATAAGTTTTTAAGAAACACCCATTATTTTACAAAGGAAAGAAAGAAAATCCAAGAAAAAAATAATATGTGAATTACCATCATAAAAAATACACATAATACCTAACTTGCTCTCATTAACTGAAATACGTGTATGAATTTATCGTACCTACTACATACTTACGTCTGTCGATTTTTGAAAACCAAGAAAGTCCTAAGGTGTGCGATCTGATACAGTTTCAGGGTTCCACTAGTTGGTCAAAAATAATTGAGATTCTTAATGTCCCTCAATACAATCATGACTGCGCACTCTGTCTGCGAAGTCACTAAACAGAAAGAATGCGACTAGAGGGTGCTTGTACATCGACTCTAGATTGATGCCAATTTGAGGTCGATTTGAGGTCGATCAACGCATACGTACCCATAAATCGAATCGACGCTGCAGATCAGCAAATTTCAGGTGGATGAAATAGTTTGGAGAAGTCAATTTGAAATCGAGCCCAGATTGACGAAGATCCGCTCTACTTTTTGTAGTGGGTACAAATTCTGAAAATTCCGCGTCCCACCTTGATCTAATATGAAAACGTAGAAAGATTTCGAGTTTTAAACTCGAATTAATTAATTAATTTATTTATTTATTGCTTTCATATATACAAGCTACGATAAATAACGTCTATTATAAGTTAATCCTTGGTAATGTTTGTTTCCGGAACGGGAGAAAGCTGCTCTCAGGCTTTGCCCTTTCAGGTCTTTTGTGTGCCACCTGGTGAAACATTCTGTGCGTACGTAGTTTGTACAAATCGTCGGCCCATCTTTTTTTCTGTTTGCCCCTACTTCTTTTTTTGTATCTCGAGTACCAGAAAGTGCTTTTAGTAACCTAGTTGTCCCCACTTCTTGCTAAGTGTCCCGACCAGTCCCATTTTCTATTTGAGCACATTTCTGCAATACTGTAATTATTTGGTAGTTCTTGTTTTATGTTTTCAATTCTTATCTTTTCTGTTTGATTTACGCTCAACATGGACTTTTTCATTTTGTTTTGTGTCACCTGAATGATGTCTTCATCTTTGTTACTGTATGCCCATGTTTGAGATCCATAACACAAGGTGGGGACTAAACTCGAATAGAAGGACTTGAAGAAATCTTGAGCTCTGAGCCTCTATAGAGAGGGCGAGCCCCGCCAGGAAAAATTTTGAACTTCGATCTCACTTTATCAGTTAACTTAAAAATTTTTGGCCAAAATTTTTATTCTTTCTTTTTTCTTTTATGCATTTTTATTTCACTCACTTGATATACTCATGTGTAAGACACCGATCAGTCTTCTTCTATTCATGGCGCCTAAAATTGGTACGTCGCGTCGCTCTATCAGTTTCTCGTCCCATTGAGATATCCGCTGAAGGTATACTATATTCTCAACATTGATAGGACTTTCACATTTCTTACTGGCATATCTTGGTTATTTTACAATTGAGTCAGGTGATGAAATTTATGAACTAGAGTCATTCTCCGAGATGAATTGTCTAAGTTATATTAGTAAGATGTTCATTGAATGCATTATCAAATAATCAAAATTTTTCGATCCAAAATATCTTATAGGTCAAATGTTACGCGAAAAGAAGAGAAAATAAAAAGACAGAATATTTTAGGTCTATTATACAGTATAATATTATTTGACCGTCACGTGCTGAGTTAATCAATTTGTAGAGCTATGTCAATGAGTTTTAAGTTACGCAACTTTACAGTTAATATGTGAGGTTAATTATATTGTCTTCATTTCTTGTTAACTATGAACTTTTCAGCCTAATGTGTTCAACGTCTTGATTTGCAAAAATGATTCTACCTACAAAACGAAATCTAGAATATTCCTAAAAATTCTAGACGTTTTATCTATTCCTTTTGTTTTCAATCTCATTTTGGGAAATAAAAACAAAGAAGCGTATACCTACTCACCTATAATCTGTGTAATACCTTTTAGATATTGGTACGTGTTGAAATATGACGTCATCATGGATAAGGAAGGATGATCATTTATGACGGTGAAATTTTCATTTGTACTGTCCCGAATTCACTAAAGTACATGATGTAGATTTTATAATTTCGACCATCGAATTTTTCCAAGTCCTCGAATAAGTATAGCTCGTCGCTCGAAATTCTTCCAGTCGCCTCTCCCCCTACTCTGACGTATAGTTTGATGACAAATTTTTTCAAATACCATTTACCCCTCTCTCATACGTATAGCTTGAAGGTTAAAATGTCTCAATTTTGTTAAGCAAAACAAAGAGTTCCCTGGCATTTTCTAGAATGGGCCCCGCCCCCTCGGTACTTCAACTCAAATTACACAACTTTTAAGTCAAAATTTTATCTCGTCTCTTGTTGCAGCAAGAAGGGGAAGTCCATCCTTTCGATCATGTATAACATAATATTTATCTTTCGCCTTTTGTTTTTCCTTCTCTTTTATTATTCATTCATTTATATTTTTCTCTCATATACTTTTAAATAAAGCTATGGGAGGACCTCCTACTTGTATATTTGTTATATATGTCACGCGTAATTTGCGCATTTGATCAAAAGGTACATAAGCAGAAATTTTACCCACTGGTGCGCCCAATTGACGAACAATAATTTTATTTTTGACAAAAAATTCGGCGATATTGTATTATGGATGGGTTTTGGTGTGAATTTCCGCCGTCCGGCCCTAATTTAGGGACGTTGAAATTTAGACCTTGGAACCCTCGTAGAAGTGGGGCTTGAGACAATTTCGAGTTCGGAACCCCTATAGATACAGAACTTGAGAAAATTTCGTCCTCTGAGCCACATAGATGAAGAGTAGGCTTCTGAAAATATCGATCTTATAGGTTCGGGGCCAAAAAAATGTCGAACTGTGAATCCCGACTTGAAAAATTCTATACTTTGCGATACGCGAGTCCCTGTAGATGTGGGACTTGAAAAATTTCGTCATTTTAGGTAAATACGTATTTACCAAAAGAATTTTCACTGATTCTCGTAAAACGAATTTCCTGCTTCTCTCGAATGATGACGTAATTGTATGACGAATAAAATATTCTCGTGAATTTTATTGTTGATTGCCGTACCAATAGCCTAGCCAGGGAGGAGGGGAATTAAGAAGATGAATCTCCTCTCCCCTCCGATAAGGATCAGAAATTAGTCTCGTTTTGAACCACGTCCAACGAAAAGAATTTCTGGTAAAGGCAAATAATAGAGATCGTGTTTCATGTTTTAACAGGGAACTTGTTTTATGTTTTTTTTTTTTTTTTTTTGAAAAATTTGCCATCCGCCATCCGACGTCCGGCCAAAATGGACTTCAAAAATTTTGCTTCTTTTTTTGAGCTATATACGATAGGAGGAGAATGGTAAGAGAAGGAATTAGATTCATTTATTTTCTTCCTTTCTTCCTTCCTTTCTTCAATTAATTATTTTATTTATTTATTTATTTATTTATTTATTTATTTATTTATTTATTTATTTATTTATTTATTTATTTATTTATTTATTTATTTATTTATTTATTTATTTATTTATTTATTTATTTATTTATTTATTTCATTATTATTTAGTTTCTTTCTTTCTTTCTATGATAAGGATAGGAAGGCAAGTCTCCTATCATATATATCTCGAAGGTCAAAATTTTAACAGGGAACCTGTTCCATGGGGGCTGTTTTGAAAAATTAGCCGTCCATCGTCCTTGAAGTTATATATTGAATTTGATTTTTTAAACAAATTTAATCATGAAGTAATAATAAATATAAAATTATGAGATTTTAATTGTATTAATTGAATAAGGATTTTGAAAATTCAAGTTTATTGATGATATAATTATTAATAAGTTTTTTATCTTTATTAAAATTGAAAACGATAAGAAGGACTTGAAAAATTTTGAATTCTTGTCATAATATGGTAATAGGAGGTTTTGGAAAATTGGTGTTTTCTCAGTTCAGTTCCACACTACCCTAGTGGTTGAATTGATAGTGCGTTTTTTTCATAGTGGCTTCCCCAATAGGCCTATAAACCCCAAATTCGACCTATAGAACAGGTTCCCTGCGCTCCTAGTTTAACATAATTAAGAAAGCCTCAACTTTTATATGTATGTTGCTCTGATCATTCGCCCCCATCCTCAGTCTGGCATACGGGTAAGTCTAGTAATACTGCTTGTTAAGCTGGCTACGAGCGGAGTCTATTATACTAAAAATTTATTTTATTTATTTATTTGTTTAACGAGCATTTAAGATGCACTAGGGTCATTATGAGGTTGAGGGTGAATACTGAGGCACGTAACGATTTTACGTGCCTCAGTATTCACCCTCAACCTCATAACATGGCTCGTGCCTTTGAGGACACCGTCAGTACTAGGGCCGGGCCATTAGCTGGGAATGCCAGAATACATGAAAGAATAATTTGATATAAAAATGAAAAGTAATACTTACATAACACTTATTGAACGAGAGAAAAGAAATGAAAATGAAAATTAACAAATTTGATAATTAATTCATGTAAAAGGAAAGTGATGACATAATTTGAGCTGTATGAAAAAAGGATTATAGAAACTAAGAAATGAAACTTGTCGAATTCCGGATTATTGCATCAAACGCTAGAGTGGGGGGTAGTTCGCGATTTTCGGACGATTGAGTCAAGTCTGATTTCTGTTCTTTTATGTACGACTTTTCAAGGTAGATTGTTTTGTCTGAACGTGAAAGCTGTAGTCTGAACTCTTGGATCTCTGCTTAAGCTTCTAAACTATATTAAACCATTGATGTACTCAATAAATCCGGCTCTGAACCAAGAATCGTGTATACTCATCCGATCAGCTCAAGCTTACCTAATCCTCTCTCCAGTGCTGTAACTAGGAATTTCTCTAAGGAGAGATTGGAAGGTGGACGAGCTGAGGTTGGGACTACAAAATTTTTCTGTTCCTCAAAATCAAGAGTGAATTGTGAGATCGACATTTTGCCGAATTTTCTGAATACCTATAATCAAAATTTTCAAGTTCCTCTTTTCCATCCTCACATAGCTCGAAAGTAGAAATTTTCCAAGCGCGAAAAGTAGGTCAGCGGATTCCTAAGTATTTTTCAGAGTTAGCGTCACGCTCCCCACCCTCAGAAGGTCTCCAAAATTAAAATATTTAAAGCAGTGTCCAAGAGAAATACTGAAGAAAATTGTTCAAGTTTTGTATATTATTGAAGATAAAATTTTGAAATCGGAATGTACAAGGTTTTCGGTTCCTCCAAACTTGAAAGAAATTCTGCTTCTTTCCTCTCGATGAAGCTAAAACGCATAATGAATTGGAATTCTGCTTGAATGGAGCCTTAGACTTGTTCTATAAGCTCCCAAGGACATATGAAGAAGACGCAAAAGAAAAGTGGAAAGAAAGAAAAACAAGAAGCATCCGGAACGAATCAAGCAATTGAGATGTAACACAATGCTAGACATGTTAGTTTCGGATTTTTTTTTTTCGAAAAATATCCGCCGCTAGCTTCGAGGCATCTTTCGGTCAGGTCTAACGCATTTTTTTTTTTTTATTCTAACTGCTGTATGTAGAACTAAAAAACTTAATTGAGTTGAAACTCGTGTAGAGTACTAATTTGAAAATTTTTCGGATGCACCAACGCAAACAAGAAATATTCAAAATCAATTTTCTCCTGTCACATTCCGTTCCTCGAGATACTAGCCTACGTGATTTTTTAACCGCCGTCTCTCATCAACTTGATGTTTCATTCTCTTTCTTCTCTGTCTCATGTCAAGGGTACAGTTCTCCCAATTTTTTAAAATTTTCTCGCCTGAATTTTCTATATTTTCTATTAATTAATTTTATCGTCGCGTCGTAAACAATGTTTTGACTTCTTACGAATGATACTTTGTGGTACGAAGTTATATGGTCGAGAGAGGTAGTATTCTGCGTTCGTATTTCAGATATTGTTCCTCATTCTAAGAATACGTACCCTATCGTCAACATCCTAAGATCGTAATCTATGTGATTATTTTTTTTCGACTTGAAAAATTTTTTTTTTGTTTATCGGTTTGATGAAAAATTGTTCTTCAGTTCATTTCATTGGGTACGATTTTTTTTGAATTGTTTATCAACATTATTACCTCAAATTCGAAAATTTGGTCATCATTTTATAACGCGGTCGAATCCTCGAATAGAGTAAGTTTCTATAAAGTTATGTATAGAACTCGCATTTTTTGCCATTGTAGAGGGAAGTTTTTGGAACGAAAATTTATAAATTTGGTACTTTTGGCGAAATGAAACAAATTTGAAAATTTTGATAACAAAATCATGATTTTACAAACGATAAAAAGTAATTACCTAACTTATTATTTTCGACTATTCACTTTTGTATCGGTTTAATGTCGTACAAGTTATGAAGTGAAAACAGCCATAAAATTGGTCTACTCACGCATTTTCGACATAAAATCCATCTATTTTATCGCGAAATATTCGAATTTTAACGTTTTGTTGGTACTTTATTCAGTTTGCTGCATTTCATTCAATTTTTGGCATTTATTCTATTGTTGAAAATTTTAGAAGGAATGGATTTTTTTTCCTTGTGGTCCTTGACATCTGAAAATTGAGCTCGTCTTCGATCAAGGAGGAGGGTTGACGGCCGGTCGGCCGGCGGACGGTGAACAGTTTTCCCCAAGAAGTTCCCTGTTAAAATTTCGACTTCTTTGTTTTATTAAATAGGAATGAGACTTGGAAAAATGTTGACTGGCGAGTTACGAGTATGGTAGGAGGGGGACTTTGAATTTTAAGCTCTGATACGAGGGGGACTTGGACAAAAATGTCGACTTTCAAGTTACACATGAAAAGAAGAGGATTGCCGGCCAGCCCAGCCCTGCGGTGGACAGCGGAAATTTTTTCCAAAACAATCCCCTCTAAGATTGGTTTTAATTTTTTTCTGAGTCCTGCTCCTATCATATACTATGGCTCGAAGGTCAAAATTTTTTCAAGTCCAAACTTTGAGCTTCGTATGATAGGAGAAGGACTTCTGAGAATTCCGACCTCGGAGCTATACATGATAGGAGGGACACTTGGACCACTTTTGCCAATGATGTTCGACTTGGCTCATTTTTATTTTGGCCGGACACCTTACGGCGCACGGCAAATTTTTCGAAATAGCTCCCCATAGAATGAGTTTCCTGTTTAAAAAAAAAAAAACTGTACCTACTGTGGGCTTAATTTTAAGACGTCACAAATCCTAGGGCGATCTGGAAACCAAGAGACCCGTATCTTCTCGTTCAACTCAGACCTGGAACCTGAGAGATTTGGGTTAACATCCAAAATCTAAAGATTCTCGGCAAATAATTTTAATGATACCGATGAAAAATTGTTTTTTATTGTTTTTGTTTTTTTTCGTGATTGCGTAGGGGCTCTTGCCTTGCTGGGGGTAAGAACCCCCAAAAAACATACATATTCTCAAGGTTAGAGAAATACGTATAAGGGCCATTCATTCACTACGCAAGGACGATTTAGCCTATTATTGACCTCCCTCCTCCATGTAAGGATTCATAAGATTATAACAGGAAACCTGTTCTATAGATGGTTACTTCGGAAAATTTGCCGGGCCCTGTGTGATGTCCAACCAAAAGAAAAATTATCCAAGTCCGACATTATTTGCAAAAATGGTTCAAGTCCCCCTCCTATCATATACAAAAGCTCGGATTGGACTTCGAAAAATTCCGACCTCTGAACTATGTAGGATAAGAGGGAGACTTAGAGAATTTTCAACTTCCGAGCCATCTTATATGATAAGGAGGGAAGGGACTTGAAAAAATTCACTTCTCGGCTATATTCACCGTGATTGAAGGGAATCAGGAAAACTTTAGAACCTTTAAGATTTTAATTTGAATTCTCAATGCCAAAATCATTTCCACCCATAATACAGGTTCCTTGTGTTCTTCGTTCAACTTCGTTACGGAAGCCTTCATTTTTTTATCTCCCTCCTCCCTTTTTACGTAAGATTTTGCCAAAAATTCTAAAGGAAAAAAGGGACTTTTTTTCTGAATTTTCTGAATTTTTAAATTGGTATTGCGTGATTTTTTTCGCTCGCTTTAGAGACGAACTTTGCTAATTTTGACTCGTAAAAAAACTTACGGAAGTATGGATTTCTACCCCTTCCCCCAAACAAGGTCATGTAGAGATTTTTCAACCCCTGTCCCCACGAAGCCCTTACATAATTAATGAATGGCTCCTAACTATACCTATTTTAATGGATACAAAAATGAATAGTGATGTCGTGATCCACGAACCATCGGCATACCACCACTAAATTTAACCACTTCCGCTCTGCCGTAAAATGAGTATTATTTCCTATAATCGAGAATAAAAATAAAGAAAACTACGAAGATCGGGGGTCTTTAGACTCTCAGTCCCACTTGGAAATTCTACATCCACGCTCCAATCCTCGGTGTGAACCTGCCTCAATACCGACAGGCCAAACTTCTTCTACACGATTGTCACCAAGCAAGGCGCAGTACACTGATGCTACTAATTAGCACGATCGGCTAACTCGCGGTAATAGAGCATGTCCAGTTCAGGGACATGAAATCACCAGGAAGGACATAAGCCTCGTATAATATAGTTCGAGTGTCTAAATTTTTCTCGAATCTCAAGCTATATTATGATAGGAGGGGTACTTGGAAAAATTTCGGCCTCCGAACTATATATGATAGAAGTGGGACTTGGAAAAATTTCGACTCTCGACCTATATATTTTGAAGCCTCTAAAATAGGTCCAGGTCGCGGATGACGTCCTATTTTATACTAGGTTTATAGTAGGTCTAGGCCTCCTTCATACTAGCTGTATACTAGGTCTAGGCTTGCTTGAATTCTCAATGCCAAAACCAATTTGACTCATAAAACAGGTCCCCTGCGTTCCTCGTTTAACTTCGTTAAGGAGGCCGTCATTTTCTGTATGATTATTGAAAGAAAGTTATCCTCATCCCATTTTGCTTCCTTTCTTTCTACGCTGAAGAAAAAATTAGACAACACCGAAATGTGAAAAGCAGAATATTTTCTCTCTCTCTCTTTTATGAAAACAAAATCATCGAATCAGGTTTTATTGCGTTCATGGTATCGATAGAGTCATCATCGTGCAAATCCACAATATAACCACTCGGGCATAATACGGCCATAAAAAAACTGACGCAAGTCGCGAGAGACTAGCCAGTTTGCACGTGTTTTCAAGTTATTATTGTACTCGTATTTATAATACCTCTGTAGACGGTGCTATATTTTAGAACTTATCGCTAGCTGTTAAGACAGCGATAATAATGTAAACTTACAAAGCCCGATATTTATAAAATTTGATAGTGTAACCTTAAGTTCTTCATTATTTTCAGTCGGAAGTAGGTCCTATTCATTTTCGAAACCGTCTGCTCGACACTTTTCTCTACAATAATACTCAATTATTGATACTGAGCGAATGAAAGCATAAATCATGGTTGTTTCCGACAAGACGAAAACCAATTGCTTTTCAAATCTGAACGTTTGCATTGCTGCATTAATAGGTAACGAAATTACCCGATTATCACTATTTATGGTGCGATTATTGTATCTTAACCATGCTGTCTGTTTGCAGACTGTAAGCTCTGTATAGAGAGACAGATCTTCCTTAGATTTTACAGTTTTAAATGGTCGAGGAGGTTGGATTTTTGAGAATTTACTGAAATTTCAGACAATTGAGGACTGGAGAAATAATATGAATTAATTATTTTTTAGCAAATTTGACAGCTACCGCAGCCACATGCGTCATGTCATGGAGTTCCCCAGCTTTGCCAATGATTACCAAACCTGGTGCAAAAATTTTTGTCACCAAAGAAGAGGGAGCCATGCTTAGTTCAATCGCTGCTCTTGGAGCCTGTTTTGGTCCGTTCTTAACGAGTCGCCTTGCCGACAAATATGGCAGAAAAACGACACTTCTTGGAGGGATGGTATTGATGATAGCTACTTGGATGGTTTTCTATTTTTGTGACGTACTTATAGTCTTACTAATCGCTCGATTCCTGGCGGGAGTGTGCGCTGGATGTGTATACGGTACCCTACCTATGTACATTTCCGAAATTTCACCTGTAAGTACGTCAATTGTGTTTCTATGGAAAGATGGTCACACATATACGTTTGTATTCTGTTAAAGGTTCATTTACGAGGATCGTTAGGATCGTTCCTACAATTTTTCGACTGCATCGGATATCTAGTTGAGAATGTAGGAGGTAGTTCGGTCTCGTACGAAAATTTAGCTCTGCTTTCCGCATCTATACCGCTTCTATGTTTTCTGCTTCTATTGTGGATTCCGGAGTCACCCTATCATCTGCAGAATTTGGGGAAAGAAACCGCTGCAATGCATGCTTTGAAGTTCTTCCGTGGTGATGTTAGCGGTGGTGAGTTGATACGCGAAATTGAGGCTATAAAGGTGAGAAAACCTCAACCTCACTTTCCAACTTCTCCTTCAAAACGTCTCTCTCAATGAAATACTGCGATATTTCTCCACTCCAGGCTTCTTCCAAAAACTTAGCGGACGATTACAGTTCAGTTTGGTCCTCGCTTAGAACGAGAGGCAATTTAAAATGCGTGTACTACGCAGCAGCCCTTGTGTTTTTCCAGCAGCTTACCGGAATCAACATCATTACATTCTATAGCAAAACGGTATTCCTCGAAACTGAATCAAAAGTTTCAGCGGATACGTGTTCAATAATTCTACATGCGGTCATGACCGTGGCTTCATTGGTGACTGTTGTAGCAAGCAGATTTTTCAAATTACGCTCTATGCTCATGTTCTCGTCTGCTGGCATTACAATCAGTATGGTATGTATAAATTGGGTCGTAATATTAAAGAGTAATTATAATAGAAGGGTAAAGTTTTCCAAACAAGACTTCGAAAACCACAGTACAGACACGTAGATTTAAATGCGTGCCGGCTCTATGTTTTTTTAATCCTTCTTTAAAAAAATTGGCCCTCCTAAACATGGTTTATGTCATTGAAGACGTGATAAGGAAAGTAAATATAGCGAAACGAACGATTGCAAGCTCTCTGTTGGTTCATTATTATACATCTAAGAGAGGTAACTTTTATACGATGAAGTCCGTAATACAAATTGTACACCTAGATCTACTTATTTTTTGATTATACCTAATTATTCTGTAAGGCATTCAGGCTGACTAGCCTCAGGGTACTCTTACTCTCCTCAATATAGGCTAAATATCAAGTGCTCTGGTGCTGGTCCAAAAATCTTATACTCGTTTTCCTATATAAGAAATTTTGTACCTACATTTCAAAAATTTGTTATGATTAGTGTGTTTTAGGAGGATACTTCTACATGAAAGAAACAAATGCCGCAATTATTTATTCGCTTGATTGGCTTCCCTTGGGTTCTCTTCTGGTGTATATATCTGCATTCACATTAGGTGGGTACATGACTGGTACAATCATGGTGAGATAAGAGCACGCGCTGATACGTGTCTAATGCTATTGAGTTCATCATCGTTCTTATTTTCTTATTTTTTTTTCTTCTTCCCACGCTCTGTACAGGCTGGGGACCTCTTATTTGGTGTATAACATCTGTAATATTCCCCCCGCGAATGAAAGCTATGGCTTGTGGTATGTGCGCATCATTCATGTGGTTCATGACTTTCGTGTTGACATCAACATTTCAAGCAATCGATCCAGCAGTCGGTTTCCTCATATTCGGATGTGCCACCTTTATTTCAAGTTTTTTCATACGTTTTCATCTACCCGAAACTAAAGGCAAAACGTTTGAAGAAATACAAGACATGATTCAAGGACAACCGCCTTCAGAGAAAAATCATTGTACTCCTCTTTAAAATAAAATGGAAAATGATGTGGAATACGTTTCACTCGATTCGGAAGACATGCGGAGGTCCGAGTACAATATGAAGCTTGAGTTGTAATTTGACAAACTTTGAATGCAACTCAACTATGCATCTTCCCGGACTTTGAAAAGAAAATTGAAAGCTACTGTCTTGTCTCTGAAATTTGAAATATTTAATTAGAGCAGACATTCGAAATAAAACGTAGGCTATCATTAGAGCGCATCATTATGGTTCAGTATAGGAGTAGCTATCTAGAAATCCACGTTATTCATTGAGTAACTTTGAAGCTGATCCATTTGTATAATACTCGTTTGATCAATATTTGACAATCGGAAGTTCTACGACACTCAGGAGTGTAAATGAAGATGATTGTGATAATTCTCGGTCTCGAGATGTTAGAAAGTTGATGTGATTTAACCTGAAGCCAAAAGAAATTGTTGGTCTAGGCCAAGGAAATCTAATGGAGATCATCTCTTAAAGAGGTAGGTTTATTATTGTGAGCGTGTCGTTATTGTTGATTGTAAATATTGATTATATTTCTACCTCATGATAACGTATCCACGTTAAAATTCTTTCAGAAATTTTTATACATTTTTCAAAAATACATACCATGAGTTGTTCATACTGAAAAATTTCCCGAGTATTCTTAATTTTTTCTAAAGAAGTGCAAGTTGGTTAAATGAGTTTTCGTTTGAGAGAGAAAAAAAAACCGTTTACATTATCCAAGAAAAGGAAAATTTTTTTCAATAACTTCTAAAAATTTTCTCTTTTCTTGTGTACTGTGAATGCACGAAAAATAAAATTATAAAATGTTTATATTATCTAGAGAATGACTTTCGTTGTTACCGAGGAGTCACACATTATTATAGACCAGGTATTTTGACGAAAAATCCTCCGTGTCTGTTCGTACGTAAGAAAATTATGTACCGGTACCAGATATATGTAGGAAAATTGCCAAACTTTAGAAAATTACATGAAAATTTGGAAATTACTTCAAACGAAGTAATTGCAAAACACCTGAAAAAGCTAAATTTTTGTTGTTTTTTCTATATGTTCCTGATTCAGTGATATCCCGTCGAATATATCTGTAGGTAGATAATTTTCATAAAGAACAGCTCACTTTAGCTGTACAGGTTAGTTATTATTTTGGTTAATTTATTTCGTTTAATTGGCTGTTACAGCTTATTTGGCCTTCCTTTTATGTCTACAGGTACCGCCTTAATTACCTCCGATCCAGGCGCGGATCCAGACGATCACTTTAAGAGGGGAAACAATCCAAAAAAAGTTTAAAGGACCTTTTTTTTTTTATTTTTTTACATTTTCTTCGATACTACAGATTTTTTTGTTGTTTTTTTGTTTTTTTTGGGGATTTTTTTTCTGGGGGGGGGGGGAATTTCCCCCATTTCCCCCCTGGATCCGCGCCTGCGATCTGCATAAAGGTGGTTCAGACATATCAAATTTGCTGTAAGAGCCAACTAAACAAAAGAAATTAGAGGAAAAAAAGCTCACACACAGTTGAAGTTGGCCGTAGTTCTGTCCATTTTTTCAGGGATGAACTGTAAAATATTTTTTCAGGATTATTGGCCCTTGATACCCATTAAAAACGACACCGTGAAGACTGGCATAGAACGAGGTTTGAAAAATAACTTCTTGGTGTACCACAAATCCGTGCCAATTTAGCTATGGACCTGAGTAGAAAATGATTGACGCCTAACAAAAATCTTTTGTGACCTAATGCAGATGCAGAATTACAATTTTAATTTGTATACCATATTTTACACACATAAAAGATTACATAATTTATGAATGACTCCAAATTCCCATGGTGTTTTACATATAATATGGTGGCCAAATTAGCTAAATGAAAAAAATTGACGAAAAGATATTTGGTAGTGGTGAAAAATTATATTGGATTTCTGGAGTCATTCCAGTTGTAAGACAGGAATATTCACTGCATGACATCATTGAGAAATTTGTTAAGAGTACACAGACAGGTTGTCTTGTTCTTATATCAAATACACTGGAAATGACCCTTACTCAAAACTCCACTGGATTTTTGTGCTCTAGCGGCAGGTATTAGTACTGATTTCAACATTGTGTAAACAACAGGCGGGTTGGGCAAAGACATGTAACAAATAACAATCGATCGTTCCTTACCTATTGTTACTCTATTGGTACGTTACTTACTAGTGACATACCCCCCTTCCGCCGCCCCAGAGATTTTTTGATCGTTATCGTTACCTACAAGGCCGAGTAGCAATAGCCTAGCCAATGACTAGGAATAGCAGGTAGTTGATGTTTTCAACATTGAGTAGTTATCGCTTAGCTAGCAAATGGAATTTAATTTAGCAGATGAGTAGCTTTTAGCCGATAGTTGAAACGCTAATTAAAATCGGGCCGTGCATCCGTCAGAGAGCGCGACCATCGAATCGAAGTTATCAGAAGACCATAG
This sequence comes from Aspidiotus rigidus, assembly GCA_035079385.1. Classification (NCBI taxonomy): domain Eukaryota; kingdom Metazoa; phylum Arthropoda; class Insecta; order Hemiptera; family Diaspididae; genus Aspidiotus; species Aspidiotus rigidus. The sequence goes on from JAVHKY010000030.1 coordinate 6,129,027, forward strand.
GTGAAACATGGAATATTGAACACGGGGGAAAAAATCTTCAAATTGGAATTTTTCAAAAATAACTCGTTGAAAATGATTTCTTTTTGTACTGTACAATAATCAAATCCTCTAAAATATGAGACCAAAACCACCGAACCTTTATAAGTCTTCTTTAATTTTATAAGAATTTTTGAAAAATCATTCCTATAGAAATTATATGGAGGTTCACCTTCTGCCTTGCGTGCGTGGTGTGTACATGAATTTGTGTGCGTGTGATAAGCTAGCGCGTAACTAGCGCTGCCCGGCACGAATAGCAGGAAGCATGCATCAAATCAGCATATTGCCCACTAAGGTCCCTTTTCTCATCTTCGGTCACATTATCTCGGCAACAACCAGTTGAATTGAAAAATTTATAAGAATTAAAATTAAAGAGCGACTCTTCTTCTATAAGATGCAAAAATCATATTTTGAATACATTCAGTAACAAACAAATTAGAGATCCTTGAAATTTGCTGAGATAAAAAAATCATGGGATATACCAAAAAAAAAAAATTATAAAAGATAGTTTTTCCTATAAAAAACAACGTTCGAATCACCGAATTGATCAAAATAAAAAACAAAACATCAACTAAGTACTTTAAATTTTAACCTGATAGGTCGATAAAAATGAAACACGGCCACATCAAATGTAAGGCTAATTGTAAGTTATTCCGGTAAAAATGTTGATACTAGCGCACCACTAGCACACTGAAACGCTGCTAATTACGAACTCCGAAAAATCATGAAAGCCAAAAACTTTTCCATTTCTTTTGTTTTGTTTGGATAATGTAGGTGTTCTGAGCCGGTAATCGATGACTTAATCCGATCACTTTTCACATCGTATGTGTTTGTGTCTTGTGTGTTGCCTTGAGTTTCTGATCGTCCATTTGAGCGCCATTAATATCCTTCTCTGGAGTTCCGCACTCTTAACAACATCGATCGATCTCTTTTCACTTACAGCGGTATATTTGTTAGCGTTAATTCACCCTTATTGAAGTGATCTTATTTCCTTTTATTCTACGTTTAAGAGAATTTGTAACAACTAGCCAATTATGACCGAAGATTACTTTTGGGGTAAGTTATAACTCTGCGTTTCGTACGGAAGTTCTGGAGAGATGCCGGCAGTTGGAAGTGAAACGAAAACGTTTAGAATCGTTGATTTTGTATCGTTGATACGTACTCAAATTTATTCTCCCTATCGAGTTTGTCTGTCTGTATGACTCGTAGGTTTAATGGGAACCATCTGCGGTTTGTGTTTGAACGAGCTCTCACTCTAGTCTTGAATTATTGATGCTTCAGTTCTGGTAACATGCGTCATATTCGGGAAACCTTCACGATGCAATTTGTGCTCTTAGTGTCACCTTCTTACTTTTTTTTATTCTCATGTTGTTTTTAGGTTTGACTTTGGACAAAAACAAGACTACCGACAGTTGGGATCCTGACGTACGAAATGAATCGAATGATGCTGCTGCTGGTTATCGAGGTGAACATACGTTGCTGGTAAAGCAGGTATGATTCGTAATTATTCGTTCATTTTTTCACTTTTGGGCCTCGCCTCTACTTTAATATTTGAATATGTTTTCTCGGAACGCTGTCAGGCCGTACTAGGACCGGAAGCTAAAGAAGACGAGATCAATGTGGTTGAGGTCGAAGCAATGGGTTACAAATCTGATGTCAAATATCCGATAACAGTTCTAAGAGGAGGTGTACAACATCAGTCACTGTTGGACTTATTATTCCCTGATCCACCTGTCACATTCAAGCTTATTAAAGGCTCAGGACCGGTACACTTATTGGGCAATCATTCCGTCGGAAGTGAGTAAACATATTTGTCGCGCTTCATTGCTATGATGTTATTTTTATTGGGTAATTTGCGACTGAAGCAAATGTTGATAAACAAAGATTATTCTGAGCTGATTGATTTTTGAACTTTCTTTTAATTCTTCATTGAATGCAAAGCTTTTGTTGATGTGATGCGACGTATTTTAGGTGGTGATGGTATGGGTGAAGACGACGAAGATGAAATTGAAGATGAGTTTGACGAAGAAGAAGATATTGAAGAACCTGAAAAGAATAGTGTACGTTACGTAGTGTTTTAAGCCAAGTTCGAAAGAAATCTCTTGTGCATGAGTATTTACGAATGTGTTTCATGTTTTAGGTCAGTGACAAGAAAAGAAAATTAGCCCAATCAAATTCTAACGCAAAAAATAAACGGTCAAAAAATGCAGGAGAGGTAAGAGTCTTATTAGAAGGCGTCTGTTATTTTCTCGCAATTTTATTCAATGATCTCTTTTTTGTGTTCACAGGATGATTAATCATACAGGAATATTTTTTTAGACGTAATTTTGCATCAAATTTTGTTGAAATATTCCATATTGATGATCATTTTCAATTATAAATCTTTTACGACTTCGAATGTATGATTTTGAATTTATTCAGTGTAATATTTCCTATTTTTTTTTTTTTTGCCCTATTTTATGCAAGATCGTCGCAAGTTTGATTTTAACTGAAGTGCGCCGTTACGATTATAATAACAGCGTGACGTACTATTTTTGTTTTTTCCAACAGTTCTATTATAAAATTTACTGTATGTAATTTTACTTTTATTACACCTTATTTGGAATACACGATAGGGCATTTATAAGTTCGTACATTGGTGTTTCAATTACATTCATGTCTTACTAGTACCAGCTCATGAAATGTTTCTTGTGGGCCGTCATTGTTCTCCCTGAAAGTTTGAATCCGTTCAACATCTACCGTTCTCAAAGCTGTCTGAAACAATTTACGTGACTCAATGAAGTTTCGTTTCCCATCTACTTCGTTTAAGCATGAGTTCATCTGTAAATTGTCTACATGAATCCAATCATCATGAATTAATCAGTACGCTCGTACGTTTGATTTTGATAATCGAAGATGCATGTGCTGTATTTATAAACAGATCTTATTGTATTTTCTATTCGACCTAATTGTTGCGACTGTCGTAGTTGTTTTTTTGGCGAACTGAGGGCTTTCATTCATAATGCCATCGTCTGATTTACCTTGCCATGAAATATGAAATTGACGTTCGTATCATTCTTTAGGAAAACCCGAGCGAAACGAGAATTGATATTGCTCTTCAGAAAACTTCCGGAGTTTTCTTCAATTTTTTATTGAGCTGTTGGGTATCGACCGTCTTGGAAGGTTGGATTATACTCCAACACAACGAACCAATCGGATTAGCAACCTTGAATGTTGAATAATTTTGTTTGAGCTATTTACTTAATTGACTTAATTTTTTGGATACTCTATGTGTACGATAAGCGAAAACTAATCAATTCGAAATTAGAAAATTGTCTCTATAACAGTATCAAGTTCACTCTTACTTCGAAAAACAACGCGTTTTTGCTTGACGGAAGTGTTGAAACTGCATTACCTGTTTTTAAATTTTCGAAACAAGTACCGTTTATAGAAATGGTGATAAACAATTTTTGATGAGAAGTTCGGTGTAATTTGTGATAGCGGTACAGCAGAAACTAGTCATCCAGCTTCTCTCTAGTGAGACTTCGTGATGAATTACGAGGAAGCTCGACCAAGGACATATATAATCAGCTTGAAGGATTTTTTCCAGAATAAGACTTGAAAATATGCTTTATATTGTCTGCCTACGCTGAATCAATCAAGTTTGTAAACTCCGTTGCTCTCTGTCCAGTCCGACTCGAAAAAGAGAGGTAGCGCACGGTTATGGATTAATAGAACCGATACTCGCAGGAACTAGAGAAACGAATTTAGAGGATCTAGATCAAAAGTATACAAAGAGAATATCGCGATCAAGACGGGAGTCGTTGATTCATTAATAAATTCATTCTTAAAAGTTAATTTTATTTCAATGATAATAATGGGAGCAGGAAGAGTAAGATTTAATTAGTCATATTCGCCAGAGATTACGAGTGCAGTGTAAACATGGAGAAATGAACTCGCAGCTCATCATGGGAACTTGTTTTCTACGCACGGATCTGAGCTCTTTCCTCTGAAGCTAGCTGCTCACTTTCTATTCATTGATTGTTTTATATTCGAGTAATTCAAGAGTGATTCATAGCGTATTTTCAACAGTATAAGCTCTGACAGAAAATTCAATTTACTATTCTCATGAGTAGAGTAGGAAGACGAAATTTAAAATACAATGATTCATACACATATCTGCTAATTTCGAAAGTGAATAATGACCTTTGAGGTCGTCCTCACAAACTCGAAGCAAACGATGTAAAATTGGAAATCAACAGATTTTTTCGAAACATTTCAGGCGAGAAATCATATCAGCTGAAATTTTTGTCGAAGGAATATTCCTCTCGATATAATTCTGCAAATTTGAGATCCGTTCGGAGAATAAAGGATTCGCAAAAAGCTGATCCTTGGAATGAACTTGAAATGATGTTTTGATCAATTTCTTGAGCTTTCTATGCGTCAAAGTTTCCATTGTCAAAGATAAAAATCAAGATCGATATAATTTACAAAACCAATACTACATGTTCTCCCGAAAAATGTAACAACTTGATCGTTTTTTTTCTTTTCTCTCTCATGGGATCAAATATTATATCCTACTCGATAGCCTGTAACGCCTGCACAGAAAAAGCTAGCGACTGATCGCTCAGTCTCCAACAAATAGCTTTCTTCATTACATCTAAGCTTTCCTTCCAAATTGAAGAAAAATTGTGAATTATATGGTGCAGGTTTTCGATAAAGAGGTTTGATCAAATACAAGTTCATAATTGAGTTGAAAATCTCATTCACAACGATAATCATTACATCCAAAAAATGACTTGGAACATTCTTCTTAGGCCATTGCGAGATTAAATTCCTCATCTTTCCTATCAACAAATGCATAAATTCCACATTAAGAATAGACAAATTCACCTGAACAAACCATGTTTTCATGGAACAATCATCTATTTTGAAATTTCTTGTAAAAATAAAACATCTCTTTAAAAATACATGCATAAAAAGAAAAAATGAAAATCGGAACCTCACGTAAAGTGATGGATTTTCTCTAGGTCGTATCAACGAAGACAAAATTTGAGTTTATTTTTTGGTTAGTTAGTTGCAATCTCATTTCCAATCTTCACCGTATTGAAAATTCGAATTTTTAAAATAAATGATTCATCAACAAGATTTCTAATTGTTAGAAAATAATATGTTGCTTTGAAGATTGAAAGAGAAAGAGACCACGGCAGTAGTCGTACATTCGCATAAAAAAAAAAAAAAACAAAACATAGAAATGAGGAATAATCGACGAACTAACCGCGGTTTCCTCCTCCATTTTAAAGATAAATTAGAATCATGAATACGTCAGCGCTTGAAATACTAATACGCTCCAGATATTACATTGTAAGTTCCATTATAGCATTTACAATATCATTAGCGTTATTTCTAAGCGCTTTAATGGCACGCTTACGGCCGACTTCAGCTTGTGACATAACTAATTCGATATCTTTCTCCTCAATACCTGTATCATCTACTTCTTCCCCATCGTCGGAATCTTCTTTGACAGAAGCACCCACAGCGGTACTACCTGCTTGACAAATTAGAGTAAAAAACGATTAGACTGATTTTAACGACCGATCAAAAAGATGTACAAAGTTATTACATACCTTTGATATCAGTATTAATAGCAGTGTTGATAGAAGGATCGGGATTCTTAAACTTTTCAGCAGCGGCTACTTGAGCTTGCTGACTCAAATCTTCTATTTTTGCTTCACCAAAGATTATGTAGGTATCCGAAGCTGGGTTCTTGTAGACATCAGGTTTATTTATGACGAATAGGATATTTTTCGATTTCCTAATCGTTACCCTATTGACTCCAACGATTTGTTTTAATCCTAGTTTCGACATAATCTTTCTAGCCTTTTTTTCTCCGCGAGATTGTTTGGCCTTGCTCACCATATCGATGGGAAGACCAGTAACGGTCGACATTATTTCGTTAGTTGCATTAGCGACAGCTCGCGCAGCTGGGTCGTCAGTATCAGGCATGGTATCGTCCGAATCTGTATCAGTTGCGGATTCATCGTCTACCTTGTGACCATCGACAGGATGTGTGGGTTTCTCTACTTCCGTGAAATCAGGCATTGTGAATCTAAACACAACGAATACGTAATTTTTTCAGTGATAATAATACTCACGTCGCAAATTAGGAGTTTCAGCTACATACGACAATTCATTCTTTGTTCACCTTACTCAAGGAATACTCACTATGTAGTTGGCGGTAAATGATGAGAACTTCAACAAACTATTGGCACACAGGTGGATGAAAGTTCCAAGAGTAAATTAGGGTGAAATATAATAATAGGACAGATTGAAATTTGCCACTAGCACAATGCGTGCATCTTCTTTACATAAAAAACTCGTGTAAAAAAAGTAAGAACGAAGAGGTATTGGTAAACCGACTTGGGAGCTGCTTGGAGGTGTGGGGTGTGCAGAGTGAATTTCTGACTTTCGGTTCTTTCTGTTCTTTGATTTTGACGAAAATGAGAATTACGACGCAAAAAAAAATATTAATATGTTGATGGCGAATCTAGAGGATATATTTAAAAGCTGTTGAAATACTCGGTAGTCCAACCACCGGTCGAGAGACACGTATTACTTTTACTTTTGAATCAGTGTTAGTTTCAAAACTACTAACCACTCTTATTATATAGGAATGAACATTGAATCATGATTCCTTCGAATTACTGTGAAGGGTAGTTATCGAAAAAATGTTGTTAATCATCTTAAATGAATAAAATTGCTCTAATGAATTTTTTTATGTAAATATTTTCCTCCAAAGGGAAATGCAACTTCTTACGGAGTAATCATCATGGGAAACCATGCTTAAAATGGTTACACTGATTCAAGATTCACAATCATGTGCGCGACCGTCAGCTGCTGGTGTTTGTTTACTGTGACACTACGATCACGGTGTTTTGACATTTTTGGATTTTCAACTTTCTGTGTTTGAGCTGAATTTGGATGAATGAATGTCGTATTGTCAACTGTCGTGTAGTGTCTAACTAGGAACAAATTTCACCATGAATCGCACTATCGTAATATTATTTATTCTTTTCAACATTTGTATTTGTACTTATTTATGGCTGCATTGGAAAGCCTTACGTAATTTAGAAGCATCTCTAAAAGAGGATAAGCTTTTCATTCCGTCCAAGGAATGGCAACCAGTCGGAAGAAGTTTGTTTCTAATATTTATATTGTTTTATTAATTTCCATTGCTTATTTGAATACATGAATGCTAGTTACCTTCCAGATCGACCGATTCCAAAGGGACTTCACGTGCGTATCAATTTACAAACCGGTGAACGAGAAGCAAAATTGCTCGAGGAAGACGAAAACCAGTCCGAAAATGAGAGAAAAAATTCTCTGATATCTGTTGTGGATGAAACTGAAGTGCACATGTTGCAAGATGATGGCGCCGTTGAATGGAAATACGATGCTCTTAAAGAGTCGTTAAAGAACATCAAAAATGAAGCAATCGAGGAGGAACGAAACGTAAGTCCTGAATTGCATCATTAAAAAAATGATTTAGAAGTTCAATCGTAGAAATTGTCTGCGCTCGATTCTTTCTCAAGTATAATTTATTCAAATATCTTTCTTGTAATTTTTTCACATTTCAATATGCCGATTATAGTTTTGTCGATTAATTTACTAACTTTCCCTATTTTTTTTTTAATTTAAGGTTCAAGGTCGACCGGAGAAAAAATTCAGGACATACGAAGAGTTGAAAAAAGAATTATCTGAGGCCAATTTGAATATCAAAACAGATGCCGAAATTTTGAGTGGAATATTTAAAGAGTTCGACGAGAAATACAAAAAGACAGGAAAAATGTGCTCACAAGCAGAGCCCGAGCTAGAAACGATATTTAAAAATTTGGAAAATTTATTACATCAAGTAGACAACGCTGAAGAATTTTCGAAACAAAACGGGTAAATATTTAAACGATTTGAAGAATTATCATGTACTCAGAAATTTCAAATTTCATTCTTTACTCTTGTTATCGAAGCGAAAAATTCTTCAAGTCTTCGAAATTTGTCTTTTCGGTTTTGATGAACTTTCTTAGCTGCTTATACGAATCAATTTTCGAATGATGGAACAAACAACCTTGAATTGAACCCCTTCATTTTAACATCAACTGACGAGATAAATCATTATTCTGTTTACACAGATTTTCAGATATAATTTTGCCTTGTTTATCATCCAATGCTACTTCGATGAGAACAATTAGTGCACGTGTTTTGAGTGGTGCCGTACAAAACAATCCAAAAGTTCAAATCATCGCTCTCAAAGCTGGTGTTATGACTCCGTTACTGAAAACTGTCGCTCTGACCAAAAATTACGAAGTCAGTCCTAGAAAAAAAGAAATTATGTTTCGTTTGGATTTCGCTTAAAATTTCTATTTATTTTAGGCTCGAGCAAGTTCGATTTCTGCATTGTCGTGTCTCATAAGATCATTTCCCTTCGCCGAGATGAAGTTATTTGAAGAAGGTGGTCTGGACGTATTGATGGCTCTATTCGAAGAAACTTCCGCTGATTCTTTTAAATTACAAGTATGTTCTTTAAAATTGAAAAAATTCTTCTTTCAGTATTATCGGCGTTGTAAACGACTGAATTATTAATACTTACATTTTTCTGTTCTAAATTTCAGATGAAAGTTGTTAATCTCTTCTATGACTTGACTATAGAGAAGGAAGATGCGGAATTGACGATCAAAGAGGAAGAGTTATTGCTTAACACAACCTCCGTCAATGAAACTTTATTGAAAGAAATGCAACAAATACAAGAAAGGTTAAAACAATACAGAAAAGTCAATTTGAAATCCAAACTTATTGAGCGCGGCTGGTGTTCGAAATTGGGTCATGTACTCGTGACTCGAATACCAGATACGAACTTTGCTCTTGCAGTTGATGTTCAAGAAAATGCTGTCAATCACGATTTCGTGGAAAAAGTTTCTCGTGCGATGTTACCATTTACAACCGAATGTCAGCAACAGTTCTTAGCTGAAAATAAATTTTCAGAAATTCTAAAAAATTTGCGAACGTATTACGAACGATTAATGTCGACAGATGAATTGTACGAAGATATTTACGATATTGTGAAACAGCTTTACGCAGGAATGAATTTAAGCTGAAATTTTCTTTATAAAGCGTAGCAAGTCACTAGATTGCTGTCGTATACAGTCACGCAGAATTTATTTCCATTCGATGTAAGAAATCGTCCTCCCATTAATAAACTGTCTTTCACCAAAATATTTTGAAAATGTTTGATTTTCTAAACATACCATTTTATTTGTATTTGTTACTCTGTATGCGCCTGTACATATTATTATGGCTATTTATGATTAAGTCTTACATAATTGTTTCCCTCTTTTGAAAGCTGCCATACTTTGACGTAGCTATCCTCGCTTACGGTTAAGTAGTATTCTTTACTCTGGCAAATGTCGGACGATGTTATTGCTCGAGCATGAGCCATAACTTCGATTGAAAGTATTAATGATGTGTTTGCCAAATCTTTAATGATCGTGTATAAACGAATATACCCCGAACCATACGTGGTTATGATTATATCTCTTTTAAATGTGATTCCTGTACAGTTACTGTTGATTTTTTTATTGGACGTATTTTAATATCTCTGATTGTTGATTAATTTTTAGAAATATAATGTTACCTTTTTGAAATGATGCTTGATTTGTAAATTAGTTCCTCTCGCTCTAGCTCCCATAGAATAATGTGACCTTCTTCGTCAACCGATGCCAAATTATCTTTGTATGCGCACAAATCGAGTATGGGATGGTTATGAATGAGTTTGCGGTCAATAAAGAGTATTTCATCGTCTAAATTGGGTGGACCGAATACTCGTATACATCCAGCGCTGTTACCTGTCCACAATAGTGAAATATTTTGACAAGCTCGAATAAAAGAAATTGTTTTGGACATATGGCTTACCGACACATAAGTAAAATGAATTAAACTGAGCAATTCCCCGGCAAAATGATTGATCTTTCCGTTCGCTAGCATCGGTGCACGAATGTGAGTACAAGCACTCATTACCTTGTTGACTGAAAACTTGCAGGCCCGCTGTTGAAGTAACGACCAAGACTGTCTCGTAACCTAAATGACACCAAGCGACCTACGCAAATGTAAAATACAGACGATTCTTCGGTCATGGTGTAAATCGACTTACTTGCGTTATGCAGATATACTTCTCATCGTTTGTGAATTTAGCACATCTAATAGATTTCGACTTTGTAATCGTAGACGATTTCATTGACACCACTGATACTGTATCATGATGAATAACAGCTACATCTTCTGTACGCGTGTATTTTGTTTTGACTGCGAGATTATTGAGTACAGCTGAAGTCGAATGAGGCAGCATAACACAATCTACTTTTTGGTATAATGCCGCCATAATATTTACGATTTATAAGCTGGAAGGCATATTAGCAATTTGTATCAAATGAAAGCGGCGAGGGCAACCCAAGGAGTCGAGTTGCTAGTAGCAACAAATGTTGACATTCCATAATAATTCGTGGAAGAATAGGATGAGCTGACCGATAGAGCTATCCTTTTTTTCTTTTTCTTTTTTTTTTGCAACGCTCGCCACTGTGAGTTCTTAGATTCAGTTAATTAATTATATTATCCTGAAGAGAGGCGTATTATTCATAAGACGATTGTAGGAGGCAGACTGATGTTGTTTCAAATTTTTTGCCTCTGTTTTGGATTTTTTCTTCATTCTCAAAACCCAAGTCTTGCCGACTTTTTGTATGCTCTAAAGCCAAAATACTCCGTATAAATTTCATCTAATGCACTTTTCTGAGTGCGACTTGATTCACTTTTTTTTTCAATTTTTCACGACTCAATTTACATCTTAGATTCGAAAATACTGAAAATTAACGACATTTTAATTTCAATAAAAAAATTGATGATATTTAATTAAAAATAGTAGTTTGATTACCCCTTCCCCTGTAAGTACCTAATCTGTTTTTAGTTCAAACGATTGAAAGTGAATTTCATTTCACTAGACCTATTACTAATTTTGATAATTTTTTTTTTTTTTTCCGCGTGTCTTTGTTAACTTTTCTATAGATGCTTTCTCTTCCATCTCGAGTACTTGGATCGTCTCAAAGCTTCAACGATTACTATTTATTTACATTTTATTCACAAATAATTCAGATAGTTCAGCGGTGAAGTGGAAAACAATAATGTTGCAAATTCAAAGTGCGTGCGAAGTGTAGGCCTATGATTTATTTTTTTACCTATCTCGCAGTTTATCAGTTATCACCGATCATTATTAACAAAAATTATTATTGTGAAAACGATTTTTAAATTGAGTTTTTTTAATGATGATGCTGGTTGTATATAATTATGTTACGCTCAATTCATGTAATTGCTCATTACGCGTAATGAGCAGGTGGAATTGACCAATGAGAAGCTGATTTGATTGTAAAATAATGGTATTTTCATTTTACTTGGAATACTTCAAAAAATCTTTATAATGGAAATTACTTTCTATTATCACTCAAGGAGATCGTCCTAAATTCAAAATCTTGTTCTATTATTTATTGTGATTGTCACAACTTCTAGACTGGTGGACAAATCATGAAAATGGCTAATTTTTTCATTCCAACATTATTTCTTGAGACATTTAGGCAACCACCTGTTATGAGGATAAAAACACTCGCTGAATCCGAATTTTATGGTTGCCAAGAAGTTGTATTTTGCCTCCTTATGGCCCAAATCCAAGATGGCGGCCAAACTCATTTCATTTCTGTTTTCAGGTACAACAGAAGGTTATATTTTTTTTTTCTTCTTTTTTGCAGGTACAGAATTGGATCTTCAAACTCTACTTGAGATATTGGGATCACATACAGCCAAGGTAAGGACCCAAATTTGTGTCAAATCAAGACTAAATTTATTGGCAATATAACGCTAGAGTGTGGGGTATCGGTTCTATAGATTATTGACTCAGAAAAATCAAAAACAACCACCATGTGCTTGCACCTGAGAATCAAAGTCAAGATCCTTGGGTCACAAACATCCTTATCTGTTATTAGTTCTTTATCCTTTTTTCTTTTAAGAAATATGATTCTTTATCAATAAAGTTATTTGAGCTACAATTTTAAGTAATGCTCCTTATTTTACAGTTCATCTTATTTCTACAGACTAATTTTGAGGTACATAATTATGCTTTGTTTTGATAGTGTATAATGCAGTTGAGAGAAAGCTCTGTGATTTTAACCTGACCAATTTTTAATATCTGAAGTCGAGTTTGAAGATCCAATTCTGTACACCAGCAACCCCCTCCCAAAAAAAAATTTACAACCTTCTGTTTTACCTTGAAACAGAAATGAAATGAGTTTGGCCGCCATCTTGGATTTGGGCCATAAGGAGGTAAAATTTGACTGGCAACCATGAAATTTGGATTCAGCGAGTGTTTTTACCTTATTAACCAATTGGTTGCCAAAATGTCTTAAGAATAGAGATGCATTTCAAGAAAAAGTCCACCTGTCTATTTGGCCTGCATATATGGCACGCAGAATTGCATACCATGTTATTCTTTACGCATGTTTATCGATTGCTGTGACGCACCGACGATATCCCTTCCAGTCACCACTGAACCAAGCCAAACCAATTCGGATTGGTTCATAAGGATGCTCAATATGCATAATGGGCAGTTAGATTGCTTCCCATTACTTGTAATGGGCTGAAAAATATTGCTGGTTACGCGTAATGGGCAGCAGCTTTGCACAATACGCCTAATGAGCAGCACGTCTGCTTATTACGCCTATTGAGCAAATTTGCTGCTCATTACGCTGCTGCTCATTACGCGTATAATGAGCAATTAGATGAATTGAGCATAACATACAAAGGCCTAGCCACTCGCTCTGTGTAAGTCAAGCAGAATCTTCTCGTCAAAACTAGCTCAAATAAGACTATAACCGGTTCGGGTGTGAATACGGCCTACTCAATCAAAGAATTATCTTTGGAAATAAAATTAATATTTTCGCAGAATATAATTATTGAATATTGATACATTTAGGCTCCATTTTATTTGATTAGTTCTAAAAGTATCTGAGACTAATTATTGTCTTGATCCGCTGGGAGCAATAATATTTCATCGAGAAAATCAAAATTCTCCTTTTCAAATTATCTTAGGGTTACGAAAACTGAAACCCGAAACAAATTTTCCAAAAATTCAATCATTATTATTATTTAATATTTATTACAGTCCGTTTAAAATAAGAGTGCTACTATGCAACCCGCAACAAACGCTGACATTTGGACAGCGCGGTAACGCAGGGCAATACTCCTCTTACCGCCTAATACCGCACAGTCTACAAATCTCCTTGCGCGCCGTGAAAACCAGTAGCACTCTTACTTTAAACGGACTGTAGGTATTCAATTCAATTAATAATGGAGCATGCAGCGTAAGGCGGTAAGACTGGCAGCATTGACTATATATTACTTCGGGGTTACGAAGTAATATATAGTCAATGCTGGCAGCCATCAGTCATTGTATAACGTCATAAGAACACTATCCAGTGTGAATGTAAATAATGCGAAGTCCATAAATATTGATAATGGGTTTTTTATGCTGTTCAATATTTCACTCATCAAATTCGAACATCATTTAAAACGCACGGTGCTGTACTCCTTTCGAATACATAGGTAAACTACTTTATCTATGGTGCTGTATCGTTTTAAATTATGTATTCCAATTGAACATCATGGATCCTGAATTTGATGAGAACGAGTGTAACAAAATTGCAGAACTGGTCTTTCAGTTGACCAACAATAGTTACAAAATTATTGATGAAGAGAAATTGACTCAGTTGCAGCAGTTGAGCGAGTAAATCATATATTTTCCTTCAAGTATACTGTAATATCTTTCCGAAGTGGACTTATTTCTTACCTTTTAAAATTTATAGAAAATCCGAAACACACCTAGAAAGAGTTCATACATTACTTATAGAGTTCATGAAAAAACCCCATTCAGAAATTCGTTACAATACTTTCTTCATGTATAATAAATTCTTCATGTGAGTAGAATCAACTAATGAACTACCCTTGTAACTGTGATATTTGATTGTAGCATCATATCTGTTGCGTTTCTAGAATGTATCAATATTTCCAAAATATTGCTGTGCAAGATTTGAAAACCATTCTCGATTTGTGCACCGATATAAATCCTAACTGCGAATTACCTCGGCCACTAGCAGCAGCCAAAGAATTGAAACGTTTTTTTCTATTATCAATCAAAAAGTGGATGGATGAATTTGGCAGTTGCTACAGAAAGTTACAAATTATGTACGAGTATTTATTGCGCAAAAAACACGTGAGTTGCGTCTTTAAAAAAAATCCTTTTAAAATCTCTATCTTGTAATGAATTTTTAAAAATGATTTTGTAGGTCGATTTCGCGACTCTGGAAATAGAAGATCGAGCAAATATTAGGAGGCGAGAAGAAGAAAGAAAGAGAAAAGAAAAATTTGAAGCTAAGAGACTGGAATCTTTGCGAAATGAAATTGATGGTTCGAAATATATAAACGGTCATCTCAGGGACCTTATTTGAGAATGAGTTGGAATAATATTATATTTTTGATTTGATTTAGATCAGAAGTCTGAAATTATTAATGTCAAAGAAAGCTTAGAAACCTGTATTAGAATGTTAGTTCCGACGCCCGAAGAATTCTTCATCCTCGACGAATTTGAAAATGATGAACCTAGTAAGGATTTTGGATTCTCTAAAGAGCCAAATGTTGAAACTGCAGGTATTCAAGTTGTTTTCATTATATTGATTCTCCACATAGCTCTATTTTGTCTTATCTTAATAGTTCTTTCATGTTGCAGATGATTCGTCCGTCGTTGAAGGTGATGCTTACCTAGCTGTTTTCAGAGAAACTGGTATGTTGAGGGGAAATCATTCTGTCCCCATCAAGCTACCACCAGGTAAACCATATATCCTAAAATTATACCACCTTGACTTATATTTCCATTTTTCAAGGCTAACCATTCGTCTTTTTTTAGTCAAAAAAGTTGTAACTATTCAAGAGAATGACGAGAACGCCATCATCATAGAAAACGCCAAAGATCAATTTAAATTACTAAATAAAAAGTTCGAACGTGTTCGAAATTGGATTAAGAATCTGACAGCACTATCAGGTAAATCACTCTTGATTCAAGTTTTTTTTTTTTCTACCTCGGTTTCATAATTCTTAAATTTTATCCTCTACTCAGGAAGTACATCAGAATTGAAGACCGCAATTGATTTGAAGAACAGCTTGGAAAATACCATTGAAAAATATCAGAGTTTGGTTTTCGAAAAGTCAAAATTATCTATTACAGAGGGAGACAGTAATAGCGAGAATGAGGATATGGAAGATGTTGTTACCCAATCGCCAACTGCAGATGACGAATTAATCGATTTGTTACGAAATGTACGTACCTATCACAAAGTAATGCAACAACGTTCTCCTGCTGATGAGGCACTGATCTGAGACTTGTAAGACATCTATCCTTCTAAAAGTTTACGTGATAGTTTATCGCTCAACCTCATGTTTCAGCAACAACCATCTACGTCAAAAGTTGCTCAGCCTGTACGAGACGAAAGTATTCCCGCTGATTCAGAGAAATTAGAACGTAAACAGAAACTGCTCCAAGTGGCTCCTAAAATACCTTTCGATGTAGACTTATATCACTGGGAAGAAGAGAATCTACCTACACCTATGTTACAACCGTGAGCTTTTCAAGCGATCAAGTCAATCATCTCCTCCTAACCTATTGTTACAATGATTTTTTGTCTTATTGACTCCAGGGTCACAGCCGAGGGGCGTAATTTTTGGTTAGCTACGTCTGCTGACGACACGACAGAAGGTATTCCTGTTCCGGACGGTGCTGCAAGTCTTCGTACCAGGACCATCGAGTTTGTAGGCAAATTCGAGCCTGTCAAGTGGCACTGTAGGTTTCCATTGCCGAATGGTAAACTGTGTTCTCGGCAGGATCGTGTTAAGGTACATAATTTTATCTTACAGTTGCTTCAAAAACTAGATGCAATATTTTATCAGCATTTATTTAGTGTCCTTTTCACGGAACAATTGTCGCGAGAGACTCAACAGGAAAATGTATTGATCCCGAACTTGCAAAAAAAGATGGAGCTTTGTTATCGAAGTTGAAGTTTTCCGAAGCCCAAGATCCCGAATTGTTGGCTCAAATAAAAGCAAGTGGTATCTTTCAATATTCTATTCGTCATTCGCCGAGTAAACAATGATCCATTTTCACTTTCATCGTTTTAGATTGCTACGGGTGTTGACTTGAAAATATCCGAAAAAGGTAAACGCAAGAAAAAAGACGATTCTGGTTTGACTAATCTGAAAAAGGAACAAGATACGGTCCATAGTAGGTTGGAGAAAAAGTTATTCAAACGGTAAGACGGGTCAAATAAAGTATTTCTGTACTACTTCATGACGTCTGCCCATTATGCATTTCACCATCCTCGAGATTTTAGAATTACCACAAATTTTTCGGGATATGGTACTGTATTTATTACTCGTCAAATTTCCACCTATTCCAGTTTTATTAAGGCTCTATAAGTATAGGTAATGACACGACGCCATGATGGATCTAGCGGTAGAGCGAGCATGTTCGATTGCGTTCCGCGTAGCCACGCGGAACGACCAGTGTCAGATTTTGGAGTATGAAAATTATCACAAAATATTCTGGAAGTGAGGTCATCTGATAGGAAATTACAAGACAAAAGAATTTCATTCTCTTCTTTTTTCTAAAAAAATCAATAGTTTTTGAGATATCAATACACAGGCTCTTATGGCAATTCCCTGGGAAAGATCCATCATGGCGTCGTGTCATTACCTATACTTATAGAGCCTTAGTTTTATCTTTTGTGACTTTCTGGACGATTGTCATTAAAACTTTCCAAAAATCTTCACAATGAAGACCCGATCAAATCTTGTATTGTCTTGCATACTTCTCTTTCCCTTAAAACAGTATCTCTTCGAGAAAAAATCTATTCTTCTAATAATTTCAGTTGAAGTTCATCTCTAGAACCGATATTCTTACTGTTGATAAGGTTCTTGCAAGATAATAACCGTTACGATGTCTAGTACCTAGCTAATAATAGTTTATATTGCACTGTAGATCAACCGTGAAGAGAGTTGCAAGAACTTTGGATAATCTTGATCACAGGCGATTCACAGATAAATTCGGCGATCAATTCAATTACGTACATGCCACTACTTTAGGTTGAAAAAGTTCGGAATTGAGCAATCAATTTAGTCGAATACTGTGGATTAAAGACTTCCGAATTCTCAGTGGGGAAGGTTGTCTAACATCAATTTGTGCCCTGAGAATTGACACGTCATCCTGTACAGAAAATTCAGAGCTGATCTGAGAAGAGAGTTGAATAGAATTCAGTGATATTCCTGCGGGTAAAAGAAATCGGATTTAAAACGGTATTTGTTATGTTTTTTTTTCATTGCAATAAAATTTTTTGTCTTAAAAACTTGGAACTCGTGATCAAGAAGAAGATTAAGATTCTAGCTTAGGCCTATCATTGTATAATGTATTCTTTTTTGTGTTCAAAGTTTATAAAAATTTCAAAATATCATTCTTACACCAATGCTTTATCAATAAAGCAGTCTTATTTACAGACAAGGAAGTTGTCCTTACATACATTACATATCCACGATGTCACAATAGTATCCATTTATAACAACTATTACGATTTTGGAACAGGAGAAAATGAAGGGAAACAAATAAAAAATAAGAAATTCAAGGAAAAAGTGTCTTAAAAATAAACCGAAAATGGATGAGAATCTTAAGCGCAAAACCACTGACAAAAGCTCAGGGATAAAAATAAAGGATTGAAAGACAAAAAACGATGTCATGGAGTCGTACATTCAGTAAAATCACCGGATGTTCCCGGACCTTCAGCTCCATCTCCTGACGGGTTTCTATCCTCCTCATCACGCTCTCGAGAACCTGTACTGTACTCGTCACGTTTCCTTTTGCGATTCTCGTCCCGTCTACGTACATATTTTTCCCAGTGTCGGTGATTGAATTCAGTAATATCGTCATACGTCGCTAACTTCCTCAAATACTTCATCAATTTGAGTAATTCATGGTCCGTAGCTCTATTAGTGTGCGCCTTCCGGAATGGTCTGATACGCAACCCGTTTCTAGGATTCATCATAAAATTTCGACGAATATCGTCAAACATGATCGTATTTGCCGGAGTGTAGCACGGAAATTTACCCCATATTACAGCCAGTGGTTTTATCTGTAAAGAAAATTTACTATTCAACTCATTATCAGATTGTATGAGAGATTATGAAAAACCCATTTACCTGAGTGAGTCCGTACTTGGGCGTATGGACTGAGATCATAGCATGAATATCGAGATAAAATGCAATACGATATTCAGGGTGCGTCGTCACTCCCAAAAGTTTCATTTTCTCTTCAATCCATTTCATATTAGTCGCTGACCAAATAACGATGTCGTAGTTCTAGAAATCGAATTTCTATCTTGAAATAACTTCCACAAACTTACATCTATATTCAGAAAAATCTAATTCGTTAACTTTCGTTTCCTTACAATGTAGGCATCGGTCAGAAATTCGTGTAGATAAGGTCTCATCAATTCATTTCCAGTTTCCGCTACCGAACGATGGTCAAACAAGGTGTAATCAATATCGAGCACTAATAACTTTTTACCTTCTCGTGGTTGATTCAGTACTTTAATCTATGATTATAATCAAGCATAAGTTATAAGCATTCAACTATGTGAAGTTTTTGAAAGATGAAGCGTACGCACAGGATACTCTTTTATACGCCTTTGAACTTTTGCGTAATGAATCTCGTGATTGTCTAATTTGACATCTTCGAAATCCAAATCGTCTATAACTTCTGGCAAATCGACAGGTTGTGTACTAGCGTTCTCGATATCTTTCTCTAAGGAACCCATCATCATAATTTTGAATCCTTTCGCTAAATTCAGCTCCGACAATTTGAGTTCGTCATCGGGCATTTTACCTGCAAGAAAAATGAAAAGTCAGGATGGAATACTTATTCTACAGAGAAGTGATCGATCATAGAACTCACCTTTGTATTTCAAATTGAGCAATTTCTGTCTTTCTGGACGCACACCCGTAACGTCAAAAATCAATTCCTTCAATGCTCCAATGCAATCAGTCGCTCGTACAAATGAAATATCATATTCTTTGTTACTCCATTTGACGATCAAATCCAGATTTTCTTCCATGATGAAGAGTTACGAGGGTAAAAGAAACACAGTACACGCAAATAAAAAGCGCACACTCACCAACCTCTCTCGCCTTGTGCGAGAGGTGATTCTACGACTACCGAATTTTCGAAGGTATACGAATTACACTTATAACTGCTCTAATTTTATAATGAGACATTTCTTGATAACGCACTTTAGAACGAGACAATTGGCTTAAAACTTTGAACCCTAATTGTTTTCCACTATGTTCAGAAGGCTTGGGTAAAATCACAACATTTATAAGATTTATCTATTACATGAGCCAAAGACGAATAATAAAATATCTTCAGAGTGCTGATTCAGAATTCAGGTTGAGATTCATTAGACTCTGATCTCCGTATTCTCTGACTCGCTGACTGTTCAGTGACTGTTTAAATGGTTAAGATTTCAATGTTTTGTACCACCAATGTACTATATTATGTACCTACCTACCGTGTTTTGTACTCAGTCTCACTCCACTCTCATGCTCAATACTCACACTCAGTCAGTGTTGTGCCTGTGTGTCTGTGTATGAAGGATAAAAAACAGAGAAGCAGTGCTGACATCCTTTTCATTATAAAATTAGTTAATGAATTCAGAGAAGATTTTGAATTCAGAGTGGTAATGTTGGTACACTGCAGACGCATTTTTGGTCGAAAAGGCGCACAGCAGATAATTTTAATTATTATAATGAATCTGAATTTGGTTGGAGTCTGTGGTTGGAGCTTTGACTATTTATCCTAGGTAGAATAAATAGTCAAAGGGTTGGAGTATACTATAGTCATTAGCACGGTCATTAGACAGGACTGCTCTGTAACCGACTGCTCTGCTGTTCGACCCTGCTTGTAAGGCAATTTTCTATAGCCTACTCGTAGTATCATCTTGAAAAACGTCAAGAATCAAGATGCCGAACTATACCGAACATGATTCCGTAAGTACTATCATCACAATTTTATTTGTAGAATCATTTCCGGATTGCCATCATTTCGATCTCATTATTCGTTCAGGTATCATTCTTTATTTTACTTTGGTGACTCTGAGCGTGTTCGCAATCCTGTGATACCACGATCATAAGAATGATATTCATTTTCTTTATATTACAATCAATGGAATTACCCATTCAATTTATAACCGGTTTCATTTATTTTAGAATGAGAGGTATTGCTCCGAATTTCACGAGAAACTGATCGAGTTTCGTAACGATGGTAAATTCTGTGACTTGAACATCCGAGTTCAAGACAAAACTTTAAAATGTCATCGACTAGTGCTGGCTTCAGCGTCGGTGTACTTTGATAGAATGTTCGGAGGAAATTTCAAAGAAGCGAATCAGTCCGAAGACATAGTTCTGCATGAAATCGACGCGGTATAGTTCGATACAATTATAAGATGTTTGTACAACCAATGTACTCCGATCATTAATGAGCTTCATATCTGTAGTTTGCTTAGAATCAGTGAATTCTTGGGCGTATCTAAAGTGAAAGAGCGGTGCGTATCGTTTATTCGCGATAACATACAGAAGACCGATGATGTTATCCTTGAATTATTCAGCTTAGCCTGTGGAATGAATGATCCGCAATTGATAGACTGTCTGAGTACGTATATTTTTGAAGAATTGCACATATTTGTTGAGAAAAGTATTTTTCTGGATTTGTTTTGCGATGATTTACATACGTTGCTGAAATGTTATCGGGCATCGTCGTCGACTTACAAGTGCGAAAATTTTCTGTTGGACGCGCTCATGAAATGGGTTTATTTTATCGGAGATAGAAAAAGGTATTTCAGGAACCTAGTTGAAATGTTGGATTTTGATAAAATAGACACAAAATACTGGGGAGAAGAAAAAGAAGATGAATTATTTGAAAAACTAGATGATGATAAAATTTTGGTGAAAAATGTTGTGATGAATGGTGTTGAGTTGAATGAAAACTATTCCGAATGTTATAGTGCGCTGAAACTATCTATGCTGAAGAAAGTGCCTGTTTCCTTAATGAATACACCAACGCTCCACATTTATTTCTCGTCTGTGAACAAGAAGAAGACCGCAAAAACCTATCACGTTCTTTCTCTTGATAATTCTAGGATTGAACCTAGATGGTATCCCCCCTGCTCATTCTCCTCCAAGGGCCGATAATTATTATCATTTATTTCATTGATTGTTCTAAATGAACCTGTTCCTCATTCCATATATTGTATGGATTTTGGACATAGTAAATTTTGTGCGTATTCTTCAATCGATTTACCCCAAAACGACCGAGTGTTAAGACGGTTGACACCTCTTAAATTTGATTCTTATCATTGGAGTCTTGCACCATGTATGCGTAAGATTAGCGGTGATGAAAGTAGCATATATCTGTATGACGGTAATGCAAATTCTGAAGACGACTACATTTTTCCCGGATTCAGTCACGAAGAATCCAATAGAGGCATCTATCGTTATAACTGTGAGTTGGATCAGTGGTATCCAGTGCCTGAAATGAAGAAAAAATTGGCTGGGTCTTGTTTCATCACTGATGATAAATTAGCCTACTTGATTGGAGGTAAACATCCCTCTGGAATCAATGAAAGAAACTATGTTCAAGCCTATGACCATCGTATATCTGAATGGTTCGAATTACCAAACAGGTTAGTCCATATTTTTACAGTTACCGTAATTATTGTGCTCAAGGATGCGCTGTAAATGGAAAGCATTATTTATCAGACGGTCGTAGAATAGAAGTTTATGATCCTGTGGCGAGCCGATGGGAGAAATTTTCCTGGATCAGTGAACTGAAGATGTGAATGAGAGGGGAGCGTATAATTCATCTTTGACGTTTTACAACAACTCGTTGTGGGTTCTAAATCGCTTAGATTATAGTGAAACTTGTGATAATTATGATTTTTCGTCTCAAAAATGGCGCAAGTTACCTTTATGACAACCGAGTTACAATATAGATTTAGTGAATATGGACCTATGGAGGATGTAATAACCGCGTAGTTGCAAATTAAATTAAATTTGTAGTCCAAACGTTGGAGCTTTCTTATCTCTAAAATGGCACAAGTTATCTATCATGGCACCCTTATTATTATAATTTAGATTTAAGGAGTACGAACCTGATTGTCTTAATTATCTTTTAACAGGGAACCTGTTTTATCGGGGGGTAAACTGAAGGAAAATGACGGGCGCCGGGCGCCGTCCGGCAAGAAAAAGGGACTTAGAAAAATTTTGATGAAGTGATAGGAGGGGGACTTATCCTCTCTGCTTCATGCAGTATATTATACTAGGTTTATACTACGTATTATACTAGGCGTATACTAGCTCCAAGCCTCCTTTATACTAGGTCTAGGCATCCTTCATACCATAAGCTTACAAGATCTTTATCAATAGCTTTTACTAGCAGTTTGTCCTAGCTCTGTACTAGGTCTTAGGCTTCCTTTATACTATAGGTCTAGGAGGTCTGTATTAGTGGTTTTCTAGCTCTGTGACGTCATCAGATAGTGATGGCACGGTGATCGTGACGTCACAGATCTCCATCGTGACGTCACCAGATCGTAACGTCATTAGATCGTGTGACGTCATCAGATTATGACGTCATCAGATCTCCGAACTGATAACATGATAGGGCTACCGGGGGTACCAGTAGATAAGATATATTCCTTCTGGCGCACTTCCTAATTTCTCTAGCGCAGAGTACAATTTACTCATTTTTCAACCTCTCTAAAAATCCTAGAAATCTCCTCAATTTTCATCGTGAATATTTGATTGTTTTTAAGCTAAATATGAATCAATTCACCCTATTTTTCTTCCAAGCTAGTTCAAAAATTTCAGAGTTTTTGTATCAATTCTGTATCAATTTTCTATATTTTTACCATAAATATATATCTCTCGTGAGAGCTACATTCCAACTCTCCTAAAATACGAGAAATGTAAGAATTTTCCTTCTGACGCACTTCCTCATTTCTCTAGCGCAGAGCACAATTTACTCATTTTTCAACCCCTCCAAAAAATCCTAGAAATCGTCCAATTTTTCAACTGTATAATTAGCTGTTTTTAAACTAAATATGAATCAATTCACCCTATTTTTTCTTCCAAGCTAGTTCGAAATTTTCAACTTTTTGTATCATTTCTACATCAATTTTCTATCATTTTACTAAAAATAAATCTATCTCGTGAGAGCTACTTTCCAATACTCACAAAAATGTAAGAAATTCAAATTTTTTATTCTAGCGCACCAACTTATTTCTCTAGCGCAGTGAAGCATAGTGAGCAATTTCTCTCAATTTTCATTCAAACACTAACTCCAACGCATACGAGATTTTCACATAGAACGTCATTTGTCCTTGACGAAGAAGTGTACTTCCAGGACGGTATAGGCGAGTCGGCTTCTCTCATTATGTACGAGTATATTGAATTTTTAGTGAGCACAGGACAACGTACATACATCTTCTGAATAGTCGTTTACACTCAAACGTCATTTGTCCTTGATGAGGAAGTGCACTTCCACATAGCTCGTAGGTAGTATACGATATACCTGGGTATACGACTTGTACTGCAACTCGACTGTCATTCGATCGTAAATGTATACGTACGTCATATATCATCATCCATGTACGATTTTTCAAACCCTTCTCTCTGCGTTTCACATGTAGGTGTTG
Organism: Aspidiotus rigidus; assembly: GCA_035079385.1. Lineage (NCBI taxonomy): Eukaryota > Metazoa > Arthropoda > Insecta > Hemiptera > Diaspididae > Aspidiotus > Aspidiotus rigidus. The sequence continues at coordinate 6,152,966 of JAVHKY010000030.1, forward strand.
ATATTGATTGATGAGATATATAAATATTGAAATTAATCATGTTGTTCAGGAATAAGTAACTATTTCTTCATCATTCACGAATTGGTTACAATTTCTTACAGATACTAACGCTCCACTTGACTAAATCACAAATGATTATAAATCCTAGCTCGGAAGCTTGAACAGGCCGGGCTTCACTCTGAACTTGAGAGTATTTTATTTCTTCAATTTGCTCACACTGATCCCCATGTTTTCGAACATCAATCTTTTTACGGGCTGATCATTTATGAGAGAAATAAAACTCATATATCGGCATAACGACCATCTCTGTATAATTTCCAAAATACACTTAGCTCAGGTGAAGTACATAAACCCAATAAAAATACTTATCAAAAATATAATGTTGCCAACCACGACAAAACGAAGATACAAGGGCTTCCATCACCTCCCTATGGAATCGTAACGAAACGGCTAAGTCGAACACAAAAGATTAGAAAAAAAACAAATTTGGAAACTGACAGAGAATTTTAGAATAAAAAATAAAAAAGAACATACCTCCCTATAGTAGGTTTAGTCTATTGTAGACAACTTATTTAAATAACAAAAAATAAAAATATATTTCAATCTTTGTAACTCGCCCCATCGACTGGACGTGAGACGATTTCATCTGAATCTTCGGTTTGGAAATATAACAACGCTTTCCGAAATCGTAGGAATTGGCTCGTACCTAGTGCCTTCGTTAATGTGTCGGCCACCTGTTCCTCACCTGGAATTTTTTCGATGTTTAGATGTCCGTCGTCCAATTCTTTTCGTACGGCTGCCGAATGTAGTAATAAATGACGTAATCGTTTATTCTGACATCCTTTCAACATTAAAACTGCGGAGGAATTGTCTTCAAGAATTTTTACCGTGACTTCGTAGTTGCGAACTTCATATATTAGGTCGCGTGGGATGAGAAAATTGTCCAAGTTCTCGCTTACAGCTAAGATTTCCGCTGCCGTGCTTGATTGAGCTACAAGCTTTTGTTTTGAAGATGCCCAGGCTATCAAGTTTCCATAATGAAATACAGCGTGACCGGATACTGAATAGGGATCCAATCCTCGGATTTTTTCTTCATTTCCCAAATCTTGGATTTCTAAGTGTGTTGAGATATTTGGTGCGAACGAGGCATCGACGTATGCTTGAAGTTCGACCTCACTTTTTGAACTGTAGGTGATACATTCATCAGCTGTCTGGAATAGGTATTTCACAATTCTTCTTGCGGCAGTTTTAATTTCGTCTGTAACCCAACCTTGAAAATGTGCCAGATGTATCGTAGCATAGGCTATGTCTGGTCGCGAGAATCGATGTACAAATAAGAGAGCTCCAATGATTGAGCGGAATTCGGAGTCATCATTCGGCGTCTTTGATTTTTCTAGGCGTAGATTACTGTCCATTGGAGTTTGGAATTTTTTTCCTGACGTTAAATTGAGGGCTTGCGCAAGCTTCGTAATGTACTTGGTCTGCGAAATTTTTATATGTCCGGATTCGTTTTCGATGTTCAATTCAAGGCCCACATACGAACGAGGGTTTTTATTTATTTTGATCATGAAGCGACGATTCAACATCTCAGGAATGATGACGTTGTCGGATTCAGAATTTGTACATAAGAGTATGTCGTCAACGTAAATGGTTAGGAGCGAAAATGTGTCGTCTTCATTTTTTTTAATAAAAAAACATCGGTCCACTTCTGACTTCTGAAAACCTATTTCTAGAAGATATAACGTAAACGTATCATACCAGCAGCGTCCCGCGATTCGTAATCCGTACATCGCCGAATTTAATTTCAGGGCTTGTGATTTTTTGTCGAGGTCGAGTCCATTTGGGATATGAAGATATATTTCTTGATCGGTTTTTCCGTACAAATACGCAGTAACCACATCCATTGCTATGATTTTCATTCGATAATGTTGGGCGAATGATAGAGTCAATCTTATTATGTCTATTGGACATACCGGTGAAAAAATATCTGTGTCACCATAACTATTTTTATCGGAGCAGCCCACCGCGACCAACCGAGCTTTGGCGATTTCATCTGCATTCTCGTCAAATTTTATTGTAAACACCCATTTTGTGTTTAAAATATTTTTTCCTTTCTTTGGATATGGTACAAGCGACCATGTATTATGAAATTCGTGCGAGTCGAATTCTTTTCTTATGGCAGCGAGCCATTCTTCCGCGAACTTGCAGTTGACTGCTTCTTGATAAGTACGTGGTATAAAATCGCTCAAACGTTTTTCGTCTTTTCGAAAATTTGTTGGGAAGTTTTGAATAGCCACACAAGCCATGAGATATTCACCATGTATTCGAAGATCGTTTTCGGTTGCCGTTATTTCAACCTCATTGTCAAAATTTGAATCTATCTGCGGATTTTCGTGCATTTTCTGTTGGTTTCTTGTAAAAACCAGATAATCGCGATACGTTTGATTTTCAAAGAACGTTACATCGCACGATGGTACTATTTTTCGCGATTTGGGTTCCATCATTTTCCATCCTGTGTCGGAGTATCCGACAAATATTTTGTCGGCTGTCATCTTGCCGATTTTAGATTCGTTCGTTGGGTTTTCATCCTTATTTTTCTTTTTTGATTCGTTCCGATTTCTTACTTCCTTTGGGATATGCGTCAGCCCCAACGAACCGAAAATGCGAAAATTCTGTACATTTGGTTTCTGATCGAAAATCATCTCATATGGTGTTTTATTGTCAGGATTTCTTTTCGTTGGGGGTCGATTTATGATATACACTGCAGCACGCAACGCTTTTGTCCAATCTTCCAATTCGAGACCACAGTGATTGAGTAAAGCTCTCATTCGTTCAAGGATCAACCGATTTTTATTTTCAGGTAAACCCTGCAACTCTGGAGTATATGGTTCTCCTGCTTCTATACGGACGCCTGCTGCTTCACAATAATCCGCCATGTCTCCTTGAGTATACTCCGGGGCATTATCTGGTTTTAAAATTGCCACTGGTGTTTCTGGAAAGCGATTACCGAGAGATTTATTCAATTTTGCAAATAATATAGCTGTTTCACTCTTCTTTCTCATTGGCTCTGCAAACAGGTATCCAGAGTAACCATCAATAAACGTGATAATGTATTTAAAATAATCATACGAAGTTACTAGAGGATCCAGAATGTCTGAGTGCATTGTCACAAATCTTCGGTTTGGTTTCTGTCGTACGCTTGAGTGTTCTTTTCGGTGTGCTTTGGCTTCAATGCATACACGGCACTCTTTGAAGAAATCGTGTGGAATATAGAGCTTCGGCATTCCATCAACTAGATGTGAAACACGCTGTAAGTTTTTTGCGCCCATATGTGCATATCTTGCATGCCATAGCCATATTTTGTTTCTCTGATTATCTGTCAGAGATACGCGAGCAACGTTTGCTTCTTCAACTTCAATTGAACATATGAAATCGAACCACTTTATTTTACCATCTGGGTATCCCGAGAAAATGATTTCCTCAGATTCTATATTTATGATGTCGGTATATTCTTTTCGGAAGTTTATCTCAAATTTATCATCTGCAGTCGCTTGTCCAACGGAAAACAGGTTGTGTGAGAGGTTTGGAACAAAAAGAACCTCTTTGAGAAGCAGAGCGTTCTGTTCGCCCCATCGATTTTTTACGAGCATCGGGATATTCCCTATGTGCGTACCAAACATTGCTGTGTTTGTATCCGCGCAACGTATTTTGATGTGCCTTGGGAGCTGCTGGATATCAGTAAGAAAATGTTGCTGATATGTCATATGTCTACCAGCACCCGAATCGATCATCATTGTACTTGTTTCACTCTCATTGTTCAATTCTTCTTCTTCAGTTGCTACCATCGCGTATTCCGTTATCGTTTCGCTATCTATGAAGTCGATACCATTTTTTTCGGCGATGAACTTTGAAAGAAATTCGTTGTCTTCTTTATCTATGACAATCGTCATCGCTGTAGTTGTCTTCGCTGGTTCCTTCGAACGAAACTTTGTTCATTCCGGTTTATTCGATTTATCTTGTCCATCCTTCTCTTTTTCGGTACTCATGAACGAATCGGACTTCTTCTTTTCTCCAGGACACTGAGGAGCTTTATGTCCGGGTTCTCTGCATTTGAAACAAATGATTTTTGAACGATCATCACGATTTCTTTCTGGTCTTCGATTGAAATTTTGTATAGCCATGCGGTCGAATTTTTCAATCACTAACCGTCGGAACATTTCGTACGTCCTCTCCCTTTCAGGATAATTCTGCCAAAATTCGAGGCATGATTCGTAGCGATTTGGCAACGATAAAAACAACTCAATGACGCGATCTTCTTCGCTGAATTCTTTTCCGCATTGAATCAGTTCCTTGGCAATACTTTCGTGTTTAGTTAAATACGATTTTATTTTGTCACTATCGCGAAGTCTTAGTGCTCGCCACTTAGGGATGTTCATAATGGTTGCTATCTTGGACTGGGATTGATACTCTAGATCAAGTTTGGCGAAGATGTCATAAACTGTATCACAATCCGCTATACGATCTACAACTGGTCCATTTAGTCTTTCATAAACTATGTTACGGGCTTTCTTCTGCTCCGATCGGTATTTCAGCATCTTAGTTACACGTTCTTCAGGAGTTAATTCGGTATATTTCTCCTCGTCTTTTGACAAAATTAACAGGTGGAGGAGATCGTGGTCGTCCAGTACGACTTTCATACAATTCTTCCACGTCAAATATTTGCTTCCGGAGAAGATAGTGTCCGGATTTTTGAAAAATTCTACTTTCGGGTTAATCATCATGGAAACAAAAAAAGAAACTTCTGAGTCCGTGATTCTAAAGGAAAAACACGCTATTTAGCTACCATGAGAGAAATAAAACTCATATATCGGCATAACGACCATCTCTGTATAATTTCCAAAAAACACTTAGCTCAGGTGAAGTACATAAACCCAATAAAAATACTTATCAAAAATACAATGTTGCCAACCACGACAAAACGAAGATACAAGGGCTTCCATCAATTTATAGCTTTCGATTGTGATTCCTGCAGGATTCGTGATTTATATTTCTATTAATTTGTTCGAGCGACTCACAATTCGTTGGATGCAAAAGAAATAAAATAATGCTGTCATTATTTTTTCAATTGAATTCCATGTCCCGATTCTGCACATTTTTGCGCTAGTTATTTATTCAATAAAGGACTTGATTAGGCCTATTCTATCATAATGGAGTCAGGTATAGTAAGATTTGCGATGTTGTCTTATTACTGTTAAATAAACGCAGCAAATTTATTAAGAAAAGAAAGAGATGAAATAGTCAATGCGGCATTCGATATTGAACATCATTTATTCATTTTGTAAAAACAACGAAGGAAGAGCTTTCCAAGGTGAACTTACAACAACAATGAACAAAACTCCTCGCACGATCCATTGGCTAAGGGTATGATAAGAGAGTTACATGTTGCAATACTGCCAACCCCATTAATCAGGGTGGCCGACTCTAAACGAAAAAGTTAACACGCCTCCTCCGACGCTCAGATTACGAAGAAAATATGTTTTTCGGCATTCACAAAAAAAAAGGATATTGACCAAAAAAAAAAAAGGGGGTCGACATAGATCACAATTGCTTTCAGAATACTAGTGAGTCTATGCCTGAACAGACGCGACGTTCTATATCAAAATATGGTAACTATCAAACATTTAAAGTTGTATCAAAAAAATTAATACACAGTCTCGAAAAGAATATTTACAAAAGAAAGGGAACTTAGTAGTTCAATAGATCTCTTACAAGTTTCTCATGCCGCTTTCTCGCAAGAGCTTTTGTCAGGATGTCAGCTGCTTGCTCGTCACTAGAGATATGATGGACGTAGATCCGTTTTTCTGAAATTCCACGTTCTACTGATCGGTATGCGACCTCAACGTGTCTACAATTTTTAGATTCGCGTTTTTCAGCAATCTGTATTGCACTAGAGCTGTTGACAAATAGGTTTATCGTATACGTGAAATTCAATTCACCCAAAATACTAGAAATGAAGCGGGCTTCGGATTCGCCCTTGGACATGGCGAGAACTTCTGCTTCAGCGGACGATTTCGCAACACTACGTTGTTTGGTCGTTCTCCATGCGACTGAACTTTCCCAAAGTTTGACTAAGACACCAGAGGTTGATACGCGATCGTTGCGATCCGCCGCAAATGATGCGTCAGTATACACGTTAATGATTATCTCCTTCGATTTGTTTCTACGTAAATTTAAAGTAAGATTCTTGGTGTGATGGAGATATGAAAGAATTCTTTTCGCATACTTGACCATTTCTTGTGTCGGTGCTCCTTGAAAGCGACTCAAATAATTCACGGCAAAAGATATATCTGGGCGCGTCGCGATTGATGCAAACATAAGGGTTCCAATGATATCTCGTATATGCACGTTCGGTTCTCCTTTTTCTTTTTTAAGATGCAAACCATATTCCATCAGGGTGTCTGAATGGCGCTGACCAATATTATATTTCTTTACCGCCTCCTCAATATAGCTACGCTGAGAAAGGCAAATTTCGTTATCTTTTATTACAATATTTACTCCAAGAAATTTTTGCGGTTCTCCCAGGTCACGTATCTCAATTTCGGATCGAATGTGTTTCATTACCGCTGTGATTCGGTCATTGTTGCTGCCAGTTACTAGCATATCATCGACAAATATCATGAGTATCACAGATTGCGGTTCACTTTGATCTACGAATACATAAGGCTCTGAAACAAGAGGAGTAACTTTCACTTTCCGGAGTATTTTGGAGATCTTTTCATACCAATTTCGCGAGGATACTTTGAGCCCATAAATCGATTTTTTTAAACGGAGCGCCTCCTTTGTTGGATCTCCTTTTGTATAACCTTCCAGAATTTTCATAACGATTTCGTGTTGCAGGTCGCCGTATAAATATGCTCCAGTGACGTCATATTGTTTAAGTTTCCACCTAAAATTAACGGCTAAGAGTAGAATTAATCTGACAACATCAAATTTTACCGTTGGCGCGTAAATTTCAGACAGCTCATAGCAATGCTCATCTTTGAATCCGCGCGCTGTGAGTCGGGCTTTGAATCGATAACTTCCATCGGGTTCCAGTTTCCTTTTGAATACCCAAGATCTTTGGGTTGATCAACGATTTCCCAGACGTTTCTCTTTTCGATAGTTTCAATTTTGTCGGCAATTGCTTTCCGCCAGTATTCCCTTTCCGGTTGTTTCAATGCATCGCTGTAACAACTCGGTTCAACATACTGCGCTTTATTTATGATTATATTTTCAATGTTATCGATATCGTAGACAAGCTCAGATTTTATTATCAATTCTTCATTTGACTTCGCAGCTAGAGATTTTGCGAGTGATTTGATGTCACTAGATTCGTCAATCGTCACTTCCGCTGCCTCTCTTACTTCTCGGGTACGAAGATCGTAGATTCTGTAACCCATATCAGTGAAGCCTACCAGTATACCAAACCAAGCCCTCTCGTCAAGGGTTTTTTGACATGTGTCAGGTACCAATACGTTCGCAACTGAACCGAATTTTCTTACAAATTTCAAGTTTGGTTTTCGACCTGTCCATCGTTCAAAAGGTGTGACTTCATCTAAAGCATTCGTGGGCGATCTATTAATCAGATAAGCAGCCGTTTTGGCGGCATAAGGCCACCATTCTAGGGGACAAGACGCCGAATATAACAATGCTCGAATTCTACCACCTAGGGTTTCCAACATTCGTTCTATAAAACCATTTAACTCGTGAGCGTACGGTGGTGTCAGCTTTAATTCTATTCCTGATTCACGCAAAAATTCGATCATATCTTCACTAATAAATTCTTTAGCGTTATCACTTCTCAAGATTGCTATCCTTTTACTTGCTAAATTATTGACATGTGACACATAGCCGCGAATTTTCTCGGCAACTTCATATTTATGAGAGATAACGTATACTACTAGATAATGTGTATAATCATCGAGTACAGCTAAAATATATGCCTCACCTTGTTCCCCCATGGGTTTGAGCTTGCCCATGAGATCTACATGTATAATTTCTGCTTTTCTTGTCGCTCGGTTTCGACTTGAGTTGTGGGGTCGTTTCTTCATTTTCGATTTAGCGCAGGTTCTGCAGTTGGTGAGATTTTCCAAGCTAACTAGATTTTCTGGCACTCCTATGGTCATCGATGGTAGTTTTTGCACAGCATTGGAGTTTAGATGACCCATTCTCTCATGCCACGTCTTTCCAGTCTCGATTGCGCTCATGGCCAGGCATGCTTGCTTTTCATCACCTGATAAAATGACTAGGTTAATATTTATTTTTAACGGATTGGTTGTAAGTTTACCTATCATTATCAATTCATTATCGGAATTATAATATCGAGCGGTTCCATTCTCAGCAACAGTTCTGTAACCATTCGTCATGAATTTTGTTGTGCAAATCAGGTTTTCATCTAGATCAGGTACATACAATACATTTTTTAGGATACCTTTAACTAGCTTATCGCCTACGGGGCTTAGGACTCGGAGGTCTCCTTGGAGTTCAGCTTTCATCGTGACACCTGTCTTAGCTATTCGAATAATTGACTCAGGGCCACTTAGCGTTTTCATATTGATCAAGCAGTCTTTGTAATCATTAACCATATGATAATTTGCCCCTGAATCACCCATAAAAGTAGTCATCATAGAATCAGATACTGAATTTGGGACGGATTCTTTCATTGAAATTAGGGCGAATTTGTTTTTCTCATTCTCAAGATTATCCACCATCGCTATCTTAGCATTTTTATTGGGACATTTGTTCGCATAATGGTTTTGACCGCATATAAAACATTTAACGGATTTCTTACCTCCATTTTTATTATTATATTTACCCCTTCGCGCTTGGCATGCCGTTGGTCCGCCGTTCTCGTTCTTATTTCCATCACTGTTTCCATTTGATGAGGGAAAATGAATAGAATTATTCTGACCGCCTCCTCTCCGAGGGTAGTCCATAGATTTACCTAAGTAACCGTTTTGTTGGTTCCATTTATTCGCTGCCTTGGATGATTCGCCGAAGTTGCCGTTCCTTTGGTGACTATCGGAGTATTCCTTTTTCATTTGGGCTAATTCCTGTATGATCGTTGCCTTTGTCATTACACTCGTATAGCCAGGAATATTTATCAATCCTCTCACAGAATGTTGTATGGATTTCATTGATGCAGGTAGAGTGGCGATGTATCTCAATGATTTTTCTGTGTCGCTGGAGTTCACGCTGCAATCGGCGAGTTTGGATAATGTCCTATCTACTTCAACAAAGAATGTAATTGGATCAATCTTGAAGTCTAAACGCATTCCATTGAGTTTAGCTTGTAATGCGAGAGCGCTGCGCTGGTCACATTTTGGGTTGCATAATTCAGATCAAGAATCTCAAATGCCTCACGTACTGTATTTGTTCCATCGATCAGTTGGATTGCATCATTCCCCAAATGTCGAGCTAAAGCTCCCATAGCTTTATCCTCTTGTGTTGTTCTGGTTCGACGTTGTGCCAATGTCTCCATCGCTGGGTCAGGCAATGGTTCCAGCGCCAAAGGACATGCTTGAGCGAACTTGATTTCATGTCGAACTCGGATCTTCCACGCTGGATAATTTTGGCCATTGAATACGAATTGCGAAAAATGCGGCGTTTGTTCCATCACGAAAAAGTAAAAAATAAAAAATGAAACAAAAAAATGATTGCCGTCCAAGAAATTGGATAACGAGCTAAGTTGGATGAGCAAGAATTTTCCTGCCTCCTTTGTTACAAGTCCCGTGTGCAAGAAAGTGCACGATCACGCTTATGTCACGAACAAAGAAAATCAAGACAATTGTACCAACAAAAAAAATGCCGGACACAAAAAGGGTTCCCGCCACGATCGATTGGGCGCACTTTTTACAAGTCGGAAGGTGAACACCGGCGAAACACGAATATGTCAAGTTCCGTTATGACACTTTGAAATCACGTCAAGTTCCATTACGACGAATTAAGAAAACCCAGGATCGAAATCACGCTCGGGGTACCATGTTAAATAAACGCAGCAAATTTATTAAGAAAAGAAAGAGATGAAATAGTCAATGCGGCATTCGATATTGAACATCATTTATTCATTTTGTAAAAACAACGAAGGAAGAGCTTTCCGAGGTGAACTTACAACAACAATGAACAAAACTCCTCGCACGATCCGTTGGCTAAGGGTATGATAAGAGAGTTACATGTTGCAATACTGCCAACCCCATTAATCAGGGCGGCCGACTCTAAACGAAAAAGTTAACAATTACGACAAACTTCCGTTTAAATGAGATTTACCCATAAATTTTATTATGAATTTAGAAACAACGTGGACAAAATTCCTAACCGATGCAGGTGTAGATCCCGAATCATCTAAAAAATATCCCACAGCATTCGTTACGAACTCAATTCAAGAGGATATTTTACTCAGCTTAAACCAAAATGATTTAGAAAAAATGAACATCACGAAGGTCGGCGATGTGAAGAGAATTTTGAAACATGTGAGTAAAGTTTATATTTTATGGACCATCATTTTTTTCTGTTTCATCGGCTTATATTACAATTCTCCGTTGTTACAGATCGAGAAAAAGAAAGGAAAAGAAGCGACGGTGATGCTAGAATCATCGCAAGATGTAAGTAAATCATAGTCTAGTCCTGTATGTAAGTGAAAATTAAACTAATGTAACCTATACCAATCGTTCGTTGTTAGACGTAGGATATCTTTCAAAGTTGGTTTGATTTAGAACTTGACGATAAATCTGTAGGTAGAACAAACTTCGATGTTCGAACGATATCTTTGATAAAGTGTATTGAAGCATGTGAGATTTCTTTTGTGAACTTCCATGATCGTGCATGATATCAGTTTAGTAACAATTTTTCTGCCTAATAATTCTTAATCATTTCATCAATTTTCGATTATTCGCGAATTTATACATAGGATCTGATAGGATCTTTCCAGATCTAAATCTCGACGAAAAAAACTAGTTCTGTTCAAATCTGGCTGACTATTAGACGAAAAGGTTTTCATATTCGATCAAATAACGAGTTCACTTTCAGGTTTGATGTATGAATCTGATTTATCGAGAAACAATAATTTCGGGAAATAATTACCGTAATTTTTCGGACGGAAAATACCTCGTAGAAACGTTTGATTTAGAACGACAACCAAAAATGTAAATTTTTGTAATGAAGTTCGTCAGTCAAGTTGGGGTAGCTGTCGAAACGTACCCAGTTTGTATCGTAATGTAGACGACGAGAGAAAAGTTCGTGATGATAACCTCAATTTGATTTTGCGTACATACATCATTTTTATTTTGCCATCGATTTTTTCGAAGTTGTGAAATAATTTTTCGTTTTTGTTACTCTCGAACGATCAAATTTTGTTTCGTTTCGTTTGTCATCTCTGCCCGTGGTTCTTCTATAGTTTTCTCTCATGAATTTTATTATCATTCGTGTACGAATATCTGAATACACATCGTTCAACTGACTGTTTCATATCACTTCGCGACAGCGACGCGACGTGAACGTAGGGATATTTTCGGACTCATATATACAGGATGTTTTCAGATCCGAATCTCGATGAAAAGAAAAAAATGATCTCTTGAGTAATTTATTGACCGTTGAGAGTTTCCTGGAAGTAATTCGAGTAGATTAGGAATCTTGCTGGACTTGAGTATTTGTATCGTTGTTCTCAGGTATTTTTCGATGTGTAGTGAGAAAATAATTTTCGGCTCGCTGATAGCTGTCTTCGATTACAAATTAGGATGTTTAGTAATGTTTTTCTGCGTAATAATTCTCAATTATTTCTTTTCACTTTTATTTCGAATCCTTTATTCGGACAAATCTCAAAACGTATTTCAAATACAAAAATCGATCTTCGATGATGAAGGTTTTTGTTTTACTCGTGTGTCATTATCAATCGTATTCAAGAAAAAATTTCCTTCGGAAAACCCCGTGCTTTCGAGTTCTTGTGCATAATTTTCATTTTTTTTTTTTTAGCTTTTCAATTTTGCTGACCTGATGAATGTGAGAAATGTTGATCTGAGAAGAGATTTTTATTGTTCTTGGGCGAATTCAGTGTCTATCAGATTCATGTACGATGATGTTGTACAACGGATGGAGGATTTTTTCAGAAATAATGTCATAGTAATAAATCTGAACTCGATAGAGAACCAAGACATCTTATTCTCATTTATCAAGAAGGAAAATATCACAAGTCAAGTGGATCTTATTGAAGAATTGTTGCCTGGACAGGTGAAGGTCTATGACCTATGTCTAAATCATCCCATTCTGGTATCACAAACAATTCTCACAGAACACAAAAGAACTGCCGCTAGTTCCCAGTTGAAACAGATTGGGTACCAACATGTATATAAACATAGAATGGTAGATACCGATGCTAAGACCACATCCGATTCTTCTATTGATTGTTTGTTGAGTTCTACATCTGACGATTTAGACAAGGAGGAAGGACCCTCACCTAAAAAACGTAGAATGCTGAATTTGATGAAGACATGTCAGCTTAAGATCTATATGGACTGCCAAGATATGTTGAAACTTCATGAGGATAACACGACTAAGTTGTCTTATACGCAAACAAAACTAGAAATACTTATTTTATGTCCATTAGATGCAGAAGACATATGTCAAAAAGTAGCCTCTCATCTAGGTTTAGTTTTTGTAGAAAATTTATATAAGAAAATAGAAGAAAATGCTAAACATAAACAATTATTTAATAATACAAGCGACAAACAGGCAAAATTATATTGCCTCGTTCAAAATTACATCGCTCGATGTTTAATGTTAGGTTTTAACAATATATCACTAACTTGTGATATAAATATTTTTACTAACGTAAGTTCAGATGTCAAATGTGCGATCTTTAAAGATGAAAGTAAAATAAGAGATCTAACTATTCAACGCCATGTGAACATGACTGTAAGAATTAGAAATAACAGTTTCTTAGACTATTTATCTGGCATTACTGAAATTATTAATCACACTCTAGAATATAAAACGAGCCTGCCTGCACTATATTGTATATTAGATAAAAAAGATAAAAAATATTATAGATGTCAATTTCCTGGAGTTGGTGTAATACCTCTTTATATATTAAAGTTTTTTGTTAAAAAAAAATTGGCAGAAGAAGATGTAAAAAAATCAATATTTTGTCATTAGTTTTATTATTATTATTATTATTATTATTATTATTATTATTCCTATAAATACTCGGTCTCTGCCGGTAATTACAATAGTACAGGCTTGTTGCCAGGTAACTATAGTACATAACACTACATAAGCAATTATTCGCCTAACACCCTTCTGACTAATCCACATGAATTGATTATGACAGTCTTCTGCAGCTTGATCACCAGGTATTCACTCAGCTTCAATTTCCTCAACCCATTTCTAACTTCTTTATGAACCAGGCCATTGCTCGAGAGGATTATTGGGATTATTTCCACCTTGGTAGCTTTCCATATTTTCTTCATCTGTGCTGCCAGCTCCCCGTACTTCCTGATTTTTTCGTTATAGGTGCTCTTCATGTTATTAGAGCCCGGCACCGCGATGTCCACCAACTGTATCTTGCGCTCTAGTTTACTATACAATGTTATGTCTGGTCGATTACACAGCGTTTCCCGATCTGTCCGAATCGTACGGTCCCAGTATAGTACATGTGTTTCTGTTTCTATTACTGGTTCTGGTGAGTATTTGTAGTAGGGTGGGTCAGGTTCTCCGGCCTGCTGCTGCTTTCCTATGCATTTTTTCTTCATCTCCAAGTGCAGGATTTTTCCCACATCATCATGGCGTTTTTTATATTCGTGTGGAGCGAGTTGGGCGCAGCCGTTGAGGATGTGTTGAATGTTTTCTCCTTTTATTCCACATCTTCTGCATTTATCCTCAATTTCATTCTCCTTCAGCACATTTTTCTTATAATTCCTTGTCCCTACTACTTGGTCCTGTATGGCCAGCATGAATCCTTCTGTCTCGGGAAATATGCTTGCTGTTTGCAGCCATCTGTTGGACGCTTCTTTGTCTATATCTTCGTTTTCATATAGTTCCTTATAGTATCTGCCGTGTAGTGCCTTATGTTTCCATCTTGTGATTCGGCCTTCCTTTCTACATCTTATTCTTTCCTCTATGTCGTCTTGCTCCACACTCAGATTGAGCGGCGTTAGGCCGATGTCTGCCTCTGTTATTGCTTCAATGAGTTGGCTTTCTCTTTTCTTTTCGAGGAAATATTTTCTCATATTTCTCATTTGGCGGTCTCTGAGGCTACTTATATCAGTGATTCCTTGGCCTCCCTCTCTTCTGGGTACCATTGTCCTTTCAATTGCAGCTTTTGGGTGATGGAATCTGTGCTTGGTCATGATCGTTCGGGTACTTCGCTGGAGGTCCTCTGTGTCCGTTTCGGTCCATTTGATAATCCCGAAGGAATAAGTGAGCACTGGTACAGCATATGTATTTATTGCTTTTATAAGATTTTTCCCATTCAGTCCACTTTTACAGACATAGTTTATTCTTCGGTGAAACTCGTTCTTTAGGCGTTCTTTCACAATTTTTCCATCAGTCATCCTGTACTGCTCCATGCCCAAGTACTTGTATATCTCGTTTGTCTTTAATGCCTCTATTAGTCGTTCTTCCTCTGCCACCTGTACCATAGCGTCATTCTCTTCTACTTTTCGTTTTACTATGGTCATCTTTTTGCATTTCTCTAGTCCAAATTTCATCCCGATGTCATTTGAGAATTCTGCCACTTTCTTCAGCATTTCCGCCATTCCAGCTTCGTTTTTTGAGTATAATTTCAAGTCATCCATGTAGAACAGGTGTGTTATTTTCTTTTGCTCTTTATTGCCATGATTTATTATGTACCCATTCTTGCTCGTATTCAGAATACTGGACATTGGGTTAAGTGCCATACAAAACCAGAGAGGACTTAGTGTATCGCCTTGAAAAATACCTCTCTTTATTTTTACCCCATCAATTTGAATGTGTTCTCCTCTCGTTTTCATTATTAGTGAGGTCTCCCATTGCTTCATGGCGTGTTTGAGGAATGTTATAAGCTGCTTGTCAACTTTATATAGCTCCAAGGTCTCGCATAACCAGGTGTGAGGGACTGAGTCGTACGCTTTCTCATAATCTATGTACGCGGTATGTAGTCTTTTCCCTCTAGCATAGGCCTGTCTAGTGATCACTGTATCTATAGTCAACTGTTCTTTGCAGCCTAGTGCTTTTCTGACGCATCCTTTTTGTTCTTCAGCTAGAATCTTCTGCTCTTCACAGTGCTGGTAGATTTTTTCGGCGATGCAGGCTGTTACGGTCTTATAGATGGTGTTGAGGCATGCTATGGGCCTGTATTTTGCAGGGTTGCTACTGTGTTTACCTTTTGGTATTAGGTATGTGATGCCTTCTGTCATCTGTTTGGGCATTTTTTGCGGGTCTTCGATCAGCGTGTTGATTGCCCCTGTGAGAATTACATGTGTGCTTGTGAATTTTTTGTACCAGAAGTTCTGAATGCCATCCTTTCCCGCCGATTTCCAGTTATGCTGCTTCTGTAAGACCTTCTTCAGATCTGTCACATTTACTTTGTGATTGTTCATCTGTTGGATGCCTTGTTCTTCAATTTTTCTCTTCTCTTCCTTAATCCACTCAGCGTCTCTTTTGTGGTCAGCCTCTTCTGTCCATATCTTTTCCCAGAATTCTTTGATTTGGCTTTCATTTGGTACTACCTGTTGTTCTGCTGCATTCTGTTGTTGACCTAATCCTCTGTAGAACCATTTTTCACTATTGGCAAAGGTACAGTTGTCTCTTTTCCTCTTATTACTTAGCCTGCACCTTCGTAGCCGTTCACTAAACACTCTAATCTTCTGTTTCAGTGTGTCACAGTACTCTTCTGCTTGTGTATTCTCTTCATATTTGGAGTGTCTCGCATCGTTTTTATCTTGGAGGATCTTCTGTACCTTGTTTACCAGTTTTCGCGATCTGTTACCATTTATGAATTGTGTTAGCCTTCCAACTTTTGCCCTGAGATCCTCAATGCGGTTTTCAATTCTTCGTTGCCATGCTGGTTTATCTGGTCCCGATGTTCGCTTTTGCCCTTCGTCGGTTTTAATTTTGATACCTTCTATTTCCACTACTACCATTGCACAGATGTATACCAAATTCACCAGTTCTGTTATATCTATATTTGGTTTCATCTTAATAGGAATGAGTTTTTCATTTATTAATTTGATACTCTTCAGGACTCTGCGACTCATCCTTACTCTTGGTATTCTTGGTCTGCTGTGTGGTTCTATCCCAGCGTACTTGGTATTAGCTCGGTTGAATTCCTCCATGATCTTTTCCAGCACCTCTGCTTCATCCTTTTCCATCTCCCATTCTGCGTTACTGCTGCTCACTTGCTGCTCATTGATGTCTGTGTTTTCTGCCTTTACTAGTACCATTTCCGGCTCCTTAACTAGTTCACAAGGAGTACATTGATTTTCATTACTCATTTCTGCATTGATTTCTTCTTTTATTTGCTCTAGTTCATTTTGCTTTATAAGCTGGTTCCGTTCTATCACCCGCTTCTGGTCTGCGATCCGCTGCTCCGTTACTTCAATTTCTGGAAACTTTTCTTTGAACTGTTCATGCATGTATCTTCTATGGGTGGCTTTGCTTGGGTCAAGTATCATGATTCTGTAGTAACAACGCATAATGTGTACGTTCATATCTCTATTCCATTTCATTCGTTGTCGCGGTTTTCCTTCTTTAGTGGTCCCATGCTTGTGGCACTTGTGCCTGAGGAAGCATTTTCAGAAGTCGGTTCCTTTTTCCTTGCCGGTTTTTTCACCGGGCCCGCGCGGCTTGCTCCGCGGGTGGTTCTCGGTGGTGTCTCGCTCCTAGTCCCGATTGGTTGAGACACATACCCAATCTCGTCCGAGGCCTGACTCCTTGTACGTACCATGACTGCCTTGGGTTTTTTGTTCGACAGCACCAACTAACCTTTAGTTGGATCTCTTCCATCTATCAGTTTGCGGTTCTTCTTGGGAGGGAGGCTGTTTCCCAAGTAACACGTTTCCTTGCAGACCATACTTCTAGAGTGAGCCGCTTGGTCCCCATATCTAGAAGGCTTCCATTACGGCCATTGCCGGGTTACTGTAAAGTTTTCCTTCTTAGTGACCATCCATCTCCATTACAATACCTCAACTCTTCTGTATCATAGGTACCCGCTCTTGAATGCGAGGGATGGGTGGAACCTTTGTTACTTTTGACGGCTTTGGCCGGGTGTTATCATCGGAGTTTTCCTTCTCACATTGGTTTTAATCTCAGAGTTTTCCTTCTCCTACGTCCATCTGCATCTGTCGCCGCCCAACTATGTTGCTTGGCTTAACAGGGTCGCCACGTGAAGGCTGCAGATTGGGCTTGGGCTTCAGCAAATGGTTCCGGATTCCCACTGGACGGGCTTCCTGTAGGTCAGAAGACCTCCCACTACTGACCCCGTTTGACCCCTTATTATTATTATTATTATTATTGTTGTTGTTAGGGGTTTTTCCCCACTTTACTCAATTTCTAGTTCTCGTAGTCACCTGTTCTCTGTACTGTCATATTATCAGTTGTACTATGTGATGTAGGTACTATGTGTCATACGATGCGTTCGAACAATACATTGATGATGTGTGGTTAATTTGGTCCCTTTTTCTAATTATGGTTCTCCAATATTGAAACATTCAAAACATTAGTATTATTATTATTATTATTATTATTATTATTATTATTATTATGAATGAATATGTGGAACATGGTAAATATGAATAATTGTTTCCAATATTAAATAAAAATATGAATTTTTATGATTTTGAAGTAATTAGAGATCTGAAGAAACTTGGAGAAAAGTTAAAGAAAGGATGACTTTTTGATAGATTCAACTTTATGGTACATGAGTGATGTCATTCTTTTTCAATAGGTATTACAAGATTCTCTTCAACCACTCTCATCATTCTAAGGAAAACATAAGGTTTTATGATTCTATGAATTTATTTGAAAATTGATTATGGTATTCTGAAAAGGAATTTTGATAATGTAATAAGAATTGTGACTTGATGAAAAGAAGAAACATTCTTGATTTCCTAAAATTGAGATTATAAATAGAGTACTCAGTTAAACCCTTCTAAATTGTCAATGAATGATAAATAATCAAATTTTTCATTATTTCGATTTTCTTTTTGTTTATCTGCTTTTCTGACTAGATTATTATTCAAATTGATAGAAACTTTTCTTGTGAAATCTTGATTATTATTGCAATGTGATAAAACTCTAGTTTCTAGTTTTTCAAAAATACCAAAAGTGAATCTCCCATTTTTATCCCTATTAATTTTTATAATATTCAGATTTCTTCTATGAGGAATATCATATTTTATTAGATATTTATTAATCGTTTTCAGGCTTATATTATATTTCTCCTTGAAAGATTTTTTGGTATTATTTATGAAATCATATTCCCTCATCAATTTGATTAGTGTTGCATGATCCATTTATTTATGAAATTTTTTGAGAATGGAAAATGGTAACTGGAATGGAATGGGAAATGGTAAAATGGTATGGAAAGTGGAACGGTAAATGGTAAAAAAAATATATATAATTTTTTTAATATAAATGGCAAATGAAAAATCTTTAGTTACATTAACTTCAATAGTTAATTCATTTAGCACAGATGTAAAAGAGATGATAAGTTTTAATTTAGAAAATTTAAAACATTATTATGAGAATCAATCAACATCAGATATTGCTAAATCATATATGGACTTGATTCAAAAATTTCATAAAGGAATTAATGAGAAAAATTTTGATGATGAAACTAAAAAGAATTACAGAAAGCTTGTTAATGCAATTTTTGCTCCTGCTTGTGAAGCGAGATGTAATAATATACTCTATCAAAATTTATCAAATGATTTAATAAATCTTCTAAATAATAGCAAACACTTGGAAGAAGAGAATAATCAATTGAAAGAAGAAAATGATAGATTGCTCAAAAAATATAATGAAAAATCTCAAATTAAACTTATTAAATATGATTCTGGTTTGGATATATCTGTAACAACAAAATCATTCAATTTACTACCAGTTTCAGAATTAATGAAAATTCAAAAGAAAGTAGATGAGATGAAAATAGATTTTGGTAATAAATTTACAAGAGTTGGTGTTAAAGATTCAGATATTCCATCTAAAGATAAAATAGAAAGAATTTATGCAAAGACTAGTGAGTCTGAAAAATCAGTCATAAATCAAAAACCTAAAAAATCAATAAAATAATAACCTGTCTATAGAACTTGAACATAGAGGTCTAGGTCTATTTTGAACATAGGTATTATTTGTATGTTTATTTCCATACTTATTTTTATGTCTTGGAAGGTTTTATGTCTATTTTTGTCTTGGAATGTTTTATGTCTATTTTTTATGTCTTGGAAGGCTTTATGTCTATTTTATGTCTTGGAAGGTTTCATGTCTATTTTTATGTCTTGAAAGGTTTCATGTCTATTTTTATGTCTTCAAAGGTTTCATGTCTATTTTGAGAAGGTCTCATGTCTATTTTTATGTCTTGGAAGGTTTTATGTCTATTTTGAGAAGATTTCATGTCTATTTTTTCCTTATTAAATTCTTATTAGAAATTTATTTCTCTTTAAATATTTAGTTGAAACAAGCTTCTTGTTATAACAAACAACATGAATATAACCACTGATGCTTGTATGACATCTTTCAATAAATTGATGACAGCAAAAGGATCAACTTTTAAAGAATATACTGTGGATGAATTTTTAAGAACATTAGAGTTTACATTGAATTTGTTTGAAAACGGTAAATATTGTTCTAAATGTAAAAAAATGAAGAATATAGAAGAATTTGGTAGAAATAAAAACTGGTGTAAACGATGTAAGAATACAGCATTTAAAGAATATTATAGTAAAAATAAAGAAAAAATGAAAGAAAATATGAAAAATGATTATGAAAAAAGAAAACAACTAATAACATGTACTTGTGGAGCAGATATATTTTCTGTATGTTATAAAACACATTTAAAGTCAAAAAGTCATTATAACCGTCTTATTGAGAAAAATATTTTATAAAAGTAGAACAATCTCAAAAAAAAAAATCCTTATAAAATTTTTCCTTATTAAATACAATTGAAAAATGAATACAAGAAATCAGATCACTATAACTGTTATCAGAAATGAAACTGGAAAACAAGACTCAAAAATTAATCAATGGATTCAGTTTTTCAAAGTACATAATTTCTATGCAAATAAAACTACAAGCCAAATAGAACACTATTTAAGAAAGTATAGAATTTATATAGCTTTTAGAGGAAGAGAAGTAGTGGAAAAATTGGATGAATTATATTTTATATTATTGCAAAAATTAACTCAATCCAGATTACTTCAAGCAAATAGAATGCAAATTACTTTTACACTAACAAAAGAAGAAATAAATACATGGCTTACTGGAACTCCATTCAAGTTTGATGAAGATATATTTGGACCGAATAAGGAGAAGAATTTAAAAATTATACCTAGATTTGTAGTTGAACATTTTGGAAGCAGACATACTCAATTTGAAATTCAAAATGAATGGGGTATACAAGATTTGGAAGAGTTTTTAGATATTATGAAAAAACCTACTTTTAATCAAAATTCTTAACTCCTTAAATTTCTATTAGAACTGATACAAATTGTATACAAATTGATATAAAATGTATGAAAATTTTTATCTTCTAAATTTCTTTTAGAATTGATACAAATGTATGAAAATTTTTGATATTCTAAATTTCTTTTAGGTTAAAAAGATAAAAAATGATACAAAAACTCGAACTAACAAGGAAGAAAAATAGGATGAATTTAGCTCAAAAATAGTTAAATATATTGATGAAGAATGAGAAAATTGTGCTCTGCGCTAGAGAAACAGATCCTTGTGCTTCTTTTTGAGATTTTTAAAATTCAATGAAAAATGAGGAAAATTTGCCCCTGCGCTTCACTGCGCCAGAATTATATATGTTGAAAATAGAGAAAAATTAGAGGATTTTCAGGATTTTTTGAGTTAGTTAGAAATGTTGAAAAATGAGAGAAATTAGTCTCAAAAGTTAAGGGGTTAAATGTTTAATGACTTAGAAAAACAGTTGGCCTCAAAATGAAAAAAACAAGTCTCTATGCTTCTTTTTAGGATTTTTAAAATTCAATGAAAAATGACAGAAATTAGTCTCTGCGCTTGACTGCGTCAGAAGGAAAATTCTTACATTTCTCGTATTTTAGGAGATTTGGAATGTAGGTCTCACGAGAGATATATATTTATGGTAAAAATATAGAAAATTGATACAGAATTTATACAAAAACTCTGAAATTTTTGAACTAGCTTGGAAGAAAAATAGGGTGAATTGATTCATATTTAGCTTAAAAACAATCAAATATTCACGATGAAAATTGAGGAGATTTCTAGGATTTTTAGAGAGGTTGAAAAATGAGTAAATTGTACTCTGCGCTAGAGAAATTAGGAAGTGCGCCAGAAGGAATATATCTTATCTACTGGTACCACACAGGATAAAACAGGTTCTCTGTTTGCCTCAATTAACAGAGTTAATGAAGGCAATTCCGAGCAGCTAACTGTGTGGGCTGCGAGTTTTTAATTACAAGCATTGTTTGATACATTGGAATTCACTGTCAGAAAATCAGAGCTTTGAAGAACGACTGTATCCTTATCAATAACAATGATAATTTGAATCATTTTTTGTACAGTTTTGAGGAAAACATGATTATGATTTCATATACGATAAATTTTTCTAAATAATTGGGTCAAGTATGAAAACTATTGATAGGATGGGAAAAGTTTTAGGCTTCCAATAATAATTTATATCCTCACCCTTTTCTTGGAAATATCGGTATATTCAAGTGTATAGTTTGATGAATTATAACTTTCATTTTATTTATTGAGTCTTGACTTTCAATCTCGTGGCCTAGGCAACACGTAGATATTGTGTATTTTTATGATTATTCACGAAACAAAAAGAAGCACGTAGATAGTGCAGTAAGAGTTCATAAGTTTTTCAACTTTCATAATAATTACCTAGTACTGTTCGAAATATTTTTACCAATGAATCGAGTGTATTTTTAAGTTTACTAAAATGATGTGTTTTCAATTTTTCATCGGTTTCATCTTGAACAATTTCAACTCCAAATTGACGTTAATTTCAGGTATATTCACTCGATGATTTGACGAAAAATCGAGTCGATTTTGATTTGACTCTTATTACATTAGATTAATGTCAACTTGAAGTGGACGTAAATGTTAGGTCAATAATACGTAATTCCTCTTTGAAAAGTATCTGCACATAGCTCATCTTGTTTTTTTTTCTCTTTGCATCGTGTATGTGTGCCATAATTTTTTATTTTTCTATCTGATCTTCACGTTTTCTATAATAGGCCTATTACAATATTAGAAAAGTACATATTTTGTTATTTTAATAAAAGTTAATACGGGAACGATCGTAATTATTTCGAAGCAGTAATAGAAGCACTTCGCATGCGCGTCCGTACTTTCAACGAAAAGTAAACAACGAGCACATGTGGTATCTTCGGAAGAAATTTTTGTGCGGTTTCTTCAGGAGATGACTTCAATGAAAACACAAGATCTCGTTCGCTCACCCGATAGAAAACGTGAGTTTATGGCGCAAAAGTAGCGGCATAGATTGTCGTACGATAATATGATCTTATTTACAACGTGCAGGTAAGTGTACATGATTGATCTGAAGTTTTTACGAGAGGACGACAATAATTTGATCATAATTTTTAATTAATGAAATGCATTTTCTTCAGGGAATCATGTGTGGGCCTGTGTATGTGGCGCCGTGATTCTCTCGCATACATTTTCCTGTGATTTGTAGAACGAATTAATTTCACATAATTTTTTTCTTACTGTTTTACATTGAAATATTTTCTAAATTTATGGGGTGGATGGTTTAGAAATTAATTAGTTCCTCACTCTTCACTTTCTTCGTTTTTTCTCAACGCTCATTTCTATTCCAAAATATTTTTGAAGCATTAAATCGTGGTAAGAAGATGCCGTCACAGAGACTAAAATATTTTTTTTAATGAATAAAACTTTACAATTTCGGATACAGTATTTGATAGAAATCGATACAATGGAAGTATTTAGTGTTCAGTTTCAAATAGGTAAACTTTCAAATATCTTTGAGTACCTTACAATTTTTTTTTACTGCAATCGAATTTTCTTTTTTGTAGGTACTTTTTAAAGTCTACAGTTAGGTGTTTTTAAATTAAATTCTAACGTTTATTCGTTCATACTTTTGAAAGTGATGTCTTTTCTACAGATTTTACTTTTTTCTCCGTTCCGAGGTTGATTCTTGTTTATATTTGATGATAATACTGGCCATCTAATATTTGTAACCCATGAAATCGAGAAATTCTTTTTCTTATGTCTTTCACCAAGGGCGCCGAAAAGAGAAGCAGAAAAATTCTTTAACCTTATTCTCAATGAAAATTGTTTAGTGACGCAATTTTTAATACGACGACGATGCTAGAAAGCTATTATTTTTTATTACAGGATAAAGATTTTAACAGGAAAATTCATATCGGGTTATCGTGTTAGGAAAACTATTGTTAGAAGACACTATATAGTTCCTCGTTGACAAGATAACGAAAATACGGCGTCCAAATGTCCTCCTTAGATTACTAAAATTATTATTCAGTTGATAATGTTTTATTTCTCGCTCAAGCCGGTCACCGGAGAGGACGTGAAGTTTATATAATTTTATATCGAGGATTTTTGCATCCGTGGCCTGTACCACGCATGAGCGTTTCCGTGCCTTAAAACAGTCCATTCTTTATGGGCCAGTGAATTCACAAAGCGATATGTAATTCCTGGTTCTATATATCATTGTGTAGAAAAAGTTTTAGTCGAATATATTGCGCAGTACGATATAGACGGAGGAAAGACATTAAACTTATGACTTGAACAATGCAATCGTATCGCATAAGTACGTCTACGTCACAAGTATGCGTCTTGAATTAGCTGTATATGTGTATCGTATAATACACTGGAACACGGTTTGTGGATAACGTACGAACGCGAGAGTTATGTTCGTAAATATTATTTCAAGAGAGAACATCCGTACTTACTGAAAAGAAAAAAAAAAAAGCTGGACAAACACTTGGATAAGAGTATTTCAATGAAGCGAAAGTCTCCTTACACACGACGTTGATTTTGAGAGAACAAAAAAGGTCATCATCAGCTGGTGAGATCTCTCCTTTCCCCTTCTCAATAATGCAGTTTTCTTGACGACCGCTGTCCTGTCTCCAGCTCAAACGTCAAGATTTGACGGATATGTTTTAATAGTACAGTTGATAAAAACATAGGTCATCACATTTTGGGCACAAAAGCTAGATTTGACGGAAATGTCTCAGGTTTGGTATCTAGAATAAGATACTAAAAGTCGAGAAGCTCGCGAAGCTGTGGCACGTTCTTGCCCTTCATAATCAAGTTGTCGCCAATCTCTCGAGTTCTGTTAGGTCTAGAGAAAAACTTTCTACACAAAAAATGTTCCCGGTGAAATTTTTCAAGTACAAGATAGACTACTGTCAGCCTAACTCGAACCATTAGCCTAGAAATTTTATTTAAGTCGTATATCACATTTTTCGCGAATTTTCGAAGTCATAATTGCCTCATAGGTTGGAAGTGCGCTCGCTTTTTATTTTATTTGAAGGACAGCCCAAGTGTGTAATCTAGGTCTAAGTTCCCCGCTCTCCAACAGGGCTGTTATCAGGAATGGTAAGCCGTTCCCAACAGCTTACGCCAATGGCTAGAGCTAAAAAAATGTTTGCAATGGTGGCTAAATGGCTGATAGCCTTATATCAGCTGACCGAATTTTTTTTCTCGTGTACTTATGTCAAAACATATTAAAATTTTGCGCTGAAATGACAAATAAAGACCATATTTGAATAGGAGTCATATTTTTTGCTATTTTGCTATTTTATTTCCAAGTTTTTTTGAAACTACTCGTAGTAAGCTAAGCTGATTAAATTCCTTATTTTTTCAAAAGTTTGAACAGTGTCTTTTCTTAATACTAATAGCAAAATACTATAAACGATGATACCGGAAACTCTCGTCGATTTTGTGGTCACAAGCGACTAGCGTCGAGGGATGGAACTAACGTGGAATGAGACCGTGAATTAGTATATATTATTGTTTAAGTGTAGTGGTGCTGTATCAACAACAAACAATCCGACCATTAGTCTGGGAGTTAGACAATTCGATCTTGCATTTCTGTTAAAATCATGCAATTTGGAACGAACATTTAGGATACTTGAACGAAAAATTTTAGGCATGGTGCCGGTCCAAACCAAATACGGGCCCCGTTATGGCAGGCTGCTGAACTGGAGGGAGTTGGTCGAAATATTTCTTTTGGTTCGCAATTTATGTGGATTCTTATGCAATTCGGACCGCCAAATTCGAAAAAAATTATCAAAAAACGACGGCTTCCTTAACGAAGTTAAACGAGGAACGCAGGGAACCTGTTTTATGAGTCAAATGGGATTTGATGTTGAGAATTCAAGGAAGCCTAGGCCTAGATAAAGCTAGTATAAAGAACGCCTCGACCTACTATAAGCCTAGTATAATATATAGTTTGAGAGTCTAAATTTGTCTATCTCGAGCTATATATGGTAGCTCGAGAGTCGAAATTTTTTCCAAGTCGCCTTCCTACCATATATAGCTCGAGAGTCAAAATTTTTCCAAGTCCACCTCTTATCATATATAGCTCGAGAGTTGAAATTTTTCCATGTCCCCCTCCTATCGTACACGTATATAGTTCGAGAATCGAAATTTTTCTATAGTCCATTCCAGTTAAGAGTGTCAGTAATTGAAAAGGCGACCACAACGTGTGAGTTCTGGTGCGTCAATTTCACGGCCAATGAGAGACGAGAAGCGTCGTGCTGCTCGACGCTCTCAGTGCGAATTTCGCAATTCCCTTCATGCCACTGATACCGCATTGCCATCGATTTACTGACACTCTTAACTGGAATGGGCTATAAGTCCTTCTCCTATCATATATAGCTCGAGAGTCTAAATTTTTCCAAGTCCCCCTCCTATCATATATAGCTCGAGAGTCGAAATTTCTCCAAGTTTTTTGCTGGACGGCGCACGGCAAATTTCTCAAAAAGCCCCCCATAAAACAGGTTCCTTGTTAAAAGTTCTTCCGACATTTTAGGGGCGCCGAGGGCTGATAACCGCTAGAATAGGGGTAAAAGTGAAGTAACATATTCCAACATATTTTCATGAATATCCTTATGAAATTTTCCTTAGAATTTGGGACAAATACTGAAAAAATTCTTCCGACGGTCCGAAGGCCCCAGCCCCCCCCCCCCAATTGAGGAAAAAATATTTTGTGTTCTTTAAAAAAATCCTAATGGGTTTCGAAAAATAATTTAGTACAAAATCCGGGAAAAATTGTGAAAAAATTCCTGGGGCCCTCGGAGGGGATTCAAAGGAGCACAAACCCTAAAAAAATATGAATTTTTTTTTCCAATGTCAACTAATTCTTATGTAGAATGTACCGTAGAATTCGGAAAAAAGTGTGAAAAAATTCCTGAAAGTCTCTGAGAGGGGGTAAGAGGATGTAAACCCCCAAAACTCGAAGTAAAAAATATGCATTTTTGAGAAAATTCAGACGGCTTCTTTTGTGAAATTTACCTTAGAATTCAGAAAGAATCCTGAAAAAATCGCATGGCTCTTCGTGAGGGCCGGGAGGAATATAAATGTCTTGGAACAGAAGTTGTAAAACTACAAATCCATACTTGAACTTTTATGAAATATTATGTAGAATTTCCGGTTTCATAGAACCACGAAGAAAAATCTGCTTATTCTGAAATAGATATACCTTGAAATATAACAAAAACTACTGCGGCGTTACTAAAATATAAAATACTCCAACAAATTCATGAACATAGTATATACTAGCAAGACGGCGCGCCTTTGGCGCGCCTCTTACGTTGTCACGTATTAATTTAATATTTTAGACATTTCATTTCTCCTTATTTTTTGGAATTAAAAAATGTATTTTTTTTATTTTTTGATACTTGTGTCATCTAAATTTTCAAATATTTCTTCATATTGCCTATCACTCATAACAAAACAGAAGAAGTAAGGAATTGTCAATGAATAATTGACATAAGACAAAACAAATTTTTTATGGAGAACATGTGAATACAGGAATAATTTTTAATAACCTCGGTAAATAATGTAGAAATTCCTATTCTGGAAAATAATGGAAAAAAAAAAAATAATAAAAAATAACAGAAATTCTGTAGATAACTTTTCTCTGGACCTGTATTCAAAATTTTTGCGCAAACTCTCCATCTTTTTCAGTCTTCTACATCTATCTCCTCTAATTATCCGTACCGTAATAATTGATTCTACGTGTCGTCTTCCTGCAATCTGCAAATGAATAGAAGAAAAAGGTTTCGATTCTAAGATTAGTTGATTCATTTTCTCATTTCGCTTTCACTTTTTCTTCTCAAGGTCCTTAATATATTCTTTCGGGTCCACTCACCTCCAGCTAACAGTTATTCTTGACGTCGAGTCCGTATTTTTGTAATTCACTATTCTGTAAGTATTCTTCTGTCAGATCGTGATGACGTCAAGTCCTTCTCCAGTTTATAATCCAAGTCAACTACCTACCAATTTAAATTAAGTTTTAATTGGCAACCTTTTCTATAGGGGGGTTCTTGAAAATTGTGATGTCTTGTCATTTGCCAAGAACAATCGTTAAGGGTATGCTCTACCTTCAATGAAATGGTAACTTGGAATACCTCTCAGGAGACTAATATTGCACAGAATGCGATGAAACTTTGGAAATTTATTGTTTGAGGTTACAGAAATACCGCTAATTGGTTCTGAGCGCGTAATATCCATAATTATTTTTTACAATTTCCAATATACACTACTTGTAAACTAATTAGCGGTATTTCTGTAACCTTGAACAATAAAACTCCGAAGTTTCATCGCATTCTGTGCAATATTAGACTCCTGAGAGGTATTCCAAGTTACCATTTCATCGAAGGTAGAGCATACCCAGTTTTTTCAATTCCTCCTCCTGTCATATAAATGTTGGAAATTAAAATTCCATATTCCTCTCTCATCATATATAGCTTGAAAATTAAAATTATCCCAAGATACCCTCTTGTCATAATTGTATAGCTCGATGTACAAAATTTTTTCAATTTCAAGTCATCTGGTGGTTCAATGTTTTCCAAGATCCTCTCCTGTCATACATAGCTCAATTCTCATAATGTTTCAAATGTTTTTAAATCTGACTCATTTGATAGAAAACATTTTTCCTAACCCCCGTCTATCATATACAGCTTAAAAGTCCTAATTTTTCCAATTTTTCCGATTCCCTCCAGCTTTAGTTAGCTCAATTTTAGAAAGTTTATCAAATCCAACCCGTTTTTTTGGGACTTTAATTTTGAATTCAATTCTCAATATTGAAATCAATCCATCCCATAGAAGAGGATCTGTGAATTCCTTGTTTAACTTTGTTTAACGCCATTGTTTTTCATTATAACTTTCAATTCAACTTTTTTGGTTGAATAATATAATCCTGATTAAAATCTTCATTATAATATTCATTTAGTCAACATCCCTGCGGTATCGCTCCCTCTATTTTTCCCGAATACACGTCTCTCACATTATAGGTTTCAGCTTATAATTTCCAACCCCATCTCAAGAATAAAACACACCCACATATTCTTCATACTCCATCATTTACTTAATCATCAGAAACTTTTATTCGGATTTTGGTTGACATCAGTTGTCCTCAATACAATGAAACTGCTTGCACGCTTAAAAACTTCACTCTCTCACCTAAAATTATTACTGACTATATTTCAGAAGAATTACACACTTGTAACTTAGAAATTTATGTCAATAGTCAATTTATAGGAGTTAAAAATTTAAAAACAAAAAGGGCAAAAATTTGAAAATCAACAAATCAATATAAAATTAAACTAAAAAATATAAAGTTTATAAAATAAAATTAAACAAAAGTCAAAAATAGTCGAAAAATTCCCAAGGTTAGGTAGTGGAGCAGCAATGGCTTCATACAACTTATTCTCACTTGCACAATGCAAGTAATGATAAATATTCATTGTAATATCGACACTATTAGGCCTATATGCCGGCTGGATTATAAAATAGATTGAACGATTCCCAAAATAATAAATCGAATTCCTTTAGAAGGGATAAAGAGTAATTTGCTGAAATTGTTGACAAAGAGCATAGATTAGTAGTACCTATGAACATCTATCATAGGTCAGGAATAATTTAATCGAGTAAAAGAAGTATAAACACGAACAGCAATAATCTTGAATCCAAAATGAAAAAACGAAGTGAAGACCTTCTACAGATTAGTTTACAAATCACAACAGAAATGAATTCGAAAGCTATGATAAATTCGAAATTCGAATAAATAATAATTATTAATTCGAATAATGTTCATCGACATTAATTTGTTACCTACTACTACAACTACAATTAACAATAAAAATTCGTCTTCAATCTTTGACTATTTATCATACCTAGGATAAATAGTCAAAGTCTTCAATGTACGTATGTACACGTCAACCATTTGTTTTCAAAATGTTCCGGCACTGATGAGAAAATGAGAAACACGGTCGCTACACACCAGGCGGATCGAAAAAGCCAAAAAACAATTCGTCGGCCGTTTAGTGATAAGTAGTGATAGCATCGCTTTAGTAATATAGATTTGAAACGTGATGACAATTGTAATGCCCATTAACAAATAATTTTATTCAGACGAGCACTCATTACCACACGGACTGAAAAGTAGAAACTATCAGAAAAACTGATAAAACTGATGAGTCCGCAAAGAGACTCTTTTGAACTAACAAAAACCGTAGTTTACATGAGCTATAAAGATGTAATTCTACAATTTTACAACTTTTCCCAAAGAAGTTTATGTTCCCCTCGGCCCCCTCGAAGAGCCATGAGATTTTTTCAGGATTCTTTTTGAATTCTACGGTAAATTTCACACTAAAATCCGTTCGAATTTTCTCGAAAACGCATATTTTTTACTTCGAGTTTTGGGGGTTTGAGTCCTCTTACCCCCTCTCAGAGACCTTCAGGAATTTTTTTGCAATTTTTTCCGAATTGTACGGTGAATTCTACATAAGAATATTGAACTTGAAAAAAGATGTAAAATTTTTTCCATCACTTTTCAGGGTTTGTGCCCCTCTTAACCCCGTCCGAGGTCTCCAGGAATTTTTTCACTATTTTTCCCGAATTCTACGATAAATTCTACATAATATTATTGAACTTGGAAAAAAAATACAAAAATTTTTTCATCACTTTTCAGGATTTGTGCCCCTGTCAACCCACTCCGAGGTCCCCAGGGTTTTTTTTACAATTTTTTCCGAATTCTACGGTGAATTCTACATAAGAATTTATTTAACTTGGAAAAAAAAATGCAAAAGTTTTGTCATCACTTTTCAGGGATTGTGCTCCTCTTAACCCCCTCCGAGGTTTCCATGAATTTTTTCACTATTTTTCCCGGATTTTGCGCTAAATTCTACTTCGGAACGCATTAAGATTTTTCCAAAAAACACAAAACATTTCTTTCCCAATTTGGGGGAGGGGAGGCCCCTGGGCTCTCTGGACGGTCGGAAGAATTTTTTTAGTATTTGTCCTCAAATTCTACGGAAAATTTCATAAAGATATTCGTGAAAATATGTCACTTCAATTTTACCCCTATTCTAGGGGTTATCAGCCCCTCGGCACCCCTAAAATGTCGGAAGAACTTTTTAATAATTTTTTTCGAATTTGGCGGTCCGAATTACATAAGGATCCATATAAATTGCGAACCAGAAGGAATATTTCGGCCATTTATATGCAAGAACTCCTTCCAGTTAGGCATCGCGTCATTACGGAACCCCTGTTTGGTTTGGACCGTGGCTCCATGGCTCAAATTTTGCATTCAAGTATCCTACAAATTTCATGATTTTAACATGAAATGTACGGTTGATCTCATAATTTCCACTAAGCCGCCGGACTACATGGCTTACGACTAACATCATCACTCCACAACGCATTTCGATGTATCGATCATGTGGAGTCGGATGTACCCGATCATTGACTTATGATACATATATATCCCGGTCACAATGGCATCTCAGTAACTTTTCCTTCCACCAATATGGCGTTATTCGTAGGTATAGTACCTACGGCTAAAACGTTATTCGTAGGTAGCATACCTACGGCTAAAAACGTTATCCGTAGGTAGTACCCTTACGGGTAAAACGTTACTTGTACTAACTTCTCGCAGAACCAACACTTGAAATAGCATTGGACAAATATCGGAGCCTGATCTAATCAACTTCTCCATCTCCTTCATGGTTGCCAAGTATGAGTTGAATTGCTCAGTGCCATGACACGACACCAGGGTGGCTATGTTCATCATGATGGGTGAGATCAAATTGTAGGTACTTCTCGTGAGTATTCAAGGTTCTTGGCGCGCACGAGTCTACATCATCTAGAACTACATCATCCACAACATCAGCATCAAGGGAGGGTGTTGCGACTGGCTGGTAGAAGCATGAGTACTCTTGTAATACCGTGGGTGGAATTGAGCCTCGGAAAACACAGAACAAAGGGAGCCAGTGTCGTGTTCCCGCTTCAGCAGGATATGTCGGCTTGGTGGTTGCAAGAAAATGTATAGGTGCACTGCGTGGTTCGACAGTCATATGTGCAAGCCTCAGTGTCGTACATCTCGCGAACGCCTCCACCTTCAATACTCATGTACTGCCTGCGTTCTTACAGGGCCTTCCAGCTTTTGTGAAAGAGCATGTGCATCCACGCTCATTGAGCTTCAGAGACGCTGCGAGAAGTTACTACCTACAAGATAATTCCTGCTTCATACTTCAATACAGAAATATTTGTCACAAGACATGATAATATAGGGCAACAAGATAATTTGTGAGTCATTGTACTATACCTACGAATAACGTTTTAGCCGTAGGTAGTATACCTACGTATAATCACTTCCTTTTTTTTAATACGAGCTCTTTGACTGCTCAACGGGGTATGGGAGGAAACAGAAAATGAGTATCTGGTGTTTATGAGAGACAGACAATTTCTCAGTTTGGCAGTATTAGCATGAGGGAGGAGCAGAGAGTTCAAGGATAAGGAAGGAGCGGGTTAGGCGAGTGTGTCCAATTTGTAGAAGAGTTACAACTATTTCTTCGCGGCGTGAGGGATGGATTGAAGAGGACCAGGGGGTCGGGTATTTCTTAATTGAGCAAAGTTTGTTGCGGGGTTGAGAAGACCAGAGGTGTATGTTAATCTCGATTCTCGAAAATTCCGAGTGATAATATGCCACACGAGGCAAAATACGAAAATAGTGAATTTGTATTCTTCATTTTCAATTTTTGTTCAATATTTTTGAAGAAGTTTAGAAATTGTTTACGTTTTGCCTTTAATGAGGTACCGAAGAAGAAAAAATAAGTTTTCATACCAATTGCACACCAGCTGCAAATTGTAAAAGGTGAGTTGGAGAATATCGGAAAAGGATTTCGAGGCTGCTGTGCCAATTTTTTTTGATGTGGCAGCCCCTGAGATGGGGACGCCTAGCTAATCCGTGGAAAAAATACTGCACACCGTTGGCACTTCTGGCAACATTTCCAACACTGAAAATTCCATTTTTTCTGTATCCAACTTGTGAAAAAATGTACAATAGGAACCAACTAGAATTTTCACTTTTCAAATTTTCATTGTGACCGAAATTTTTTGGTCATAACAGTAACAGTTAGAACCCTAAACCCTTAATTTGGACAACAACAAATTAAAATTTTTCATTCTTTGGTCTCTTTTTCTCTATACATAAGTTCAATAGTCGAAAGTATTTCAATTCCCCTTCCCATTACGTATACTCGTAACTTGGAAGTCAAAATTTTTCAAGTCCCAAGGTTTACAGAACGACAAAAAGGAAAAATTCTCCTAGCCTTTAATTGGGTCAAGGTCACCAAAAAGGTCGAACGGTAGATGAATATCAAGAAAGAGAAACAAAAACGTTTCCTGTTAAAATTTTAACCTTATAGTCAGGGCTATTAGGGTAGAGGCACTGGGTAGAGGAGACAGCCAGACGAGGGTGTGGCGTTATTAAGAAAAAGTTGGGTACGCGTATTTTCATGATCTTAAATTGTAGGCTGGAAGTCCTGAGTCTCTATTTTCGTGGTGATAAGAATTGATCAAACTTTTCTTTTTTGAACTAGGAAGCGCAGCGTACGAGTAAGTATATTTCATGAAATTCCTGTAAGGAACATTCATATTATGTCGAGTCCACTCGGAACCCTTTTGTAAAAAATAATTTCAAGATTAATTTGGAGTTGATTGTAGCAGTAGTAGTTGACCGCGCATTTAAATTATCTTACGTATCCGTGTGTTAATGAATTTTTTTTTTTATCTCTCGCGAATGAATTAATTAATCTTTAAAATTGAAAAGAGCACCGGGAAAAAGAGCGAAACAAAATCTATGAATCATCAGACGTCGCTATACCTATCCAAAAGCTTATTGCCTTGTATAATTTCCGTTCGCTAACGTGCACGAAAACCTTTTTCTATACATTTAATATTTTCTAATACGATGAATATGAAAGGATGAATACTATATTCGTATGCATATCGAGTGAAATAAGAATTATTTTTAAATCCGAGGCAACCCGATGAATAGACTAGAAGAACGGAATCTAAAAAGAGCAAAAGGATACGTACGCGTGAACGAGCGCAAAAAAGAAAAGCTACAACGCTATTGATTGCCAATTCTGGTCATTTTGACGCCGTTTTTCACCATATATACTCCGCCAAAGAGATGAAACGGGAATTCTTTTTAGTTTTATCCTTCTCGTAAACCTTAATATTTTCGTTTGAAATAGGATACATTTTGGCGCCGTATAGTCAACGCGTTCTTCCTTTTCCTAATTCAAAAATCGATTTGAAAAACATTCGGTACCGGTACCATCAGTTGAATTGGGCGAATTTCGCTTTTATTCTATGGCCTTGAAAGTATGATTTACAAAATATTATAAGAAGTAAAAAAAAAAGCGAAAGAATGAAAGAGGGAAACTAATCAAGAATATTCGCAGATTATTAATAATTAGCATGGTTTTCAAAAACAGTCGTATTTTTCTCTCGTTTTGTTCGAATAAGCAGAGTACAATAGGAAAGGCGGAAAACTTTTGATTACATCCTGAGAAAGTTAATAAAATCCGACTTTAATCAGTAAGTCAACCCACAGAAATAACACCTACTTCGTCAATCTCTTCTTTCAAAGAAGGAAAAAAGTTCAAGTCAATTTCTCCACTTCATGGAAAAACATCGAATCATGTATACATGATTACGTTTTGAAAACGACGCCATGGCTTCCTAGGAACGCAGGAAACCTATTTTATGAGTCAAATTGGTTTTGGTATTGAGAATTCAAGGAAGCCAAACCTAGTATAGAGAAGGCCTAGACCTACTTTAAGCCTAGTATAGTTCGAGAGTCTAAATATTTCTTGACTCTTGAGCTACATGTGATAGGTGGGGAGTGACTTGGAAAAATTTCCACTCTCAAGCTATTATATGATAGGAGAGGGACTGAAAAAAATTTGGACTCTCGAGCTGTATTATGATAGAAGGGGGGACTTGAAAAAATTTCATCCAAAAGAATAGGATTCGAAATTTTTCCAAGTTTAGAAAAATTTCATCCTTCAAGCTATATAATAGGAGTCAAAATTTCTCCAAGTTTTTCGCTGGACGGCGCACGGAAAATTTCTCAAAAAGAAAACATAAAACAGGTTCCGGGTTAAAATACGTCACTATCGATTGTATCGAAATGTTGATTCCTTTCTGTAGTATGCTGTATATTAGGCTTAATGAAGGTTAAGGTCGAAATTTTCTGAAGTCAAATTTAGTATAACCCTAGTAATCTGTATACTAGGCCTATAGTCAGAGGAGGGGGTTGTTGGTAAATGAAAAACTCGAGCGAAAAACTTGACCACCTCGTCGGGATCCGAATTCGAGACCTTTCACTTGCCGGGCGCCTGACTGCTCTACCGCTGAGCTAAGAGAGCGATCAAACCTTTCGTGAATTTTTTCAACTTTTGTTAGGCCTAGTTAGTTGTATATCGAGCCTAGAGTTCAGACTGACACCCAGCCCAAAGACATACTTGTCAAAAATCTATGTAAATTGAATAATGAAATTTTTCTTTCGCAGGGAATGTGAAATATGGAAATACATTGCTTTTACACTCGTGTTCAACGTTCGACACTCAGCTATCGTTGACGCTAAACAAAATGAAAGTATTACGAAGACACCAGAGCAAATATCAAAAGTTACTCTGACCCAAAGTACCAGTCCTACTGCCGTTAGAAATGAGGTAATTGAATTAATTTCTACGTACTTGAAATTTGAAATATATTTAGCGTTGTTGAACTTCAAGACGCTCTGAGACAAGCATTTTTGAAGGTTCGTAGAGAATCATTTCTGGTCGTGGTGCTAGCTCAAAGGAAAATCAACTCTTGATCGTTCAGAGGTTCAATTTTTGAAAGCTCCACTTCGATGATTCAACTTATTCTTGTCCTTTTAGAAGATGTGGAGTGTACCAACGGTATTTTTTTTATTTATTTTTTTTTCTAAAGATATTTATATTTTCTCCAGTCTCCAGGAATAACGAAACTTTGAACTCATTTAATAAAAAAAATCATAGGGTGGAATCTGAGGATATGTATTCATTTGATGCGTTGTGACTTCAAGTACAACATATTTCAGTACCATAGTCCTCAGTAGAATGGACCATTCTCAAAACAATCAATATTATTGGTTAATTTCTATAATTTTTTCACCAATAGCGGCGTAAGCTATGACTGCCACTGCAATAGACCGCGTGGAATCAATAGTCAATGTTCGGGCTGAATAATACGCACTCCGAACATTTACTTTACTTTTGAATGTTCATTTTTCTTTTTTCTCAAGTATGTAGTAGCAGTCCAAACTGGGTTACTGGGAGCCGTGCACTTGTATGAAATGGAAGAATCCCCTCCTGAGATAAGAGGACAGTGTTATTTGCAAATGAAATCAAAGAAGGCGCTCTTTATGTTTTCCGTGACGGTCATTTGTGGAAGCTTGTTGAAAACATGATGATCTTGAAAAATTCACCCAAGACATTTGAAAAGTTTATTCACTCGACAGGAAATTAACAGGGCTACAATTTTTGTTCTGTATGCATTTTTCACAAAAAAAAAAAAAATTTGAAAAGGTATAGTCGATTTTCTTAATTTGCCTTGCCGCATGGTAAAAAACGCCATGATTACCTTCTCAACATCAACAATAGCGCTCCTAGAGATGGTTTTATACGCAAATACCAATGAATTGCTGTTTTCTTTTCTCACATGAATCTTACTACAGAAAAATTGTGGCTTCCTTAATGATGTGAATTAAGGAATGCAGGGAACCTGTTCTATGGATCAAATTTATTTTAGTAATGAGGTTTATAGGCCTCCTGCGGAAACCATTATAAAAAAAAGAAATAAAATAACTATGAGGGAACAAAGTAAGCATTTTCTGATCAAGCGCTTTGGCGACCCAAGCGAGGGCCGCTCTTAGACAATAATTATAGTAACATAGACTGCCGATACAATACATAAATGAAGTTATCAGTTGTTGGAAGACTCGAGGCGAGAAATAAGCCCCTTGGGTCCTTATCACGGTCCATCATTTTCCCAAAGACTCCCTCCACCACGCATCTGCGGTAGCCATTGGCTTCTGCGATCTTCTTTACTATCTCGATCTCTTTCCTCTTCTCTTTGTTGTTCTCAAGGATAGAAACACAACTGATGATGGGATAACACCCGAAAGTACTCTTGTAAAAGCAACTAATAAAGTAGATTTGTACAATTGAAAAACCCTTTTTCAATATTAGTGCTCTACTTACACCTCACTCACTCATTATGAGTTCCGATACTACCTAGTGTAGGTTTCGCCCCCTATTTTTCGTTCATATAAACAATGTTCGTCACTCACACAATGCGCATGCGCAACGCGTTTTATTCCCGAGAGAATTCTCCTTGAAAAACAGAACGCGACTTTGCCCCGTATATCAAAGCACGTAAAGAACACGTTTTCATTCATGATTCATGCATGGAACTGGAAAGAATATTGAAACTCCAAGTCTCGTGTTCTGAAATTTTTCTCCTCTAGTTTGAAATTTTTGCAGAATTTTTAGCGGAGAACTATCAATTACTTTTTTTGAGGCCGCATCCTCAGAAAATGATTACGTTTGAGCGTAGGATTGTACTTACCTATAGAGTTATTTAGGCTTGTTTGTGGTGTTTTTCACTTCCTGGGTGAGGTGAGGCAGCCTTTTCGAGCTAGTTTATTTTTCCATCGAGGACCAATAATTGGCTTTTTTCCCTCTTCTACCCCCTCACAAGCTAGTTTGATTAAGGACTGCAAGTTTGATCAATTGTTTTCTTCCTTTTTGTTCTTCTAAAATAATTATAGATACATCATTCTTTTCAAAATTCTTCAGCATTAGGCTGAAGTGGGCGCCATGTCTTCTCGAGCGGAGTGACTGTACGTGAGAATAACTTGAACGTTTTTTTCTCTTTTCCTCATGGTTTACTGTGACGGAGAAGGTAATCAGGTCGATCGCATTATTATCGAACGATCTCATATCTGCGTTTGGTCTCAGTTCCATAGGTTCAACGAAAAGGACAACACGTCTTCAGCGGCGAATCACGAAAATGAAGCCGAAAATCTGTCTCTCGACCCTTCGCCTACCACCGGTGGGGTATGGAACGAAACTGAAACAGACAAATGCAACATTCAAGGACAAATCGAAACTGAAAGCTCAAAATATGTATTATTTTACATCGTGATATTCATATACAGTTTCATGGGCATTACTGTGACCTGTCATCGGTATTTTGTCACATCGTTATCTCGAATTTGCGATGGTAAGTATAAATTAGTAAAAAATTTTGTCAGTTGTCATTTAGGTTTCTGGAATAAAATTATACCGTTACCAATGTTGATAGATTTTAAGATTAGCGAAGATATCGCCGGTGCAACATTTATGGCAGCTGGCAGTTCTGCTCCGGAATTGGCGACCGTCATAATATCTGTGTTTTCTGCCAAGAACGATATCGGTATTAGTGAAGTCATTGGTTCAGCGGTTTTCAACGTAATTTTTGTCGTTGCTTTATGCGGCCTAGCGACGAAAACCGCTTTACAACTGAATTGGTGGCCCTTAGTGAGAAACTGTTTCTTCTACACGATCAGCATTTTTTTGATGCTGATCGCAATTCACGACGGAGAAGTATCCTGGTACGTGTCGAGTATAATACTTATACTATGTAAGATGAAAGTCTCATGAAGAACTACGCTCAGGACACGATTGAATAAGATAGGCTAGTTCAGTTAGTTTAACGCCTCCTGTAAATTTTAGATAATTTTTTTGAGGGATGAGGTTATTTAGGAAGAATATATACGACGTCCACTGTCTTTCTGAAACATTGTGGTTTCTGGAGTGGGGCCTCTGATCTACTTTAGGAATATTGAGCTGCAGGAAAATTGCGACCCTCAAGTTGTATACATGAGTGGGAAATAGAATTCCGGCCATCAAGTCATGTATATCAAGTGAAAGATTCGGAAACATTCCAAAATTCGAGAAAGGTATGTGAGGAGGAGGGGAAGGCGTGTTAAAAGTATGCCTATGGAGCGACATTGTTTATGAAAGCGATCACGCGTCCCCTGGACTGCAAAATGTTTTATTTAGCTGGTCAATCAACCTCACACTGCTGTAATGATGAAATAAACTCACTCGGTGTCTATAATTTTAATGCGCATGCTGAGAGTGGCCGCAGTCTTGTTCTCTCCTTGATTCTAATTATACTGTAATATTTTCTTTAACAAAGTATCATTATTTCAGGTTTGAAAGTTTCCTACTAATTAGCGCATATGCGCTTTACCTAGTAGCTTTGTACCATAACGAGTTTCTCGAAGCGTGGGTTAACACCTTATCGTTACCCTTTCTACCATCTCATAGACAAGATGATAAAGAAACTGATGCAAATTATATACCTTTGGAAGACCGTAAGAATTCCGCATATGTAGCAAATATTCCCCAACGCAACAGTATAGTCCAATCCAACGGAAAAGTAATCAGTAGTATACAACAGACCTATCAATCAAACAAGCTAACGGATGAAAATAATACAGGATTGGAGGTAAATTTTTTTCTTTCCTTTTCAATCCTCCTAAATGTCTTCTTTTAAAATTTACTAATGAAGTATTTGTTTGCATCATTTGAAGAAAAAAAAAAGAAAAGAAAACGTAACATTTCAATTACGAGATTCAGCAGGTTTTTGATGATAATTACCCATAGGTATCTAATGGTGGAAATATTCCTGTTATTCTGGTCTATGTTATAATAAACATATTGCCGTCAATTTTTCGACCAAGAAAACGAGAATGAGCTTCCTTGACAGTGGAATCTCTGACCTTTCTCGCTAATCCCTAGATCAGAAATGCGAACTATAGGTACCTATATGTACTCAAATATTCGAAATAAAAGACAGAGTACCTATGAAACATCTCTAATTATATCCTTTATCGATAATCCGGCTATAATGATTCATTCCGTGCGGATTTTATGTTCCAGAGATGTAATTCAGGTGATGATACCCGACCGTCAGGTGTTTTAGAGCAAATGAAATTTTACTTTATCAATCCTGTTCATTACGTATGCAAGATGACCATACCTGACTGGCAACAAGAACGTTTTCATAACTTATATTTTTTAACTTTCTTCGTTTCGTTTCTATGGATCGCTATATATTCTTATATCATGATCTGCATGATAACATTGATAGGTTAAAAATGTTTTATCTAAGTTTGTGTCATTGAAGAAATAATAGGTAACCATATTATTTTAATCATATTTTTCTTGCAAATGTTCAGGAAAAATTCTCACCATCCCGAATACAGTGATGGGGCTGACGTTGATAGCTGCTGGAAATAGTGTACCTGATGCAGTAACTAGCTTAAAAGTAATTGGAAGAGGTACTTACCTAATTAAGAATGATTGCCACGGAGATATGCTTATGATGAAAATTCGCACGAAAATTTCTTCTCCTTAATAGGCTATTATTACAGTTCTAGAACGAATCCGACCGTCGATTCAAAGTGCATTTTTTTCATAAATTTCCAACTTCAGCATTCCTGTTATTCCATCGTTAAGAATCACTAAACTTATATCCTGTTGACATTTTCGTTTCCAGGTTGCGCCGATATGGCAGTCTCAAATGCGATCGGGAGTAACATTTTCGATATTCTGATATGTTTGGGAATCCCGTGGTTTTTACAGACAGCCGTGATTCGATCTGAAAATTATGTTCAAGTGTGCAGTAAAGGTAGCTTTGAATCGAAATATTGATAATGGCTTTCATCCCTGATCCCAAACATCAACGTAAAATAGGTACCTATCTAATTCATGTTTTATCATTCTAGGTATGGTGTACTCTACAATGATGTTGTTAGCGACTGTTGTCGTTCTGATATTGGCTGTACACAAGAATGATTGGAAGTTAGATAAAAAAGTTGGTACAATTCTGATGGTCGGCTACTTCATATTCATTGCAATCGCAGTATTATGGGAAATATTTATGACGAATTAGAGCTCTAAATCGGCTGTATGTTGGTTGCGTCCCGAGCTTATTTTACATGTTTAAGTTGCGCCCGAAGAAAAATTAAAGATGTTAAAATTGCGGCCTGTGCTTTAGAGAAGAACATCAATGAATTGCGTCCCGCCAGAATATTTTTATGTACGCTGTTCTACGACGATTAGCATTAGATACGATGACAAACGATAACTCAGATTCAGAAGGCAACTCGCAATGTAAGTATATTAATTTCGAAATAGCTATTCATCCGGCGGTACTTCATGTTTGGCCGCAAACATCAATATTTTAGTTGTCTATTCCACCTTAGTCAGTCTTGGCACAGTAAACTTCAGCAACTCGGCCTGCAAACTACGTACCAAATGCGTACTGCTGAGGGATCGTTTCTTAGAAACTTTTTTGGGCTCAGTTTCTTACGAGAAGCCTTACTCGAAGTCTAGGATATATTGTACCTGACAATGCATAGCGGCTCCGGAAATGACAGGATAGGGTCGAAAGAAGCCATTGTCAAACAGTACATGACACGACTGGATGGAGGTGACATGGATAGATAACTTTTGCACACGACCTACCAAGGAAATTTCTTCCTTCAGAGATTAAATAATCTACTCGCAGTATTCTTAAAGAAAAATTTAAATTTTTTGTAACGAGTTGTAATTATATTTTCATCGAATATTAGGACCATAATTTTGCTTCAGTGGGATGCAATTCATCCAACCTTCGGCGCGGGACAGAACTCATAATATGAACTATTTCTTCAGGAACGCAATTCAACCATCTCATTTTTTTCCTCGGGCCGCAATTGATGCAAAAGGAGGTTTTTGGGACGCAACTAACAACTTCCCTGTAAATCTACGCAGTCTGTAACATAATTTTAAATCTTACCTTCATGTACTTCGTATTTTGCATGTAATTGGACCCTTGTAAGGAGAGTTTTGTGATTCCTCTATAAAACGGATGATGATAGTAAGCTTACCTCTGAAGAGAGTCCCATTCAAAATCACCTTTATTTATGTTTTTAATTGAGAAAATAAATACATGTTCCCTGCAAATAGTCATGATCGAAAACTTTGTGCGTCGTAAGATCTAATTATGAGTATCGTATGGTTTGCGAATTAAAATAATTTTAGAGGATTTTAAATTCAACGAAATAAAAAGCTCGTAATTGCTCCACGTTTCGCTCGATTCCCCTACCTCCGTTAAATTCATATTTGACACAATTACTATAATTGTTTTCTATAAAGCAATAATTTAATACCGAACTAAGTCAACAATATAAAAGTCAATTTATTTTAATTTTCGTAATTGTTCTATTACCTGTATCATTAAGATCGTAATTTTATGTACCATCTAGATTAAAATTGCAGAATAATTAAGAACACTTTTTGTAATCGATGTCGTGGTAGACGTTCTCATATTATGTACGATGAAAAGTACAAATCGAGTTACGCACGATGACCGTAAGTTATGCAGTAAAACTTTCTAAGCATAGAAACTTGCGAATAAAAAAAGATGTAATATTCTTTAAAATTTTCATTCGAAGTTTGTTTTGTCTCCACCCTTATGAGAAAAATGTAAAAGTAAGTTTGTATATAATTTGGTTGTTTCAGTAATTGTTTCAATTTCCTTTTTTTGATTTTGAACCAGCTTTCTCTTGTATCTTTCGGATCGATACTCTCATTCTTAAATCTAAATTTCGCATACAAATTTTTCTTTCCTCTCTTCTTAGGATTCTGAACTAAATAGATTTTCTGATATATAATAAGACGCGTTTTTGTACTTCTTTTTTGTTTTTTTTCAAAAATATGTCATTCCAGCTGTAAAAATAAAAAGTCGGTAAAAAAACGAAAGAATACTCCTTCGACAAAGATCCATCCCGTACATTAATTGTTTCCACAATTACCACACAACTCATGTGATAAGACAATAAGAGAGTTTGAACACTCGTATACAGATATACTGCACATCCTAGTAACCAAGTCAATTCAAATACGACCGAGCAATATTCTTTCTGTACGGATAATATACCCAGTAAGTCACTATAATATGTTATTTTGCAATGTTTCGATACCTTTTTCTTTCATATATTCATGTGTTTCCTACGATTTACATTGTTATTATTTCTCGTATCAAATAGTATTAAATATTTCCGTGTGAAAAAAATTGAAAGTTTCCTATAATTTCGTGAATCAGAAATAAATTTAAGAAATCATGATCTTACGCTTCTGTTTTATTGAAATGTAACTTCTCGCGCAGTATACATTGCTCACTCCGCCATTTTAAAAATAGAAAAACAATAATAGAAGAAACACCTTTGTTACTGATTTTGTACAAAATTTATGGAGTAACCGCCGCTGTTTGGATCTTGCGTCATTTTAAAATTATTCGTGGACAACCCAAATGGTCTCAAAACCATATTTCCTAAATCCTTAAGTTTATCAAGCATTTCTGCTTTCATTTTTTCGTTTCGTTCATTTATCTGTTGTGGTAGTCTCTACAAGAAGAGAAAATTTTTTAGAATTTCCACTATGTTGTTTGATACGACTAAAATAGTGAACACTAACCATGGATGCAGACATGGCTTCTTGATTTTTGGAATCAAATTCTAATACTTTTTTATAGTCTTCTAATGCTTCATCCAACTTATCACTTTCTTCGTATAAAACAGCTCTTCGTAAATACGCCTTTACGTACGATGAATTCAATTCCACCGCTTTGGTACAATCCTGTAGTGCTGATTCGTTACGCTTCTGCAAAAATTTTTTGATTCGTGATTAAATTCGAAAACTTCAAAGAGAACCTCAGGTAAGATACCACTTACTAATTTATGTTTAGATGCAGCTCTATTAGCATAGAAAATGGAACGATCGTTACAGAAA
This sequence comes from Aspidiotus rigidus, assembly GCA_035079385.1. NCBI lineage: Eukaryota > Metazoa > Arthropoda > Insecta > Hemiptera > Diaspididae > Aspidiotus > Aspidiotus rigidus. The sequence continues at coordinate 6,196,624 of JAVHKY010000030.1, forward strand.
TCCATCGGACAGATCCGCAAAGCTTCTGAATAAGATATCACAGACTCGTAAAACTCACCCTGTTTAAACTGTGCGTTGCCTTCATTTTTGTGTTCTAATGCTTTCACGCGTAGATTCTGGAAGACAAAAATGTTACCATTGTTTCAAACATGGTGCATTTCTGCACAAGTGAATGAAAGTGAGAAGTTACGAATCGCGTGTTTACTCGCCTTGTTTTTGACTCGGTTTGTAAAATTTCGTACTTGTTCAGCACATTCTCATTTCAATCACTTGTATCAGGAAGAATTTTTTTCAAAAAATGATGGTAACGATCGCTAACCATAGGTAAAATCGTACTTCACCATCATGTAACGAGAAAAGACGATTAATGTAGAGTTAATCGAGGCTTCAAACTCACTTCTTTCTCTTCATCGCTCAAAAGCATATCACGGTCTAATAGACTAGCTTCGTCGATGATATCATCATCATCGTTAGTACCACCGGAATCACTTGGATTTGGCTCAGTATCGAAATTTTCACCGACATTAGTATTCGAGGATGTTTCGGATGAGGGTGAATCTTTGGATGCTTTTGAATCTGTATCACAATGAATATCTGTATTGGCTAGATCTTTCGTTAAATTTTCAATAATATCTTCGTTCGAAGGTAGAGTAGTCATATTTTAAAACGTAGATAGAACATAAGGATATTTTATCGAAGAAGAATTAATAACCATACGTTATAGACAATGTTGACTATCTGAATCACTTTTTCTACTTCTTTTCATTGATAAGAATGAAGAATCATGATGATTAGCGAGACCGAGGCAAAGTCATAGAGAGGAAAAACGGAGACAGGACCGTTTGAATGTGAGTGAGACACGAAAAATAATTTTCTAAACGCACCAGAGAAAAAGGCTCAAATTTCACGAATAATGCATCGAATAGACGCTTTTTTCCCAGATATATGAAGCGAATAATAGGTCCTACTTTCCAGAGTGACCAGTGGGGCGCTAGGATAAAGAAAATGGCGTTTATCTTCACCATACTTTAGAAACCTGATGAGTGATGATAATGATAAAACTTAATGGAGCAATAATGTTGTTCTGGTCTTAATTCTGGTGTCCGAGTTAATGATAATTATTTCTGAAAATTTCGTATTCATTGTGTCATTTCCTTTAGAATTTCGTTTTAATGTAAAAATCCAATCATAATGGCCCTTGTAGCTTATGATTACAGCGATGACAGCGATGATTATGAATCGGAAAAAATCCCAGAGACGAAAACCATCTCACAAGAAGCGACGGTTAAAACGGGCTCGTTAACATTGACCAAGTATGATGAAGAAGTTGGAAACGTTCCATCCACACCTGGATCGTTCAAGTTACCTGACCAGAGTACGTTGTGTGATTATGAGTATAACAATTGGAGTATCATGAATAGGAATTGATCAATTATTTTCAGGAATTAACGAAGATAACTGCTCGGGCGATGTCGATGATGATGATGATGATTCCGATGACGAGGAACCTATTAATATCTCCTTTTCTAATCTGTCAAAACCACAGTTCGACACTTTATACATTGACGAGTCAAAAGTTAAATCTTCCAAGTCAGAAATATGGAAGAAATTAATATCCTTACCCAAGGTAAGTCGGTCTTTGATTGGGGTTGCGGATATGTTGGTTACTTCGAAGGCAGCTTTTGGTATAAGCGAAGTCACTCGATTAGTATAAATTTGAAGAACTTCTACTACTTGTTTTTCTCAAGCGCAGCAATTCTTTACGTTCATGCAAACGTGATTACTTGACTTTCTTGTAAGCACCGTCAAGGTGCATAATATTAATAGAAATGGAATGTAATTCATCTTGTATCATTGTAGTTCATTTTCTTGCTTTTTCCAGGTCTCAAAAACAAATGCCATGTCAAAAGAACGGAGTCGAAATAAACAAAACAATGTGAGCCCCGATTCGTTATGAGTTCTCATTATAATCTTCCTGAAAAATAATCGAAGTTTATATTCTGTTTAGATGGAATCAGGATTATTATCGATATTACCGAGTCCCGCTAAAGAAACTGGAGGAAGTGCTTTCATCAATACTAAACTGCTTCCGACGACGATCAAGAATAAAACGAATATTCTCAAAAAAGAAGTACGACAGATCGAAAACGATGATGATGAAAATAGTGATTCAGAAACCGACTTCTTCAGCTTATCAAAAGTTGACAAAGTAGAAGATTACGATACGTCAGCTGTTGATGTTGATATTGCCATTGAAGATCCTATACAGAACGTTGAAGTTCCTAAAAAACCAGTCGTTTCAAGTATAGCTGACTACTTCCGCAATGATCTTGTAAGAGACAATGATACACCATGTACGAATGCAGAAGATTTGCATTTAGATTCTCAAAACCCATTAGACCTTGACGAAGAAGCGGTTAGTACTGAAGAAAACCAGGAGAGAAGAAGTATTATAAAATTTTGTATCACGTATTCGCTTTTTGTTCATCCAAATTTTTGGTAGGTGCTAAAATTATGTGGTCGAAAACGAAAAGGACAATCTCTGGATGACGTTCAGGTGATCGATATTCACGAGGACAGTATTTTAGCTGAAACTAGGAAAAATTTAACCAAACGGCTGACTGAAGAAGTGTCTTATCGTCCAGCGAGACCAGGAGGGACATCTTCGCTCTCGAAGAGAAAACATCAGATAACCTATTTAGCGTTTCAGGTTAGTTTATTTAAGTTTACCCAGGAAACCTTCACGTTTCCACGATTTTCGAGTATAATTGTTTTATTGCTACATGCCGGTAATACGGTAGTAAATATTTAAAAATTCGTAATTTTATTCTTTTCTTTTTAATCGCAGGCTAAAGAACGAGAACTAGAATTGAAGAACCAATGGGCGAATAATAGATTCACGAAGAGACAAACCCAGTCCAAATATGGATTTTGAACCGTCATGCATATCCTATGCAGACTTTCCATTTCGATCAGTCTCGTGCGATCATCCTCCCATTCTGCGTTCAGGATAACGTGATGTGGTCAATACATTAATTCCCTAGAAGCGATCCGATGGAAATGCCGAACAGAACTTCGGTGAAAAAGTTTGTTATACGTGAGTTTGAACGTTGTTTTTTCGAAATACAAATAAAAGAGAGTTGTACAACAATAACCATTTATGAAAATGAATTTTATTCAATATGGAATCCGTAAATTGAGAATAATGCTGTCCAGTACTTCTGTTAGTATTAAAAATGCGTACTTATTGAATTAAAAGGGGACATTCATGAGTAATTTTGAAATACTGTTAAATTAAACTTGAAAATTGACAATATTTTTTCGTTACGTTAGTATTTTATACCATCCATTTCCTCATTTCGATTTGAGGGCTAATATTGCTCAAAGTTACCGAAAAATGTGCGAAGAAAAAGTAGGATATTTCAAGGAAGTACAAAGCATCCAAATTTGATAAACTACGTAAGGGAAAAATCTTTAAAATCCGAATAACAATTTTCAACATAGTTGAGTAACGTTTTGAAAAGGAACAATAATCAATTCACTCACATAAGACTGAATTTAAACCCCTTGAAGGTAGTTTGAATTCAAAAGCCAAAATTTAATAGCAAGCTTTCCTAAACAAATACTAACTTTTACCACTTGACGAACGAAAAATTCTTCGAATAAATCTATATAATAGGGAATAAATATGAGTACTCGTCCCAGCAAGAATAAATTTAGAAACAACTCTAAATAGAATGATTGGGCTTTCATTGCTAGAAAAAGGGAAAATGGCAATGCTAGTTTCTTTGAAACGCTGATTTGGCGATCACTAATGTCAATATCCTCAATTACACATTATTAAATGCAACGGAAAGATGAAACTAAGAGTACTAAAACTAAATTGCACAATAAAAAAGGTAAACAATAACATCCTATACATATCAGTCAAAGATAACAATATCAATACATCCGAACGCCAGCAACAAAAGGAGCGAACATAAATAATCAAGGCTTCTGGGTTTAAGAAACAACTACAAGTTGAAGAAATCAATCTCACTGAGATACGTATTTAAGATAGTAACAAATTGCTATTATTTTCTTGTAACTCTTTTTCGTATTCTTCAAGATGCATTATGTGATCTGGCTTTTTATACTGCTATATTATTTAACTGTAGTCTTCTCAATCACGTTGTACGATCACAGTTATCTTTTAGTACTGGTTGCATGGCTAATTCACGAACTCTCCTTCTTAATTCCTCCAAATTCTAAAACCAGCTTAGGTTATTACACACACGAAATAGTTTGAATACTCAAAAGATTTTCAAATACTTACCTCGCGGTGTTCAGGTTCACACTCATCCTCGCTAAATACAGATGATGTTGCAACAGAACCACTACCGCTACTTCGAACCTCAGAACGATCCAAATTGCAGTCAAGATCTAGGCTGGGTGAACGAGTACGACAATGCCGATTAAGTGACGAAGATAAAAGTTGACGATAGGTTTCCTCAATCTTTGTATTTGTTGCGGAATCCAGTTCCGCTCCAACACCTGGTTCACGTGGTCCACACGGACTCGAGCTTCTTGAATGCTGTAACGTCATTGGCATTAGAGCGAGCACTAAATAAGTAGGCAGTCGAAAAGTATGGAGGACATACCCTTTGTTGGGAACTTCTTTTCAAATGAATTTCTTCTGATATTTCTTCTAAGCGTCGAAGAGATGCGGCGTATTCGTGCTTTGATTTTGATATTGCTGAACGAAGTTTGAGAACCTTTTCTTTTTGGGCACACAGCAGGGCCTCGCAACGCATTTTTTCCTCAAAATATGTCTTTGACTTCGCTATATGACGATGGCACCGTTGCTCTAGCATTTTTACCTAACAAATTGAATAGAAAGATGAAAAAATGATTACAGCAAAAATATTGGTTGCATCGAAAATCAAGATGGAAAGAAAATCTGCTAAGAGCGAGTGTATCCGATGGAAATGAAGCGTTCTTCGCTTTCTTGTATTTTTCTAAATAGAGAGGATATCTTGATGTAAACTTGGAATTTGAGAGTCTGAAGGTTATTATACAGAAAGGTCAAATTGATAGTTCACTAGAGGTTTAAAATGTCGAAAAAATCGGAAACTCAGGCTACAAGGATGATTTTATCTTTTTCCTATCAGCTCTTATAGGAAAGTGGTAACATCATTTTTTCTCAACCGAAGACAATTTCAGGATTTTTCCTAATTATAGAATCAGGTTCAAATATAACAGAGATTAAATTTTTAGTAGCATATCGATGGCGATTTTCTTTTATTAACGCTAAATTTGAAAGAAAAATCAATTTACAGGAAATTAATATTTGAATTTTTTCGTGCAAGGACATCAGCTCTCAAAGAATATTGATGTGCGGGCAAAGCATAGTGTTATTCTTTGAGAAGCAAATCAATTTACTAAAAACTTTCGGGAGTAAACTTCAAAAGCAAATTATAAGACTTATTGCGATACGATTAAGTTTGTCGGCTCTTACTTTCTGTTCAGCTGCATGAAATAAAGTCGCTCTTCTCTGGTGCTCTCTACCACTCTCAGTTTTTTGATGCTCGGCATCTGTAATCTAATTCTAGAAATAATTAAAACCTTGAAAGTGAGACCGCGAATTTTAAACAATGAAGGTTATTTTACTTTTAGAATAGAATGATTCAACATTTCTTGCCACGCGCTGTCAAATTCCCATTCATGTTGTTTACTTAAGAATCGAGCTTCAGCCTTATCTACAGTTTCTTTCGCCGCATTATGAATCTCTGCGAAAGTGCAAACAAATTATTGTTGAATAATCATCAACTGTCAGTGATGACGGTAAAAGAAGGACCATGTCCTGACCATTGGCGCGTTGAAATTTAGCTGCTGCCCGTTGACATTCTAACTGAGCTTGCTTCGAAAGTTCTACGGCCTCGTAGTATGGTCTGGCACGATCGATACAGCTACTGCCAATTTTACGGAACAAATCTTTCAAATTACGAATGGAATCGTTCATCAACACTCTGAACGCAGAATTAGCTTCCTACACGATGAAAGAAAGCAAATCATAAATTATAAACTATCAGATGAATAGAAAAATATTCAGGATTTCATACCAAGAGACTTACATCTAACTCTATTTCAAGACGGTTGATTTCATCCGTCGCATTGTTCAGTTTTTCTAGCTCTATCTGAAACATGAAGTAAGATATTTTTCACTGATGGAAATTTTGAACGTGGGTATGAATGATTATTATAAGGATTGAAAGATGACACTTACATATCCTTCGAACTTCACAATAAAATATTTTAAGTCGTTTTCAAAGGATTGTATAATTTAACAAAACGATACTAACTTGAATCCGAGGATCGAGTTCATTCTCTTTGCGTGTCGAACCGTTTCCATTTTTATCAGCCATAAGAGAGGTAGCGAATCCAACAATTGGACTAGTTGGAAAATAATCTTGATAATTAAGGCTATGAGAATGATGATTACGCCAAAATGTTGGCAATACCTGATTAATAAAACATTACTCACCAGAGGTTAACGATCGAAAATACATGCAGGAACGGATGTCATTGATAAGCAACCATTTCTTTCAACGCATTTTTAAGGAAAACTCACGTCTGCCATAGTTGTCTAGAAGCCTTTAAATATTTGCCAAAAAATAGGAATCGAGAATGATGTTGTCGACTCAGCCAAAAGGGTAAGAAGAGTTAAAATGAAGGTAAAAAATGAATAGTCTCATATTCGATAAATTGTAATGCTTGAAGGAGAAAAAATCCACACAATCATTTCTTGAGCAAAATTGTCATTTAAGAAAATTATAAGCGATTAATACACTTCTCAGTCACAGACAGAGATTTCGTGATTCTCTGTCAAGATTACGAGACTGATAAAAATTATTATCGTGATAAAAACTTACACTCAAACCACCTGACCTGACCACAGCTGAGTACCTGACTCAAACTTTCTAGCAGGACTTCGTTTTCTAGTTTCTAGTTTCTACATTTTTGCGGCTGTAATACTTCAAGCAATTGAGTGTCCAAACGACAAAGGAACGATCTGGAAAATTAGGTTCAGTTATCTCCAAGATGAGGATCTTTTCTCTAAAACGACAAAGTGCCGTACGAAACAGAACGGACGTAACGATCGGCAGAAAAGGGTATTCTTTTCAGAGTTGAAGGATCTTTTTCCGCAGATCGTAAATACGCAGATACGTCTATTTCACTTTGTACGACAGAATTGCAGAGGGTTCTGGCAAGGGTTTTCGACCGAAATAATATACTGCCGTGCAAAATAATAATGTTTGACAAACGTGCACTCCATTGGTTTTGGAGAAAAGGACAAAATTGATAAATTAATAATCTTTCTGGTTACGTCGTATGATACTTGTTCGTCGAATTCCGAAGTAAATTTTCACGAGAAATTCAATGGTGACCTTCTTTTTTAGTGAAACGCGTTCCCTGATGAGATATACGATGAAATGCACGTTTGTCAAAAAATTTCATTTTGACAAACGTGCATATTTCTCCATTACTCGAAAACGAGAGTCAACTGAAAGAAACGAACACCACCACTGAATTCAGCGTGAAAAGTACGTTCAGAACCAACTGTTCTTGATCATCTACCGAACAAATAATTTTTGACAAATGTTCAGAATCTGGTTTAGTTGGAGAAGAGGTAACATTGATTTTCTGACAATATTGCTCTTTCTCCAAAACCAATGGAGTGCACGTTCGTCTGTCGTCTTCGTCAAACATTATTTGCACGGCAGTATAAATGGATAACGGTTAGGTATCGGTCCCGTCTGGCAGAAGGGCGTCCGTTTAAAGAGAAATACATTGAGCGGATGCCCTTTTGCCTAATACATCCTCAATTAAATCACAGCGTCAGCACATCCACACGGCCAGAATATTTTGGTTGTGTGGTCAGCAATCTGTAAGGTTGTTCTCTGGTTGTTAATTTGGTACCTGTGATTGTTACATACTTACAACCCGCATTTGGTATTTGGTCACATGGCAAATTGTGTGTGAATACGCAGTCCTCAGTGAATACTAAATCACAACTGTAACTCAAGACTCAGCAACCATTACTCGCATATTTCAAGTAAGATTGGACAATGAGAATTGTGAATTGGAAATTGAAACCTGTAACCTGTAAGGCACCTATGTTTTAATTAAGGCAATCATAAAGAGGACTGGAGAGGATCAATATACAGAGTGAACCAGTCCTTTCTGTTTTAATGTAAGTTGATGGATATTCTCATTCCAGTGTATCACATCTTTTACAACTAAAACTCAATTGTTATAAGCCTAGGCAAAATTGGCAGCTGCGCGTTAGATACTTGAAAGTTATTGAAAGGTAATAGAGATTGAAGCATTGCACTCCGCAGATTAGTGAAGGAATTCTTGTTTTATCCGGTATAGGTGAATAATTTTTTATCTGGCTAACCGCTTTCCTTATTTTTGAATCGCAATTCGTAGGCTATTTGTCCTTTCCCTCAACTCTTTTTGAAAGAGGGTTTTAATCAGCATCTTCACGCCTGAAAATACTTAGAACCACTTGAAAGTCACTTGAGTAATTTGATTGTATGTTTCAAGCATGTACCGTGGTTTCTTTCGAGGTAGGAGCCTATTGCAAAGCGGAGAGGACGTTTTACTCTTTTTACCTCAGCGCAGTTCCGTCAGAACTGAACATTGGCTGCGCATCATGCTAGCTGGCGTACCTACAAGCAGTTGCTTGGAAATCGTGAAGTGCTGCATCAAAGTTGGATTGGGATGTGACGAGTCACACAGGCATTACAAATTACTCTACCGAGCTGAGAAATTGAATTGGTCATTTGGTAACTATCGTATCTATTACCTACCTTAATTGTGATGTACGCGCAGAATTGAATTTCTGATTCGTTTTGATATGTTGGGGAAATATTTTGAAATTCAGTGATATTGTTTTTAGGGCTCGGGTTTCCCTTCGCCTTCATCGACTGATGATCGACCCCGTGAGTTTTGAGTGTTTCTTTGATACCTATTGTAAATAATGGGGAAGTTTTGAGTTTCTTTGTTCCCCTTCACCACAATGTCAATTAATAACGAAGTTACATCAAAGAAGTATCCAATCTAGTTGTTTTATTTTTGGCTAACAAAGTTCTCTTTTTTTAGTCGGTTGTTTTCTTAGAGTTCATTTGCAACAGTAGGAGGCTACCTACTTCCGACAGGATCCGTAAAAGATGTAGATGAGAAAATTTTGAACTACTTGAGAAGAAAAAAAGAGTAAAATGAGTCATATTTGCTTTTAAAAATAGCGAAATATCCAGTGGGGAAATTGGAGGATTTTCAGGATTTTTTGGGTTAGTCAGAAATGTTGAAAAAGTAACTCGTACGAGGGAGAAAAGCCAAGTGCGTCAGAACACACTGTAGTACTCTACTATAACATTGCTATACCAAGAAGAAAACAACCGGAAGGGACAAGGTTGTGTTATCATATTTAGCAAATAATTCTTATCGACGGAAATACAGACATTCTACAATTTATTTTCTCTCACTGATATTAGTACTCTAGGTACTTATTTTGTTTTTGTACTAATCAATGTACGTCCGTAGATGGGTCTCTATAGTATCAGAGCGTCATGTTTCCACAATTTTTATAATAATTGTGCAGTAGTGATAAAAGTCGATGATTTCGAAGCCATTTTTAGAACTGATGATTGAATGATCAGCAATAATAATTCAAGAGAAGATTTGCGTTTGACTATAGACTGAGACACCTTAGTCGCCCACAAATTGAAACTACATCATGCTGAAGTAAGATTTTCGTATACAATGGTTTTTCGTTTCCTAATCGTAGCTCCTTTGATTAAGGAAGGGTCGTATAATAATCTAGGTATAGTAGGTATTCTTCAAAAAAATAATATTCGTACCTAATCACGAATGTTCATTAAATATTATTTTCCTCCTCAATCAAAACGCACGCGAGTAAACGCGGATCCAATAAAGACAATACGCTACTAATCGTGCTTGAACATGAAGTATAAAAACGTAAGTTTTGAACTATTTGCCTGTATATTTGCCATTCTTTTCAAACCTCGGATAGCTTTTCAGGCAGCATTAGCCTACTCGGAGAGGAGAGAGAAAGAAAAGAAGAAATGCATTTCGAAATTCCGTCTCAACTGAAGTGTACCTAAACTGAAAATAACTCGAAAAACTTAGACGACGACGATTAGCTGTGCCGTTGCCTTCGTCGTCGTCGAGGTAAAAAACTTTCAGTTGTTTGTAAAAGATTGACTTGTGCGGTGGGTATACAGTACACATTCGCAATGTGTACACAGTAATACGGAGTAACAATCGTCTATGTACGACGAGTTGATCATGCGCTTTTCCTAGACAAACGCACCCCCGATTCTTAAGAGTATTTTACGTATAGTAATTTCCGTGCTTTCCCAACCCCCTCCCTCCTCGCCTCTGTACCGATTTTGCGGCACTTCTCTCCCGCTTCTCCTTAGTCGACGCACAATCCGACGCTTGTATAATTTTCTCCCAAACTCGATATACGGTATCATATCGAGTGAAGGAAAACAGTAACGGTTTTTTACGCCATCAGGTCCAGGTTAAAGTGATTTTCGTATTTCACGCGCGTTCTCTCTTTCGTCGCTTTTTCGTAGACTCGTTTTTAAAAAAGAGAAAAAAAATTGCTCTTCATTTTTATCATTTATTATTATTAGTATTATTTATTTTTTTTTTCAACAATAACAAAGAAATTTTGTATCAATTAGTGCGAGTGTAATTTTCGCGTTTTTATTTTCACCCAGTGGCAGAAGTGTACACGTAATCTGCTTAAATTGGTCAATATGTTAATGACATCGTTGAGGAAAAGGTTATTTACGATAATTTTATTACCTACAAAGCACAGAGTTTACGCGCTCTTAATAGGACTTTAAGTTCATTAAATTGAGTAACTTGCCACACCGAAGTCTCTTTTTTTTTTCTTTTTTTTTTTTGATGTACAGGGATGTACAGGGTTTTGCTGAGGACTGAAAAAAAAAAGCAAAGCAGACTTTTAGTTTTCTTGTCGTCAAATAGAAACAGTTCTTTGTCAATCCGTTTATAGCTTGTTAGCAAAGAAATATGTTCTAAATATCGTACGGAAGGAATCCGCGTTTGAAATTCAGGCCATTAACGCGGAGTACGATTCTTATTATTATTCAAACGATCTCGTATCGAAAGTATAAAAGATGGATGGTACCTAATATTTTATTTTTGATAGGAAAACGTTCGCTCATATTGTGGCTTGCTTCTCTTTTCGTTTTCACTTTTTCCGTACCTGTCATCCACTTTTATTGCTTTTAAAGTGCCGCTCTCCTGTTGTACTTGATGTCAACGTTTGAACGGATATCGCTCTCTATAAAGCGTTGATACTTGAATGGGATTTACTGTAAATTATAGCTCTCGTGAATTTATCACGTTATCAGCTCTGATTCTTTTGTCAACTATTTCGCGATCGCGTCCTCGTATTTTTGAATATTTTTTGAACTTTGATCGAACGATGATTCATTGTCAACGGCAAAAATGACACCTCTAATTCTGGTGAGAATTTAGGGTTTTAGAGGAAGTATTTTCTCTCACCATCATGTCCTGTTTTAACGCTTCAAAATCAAGGATGTGGAGTTGACTTTTCACAAGCGAAATATTCTCGGTAAAATTGTCTGTAAGGTAGCCTAAATTTCATCATCAGAAGTAAAGAATAAATAACTGTATCCTTGAAATTGTAATTTTTAAACCGAGATTTCCAGCGTTTATACAGAACTTTTTTGACTTTCAATGAAGGAGCGCGTTTCCCATGAATGGGCTATCAATAAAACATTCTGAACATATTTGAAAACTTTCCTTCGAGTTGTTATTATCGTATGTAGGGACCGAAACAACATTTGTATGAGGCGATTGTTTTTACTGTCTTTTTTTATTGAATAAGATGAAGTCATCTTTACTCACCCCCATGAGAGATTGTTTGAGAACTGTCGCCGTCAGTCAACTCTCCGGAAATGTTTAACCTTGAGGTGGCCTTGTGAGGTTCTTTAGCGAATTTCGAACGTCAGTCGGCGGAAATTTGTCGAAAAAACCGATTTTCGAGCTATACGTGGGAAAAAAAGAGTACAAGGACCTTGATGTTTGGATTTTAGCGTCCTAATCCTTCTTCGTATCTTTTCAAGCTGCCAGCAAAATTTCCTAACACCACCCTTTCCCCCGCATTAAACTGATTCAACCCAACAGCGACATTTTTCAGTCCCGCAGATCATCAGAAAAATTCTTGAAGTTCCTCTATGGGGGTAGCTGTGAAATTGAATTTCGATATATGTATTTCATATTTTCAGACTGGGTTCACATTTATACTCATTCTCTATTAATTTTTCCCACTCCTACCCCGTCATCTGACCGTTCGCACGATCATAACTGTGGCATTTAGATAAATTTGAACCTTCAAGATATTCCAAAACCTATTTCTTCACTCTACTTTCTGGATTTGCATCCGTACGTACGGACAGGACTTGGAAAAATCGTGACCACATAATGCTGTGTAGTATACCAAACTAGTATGTCAGAGAAGAGGGTGCCGAGGTACGACCACCAGGCTAGTTTGATCAATTGTCTTTTCCTTCTGACGATATACCCACATTCAGCATACCATACTAGTGCTTATATTGACCCATGACCACGGGTCTTTAGACATTTTTGCCAATATGTAGCAGTATCGCGATGGTTGAAATTTTACCGAATCCTTAGCGAGGTCCTTCCCTTTATGCTGGACTATATACCCATACTAGGTTGTACACACCCCCTCCCCCTCCGTTAGGCCAGTCTGGGTGTCTTCTTTTTGTGCTAATAACCTAGTTTAGCAAACTAGCCCAGGAGGCTTGCTCCACTTCTGCCTAGTTTAGTCTATTATCTTCTTTATTCGCACTTTTAGCTTTGCGTCTTCTTCTTCTTCATTTTTGTCTACCTCGATGATCTCACAGGAACGACACTAGAGTTTTACAAAAGCATTCCCTGTCTCAAAAATTGATAGGAGACACTTTTGAGCACCAGCAGGAAGTTTCTTTCAAATTATTCTTATTTGCCCTACGGTGAAAGTTTTTCAAGATTCATCTTTTGATAGTTTCCAAAGGTCATGAACGTGAAATGTTTTCAAGTTTCACTTGTTCTTGTATTTGGTCAAGATGAATACCTCAAGGAATCAGGGCGGGGTTTGAAGATTGATCTGGAAGTTTTGAAGATGTGATGGAATATCATAAGGTGGGTGGAGAGAAATGGAAGCTATAAGAGTATCAGTTGAACCCTTCTTTTCAAGAAGGGCTTAATTGGGCTTTCAAACTTCTTTTTATCTCGCATTACTTCCTTCGATCTTATTGTCAAAATAACGTGGAATAAAACAGAAGACAGACGAAAAATAGTTTCTGATCGTGCTTCGCAGCTTCAATTCTTCGATTTTCCCCCAATAAGATGTAAACAAGTCAAAGTGTGGAAACCTTATCGACAGTCGGCTTCAGGCTGGAAAACTTCATCGATGTATTGGTGAAAATCAGCCGATGGCTGTACTGTATTTTGGCCTCTCTGGAAACCTTATTTTATCAGAATCAGTCCGTTACTGATTTCGAGGTACCGAAAGATTTTTAGCATTTTATATGCCAATATTAGGACTCTTTTGAAAGAATTGTCACGATTTTGCGATACAATTTTCTTTTACACTTTCGTTGTCATCAATAAAGTGGACTTATCCTGAAGCAACATACGGAAACGGTGAGGCAGAGTATGACGTCATAAATGACCTTGACCTACTTTAGGAACTTGCGAAAAATTGGCGAACAAGCGGGGCGAATAAGCCCGTGAACTAGTTTATAGTGTTTTCAACCAAAATAATTATGAGTGGATAACGGTTATTGGTCCGGTCAGCTTCAAAATTAAAACGCTTAACGGTAGTTGGTCCCATGAAGTATTTTTTGGAAATGGTCAAATGATCATAATGATCATTTGACCATCATTGAAAAATGATTTGGTCGTAACAGTTCATAACGGTCAAAATGGAGAAAAACATTTTTTTGGTAAAAAATTGACTGTTTTGAACTAAAAATTGAACTAAATACATATTTATAAACTAAGAAAACATATTTTTGAAGCAAAAAAGATAACTGTCACCATGACCGTTATGACCCTTTTAAGCGAAACATTTATCGATCAAATGGTCACGGTCAAAGTTGTAGTTTCCTTTTAAACGATTATCGGTCAACAAGCATTTTTTCCTCTTGGTCATTGGTTATAACCAGGGCCCAAATTTTCATGTTTTTTCATATTCTTTTGAGAGCTTATTGAAGTGGTATATCAGTGTATTCTGGACGAATCTAAAAATTCTGAGTCCAATGAGCTGATCCAAGTTGTTAGAACTTAAAAAACTGCATATTTTACTTAAATTTAGTTATTTTACATATTTTAGTGATTTCTAGAGCTTAAAGGACATATTTGAGTCATTTTCTTCCTTCTTAGAACATATTTGCAAATTTTGCCAAAATTTCAACTTTTTTGGGAACTTTTCACTTCAGATCTTTTGGTAACACTGAAAAATTTTCAAATACAGTCAGTTACGATGTTTTAAACAAACAATGTTTAAAACACACAAAAAATCAAAATTGTGTTTTAAAAGGAAATATGTGAGGAGGGTTCTGGCAAAAGGGCGTGCGCCAGGCGGAAGCCCTTTTTGCGGAGACAATGATTTTTGAATTCTTTGTATCCTGTTTTACTAATGCCAAAGTGACTCGCCTGCAAAAAACCGAAATCCGCTTGAAAATCGGTGATAGAACCATACCTTAGTCGTCTGTAGAATGATGTAAACAATCTCATCTTATCACTTATCAGTAAAACATTTGCGAAAAAGGCGCGGTTTTTGTAGTTTTCATGTTTCAATTTTCATTTTCGGTTATGAATTAATTAAAATGTAAGAGTATTATCAGGCAGTATTGACCTTATCACCAGCAAATATTCGCGATTCACCTATACTACACAAAAAGGGCTTGCAACACTTAATTTTGATTTGTTTCGTTCTCGTTTTCTGTAGCATATTGAAAGGGTATAAAGGTTGGATTCCAAACGAGAAAAGGATGACAAACAATTTTTATAATAACCATTTGTTCCTTAAAACTAATATCAAACGAGTAATTTAAAGTTAAAACTTTAATTGCGATTTTTCATGGAATATTTTGATTGTCAGACGCCCTTCTGCCAGAACCCTCCTCATGTTTAGAATGTGTTTTTTTCAATTCATTCAAAAACATTAAAGATGGTTTTTTTTCATATTTTCATTATTATTCTTCCCTAAAAATGAATATCACAATTTTTCAAGGGTTGAAAAAGTAAAAAAAAAAAAAAATAGAACGTTGTTTTAATTTTAAACGATATTCAAAGCCGGTGTTTGAAACATTCAAAATGTGTTGAAGACGATAGTTAAAACTCCAAAAATGTGTCCCAAATAATAGTTGAATGATTTAGAACAGTTTTAAAGATTGTTTAAAACATTTAAAACATGTTTTAAATGAGGAATTGAAAACTATCATTTAAAACATGTTTTCAACATAAAATTCGTTTTAATCTAAAAAAAATATGTTTTTTGTTTTTTTTTTCAAGTTTTTTTTTTTTGCAACCCTGAATACAGTGACCTACCTGGCACCAGAAAAAACAGGCTAGTATGTTTTTGACAAAAGATCCATTTTCTTATTTACAAATGAGAGAGGAATGGTATTCCTGCTAAAATTACTATGGTCAAGTTCTCAAGTTCTCCGCGACTTCTATGTCTGCAAAACCATGTTGTTCAATTTCGGGAAACTGTAGCTCTGGTGAAACATCGCTAACAATTCGAGCAAGTCATCCTCGTTAGCAGGATTATCGTGGGAGACGTACTTCCCTTTCATGGTAATCGTAAACACGTGCACGTCTGCCAAAAGGGTGAAGATACTCACTTGCGCAAAGACTACTTGGTGGACGCGTGTTCTGAAGCTCTCTCAATTTCTTTGCAGTTGAAGATGTCAATGTTGGCCGGCATGATTGAGTAATGTAGATGTAATCTCTGCTCCATTATTTTCCGATTTGAACATCAACTACACTAGAATAGAGCTGAAGAATGCAGAAAACTTGAAAAGGCAAAGGTTTTTCAGCTGGTACCAGTGACGAATACTGCTTGAAAAAATCTCATTTCGCACCTAGAGAGATTTTTTTGATTTTTATTTTGTACCTAGGGAATATTGACGAGCTATCATCTATCTTGTGATCTTCAAAACTACCCTTGTCTTCTATTTTTTGATTGTAAATGAAGAAAAAAGCTCATACGCATCACGGCCATTTCTCGATTTGTATGCTTTATCGAGAATAGCTTATTTCTAACCCTTGTAGCGTAAATAACTAATATAATCTGTCCGGGTGAGATGAGGTTCAAACGCGCGAGCTGGTTGAAGGACTGTTTGTAACGACAATGAAGCGATGTTCCCTTCAAAAATGTGAATCTATTGCTCGTTCAACAATACAATAAGGGGCTATAATTACTAATATCGATTTTCGTCAAATAAACAATCGCTAACACTCAACATGGATCATTCTCGTTAAAATGCGTATGCAAAGCTGAACGTAAGTGACTGTCCCTGAACATATTGAACTGTCAGTGGGCGTGGCAGAACAAAACTGATCCCGATTGTACTGCTGAACAAGTGCAATGTGTGGTACCGGAACTAACGAATGGTGATTAGAAGAAACTTGTACAGAAAGAGCAATCGATTTGGAGTCGACGTATATTTCATCGGGTAAAATGGGAGGAATACACTGGAAGTTGGTATTTTTGGATAGGAAATTATTAAGGAAGGGATACAGGTAGGTGGATATTTACTTAAGTAAACCGATACCAGCTGGAGTTGGAAACGATGACGTGGAATGGCGACTGACAAAGTTGAAGGATAGATCGGCTTGTTAGATTAAGGCGGCGGTAATGTGGTGGCGGGCAGCCTGATTCGGTACCTTTACCCTAAGAGCGGAGCTGGATGAAAAGGATAGTAGAATTTGAAATGAATCTCAGAGTAAAAAGTATCATGGGGGACCAAAGCCCCGGCCGTGAATCTAGGATTGGTCGAATAAAAGACTGGTAAAGAGAGATTTAGATTTTGCGATTGTATCTGGAGGAGGAGCGGAATGAATATTCCAGTCCCTGAGGTTTTTTGGTTCAATTTCTTTGATACGTGATATCCATAAATGACGGAAATGATAAAGGAGTCCTAGGACTTTTACCAAGTTAGTATGTGAAATTGTGGTTGAGTTAGTTCTCTGACTTTGAAAAGCAATTTGATAGTGAAAAACCCCTTTTCAATATTAGTGCTCTACTTACACCTCACTCACTCATTATGAGTTCCGATAATAGCAATTTGATAGGACAATTCTGAGGTCTCATTGAACGAAGAAAATCTGTACATTTGTACCCTCTTCTTCTCTGAGAAATTTGAGCACAAAAAAGAATAGTATGGTTTCGAATACAGAAATACAATGAAAATTTTTTTTTTTTTAATTTTTGATGAGAATCGTACCCACGAAACGCAATCTTTTGTTTTTCTCATCGTAACTAAAATATTATCAAATCGTCATACCGCAGGTCGTAGGTTTTCTTCCCTCCTTGATTAGAAATATTCATTCATCGCATTATTTTATTATTTTTCTCTTTTAATTCTTGTTCCATTCCAAGAACCTACCCGAGCAAAAACAAAAACGAACACGAGCATTACAGACTCTTTGCAAGATTAAAATTCTGCGCGGAGTTCGTCCATACAAAAAAGAAACACCATTCGCTTGTATATTTTTTTCAAAACGTGGTTGACGAAATGTGTAGGCATCGAAATATCCGAAGAAATTTTCTCGTATTACGTGGGCGCAAATGACGTCGAACAGTCTACCTAAATTCCTGTGAGTTTCATGCTTAAGTCGATAATGGAATGACGAGAATGAAAAGAAACTGTTCATCTTAAACCCAGTTTCGTATTACGCGAAAATAAGAAGATTATTTTTTGTAAACGTAATTTATAATAGAAGTATATTTTCTGTATTAAAACTCCGCGTATATAACCTCGGAAAACGCGAATAAAAGATTACTTTCCCGGTTGAATGCGCCCCATTTGAAAGAAATTTCTTTTTGTACTGTAGCAGCGAAAGAAACATACTAATGATTGAAAATGGGATTTTCGAATTATATTTACGTTTAGTTGGCGATATTGATCGATTCGCCGCACCGTGCTGACTTAAATAAATAAACCTGGTCGGATATAACGCAATTTATGTAATTTAACTCCGATAATGATCTTCACGGTGAGGATTTTTTTTGAAGAAGAAGCAAGACTGCTCGCAACGATCGATGAAGTTGAGAAATGCTCTTACATTTGCACTTTATTCACAACTCGAACAGTGTCAACAGTTCTCTCTTAAGCTCTCGTGTTAAGTTGATTATTGGAAGTCAGAACGCAACAATAGGGGAGAAAAACGAGCAGTCATCGTTTGTATTTACGGCCGTCAGGTATGCAACATTACTAACGCCAAGTTTTACGTTACGTGACGATGGGGCGTCATTCCTTTCCTACTTCCCCTCACGTCGCCTTCGCAACATACTGTCACATAACCAAATGATTATAATTTGATCAATCTTGTTCGTTTCCGACTTCGCATTCAATATAGGTTTCACGCTTTCAGCCTTTTCGTTCTTTCTTACCAACTTGTACGAGTTCTTGAAAATTGATTCTGTCTTGCACACAATTCCCTAAAAAGCAGAAATGAAATAAAGCTACGTAGTCATCCCGCTATATTTTCAAGATTATTTCGCCTAAATTCCTAAACCTAATTCACGTATTCGACCCGGAAATTCCGCAAACCGATGTGATAATGGTAGTGCATCGCAGCTATAGCGAAGACAAATGGCAGAAAAAACAAAACCTCTTAGTTTTTACGAGCTTTTAACGTCTGACGAGATTTTTTTTATTCCAACTAAGCAGATGAAACCCCGTATTTTCACTAGCGTTCCCTTTTCCTCTCCGTCTTTCATTACATTTTTTCCGACACTCGTTATGAATTTTAATCATTTACAATGGCGAGCATAAGAGTTTTCGTGATCCTTGTCAACGTATCGCGCTTTTCCTCATTTTTTCTCTCTCTCTCTCCCTCGAAAAAATGAAATCACGTTCTCTAAAGAATATAAAAAAAAGAGGGTCGTGCGGATGTTTCTTTTTACTATTATTTAATTCTTTATTCAAACGGCGACTTATTTAATTGCTTCTCTTTTTCTCCTTCTTTTCATTTTGCAAACGAAGTGATAATAATTTAATTTTTGGCGTAACCAAGTACTACTCGATCGTTACTATGTAAAAGAGATAGTACTGACTGCCTGGTATATAAAGCGATCGAATTCTATAGGTGGTATTCCGCAGGGTAAAACTTGACTTATTCGTCACTCGAGTAAAACTTCATATTTTCATTGTTATTATTATTACTCGTACTTCAAAAGTGATACTCTAACTCTGCAACATAAGAGGAAACCAGACGAACGAAAATCTCAGTAAACTAGATTTTATATCCTCAAAAGAATGAAGTACGTGATGGCGAAAACTCTTGTCACTTATGGTATCATGTACTTTCTTGTGTACATCTTCCCTTTGGAATAAATGAGACCATCTTCAGGTACTACTGTTCGCAGTTCTTCCTGTGATGCGGTAATCTCTTGAAAGCTCTTTCTGCCGTAAAGGTATTTCATATTTTTTAATTAGCTCATCAAATTTACCCTTACGCTACAATAATGGCGAGGATGGATATTCATGCAGCTGAAATTCATATACTCGTGCCGAATTTATGAGAACCGAGAGTAAATTGCTTCGTCAGAAGATTATAAATATTATTTGTTAGACATACAGGGAATTCTAAATTCATACAGAAGGTTATAGTGTAAGCAAATTAGAGCAATGTTGGGGGGAAAAAAGCATTTTGCTGGAGTAAACTTTTCTTTGCTGAAAGTGGTTCTGGATGCGTTTTTCGCCTATATCGCGCGAAATTGAAATTTTATAAAAAAATGTTTCGAACGAAAGATGTTCCTCGTTAAGTTTCATACCGAATAACATATTCAACATTCAGCCTATACCAATTAGCGCCTTTGCAAAGGCTGTTCAAAAGAGGACCAAAATCAGTTTTTCCATAATATAGTATCTCACAAAATTGAAAATGTTTCAAAAAATTGTTCCTCGTTAAATTTCCCACCAAATAATTTATTCAATGTTCAGCCTAGGTCAATTAGGACCCCGGCAAAGCCTGCAAAGTCCGTTCAAAGGAGGACCAAAATTCGTTTTTCTATATAGGGTGGGAAATAAATGCACACTAAATGAGAACATTGTAACACTGAAGTAGGTGAAGAAAGCAATAGGAAAATATATACAACAATATTTAATGCGAGTAACTCTAGAATAAAATTTTGCACAATTACTAATAAACAATTAAAAAAATAAATGAACATCAGATAATGCAGATAACACTAATTAAAAGCATGGCACGGTAATTATTAAAAGCATTGAGCATAATAAAAATTTTTTTAGGAAGGAGAACCGGACTGAATAAGTAGGACTTTTTTCGCCTTCGACGGTCGGCCGCGTTTTCTTTTCTGTGCGAACGGAATGACTTTTGCGTTTTCTAGCACTTCAACCAACTTTAAACAAATTTTCATTCCGAGTTCATGTTGGCATCCGTTATGTTTGAGGAATATTCTCAAAATTGAAATTTTACGAAAAAATGTTTCAAACAAACGTTCTTCCTCGTCAAATTCCAAACCAAATAACGTATTCAACTTTCAGCCTACACCAATTAGCGCCTTTGCGAAGGCCGTTCGAAAGAGGGCCAAAATCAGTTTTTATATATAGTATCTCACAAAATTGAAATCTATTAAAAAATGTTTCAAACAAAAGTTGTTCCTCGTTAAATTTGCTATAAAATGAGTTATTCAGCCTTTACGGAGGTTTTTTTTTTTACAGGGATTAAAAAATGTTTCAAACAAAAATTGTCCCTCGTTGAATTTCCTACCAAATAATTTATTCAATGTTCAGCCTGGATCAATTAGGACTCCGGCAAAGCCTGCAAAGACCGTTCAAAAGAGGACCAAAATTAGTTCTTCTATATATTTCTCAAAATTGAAATTTTATGAAAAAGTGTTTCAAACAAAAGTTCTTCCTCGTTAAATTCCATACCAAATAACGTATTCAACTTTTAGCCTATAACAATTAGCGCCTTTGCAAAGGCCGTTTGAAAGAGGGCCAAAATCAGTTTTTATATATAGTATCTCACAAAATTGAAATTTCATTAAAAATTGTTTCAAACGTTGTTCCTCGTTAAATTTGCTCTAAAATGAGTTATTCAGCTTTTACGGAGGTTATTTTTTTATAGGGGTTAAACCTCCCAAGATTTAGTCTTTTGCTTACATCTTGTCTAATTGAAATTTTGTTAAAAAATGTTTCAAACGAAAATTGTTCCTCGTTAAATTTCATATCAAATAACGTATTAAACTTTCAGCCTAGATCAATTGCCGCATTTGCAAAGGTCTTTCAAAAGAGGACCAACATCCTCACAAAATTGAAATTTTATTAAAAAATGTTTCAAACAAAAGTTGTTTCTCGTTAAATTTTCTATAAAATGAGTTATTCAGGCTTTACGGAGGTTATTTTTTTATATGGGTTCAAACCCCCCAACATATAGTTTTTTGGTATTTTATTAAAAAATTTTTCAAACAAAAATTGTTTGTAGTTAAATTTCCTACCAAATAATGTATTCAATGTTCAGCCTAGGTGCCTGCAAAGTCCGTTCAAAAGGGGACCAAAATTAGTTTTTCTATATATTTCCCAAAATTAAAATTTTATGAAAAAATGTTTCAAATAAAAGTTTTTCCTCGTTGAATTTCCTATCAAATGAGCTATTCAGCTTTCAGGATAGAGCAAATTATCTGCAAAAAGGGCTTTCGATATTGAAAATAATATAAGGATGTGCTATATTTTTCTTATGTTTAGATAGTTTTGTTGCTGATTCATGGAAGTCTTGCATTATCACCGATTGTAAAGACTATTTTTTTTTCTACCAGTGATAGAAATATTAAAAAAATGGAAATTGAATGAATGTTTTTCTCATATTCATGATTCACATAGTATTTAGGTATTGAAATAAAAGCAATTAAAGTCGCGTCGTATCAAAGACTCTACACCAGCTGCAATACTCTCTGATCTATAGTAGTACAAGTGACAAGCCACTGAACAAATGTCGGTTTCAAGCTTTCGCGAAAGAAGTTCTCCGGAAAGTAGACTTGGTCTCTCTACCTCCCACTGAAAACGCTGCACGGTTTCATAGAAGAGAGAACCTTTGGTACTTTCATCGAAGAAAAAACGTATTTAATCATTCCGACCTCGATGGTGAAGAGGTACTATTCAAAACGTTGGTCAGTTTTTCATCAACGAAAGAGACAAATTTACGTTCTTGTCTTATAGTGTTTAACTATCTACACTATACTTCTCAAATAACATAGTATCATGCCTCAACCATAAGTTAGTAGTCTATTGTTTGAATTTTTGTTGGAAATAGTTGTTTTTTTTTCTTCCTAGGATTAAAATGTTCACCAAAGTGTCTTGGGCAGACTTTCCTCAATGCTGGTGGAGTATTACAGGTAGTAGACGTCATTGACGACGACTTGTAGGATGTATCAAGCGAGGACGAGGAAGCTGAACATGAGTCCAGTACTGATGACGATTCCTCAGTAATCGCAGATAAAGAGTATGACGAGAGCGAATAATATCAAGTACCCCCATCCCGAACATAAGACTACTGTAAATCGGCAGGCTAACGTACACTGCTCCGATTAGAAAGCGAAGGAAACTAGTAGGCAGGGCATAGGACGGATGGAGGAGCTCAAATCAGGTGCGAGAATCGATCTCCCTCCTCGGGCTATGTTATACACCTATACGTATTACATGAAATATACTAGCCTCATGGAGTAAGATTCAGTTGAGGAACCTACAGGACAAATGTACGTAACACACTTTTTTTATAGACTAATAATTACTCTATTCTGAAAGCTGAATAGCTCATTTGATAAGAAATTCAACGAGGAACAAAAACATTTTTTCATAAGATTTCAATTTTGGGAGATATATGGAAAAACTGATTTTGGTCCTCTTTTGAACGCACTTTGCCGGGCCATTGATTGACCTAAGCTGAAACTTGAATACGTTATTTATGAAATTTAACGAGAAAGAACTTTTGTTGAAAACATTTTTTAATAAAATCTCAATTTCGCGCGATGTTGGCGAAATACTAATTTTTGGGGGGTTTGAAACTCCATAAAAGAAAGAAGCTCCAAGGGAAAACGCGAGTTTTTTTGTATGTCGTTTAGGACCACATTCTTAACCATTTTTAGCGAAGAAACGTTTGCTCCAGCAGAATGTTTTATTTTTCCTCACTATTAGTTTTCTGCAGAAAGTGATGAAAGATGGTCTTCTTTGTTCTCTTGTAATACTTATTACTTTGGGACAACCTTCAAGTGCAGTGCAATCTGTGGAGGTACAGCCCCTTCTTTTCTGTTGAACAGAAGAGAGGGAGTGCAACGCAAACAAATAATCAAAATCACGCACACAGAATCCTACAAAAATTCTATCTTGTCCATCCCTAGCTGACTATAATACCGCCAATTCCGAATACCCTCCTCCACATCCTATATCGTGATTTTCTATAAAAAACGAGCTTAACTCCCATTTCGTCCCCTATCCTCAACTCCATCCCTATTGCAGTTGATGACACAGTAAAAGCCCTTGGCCTCCGCTCTCATTTCAAATGCTCATGACTATCGTATATTAACTCATAGCTTCGAACGTCTCAAAATACCTATCCTGTCCCTCCACTGGTTGCAACCGTAAAATTCTACTTCCCCCCAACCATACCTTAGCCAAATATATCCCAGATTATGGAACCCTTATATAATTATTCCAAAAGTCAAAATTCAAGCTATTTGCCAATGCCTAGATTCGATTCTGACTCTCTTTCCTGCATTATCAGAAATACTCCACCCTCATCCATCTTCTATTTTTCATAAGCTTCACTTGGGTCCTGAACCACATCGGAATCAGTGGTAACGAAGAGCAGCTCACTTTGGGCCGAGTCGCAAAGTTTTATATGATTATATAGGAAATTGAAATTGGGACTCTGGGTAGCAATGGCGAAAGTATGAGGTACAAAAGTCTTCAGTTTATTTTGTTCAAGCCAAAAACTAGAATTCTCAAGTTTCTTAATAAATAAATAAAAAAAAAAAAAGAAACGGAGAAGTTTTGAAAAGAGAAAAATTAATGATCACACCTGGCTGGATATTGTCTAGATTGGGAATTTTCTATTCTTGAGCTCCTGTAATTTTGTATAAAATTGTGTTGCAATGTAGATTATAGATATATATCTAGATCTTTAAAATTCAGTCTCAATGAGCGATAGACAATGCAGCAGGAAGTATCCGTATCTAGATCCATCATCATAACCTACATTGCTCTCTATTTTATCGGGAGCGTAATCATATCCGTACACAGTTAAGAGCAAACGTGCCATTAACCTTTGTTCTCTGCAATGAAACATATAAACTAGTCGGTAAAGTCATCATTCAAAAACTGTGAGAACCGTTCGATAATACTCAAGCTAATCAAAAACCTAAGACAGGCGGAGCTGGAGTAAGCATTTTCTGTATAGAAAAGACAGAAAGACGACGCGTCGACGAAAACTATAACATAAAGGCGTGCTTCATTCATTCTGATTTCTTTTTTTCATTTTCCTCGTATGCTCGACGCCTACTTGTATCCTCTCTGTTCTGTTGTTCAAAGCGAAATCCTTCAGAGTTATTCTCTCGAAGTCGTAAAACGAAATTGAAATTATGCATTAAAGCAGGCATCCAGAGCATGAAAATCTGCGTACCAAAAACTTTGTAACTTCGCTCACGTACCGGTAACTATCCTTTGTCTTTTCTCTCGACAACTCAAAGACAAGCAAGAACTACGCTTTAGAGTGTTTAATATTATTATTTACCCACGATGATGTATACAAGAAAACTGAACGATGAAAATTAATACGATTATTTATTGATTGAATTAAACGTTAGCTTCATTGTCGAGTGCTTTCCAACGTCAGCTTTTCTCTCTAAAGTTTGTCTTTCGTTTTCGTCGTCGTCGTCGTCGTCGTCGTCGTCGTCGTCGTCAGGCGAACACTAATTTAAATGTTTGTTCGAGCATGCACCAGAAATAGGCTTCGAACGCATTTCAAATTTTTCAAGCAAGTGAAGAAACGAATGAAAATTTTATGAATAATTTCCAAGGGAGCGTAAACTAAGTACGTAAATATCGACCCAAACGTGAATCTATTTCATAGTTAACGGCGAAAGGAAAAATGTAGAAGACAAAAATAATACGGTAAGGGGAATACTTTGCTACTTACCTACGAAATTCTTAATAGGCGCGAGACACCGAGGAATGTGAAGACGGGAATTTACACACTATAATGAATATGAAAGCGTGTAGGAGGAAAACATTGTATCTAACTTTTTCGTTCAATATTAACATTGAACTTGTATCGTAAAAGTTTATTCTGATATCCCCCGTTTACAAACCTCAATTTTTGGGGGTCTTACACCCCTTCAAAAATTCTGAAAAAAATATATGTTTTAGGTGACCGTCCAATACTTTTTCCAGCTTTGGCCCCCAGTAACAACATACTTTTAAAAAATTTTTAATTAAAAAATATACATTTTATGTGGAATATTTTTTTTTTTTTTTTTTTTTTTTTCGTTCGAAAAAATTATTATGAACGGCCCTTCCTTGAGATGATTCATTTTCCTTCCAAAGCACAAAAGGATTCATAAAAAATTATTTATGAGCTGTAAAATTTTTATACTAAAATATACATTTTTAAATATCACACAGGATCAGATTTAAATTTTATCGGTGAAGTATACGTTAACTCTTAAGCAAAAACTAGGCTAACTGTTTACTCACTTGATAAAGAACGGTTACTCGTTCGAAACGTCGTGTATGTTTTTTGAAAATAAAGGGTGAAGTTAGCCTAGTTTTTGCTTAAGAATCACACAGGATAGAATAGACTTGGTTGAAAATTTGGCAAGAAGAGTTTCATTTCATCCCCAACAACTTCCGATAGTTGAATTGGAGATTCGCGACTAAGACCAGATCACCATTGTCATCCGGCTATAGAGCCGAGTGTTTTGTAATGCGTCCTTCCCCCTCCAACACATACGTACACATACACGACGCGCGTACAGAATCAATTTTCCTCCCAATGTGGTGTGAAATACCGATTTGTCCTATCATCACATAGCTCGAGAGCAAAAAATTTTACATGTTCTCAAATTAGATCAAAATCAATGATGACGTTATGGTAACAAAACAACTTTTTCCACCAGTATCTTATACAAAGTTGGAAAGCCAAAAGATAAAACTTTGGTTTTTGGCTGTCAGTTTCCCCTCTGCAAAATAAAACTTTCGCCTTTCAACTTTTCGAATTTTTTTACTCAAAATTCGTCAGCTTTTTGCTTTCAGCTTTTGGCTTTCAACCTTTTTCTTTGTAACTGTCTTTTTTGCACAGCTCCCAGTAACACAGTTTGTACCGCTGCAACTTGAGGAAAACAAAAAATGAACATTTTAAAGTAAAGAAAAGGAATGACAGGAGTGCGTATTATTCAGCCCGAATATTGAGTAATGATTCCACGCGGGATATCGCGATAGCAGCCATAGCTTACCCCGCTATTGATGAAAAAATAATAGAAATTCACCAACCGAGAACTACAGGCATAAAGTATGATGTATTTGAAGGCAGGGGTCAACAAATTAATGAATATCTTCACGTTCCACCGCCTGATTTATTACGTTGAACAAATTTGAAGTTTTGTTATTGCTAAAAATTTGTGAAAATATGGAGTGTTTTTTCTTTTTCTTCTTACGCACGTCCATGTCTTCTAAAATGTGTCCAAGTTTCATTGCTCTGTATTCATCTTCGCTTGAGATACATCCATTTGAATTTTAAGCTTAAAAATGGCTTTGTAGCCTATAAGGGTGAGCGGAGGGGTCCAATTTTTTGAATTTTGAGTCTTCTCATAAGGGACAACATTTCAACGCACATTTGGAACATTTTGCGACCAAGGCCCTTTTCCGGAGTCAAATAAATTTAAGAAAAGCTTCGCACCCGTGCCGCCCATCGGTTTCCATATTTTTGTGGTGCGCGATTAATAGTGCTGACCTGTCCACCTACATCTCGGATCCAAATTTTTGGAAAATTTTTCCCAAGTCCGCTCGCCTGTAACGAACCAATCCAATCTGTATCCAGCTTTGGGTGCTGTCAAAAGTTCCGTTCAATAGAAATACTTCACCTGTCTACTGTTTTAGTTGAAAAGATATCTCTAAATTGAGGGGGATAAAAACATCATTACGCATTTGCGAATTTGACAGAATGATGCAACAATTTATTCAAATCGAAGACCTTTAGCTTATACTCAAATTATGCGTAAGTAATTTGTACATTTATGCAGAATATTTTAATAGTATCTTCTTCTTTTTTGCTTTATTACAGGAAAGTGAAACCAAAACGATTTTCAGCGAAACAAACATGTCTATTTTATGGTTCAAAACTACTAATTTACTCAATGTTAATTCTGCTCTTCAGTCATCACTCATCACAACTCACCGAACAAATAAACAAAGATGTAAGTTTTCCATGCACATAAATAATTTACATAATATACCATTTGCCCTATTATTTCCTCACGACTGATTCCGTAAAAAATTCTATCATTTTACAGTCCATCACTGAAAGCTCAAAATACGAATCGGTAACAGTATCCTCCGATGGGAATACAACCCTGCAAAACGATGAAACATCGAAAGAAGCCACTAAAAGCAGTTCCGAAGACAAATTTTGCGTAAAAGCTGCCATAGAACAATTTCCTCGTTTGCCGATAGGTCCGACGGCGAGGAAATATGGAGCTATTATAATCCACATAGCGATATGCATTTATAGTTTTCTTGGTTTAGCTCTAACCTGTGATAAGTATTTTGTTTCCTCGTTGGATCGCATTTGCGAAGGTACCCAGATCGAAGGGTCTTATAGCAATTTTTAGTGCTTATTTTCAAATGTCATATAGGTGTCTTTTACGTTTACAGAAATGAAATTAAGTGCGGACGTGGCCGGGGCAACGTTCATGGCTGCTGGAAGCTCGGCTCCTGAATTAGCAACTGTAATAATCGGCGTATTTCTGGCGCAAGATGATATCGGCGTTAGCGGAGTAATCGGTTCGGCAGTATTCAATATACTTTTCGTAATCGCGGTTTGCGGATTATTCGCTTCTTCAGCCCTTTACTTAAGCTGGTGGCCATTATGTCGGGATTGCTTCTTCTACACGCTTAGTGTACTCATTATGCTCCTGGCTATCGCCAATGAAAGCGTCAACTGGTAATAAGCGATAAACGGTACATTTCTGCTCTTAATTTCACTTTATTCTGATAGCAACTTTCAATTGTTTTTCAGGTTTGAAAGTATTCTCTTGCTATTGGCGTACGCCGTATATTGTGTCGCTCTCTACCATAACGAGTTCTTAGAATTGTGGGTCTCACAGTATCCACCATTTAACACGTTGACCAAACAAACAAATGCCAACAGCGCAGATCCACACAGTCATTTAGAGGATCACAAAACACCCGGTTACGCCAGCGCAGAGAGTGCTGATTATCAAATTGATTCGGAAAACGTTGAGGATATACCACGCCCTCAAGATGGAAGTATCAACGCTTCTGAACGTCATGTCACTTATTATAAACCGAAGGAACCTCATACTTCGGAGGTAATAATTTTGTACCTACAAATAATCAATTTAAAATCTTTAATAGGTACGGTACCCGTGTCTGATCGAATCAAACTAATGTGTGGTTTTCTCATTGTCAGCGAGTGCTCCATGGGAAAAGCGAGAGATTGGCTAAATCCCCTTACTAAATTAAAACGAGAAAATGAACGCAAATTCTCGTTGTGTTGGCCTTTCGAGGGAATGTTATCGAAGGGCTTCGTTACTGTTGTATACTCGCGGAAAGAGGTCGGTGAACGCCCCGTCCTTGATCAATGCAGGCAAACATGTAGAAATTCGTGTGGAAAAGTTCTTCCAATCCTACCGTTTAGCGCATTCTCATCCTCCTGCATACCTTAACATCTTCTCTGTCTTCAATTGCTTTCCTCTGGATCACTGATCATGTCGGTCTACCGGAACACGACGCAGTGGACCTGGCTGCCAAGCATACTTTTCTCTCCCCCTCAATCACCGATTGCTATCCCTCTCCAGATCTTGCCACCGTTCCTAAATCATCTCGTCATGGCATCGAAAAGCTTGCTTCCTGTTGTTGACTCGCGGCAAAAAGATCACAAAAGGCCCGAGTACGACCAAAGCGGGTAAATCTGCAAAAGTTGCTCCTTGTTTCAAGTGCTGGAACGAGTGTTACTGAGAAGATTGTCCTCCGTTGTGAGTTTGCAGAGAGAGATTGTTAGAATGACGAGCCGGAAATTTTGTGGTACACTTGCATTGATGTTGTAGACTTCCAGACATAGGAAGTATCGAGCGGGAGTCATACCCGCGACCTATCGTTTTCACAACAAATGCGATAACTGCTACGCTGTATGGTCCTAAGATTAGATCGTCATATTTCTCCTTCAGGTGGAAGTTCCTCCTTGTGGTAGAAGGGATACGGAGATCACTAGTACATTAGGTTATTGCAAACGCACATTGAAGCCCAAAGGAAAGAATCCAAATTCTTGGAGGGGAAGGAGCTTCAAAATTTGATGTCGACGACTCACCATTTAAGCAATCACGACTAGCCTGTCATTTAAAGATCCAGCGTAGCGGGTCACGTGACCCAAAGGGTATGGTGATATAAAAGCTCTGGCTGGATCTACAGCGCGACCAAAATTCACAAAGGAAGCAATAATTTTTCCACATGCCTTAGATGGTTCGAAATGACTGACCTTATATCTGTCGTCTTAAATTATAATAATCTATTATTTATATTAATCGTAGGTGGATCCGCTAGCTAGGCCAATGAATGCAGACCAATTCGGACTATATAGATGGTATGTGACTTACCCTATCCATTACTTAACGCAGGCCACAACACCCGATTGTCAGAAAGAGCAATATCGTAACTGGTATGGTCTCACCTTCTTCATGTCCATGGTTTGGATTTCTTTCTATTCGTATATCATGGTATGGATGATTACAATAATAGGTGAGCATCTATCAGGTAAACGTCTTCTCTTTCTCCAAACATCACTCAAAAGCTTCTCATTTTTTTAGGTTTTACGTTTGGTATACCAGACACAGTCATGGGACTAACATTTGTAGCAGCCGGTGTCAGTGTGCCGGACGCACTTTCGAGCCTTGCAGTCGTGAAA
This sequence comes from Aspidiotus rigidus, assembly GCA_035079385.1. Taxonomy (NCBI): domain Eukaryota; kingdom Metazoa; phylum Arthropoda; class Insecta; order Hemiptera; family Diaspididae; genus Aspidiotus; species Aspidiotus rigidus. Next base: position 6,227,149 of record JAVHKY010000030.1, read on the forward strand.
GAAGGTAAGCTCAAATAGTCAAAAATTGTTCAGAATTTTACAGAGTGCTGTACTAATGTACATGTCTTTAGGCTGACAGTCAGTCGGAAACCTGCGTCACTTCATTTTGTAAAGCGAAGAGAGATGCTGACGTTACAAGCTGATGACGTCTTGAGTGACCTTGACCTCTATCTTTGGGACTTGAAAAAAACTTTCAGAATATTGCAGCTAGCTGAAAGCCAAAAACTGAGTTCTGCCGAACTTTTACTCATAAGAGAGATCACTTTCATGAGCCAAAAATAGGGCTGAAAACAGCAATTCAGGTTATAGAGGTTCTTGGACTGAATTGTGGGATCCGGTTTCTTCTGGTTCTAGTCCTAGAACCCAAATTTGGGATCTGGTTCCTTTTGGTTCCGGTTATAGAACTAAAATCCGAGATCCGGTTTCATTTCCGGTTCCGGTTCCAGAACAGAAATCCGAGATACGGTTCCTTCTGGTTCTGGTTCTAGAAACTAAATCCAAAATTCGGTTCCTTTGGGTTCTAGTTCTAGAACCCAATTGTGCAAGATCCGGTCACTTATGGTTCCGGTTCTAGAACCTGAATCTGGGATCTGGTTTCTTTCGGTTCTGGTTCTAAAACCCAATTGCGAGACCCGGTTCTAGAACCCAAATCCAGGATGCGGTTCCTTTGGGTTCCGGTTCCAGAGGTGTGAAAATACGGGAGCAGAAGCGGTATTTAATTCTGGTTCTGAGTCCTGGCCAAAAATCAAAATAAATTATCTAAATTTTTTCAGCTTCTTTTTAGCTTCCCATCCCGCAGAATAGGAAAACGAATGAGGATCCCACAGAAATGTCGTTTCATGTTTGTTTAACTGCTAGACTCACAAGGCTGGGTCAAGAAAGAAAAAAAAAAAACAAACAAACAAACGAACAGACAAACAGAAATATCACCACAAAGTCACAAAAAGACGTGCAGTAGTTCAGCACTAAAGCCTGCAGTCGTCCAATCAAGATGAACACAAACTGGAGAAATGGTATCTTCAACAAATGTAATGAAGCCTTGATTCTCCTGATTGTTTCTTCTGTACTTTCATTTCCGCATGACATCGATCAGCCAAAAGTCTAGAAGCTTTATTTTTCAAGGCCGTGGGCTTGAGCTAAAAGCTCAAGCTAAAATGTTCTGCTGCAATACTCGGGAAATTCCAATATTTGCTACTTTGGGATTGTATCCTTAACCTGCATCATATTAGGCTTAAGATTCAGAAGACCCAAAAAATTTGCCATTGTAACATTAAAATTCTGAAATTTTGTTTGTTCAAGGATCAAAGGTGGTGAGCGATTTGATTTTAGGGCTTAAGCTTGAGGCTTGAACTTGTATTAAAATTTCTTTTCGCTTAAGTTTAAGGCCCTGCTTAAACTTGAAATAAAATTTCTTTTCACTTGAACTTGATGTTTATTCGAGACTTATGAGTTTTAACTTAAAACTTAAGTTTAAAGCTTGAAGCTGAAAGTACGAAACATGTTTTTATTGGGGAAAAACATGTGTTTGTCAGAAAAAACGTGTTTTCGCCTTTCTTAGATTTCAAACTTCTCTTTCGCTTATTAAGTCGCTTAATTAAGCGAATGAAAAGTCGTTTCATTTTAGCTTATTTACAACTTGAAACTTGGATAAAACTTGAGCTGACCACCCTTGGTAAGGATATATTTAAAAAATATTATTTTAGGCTTTTCCCGCACTCATTAGAAACGATTTTGTACTTCTTGATAATGGTTACAATGTAACCAAAACGTCGAAAAAATAAAGTTTCGTTTTTAATGAGTGCGGGCAAAGTCTAAACCTTTTTTTTTAAATCTATTTAGAGGATCGTCAGCAAGTTAGCCCAAAATACGCCTGATATGCAGTAATTATACTAAAAACTACTAACTAGACTGATTTGTGGACTAATGACGTCAAAAAGTGGCAAGCCCGGTAAGAATCAAACTTCTTTTCCTTTAGTTTTGGGAACTATCGATAGACTATCGATACTATCGATAGTTTTGTTGAAAAAACGGTGATAGTTTGAAATAAGTTTGTCATTTTCTTATCAAAATCACAAAATTGGTGCAAAATGAAAGTGAAAATTGAAAATGTGCGCTAGTTCAATGAATTATGATCTGTCAGGTGGCACTTACAAGGAGCTTGAGAGCGGGTAAAATGAACAACCATTTTGTTTGTAAAATGAATTTAGCACCCCTTTGGTCAACATTGGAGAACAAGATGAGTCTCAGACAGGCCTGCGCTCTTATCCCGTAATGAAGCCGTCAGCTGTCGGTAAGTTACACACAAAATGGATGTCCATTTTACCTGCTCTCGAGCTCCCTAGTGGCACCAGTTGTGCAAGGGCATAGCACCCACATTTTTATGATTTTTTCTAGTCGCGTCCATCATTTGGTAACACTAAGATACATTCCATGACAGATTTTCACAAAATAACGATCAGGAGAAAGGTATCTACCTCACGCGTATCATAGGTATTTTTCTCTTGACCGACTATTTTCCATCCTGATAGTACCTTGGGAAAAATTTTGGGACTATCGATAGTATGAAATTGTTGATTATCGCCCATCACTATTTCCCTTTTCTATATATTTTTTTTTTTTTTGTCAATTTCGGAAGACATAATTGGACTTTTTTTAGCCAAACCAACCAAGCGACACGATAACGATCTGGGGAAGGGAAGAATCTCCGCTTATAGTAAAGGAACATTATTCTTCCTTTTCTTTAGATTGTTATCATGTCGCTTGGTTGGGTTTGGCTGAAAAGGGTCCAATTATACATGATCTAATATTTTTCTGTGAAGAGGAAAATTCTAACAGGGTACATCATTTTGGTGGATGGGTTCTCGGTGAATACGTCCACTGCTTTACCTTACGCCTATCGTAGTGGAGACTCTATGAAGTGGAGCGTGAAAATTCTCTACGCCTCCTATTTCCCTTTGTGTGGCGTGATCATGATTTTTAAAATTAGGATTTTACTTTTCGCTCTTGGAGGGTGTTCATGACTTCACTAGAGGGTAACTCATAGTCCTTCGCTCCCTTTGGTTACGCAAATCTCAATTACCTTTGACCTAATTTAGAGACTTATGAAAATTTTGATCTCTAAGCCCTTGTAGATGTGGCACTAAAAACATTTCGTGCTCGGGACCTCTGCTCTGAGAATTTTCAGTAATTCCCGTCAACGGGTTTTTCGATCTCCGCAATTACCCCCATTTAATAACACTGTTTTGTTCTCTTGCAGGTTATGGAGATATGGGAGTTTCAAACGCTGTTGGAAGCAATGTATTTGACATTCTAGTGTGTCTCGGACTACCGTGGTTCTTAAAAACTGGTATCATTAAGCCAGGAAGTACAATCAAAGTTTACAGTAAAGGTTAGTCTTCACTTCATACAATACTTGCACAATGCCGTCAAATATGTACCTACTTCCATGATTTTTGTAGGATTGACGTATTCAACAATTTCACTGCTATCTACAGTTATCATGTTGATACTGGCCACCCATTGGAACAGTTGGAGGTTGGATAGGAAATTCGGAGCCGTGCTATTGTTGGGTTATTTTGTTTTCATTACGATTGCCAGTTTATACGAACTCAATATTTTTGGAGATTTGAATCCACCTGTATGCGCGTCTGATTATTAGGATCGTCCGTATAAGACGCGATAATTTACAGACATTCTTAATTGAAAAAAAAAAAAAAACAAATTATCGGCTTAAAGAAACGTGAATTGAGGTGGAAACGGTGACAAAATCACCTCATCATCATTTCATTTCGCTTTCTTCTAAGATTGTGCGTCCAAAGTATTTTTTTAGTATTCTTATGAATATGAAATTATATAGTTACCAAAAAACTCAAGATCAAAGTCGGCGAATCGAACCAATGTTCCCGGAAACGTCGCTATTTTTTGTTTAATAGAGTACTAAAATTTCAATTTAATTTTACCAAGAAACACGAGATCACTACAACTTTGAAACTTCGCAAAACATATCATAAAGAACATTCACTCCGAGAAGCCGAAATATATGTACATATTCAATGAAATCTTAAAATAATGTGCGAAGAGGCATAAGTAAGAAATACTTTCAATGAAGTAAATAATGAAAATTGATCCTTCTGGGCGATACTCGTATTCTATCTGAAAATAACCTCGCTAATAGTCCAATTTAAAAGAAACCTAGTAATAAGTGACATATTGATATGAAATTCACAAACACACGTATTGACTCGACTTATCAAACTCCTGAGATACAAAAAATTAGGTGGGGAGCCCGTAATGCCTGGCCTTAGCACTCTCGGCTCCAATTTTTATTCGAAATAGCTTCAGGTTCTCCTTGACTTGTTTTTTTTTTAAATTCCTTACTATTTTTTAAATCTAAATTTTGGAAGTCTCCTTCCTTCTATACAAGGTCCACCAAAAAGATGTTAGGAGTTGAAACATCTTTTTGGCGGACCCTGTATAAGTAGGTACCCACTCAACATCTTTTCAAGTCTTTAATTATGTCAACCAGCCTCCTGCTTTGGGAAGTCATCCTGATGACTTACGTTCCCTTTCAGGACAACCATATATTTTCCCTCTGCTCTTCAGTGAAAATTTTTCCAAGTCCCTCTAATGATGACTTCAAATTTTTCTAAATGTTTGAAATAGGTTAACTTAAGATTTGTGGATGAATATAGATACGGAAATTTTTGAAGGATTTCAAGTAGATTGATCTGGTATGTAGTGCTCATGTTGTGAACATCTAAAGATTGAAAAGTAGTTGAAACTTAGCTGTAGAGATTTATTACAAAATATGACGTGTAAATAATACTTTCATTCTAATTGGTCCATTTTTTCTGATACTCATCTGTTATGTTATATTCAGACTTTCAAAGGCTAGTAAAAAGTGAACATTTGATTCTTTCTCTTCCCAGGTTCCCTTCACCTGATACTACGTTTGACTTACAATTTCAGTTGTAATTTAGTTCTTAGCAGAAACTCTATATCTCGCTTGCTCTTATATTCCTTGGAATCTTCATCCAGAGATGTGAAGTCTTCAAAATGTGGCATTCGTTTATGACAGATAGCCCTTGTCTTACAAAAAAAGATATTGTAGTTTGCATACTTTTTCTTCAATTTACAAACAATACATCGATGGACAAATTTTCTGTGACGTCATATCACATTGATTAAAGTGCGAACCATTTTAAATGAAATAGAAGATTGGTGTTTAAACTGCTGATTTCAGCGTATATATTTTTCAATAATTTTTTTTGGCGAACTTAGTATTTTTCTTCTCTTTTACGCGATATCACATTTCATTTTATTGATATTGATGCTTATACGTATACAGACGCAAACCTGTAAATTTTCTTCATGAGAAATTGTAATCGAACGGTTTCATAGTTGTTTTGCATGAAGAAATTGTAGGTCGGTTGCTCTCATCCTAATTTCCTTCGTTAACACAACTGGCAACAAAGACAATAATAATGAACAAGCTTATCTATATACGTATCTTTTTCCATTTTCGACTTTTATATCTGGTAGTTTCATCTGTTTTAAGAAATACTATTTTTTCTTTTGGTTTTTGTGGGTGTTTTCCTGTATCATAACCCAATTGGTCATCTTTTTTCAGCCTTAATTTCTAATATTTCTTCAAGAACTACTTTCAATTTTAGTATTTTTTGCTCTGTACAATCTTTTGAATATTTATAGCATTGCGTTGTGATTACCTACTCCAGACAATAATATTTCTTATTTCGAATAGCATTCTTATATTTATATAAAATTATATGAAAACAAGGCTTACGTGAATCTTTTTCTCCCTATATTGTTACCTACAAATCTGCGTGTTACTTGTTTATAATGAGCTACCTATGTATATAATTTTTGATAAACCTATACCGAGTATATTTTTACTTCATATATACCTTTCAAAATGTACGCTAAAATTTAAATTTTTGGCACAAATATTATAATAATAAAATATTTTCCATACATTCTTCATTTCGACTGCCTCGGTCAATAAATTAATATTCATGTTCAAAGAGACAACGTGAAATTTGATATTTCGCGCGTGTAGGTTTATCCACAATTTTCCTGTTGAAAAGTTGAAAATTCTTTCATGAAGTGCAAAAAGTGAAGTCAATTGACCATACGACTATAAATATTATATAAATGTAAATTATAAACAATATTGATAAGAATATTATTTACTTCGTAATACTAGAAAATTTATCATTTTACTGTTCAACATTCTCAGTCAATTTTCATGAAACTATGCTCGTAAACTTGTAGAGATGAAGTTTTTAAGTGTCAATTTCATCAGTGCTGCACTTTCGATGTCAATTTAGTTCCAATTATTTTATTCGTGTTTTATTCTCTTATATATGTGTTCGAATACTTCATTAAATTCTGTCTGGCCTATGTATGGATGTTTGTAAAAGTATACATTGGTGTCGTAATAAACTTGCAAGTTCATTTAAATTAAATTCACAATGGCGTAACCAGGAAAGAAGCACATGGAAGATGAATTTTTCTAGAGAAGTGGTCTCGAAATGAGAAATCGTGTTTCATTGTGACGCCCAGTGTGATCGCGTTTATATGGCATTTGCAAACACCGCACGTTCTCCATAATGGAGTAGGTGCGGGTTGCGTACACATTTATTTTGTTTCCTCTAACACCGGAATCGACCCTTCCGGGTATAACTTCGGTGAAGGAAGGATCTCCTCTGCGAACCCCCTCCTCTACTCGGCAACTGCCAAGTTGACATAGGTTCCAAATTCAAACGGCGTTGGATCGAGGGCGTCGAGACGCATCTAATCCACACCTTGAACACCTTTTTTGAACCATATATTCCATGAACATTTTTTGATCTAAATATTCCATGAATGACATTTTCGGCCACAAATCGCTAACCGTTCGAGATAGGTTAAAAATTCAAACGGCATTGGATCGAGGGCGTCGAGACGCACCTTGAACACCTTATTTGAACCATATATTCCACGAACCTTTTTTGAAACATATATTCCATGAACATTTTTTGAACCAAATATTCCATGAATCACATTTTTTGCCACAAATCGCTAACCGTTCGAGATAGGTTAAAAATTTAAACGGCATTGGATCGAGGGCGTCGAGACGCACCTTGAACACTTTATTTGAACCATATATTCCATGAACCTTTTTTGAACCATATATTCCATGAACATTTTTTGAACCAAATATTCCATGAATCACAATTTTGGCCACAAAACGCTAACCGTTCGAGATAGGTTAAAAATTCAAACGGCATTGGATCAAGGGCGTCGAGACGCACCTTGAACACCTTATTTGAACCATATATTCCACGAACCTTTTTTGAACCATATATTCCATGAACATTTTTTGGACCAAATATACCATGAATCACATTTTTGGCCACAAATCGCTAACCGTTCGAGATAGGTTAAAAATTCAAACGGCATTGGATCGAGGGCGTCGAGACGCACCTTGAACACCTTATTTGAACCCTATATTCCACGAACATTTTTTGAAACATATATTCCATGAACATTTTTTGACCCAAATATTCCATGAATCACATTTTTTGCCACAAATTGCTAACCGTTCGAGATAGGTTAAAAATTTAAACGGCATTGGATCGAGGGCGTCGAGACGCACCTTGAACACTTTATTTGAACCATATATTCCATGAACCTTTTTTGAACCATATATTCCATGAACATTTTTTGAACCATATATTCCATGAACATTTTTTGAACCAAATATTCCATGAATCACAATTTTGGCCACAAAACGCTAACCGTTCGAGATAGGTTAAAAATTCAAACGGCATTGGATCAAGGGCGTCGAGACGCACCTTGAACACCTTATTTGAACCATATATTCCACGAACCTTTTTTGAACCATATATTCCAGGAACATTTTTTGAACCAAATATACCATGAATCACATTTTTGGCCACAAATCGCTAACCGTTCGAGATAGGTTAAAAATTCAAACGGCATTGGATCAAGGGCGTCGAGACGCACCTTGAACACCTTATTTGAACCATATATTCCACGAACCTTTTTTGAACCATATATTCCATGAACATTTTTTGAACCAAATATACCATGAATCACATTTTTGGCCACAAATCGCTAACCGTTTGAGATAGGTTAAAAATTCAAACGGCATTGGATCGAGGGCGTCGAGACGCACCTTGAACACCTTATTTGAACCATATATTCCACGAACCTTTTTTAAACCATATATTCCATGAACATTTTTTGAACCAAATATTCCATGAATCACATTGTTCGCCACAAATCGCTAACCGTTCGAGATAGGTTGAAAATTCAAACGGCATTGGATCGAAGTCATCGAGACGCACCTTGAACACCTTATTTGAACCCTATATTCCACGAACCTTTCTTGAAACATATATTCCATGAACATTTTTTGAACCAAATATTCCATGAATCACATTTTTCGCCACAAATCGCTAACCGTTCGAGATAGGTTGAAAATTCAAACGGCGTTGGATCGAGGGCGTCGAGACGCACCTTGAACACCTTATTTGAACCCTATATTCCAGGAACCTTTTTTGAACCATATATTCCATGAACATTTTTTGAACCAAATATTCCATGAATCACATTTTTCGCCACAAATCGCTAACCGTTCGAGATAGGTTGAAAATTCAAACGGCATTGGATCGAAGTCATCGAGACGCACCTTGAACACCTTATTTGAACCCTATATTCCACGAACCTTTCTTGAAACATATATTCCATGAACATTTTTTGAACCAAATATTCCATGAATCACATTTTTCGCCACAAATCGCTAACCGTTCGAGATAGGTTGAAAATTCAAACGGCATTGGATCAAAGTCATCGAGACGCACCTTGAACACCTTATTTGAACCCTATATTCCACGAACCTTTCTTGAAACATATATTCCATGAACATTTTTTGAACCAAATATTCCATGAATCACATTTTTCGCCACAAATCGCTAACCGTTCGAGATAGGTCGAAAATTCAAACGGCATTGGATCGAAGTCATCGAGACGCACCTTGAACACCTTATTTGAACCATATATTCCACGAATCTTTTTTGAACCATATATTCCATGAACATTATCTGAATCAAATATTCCATGAATCACATTTTTCGCCACAAATCGCTAACCGTTCGAGATAGGTCAAAAATTCAAACGGCGTTGGATCGAGGTCGTCGAGACGCACCTTGAACACCTTATTTGAACCATATATTCCACGAACCTTTTTTGAACCATAATATATTCCATGAACATTTTTTGAACCAAATATTCCATGAATCACATTTTTCGCCACAAATCGCTAACCGCTCGAGATAGGTTAAAAATTCAAACGGCGTTGGATCGAGGTCGTCGAGACGCACCTTGAACACCTTATTTGAACCATATATTCCACGAACCTTTTTTGAACCATAATATATTCCATGAACATTTTTTGAACCAAATATTCCATGAATCACATTTTTCGCCACAAATCGCTAACCGCTCGAGATAGGTTAAAAATTCAAACGGCATTGGATCGAGGGCGTCGAGACGCACCTTGAACACCTTATTTGAACCATATATTCCAGGAACCTTTTTTGAACCATATATTCCATGAACATTTTTTGAACCAAATATTCCATGAATCACATTTTTTGCCACAAATCGCTAACCGTTCGAGATAGGTTGAAAATTCAAACAGCATTGGATCGAAGTCATCGAGACGCACCTTGAACACCTTATTTGAACCCTATATTCCACGAACCTTTCTTGAAACATATATTCCATGAACATTTTTTGAACCAAATATTCCATGAATCACAATTTTGGCCACAAAACGCTAACCGTTCGAGATAGGTTGAAAATTCAAACGGCATTGGATCAAGGGCGTCGAGACGCACCTTGAACACCTTATTTGAACCATATATTCCACGAACCTTTTTTGAACCATATATTCCATGAACATTTTTTGGACCAAATATACCATGAATCACATTTTTGGCCACAAATCGCTAACCGTTCGAGATAGGTTAAAAATTCAAACGGCATTGGATCGAGGGCGTCGAGACGCACCTTGAACACCTTATTTGAACCCTATATTCCACGAACATTTTTTGAAACATATATTCCATGAACATTTTTTGACCCAAATATTCCATGAATCACATTTTTTGCCACAAATTGCTAACCGTTCGAGATAGGTTAAAAATTTAAACGGCATTGGATCGAGGGCGTCGAGACGCACCTTGAACACTTTATTTGAACCATATATTCCATGAACCTTTTTTGAACCATATATTCCATGAACATTTTTTGAACCATATATTCCATGAACATTTTTTGAACCAAATATTCCATGAATCACAATTTTGGCCACAAAACGCTAACCGTTCGAGATAGGTTAAAAATTCAAACGGCATTGGATCAAGGGCGTCGAGACGCACCTTGAACACCTTATTTGAACCATATATTCCACGAACCTTTTTTGAACCATATATTCCAGGAACATTTTTTGAACCAAATATACCATGAATCACATTTTTGGCCACAAATCGCTAACCGTTCGAGATAGGTTAAAAATTCAAACGGCATTGGATCAAGGGCGTCGAGACGCACCTTGAACACCTTATTTGAACCATATATTCCACGAACCTTTTTTGAACCATATATTCCATGAACATTTTTTGAACCAAATATACCATGAATCACATTTTTGGCCACAAATCGCTAACCGTTTGAGATAGGTTAAAAATTCAAACGGCATTGGATCGAGGGCGTCGAGACGCACCTTGAACACCTTATTTGAACCATATATTCCACGAACCTTTTTTAAACCATATATTCCATGAACATTTTTTGAACCAAATATTCCATGAATCACATTGTTCGCCACAAATCGCTAACCGTTCGAGATAGGTTGAAAATTCAAACGGCATTGGATCGAAGTCATCGAGACGCACCTTGAACACCTTATTTGAACCCTATATTCCACGAACCTTTCTTGAAACATATATTCCATGAACATTTTTTGAACCAAATATTCCATGAATCACATTTTTCGCCACAAATCGCTAACCGTTCGAGATAGGTTGAAAATTCAAACGGCGTTGGATCGAGGGCGTCGAGACGCACCTTGAACACCTTATTTGAACCCTATATTCCAGGAACCTTTTTTGAACCATATATTCCATGAACATTTTTTGAACCAAATATTCCATGAATCACATTTTTCGCCACAAATCGCTAACCGTTCGAGATAGGTTGAAAATTCAAACGGCATTGGATCAAAGTCATCGAGACGCACCTTGAACACCTTATTTGAACCCTATATTCCACGAACCTTTCTTGAAACATATATTCCATGAACATTTTTTGAACCAAATATTCCATGAATCACATTTTTCGCCACAAATCGCTAACCGTTCGAGATAGGTCGAAAATTCAAACGGCATTGGATCGAAGTCATCGAGACGCACCTTGAACACCTTATTTGAACCATATATTCCACGAATCTTTTTTGAACCATATATTCCATGAACATTATCTGAATCAAATATTCCATGAATCACATTTTTCGCCACAAATCGCTAACCGTTCGAGATAGGTCAAAAATTCAAACGGCGTTGGATCGAGGTCGTCGAGACGCACCTTGAACACCTTATTTGAACCATATATTCCACGAACCTTTTTTGAACCATAATATATTCCATGAACATTTTTTGAACCAAATATTCCATGAATCACATTTTTCGCCACAAATCGCTAACCGCTCGAGATAGGTTAAAAATTCAAACGGCGTTGGATCGAGGTCGTCGAGACGCACCTTGAACACCTTATTTGAACCATATATTCCACGAACCTTTTTTGAACCATAATATATTCCATGAACATTTTTTGAACCAAATATTCCATGAATCACATTTTTCGCCACAAATCGCTAACCGCTCGAGATAGGTTAAAAATTCAAACGGCATTGGATCGAGGGCGTCGAGACGCACCTTGAACACCTTATTTGAACCATATATTCCAGGAACCTTTTTTGAACCATATATTCCATGAACATTTTTTGAACCAAATATTCCATGAATCACATTTTTTGCCACAAATCGCTAACCGTTCGAGATAGGTTGAAAATTCAAACAGCATTGGATCGAAGTCATCGAGACGCACCTTGAACACCTTATTTGAACCCTATATTCCACGAACCTTTCTTGAAACATATATTCCATGAACATTTTTTGAACCAAATATTCCATGAATCACATTTTTTGCCACAAATCGCTAACCGTTCGAGATAGGTTGAAAATTCAAACGGCATTGGATCGAAGTCATCGAGACGCACCTTGAACACCTTATTTGAACCCTATATTCCACGAACCTTTCTTGAAACATATATTCCATGAACATTTTTTGAACCAAATATTCCATGAATCACATTTTTCGCCACAAATCGCTAACCGTTCGAGATAGGTTGAAAATTCAAACGGCATTGGATCGAAGTCATCGAGACGCACCTTGAACACCTTATTTGAACCCTATATTCCACGAACCTTTTTTGAACCATATATTCCATGAATCACATTTTTGGCCACAAATCGCTAACCGTTCAGAATAGGTTAAAAATTCAAACGCCGTTGTATCGAAATCATCGAGACGCACCTTGAACACCTTATTTGAACCATATATTCCACGAACCTTTTTTGAACCATATATTCCATGAACATTATCTGAATCAAATATTCCATGAATCACATTTTTCGCCACAAATCGCTAACCGCTCGAGATAGGTTAAAAATTCAAACGGCATTGGATCGAGGGCGTCGAGACGCACCTTGAACACCTTATTTGAACCATATATTCCAGGAACCTTTTTTGAACCATATATTCCATGAACATTTTTTGAACCAAATATTCCATGAATCACATTTTTTGCCACAAATCGCTAACCGTTCGAGATAGGTTGAAAATTCAAACAGCATTGGATCGAAGTCATCGAGACGCACCTTGAACACCTTATTTGAACCCTATATTCCACGAACCTTTCTTGAAACATATATTCCATGAACATTTTTTGAACCAAATATTCCATGAATCACATTTTTTGCCACAAATCGCTAACCGTTCGAGATAGGTTGAAAATTCAAACGGCGTTGGATCGAGGGCGTCGAGACGCACCTTGAACACCTTATTTGAACCCTATATTCCAGGAACCTTTTTTGAACCAAATATTCCATGAATCACATTTTTTGCCACAAATCGCTAACCGTTCGAGATAGGTTAAAAATTTAAACGGCATTGGATCGAGGGCGTCGAGACGCACCTTGAACACTTTATTTGAACCATATATTCCACGAACCTTTTTTGAACCATATATTCCATGAACATTTTTTGAACCAAATATTCCATGAATAACATTTTTCGCCACAAATCGCTAACCGTTCGAGATAGGTTGAAAATTCAAACGGCGTTGGATCGAGGGCGTCGAGACGCACCTTGAACACCTTATTTGAACCATATATTCCATGAACATTTTATGAACCAAATATTCCATGAATCACATTTTTCGCCACAAATCGCTAACCGTTCGAGATAGGTTAAAAATTCAAACGGCATTGGATCGAGGGCGTCGAGACGCACCTTGAACACCTTATTTGAACCATATATTCCAGGAACCTTTTTTGAACCATAATATATTCCATGAACATTTTTTGAACCAAATATTCCATGAATCACATTTTTCGCCACAAATCGCTAACCGTTCGAGATAGGTTAAAAATTCAAACGGCGTTGGATCGAAGTCATCGAGACGCACCTTGAACACTTTATTTGAACCATATATTCCATGAACCTTTTTTGAACCATATATTCCATGAACATTTTTTGAACCAAATATTCCATGAATCACAATTTTGGCCACAAAACGCTAACCGTTCGAGATAGGTTACAAATTCAAACGGCGTTGGATCGAGGGCGTCGAGACGCACCTTGAACACCTTATTTGAACCATATATTCCACGAACCTTTTTTGAACCATAATATATTCCATGAACATTTTTTGAACCAAATATTCCATGAATCACATTTTTCGCCACAAATCGCTAACCGTTCGAGATAGGTTAAAAATTCAAACGGCGTTGGATCGAAGTCATCGAGACGCACCTTGAACACTTTATTTGAACCATATATTCCATGAACCTTTTTTGAACCATATATTCCATGAACATTTTTTGAACCAAATATTCCATGAATCACAATTTTGGCCACAAAACGCTAACCGTTCGAGATAGGTTACAAATTCAAACGGCGTTGGATCGAGGGCGTCGAGACGCACCTTGAACACCTTATTTGAACCATATATTCCACGAACCTTTTTTGAACCATAATATATTCCATGAACATTTTTTGAACCAAATATTCCATGAATCACATTTTTGGCCACAAATCGCTAACCGTTCGAGATAGGTTGAAAATTCAAACGGCGATGGATCGATGGAGTCCCGACCCACCTTCAACACCTTATTGGAAACATATATTCCACAAACCTCTTTTGAACCATATATTCCATGAACATTTTTTGAACCAAATATTCCATGAATCACATTTTTGGCCACAAATCGCTAACCGTTCGAGATAGATTAAAAATTCAAACGGCATTGGATCGAGGGCGACGAGACGCATCTTCAACACCTTATTGGAAACATATATTCCACAAACCTTTTTTGAACCATATATTCCATGAACATTTTTTGAACCAAATATTCCATGAATCACATTTTTGGCCACAAATCGCTAACCGTTCGAGATAGGTTAAGAATTCAAACGGCGTTGGATCGAGGGCTTCGAGACGCACCTTGAACACCTTATTTGAACCATATATTCCATGAACCTTTTTTGAACCATATATTCCATGAACATTTTTTGAACCAAATATTCCATGAATCACATTTTTGGCCACAAATCGCTAACCGTTCGAGATGGGGTAAAAATTCCAACGGCGTTGGATCGAAGTCGTCGAGACGCACCTTGAACACCTTATTTACCTTTTTTGAACCATATATTCCATGAACATTTTTTGAACCAAATATTCCATGAATCACATTTTTGGCCACAAATCGCTAACCATTCGAGATAGGTTGAAAATTCAAACGGCGATGGATCGATGGAGTCCCGACCCACCTTCAACACCTTATTGGAAACATATATTCCACAAACCTCTTTTGAACCATATATTCCATGAACATTTTTTGAACCAAATATTCCATGAATCACATTTTTGGCCACAAATCGCTAACCGTTCGAGATAGGTTAAGAATTCAAACGGGGTTGGATCGAGGGCTTCGAGACGCATCTTGAACACCTTATTTGAACCATATATTCCACGAACCTTTTTTGAACCATGTATTCCATGAACATATTTTGAACCAAATATTCCATGAATCACATTTTTGCCCACAAATCGCTAACCGTTCGAGATAGGTTAAAAATTCAAACGGCGTTGGATCGAAGTCATCGAGACGCACCCTGAACACCTTATTTGAACCATATATTCCACGAACCTTTTTTGAACCATATATTCCATGAACATTTTTTGAACCAAATATTCCATGAATCACATTTTTTGCCACAAATCGCTAACCGTTCGAGATAGGTTAAAAATTCAAACGGCGTTGGATCGAGGGCGTCGAGACGCACCTCGAACACCTTATTTGAACCATATATTCCACGAACCTTTTTTGAACCATATATTCCATGAACATTTTTTGAACCAAATATTCCATGAATCACATTTTTGGCCACAAATCGCTAACCGTTCGAGATAGGTTGAAAATTCAAACGGCGATGGATCGATGGAGTCCCGACCCACCTTCAACACCTTATTGGAAACATATATTCCACGAACCTTTTTTGAACCATATATTCCATGAACATTTTATGAACCAAATATTCCATGAATCACATTTTTCGCCACAAATCGCTAACCGTTCGAGATAGGTTAAAAATTCAAACGGCGTTGGATCGAGGGCGTCGAGACGCACCTCGAACACCTTATTTGAATCATATATTCCACGAACCTTTTTTGAACCTTATATTCCATGAACATTTTATGAACCAAATATTCCATGAATCACATTTTTCGCCACAAATCGCTAACCGTTCGAGATAGGGTAAAAACTCAAACGGCATTGGATCGAGGGCGTCGAGACGCACCTTGAACACTTTATTTGAACCATATATTCCACGAACCTTTTTTGAACCATATATTCCATGAACATTTTTTGAACCAAATATTCCATGAATAACATTTTTCGCCACAAATCGCTAACCGTTCGAGATAGGTTGAAAATTCAAACGGCGTTGGATCGAGGGCGTCGAGACGCACCTTGAACACCTTATTTGAACCATATATTCCATGAACATTTTATGAACCAAATATTCCATGAATCACATTTTTCGCCACAAATCGCTAACCGTTCGAGATAGGTTAAAAATTCAAACGGCATTGGATCGAGGGCGTCGAGACGCACCTTGAACACCTTATTTGAACCATATATTCCAGGAACCTTTTTTGAACCATAATATATTCCATGAACATTTTTTGAACCAAATATTCCATGAATCACATTTTTCGCCACAAATCGCTAACCGTTCGAGATAGGTTAAACATTCAAACGGCGTTGGATCGAAGTCATCGAGACGCACCTTGAACACTTTATTTGAACCATATATTCCATGAACCTTTTTTGAACCATATATTCCATGAACATTTTTTGAACCAAATATTCCATGAATCACAATTTTGGCCACAAAACGCTAACCGTTCGAGATAGGTTACAAATTCAAACGGCGTTGGATCGAGGGCGTCGAGACGCACCTTGAACACCTTATTTGAACCATATATTCCACGAACCTTTTTTGAACCATAATATATTCCATGAACATTTTTTGAACCAAATATTCCATGAATCACATTTTTCGCCACAAATCGCTAACCGTTCGAGATAGTTTGAAAATTCAAACGGCCTTGGATCGAGGGCGTCGAGACGCACCTTGAACACCTTATTTGAACCATATATTCCACGAACCTTTTTTGAACCATATATTCCATGAACATTATCTGAATCAAATATTCCATGAATCACATTTTTGCCCACGAATCGCTAACCGTTCGAGATAGGTTAAAAATTCAAACGGCATTGGATCGAAGTCATCGAGACGCACCCTGAACACCTTATTTGAACCATATATTCCATGAACATTTTTTGAACCAAATATTCCATGAATCACATTTTTTGCCACAAATCGCTAACCGTTCGAGATAGGGTAAAAACTCAAACGGCATTGGATCAAGGGCGTCGAGACGCACCTTGAACACCGTATTTGAAACATATATTCCACGAACCTTTTTTGAACCATATATTCCATGAACGTTTTTTGAACCAAATATTCCATGAATCACATTTTTGGCCACAAATCGCTAACCGTTCGAGATAGGTTGAAAATTCAAACGGCGATGGATCGATGGAGTCCCGACCCACCTTCAACACCTTATTGGAAACATATATTCCACAAACCTCTTTTGAACCATATATTCCATGAACATTTTTTGAACCAAATATTCCATGAATCACATTTTTGGCCACAAATCGCTAACCGTTCGAGATAGGTTAAAAATTCAAACGGCGTTGGATCGAGGTCTTCGAGACGCACCATGAACACCTTATTTGAACCATATATTCCACGAACCTTTTTTGAACCATATATTCCATGAACATTTTTTGAACCAAATATTCCATGAATCACATTTTTGGCCACAAATCGCTAACCGTTCGAGATAGGTTAAAAATTCAAACGGCGTTGGATCGAGGTCTTCGAGACGCACCATGAACACCTTATTTGAACCATATATTCCAAGAACCTTTTTTGAACCATATATTCCATGAACATTTTTTGAACCAAATATTCCATGAATCACATTTTTGGCCACAAATCGCTAACCGTTCGAGATAGGTTAAGAATTCAAACGGCGTTGGATCGAGGGCTTCGAGACGCACCTTGAACACCTTATTTGAACCATATATTCCATGAACCTTTTTTGAACCATATATTCCATGAACATTTTTTGAACCAAATATTCCATGAATCACATTTTTGGCCACAAATCGCTAACCGTTCGAGATGGGGTAAAAATTCCAACGGCGTTGGATCGAAGTCGTCGAGACGCACCTTGAACACCTTATTTACCTTTTTTGAACCATATATTCCATGAACATTTTTTGAACCAAATATTCCATGAATCACATTTTTGGCCACAAATCGCTAACCATTCGAGATAGGTTGAAAATTCAAACGGCGATGGATCGATGGAGTCCCGACCCACCTTCAACACCTTATTGGAAACATATATTCCACAAACCTCTTTTGAACCATATATTCCATGAACATTTTTTGAACCAAATATTCCATGAATCACATTTTTGGCCACAAATCGCTAACCATTCGAGATAGGTTGAAAATTCAAACGGCGATGGATCGATGGAGTCCCGACCCACCTTCAACACCTTATTGGAAACATATATTCCACAAACCTCTTTTGAACCATATATTCCATGAACATTTTTTGAACCAAATATTCCATGAATCACTTTTTTGGCCACAAATCGCTAACCGTTCGAGATAGGTTAAGAATTCAAACGGGGTTGGATCGAGGGCTTCGAGACGCATCTTGAACACCTTATTTGAACCATATATTCCACGAACCTTTTTTGAACCATGTATTCCATGAACATATTTTGAACCAAATATTCCATGAATCACATTTTTGCCCACAAATCGCTAACCGTTCGAGATAGGTTAAAAATTCAAACGGCGTTGGATCGAAGTCATCGAGACGCACCCTGAACACCTTATTTGAACCATATATTCCACGAACCTTTTTTGAACCATATATTCCATGAACATTTTTTGAACCAAATATTCCATGAATCACATTTTTTGCCACAAATCGCTAACCGTTCGAGATAGGTTAAAAATTCAAACGGCGTTGGATCGAGGGCGTCGAGACGCACCTCGAACACCTTATTTGAATCATATATTCCACGAACCTTTTTTGAACCTTATATTCCATGAACATTTTATGAACCAAATATTCCATGAATCACATTTTTCGCCACAAATCGCTAACCGTTCGAGATAGGGTAAAAACTCAAACGGCATTGGATCAAGGGCGTCGAGACGCACCTTGAACACCGTATTTGAAACATATATTCCACGAACCTTTTTTGAACCATATATTCCATGAACGTTTTTTGAACCAAATATTCCATGAATCACATTTTTGGCCACAAATCGCTAACCGTTCGAGATAGGTTGAAAATTCAAACGGCGATGGATCGATGGAGTCCCGACCCACCTTCAACACCTTATTGGAAACATATATTCCACAAACCTCTTTTGAACCATATATTCCATGAACATTTTTTGAACCAAATATTCCATGAATCACATTTTTGGCCACAAATCGCTAACCGTTCGAGATAGGTTAAAAATTCAAACGGCGTTGGATCGAGGTCTTCGAGACGCACCATGAACACCTTATTTGAACCATATATTCCACGAACCTTTTTTGAACCATATATTCCATGAACATTTTTTGAACCAAATATTCCATGAATCACATTTTTGGCCACAAATCGCTAACCGTTCGAGATAGATTAAAAATTCAAACGGCATTGGATCGAGGGCGTCGAGACGCATCTTGAACACCTTATTTGAACCATATATTCCATGAACCTTTTTTGAACCATATATTCCATGAACATTTTTTGAACCAAAAATTCCATGAATCACATTTTTGGCCACAAATCGCTAACCGTTCGAGATAGGTTAAGAATTCAAACGGCGTTGGATCGAGGGCTGCGAGACGCACCTTGAACACCTTATTTGAACCATATATTCCATGAACCTTTTTTGAACCATATATTCCATGAACATTTTTTGAACCAAATATTCCATGAATCACATTTTTCGCCACAAATCGCTAACCGTTCGAGATAGGTTAAAAATTCAAACGGCGTTGGATCGAAGTCATCGAGACGCACCTTGAACACTTTATTTGAACCATATATTCCACAAACCTCTTTTGAACCATATATTCCATGAACATTTTTTGAACCAAATATTCCATGAATCACAATTTTGGCCACAAAACGCTAACCGTTCGAGATAGGTTACAAATTCAAACGGCGTTGGATCGAGGGCGTCGAGACGCACCTTGAACACCTTATTTGAACCATATATTCCACGAACCTTTTTTGAACCATAATATATTCCATGAACATTTTTTGAACCAAATATTCCATGAATCACATTTTTCGCCACAAATCGCTAACCGTTCGAGATAGGTTAAAAATTCAAACGGCGTTGGATCGAAGTCATCGAGACGCACCTTGAACACTTTATTTGAACCATATATTCCATGAACCTTTTTTGAACCATATATTCCATGAACATTTTTTGAACCAAATATTCCATGAATCACAATTTTGGCCACAAAACGCTAACCGTTCGAGATAGGTTACAAATTCAAACGGCGTTGGATCGAGGGCGTCGAGACGCACCTTGAACACCTTATTTGAACCATATATTCCACGAACCTTTTTTGAACCATAATATATTCCATGAACATTTTTTGAACCAAATATTCCATGAATCACATTTTTGGCCACAAATCGCTAACCGTTCGAGATAGGTTGAAAATTCAAACGGCGATGGATCGATGGAGTCCCGACCCACCTTCAACACCTTATTGGAAACATATATTCCACAAACCTCTTTTGAACCATATATTCCATGAACATTTTTTGAACCAAATATTCCATGAATCACATTTTTGGCCACAAATCGCTAACCGTTCGAGATAGATTAAAAATTCAAACGGCATTGGATCGAGGGCGACGAGACGCATCTTCAACACCTTATTGGAAACATATATTCCACAAACCTTTTTTGAACCATATATTCCATGAACATTTTTTGAACCAAATATTCCATGAATCACATTTTTGGCCACAAATCGCTAACCGTTCGAGATAGGTTAAGAATTCAAACGGCGTTGGATCGAGGGCTTCGAGACGCACCTTGAACACCTTATTTGAACCATATATTCCATGAACCTTTTTTGAACCATATATTCCATGAACATTTTTTGAACCAAATATTCCATGAATCACATTTTTGGCCACAAATCGCTAACCGTTCGAGATGGGGTAAAAATTCCAACGGCGTTGGATCGAAGTCGTCGAGACGCACCTTGAACACCTTATTTACCTTTTTTGAACCATATATTCCATGAACATTTTTTGAACCAAATATTCCATGAATCACATTTTTGGCCACAAATCGCTAACCATTCGAGATAGGTTGAAAATTCAAACGGCGATGGATCGATGGAGTCCCGACCCACCTTCAACACCTTATTGGAAACATATATTCCACAAACCTCTTTTGAACCATATATTCCATGAACATTTTTTGAACCAAATATTCCATGAATCACATTTTTGGCCACAAATCGCTAACCGTTCGAGATAGGTTAAGAATTCAAACGGGGTTGGATCGAGGGCTTCGAGACGCATCTTGAACACCTTATTTGAACCATATATTCCACGAACCTTTTTTGAACCATGTATTCCATGAACATATTTTGAACCAAATATTCCATGAATCACATTTTTGCCCACAAATCGCTAACCGTTCGAGATAGGTTAAAAATTCAAACGGCGTTGGATCGAAGTCATCGAGACGCACCCTGAACACCTTATTTGAACCATATATTCCACGAACCTTTTTTGAACCATATATTCCATGAACATTTTTTGAACCAAATATTCCATGAATCACATTTTTTGCCACAAATCGCTAACCGTTCGAGATAGGTTAAAAATTCAAACGGCGTTGGATCGAGGGCGTCGAGACGCACCTCGAACACCTTATTTGAACCATATATTCCACGAACCTTTTTTGAACCATATATTCCATGAACATTTTTTGAACCAAATATTCCATGAATCACATTTTAGGCCACAAATCGCTAACCGTTCGAGATAGGTTGAAAATTCAAACGGCGATGGATCGATGGAGTCCCGACCCACCTTCAACACCTTATTGGAAACATATATTCCACGAACCTTTTTTGAACCATATATTCCATGAACATTTTATGAACCAAATATTCCATGAATCACATTTTTCGCCACAAATCGCTAACCGTTCGAGATAGGTTAAAAATTCAAACGGCGTTGGATCGAGGGCGTCGAGACGCACCTCGAACACCTTATTTGAATCATATATTCCACGAACCTTTTTTGAACCTTATATTCCATGAACATTTTATGAACCAAATATTCCATGAATCACATTTTTCGCCACAAATCGCTAACCGTTCGAGATAGGGTAAAAACTCAAACGGCATTGGATCGAGGGCGTCGAGACGCACCTTGAACACTTTATTTGAACCATATATTCCACGAACCTTTTTTGAACCATATATTCCATGAACATTTTTTGAACCAAATATTCCATGAATAACATTTTTCGCCACAAATCGCTAACCGTTCGAGATAGGTTGAAAATTCAAACGGCGTTGGATCGAGGGCGTCGAGACGCACCTTGAACACCTTATTTGAACCATATATTCCATGAACATTTTATGAACCAAATATTCCATGAATCACATTTTTCGCCACAAATCGCTAACCGTTCGAGATAGGTTAAAAATTCAAACGGCATTGGATCGAGGGCGTCGAGACGCACCTTGAACACCTTATTTGAACCATATATTCCAGGAACCTTTTTTGAACCATAATATATTCCATGAACATTTTTTGAACCAAATATTCCATGAATCACATTTTTCGCCACAAATCGCTAACCGTTCGAGATAGGTTAAACATTCAAACGGCGTTGGATCGAAGTCATCGAGACGCACCTTGAACACTTTATTTGAACCATATATTCCATGAACCTTTTTTGAACCATATATTCCATGAACATTTTTTGAACCAAATATTCCATGAATCACAATTTTGGCCACAAAACGCTAACCGTTCGAGATAGGTTACAAATTCAAACGGCGTTGGATCGAGGGCGTCGAGACGCACCTTGAACACCTTATTTGAACCATATATTCCACGAACCTTTTTTGAACCATAATATATTCCATGAACATTTTTTGAACCAAATATTCCATGAATCACATTTTTCGCCACAAATCGCTAACCGTTCGAGATAGGTTAAAAATTCAAACGGCGTTGGATCGAAGTCATCGAGACGCACCTTGAACACTTTATTTGAACCATATATTCCATGAACCTTTTTTGAACCATATATTCCATGAACATTTTTTGAACCAAATATTCCATGAATCACAATTTTGGCCACAAAACGCTAACCGTTCGAGATAGGTTACAAATTCAAACGGCGTTGGATCGAGGGCGTCGAGACGCACCTTGAACACCTTATTTGAACCATATATTCCACGAACCTTTTTTGAACCATAATATATTCCATGAACATTTTTTGAACCAAATATTCCATGAATCACATTTTTCGCCACAAATCGCTAACCGTTCGAGATAGTTTGAAAATTCAAACGGCCTTGGATCGAGGGCGTCGAGACGCACCTTGAACACCTTATTTGAACCATATATTCCACGAACCTTTTTTGAACCATATATTCCATGAACATTATCTGAATCAAATATTCCATGAATCACATTTTTGCCCACGAATCGCTAACCGCTCGAGATAGGTTAAAAATTCAAACGGCATTGGATCGAAGTCATCGAGACGCACCCTGAACACCTTATTTGAACCATATATTCCATGAACATTTTTTGAACCAAATATTCCATGAATCACATTTTTTGCCACAAATCGCTAACCGTTCGAGATAGGGTAAAAACTCAAACGGCATTGGATCAAGGGCGTCGAGACGCACCTTGAACACCGTATTTGAAACATATATTCCACGAACCTTTTTTGAACCATATATTCCATGAACGTTTTTTGAACCAAATATTCCATGAATCACATTTTTGGCCACAAATCGCTAACCGTTCGAGATAGGTTGAAAATTCAAACGGCGATGGATCGATGGAGTCCCGACCCACCTTCAACACCTTATTGGAAACATATATTCCACAAACCTCTTTTGAACCATATATTCCATGAACATTTTTTGAACCAAATATTCCATGAATCACATTTTTGGCCACAAATCGCTAACCGTTCGAGATAGGTTAAAAATTCAAACGGCGTTGGATCGAGGTCTTCGAGACGCACCATGAACACCTTATTTGAACCATATATTCCACGAACCTTTTTTGAACCATATATTCCATGAACATTTTTTGAACCAAATATTCCATGAATCACATTTTTGGCCACAAATCGCTAACCGTTCGAGATAGGTTAAAAATTCAAACGGCGTTGGATCGAGGTCTTCGAGACGCACCATGAACACCTTATTTGAACCATATATTCCACGAACCTTTTTTGAACCATATATTCCATGAACATTTTTTGAACCAAATATTCCATGAATCACATTTTTGGCCACAAATCGCTAACCGTTCGAGATAGGTTAAGAATTCAAACGGCGTTGGATCGAGGGCTTCGAGACGCACCTTGAACACCTTATTTGAACCATATATTCCATGAACCTTTTTTGAACCATATATTCCATGAACATTTTTTGAACCAAATATTCCATGAATCACATTTTTGGCCACAAATCGCTAACCGTTCGAGATGGGGTAAAAATTCCAACGGCGTTGGATCGAAGTCGTCGAGACGCACCTTGAACACCTTATTTACCTTTTTTGAACCATATATTCCATGAACATTTTTTGAACCAAATATTCCATGAATCACATTTTTGGCCACAAATCGCTAACCATTCGAGATAGGTTGAAAATTCAAACGGCGATGGATCGATGGAGTCCCGACCCACCTTCAACACCTTATTGGAAACATATATTCCACAAACCTCTTTTGAACCATATATTCCATGAACATTTTTTGAACCAAATATTCCATGAATCACATTTTTGGCCACAAATCGCTAACCATTCGAGATAGGTTGAAAATTCAAACGGCGATGGATCGATGGAGTCCCGACCCACCTTCAACACCTTATTGGAAACATATATTCCACAAACCTCTTTTGAACCATATATTCCATGAACATTTTTTGAACCAAATATTCCATGAATCACTTTTTTGGCCACAAATCGCTAACCGTTCGAGATAGGTTAAGAATTCAAACGGGGTTGGATCGAGGGCTTCGAGACGCATCTTGAACACCTTATTTGAACCATATATTCCACGAACCTTTTTTGAACCATGTATTCCATGAACATATTTTGAACCAAATATTCCATGAATCACATTTTTGCCCACAAATCGCTAACCGTTCGAGATAGGTTAAAAATTCAAACGGCGTTGGATCGAAGTCATCGAGACGCACCCTGAACACCTTATTTGAACCATATATTCCACGAACCTTTTTTGAACCATATATTCCATGAACATTTTTTGAACCAAATATTCCATGAATCACATTTTTTGCCACAAATCGCTAACCGTTCGAGATAGGTTAAAAATTCAAACGGCGTTGGATCGAGGGCGTCGAGACGCACCTCGAACACCTTATTTGAATCATATATTCCACGAACCTTTTTTGAACCTTATATTCCATGAACATTTTATGAACCAAATATTCCATGAATCACATTTTTCGCCACAAATCGCTAACCGTTCGAGATAGGGTAAAAACTCAAACGGCATTGGATCAAGGGCGTCGAGACGCACCTTGAACACCGTATTTGAAACATATATTCCACGAACCTTTTTTGAACCATATATTCCATGAACGTTTTTTGAACCAAATATTCCATGAATCACATTTTTGGCCACAAATCGCTAACCGTTCGAGATAGGTTGAAAATTCAAACGGCGATGGATCGATGGAGTCCCGACCCACCTTCAACACCTTATTGGAAACATATATTCCACAAACCTCTTTTGAACCATATATTCCATGAACATTTTTTGAACCAAATATTCCATGAATCACATTTTTGGCCACAAATCGCTAACCGTTCGAGATAGGTTAAAAATTCAAACGGCGTTGGATCGAGGTCTTCGAGACGCACCATGAACACCTTATTTGAACCATATATTCCACGAACCTTTTTTGAACCATATATTCCATGAACATTTTTTGAACCAAATATTCCATGAATCACATTTTTGGCCACAAATCGCTAACCGTTCGAGATAGATTAAAAATTCAAACGGCATTGGATCGAGGGCGTCGAGACGCATCTTGAACACCTTATTTGAACCATATATTCCATGAACCTTTTTTGAACCATATATTCCATGAACATTTTTTGAACCAAAAATTCCATGAATCACATTTTTGGCCACAAATCGCTAACCGTTCGAGATAGGTTAAGAATTCAAACGGCGTTGGATCGAGGGCTGCGAGACGCACCTTGAACACCTTATTTGAACCATATATTCCATGAACCTTTTTTGAACCATATATTCCATGAACATTTTTTGAACCAAATATTCCATGAATCACATTTTTGGCCACAAATCGCTAACCGTTCGAGATGGGGTAAAAATTCCAACGGCGTTGGATCGAAGTCGTCGAGACGCACCTTGAACACCTTATTGGAAACATATATTCCACAAACCTCTTTTGAACCATATATTCCATGAACATTTTTTGAACCAAATATTCCATGAATCACATTTTTGGCCACAAATCGCTAACCGTTCGAGATAGGTTAAGAATTCAAACGGGGTTGGATCGAGGGCTTCGAGACGCATCTTGAACACCTTATTTGAACCATATATTCCACGAACCTTTTTTGAACCATGTATTCCATGAACATATTTTGAACCAAATATTCCATGAATCACATTTTTGCCCACAAATCGCTAACCGTTCGAGATAGGTTAAAAATTCAAACGGCGTTGGATCGAAGTCATCGAGACGCACCCTGAACACCTTATTTGAACCATATATTCCACGAACCTTTTTTGAACCATATATTCCATGAACATTTTTTGAACCAAATATTCCATGAATCACATTTTTGGCCACAAATCGCTAACCGTTCGAGATAGGTTGAAAATTCAAACGGCGATGCATCGAGGGAGTCCAGACGCACCTTGAACACCTTATTTGAACCATATATTCCACGAACCTTTTTTGAACCATATATTCCATGAACATTTTTTGAACCAAATATTCCATGAATCACATTTTTGGCCACAAATCGCTAACCGTTCGAGATAGATTAAAAATTCAAACGGCATTGGATCGAGCGCGTCGAGACGCATCTTGAACACCTTATTTGAACCATATATTCCATGAACCTTTTTTGTACCATATATTCCATGAACATTTTTTGAACCAAATATTCCATGAATCACATTTTTTGCCACAAATCGCTAATGTTCGAGATAGGGTAAAAACTCAAACGGCATTGGATCAAGGGCGTCGAGACGCACCTTGAACACCTTATTTGAACCATATATTCCACAAACCTTTTTTGAACCATGTATTCCATGAACATATTTTGAACCAAATATTCCATGAATCACATTTTTGCCCACAAATCGCTAACCGTTCGAGATAGGTTAAAAATTCGAACGGCGTTGGATCGAAGTCATCCAGACGCACCCTGAACACCTTATTTGAACCATATATTCCACGAACCTTTTTTGAACCATATATTCCATGAACATTTTATGAACCAAATATTCCATGAATCACATTTTTCGCCACAAATCGCTAACCGTTCGAGATAGGTTAAAAGTTCAAACGGCGTTGGATCGAGGGCGTCGAGACGCACCTCGAACACCTTATTTGAACCATATATTCCACGAACTTTTTTTGAACCATATATTCCATGAACATTTTTTGAACCAAATATTCCATGAATCACATTTTTTGCCACAAATCGCTAACCGTTCGAGATAGGGTAAAAACTCAAACGGCATTGGATCAAGGGCGTCGAGACGCACCTTGAACACCTTATTTGAACCATATATTCCACGAACCTTTTTTGAACCATATATTCCATGAACATTTTTTGAACCAAATATTCCATGAATCACATTTTTGGCCACAAATCGCTAACCGTTCGAGATAGGTTAAAAACTCAAACGGCGTTGGATCGAGGTCTTCGAGACGCACCTTGAACACCTTATTTGAACCATATATTCCACGAACCTTTTTTGAACCATATATTCCATGAACATTTTTTGAACCAAATATTCCATGAATCACATTTTTGGCCACAAATCGCTAACCGTTCGAGATAGGTTAAAAACTCAAACGGCGTTGGATCGAGGTCTTTGAGACGCACCATGAACACCTTATTTGAACCATATATTCAACGAACCTTTTTTGAACCATATATTCCATGAACATTTTTTGAACCAAATATTCCATGAATCACATTTTTGGCCACAAATCGCTAACCGTTCGAGATAGGTTAAAAATTCAAACGGCGTTGGATCGAGGGCTTCGAGACGCATCTTGAACACCTTATTTGAACCATATATTCCACGAACCTTTTTTGAACCATGTATTCCATGAACATATTTTGAACCAAATATTCCATGAATCACATTTTTGCCCACAAATTGCTAACCGTTCGAGATAGGTTAAAAATTCAAACGGCGTTGGATCGAAGTCATCGAGACGCACCCTGAACACCTTATTTGAACCATATATTCCACGAACCTTTTTTGAACCATATATTCCATGAACATATTTTGAACCAAATATTCCATGAATCACATTTTTGCCCACAAATCGCTAACCGTTCGAGATAGGTTAAAAATTCAAACGGCGTTGGATCGAAGTCATCGAGACGCACCCTGAACACCTTATTTGAACCATATATTCCACGAACCTTTTTTGAACCATATATTCCATGAACATTTTATGAACCAAATATTCCAGGAATCATATTTTTCGCCACAAATCGCTAACCGTTCGAGATAGGTTAAAAATTCAAACGGCATTGGATCGAGGGCGTCGAGACGCACCTTGAATACCTTATTTGAACCATATATTCCATGAACCTTTTTTGAACCATATATTCCATGAACATTTTTTGAACCAAATATTCCATGAATCACATTTTTGGCCACAAATCGCTAACCGTTCGAGATAGGTTAAAAATTCAAACGGCGTTGGATCGAGGGCGTCGAGACGCACCTCGAACACCTTATTTGAACCATATATTCCACGAACCTTTTTTGAACCATATATTCCATGAACATTTTTTGAACCAAATATTCCATGAATCACATTTTTGGCCACAAATCGCTAACCGTTCGAGATAGATTAAAAATTCAAACGGCATTGGATCGAGGGCGTCGAGACGCATCTTGAACACCTTATTTGAACCATATATTCCATGAACCTTTTTTGAACCATATATTCCATGAACATTTTTTGAACCAAATATTCCATGAATCACATTTTTTGCCACAAATCGCTAACCGTTCGAGATAGGGTAAAAACTCAAACGGCATTGGATCAAGGGCGTCGAGACGCACCTTGAACACCTTATTTGAACCATATATTCCACGAACCTTTTTTGAACCATATATTCCATGAACATTTTTTGAACCAAATATTCCATGAATCACATTTTTGGCCACAAATCGCTAACCGTTCGAGATAGGTTAAAAACTCAAACGGCGTTGGATCGAGGTCTTCGAGACGCACCTTGAACACCTTATTTGAACCATATATTCCACGAACCTTTTTTGAACCATATATTCCATGAACATTTTTTGAACCAAATATTCCATGAATCACATTTTTGGCCACAAATCGCTAACCGTTCGAGATAGGTTAAAAACTCAAACGGCGTTGGATCGAGGTCTTTGAGACGCACCATGAACACCTTATTTGAACCATATATTCAACGAACCTTTTTTGAACCATATATTCCATGAACATTTTTTGAACCAAATATTCCATGAATCACATTTTTGGCCACAAATCGCTAACCGTTCGAGATAGGTTAAAAATTCAAACGGCGTTGGATCGAGGGCTTCGAGACGCATCTTGAACACCTTATTTGAACCATATATTCCACGAACCTTTTTTGAACCATGTATTCCATGAACATATTTTGAACCAAATATTCCATGAATCACATTTTTGCCCACAAATTGCTAACCGTTCGAGATAGGTTAAAAATTCAAACGGCGTTGGATCGAAGTCATCGAGACGCACCCTGAACACCTTATTTGAACCATATATTCCACGAACCTTTTTTGAACCATATATTCCATGAACATATTTTGAACCAAATATTCCATGAATCACATTTTTGCCCACAAATCGCTAACCGTTCGAGATAGGTTAAAAATTCAAACGGCGTTGGATCGAAGTCATCGAGACGCACCCTGAACACCTTATTTGAACCATATATTCCACGAACCTTTTTTGAACCATATATTCCATGAACATTTTATGAACCAAGTATTCCAGGAATCATATTTTTCGCCACAAATCGCTAACCGTTCGAGATAGGTTAAAAATTCAAACGGCATTGGATCGAGGGCGTCGAGACGCACCTTGAATACCTTATTTGAACCATATATTCCATGAACCTTTTTTGAACCATATATTCCATGAACATTTTTTGAACCAAATATTCCATGAATCACATTTTTGGCCACAAATCGCTAACCGTTCGAGATAGGTTAAAAATTCAAACGGCGTTGGATCGAGGGCGTCGAGACGCACCTCGAACACCTTATTTGAACCATATATTCCACGAACCTTTTTTGAACCATATATTCCATGAACATTTTTTGAACCAAATATTCCATGAATCACATTTTTGGCCACAAATCGCTAACCGTTCGAGATAGATTAAAAATTCAAACGGCATTGGATCGAGGGCGTCGAGACGCATCTTGAACACCTTATTTGAACCATATATTCCATGAACCTTTTTTGAACCATATATTCCATGAACATTTTTTGAACCAAATATTCCATGAATCACATTTTTTGCCACAAATCGCTAACCGTTCGAGATAGGGTAAAAACTCAAACGGCATTGGATCAAGGGCGTCGAGACGCACCTTGAACACCTTATTTGAACCATATATTCCACGAACCTTTTTTGAACCATATATTCCATGAACATTTTTTGAACCAAATATTCCATGAATCACATTTTTGGCCACAAATCGCTAACCGTTCGAGATAGGTTAAAAACTCAAACGGCGTTGGATCGAGGTCTTCGAGACGCACCTTGAACACCTTATTTGAACCATATATTCCACGAACCTTTTTTGAACCATATATTCCATGAACATTTTTTGAACCAAATATTCCATGAATCACATTTTTGGCCACAAATCGCTAACCGTTCGAGATAGGTTAAAAACTCAAACGGCGTTGGATCGAGGTCTTTGAGACGCACCATGAACACCTTATTTGAACCATATATTCAACGAACCTTTTTTGAACCATATATTCCATGAACATTTTTTGAACCAAATGTTCCATGAATCACATTTTTTGCCACAAATCGCTAACCGTTCGAGATAGATTAAAAATTCAAACGGCATTGGATCGAGGGCGTCAAGACGCACCTTGAACACCTTATTTGAACTATATATTCCATGAACCTTTTTTGAACCATATATTCCATGAACATTTTTTGAACCAAATATTCCATGAATCACATTTTTGGCCACAAATCGCTAACCGTTCGAGATAGGTTAAGAATTCAAACGGCGTTGGATCGAGGGCTTCGAGACGCATCTTGAACACCTTATTTGAACCATATATTCCACGAACCTTTTTTGAACCATGTATTCCATGAACATATTTTGACCCAAATATTCCATGAATCACATTTTTGCCCACAAATCGCTAACCGTTCGAGATAGGTTAAAAATTCGAACGGCGTTGGATCGATGTCATCGAGACGCACCCTGAACACCTTATTTGAACCATATATTCCACGAACCTTTTTTGAACCATATATTCCATGAACATTTTATGAACCAAATATTCCATGAATCACATTTTTGCCCACAAATCGCTAACCGTTCGAGATAGGTTAAAAATTCGAACGGCGTTGGATCGAAGTCATCGAGACGCACCCTGAACACCTTATTTGAACCATATATTCCACGAACCTTTTTTGAACCATATATTCCATGAACATTTTATGAACCAAATATTCCATGAATCACATTTTTCGCCACAAATCGCTAACCGTTCGAGATAGGTTAAAAATTCAAACGGCGTTGGATCGAGGGCGTCGAGACGCACCTCGAACACCTTATTTGAACCATATATTCCACGAACCTTTTTTGAACCATATATTCCATGAACATTTTTTGAACCAAATATTCCATGAATCACATTTTTGGCCACAAATCGCTAACCGTTCGAGATAGATTAAAAATTCAAACGGCATTGGATCGAGGGCGTCGAGACGCATCTTGAACACCTTATTTGAACCATATATTCCATGAACCTTTTTTGAACCATATATTCCATGAACATTTTTTGAACCAAATATTCCATGAATCACATTTTTTGCCACAAATCGCTAACCGTTCGAGATAGGGTAAAAACTCAAACGGCATTGGATCAAGGGCGTCGAGACGCACCTTGAACACCTTATTTGAACCATATATTCCACGAACCTTTTTCGAACCATATATTCCATGAACATTTTTTGAACCAAATATTCCATGAATCACATTTTTGGCCACAAATCGCTAACCGTTCGAGATAGGTTAAAAACTCAAACGGCGTTGGATCGAGGTCTTCGAGACGCACCTTGAACACCTTATTTGAACCATATATTCCACGAACCTTTTTTGAACCATATATTCCATGAACATTTTTTGAACCAAATATTCCATGAATCACATTTTTGGCCACAAATCGCTAACCGTTCGAGATAGGTTAAAAACTCAAACGGCGTTGGATCGAGGTCTTTGAGACGCACCATGAACACCTTATTTGAACCATATATTCCACGAACCTTTTTTGAACCATATATTCCATGAACATTTTTTGAACCAAATATTCCATGAATCACATTTTTGGCCACAAATCGCTAACCGTTCGAGATAGATTAAAAATTCAAACGGCATTGGATCGAGGGCGTCGAGACGCACCTTGAACACCTTATTTGAACTATATATTCCATGAACCTTTTTTGAACCATATATTCCATGAACATTTTTTGAACCAAATATTCCATGAATCACATTTTTGGCCACAAATCGCTAACCGTTCGAGATAGGTTAAAAACTCAAACGGCATTGGATCAAGGGCGTCGAGACGAACCTTGAACACCTTATTTGAACCATATATTCCACGAACCTTTTTTGAACCATATATTCCATGAACATTTTTTGAACCAAATATTCCATGAATCACATTTTTGGCCACAAATCGCTAACCGTTCGAGATAGGTTAAAAATTCAAACGGCGTTAGATCGAGGACGTCGAGACGCACCTTGAACACCTTATTTGAAGCATATGTTCCACGAACCTCCTTTGAACCATATATTCCATGAACATTTTATGAACCAAATATTCCATGAATCACATTTTTCGCCACAAATCGCTAACCGTTCGAGATAGATTAAAAATTCAAACGGCATTGGATCGAGGGCGTCGATACGCACCTTGAACACCTTATTTGAACCATATATTCCATGAACCTTTTTTGAACCATATATTCCATGAACCTTTTTTGAACCATATATTCCATGAACATTTTTTGAACCAAATATTCCATGAATCACATTTTTTGCCACAAATCGCTAACCGTTCGAGATAGGGTAAAAACTCAAACGGCATTGGATCAAGGGCGTCGAGACGCACCTTGAACACCGTATTTGAAACATATATTCCACGAACCTTTTTTGAACCATATATTCCATGAACGTTTTTTGAACCAAATATTCCATGAATCACATTTTTGGCCACAAATCGCTAACCGTTCGAGATAGGTTGAAAATTCAAACGGCGATGGATCGATGGAGTCCCGACCCACCTTCAACACCTTATTGGAAACATATATTCCACAAACCTCTTTTGAACCATATATTCCATGAACATTTTTTGAACCAAATATTCCATGAATCACATTTTTGGCCACAAATCGCTAACCGTTCGAGATAGGTTAAAAATTCAAACGGCGTTGGATCGAGGTCTTCGAGACGCACCATGAACACCTTATTTGAACCATATATTCCACGAACCTTTTTTGAACCATATATTCCATGAACATTTTTTGAACCAAATATTCCATGAATCACATTTTTGGCCACAAATCGCTAACCGTTCGAGATAGGTTAAAAATTCAAACGGCGTTGGATCGAGGTCTTCGAGACGCACCATGAACACCTTATTTGAACCATATATTCCACGAACCTTTTTTGAACCATATATTCCATGAACATTTTTTGAACCAAATATTCCATGAATCACATTTTTGGCCACAAATCGCTAACCGTTCGAGATAGGTTAAGAATTCAAACGGCGTTGGATCGAGGGCTTCGAGACGCACCTTGAACACCTTATTTGAACCATATATTCCATGAACCTTTTTTGAACCATATATTCCATGAACATTTTTTGAACCAAATATTCCATGAATCACATTTTTGGCCACAAATCGCTAACCGTTCGAGATGGGGTAAAAATTCCAACGGCGTTGGATCGAAGTCGTCGAGACGCACCTTGAACACCTTATTTACCTTTTTTGAACCATATATTCCATGAACATTTTTTGAACCAAATATTCCATGAATCACATTTTTGGCCACAAATCGCTAACCATTCGAGATAGGTTGAAAATTCAAACGGCGATGGATCGATGGAGTCCCGACCCACCTTCAACACCTTATTGGAAACATATATTCCACAAACCTCTTTTGAACCATATATTCCATGAACATTTTTTGAACCAAATATTCCATGAATCACATTTTTGGCCACAAATCGCTAACCATTCGAGATAGGTTGAAAATTCAAACGGCGATGGATCGATGGAGTCCCGACCCACCTTCAACACCTTATTGGAAACATATATTCCACAAACCTCTTTTGAACCATATATTCCATGAACATTTTTTGAACCAAATATTCCATGAATCACTTTTTTGGCCACAAATCGCTAACCGTTCGAGATAGGTTAAGAATTCAAACGGGGTTGGATCGAGGGCTTCGAGACGCATCTTGAACACCTTATTTGAACCATATATTCCACGAACCTTTTTTGAACCATGTATTCCATGAACATATTTTGAACCAAATATTCCATGAATCACATTTTTGCCCACAAATCGCTAACCGTTCGAGATAGGTTAAAAATTCAAACGGCGTTGGATCGAAGTCATCGAGACGCACCCTGAACACCTTATTTGAACCATATATTCCACGAACCTTTTTTGAACCATATATTCCATGAACATTTTTTGAACCAAATATTCCATGAATCACATTTTTTGCCACAAATCGCTAACCGTTCGAGATAGGTTAAAAATTCAAACGGCGTTGGATCGAGGGCGTCGAGACGCACCTCGAACACCTTATTTGAATCATATATTCCACGAACCTTTTTTGAACCTTATATTCCATGAACATTTTATGAACCAAATATTCCATGAATCACATTTTTCGCCACAAATCGCTAACCGTTCGAGATAGGGTAAAAACTCAAACGGCATTGGATCAAGGGCGTCGAGACGCACCTTGAACACCGTATTTGAAACATATATTCCACGAACCTTTTTTGAACCATATATTCCATGAACGTTTTTTGAACCAAATATTCCATGAATCACATTTTTGGCCACAAATCGCTAACCGTTCGAGATAGGTTGAAAATTCAAACGGCGATGGATCGATGGAGTCCCGACCCACCTTCAACACCTTATTGGAAACATATATTCCACAAACCTCTTTTGAACCATATATTCCATGAACATTTTTTGAACCAAATATTCCATGAATCACATTTTTGGCCACAAATCGCTAACCGTTCGAGATAGGTTAAAAATTCAAACGGCGTTGGATCGAGGTCTTCGAGACGCACCATGAACACCTTATTTGAACCATATATTCCACGAACCTTTTTTGAACCATATATTCCATGAACATTTTTTGAACCAAATATTCCATGAATCACATTTTTGGCCACAAATCGCTAACCGTTCGAGATAGATTAAAAATTCAAACGGCATTGGATCGAGGGCGTCGAGACGCATCTTGAACACCTTATTTGAACCATATATTCCATGAACCTTTTTTGAACCATATATTCCATGAACATTTTTTGAACCAAAAATTCCATGAATCACATTTTTGGCCACAAATCGCTAACCGTTCGAGATAGGTTAAGAATTCAAACGGCGTTGGATCGAGGGCTGCGAGACGCACCTTGAACACCTTATTTGAACCATATATTCCATGAACCTTTTTTGAACCATATATTCCATGAACATTTTTTGAACCAAATATTCCATGAATCACATTTTTGGCCACAAATCGCTAACCGTTCGAGATGGGGTAAAAATTCCAACGGCGTTGGATCGAAGTCGTCGAGACGCACCTTGAACACCTTATTGGAAACATATATTCCACAAACCTCTTTTGAACCATATATTCCATGAACATTTTTTGAACCAAATATTCCATGAATCACATTTTTGGCCACAAATCGCTAACCGTTCGAGATAGGTTAAGAATTCAAACGGGGTTGGATCGAGGGCTTCGAGACGCATCTTGAACACCTTATTTGAACCATATATTCCACGAACCTTTTTTGAACCATGTATTCCATGAACATATTTTGAACCAAATATTCCATGAATCACATTTTTGCCCACAAATCGCTAACCGTTCGAGATAGGTTAAAAATTCAAACGGCGTTGGATCGAAGTCATCGAGACGCACCCTGAACACCTTATTTGAACCATATATTCCACGAACCTTTTTTGAACCATATATTCCATGAACATTTTTTGAACCAAATATTCCATGAATCACATTTTTGGCCACAAATCGCTAACCGTTCGAGATAGGTTGAAAATTCAAACGGCGATGCATCGAGGGAGTCCAGACGCACCTTGAACACCTTATTTGAACCATATATTCCACGAACCTTTTTTGAACCATATATTCCATGAACATTTTTTGAACCAAATATTCCATGAATCACATTTTTGGCCACAAATCGCTAACCGTTCGAGATAGATTAAAAATTCAAACGGCATTGGATCGAGCGCGTCGAGACGCATCTTGAACACCTTATTTGAACCATATATTCCATGAACCTTTTTTGTACCATATATTCCATGAACATTTTTTGAACCAAATATTCCATGAATCACATTTTTTGCCACAAATCGCTAATGTTCGAGATAGGGTAAAAACTCAAACGGCATTGGATCAAGGGCGTCGAGACGCACCTTGAACACCTTATTTGAACCATATATTCCACAAACCTTTTTTGAACCATGTATTCCATGAACATATTTTGAACCAAATATTCCATGAATCACATTTTTGCCCACAAATCGCTAACCGTTCGAGATAGGTTAAAAATTCGAACGGCGTTGGATCGAAGTCATCCAGACGCACCCTGAACACCTTATTTGAACCATATATTCCACGAACCTTTTTTGAACCATATATTCCATGAACATTTTATGAACCAAATATTCCATGAATCACATTTTTCGCCACAAATCGCTAACCGTTCGAGATAGGTTAAAAGTTCAAACGGCGTTGGATCGAGGGCGTCGAGACGCACCTCGAACACCTTATTTGAACCATATATTCCACGAACTTTTTTTGAACCATATATTCCATGAACATTTTTTGAACCAAATATTCCATGAATCACATTTTTTGCCACAAATCGCTAACCGTTCGAGATAGGGTAAAAACTCAAACGGCATTGGATCAAGGGCGTCGAGACGCACCTTGAACACCTTATTTGAACCATATATTCCACGAACCTTTTTTGAACCATATATTCCAT
Organism: Aspidiotus rigidus; assembly: GCA_035079385.1. Taxonomy (NCBI): domain Eukaryota; kingdom Metazoa; phylum Arthropoda; class Insecta; order Hemiptera; family Diaspididae; genus Aspidiotus; species Aspidiotus rigidus. Next base: position 6,265,323 of record JAVHKY010000030.1, read on the forward strand.
GAACATTTTTTGAACCAAATATTCCATGAATCACATTTTTGGCCACAAATCGCTAACCGTTCGAGATAGGTTAAAAACTCAAACGGCGTTGGATCGAGGTCTTCGAGACGCACCTTGAACACCTTATTTGAACCATATATTCCACGAACCTTTTTTGAACCATATATTCCATGAACATTTTTTGAACCAAATATTCCATGAATCACATTTTTGGCCACAAATCGCTAACCGTTCGAGATAGGTTAAAAACTCAAACGGCGTTGGATCGAGGTCTTTGAGACGCACCATGAACACCTTATTTGAACCATATATTCAACGAACCTTTTTTGAACCATATATTCCATGAACATTTTTTGAACCAAATATTCCATGAATCACATTTTTGGCCACAAATCGCTAACCGTTCGAGATAGGTTAAAAATTCAAACGGCGTTGGATCGAGGGCTTCGAGACGCATCTTGAACACCTTATTTGAACCATATATTCCACGAACCTTTTTTGAACCATGTATTCCATGAACATATTTTGAACCAAATATTCCATGAATCACATTTTTGCCCACAAATTGCTAACCGTTCGAGATAGGTTAAAAATTCAAACGGCGTTGGATCGAAGTCATCGAGACGCACCCTGAACACCTTATTTGAACCATATATTCCACGAACCTTTTTTGAACCATATATTCCATGAACATATTTTGAACCAAATATTCCATGAATCACATTTTTGCCCACAAATCGCTAACCGTTCGAGATAGGTTAAAAATTCAAACGGCGTTGGATCGAAGTCATCGAGACGCACCCTGAACACCTTATTTGAACCATATATTCCACGAACCTTTTTTGAACCATATATTCCATGAACATTTTATGAACCAAATATTCCAGGAATCATATTTTTCGCCACAAATCGCTAACCGTTCGAGATAGGTTAAAAATTCAAACGGCATTGGATCGAGGGCGTCGAGACGCACCTTGAATACCTTATTTGAACCATATATTCCATGAACCTTTTTTGAACCATATATTCCATGAACATTTTTTGAACCAAATATTCCATGAATCACATTTTTGGCCACAAATCGCTAACCGTTCGAGATAGGTTAAAAATTCAAACGGCGTTGGATCGAGGGCGTCGAGACGCACCTCGAACACCTTATTTGAACCATATATTCCACGAACCTTTTTTGAACCATATATTCCATGAACATTTTTTGAACCAAATATTCCATGAATCACATTTTTGGCCACAAATCGCTAACCGTTCGAGATAGATTAAAAATTCAAACGGCATTGGATCGAGGGCGTCGAGACGCATCTTGAACACCTTATTTGAACCATATATTCCATGAACCTTTTTTGAACCATATATTCCATGAACATTTTTTGAACCAAATATTCCATGAATCACATTTTTTGCCACAAATCGCTAACCGTTCGAGATAGGGTAAAAACTCAAACGGCATTGGATCAAGGGCGTCGAGACGCACCTTGAACACCTTATTTGAACCATATATTCCACGAACCTTTTTTGAACCATATATTCCATGAACATTTTTTGAACCAAATATTCCATGAATCACATTTTTGGCCACAAATCGCTAACCGTTCGAGATAGGTTAAAAACTCAAACGGCGTTGGATCGAGGTCTTCGAGACGCACCTTGAACACCTTATTTGAACCATATATTCCACGAACCTTTTTTGAACCATATATTCCATGAACATTTTTTGAACCAAATATTCCATGAATCACATTTTTGGCCACAAATCGCTAACCGTTCGAGATAGGTTAAAAACTCAAACGGCGTTGGATCGAGGTCTTTGAGACGCACCATGAACACCTTATTTGAACCATATATTCAACGAACCTTTTTTGAACCATATATTCCATGAACATTTTTTGAACCAAATATTCCATGAATCACATTTTTGGCCACAAATCGCTAACCGTTCGAGATAGGTTAAAAATTCAAACGGCGTTGGATCGAGGGCTTCGAGACGCATCTTGAACACCTTATTTGAACCATATATTCCACGAACCTTTTTTGAACCATGTATTCCATGAACATATTTTGAACCAAATATTCCATGAATCACATTTTTGCCCACAAATTGCTAACCGTTCGAGATAGGTTAAAAATTCAAACGGCGTTGGATCGAAGTCATCGAGACGCACCCTGAACACCTTATTTGAACCATATATTCCACGAACCTTTTTTGAACCATATATTCCATGAACATATTTTGAACCAAATATTCCATGAATCACATTTTTGCCCACAAATCGCTAACCGTTCGAGATAGGTTAAAAATTCAAACGGCGTTGGATCGAAGTCATCGAGACGCACCCTGAACACCTTATTTGAACCATATATTCCACGAACCTTTTTTGAACCATATATTCCATGAACATTTTATGAACCAAGTATTCCAGGAATCATATTTTTCGCCACAAATCGCTAACCGTTCGAGATAGGTTAAAAATTCAAACGGCATTGGATCGAGGGCGTCGAGACGCACCTTGAATACCTTATTTGAACCATATATTCCATGAACCTTTTTTGAACCATATATTCCATGAACATTTTTTGAACCAAATATTCCATGAATCACATTTTTGGCCACAAATCGCTAACCGTTCGAGATAGGTTAAAAATTCAAACGGCGTTGGATCGAGGGCGTCGAGACGCACCTCGAACACCTTATTTGAACCATATATTCCACGAACCTTTTTTGAACCATATATTCCATGAACATTTTTTGAACCAAATATTCCATGAATCACATTTTTGGCCACAAATCGCTAACCGTTCGAGATAGATTAAAAATTCAAACGGCATTGGATCGAGGGCGTCGAGACGCATCTTGAACACCTTATTTGAACCATATATTCCATGAACCTTTTTTGAACCATATATTCCATGAACATTTTTTGAACCAAATATTCCATGAATCACATTTTTTGCCACAAATCGCTAACCGTTCGAGATAGGGTAAAAACTCAAACGGCATTGGATCAAGGGCGTCGAGACGCACCTTGAACACCTTATTTGAACCATATATTCCACGAACCTTTTTTGAACCATATATTCCATGAACATTTTTTGAACCAAATATTCCATGAATCACATTTTTGGCCACAAATCGCTAACCGTTCGAGATAGGTTAAAAACTCAAACGGCGTTGGATCGAGGTCTTCGAGACGCACCTTGAACACCTTATTTGAACCATATATTCCACGAACCTTTTTTGAACCATATATTCCATGAACATTTTTTGAACCAAATATTCCATGAATCACATTTTTGGCCACAAATCGCTAACCGTTCGAGATAGGTTAAAAACTCAAACGGCGTTGGATCGAGGTCTTTGAGACGCACCATGAACACCTTATTTGAACCATATATTCAACGAACCTTTTTTGAACCATATATTCCATGAACATTTTTTGAACCAAATGTTCCATGAATCACATTTTTTGCCACAAATCGCTAACCGTTCGAGATAGATTAAAAATTCAAACGGCATTGGATCGAGGGCGTCAAGACGCACCTTGAACACCTTATTTGAACTATATATTCCATGAACCTTTTTTGAACCATATATTCCATGAACATTTTTTGAACCAAATATTCCATGAATCACATTTTTGGCCACAAATCGCTAACCGTTCGAGATAGGTTAAGAATTCAAACGGCGTTGGATCGAGGGCTTCGAGACGCATCTTGAACACCTTATTTGAACCATATATTCCACGAACCTTTTTTGAACCATGTATTCCATGAACATATTTTGACCCAAATATTCCATGAATCACATTTTTGCCCACAAATCGCTAACCGTTCGAGATAGGTTAAAAATTCGAACGGCGTTGGATCGATGTCATCGAGACGCACCCTGAACACCTTATTTGAACCATATATTCCACGAACCTTTTTTGAACCATATATTCCATGAACATTTTATGAACCAAATATTCCATGAATCACATTTTTCGCCACAAATCGCTAACCGTTCGAGATAGGTTAAAAATTCAAACGGCGTTGGATCGAGGGCGTCGAGACGCACCTCGAACACCTTATTTGAACCATATATTCCACGAACCTTTTTTGAACCATATATTCCATGAACATTTTTTGAACCAAATATTCCATGAATCACATTTTTGGCCACAAATCGCTAACCGTTCGAGATAGATTAAAAATTCAAACGGCATTGGATCGAGGGCGTCGAGACGCATCTTGAACACCTTATTTGAACCATATATTCCATGAACCTTTTTTGAACCATATATTCCATGAACATTTTTTGAATCAAATATTCCATGAATCACATTTTTTGCCACAAATCGCTAACCGTTCGAGATAGGGTAAAAACTCAAACGGAATTGGATCAAGGGCGTCGAGACGCACCTTGAACACCTTATTTGAACCATATATTCCACGAACCATTTTTGAACCATGTATTCCATGAACATATTTTGAACCAAATATTCCATGAATCACATTTTTGCCCACAAATCGCTAACCGTTCGAGATAGGTTAAAAATTCGAACGGCGTTGGATCGAAGTCATCGAGACGCACCCTGAACACCTTATTTGAACCATATATTCCACGAACCTTTTTTGAACCATATATTCCATGAACATTTTATGAACCAAATATTCCATGAATCACATTTTTCGCCACAAATCGCTAACCGTTCGAGATAGGTTAAAAATTCAAACGGCGTTGGATCGAGGGCGTCGAGACGCACCTCGAACACCTTATTTGAACCATATATTCCACGAACCTTTTTTGAACCATATATTCCATGAACATTTTTTGAACCAAATATTCCATGAATCACATTTTTGGCCACAAATCGCTAACCGTTCGAGATAGATTAAAAATTCAAACGGCATTGGATCGAGGGCGTCGAGACGCATCTTGAACACCTTATTTGAACCATATATTCCATGAACCTTTTTTGAACCATATATTCCATGAACATTTTTTGAACCAAATATTCCATGAATCACATTTTTTGCCACAAATCGCTAACCGTTCGAGATAGGGTAAAAACTCAAACGGCATTGGATCAAGGGCGTCGAGACGCACCTTGAACACCTTATTTGAACCATATATTCCACGAACCTTTTTCGAACCATATATTCCATGAACATTTTTTGAACCAAATATTCCATGAATCACATTTTTGGCCACAAATCGCTAACCGTTCGAGATAGGTTAAAAACTCAAACGGCGTTGGATCGAGGTCTTCGAGACGCACCTTGAACACCTTATTTGAACCATATATTCCACGAACCTTTTTTGAACCATATATTCCATGAACATTTTTTGAACCAAATATTCCATGAATCACATTTTTGGCCACAAATCGCTAACCGTTCGAGATAGGTTAAAAACTCAAACGGCGTTGGATCGAGGTCTTTGAGACGCACCATGAACACCTTATTTGAACCATATATTCCACGAACCTTTTTTGAACCATATATTCCATGAACATTTTTTGAACCAAATATTCCATGAATCACATTTTTGGCCACAAATCGCTAACCGTTCGAGATAGATTAAAAATTCAAACGGCATTGGATCGAGGGCGTCGAGACGCACCTTGAACACCTTATTTGAACTATATATTCCATGAACCTTTTTTGAACCATATATTCCATGAACATTTTTTGAACCAAATATTCCATGAATCACATTTTTGGCCACAAATCGCTAACCGTTCGAGATAGGTTAAAAACTCAAACGGCATTGGATCAAGGGCGTCGAGACGAACCTTGAACACCTTATTTGAACCATATATTCCACGAACCTTTTTTGAACCATATATTCCATGAACATTTTTTGAACCAAATATTCCATGAATCACATTTTTGGCCACAAATCGCTAACCGTTCGAGATAGGTTAAAAATTCAAACGGCGTTAGATCGAGGACGTCGAGACGCACCTTGAACACCTTATTTGAAGCATATGTTCCACGAACCTCCTTTGAACCATATATTCCATGAACATTTTATGAACCAAATATTCCATGAATCACATTTTTCGCCACAAATCGCTAACCGTTCGAGATAGATTAAAAATTCAAACGGCATTGGATCGAGGGCGTCGATACGCACCTTGAACACCTTATTTGAACCATATATTCCATGAACCTTTTTTGAACCATATATTCCATGAACCTTTTTTGAACCATATATTCCATGAACATTTTTTGAACCAAATATTCCATGAATCACATTTTTGGCCACAAATCGCTAACCGTTCGAGATAGGTTAAAAATTCAAACGGCGTTGGATCGAAGTCGTCGAGACGCACCCAGAACATCTTATTTGAACCATATATTCCACGAACCTTTTTTGAACAATATATTCCATGAACATTTTTTGAACCAAATATTCCATGAATCACATTTTTGGCCACAAATCGCTAACCGTTCGAGATAGGTTAAAAATTCAAACGGCGTTGGATCGAGGGCGTCGAGACACACCTTGAACACCTTATTTGAACCATATATTCCACGAACCTTTTTTGAACCATATATTCCATGAACATTTTTTGAACCAAATATTCCATGAATCACATTTTGCGCCACAAATCGCTAACCGTTCGAGATAGGTTAAAAACTCAAACGGCATTGGATCAAGGGCGTCGAGACGCACCTTGAATACCTTATTTGAACCATATATCCCACGAACCTTTTTTGAACCATATATTCCATGAACATATTTTGAACCAAATATTCCATGAATCACATTTTTGCCCACAAATCGCTAACCGTTCGAGATAGGTTAAAAATTCAAACGGCGTTGGATCGAAGTCATCGAGACGCACCCTGAACACCTTATTTGAACCATATATTCCACGAACCTTTTTTGAACCATATATTCCATGAACATTTTATGAACCAAATATTCCATGAATCATATTTTTCGCCACAAATCGCTAACCGTTCGAGATAGGTTAAAAATTCAAACGGCATTGGATCGAGGGCGTCGAGACGCACCTTGAATACCTTATTTGAACCATATATTCCATGAACCTTTTTTGAACCATATATTCCATGAACATTTTTTGAACCAAATATTCCATGAATCACATTTTTGGCCACAAATCGCTAACCGTTCGAGATAGGTTAAAAATTCAAACGGCGTTGGATCGAGGGCGTCGAGACACACCTTGAACACCTTATTTGAACCATATATTCCACGAACCTTTTTTGAACCATATATTCCATGAACATTTTATGAACCAAATATTCCATGAATCATATTTTTCGCCACAAATCGCTAACCGTTCGAGATAGGTTAAAAATTCAAACGGCATTGGATCGAGGGCGTCGAGACGCACCTTGAATACCTTATTTGAACCATATATTCCATGAACCTTTTTTGAACCATATATTCCATGAACATTTTTTGAACCAAATATTCCATGAATCACATTTTTGGCCACAAATCGCTAACCGTTCGAGATAGGTTAAAAATTCAAACGGCGTTGGATCGAGGGCGTCGAGACACACCTTGAACACCTTATTTGAACCATATATTCCACGAACCTTTTTTGAACCATATATTCCATGAACATTTTTTGAACCAAATATTCCATGAATCACATTTTTGGCCACAAATCGCTAACCGTTCGAGATAGGTTGAAAATTCAAACGGCGATGCATCGAGGGAGTCCAGACGCACCTTGAACACCTTATTTGAACCATATATTCCACGAACCTCTTTTGAACCATATATTCCATGAACATTTTTTGAACCAAATATTCCATGAATCACATTTTTGGCCACAAATCGCTAACCGTTCGAGATGGGTTAAAATCTCAAACGGCATTGGATCAAGGGCGTCGAGACGAACCTTGAACACCTTATTTGAACCATATATTCCACGAACCTTTTTTGAACCATATATTCCATGAACATTTTTTGAACCAAATATTCCATGAATCACATTTTTGGCCACAAATCGCTAACCGTTCGAGATAGGTTAAGAACTCAAACGGCGTTGGATTGAGGTCTTTGAGACGCACCATGAACACCTTATTTGAACCATATATTCCACGAACCTTTTTTGAACCATGTATTCCATGAACATTTTTTGAACCAAATATTCCATGAATCACAATTTTGGCCACAAATCGCTAACCGTTCGAGATAGGTTAAAAATTCAAACGGCGTTGGATCGAGGGCGTCGAGGTACACCTTGAACACCTTATTTGAACCATATATTCCATGAACCTTTTTTGAACCATATATTCCATGAACATTTTTTGAACCAAATATTCCATGAATCACATTTTTGGCCACAAATCGCTAACCGTTCGAGATAGGTTAAAAACTCAAACGGCATTGGATCAAGGGCGTCGAGACGAACCTTGAACACCTTATTTGAACCATATATTCCACGAACCTTTTTTGAACCATATATTCCATGAACATTTTATGAACCAAATATTCCATGAATCACATTTTTCGCCACAAATCGCTAACCGTTCGAGATAGATTAAAAATTCAAACGGCATTGGATCGAGGGCGTCGAGACGCACCTTGAACACCTTATTTGAACCATATATTCCATGAACCTTTTTTGAACCATATATTCCATGAACCTTTTTTGAACCATATATTCCATGAACATTTTTTGAACCAAATATTCCATGAATCACATTTTTGGCCACAAATCGCTAACCGTTCGAGATAGGTTAAAAATTCAAACGGCGTTGGATCGAGGGCGTCGAGACACACCTTGAACACCTTATTTGAACCATATATTCCACGAACCTTTTTTGAACCATATATTCCATGAACATTTTTTGAACCAAATATTCCATGAATCACATTTTGCGCCACAAATCGCTAACCGTTCGAGATAGGTTAAAAACTCAAACGGCATTGGATCAAGGGCGTCGAGACGCACCTTGAACACCTTATTTGAACCATATATTCCACGAACCTTTTTTGAACCATATATTCCATGAACATTTTTTGAACCAAATATTCCATGAATCACATTTTTCGCCACAAATCGCTAACCGTTCGAGATAGGTTAAAAATTCAAACGGCGTTGGATCGAAGTCGTCGAGACGCACCCAGAACATCTTATTTGAACCATATATTCCACGAACCTTTTTTGAACAATATATTCCATGAACATTTTTTGAACCAAATATTCCATGAATCACATTTTTCGCCACAAATCGCTAACCGTTCGAGATAGATTAAAAATTCAAACGGCATTGGATCGAGGGCGTCGAGACGCACCTTGAACACCTTATTTGAACCATATATTCCATGAACCTTTTTTGAACCATATATTCCATGAACCTTTTTTGAACCATATATTCCATGAACATTTTTTGAACCAAATATTCCATGAATCACATTTTTGGCCACAAATCGCTAACCGTTCGAGATAGGTTAAAAATTCAAACGGCGTTGGATCGAGGGCGTCGAGACACACCTTGAGCACCTTATTTGAACCATATATTCCACGAACCTTTTTTGAACCATATATTCCATGAACATTTTTTGAACCAAATATTCCATGAATCACATTTTGCGCCACAAATCGCTAACCGTTCGAGATAGGTTAAAAACTCAAACGGCATTGGATCAAGGGCGTCGAGACGCACCTTGAACACCTTATTTGAACCATATATTCCACGAACCTTTTTTGAACCATATATTCCATGAACATTTTTTGAACCAAATATTCCATGAATCACATTTTTCGCCACAAATCGCTAACCGTTCGAGATAGGTTAAAAATTCAAACGGCGTTGGATCGAAGTCGTCGAGACGCACCCAGAACATCTTATTTGAACCATATATTCCACGAACCTTTTTTGAACAATATATTCCATGAACATTTTTTGAACCAAATATTCCATGAATCACATTTTTGGCCACAAATCGCTAACCGTTCGAGATAGATTAAAAATTCAAACGGCATTGGATCGAGGGCGTCGAGACGCACCTTGAACACCTTATTTGAACCATATATTCCATGAACCTTTTTTGAACCATATATTCCATGGACATTTTTTGAACCAAATATTCCATGAATCACATTTTTGGCCACAAATCGCTAACCGTTCGAGATAGGTTAAGAATTCAAACGGCGTTGGATCGAGGGCTTCGAGACGCAACTTGAACACCTTATTTGAACCATATATTCCACGAACCTTTTTTGAACCATGTATTCCATGAACATATTTTGAACCAAATATTCCATGAATCACATTTTTCGCCACAAATCGCTAACCGTTCGAGATATGTTAAAAATTCAAACGGCATTGGATCAAGGGCGTCGAGACGCACCATGAACACCTTATTTGAACCATATATTCCACGAAGCTTTTTTGAACCATATATTCCATGAACATTTTTTGAACCAAATATTCCATGAATCACATTTTTGGCCACAAATCGCTAACCGTTCGAGATAGGTTAAAAATTCAAACGGCGTTGGATCGAGGGCGTCGAGACACACCTTGAACACCTTATTTGAACCATATATTCCACGAACCTTTTTTGAACCATATATTCCATGAACATTTTTTGAACCAAATATTCCATGAATCACATTTTGCGCCACAAATCGCTAACCGTTCGAGATAGGTTAAAAACTCAAACGGCATTGGATCAAGGGCGTCGAGACGCACCTTGAACACCTTATTTGAACCATATATTCCACGAACCTTTTTTGAACCATATATTCCATGAACATTTTTTGAACCAAATATTCCATGAATCACATTTTTCGCCACAAATCGCTAACCGTTCGAGATAGGGTAAAAACTCAAACGGCATTGGATCAAGGGCGTCGAGACGCACCTTGAACACCTTATTTGAACCATATATTCCACGAACCTTTTTCGAACCATATATTCCATGAACATTTTTTGAACCAAATATTCCATGAATCACATTTTTGGCCACAAATCGCTAACCGTTCGAGATAGGTTAAAAACTCAAACGGCGTTGGATCGAGGTCTTCGAGACGCACCTTGAACACCTTATTTGAACCATATATTCCACGAACCTTTTTTGAACCATATATTCCATGAACATTTTTTGAACCAAATATTCCATGAATCACATTTTTGGCCACAAATCGCTAACCGTTCGAGATAGGTTAAAAATTCAAACGGCGTTGGATCGAGGGCGTCGAGACACACCTTGAACACCTTATTTGAACCATATATTCCACGAACCTTTTTTGAACCATATATTCCATGAACATTTTTTGAACCAAATATTCCATGAATCACATTTTGCGCCACAAATCGCTAACCGTTCGAGATAGGTTAAAAACTCAAACGGCATTGGATCAAGGGCGTCGAGACGCACCTTGAATACCTTATTTGAACCATATATTCCACGAACCTTTTTTGAACCATATATTCCATGAACATATTTTGAACCAAATATTCCATGAATCACATTTTTGCCCACAAATCGCTAACCGTTCGAGATAGGTTAAAAATTCAAACGGCGTTGGATCGAAGTCATCGAGACGCACCCTGAACACCTTATTTGAACCATATATTCCACGAACCTTTTTTGAACCATATATTCCATGAACATTTTATGAACCAAATATTCCATGAATCATATTTTTCGCCACAAATCGCTAACCGTTCGAGATAGGTTAAAAATTCAAACGGCATTGGATCGAGGGCGTCGAGACGCACCTTGAATACCTTATTTGAACCATATATTCCATGAACATTTTTTGAACCAAATATTCCATGAATCACATTTTTGGCCACAAATCGCTAACCGTTCGAGATAGGTTAAAAATTCAAACGGCGTTGGATCGAGGGCGTCGAGACACACCTTGAACACCTTATTTGAACCATATATTCCACGAACCTTTTTTGAACCATATATTCCATGAACATTTTATGAACCAAATATTCCATGAATCATATTTTTCGCCACAAATCGCTAACCGTTCGAGATAGGTTAAAAATTCAAACGGCATTGGATCGAGGGCGTCGAGACGCACCTTGAATACCTTATTTGAACCATATATTCCATGAACCTTTTTTGAACCATATATTCCATGAACATTTTTTGAACCAAATATTCCATGAATCACATTTTTGGCCACAAATCGCTAACCGTTCGAGATAGGTTAAAAATTCAAACGGCGTTGGATCGAGGGCGTCGAGACACACCTTGAACACCTTATTTGAACCATATATTCCACGAACCTTTTTCGAACCATATATTCCATGAACATTTTTTGAACCAAATATTCCATGAATCACATTTTTGGCCACAAATCGCTAACCGTTCGAGATAGGTTGAAAATTCAGACGGCGATGCATCGAGGGAGTCCAGACGCACCTTGAATACCTTATTTGAACCATATATTCCATGAACCTTTTTTGAACCATATATTCCATGAACATTTTTTGAACCAAATATTCCATGAATCACATTTTTGGCCACAAATCGCTAACCGTTCGAGATAGGTTAAAAATTCAAACGGCGTTGGATCGAGGGCGTCGAGACACACCTTGAACACCTTATTTGAACCATATATTCCACGAACCTTTTTTGAACCATATATTCCATGAACATTTTATGAACCAAATATTCCATGAATCATATTTTTCGCCACAAATCGCTAACCGTTCGAGATAGGTTAAAAATTCAAACGGCATTGGATCGAGGGCGTCGAGACGCACCTTGAATACCTTATTTGAACCATATATTCCATGAACCTTTTTTGAACCATATATTCCATGAACATTTTTTGAACCAAATATTCCATGAATCACATTTTTGGCCACAAATCGCTAACCGTTCGAGATAGGTTAAAAATTCAAACGGCGTTGGATCGAGGGCGTCGAGACACACCTTGAACACCTTATTTGAACCATATATTCCACGAACCTTTTTTGAACCATATATTCCATGAACATTTTTTGAACCAAATATTCCATGAATCACATTTTTGGCCACAAATCGCTAACCGTTCGAGATAGGTTGAAAATTCAAACGGCGATGCATCGAGGGAGTCCAGACGCACCTTGAACACCTTATTTGAACCATATATTCCACGAACCTCTTTTGAACCATATATTCCATGAACATTTTTTGAACCAAATATTCCATGAATCACATTTTTGGCCACAAATCGCTAACCGTTCGAGATGGGTTAAAATCTCAAACGGCATTGGATCAAGGGCGTCGAGACGAACCTTGAACACCTTATTTGAACCATATATTCCACGAACCTTTTTTGAACCATATATTCCATGAACATTTTTTGAACCAAATATTCCATGAATCACATTTTTGGCCACAAATCGCTAACCGTTCGAGATAGGTTAAGAACTCAAACGGCGTTGGATTGAGGTCTTTGAGACGCACCATGAACACCTTATTTGAACCATATATTCCACGAACCTTTTTTGAACCATGTATTCCATGAACATTTTTTGAACCAAATATTCCATGAATCACAATTTTGGCCACAAATCGCTAACCGTTCGAGATAGGTTAAAAATTCAAACGGCGTTGGATCGAGGGCGTCGAGGTACACCTTGAACACCTTATTTGAACCATATATTCCATGAACCTTTTTTGAACCATATATTCCATGAACATTTTTTGAACCAAATATTCCATGAATCACATTTTTGGCCACAAATCGCTAACCGTTCGAGATAGGTTAAAAACTCAAACGGCATTGGATCAAGGGCGTCGAGACGAACCTTGAACACCTTATTTGAACCATATATTCCACGAACCTTTTTTGAACCATATATTCCATGAACATTTTATGAACCAAATATTCCATGAATCACATTTTTCGCCACAAATCGCTAACCGTTCGAGATAGATTAAAAATTCAAACGGCATTGGATCGAGGGCGTCGAGACGCACCTTGAACACCTTATTTGAACCATATATTCCATGAACCTTTTTTGAACCATATATTCCATGAACCTTTTTTGAACCATATATTCCATGAACATTTTTTGAACCAAATATTCCATGAATCACATTTTTGGCCACAAATCGCTAACCGTTCGAGATAGGTTAAAAATTCAAACGGCGTTGGATCGAGGGCGTCGAGACACACCTTGAACACCTTATTTGAACCATATATTCCACGAACCTTTTTTGAACCATATATTCCATGAACATTTTTTGAACCAAATATTCCATGAATCACATTTTGCGCCACAAATCGCTAACCGTTCGAGATAGGTTAAAAACTCAAACGGCATTGGATCAAGGGCGTCGAGACGCACCTTGAACACCTTATTTGAACCATATATTCCACGAACCTTTTTTGAACCATATATTCCATGAACATTTTTTGAACCAAATATTCCATGAATCACATTTTTCGCCACAAATCGCTAACCGTTCGAGATAGGTTAAAAATTCAAACGGCGTTGGATCGAAGTCGTCGAGACGCACCCAGAACATCTTATTTGAACCATATATTCCACGAACCTTTTTTGAACAATATATTCCATGAACATTTTTTGAACCAAATATTCCATGAATCACATTTTTCGCCACAAATCGCTAACCGTTCGAGATAGATTAAAAATTCAAACGGCATTGGATCGAGGGCGTCGAGACGCACCTTGAACACCTTATTTGAACCATATATTCCATGAACCTTTTTTGAACCATATATTCCATGAACCTTTTTTGAACCATATATTCCATGAACATTTTTTGAACCAAATATTCCATGAATCACATTTTTGGCCACAAATCGCTAACCGTTCGAGATAGGTTAAAAATTCAAACGGCGTTGGATCGAGGGCGTCGAGACACACCTTGAGCACCTTATTTGAACCATATATTCCACGAACCTTTTTTGAACCATATATTCCATGAACATTTTTTGAACCAAATATTCCATGAATCACATTTTGCGCCACAAATCGCTAACCGTTCGAGATAGGTTAAAAACTCAAACGGCATTGGATCAAGGGCGTCGAGACGCACCTTGAACACCTTATTTGAACCATATATTCCACGAACCTTTTTTGAACCATATATTCCATGAACATTTTTTGAACCAAATATTCCATGAATCACATTTTTCGCCACAAATCGCTAACCGTTCGAGATAGGTTAAAAATTCAAACGGCGTTGGATCGAAGTCGTCGAGACGCACCCAGAACATCTTATTTGAACCATATATTCCACGAACCTTTTTTGAACAATATATTCCATGAACATTTTTTGAACCAAATATTCCATGAATCACATTTTTGGCCACAAATCGCTAACCGTTCGAGATAGATTAAAAATTCAAACGGCATTGGATCGAGGGCGTCGAGACGCACCTTGAACACCTTATTTGAACCATATATTCCATGAACCTTTTTTGAACCATATATTCCATGGACATTTTTTGAACCAAATATTCCATGAATCACATTTTTGGCCACAAATCGCTAACCGTTCGAGATAGGTTAAGAATTCAAACGGCGTTGGATCGAGGGCTTCGAGACGCATCTTGAACACCTTATTTGAACCATATATTCCATGAACCTTTTTTGAACCATATATTCCATGAACATTTTTTGAACCAAATATTCCATGAATCACATTTTTGGCCACAAATCGCTAACCGTTCGAGATAGGTTAAAAACTCAAACGGCATTGGATCAAGGGCGTCGAGACGAACCTTGAACACCTTATTTGAACCATATATTCCACGAACCTTTTTTGAACCATATATTCCATGAACATTTTATGAACCAAATATTCCATGAATCACATTTTTCGCCACAAATCGCTAACCGTTCGAGATAGATTAAAAATTCAAACGGCATTGGATCGAGGGCGTCGAGACGCACCTTGAACACCTTATTTGAACCATATATTCCATGAACCTTTTTTGAACCATATATTCCATGAACCTTTTTTGAACCATATATTCCATGAACATTTTTTGAACCAAATATTCCATGAATCACATTTTTGGCCACAAATCGCTAACCGTTCGAGATAGGTTAAAAATTCAAACGGCGTTGGATCGAGGGCGTCGAGACACACCTTGAACACCTTATTTGAACCATATATTCCACGAACCTTTTTTGAACCATATATTCCATGAACATTTTTTGAACCAAATATTCCATGAATCACATTTTGCGCCACAAATCGCTAACCGTTCGAGATAGGTTAAAAACTCAAACGGCATTGGATCAAGGGCGTCGAGACGCACCTTGAACACCTTATTTGAACCATATATTCCACGAACCTTTTTTGAACCATATATTCCATGAACATTTTTTGAACCAAATATTCCATGAATCACATTTTTCGCCACAAATCGCTAACCGTTCGAGATAGGTTAAAAATTCAAACGGCGTTGGATCGAAGTCGTCGAGACGCACCCAGAACATCTTATTTGAACCATATATTCCACGAACCTTTTTTGAACAATATATTCCATGAACATTTTTTGAACCAAATATTCCATGAATCACATTTTTCGCCACAAATCGCTAACCGTTCGAGATAGATTAAAAATTCAAACGGCATTGGATCGAGGGCGTCGAGACGCACCTTGAACACCTTATTTGAACCATATATTCCATGAACCTTTTTTGAACCATATATTCCATGAACCTTTTTTGAACCATATATTCCATGAACATTTTTTGAACCAAATATTCCATGAATCACATTTTTGGCCACAAATCGCTAACCGTTCGAGATAGGTTAAAAATTCAAACGGCGTTGGATCGAGGGCGTCGAGACACACCTTGAGCACCTTATTTGAACCATATATTCCACGAACCTTTTTTGAACCATATATTCCATGAACATTTTTTGAACCAAATATTCCATGAATCACATTTTGCGCCACAAATCGCTAACCGTTCGAGATAGGTTAAAAACTCAAACGGCATTGGATCAAGGGCGTCGAGACGCACCTTGAACACCTTATTTGAACCATATATTCCACGAACCTTTTTTGAACCATATATTCCATGAACATTTTTTGAACCAAATATTCCATGAATCACATTTTTCGCCACAAATCGCTAACCGTTCGAGATAGGTTAAAAATTCAAACGGCGTTGGATCGAAGTCGTCGAGACGCACCCAGAACATCTTATTTGAACCATATATTCCACGAACCTTTTTTGAACAATATATTCCATGAACATTTTTTGAACCAAATATTCCATGAATCACATTTTTGGCCACAAATCGCTAACCGTTCGAGATAGATTGAAAATTCAAACGGCATTGGATCGAGGGCGTCGAGACGCACCTTGAACACCTTATTTGAACCATATATTCCATGAACCTTTTTTGAACCATATATTCCATGGACATTTTTTGAACCAAATATTCCATGAATCACATTTTTGGCCACAAATCGCTAACCGTTCGAGATAGGTTAAGAATTCAAACGGCGTTGGATCGAGGGCTTCGAGACGCATCTTGAACACCTTATTTGAACCATATATTCCACGAACCTTTTTTGAACCATGTATTCCATGAACATATTTTGAACCAAATATTCCATGAATCACATTTTTCGCCACAAATCGCTAACCGTTCGAGATATGTTAAAAATTCAAACGGCATTGGATCAAGGGCGTCGAGACGCACCATGAACACCTTATTTGAACCATATATTCCACGAAGCTTTTTTGAACCATATATTCCATGAACATTTTTTGAACCAAATATTCCATGAATCACATTTTTGGCCACAAATCGCTAACCGTTCGAGATAGGTTGAAAATTCAAACGGCGTTGGATCGAGGGCGTCGAGACACACCTTGAACACCTTATTTGAACCATATATTCCACGAACCTTTTTTGAACCATATATTCCATGAACATTTTTTGAACCAAATATTCCATGAATCACATTTTGCGCCACAAATCGCTAACCGTTCGAGATAGGTTAAAAACTCAAACGGCATTGGATCAAGGGCGTCGAGACGCACCTTGAACACCTTATTTGAACCATATATTCCACGAACCTTTTTTGAACCATATATTCCATGAACATTTTTTGAACCAAATATTCCATGAATCACATTTTTCGCCACAAATCGCTAACCGTTCGAGATAGGGTAAAAACTCAAACGGCATTGGATCAAGGGCGTCGAGACGCACCTTGAACACCTTATTTGAACCATATATTCCACGAACCTTTTTCGAACCATATATTCCATGAACATTTTTTGAACCAAATATTCCATGAATCACATTTTTGGCCACAAATCGCTAACCGTTCGAGATAGGTTAAAAACTCAAACGGCGTTGGATCGAGGTCTTCGAGACGCACCTTGAACACCTTATTTGAACCATATATTCCACGAACCTTTTTTGAACCATATATTCCATGAACATTTTTTGAACCAAATATTCCATGAATCACATTTTTGGCCACAAATCGCTAACCGTTCGAGATAGGTTAAAAATTCAAACGGCGTTGGATCGAGGGCGTCGAGACACACCTTGAACACCTTATTTGAACCATATATTCCACGAACCTTTTTTGAACCATATATTCCATGAACATTTTTTGAACCAAATATTCCATGAATCACATTTTGCGCCACAAATCGCTAACCGTTCGAGATAGGTTAAAAACTCAAACGGCATTGGATCAAGGGCGTCGAGACGCACCTTGAATACCTTATTTGAACCATATATTCCACGAACCTTTTTTGAACCATATATTCCATGAACATATTTTGAACCAAATATTCCATGAATCACATTTTTGCCCACAAATCGCTAACCGTTCGAGATAGGTTAAAAATTCAAACGGCGTTGGATCGAAGTCATCGAGACGCACCCTGAACACCTTATTTGAACCATATATTCCACGAACCTTTTTTGAACCATATATTCCATGAACATTTTATGAACCAAATATTCCATGAATCATATTTTTCGCCACAAATCGCTAACCGTTCGAGATAGGTTAAAAATTCAAACGGCATTGGATCGAGGGCGTCGAGACGCACCTTGAATACCTTATTTGAACCATATATTCCATGAACATTTTTTGAACCAAATATTCCATGAATCACATTTTTGGCCACAAATCGCTAACCGTTCGAGATAGGTTAAAAATTCAAACGGCGTTGGATCGAGGGCGTCGAGACACACCTTGAACACCTTATTTGAACCATATATTCCACGAACCTTTTTTGAACCATATATTCCATGAACATTTTATGAACCAAATATTCCATGAATCATATTTTTCGCCACAAATCGCTAACCGTTCGAGATAGGTTAAAAATTCAAACGGCATTGGATCGAGGGCGTCGAGACGCACCTTGAATACCTTATTTGAACCATATATTCTATGAACCTTTTTTGAACCATATATTCCATGAACATTTTTTGAACCAAATATTCCATGAATCACATTTTTGGCCACAAATCGCTAACCGTTCGAGATAGGTTAAAAATTCAAACGGCGTTGGATCGAGGGCGTCGAGACACACCTTGAACACCTTATTTGAACCATATATTCCACGAACCTTTTTCGAACCATATATTCCATGAACATTTTTTGAACCAAATATTCCATGAATCACATTTTTGGCCACAAATCGCTAACCGTTCGAGATAGGTTGAAAATTCAGACGGCGATGCATCGAGGGAGTCCAGACGCACCTTGAACACCTTATTTGAACCATATATTCCACGAACCTCTTTTGAACCATATATTCCATGAACATTTTTTGAACCAAATATTCCATGAATCACATTTTTGGCCACAAATCGCTAACCGTTCGAGATGGGTTAAAATCTCAAACGGCATTGGATCAAGGGCGTCGAGACGAACCTTGAACACCTTATTTGAACCATATATTCCACGAACCTTTTTTGAACCATATATTCCATGAACATTTTTTGAACCAAATATTCCATGAATCACATTTTTGGCCACAAATCGCTAACCGTTCGAGATAGGTTAAGAACTCAAACGGCGTTGGATCGAGGTCTTTGAGACGCACCATGAACACCTTATTTGAACCATATATTCCACGAACCTTTTTTGAACCATGTATTCCATGAACATTTTTTGAACCAAATATTCCATGAATCACAATTTTGGCCACAAATCGCTAACCGTTCGAGATAGGTTAAAAATTCAAACGGCGTTGGATCGAGGGCGTCGAGGTACACCTTGAACACCTTATTTGAACCATATATTCCATGAACCTTTTTTGAACCATATATTCCATGAACATTTTTTGAACCAAATATTCCATGAATCACATTTTTGGCCACAAATCGCTAACCGTTCGAGATAGGTTAAAAACTCAAACGGCATTGGATCAAGGGCGTCGAGACGAACCTTGAACACCTTATTTGAACCATATATTCCACGAACCTTTTTTGAACCATATATTCCATGAACATTTTATGAACCAAATATTCCATGAATCACATTTTTCGCCACAAATCGCTAACCGTTCGAGATAGATTAAAAATTCAAACGGCATTGGATCGAGGGCGTCGAGACGCACCTTGAACACCTTATTTGAACCATATATTCCATGAACCTTTTTTGAACCATATATTCCATGAACCTTTTTTGAACCATATATTCCATGAACATTTTTTGAACCAAATATTCCATGAATCACATTTTTGGCCACAAATCGCTAACCGTTCGAGATAGGTTAAAAATTCAAACGGCGTTGGATCGAGGGCGTCGAGACACACCTTGAACACCTTATTTGAACCATATATTCCACGAACCTTTTTTGAACCATATATTCCATGAACATTTTTTGAACCAAATATTCCATGAATCACATTTTGCGCCACAAATCGCTAACCGTTCGAGATAGGTTAAAAACTCAAACGGCATTGGATCAAGGGCGTCGAGACGCACCTTGAACACCTTATTTGAACCATATATTCCACGAACCTTTTTTGAACCATATATTCCATGAACATTTTTTGAACCAAATATTCCATGAATCACATTTTTCGCCACAAATCGCTAACCGTTCGAGATAGGGTAAAAACTCAAACGGCATTGGATCAAGGGCGTCGAGACGCACCTTGAACACCTTATTTGAACCATATATTCCACGAACCTTTTTCGAACCATATATTCCATGAACATTTTTTGAACCAAATATTCCATGAATCACATTTTTGGCCACAAATCGCTAACCGTTCGAGATAGGTTAAAAACTCAAACGGCGTTGGATCGAGGTCTTCGAGACGCACCTTGAACACCTTATTTGAACCATATATTCCACGAACCTTTTTTGAACCATATATTCCATGAACATTTTTTGAACCAAATATTCCATGAATCACATTTTTGGCCACAAATCGCTAACCGTTCGAGATAGGTTAAAAATTCAAACGGCGTTGGATCGAGGGCGTCGAGACACACCTTGAACACCTTATTTGAACCATATATTCCACGAACCTTTTTTGAACCATATATTCCATGAACATTTTTTGAACCAAATATTCCATGAATCACATTTTGCGCCACAAATCGCTAACCGTTCGAGATAGGTTAAAAACTCAAACGGCATTGGATCAAGGGCGTCGAGACGCACCTTGAATACCTTATTTGAACCATATATTCCACGAACCTTTTTTGAACCATATATTCCATGAACATATTTTGAACCAAATATTCCATGAATCACATTTTTGCCCACAAATCGCTAACCGTTCGAGATAGGTTAAAAATTCAAACGGCGTTGGATCGAAGTCATCGAGACGCACCCTGAACACCTTATTTGAACCATATATTCCACGAACCTTTTTTGAACCATATATTCCATGAACATTTTATGAACCAAATATTCCATGAATCATATTTTTCGCCACAAATCGCTAACCGTTCGAGATAGGTTAAAAATTCAAACGGCATTGGATCGAGGGCGTCGAGACGCACCTTGAATACCTTATTTGAACCATATATTCCATGAACCTTTTTTGAACCATATATTCCATGAACATTTTTTGAACCAAATATTCCATGAATCACATTTTTGGCCACAAATCGCTAACCGTTCGAGATAGGTTAAAAATTCAAACGGCGTTGGATCGAGGGCGTCGAGACACACCTTGAACACCTTATTTGAACCATATATTCCACGAACCTTTTTTGAACCATATATTCCATGAACATTTTATGAACCAAATATTCCATGAATCATATTTTTCGCCACAAATCGCTAACCGTTCGAGATAGGTTAAAAATTCAAACGGCATTGGATCGAGGGCGTCGAGACGCACCTTGAATACCTTATTTGAACCATATATTCCATGAACCTTTTTTGAACCATATATTCCATGAACATTTTTTGAACCAAATATTCCATGAATCACATTTTTGGCCACAAATCGCTAACCGTTCGAGATAGGTTAAAAATTCAAACGGCGTTGGATCGAGGGCGTCGAGACACACCTTGAACACCTTATTTGAACCATATATTCCACGAACCTTTTTTGAACCATATATTCCATGAACATTTTTTGAACCAAATATTCCATGAATCACATTTTTGGCCACAAATCGCTAACCGTTCGAGATAGGTTGAAAATTCAGACGGCGATGCATCGAGGGAGTCCAGACGCACCTTGAACACCTTATTTGAACCATATATTCCACGAACCTCTTTTGAACCATATATTCCATGAACATTTTTTGAACCAAATATTCCATGAATCACATTTTTGGCCACAAATCGCTAACCGTTCGAGATGGGTTAAAATCTCAAACGGCATTGGATCAAGGGCGTCGAGACGAACCTTGAACACCTTATTTGAACCATATATTCCACGAACCTTTTTTGAACCATATATTCCATGAACATTTTTTGAACCAAATATTCCATGAATCACATTTTTGGCCACAAATCGCTAACCGTTCGAGATAGGTTAAGAACTCAAACGGCGTTGGATCGAGGTCTTTGAGACGCACCATGAACACCTTATTTGAACCATATATTCCATGAACCTTTTTTGAACCATATATTCCATGAACATTTTTTGAACCAAATATTCCATGAATCACATTTTTGGCCACAAATCGCTAACCGTTCGAGATAGGTTAAAAACTCAAACGGCATTGGATCAAGGGCGTCGAGACGAACCTTGAACACCTTATTTGAACCATATATTCCACGAACCTTTTTTGAACCATATATTCCATGAACATTTTATGAACCAAATATTCCATGAATCACATTTTTCGCCACAAATCGCTAACCGTTCGAGATAGATTAAAAATTCAAACGGCATTGGATCGAGGGCGTCGAGACGCACCTTGAACACCTTATTTGAACCATATATTCCATGAACCTTTTTTGAACCATATATTCCATGAACCTTTTTTGAACCATATATTCCATGAACATTTTTTGAACCAAATATTCCATGAATCACATTTTTGGCCACAAATCGCTAACCGTTCGAGATAGGTTAAAAATTCAAACGGCGTTGGATCGAGGGCGTCGAGACACACCTTGAACACCTTATTTGAACCATATATTCCACGAACCTTTTTTGAACCATATATTCCATGAACATTTTTTGAACCAAATATTCCATGAATCACATTTTGCGCCACAAATCGCTAACCGTTCGAGATAGGTTAAAAACTCAAACGGCATTGGATCAAGGGCGTCGAGACGCACCTTGAACACCTTATTTGAACCATATATTCCACGAACCTTTTTTGAACCATATATTCCATGAACATTTTTTGAACCAAATATTCCATGAATCACATTTTTCGCCACAAATCGCTAACCGTTCGAGATAGGTTAAAAATTCAAACGGCGTTGGATCGAAGTCGTCGAGACGCACCCAGAACATCTTATTTGAACCATATATTCCACGAACCTTTTTTGAACAATATATTCCATGAACATTTTTTGAACCAAATATTCCATGAATCACATTTTTCGCCACAAATCGCTAACCGTTCGAGATAGATTAAAAATTCAAACGGCATTGGATCGAGGGCGTCGAGACGCACCTTGAACACCTTATTTGAACCATATATTCCATGAACCTTTTTTGAACCATATATTCCATGAACCTTTTTTGAACCATATATTCCATGAACATTTTTTGAACCAAATATTCCATGAATCACATTTTTGGCCACAAATCGCTAACCGTTCGAGATAGGTTAAAAATTCAAACGGCGTTGGATCGAGGGCGTCGAGACACACCTTGAGCACCTTATTTGAACCATATATTCCACGAACCTTTTTTGAACCATATATTCCATGAACATTTTTTGAACCAAATATTCCATGAATCACATTTTGCGCCACAAATCGCTAACCGTTCGAGATAGGTTAAAAACTCAAACGGCATTGGATCAAGGGCGTCGAGACGCACCTTGAACACCTTATTTGAACCATATATTCCACGAACCTTTTTTGAACCATATATTCCATGAACATTTTTTGAACCAAATATTCCATGAATCACATTTTTCGCCACAAATCGCTAACCGTTCGAGATAGGTTAAAAATTCAAACGGCGTTGGATCGAAGTCGTCGAGACGCACCCAGAACATCTTATTTGAACCATATATTCCACGAACCTTTTTTGAACAATATATTCCATGAACATTTTTTGAACCAAATATTCCATGAATCACATTTTTGGCCACAAATCGCTAACCGTTCGAGATAGATTAAAAATTCAAACGGCATTGGATCGAGGGCGTCGAGACGCACCTTGAACACCTTATTTGAACCATATATTCCATGAACCTTTTTTGAACCATATATTCCATGGACATTTTTTGAACCAAATATTCCATGAATCACATTTTTGGCCACAAATCGCTAACCGTTCGAGATAGGTTAAGAATTCAAACGGCGTTGGATCGAGGGCTTCGAGACGCATCTTGAACACCTTATTTGAACCATATATTCCACGAACCTTTTTTGAACCATGTATTCCATGAACATATTTTGAACCAAATATTCCATGAATCACATTTTTCGCCACAAATCGCTAACCGTTCGAGATATGTTAAAAATTCAAACGGCATTGGATCAAGGGCGTCGAGACGCACCATGAACACCTTATTTGAACCATATATTCCACGAAGCTTTTTTGAACCATATATTCCATGAACATTTTTTGAACCAAATATTCCATGAATCACATTTTTGGCCACAAATCGCTAACCGTTCGAGATAGGTTAAAAATTCAAACGGCGTTGGATCGAGGGCGTCGAGACACACCTTGAACACCTTATTTGAACCATATATTCCACGAACCTTTTTTGAACCATATATTCCATGAACATTTTTTGAACCAAATATTCCATGAATCACATTTTGCGCCACAAATCGCTAACCGTTCGAGATAGGTTAAAAACTCAAACGGCATTGGATCAAGGGCGTCGAGACGCACCTTGAACACCTTATTTGAACCATATATTCCACGAACCTTTTTTGAACCATATATTCCATGAACATTTTTTGAACCAAATATTCCATGAATCACATTTTTCGCCACAAATCGCTAACCGTTCGAGATAGGGTAAAAACTCAAACGGCATTGGATCAAGGGCGTCGAGACGCACCTTGAACACCTTATTTGAACCATATATTCCACGAACCTTTTTCGAACCATATATTCCATGAACATTTTTTGAACCAAATATTCCATGAATCACATTTTTGGCCACAAATCGCTAACCGTTCGAGATAGGTTAAAAACTCAAACGGCGTTGGATCGAGGTCTTCGAGACGCACCTTGAACACCTTATTTGAACCATATATTCCACGAACCTTTTTTGAACCATATATTCCATGAACATTTTTTGAACCAAATATTCCATGAATCACATTTTTGGCCACAAATCGCTAACCGTTCGAGATAGGTTAAAAACTCAAACGGCGTTGGATCGAGGTCTTTGAGACGCACCATGAACACCTTATTTGAACCATATATTCCACGAACCTTTTTTGAACCATATATTCCATGAACATTTTTTGAACCAAATATTCCATGAATCACATTTTTGGCCACAAATCGCTAACCGTTCGAGATAGATTAAAAATTCAAACGGCATTGGATCGAGGGCGTCGAGACGCACCTTGAACACCTTATTTGAACTATATATTCCATGAACCTTTTTTGAACCATATATTCCATGAACATTTTTTGAACCAAATATTCCATGAATCACATTTTTGGCCACAAATCGCTAACCGTTCGAGATAGGTTAAAAACTCAAACGGCATTGGATCAAGGGCGTCGAGACGAACCTTGAACACCTTATTTGAACCATATATTCCACGAACCTTTTTTGAACCATATATTCCATGAACATTTTTTGAACCAAATATTCCATGAATCACATTTTTGGCCACAAATCGCTAACCGTTCGAGATAGGTTAAAAATTCAAACGGCGTTAGATCGAGGACGTCGAGACGCACCTTGAACACCTTATTTGAAGCATATGTTCCACGAACCTCTTTTGAACCATATATTCCATGAACATTTTATGAACCAAATATTCCATGAATCACATTTTTCGCCACAAATCGCTAACCGTTCGAGATAGATTAAAAATTCAAACGGCATTGGATCGAGGGCGTCGATACGCACCTTGAACACCTTATTTGAACCATATATTCCATGAACCTTTTTTGAACCATATATTCCATGAACCTTTTTTGAACCATATATTCCATGAACATTTTTTGAACCAAATATTCCATGAATCACATTTTTGGCCACAAATCGCTAACCGTTCGAGATAGGTTAAAAATTCAAACGGCGTTGGATCGAGGGCGTCGAGACACACCTTGAACACCTTATTTGAACCATATATTCCACGAACCTTTTTTGAACCATATATTCCATGAACATTTTATGAACCAAATATTCCATGAATCATATTTTTCGCCACAAATCGCTAACCGTTCGAGATAGGTTAAAAATTCAAACGGCATTGGATCGAGGGCGTCGAGACGCACCTTGAATACCTTATTTGAACCATATATTCCATGAACCTTTTTTGAACCATATATTCCATGAACATTTTTTGAACCAAATATTCCATGAATCACATTTTTGGCCACAAATCGCTAACCGTTCGAGATAGGTTAAAAATTCAAACGGCGTTGGATCGAGGGCGTCGAGACACACCTTGAACACCTTATTTGAACCATATATTCCACGAACCTTTTTTGAACCATATATTCCATGAACATTTTTTGAACCAAATATTCCATGAATCACATTTTTGGCCACAAATCGCTAACCGTTCGAGATAGGTTGAAAATTCAGACGGCGATGCATCGAGGGAGTCCAGACGCACCTTGAACACCTTATTTGAACCATATATTCCACGAACCTCTTTTGAACCATATATTCCATGAACATTTTTTGAACCAAATATTCCATGAATCACATTTTTGGCCACAAATCGCTAACCGTTCGAGATGGGTTAAAATCTCAAACGGCATTGGATCAAGGGCGTCGAGACGAACCTTGAACACCTTATTTGAACCATATATTCCACGAACCTTTTTTGAACCATATATTCCATGAACATTTTTTGAACCAAATATTCCATGAATCACATTTTTGGCCACAAATCGCTAACCGTTCGAGATAGGTTAAGAACTCAAACGGCGTTGGATCGAGGTCTTTGAGACGCACCATGAACACCTTATTTGAACCATATATTCCATGAACCTTTTTTGAACCATATATTCCATGAACATTTTTTGAACCAAATATTCCATGAATCACATTTTTGGCCACAAATCGCTAACCGTTCGAGATAGGTTAAAAACTCAAACGGCATTGGATCAAGGGCGTCGAGACGAACCTTGAACACCTTATTTGAACCATATATTCCACGAACCTTTTTTGAACCATATATTCCATGAACATTTTATGAACCAAATATTCCATGAATCACATTTTTCGCCACAAATCGCTAACCGTTCGAGATAGATTAAAAATTCAAACGGCATTGGATCGAGGGCGTCGAGACGCACCTTGAACACCTTATTTGAACCATATATTCCATGAACCTTTTTTGAACCATATATTCCATGAACCTTTTTTGAACCATATATTCCATGAACATTTTTTGAACCAAATATTCCATGAATCACATTTTTGGCCACAAATCGCTAACCGTTCGAGATAGGTTAAAAATTCAAACGGCGTTGGATCGAGGGCGTCGAGACACACCTTGAACACCTTATTTGAACCATATATTCCACGAACCTTTTTTGAACCATATATTCCATGAACATTTTTTGAACCAAATATTCCATGAATCACATTTTGCGCCACAAATCGCTAACCGTTCGAGATAGGTTAAAAACTCAAACGGCATTGGATCAAGGGCGTCGAGACGCACCTTGAACACCTTATTTGAACCATATATTCCACGAACCTTTTTTGAACCATATATTCCATGAACATTTTTTGAACCAAATATTCCATGAATCACATTTTTCGCCACAAATCGCTAACCGTTCGAGATAGGTTAAAAATTCAAACGGCGTTGGATCGAAGTCGTCGAGACGCACCCAGAACATCTTATTTGAACCATATATTCCACGAACCTTTTTTGAACAATATATTCCATGAACATTTTTTGAACCAAATATTCCATGAATCACATTTTTCGCCACAAATCGCTAACCGTTCGAGATAGATTAAAAATTCAAACGGCATTGGATCGAGGGCGTCGAGACGCACCTTGAACACCTTATTTGAACCATATATTCCATGAACCTTTTTTGAACCATATATTCCATGAACCTTTTTTGAACCATATATTCCATGAACATTTTTTGAACCAAATATTCCATGAATCACATTTTTGGCCACAAATCGCTAACCGTTCGAGATAGGTTAAAAATTCAAACGGCGTTGGATCGAGGGCGTCGAGACACACCTTGAGCACCTTATTTGAACCATATATTCCACGAACCTTTTTTGAACCATATATTCCATGAACATTTTTTGAACCAAATATTCCATGAATCACATTTTGCGCCACAAATCGCTAACCGTTCGAGATAGGTTAAAAACTCAAACGGCATTGGATCAAGGGCGTCGAGACGCACCTTGAACACCTTATTTGAACCATATATTCCACGAACCTTTTTTGAACCATATATTCCATGAACATTTTTTGAACCAAATATTCCATGAATCACATTTTTCGCCACAAATCGCTAACCGTTCGAGATAGGTTAAAAATTCAAACGGCGTTGGATCGAAGTCGTCGAGACGCACCCAGAACATCTTATTTGAACCATATA
Organism: Aspidiotus rigidus; assembly: GCA_035079385.1. Lineage (NCBI taxonomy): Eukaryota > Metazoa > Arthropoda > Insecta > Hemiptera > Diaspididae > Aspidiotus > Aspidiotus rigidus. The sequence goes on from JAVHKY010000030.1 coordinate 6,294,655, forward strand.
TTCCACGAACCTTTTTTGAACAATATATTCCATGAACATTTTTTGAACCAAATATTCCATGAATCACATTTTTGGCCACAAATCGCTAACCGTTCGAGATAGATTAAAAATTCAAACGGCATTGGATCGAGGGCGTCGAGACGCACCTTGAACACCTTATTTGAACCATATATTCCATGAACCTTTTTTGAACCATATATTCCATGGACATTTTTTGAACCAAATATTCCATGAATCACATTTTTGGCCACAAATCGCTAACCGTTCGAGATAGGTTAAGAATTCAAACGGCGTTGGATCGAGGGCTTCGAGACGCATCTTGAACACCTTATTTGAACCATATATTCCACGAACCTTTTTTGAACCATGTATTCCATGAACATATTTTGAACCAAATATTCCATGAATCACATTTTTCGCCACAAATCGCTAACCGTTCGAGATATGTTAAAAATTCAAACGGCATTGGATCAAGGGCGTCGAGACGCACCATGAACACCTTATTTGAACCATATATTCCACGAAGCTTTTTTGAACCATATATTCCATGAACATTTTTTGAACCAAATATTCCATGAATCACATTTTTGGCCACAAATCGCTAACCGTTCGAGATAGGTTAAAAATTCAAACGGCGTTGGATCGAGGGCGTCGAGACACACCTTGAACACCTTATTTGAACCATATATTCCACGAACCTTTTTTGAACCATATATTCCATGAACATTTTTTGAACCAAATATTCCATGAATCACATTTTGCGCCACAAATCGCTAACCGTTCGAGATAGGTTAAAAACTCAAACGGCATTGGATCAAGGGCGTCGAGACGCACCTTGAACACCTTATTTGAACCATATATTCCACGAACCTTTTTTGAACCATATATTCCATGAACATTTTTTGAACCAAATATTCCATGAATCACATTTTTCGCCACAAATCGCTAACCGTTCGAGATAGGGTAAAAACTCAAACGGCATTGGATCAAGGGCGTCGAGACGCACCTTGAACACCTTATTTGAACCATATATTCCACGAACCTTTTTCGAACCATATATTCCATGAACATTTTTTGAACCAAATATTCCATGAATCACATTTTTGGCCACAAATCGCTAACCGTTCGAGATAGGTTAAAAACTCAAACGGCGTTGGATCGAGGTCTTCGAGACGCACCTTGAACACCTTATTTGAACCATATATTCCACGAACCTTTTTTGAACCATATATTCCATGAACATTTTTTGAACCAAATATTCCATGAATCACATTTTTGGCCACAAATCGCTAACCGTTCGAGATAGGTTAAAAACTCAAACGGCGTTGGATCGAGGTCTTTGAGACGCACCATGAACACCTTATTTGAACCATATATTCCACGAACCTTTTTTGAACCATATATTCCATGAACATTTTTTGAACCAAATATTCCATGAATCACATTTTTGGCCACAAATCGCTAACCGTTCGAGATAGATTAAAAATTCAAACGGCATTGGATCGAGGGCGTCGAGACGCACCTTGAACACCTTATTTGAACTATATATTCCATGAACCTTTTTTGAACCATATATTCCATGAACATTTTTTGAACCAAATATTCCATGAATCACATTTTTGGCCACAAATCGCTAACCGTTCGAGATAGGTTAAAAACTCAAACGGCATTGGATCAAGGGCGTCGAGACGAACCTTGAACACCTTATTTGAACCATATATTCCACGAACCTTTTTTGAACCATATATTCCATGAACATTTTTTGAACCAAATATTCCATGAATCACATTTTTGGCCACAAATCGCTAACCGTTCGAGATAGGTTAAAAATTCAAACGGCGTTAGATCGAGGACGTCGAGACGCACCTTGAACACCTTATTTGAAGCATATGTTCCACGAACCTCTTTTGAACCATATATTCCATGAACATTTTATGAACCAAATATTCCATGAATCACATTTTTCGCCACAAATCGCTAACCGTTCGAGATAGATTAAAAATTCAAACGGCATTGGATCGAGGGCGTCGATACGCACCTTGAACACCTTATTTGAACCATATATTCCATGAACCTTTTTTGAACCATATATTCCATGAACCTTTTTTGAACCATATATTCCATGAACATTTTTTGAACCAAATATTCCATGAATCACATTTTTGGCCACAAATCGCTAACCGTTCGAGATAGGTTAAAAATTCAAACGGCGTTGGATCGAAGTCGTCGAGACGCACCCAGAACATCTTATTTGAACCATATATTCCACGAACCTTTTTTGAACAATATATTCCATGAACATTTTTTGAACCAAATATTCCATGAATCACATTTTTGGCCACAAATCGCTAACCGTTCGAGATAGGTTAAAAATTCAAACGGCGTTGGATCGAGGGCGTCGAGACACACCTTGAACACCTTATTTGAACCATATATTCCACGAACCTTTTTTGAACCATATATTCCATGAACATTTTTTGAACCAAATATTCCATGAATCACATTTTGCGCCACAAATCGCTAACCGTTCGAGATAGGTTAAAAACTCAAACGGCATTGGATCAAGGGCGTCGAGACGCACCTTGAATACCTTATTTGAACCATATATTCCACGAACCTTTTTTGAACCATATATTCCATGAACATATTTTGAACCAAATATTCCATGAATCACATTTTTGGCCACAAATCGCTAACCGTTCGAGATAGGTTAAAAATTCAAACGGCGTTAGATCGAGGACGTCGAGACGCACCTTGAACACCTTATTTGAAGCATATGTTCCACGAACCTCTTTTGAACCATATATTCCATGAACATTTTATGAACCAAATATTCCATGAATCACATTTTTCGCCACAAATCGCTAACCGTTCGAGATAGATTAAAAATTCAAACGGCATTGGATCGAGGGCGTCGAGACGCACCTTGAACACCTTATTTGAACTATATATTCCATGAACCTTTTTTGAACCATATATTCCATGAACATTTTTTGAACCAAATATTCCATGAATCACATTTTTGGCCACAAATCGCTAACCGTTCGAGATAGGTTAAAAACTCAAACGGCATTGGATCAAGGGCGTCGAGACGAACCTTGAACACCTTATTTGAACCATATATTCCACGAACCTTTTTTGAACCATATATTCCATGAACATTTTTTGAACCAAATATTCCATGAATCACATTTTTGGCCACAAATCGCTAACCGTTCGATATAGGTTAAAAATTCAAACGGCGTTAGATCGAGGACGTCGAGACGCACCTTGAACACCTTATTTGAAGCATATGTTCCACGAACCTCTTTTGAACCATATATTCCATGAACATTTTATGAACCAAATATTCCATGAATCACATTTTTCGCCACAAATCGCTAACCGTTCGAGATAGATTAAAAATTCAAACGGCATTGGATCGAGGGCGTCGATACGCACCTTGAGCACCTTATTTGAACCATATATTCCATGAACCTTTTTTGAACCATATATTCCATGGACATTTTTTGAACCAAATATTCCATGAATCACATTTTTGGCCACAAATCGCTAACCGTTCGAGATAGGTTAAGAATTCAAACGGCGTTGGATCGAGGGCTTCGAGACGCATCTTGAACACCTTATTTGAACCATATATTCCACGAACCTTTTTTGAACCATGTATTCCATGAACATATTTTGAACCAAATATTCCATGAATCACATTTTTCGCCACAAATCGCTAACCGTTCGAGATATGTTAAAAATTCAAACGGCATTGGATCAAGGGCGTCGAGACGCACCATGAACACCTTATTTGAACCATATATTCCACGAAGCTTTTTTGAACCATATATTCCATGAACATTTTTTGAACCAAATATTCCATGAATCACATTTTTGGCCACAAATCGCTAACCGTTCGAGATAGGTTAAAAATTCAAACGGCGTTGGATCGAGGGCGTCGAGACACACCTTGAACACCTTATTTGAACCATATATTCCACGAACCTTTTTTGAACCATATATTCCATGAACATTTTTTGAACCAAATATTCCATGAATCACATTTTTCGCCACAAATCGCTAACCGTTCGAGATAGGGTAAAAACTCAAACGGCATTGGATCAAGGGCGTCGAGACGCACCTTGAACACCTTATTTGAACCATATATTCCACGAACCTTTTTCGAACCATATATTCCATGAACATTTTTTGAACCAAATATTCCATGAATCACATTTTTGGCCACAAATCGCTAACCGTTCGAGATAGGTTAAAAACTCAAACGGCGTTGGATCGAGGTCTTCGAGACGCACCTTGAACACCTTATTTGAACCATATATTCCACGAACCTTTTTTGAACCATATATTCCATGAACATTTTTTGAACCAAATATTCCATGAATCACATTTTTGGCCACAAATCGCTAACCGTTCGAGATAGGTTAAAAACTCAAACGGCGTTGGATCGAGGTCTTTGAGACGCACCATGAACACCTTATTTGAACCATATATTCCACGAACCTTTTTTGAACCATATATTCCATGAACATTTTTTGAACCAAATATTCCATGAATCACATTTTTGGCCACAAATCGCTAACCGTTCGAGATAGATTAAAAATTCAAACGGCATTGGATCGAGGGCGTCGAGACGCACCTTGAACACCTTATTTGAACTATATATTCCATGAACCTTTTTTGAACCATATATTCCATGAACATTTTTTGAACCAAATATTCCATGAATCACATTTTTGGCCACAAATCGCTAACCGTTCGAGATAGGTTAAAAACTCAAACGGCATTGGATCAAGGGCGTCGAGACGAACCTTGAACACCTTATTTGAACCATATATTCCACGAACCTTTTTTGAACCATATATTCCATGAACATTTTTTGAACCAAATATTCCATGAATCACATTTTTGGCCACAAATCGCTAACCGTTCGAGATAGGTTAAAAATTCAAACGGCGTTAGATCGAGGACGTCGAGACGCACCTTGAACACCTTATTTGAAGCATATGTTCCACGAACCTCTTTTGAACCATATATTCCATGAACATTTTATGAACCAAATATTCCATGAATCACATTTTTCGCCACAAATCGCTAACCGTTCGAGATAGATTAAAAATTCAAACGGCATTGGATCGAGGGCGTCGATACGCACCTTGAACACCTTATTTGAACCATATATTCCATGAACCTTTTTTGAACCATATATTCCATGAACCTTTTTTGAACCATATATTCCATGAACATTTTTTGAACCAAATATTCCATGAATCACATTTTTGGCCACAAATCGCTAACCGTTCGAGATAGGTTAAAAATTCAAACGGCGTTGGATCGAAGTCGTCGAGACGCACCCAGAACATCTTATTTGAACCATATATTCCACGAACCTTTTTTGAACAATATATTCCATGAACATTTTTTGAACCAAATATTCCATGAATCACATTTTTGGCCACAAATCGCTAACCGTTCGAGATAGGTTAAAAATTCAAACGGCGTTGGATCGAGGGCGTCGAGACACACCTTGAACACCTTATTTGAACCATATATTCCACGAACCTTTTTTGAACCATATATTCCATGAACATTTTTTGAACCAAATATTCCATGAATCACATTTTGCGCCACAAATCGCTAACCGTTCGAGATAGGTTAAAAACTCAAACGGCATTGGATCAAGGGCGTCGAGACGCACCTTGAATACCTTATTTGAACCATATATTCCACGAACCTTTTTTGAACCATATATTCCATGAACATATTTTGAACCAAATATTCCATGAATCACATTTTTGGCCACAAATCGCTAACCGTTCGAGATAGGTTAAAAATTCAAACGGCGTTAGATCGAGGACGTCGAGACGCACCTTGAACACCTTATTTGAAGCATATGTTCCACGAACCTCTTTTGAACCATATATTCCATGAACATTTTATGAACCAAATATTCCATGAATCACATTTTTCGCCACAAATCGCTAACCGTTCGAGATAGATTAAAAATTCAAACGGCATTGGATCGAGGGCGTCGAGACGCACCTTGAACACCTTATTTGAACTATATATTCCATGAACCTTTTTTGAACCATATATTCCATGAACATTTTTTGAACCAAATATTCCATGAATCACATTTTTGGCCACAAATCGCTAACCGTTCGAGATAGGTTAAAAACTCAAACGGCATTGGATCAAGGGCGTCGAGACGAACCTTGAACACCTTATTTGAACCATATATTCCACGAACCTTTTTTGAACCATATATTCCATGAACATTTTTTGAACCAAATATTCCATGAATCACATTTTTGGCCACAAATCGCTAACCGTTCGAGATAGGTTAAAAATTCAAACGGCGTTAGATCGAGGACGTCGAGACGCACCTTGAACACCTTATTTGAAGCATATGTTCCACGAACCTCTTTTGAACCATATATTCCATGAACATTTTATGAACCAAATATTCCATGAATCACATTTTTCGCCACAAATCGCTAACCGTTCGAGATAGATTAAAAATTCAAACGGCATTGGATCGAGGGCGTCGATACGCACCTTGAGCACCTTATTTGAACCATATATTCCATGAACCTTTTTTGAACCATATATTCCATGAACATTTTTTGAACCAAATATTCCATGAATCACATTTTTGGCCACAAATCGCTAACCGTTCGAGATAGGTTAAAAATTCAAACGGCGTTGGATCGAAGTCGTCGAGACGCACCCAGAACATCTTATTTGAACCATATATTCCACGAACCTTTTTTGAACAATATATTCCATGAACATTTTTTGAACCAAATATTCCATGAATCACATTTTTGGCCACAAATCGCTAACCGTTCGAGATAGGTTAAAAATTCAAACGGCGTTGGATCGAGGGCGTCGAGACACACCTTGAACACCTTATTTGAACCATATATTCCACGAACCTTTTTTGAACCATATATTCCATGAACATTTTTTGAACCAAATATTCCATGAATCACATTTTTGCCCACAAATCGCTAACCGTTCGAGATAGGTTAAAAATTCAAACGGCGTTGGATCGAGGGCGTCGAGACGCACCTTGAACACCTTATTTGAACCATATATTCCACGAACCTTTTTTGAACCATATATTCCATGAACATTTTTTGAACCAAATATTCCATGAATCACATTTTTGGCCACAAATCGCTAACCGTTCGAGATAGGTTAAAAACTCAAACGGCGTTGGATCGAGGTCTTCGAGACGCACCTTGAACACCTTATTTGAACCATATATTCCACGAACCTTTTTTGAACCATATATTCCATGAACATTTTTTGAACCAAATATTCCATGAATCACATTTTTGGCCACAAATCGCTAACCGTTCGAGATAGGTTAAAAACTCAAACGGCGTTGGATCGAGGTCTTTGAGACGCACCATGAACACCTTATTTGAACCATATATTCAACGAACCTTTTTTGAACCATATATTCCATGAACATTTTTTGAACCAAATATTCCATGAATCACATTTTTGGCCACAAATCGCTAACCGTTCGAGATAGATTAAAAATTCAAACGGCATTGGATCGAGGGCGTCGAGACGCACCTTGAACACCTTATTTGAACTATATATTCCATGAACCTTTTTTGAACCATATATTCCATGAACATTTTTTGAACCAAATATTCCATGAATCACATTTTTGGCCACAAATCGCTAACCGTTCGAGATAGGTTAAAAATTCAAACGGCGTTGGATCGAGGGCTTCGAGACGCATCTTGAACACCTTATTTGAACCATATATTCCACGAACCTTTTTTGAACCATGTATTCCATGAACATATTTTGAACCAAATATTCCATGAATCACATTTTTGCCCACAAATTGCTAACCGTTCTAGATAGGTTAAAAATTCAAACGGCGTTGGATCGAAGTCATCGAGACGCACCCTGAACACCTTATTTGAACCATATATTCCACGAACCTTTTTTGAACCATATATTCCATGAACATATTTTGAACCAAATATTCCATGAATCACATTTTTGCCCACAAATCGCTAACCGTTCGAGATAGGTTAAAAATTCAAACGGCGTTGGATCGAAGTCATCGAGACGCACCCTGAACACCTTATTTGAACCATATATTCCACGAACCTTTTTTGAACCATATATTCCATGAACATTTTATGAACCAAATATTCCAGGAATCATATTTTTCGCCACAAATCGCTAACCGTTCGAGATAGGTTAAAAATTCAAACGGCATTGGATCGAGGGCGTCGAGACGCACCTTGAATACCTTATTTGAACCATATATTCCATGAACCTTTTTTGAACCATATATTCCATGAACATATTTTGAACCAAATATTCCATGAATCACATTTTTGCCCACAAATCGCTAACCGTTCGAGATAGGTTGAAAATTCAAACGGCGTTGGATCGAAGTCATCGAGACGCACCCTGAACACCTTATTTGAACCATATATTCCACGAACCTTTTTTGAACCATATATTCCATGAACATTTTATGAACCAAATATTCCATGAATCACATTTTTCGCCACAAATCGCTAACCGTTCGAGATAGGTTAAAAATTCAAACGGCATTGGATCGAGGGCGTCGAGACGCACCTTGAATACCTTATTTGAACCATATATTCCACGAACCTTTTTTGAACCATATATTCCATGAACATATTTTGAACCAAATATTCCATGAATCACATTTTTGGCCACAAATCGCTAACCGTTCGAGATAGGTTAAAAATTCAAACGGCGTTGGATCGAGGGCGTCGAGACGCACCTCGAACACCTTATTTGAACCATATATTCCACGAACCTTTTTTGAACCATATATTCCATGAACATTTTTTGAACCAAATATTCCATGAATCACATTTTTGGCCACAAATCGCTAACCGTTCGAGATAGATTAAAAATTCAAACGGCATTGGATCGAGGGCGTCGAGACGCATCTTGAACACCTTATTTGAACCATATATTCCATGAACCTTTTTTGAACCATATATTCCATGAACATTTTTTGAACCAAATATTCCATGAATCACATTTTTTGCCACAAATCGCTAACCGTTCGAGATAGGGTAAAAACTCAAACGGCATTGGATCAAGGGCGTCGAGACGCACCTTGAACACCTTATTTGAACCATATATTCCACGAACCTTTTTTGAACCATATATTCCATGAACATTTTTTGAACCAAATATTCCATGAATCACATTTTTGGCCACAAATCGCTAACCGTTCGAGATAGGTTAAAAACTCAAACGGCGTTGGATCGAGGTCTTCGAGACGCACCTTGAACACCTTATTTGAACCATATATTCCACGAACCTTTTTTGAACCATATATTCCATGAACATTTTTTGAACCAAATATTCCATGAATCACATTTTTGGCCACAAATCGCTAACCGTTCGAGATAGGTTAAAAACTCAAACGGCGTTGGATCGAGGTCTTTGAGACGCACCATGAACACCTTATTTGAACCATATATTCAACGAACCTTTTTTGAACCATATATTCCATGAACATTTTTTGAACCAAATATTCCATGAATCACATTTTTTGCCACAAATCGCTAACCGTTCGAGATAGATTAAAAATTCAAACGGCATTGGATCGAGGGCGTCAAGACGCACCTTGAACACCTTATTTGAACTATATATTCCATGAACCTTTTTTGAACCATATATTCCATGAACATTTTTTGAACCAAATATTCCATGGATCACATTTTTGGCCACAAATCGCTAACCGTTCGAGATAGGTTAAGAATTCAAACGGCGTTGGATCGAGGGCTTCGAGACGCATCTTGAACACCTTATTTGAACCATATATTCCACGAACCTTTTTTGAACCATGTATTCCATGAACATATTTTGACCCAAATATTCCATGAATCACATTTTTGCCCACAAATCGCTAACCGTTCGAGATAGGTTAAAAATTCGAACGGCGTTGGATCGATGTCATCGAGACGCACCCTGAACACCTTATTTGAACCATATATTCCACGAACCTTTTTTGAACCATATATTCCATGAACATTTTATGAACCAAATATTCCATGAATCAAATTTTTCGCCACAAATCGCTAACCGTTCGAGATAGATTAAAAATTCAAACGGCATTGGATCGAGGGCGTCGAGACGCATCTTGAACACCTTATTTGAACCATATATTCCATGAACCTTTTTTGAACCATATATTCCATGAACATTTTTTGAACCAAATATTCCATGAATCACATTTTTTGCCACAAATCGCTAACCGTTGGAGATAGGGTAAAAACTCAAACGGCATTGGATCAAGGGCGTCGAGACGCACCTTGAACACCTTATTTGAACCATATATTCCACGAACCTTTTTTGAACCATGTATTCTATGAACATATTTTGAACCAAATATTCCATGAATCACATTTTTGCCCACAAATCGCTAACCGTTCGAGATAGGTTAAAAATTCGAACGGCGTTGGATCGAAGTCATCGAGACGCACCCTGAACACCTTATTTGAACCATATATTCCACGAACCTTTTTTGAACCATATATTCCATGAACATTTTATGAACCAAATATTCCATGAATCACATTTTTCGCCACAAATCGCTAACCGTTCGAGATAGGTTAAAAATTCAAACGGCGTTGGATCGAGGGCGTCGAGACGCACCTCGAACACCTTATTTGAACCATATATTCCACGAACCTTTTTTGAACCATATATTCCATGAACATTTTTTGAACCAAATATTCCATGAATCACATTTTTGGCCACAAATCGCTAACCGTTCGAGATAGATTAAAAATTCAAACGGCATTGGATCGAGGGCGTCGAGACGCATCTTGAACACCTTATTTGAACCATATATTCCATGAACCTTTTTTGAACCATATATTCCATGAACATTTTTTGAATCAAATATTCCATGAATCACATTTTTTGCCACAAATCGCTAACCGTTCGAGATAGGGTAAAAACTCAAACGGCATTGGATCAAGGGCGTCGAGACGCACCTTGAACACCTTATTTGAACCATATATTCCACGAACCTTTTTTGAACCATATATTCCATGAACATTTTTTGAACCGAATATTCCATGAATCACATTTTTGGCCACAAATCGCTAACCGTTCGAGATAGGTTAAAAACTCAAACGGCGTTGGATCGAGGTCTTCGAGACGCACCTTGAACACCTTATTTGAACCATATATTCCACGAACCTTTTTTGAACCATATATTCCATGAACATTTTTTGAACCAAATATTCCATGAATCACATTTTTGGCCACAAATCGCTAACCGTTCGAGATAGGTTAAAAACTCGAACGGCGTTGGATCGAGGTCTTTGAGACGCACCATGAACACCTTATTTGAACCATATATTCCACGAACCTTTTTTGAACCATATATTCCATGAACATATTTTGAACCAAATATTCCATGAATCACATTTTTGCCCACAAATCGCTAACCGTTCGAGATAGGTTAAAAATTCGAACGGCGTTGGATCGATGTCATCGAGACGCACCCTGAACACCTTATTTGAACCATATATTCCACGAACCTTTTTTGAACCATATATTCCATGAACATTTTATGAACCAAATATTCCATGAATCACATTTTTCGCCACAAATCGCTAACCGTTCGAGATAGATTAAAAATTCAAACGGCATTGGATCGAGGGCGTCGAGACGCATCTTGAACACCTTATTTGAACCATATATTCCATGAACCTTTTTTGAACCATATATTCCATGAACATTTTTTGAACCAAATATTCCATGAATCACATTTTTTGCCACAAATCGCTAACCGTTCGAGATAGGGTAAAAACTCAAACGGAATTGGATCAAGGGCGTCGAGACGCACCTTGAACACCTTATTTGAACCATATATTCCACGAACCTTTTTTGAACCATGTATTCCATGAACATATTTTGAACCAAATATTCCATGAATCACATTTTTGCCCACAAATCGCTAACCGTTCGAGATAGGTTAAAAATTCGAACGGCGTTGGATCGAAGTCATCGAGACGCACCCTGAACACCTTATTTGAACCATATATTCCACGAACCTTTTTTGAACCATATATTCCATGAACATTTTATGAACCAAATATTCCATGAATCACATTTTTCGCCACAAATCGCTAACCGTTCGAGATAGGTTAAAAATTCAAACGGCGTTGGATCGAGGGCGTCGAGACGCACCTCGAACACCTTATTTGAACCATATATTCCACGAACCTTTTTTGAACCATATATTCCATGAACATTTTTTGAACCAAATATTCCATGAATCACATTTTTGGCCACAAATCGCTAACCGTTCGAGATAGATTAAAAATTCAAACGGCATTGGATCGAGGGCGTCGAGACGCATCTTGAACACCTTATTTGAACCATATATTCCATGAACCTTTTTTGAACCATATATTCCATGAACATTTTTTGAACCAAATATTCCATGAATCACATTTTTTGCCACAAATCGCTAACCGTTCGAGATAGGGTAAAAACTCAAACGGCATTGGATCAAGGGCGTCGAGACGCACCTTGAACACCTTATTTGAACCATATATTCCACGAACCTTTTTTGAACCATATATTCCATGAACATTTTTTGAACCAAATATTCCATGAATCACATTTTTGGCCACAAATCGCTAACCGTTCGAGATAGGTTAAAAACTCAAACGGCGTTGGATCGAGGTCTTTGAGACGCACCATGAACACCTTATTTGAACCATATATTCCACGAACCTTTTTTGAACCATGTATTCCATGAACATTTTTTGAACCAAATATTCCATGAATCACAATTTTGGCCACAAATCGCTAACCGTTCGAGATAGGTTAAAAATTCAAACGGCGTTGGATCGAGGGCGTCGAGGTACACCTTGAACACCTTATTTGAACCATATATTCCATGAACCTTTTTTGAACCATATATTCCATGAACATTTTTTGAACCAAATATTCCATGAATCACATTTTTGGCCACAAATCGCTAACCGTTCGAGATAGGTTAAAAACTCAAACGGCATTGGATCAAGGGCGTCGAGACGAACCTTGAACACCTTATTTGAACCATATATTCCACGAACCTTTTTTGAACCATATATTCCATGAACATTTTATGAACCAAATATTCCATGAATCACATTTTTCGCCACAAATCGCTAACCGTTCGAGATAGATTAAAAATTCAAACGGCATTGGATCGAGGGCGTCGAGACGCACCTTGAACACCTTATTTGAACCATATATTCCATGAACCTTTTTTGAACCATATATTCCATGAACCTTTTTTGAACCATATATTCCATGAACATTTTTTGAACCAAATATTCCATGAATCACATTTTTGGCCACAAATCGCTAACCGTTCGAGATAGGTTAAAAATTCAAACGGCGTTGGATCGAGGGCGTCGAGACACACCTTGAACACCTTATTTGAACCATATATTCCACGAACCTTTTTTGAACCATATATTCCATGAACATTTTTTGAACCAAATATTCCATGAATCACATTTTTCGCCACAAATCGCTAACCGTTCGAGATAGGTTAAAAATTCAAACGGCGTTGGATCGAAGTCGTCGAGACGCACCCAGAACATCTTATTTGAACCATATATTCCACGAACCTTTTTTGAACAATATATTCCATGAACATTTTTTGAACCAAATATTCCATGAATCACATTTTTCGCCACAAATCGCTAACCGTTCGAGATAGATTAAAAATTCAAACGGCATTGGATCGAGGGCGTCGAGACGCACCTTGAACACCTTATTTGAACCATATATTCCATGAACCTTTTTTGAACCATATATTCCATGAACCTTTTTTGAACCATATATTCCATGAACATTTTTTGAACCAAATATTCCATGAATCACATTTTTGGCCACAAATCGCTAACCGTTCGAGATAGGTTAAAAATTCAAACGGCGTTGGATCGAGGGCGTCGAGACACACCTTGAGCACCTTATTTGAACCATATATTCCACGAACCTTTTTTGAACCATATATTCCATGAACATTTTTTGAACCAAATATTCCATGAATCACATTTTGCGCCACAAATCGCTAACCGTTCGAGATAGGTTAAAAACTCAAACGGCATTGGATCAAGGGCGTCGAGACGCACCTTGAACACCTTATTTGAACCATATATTCCACGAACCTTTTTTGAAGCATATATTCCATGAACATTTTTTGAACCAAATATTCCATGAATCACATTTTTCGCCACAAATCGCTAACCGTTCGAGATAGGTTAAAAATTCAAACGGCGTTGGATCGAAGTCGTCGAGACGCACCCAGAACATCTTATTTGAACCATATATTCCACGAACCTTTTTTGAACAATATATTCCATGAACATTTTTTGAACCAAATATTCCATGAATCACATTTTTGGCCACAAATCGCTAACCGTTCGAGATAGATTAAAAATTCAAACGGCATTGGATCGAGGGCGTCGAGACGCACCTTGAACACCTTATTTGAACCATATATTCCATGAACCTTTTTTGAACCATATATTCCATGGACATTTTTTGAACCATATATTCCATGAATCACATTTTTGGCCACAAATCGCTAACCGTTCGAGATAGGTTAAGAATTCAAACGGCGTTGGATCGAGGGCTTCGAGACGCATCTTGAACACCTTATTTGAACCATATATTCCACGAACCTTTTTTGAACCATGTATTCCATGAACATATTTTGAACCAAATATTCCATGAATCACATTTTTCGGCACAAATCGCTAACCGTTCGAGATATGTTAAAAATTCAAACGGCATTGGATCAAGGGCGTCGAGACGCACCATGAACACCTTATTTGAACCATATATTCCACGAAGCTTTTTTGAACCATATATTCCATGAACATTTTTTGAACCAAATATTCCATGAATCACAATTTTGGCCACAAATCGCTAACCGTTCGAGATAGGTTAAAAATTCAAACGGCGTTGGATCGAGGGCGTCGAGGTACACCTTGAACACCTTATTTGAACCATATATTCCATGAACCTTTTTTGAACCATATATTCCATGAACATTTTTTGAACCAAATATTCCATGAATCACATTTTTGGCCACAAATCGCTAACCGTTCGAGATAGGTTAAAAACTCAAACGGCATTGGATCAAGGGCGTCGAGACGAACCTTGAACACCTTATTTGAACCATATATTCCACGAACCTTTTTTGAACCATATATTCCATGAACATTTTATGAACCAAATATTCCATGAATCACATTTTTCGCCACAAATCGCTAACCGTTCGAGATAGATTAAAAATTCAAACGGCATTGGATCGAGGGCGTCGAGACGCACCTTGAACACCTTATTTGAACCATATATTCCATGAACCTTTTTTGAACCATATATTCCATGAACCTTTTTTGAACCATATATTCCATGAACATTTTTTGAACCAAATATTCCATGAATCACATTTTTGGCCACAAATCGCTAACCGTTCGAGATAGGTTAAAAATTCAAACGGCGTTGGATCGAGGGCGTCGAGACACACCTTGAACACCTTATTTGAACCATATATTCCACGAACCTTTTTTGAACCATATATTCCATGAACATTTTTTGAACCAAATATTCCATGAATCACATTTTTCGCCACAAATCGCTAACCGTTCGAGATAGGTTAAAAATTCAAACGGCGTTGGATCGAAGTCGTCGAGACGCACCCAGAACATCTTATTTGAACCATATATTCCACGAACCTTTTTTGAACAATATATTCCATGAACATTTTTTGAACCAAATATTCCATGAATCACATTTTTCGCCACAAATCGCTAACCGTTCGAGATAGATTAAAAATTCAAACGGCATTGGATCGAGGGCGTCGAGACGCACCTTGAACACCTTATTTGAACCATATATTCCATGAACCTTTTTTGAACCATATATTCCATGAACCTTTTTTGAACCATATATTCCATGAACATTTTTTGAACCAAATATTCCATGAATCACATTTTTGGCCACAAATCGCTAACCGTTCGAGATAGGTTAAAAATTCAAACGGCGTTGGATCGAGGGCGTCGAGACACACCTTGAGCACCTTATTTGAACCATATATTCCACGAACCTTTTTTGAACCATATATTCCATGAACATTTTTTGAACCAAATATTCCATGAATCACATTTTGCGCCACAAATCGCTAACCGTTCGAGATAGGTTAAAAACTCAAACGGCATTGGATCAAGGGCGTCGAGACGCACCTTGAACACCTTATTTGAACCATATATTCCACGAACCTTTTTTGAAGCATATATTCCATGAACATTTTTTGAACCAAATATTCCATGAATCACATTTTTCGCCACAAATCGCTAACCGTTCGAGATAGGTTAAAAATTCAAACGGCGTTGGATCGAAGTCGTCGAGACGCACCCAGAACATCTTATTTGAACCATATATTCCACGAACCTTTTTTGAACAATATATTCCATGAACATTTTTTGAACCAAATATTCCATGAATCACATTTTTGGCCACAAATCGCTAACCGTTCGAGATAGATTAAAAATTCAAACGGCATTGGATCGAGGGCGTCGAGACGCACCTTGAACACCTTATTTGAACCATATATTCCATGAACCTTTTTTGAACCATATATTCCATGGACATTTTTTGAACCATATATTCCATGAATCACATTTTTGGCCACAAATCGCTAACCGTTCGAGATAGGTTAAGAATTCAAACGGCGTTGGATCGAGGGCTTCGAGACGCATCTTGAACACCTTATTTGAACCATATATTCCACGAACCTTTTTTGAACCATGTATTCCATGAACATATTTTGAACCAAATATTCCATGAATCACATTTTTCGGCACAAATCGCTAACCGTTCGAGATATGTTAAAAATTCAAACGGCATTGGATCAAGGGCGTCGAGACGCACCATGAACACCTTATTTGAACCATATATTCCACGAAGCTTTTTTGAACCATATATTCCATGAACATTTTTTGAACCAAATATTCCATGAATCACATTTTTGGCCACAAATCGCTAACCGTTCGAGATAGGTTAAAAATTCAAACGGCGTTGGATCGAGGGCGTCGAGACACACCTTGAACACCTTATTTGAACCATATATTCCACGAACCTTTTTTGAACCATATATTCCATGAACATTTTTTGAACCAAATATTCCATGAATCACATTTTGCGCCACAAATCGCTAACCGTTCGAGATAGGTTAAAAACTCAAACGGCATTGGATCAAGGGCGTCGAGACGCACCTTGAACACCTTATTTGAACCATATATTCCACGAACCTTTTTTGAACCATATATTCCATGAACATTTTTTGAACCAAATATTCCATGAATCACATTTTTCGCCACAAATCGCTAACCGTTCGAGATAGGGTAAAAACTCAAACGGCATTGGATCAAGGGCGTCGAGACGCACCTTGAACACCTTATTTGAACCATATATTCCACGAACCTTTTTCGAACCATATATTCCATGAACATTTTTTGAACCAAATATTCCATGAATCACATTTTTGGCCACAAATCGCTAACCGTTCGAGATAGGTTAAAAACTCAAACGGCGTTGGATCGAGGTCTTCGAGACGCACCTTGAACACCTTATTTGAACCATATATTCCACGAACCTTTTTTGAACCATATATTCCATGAACATTTTTTGAACCAAATATTCCATGAATCACATTTTTGGCCACAAATCGCTAACCGTTCGAGATAGGTTAAAAACTCAAACGGCGTTGGATCGAGGTCTTTGAGACGCACCATGAACACCTTATTTGAACCATATATTCCACGAACCTTTTTTGAACCATATATTCCATGAACATTTTTTGAACCAAATATTCCATGAATCACATTTTTGGCCACAAATCGCTAACCGTTCGAGATAGGTTAAAAACTCAAACGGCATTGGATCAAGGGCGTCGAGACGAACCTTGAACACCTTATTTGAACCATATATTCCACGAACCTTTTTTGAACCATATATTCCATGAACATTTTTTGAACCAAATATTCCATGAATCACATTTTTGGCCACACATCGCTAACCGTTCGAGATAGGTTAAAAATTCAAACGGCGTTGGATCGAGGGCGTCGAGACGCACCTCGAACACCTTATTTGAACCATATATTCCACGAACCTTTTTTGAACCATATATTCCATGAACATTTTTTGAACCAAATATTCCATGAATCACATTTTTGGCCACAAATCGCTAACCGTTCGAGATAGATTAAAAATTCAAACGGCATTGGATCGAGGGCGTCGAGACGCATCTTGAACACCTTATTTGAACCATATATTCCATGAACCTTTTTTGAACCATATATTCCATGAACATTTTTTGAATCAAATATTCCATGAATCACATTTTTTGCCACAAATCGCTAACCGTTCGAGATAGGGTAAAAACTCAAACGGCATTGGATCAAGGGCGTCGAGACGCACCTTGAACACCTTATTTGAACCATATATTCCACGAACCTTTTTTGAACCATATATTCCATGAACATTTTTTGAACCGAATATTCCATGAATCACATTTTTGGCCACAAATCGCTAACCGTTCGAGATAGGTTAAAAACTCAAACGGCGTTGGATCGAGGTCTTCGAGACGCACCTTGAACACCTTATTTGAACCATATATTCCACGAACCTTTTTTGAACCATATATTCCATGAACATTTTTTGAACCAAATATTCCATGAATCACATTTTTGGCCACAAATCGCTAACCGTTCGAGATAGGTTAAAAACTCGAACGGCGTTGGATCGAGGTCTTTGAGACGCACCATGAACACCTTATTTGAACCATATATTCCACGAACCTTTTTTGAACCATATATTCCATGAACATATTTTGAACCAAATATTCCATGAATCACATTTTTGCCCACAAATCGCTAACCGTTCGAGATAGGTTAAAAATTCGAACGGCGTTGGATCGATGTCATCGAGACGCACCCTGAACACCTTATTTGAACCATATATTCCACGAACCTTTTTTGAACCATATATTCCATGAACATTTTATGAACCAAATATTCCATGAATCACATTTTTCGCCACAAATCGCTAACCGTTCGAGATAGATTAAAAATTCAAACGGCATTGGATCGAGGGCGTCGAGACGCATCTTGAACACCTTATTTGAACCATATATTCCATGAACCTTTTTTGAACCATATATTCCATGAACATTTTTTGAACCAAATATTCCATGAATCACATTTTTTGCCACAAATCGCTAACCGTTCGAGATAGGGTAAAAACTCAAACGGAATTGGATCAAGGGCGTCGAGACGCACCTTGAACACCTTATTTGAACCATATATTCCACGAACCATTTTTGAACCATGTATTCCATGAACATATTTTGAACCAAATATTCCATGAATCACATTTTTGCCCACAAATCGCTAACCGTTCGAGATAGGTTAAAAATTCGAACGGCGTTGGATCGAAGTCATCGAGACGCACCCTGAACACCTTATTTGAACCATATATTCCACGAACCTTTTTTGAACCATATATTCCATGAACATTTTATGAACCAAATATTCCATGAATCACATTTTTCGCCACAAATCGCTAACCGTTCGAGATAGGTTAAAAATTCAAACGGCGTTGGATCGAGGGCGTCGAGACGCACCTCGAACACCTTATTTGAACCATATATTCCACGAACCTTTTTTGAACCATATATTCCATGAACATTTTTTGAACCAAATATTCCATGAATCACATTTTTGGCCACAAATCGCTAACCGTTCGAGATAGATTAAAAATTCAAACGGCATTGGATCGAGGGCGTCGAGACGCATCTTGAACACCTTATTTGAACCATATATTCCATGAACCTTTTTTGAACCATATATTCCATGAACATTTTTTGAACCAAATATTCCATGAATCACATTTTTTGCCACAAATCGCTAACCGTTCGAGATAGGGTAAAAACTCAAACGGCATTGGATCAAGGGCGTCGAGACGCACCTTGAACACCTTATTTGAACCATATATTCCACGAACCTTTTTCGAACCATATATTCCATGAACATTTTTTGAACCAAATATTCCATGAATCACATTTTTGGCCACAAATCGCTAACCGTTCGAGATAGGTTAAAAACTCAAACGGCGTTGGATCGAGGTCTTCGAGACGCACCTTGAACACCTTATTTGAACCATATATTCCACGAACCTTTTTTGAACCATATATTCCATGAACATTTTTTGAACCAAATATTCCATGAATCACATTTTTGGCCACAAATCGCTAACCGTTCGAGATAGGTTAAAAACTCAAACGGCGTTGGATCGAGGTCTTTGAGACGCACCATGAACACCTTATTTGAACCATATATTCCACGAACCTTTTTTGAACCATATATTCCATGAACATTTTTTGAACCAAATATTCCATGAATCACATTTTTGGCCACAAATCGCTAACCGTTCGAGATAGATTAAAAATTCAAACGGCATTGGATCGAGGGCGTCGAGACGCACCTTGAACACCTTATTTGAACTATATATTCCATGAACCTTTTTTGAACCATATATTCCATGAACATTTTTTGAACCAAATATTCCATGAATCACATTTTTGGCCACAAATCGCTAACCGTTCGAGATAGGTTAAAAACTCAAACGGCATTGGATCAAGGGCGTCGAGACGAACCTTGAACACCTTATTTGAACCATATATTCCACGAACCTTTTTTGAACCATATATTCCATGAACATTTTTTGAACCAAATATTCCATGAATCACATTTTTGGCCACAAATCGCTAACCGTTCGAGATAGGTTAAAAATTCAAACGGCGTTAGATCGAGGACGTCGAGACGCACCTTGAACACCTTATTTGAAGCATATGTTCCACGAACCTCCTTTGAACCATATATTCCATGAACATTTTATGAACCAAATATTCCATGAATCACATTTTTCGCCACAAATCGCTAACCGTTCGAGATAGATTAAAAATTCAAACGGCATTGGATCGAGGGCGTCGATACGCACCTTGAACACCTTATTTGAACCATATATTCCATGAACCTTTTTTGAACCATATATTCCATGAACCTTTTTTGAACCATATATTCCATGAACATTTTTTGAACCAAATATTCCATGAATCACATTTTTGGCCACAAATCGCTAACCGTTCGAGATAGGTTAAAAATTCAAACGGCGTTGGATCGAAGTCGTCGAGACGCACCCAGAACATCTTATTTGAACCATATATTCCACGAACCTTTTTTGAACAATATATTCCATGAACATTTTTTGAACCAAATATTCCATGAATCACATTTTTGGCCACAAATCGCTAACCGTTCGAGATAGGTTAAAAATTCAAACGGCGTTGGATCGAGGGCGTCGAGACACACCTTGAACACCTTATTTGAACCATATATTCCACGAACCTTTTTTGAACCATATATTCCATGAACATTTTTTGAACCAAATATTCCATGAATCACATTTTGCGCCACAAATCGCTAACCGTTCGAGATAGGTTAAAAACTCAAACGGCATTGGATCAAGGGCGTCGAGACGCACCTTGAATACCTTATTTGAACCATATATCCCACGAACCTTTTTTGAACCATATATTCCATGAACATATTTTGAACCAAATATTCCATGAATCACATTTTTGCCCACAAATCGCTAACCGTTCGAGATAGGTTAAAAATTCAAACGGCGTTGGATCGAAGTCATCGAAACGCACCCTGAACACCTTATTTGAACCATATATTCCACGAACCTTTTTTGAACCATATATTCCATGAACATTTTATGAACCAAATATTCCATGAATCATATTTTTCGCCACAAATCGCTAACCGTTCGAGATAGGTTAAAAATTCAAACGGCATTGGATCGAGGGCGTCGAGACGCACCTTGAATACCTTATTTGAACCATATATTCCATGAACCTTTTTTGAACCATATATTCCATG
Source organism: Aspidiotus rigidus (assembly GCA_035079385.1). Lineage (NCBI taxonomy): Eukaryota > Metazoa > Arthropoda > Insecta > Hemiptera > Diaspididae > Aspidiotus > Aspidiotus rigidus. The sequence continues at coordinate 6,316,722 of JAVHKY010000030.1, forward strand.
AACATTTTTTGAACCAAATATTCCATGAATCACATTTTTGGCCACAAATCGCTAACCGTTCGAGATAGGTTAAAAATTCAAACGGCGTTGGATCGAGGGCGTCGAGACACACCTTGAACACCTTATTTGAACCATATATTCCACGAACCTTTTTTGAACCATATATTCCATGAACATTTTATGAACCAAATATTCCATGAATCATATTTTTCGCCACAAATCGCTAACCGTTCGAGATAGGTTAAAAATTCAAACGGCATTGGATCGAGGGCGTCGAGACGCACCTTGAATACCTTATTTGAACCATATATTCCATGAACCTTTTTTGAACCATATATTCCATGAACATTTTTTGAACCAAATATTCCATGAATCACATTTTTGGCCACAAATCGCTAACCGTTCGAGATAGGTTAAAAATTCAAACGGCGTTGGATCGAGGGCGTCGAGACACACCTTGAACACCTTATTTGAACCATATATTCCACGAACCTTTTTTGAACCATATATTCCATGAACATTTTTTGAACCAAATATTCCATGAATCACATTTTTGGCCACAAATCGCTAACCGTTCGAGATAGGTTGAAAATTCAAACGGCGATGCATCGAGGGAGTCCAGACGCACCTTGAACACCTTATTTGAACCATATATTCCACGAACCTCTTTTGAACCATATATTCCATGAACATTTTTTGAACCAAATATTCCATGAATCACATTTTTGGCCACAAATCGCTAACCGTTCGAGATGGGTTAAAATCTCAAACGGCATTGGATCAAGGGCGTCGAGACGAACCTTGAACACCTTATTTGAACCATATATTCCACGAACCTTTTTTGAACCATATATTCCATGAACATTTTTTGAACCAAATATTCCATGAATCACATTTTTGGCCACAAATCGCTAACCGTTCGAGATAGGTTAAGAACTCAAACGGCGTTGGATTGAGGTCTTTGAGACGCACCATGAACACCTTATTTGAACCATATATTCCACGAACCTTTTTTGAACCATGTATTCCATGAACATTTTTTGAACCAAATATTCCATGAATCACAATTTTGGCCACAAATCGCTAACCGTTCGAGATAGGTTAAAAATTCAAACGGCGTTGGATCGAGGGCGTCGAGGTACACCTTGAACACCTTATTTGAACCATATATTCCATGAACCTTTTTTGAACCATATATTCCATGAACATTTTTTGAACCAAATATTCCATGAATCACATTTTTGGCCACAAATCGCTAACCGTTCGAGATAGGTTAAAAACTCAAACGGCATTGGATCAAGGGCGTCGAGACGAACCTTGAACACCTTATTTGAACCATATATTCCACGAACCTTTTTTGAACCATATATTCCATGAACATTTTATGAACCAAATATTCCATGAATCACATTTTTCGCCACAAATCGCTAACCGTTCGAGATAGATTAAAAATTCAAACGGCATTGGATCGAGGGCGTCGAGACGCACCTTGAACACCTTATTTGAACCATATATTCCATGAACCTTTTTTGAACCATATATTCCATGAACCTTTTTTGAACCATATATTCCATGAACATTTTTTGAACCAAATATTCCATGAATCACATTTTTGGCCACAAATCGCTAACCGTTCGAGATAGGTTAAAAATTCAAACGGCGTTGGATCGAGGGCGTCGAGACACACCTTGAACACCTTATTTGAACCATATATTCCACGAACCTTTTTTGAACCATATATTCCATGAACATTTTTTGAACCAAATATTCCATGAATCACATTTTGCGCCACAAATCGCTAACCGTTCGAGATAGGTTAAAAACTCAAACGGCATTGGATCAAGGGCGTCGAGACGCACCTTGAACACCTTATTTGAACCATATATTCCACGAACCTTTTTTGAACCATATATTCCATGAACATTTTTTGAACCAAATATTCCATGAATCACATTTTTCGCCACAAATCGCTAACCGTTCGAGATAGGTTAAAAATTCAAACGGCGTTGGATCGAAGTCGTCGAGACGCACCCAGAACATCTTATTTGAACCATATATTCCACGAACCTTTTTTGAACAATATATTCCATGAACATTTTTTGAACCAAATATTCCATGAATCACATTTTTCGCCACAAATCGCTAACCGTTCGAGATAGATTAAAAATTCAAACGGCATTGGATCGAGGGCGTCGAGACGCACCTTGAACACCTTATTTGAACCATATATTCCATGAACCTTTTTTGAACCATATATTCCATGAACCTTTTTTGAACCATATATTCCATGAACATTTTTTGAACCAAATATTCCATGAATCACATTTTTGGCCACAAATCGCTAACCGTTCGAGATAGGTTAAAAATTCAAACGGCGTTGGATCGAGGGCGTCGAGACACACCTTGAGCACCTTATTTGAACCATATATTCCACGAACCTTTTTTGAACCATATATTCCATGAACATTTTTTGAACCAAATATTCCATGAATCACATTTTGCGCCACAAATCGCTAACCGTTCGAGATAGGTTAAAAACTCAAACGGCATTGGATCAAGGGCGTCGAGACGCACCTTGAACACCTTATTTGAACCATATATTCCACGAACCTTTTTTGAACCATATATTCCATGAACATTTTTTGAACCAAATATTCCATGAATCACATTTTTCGCCACAAATCGCTAACCGTTCGAGATAGGTTAAAAATTCAAACGGCGTTGGATCGAAGTCGTCGAGACGCACCCAGAACATCTTATTTGAACCATATATTCCACGAACCTTTTTTGAACAATATATTCCATGAACATTTTTTGAACCAAATATTCCATGAATCACATTTTTGGCCACAAATCGCTAACCGTTCGAGATAGATTAAAAATTCAAACGGCATTGGATCGAGGGCGTCGAGACGCACCTTGAACACCTTATTTGAACCATATATTCCATGAACCTTTTTTGAACCATATATTCCATGGACATTTTTTGAACCAAATATTCCATGAATCACATTTTTGGCCACAAATCGCTAACCGTTCGAGATAGGTTAAGAATTCAAACGGCGTTGGATCGAGGGCTTCGAGACGCATCTTGAACACCTTATTTGAACCATATATTCCACGAACCTTTTTTGAACCATGTATTCCATGAACATTTTTTGAACCAAATATTCCATGAATCACATTTTTGGCCACAAATCGCTAACCGTTCGAGATAGGTTAAAAATTCAAACGGCGTTGGATCGAGGGCGTCGAGACACACCTTGAACACCTTATTTGAACCATATATTCCACGAACCTTTTTTGAACCATATATTCCATGAACATTTTTTGAACCAAATATTCCATGAATCACATTTTGCGCCACAAATCGCTAACCGTTCGAGATAGGTTAAAAACTCAAACGGCATTGGATCAAGGGCGTCGAGACGCACCTTGAATACCTTATTTGAACCATATATTCCACGAACCTTTTTTGAACCATATATTCCATGAACATATTTTGAACCAAATATTCCATGAATCACATTTTTGCCCACAAATCGCTAACCGTTCGAGATAGGTTAAAAATTCAAACGGCGTTGGATCGAAGTCATCGAGACGCACCCTGAACACCTTATTTGAACCATATATTCCACGAACCTTTTTTGAACCATATATTCCATGAACATTTTATGAACCAAATATTCCATGAATCATATTTTTCGCCACAAATCGCTAACCGTTCGAGATAGGTTAAAAATTCAAACGGCATTGGATCGAGGGCGTCGAGACGCACCTTGAATACCTTATTTGAACCATATATTCCATGAACATTTTTTGAACCAAATATTCCATGAATCACATTTTTGGCCACAAATCGCTAACCGTTCGAGATAGGTTAAAAATTCAAACGGCGTTGGATCGAGGGCGTCGAGACACACCTTGAACACCTTATTTGAACCATATATTCCACGAACCTTTTTTGAACCATATATTCCATGAACATTTTATGAACCAAATATTCCATGAATCATATTTTTCGCCACAAATCGCTAACCGTTCGAGATAGGTTAAAAATTCAAACGGCATTGGATCGAGGGCGTCGAGACGCACCTTGAATACCTTATTTGAACCATATATTCCATGAACCTTTTTTGAACCATATATTCCATGAACATTTTTTGAACCAAATATTCCATGAATCACATTTTTGGCCACAAATCGCTAACCGTTCGAGATAGGTTAAAAATTCAAACGGCGTTGGATCGAGGGCGTCGAGACACACCTTGAACACCTTATTTGAACCATATATTCCACGAACCTTTTTCGAACCATATATTCCATGAACATTTTTTGAACCAAATATTCCATGAATCACATTTTTGGCCACAAATCGCTAACCGTTCGAGATAGGTTGAAAATTCAGACGGCGATGCATCGAGGGAGTCCAGACGCACCTTGAATACCTTATTTGAACCATATATTCCATGAACCTTTTTTGAACCATATATTCCATGAACATTTTTTGAACCAAATATTCCATGAATCACATTTTTGGCCACAAATCGCTAACCGTTCGAGATAGGTTAAAAATTCAAACGGCGTTGGATCGAGGGCGTCGAGACACACCTTGAACACCTTATTTGAACCATATATTCCACGAACCTTTTTTGAACCATATATTCCATGAACATTTTATGAACCAAATATTCCATGAATCATATTTTTCGCCACAAATCGCTAACCGTTCGAGATAGGTTAAAAATTCAAACGGCATTGGATCGAGGGCGTCGAGACGCACCTTGAATACCTTATTTGAACCATATATTCCATGAACCTTTTTTGAACCATATATTCCATGAACATTTTTTGAACCAAATATTCCATGAATCACATTTTTGGCCACAAATCGCTAACCGTTCGAGATAGGTTAAAAATTCAAACGGCGTTGGATCGAGGGCGTCGAGACACACCTTGAACACCTTATTTGAACCATATATTCCACGAACCTTTTTTGAACCATATATTCCATGAACATTTTTTGAACCAAATATTCCATGAATCACATTTTTGGCCACAAATCGCTAACCGTTCGAGATAGGTTGAAAATTCAAACGGCGATGCATCGAGGGAGTCCAGACGCACCTTGAACACCTTATTTGAACCATATATTCCACGAACCTCTTTTGAACCATATATTCCATGAACATTTTTTGAACCAAATATTCCATGAATCACATTTTTGGCCACAAATCGCTAACCGTTCGAGATGGGTTAAAATCTCAAACGGCATTGGATCAAGGGCGTCGAGACGAACCTTGAACACCTTATTTGAACCATATATTCCACGAACCTTTTTTGAACCATATATTCCATGAACATTTTTTGAACCAAATATTCCATGAATCACATTTTTGGCCACAAATCGCTAACCGTTCGAGATAGGTTAAGAACTCAAACGGCGTTGGATTGAGGTCTTTGAGACGCACCATGAACACCTTATTTGAACCATATATTCCACGAACCTTTTTTGAACCATGTATTCCATGAACATTTTTTGAACCAAATATTCCATGAATCACAATTTTGGCCACAAATCGCTAACCGTTCGAGATAGGTTAAAAATTCAAACGGCGTTGGATCGAGGGCGTCGAGGTACACCTTGAACACCTTATTTGAACCATATATTCCATGAACCTTTTTTGAACCATATATTCCATGAACATTTTTTGAACCAAATATTCCATGAATCACATTTTTGGCCACAAATCGCTAACCGTTCGAGATAGGTTAAAAACTCAAACGGCATTGGATCAAGGGCGTCGAGACGAACCTTGAACACCTTATTTGAACCATATATTCCACGAACCTTTTTTGAACCATATATTCCATGAACATTTTATGAACCAAATATTCCATGAATCACATTTTTCGCCACAAATCGCTAACCGTTCGAGATAGATTAAAAATTCAAACGGCATTGGATCGAGGGCGTCGAGACGCACCTTGAACACCTTATTTGAACCATATATTCCATGAACCTTTTTTGAACCATATATTCCATGAACCTTTTTTGAACCATATATTCCATGAACATTTTTTGAACCAAATATTCCATGAATCACATTTTTGGCCACAAATCGCTAACCGTTCGAGATAGGTTAAAAATTCAAACGGCGTTGGATCGAGGGCGTCGAGACACACCTTGAACACCTTATTTGAACCATATATTCCACGAACCTTTTTTGAACCATATATTCCATGAACATTTTTTGAACCAAATATTCCATGAATCACATTTTGCGCCACAAATCGCTAACCGTTCGAGATAGGTTAAAAACTCAAACGGCATTGGATCAAGGGCGTCGAGACGCACCTTGAACACCTTATTTGAACCATATATTCCACGAACCTTTTTTGAACCATATATTCCATGAACATTTTTTGAACCAAATATTCCATGAATCACATTTTTCGCCACAAATCGCTAACCGTTCGAGATAGGTTAAAAATTCAAACGGCGTTGGATCGAAGTCGTCGAGACGCACCCAGAACATCTTATTTGAACCATATATTCCACGAACCTTTTTTGAACAATATATTCCATGAACATTTTTTGAACCAAATATTCCATGAATCACATTTTTCGCCACAAATCGCTAACCGTTCGAGATAGATTAAAAATTCAAACGGCATTGGATCGAGGGCGTCGAGACGCACCTTGAACACCTTATTTGAACCATATATTCCATGAACCTTTTTTGAACCATATATTCCATGAACCTTTTTTGAACCATATATTCCATGAACATTTTTTGAACCAAATATTCCATGAATCAAATTTTTGGCCACAAATCGCTAACCGTTCGAGATAGGTTAAAAATTCAAACGGCGTTGGATCGAGGGCGTCGAGACACACCTTGAGCACCTTATTTGAACCATATATTCCACGAACCTTTTTTGAACCATATATTCCATGAACATTTTTTGAACCAAATATTCCATGAATCACATTTTGCGCCACAAATCGCTAACCGTTCGAGATAGGTTAAAAACTCAAACGGCATTGGATCAAGGGCGTCGAGACGCACCTTGAACACCTTATTTGAACCATATATTCCACGAACCTTTTTTGAACCATATATTCCATGAACATTTTTTGAACCAAATATTCCATGAATCACATTTTTCGCCACAAATCGCTAACCGTTCGAGATAGGTTAAAAATTCAAACGGCATTGGATCGAGGGCGTCGAGACGCACCTTGAATACCTTATTTGAACCATATATTCCATGAACATTTTTTGAACCAAATATTCCATGAATCACATTTTTCGCCACAAATCGCTAACCGTTCGAGATAGATTAAAAATTCAAACGGCATTGGATCGAGGGCGTCGAGACGCACCTTGAACACCTTATTTGAACCATATATTCCATGAACCTTTTTTGAACCATATATTCCATGAACCTTTTTTGAACCATATATTCCATGAACATTTTTTGAACCAAATATTCCATGAATCACATTTTTGGCCACAAATCGCTAACCGTTCGAGATAGGTTAAAAATTCAAACGGCGTTGGATCGAGGGCGTCGAGACACACCTTGAACACCTTATTTGAACCATATATTCCACGAACCTTTTTTGAACCATATATTCCATGAACATTTTTTGAACCAAATATTCCATGAATCACATTTTGCGCCACAAATCGCTAACCGTTCGAGATAGGTTAAAAACTCAAACGGCATTGGATCAAGGGCGTCGAGACGCACCTTGAACACCTTATTTGAACCATATATTCCACGAACCTTTTTTGAACCATATATTCCATGAACATTTTTTGAACCAAATATTCCATGAATCACATTTTTCGCCACAAATCGCTAACCGTTCGAGATAGGTTAAAAATTCAAACGGCGTTGGATCGAAGTCGTCGAGACGCACCCAGAACATCTTATTTGAACCATATATTCCACGAACCTTTTTTGAACAATATATTCCATGAACATTTTTTGAACCAAATATTCCATGAATCACATTTTTCGCCACAAATCGCTAACCGTTCGAGATAGATTAAAAATTCAAACGGCATTGGATCGAGGGCGTCGAGACGCACCTTGAACACCTTATTTGAACCATATATTCCATGAACCTTTTTTGAACCATATATTCCATGAACCTTTTTTGAACCATATATTCCATGAACATTTTTTGAACCAAATATTCCATGAATCACATTTTTGGCCACAAATCGCTAACCGTTCGAGATAGGTTAAAAATTCAAACGGCGTTGGATCGAGGGCGTCGAGACACACCTTGAGCACCTTATTTGAACCATATATTCCACGAACCTTTTTTGAACCATATATTCCATGAACATTTTTTGAACCAAATATTCCATGAATCACATTTTGCGCCACAAATCGCTAACCGTTCGAGATAGGTTAAAAACTCAAACGGCATTGGATCAAGGGCGTCGAGACGCACCTTGAACACCTTATTTGAACCATATATTCCACGAACCTTTTTTGAACCATATATTCCATGAACATTTTTTGAACCAAATATTCCATGAATCACATTTTTCGCCACAAATCGCTAACCGTTCGAGATAGGTTAAAAATTCAAACGGCGTTGGATCGAAGTCGTCGAGACGCACCCAGAACATCTTATTTGAACCATATATTCCACGAACCTTTTTTGAACAATATATTCCATGAACATTTTTTGAACCAAATATTCCATGAATCACATTTTTGGCCACAAATCGCTAACCGTTCGAGATAGATTAAAAATTCAAACGGCATTGGATCGAGGGCGTCGAGACGCACCTTGAACACCTTATTTGAACCATATATTCCATGAACCTTTTTTGAACCATATATTCCATGGACATTTTTTGAACCAAATATTCCATGAATCACATTTTTGGCCACAAATCGCTAACCGTTCGAGATAGGTTAAGAATTCAAACGGCGTTGGATCGAGGGCTTCGAGACGCATCTTGAACACCTTATTTGAACCATATATTCCACGAACCTTTTTTGAACCATGTATTCCATGAACATATTTTGAACCAAATATTCCATGAATCACATTTTTCGCCACAAATCGCTAACCGTTCGAGATATGTTAAAAATTCAAACGGCATTGGATCAAGGGCGTCGAGACGCACCATGAACACCTTATTTGAACCATATATTCCACGAAGCTTTTTTGAACCATATATTCCATGAACATTTTTTGAACCAAATATTCCATGAATCACATTTTTGGCCACAAATCGCTAACCGTTCGAGATAGGTTAAAAATTCAAACGGCGTTGGATCGAGGGCGTCGAGACACACCTTGAACACCTTATTTGAACCATATATTCCACGAACCTTTTTTGAACCATATATTCCATGAACATTTTTTGAACCAAATATTCCATGAATCACATTTTGCGCCACAAATCGCTAACCGTTCGAGATAGGTTAAAAACTCAAACGGCATTGGATCAAGGGCGTCGAGACGCACCTTGAACACCTTATTTGAACCATATATTCCACGAACCTTTTTTGAACCATATATTCCATGAACATTTTTTGAACCAAATATTCCATGAATCACATTTTTCGCCACAAATCGCTAACCGTTCGAGATAGGGTAAAAACTCAAACGGCATTGGATCAAGGGCGTCGAGACGCACCTTGAACACCTTATTTGAACCATATATTCCACGAACCTTTTTCGAACCATATATTCCATGAACATTTTTTGAACCAAATATTCCATGAATCACATTTTTGGCCACAAATCGCTAACCGTTCGAGATAGGTTAAAAACTCAAACGGCGTTGGATCGAGGTCTTCGAGACGCACCTTGAACACCTTATTTGAACCATATATTCCACGAACCTTTTTTGAACCATATATTCCATGAACATTTTTTGAACCAAATATTCCATGAATCACATTTTTGGCCACAAATCGCTAACCGTTCGAGATAGGTTAAAAATTCAAACGGCGTTGGATCGAGGGCGTCGAGACACACCTTGAACACCTTATTTGAACCATATATTCCACGAACCTTTTTTGAACCATATATTCCATGAACATTTTTTGAACCAAATATTCCATGAATCACATTTTGCGCCACAAATCGCTAACCGTTCGAGATAGGTTAAAAACTCAAACGGCATTGGATCAAGGGCGTCGAGACGCACCTTGAATACCTTATTTGAACCATATATTCCACGAACCTTTTTTGAACCATATATTCCATGAACATATTTTGAACCAAATATTCCATGAATCACATTTTTGCCCACAAATCGCTAACCGTTCGAGATAGGTTAAAAATTCAAACGGCGTTGGATCGAAGTCATCGAGACGCACCCTGAACACCTTATTTGAACCATATATTCCACGAACCTTTTTTGAACCATATATTCCATGAACATTTTATGAACCAAATATTCCATGAATCATATTTTTCGCCACAAATCGCTAACCGTTCGAGATAGGTTAAAAATTCAAACGGCATTGGATCGAGGGCGTCGAGACGCACCTTGAATACCTTATTTGAACCATATATTCCATGAACATTTTTTGAACCAAATATTCCATGAATCACATTTTTGGCCACAAATCGCTAACCGTTCGAGATAGGTTAAAAATTCAAACGGCGTTGGATCGAGGGCGTCGAGACACACCTTGAACACCTTATTTGAACCATATATTCCACGAACCTTTTTTGAACCATATATTCCATGAACATTTTATGAACCAAATATTCCATGAATCATATTTTTCGCCACAAATCGCTAACCGTTCGAGATAGGTTAAAAATTCAAACGGCATTGGATCGAGGGCGTCGAGACGCACCTTGAATACCTTATTTGAACCATATATTCCATGAACCTTTTTTGAACCATATATTCCATGAACATTTTTTGAACCAAATATTCCATGAATCACATTTTTGGCCACAAATCGCTAACCGTTCGAGATAGGTTAAAAATTCAAACGGCGTTGGATCGAGGGCGTCGAGACACACCTTGAACACCTTATTTGAACCATATATTCCACGAACCTTTTTCGAACCATATATTCCATGAACATTTTTTGAACCAAATATTCCATGAATCACATTTTTGGCCACAAATCGCTAACCGTTCGAGATAGGTTGAAAATTCAGACGGCGATGCATCGAGGGAGTCCAGACGCACCTTGAACACCTTATTTGAACCATATATTCCACGAACCTCTTTTGAACCATATATTCCATGAACATTTTTTGAACCAAATATTCCATGAATCACATTTTTGGCCACAAATCGCTAACCGTTCGAGATGGGTTAAAATCTCAAACGGCATTGGATCAAGGGCGTCGAGACGAACCTTGAACACCTTATTTGAACCATATATTCCACGAACCTTTTTTGAACCATATATTCCATGAACATTTTTTGAACCAAATATTCCATGAATCACATTTTTGGCCACAAATCGCTAACCGTTCGAGATAGGTTAAGAACTCAAACGGCGTTGGATCGAGGTCTTTGAGACGCACCATGAACACCTTATTTGAACCATATATTCCACGAACCTTTTTTGAACCATGTATTCCATGAACATTTTTTGAACCAAATATTCCATGAATCACAATTTTGGCCACAAATCGCTAACCGTTCGAGATAGGTTAAAAATTCAAACGGCGTTGGATCGAGGGCGTCGAGGTACACCTTGAACACCTTATTTGAACCATATATTCCATGAACCTTTTTTGAACCATATATTCCATGAACATTTTTTGAACCAAATATTCCATGAATCACATTTTTGGCCACAAATCGCTAACCGTTCGAGATAGGTTAAAAACTCAAACGGCATTGGATCAAGGGCGTCGAGACGAACCTTGAACACCTTATTTGAACCATATATTCCACGAACCTTTTTTGAACCATATATTCCATGAACATTTTATGAACCAAATATTCCATGAATCACATTTTTCGCCACAAATCGCTAACCGTTCGAGATAGATTAAAAATTCAAACGGCATTGGATCGAGGGCGTCGAGACGCACCTTGAACACCTTATTTGAACCATATATTCCATGAACCTTTTTTGAACCATATATTCCATGAACCTTTTTTGAACCATATATTCCATGAACATTTTTTGAACCAAATATTCCATGAATCACATTTTTGGCCACAAATCGCTAACCGTTCGAGATAGGTTAAAAATTCAAACGGCGTTGGATCGAGGGCGTCGAGACACACCTTGAACACCTTATTTGAACCATATATTCCACGAACCTTTTTTGAACCATATATTCCATGAACATTTTTTGAACCAAATATTCCATGAATCACATTTTGCGCCACAAATCGCTAACCGTTCGAGATAGGTTAAAAACTCAAACGGCATTGGATCAAGGGCGTCGAGACGCACCTTGAACACCTTATTTGAACCATATATTCCACGAACCTTTTTTGAACCATATATTCCATGAACATTTTTTGAACCAAATATTCCATGAATCACATTTTTCGCCACAAATCGCTAACCGTTCGAGATAGGGTAAAAACTCAAACGGCATTGGATCAAGGGCGTCGAGACGCACCTTGAACACCTTATTTGAACCATATATTCCACGAACCTTTTTCGAACCATATATTCCATGAACATTTTTTGAACCAAATATTCCATGAATCACATTTTTGGCCACAAATCGCTAACCGTTCGAGATAGGTTAAAAACTCAAACGGCGTTGGATCGAGGTCTTCGAGACGCACCTTGAACACCTTATTTGAACCATATATTCCACGAACCTTTTTTGAACCATATATTCCATGAACATTTTTTGAACCAAATATTCCATGAATCACATTTTTGGCCACAAATCGCTAACCGTTCGAGATAGGTTAAAAATTCAAACGGCGTTGGATCGAGGGCGTCGAGACACACCTTGAACACCTTATTTGAACCATATATTCCACGAACCTTTTTTGAACCATATATTCCATGAACATTTTTTGAACCAAATATTCCATGAATCACATTTTGCGCCACAAATCGCTAACCGTTCGAGATAGGTTAAAAACTCAAACGGCATTGGATCAAGGGCGTCGAGACGCACCTTGAATACCTTATTTGAACCATATATTCCACGAACCTTTTTTGAACCATATATTCCATGAACATATTTTGAACCAAATATTCCATGAATCACATTTTTGCCCACAAATCGCTAACCGTTCGAGATAGGTTAAAAATTCAAACGGCGTTGGATCGAAGTCATCGAGACGCACCCTGAACACCTTATTTGAACCATATATTCCACGAACCTTTTTTGAACCATATATTCCATGAACATTTTATGAACCAAATATTCCATGAATCATATTTTTCGCCACAAATCGCTAACCGTTCGAGATAGGTTAAAAATTCAAACGGCATTGGATCGAGGGCGTCGAGACGCACCTTGAATACCTTATTTGAACCATATATTCCATGAACCTTTTTTGAACCATATATTCCATGAACATTTTTTGAACCAAATATTCCATGAATCACATTTTTGGCCACAAATCGCTAACCGTTCGAGATAGGTTAAAAATTCAAACGGCGTTGGATCGAGGGCGTCGAGACACACCTTGAACACCTTATTTGAACCATATATTCCACGAACCTTTTTTGAACCATATATTCCATGAACATTTTATGAACCAAATATTCCATGAATCATATTTTTCGCCACAAATCGCTAACCGTTCGAGATAGGTTAAAAATTCAAACGGCATTGGATCGAGGGCGTCGAGACGCACCTTGAATACCTTATTTGAACCATATATTCCATGAACCTTTTTTGAACCATATATTCCATGAACATTTTTTGAACCAAATATTCCATGAATCACATTTTTGGCCACAAATCGCTAACCGTTCGAGATAGGTTAAAAATTCAAACGGCGTTGGATCGAGGGCGTCGAGACACACCTTGAACACCTTATTTGAACCATATATTCCACGAACCTTTTTTGAACCATATATTCCATGAACATTTTTTGAACCAAATATTCCATGAATCACATTTTTGGCCACAAATCGCTAACCGTTCGAGATAGGTTGAAAATTCAGACGGCGATGCATCGAGGGAGTCCAGACGCACCTTGAACACCTTATTTGAACCATATATTCCACGAACCTCTTTTGAACCATATATTCCATGAACATTTTTTGAACCAAATATTCCATGAATCACATTTTTGGCCACAAATCGCTAACCGTTCGAGATGGGTTAAAATCTCAAACGGCATTGGATCAAGGGCGTCGAGACGAACCTTGAACACCTTATTTGAACCATATATTCCACGAACCTTTTTTGAACCATATATTCCATGAACATTTTTTGAACCAAATATTCCATGAATCACATTTTTGGCCACAAATCGCTAACCGTTCGAGATAGGTTAAGAACTCAAACGGCGTTGGATCGAGGTCTTTGAGACGCACCATGAACACCTTATTTGAACCATATATTCCACGAACCTTTTTTGAACCATGTATTCCATGAACATTTTTTGAACCAAATATTCCATGAATCACAATTTTGGCCACAAATCGCTAACCGTTCGAGATAGGTTAAAAATTCAAACGGCGTTGGATCGAGGGCGTCGAGGTACACCTTGAACACCTTATTTGAACCATATATTCCATGAACCTTTTTTGAACCATATATTCCATGAACATTTTTTGAACCAAATATTCCATGAATCACATTTTTGGCCACAAATCGCTAACCGTTCGAGATAGGTTAAAAACTCAAACGGCATTGGATCAAGGGCGTCGAGACGAACCTTGAACACCTTATTTGAACCATATATTCCACGAACCTTTTTTGAACCATATATTCCATGAACATTTTATGAACCAAATATTCCATGAATCACATTTTTCGCCACAAATCGCTAACCGTTCGAGATAGATTAAAAATTCAAACGGCATTGGATCGAGGGCGTCGAGACGCACCTTGAACACCTTATTTGAACCATATATTCCATGAACCTTTTTTGAACCATATATTCCATGAACCTTTTTTGAACCATATATTCCATGAACATTTTTTGAACCAAATATTCCATGAATCACATTTTTGGCCACAAATCGCTAACCGTTCGAGATAGGTTAAAAATTCAAACGGCGTTGGATCGAGGGCGTCGAGACACACCTTGAACACCTTATTTGAACCATATATTCCACGAACCTTTTTTGAACCATATATTCCATGAACATTTTTTGAACCAAATATTCCATGAATCACATTTTGCGCCACAAATCGCTAACCGTTCGAGATAGGTTAAAAACTCAAACGGCATTGGATCAAGGGCGTCGAGACGCACCTTGAACACCTTATTTGAACCATATATTCCACGAACCTTTTTTGAACCATATATTCCATGAACATTTTTTGAACCAAATATTCCATGAATCACATTTTTCGCCACAAATCGCTAACCGTTCGAGATAGGTTAAAAATTCAAACGGCGTTGGATCGAAGTCGTCGAGACGCACCCAGAACATCTTATTTGAACCATATATTCCACGAACCTTTTTTGAACAATATATTCCATGAACATTTTTTGAACCAAATATTCCATGAATCACATTTTTCGCCACAAATCGCTAACCGTTCGAGATAGATTAAAAATTCAAACGGCATTGGATCGAGGGCGTCGAGACGCACCTTGAACACCTTATTTGAACCATATATTCCATGAACCTTTTTTGAACCATATATTCCATGAACCTTTTTTGAACCATATATTCCATGAACATTTTTTGAACCAAATATTCCATGAATCACATTTTTGGCCACAAATCGCTAACCGTTCGAGATAGGTTAAAAATTCAAACGGCGTTGGATCGAGGGCGTCGAGACACACCTTGAGCACCTTATTTGAACCATATATTCCACGAACCTTTTTTGAACCATATATTCCATGAACATTTTTTGAACCAAATATTCCATGAATCACATTTTGCGCCACAAATCGCTAACCGTTCGAGATAGGTTAAAAACTCAAACGGCATTGGATCAAGGGCGTCGAGACGCACCTTGAACACCTTATTTGAACCATATATTCCACGAACCTTTTTTGAACCATATATTCCATGAACATTTTTTGAACCAAATATTCCATGAATCACATTTTTCGCCACAAATCGCTAACCGTTCGAGATAGGTTAAAAATTCAAACGGCGTTGGATCGAAGTCGTCGAGACGCACCCAGAACATCTTATTTGAACCATATATTCCACGAACCTTTTTTGAACAATATATTCCATGAACATTTTTTGAACCAAATATTCCATGAATCACATTTTTGGCCACAAATCGCTAACCGTTCGAGATAGATTAAAAATTCAAACGGCATTGGATCGAGGGCGTCGAGACGCACCTTGAACACCTTATTTGAACCATATATTCCATGAACCTTTTTTGAACCATATATTCCATGGACATTTTTTGAACCAAATATTCCATGAATCACATTTTTGGCCACAAATCGCTAACCGTTCGAGATAGGTTAAGAATTCAAACGGCGTTGGATCGAGGGCTTCGAGACGCATCTTGAACACCTTATTTGAACCATATATTCCACGAACCTTTTTTGAACCATGTATTCCATGAACATATTTTGAACCAAATATTCCATGAATCACATTTTTCGCCACAAATCGCTAACCGTTCGAGATATGTTAAAAATTCAAACGGCATTGGATCAAGGGCGTCGAGACGCACCATGAACACCTTATTTGAACCATATATTCCACGAAGCTTTTTTGAACCATATATTCCATGAACATTTTTTGAACCAAATATTCCATGAATCACATTTTTGGCCACAAATCGCTAACCGTTCGAGATAGGTTAAAAATTCAAACGGCGTTGGATCGAGGGCGTCGAGACACACCTTGAACACCTTATTTGAACCATATATTCCACGAACCTTTTTTGAACCATATATTCCATGAACATTTTTTGAACCAAATATTCCATGAATCACATTTTGCGCCACAAATCGCTAACCGTTCGAGATAGGTTAAAAACTCAAACGGCATTGGATCAAGGGCGTCGAGACGCACCTTGAACACCTTATTTGAACCATATATTCCACGAACCTTTTTTGAACCATATATTCCATGAACATTTTTTGAACCAAATATTCCATGAATCACATTTTTCGCCACAAATCGCTAACCGTTCGAGATAGGGTAAAAACTCAAACGGCATTGGATCAAGGGCGTCGAGACGCACCTTGAACACCTTATTTGAACCATATATTCCACGAACCTTTTTCGAACCATATATTCCATGAACATTTTTTGAACCAAATATTCCATGAATCACATTTTTGGCCACAAATCGCTAACCGTTCGAGATAGGTTAAAAACTCAAACGGCGTTGGATCGAGGTCTTCGAGACGCACCTTGAACACCTTATTTGAACCATATATTCCACGAACCTTTTTTGAACCATATATTCCATGAACATTTTTTGAACCAAATATTCCATGAATCACATTTTTGGCCACAAATCGCTAACCGTTCGAGATAGGTTAAAAACTCAAACGGCGTTGGATCGAGGTCTTTGAGACGCACCATGAACACCTTATTTGAACCATATATTCCACGAACCTTTTTTGAACCATATATTCCATGAACATTTTTTGAACCAAATATTCCATGAATCACATTTTTGGCCACAAATCGCTAACCGTTCGAGATAGATTAAAAATTCAAACGGCATTGGATCGAGGGCGTCGAGACGCACCTTGAACACCTTATTTGAACTATATATTCCATGAACCTTTTTTGAACCATATATTCCATGAACATTTTTTGAACCAAATATTCCATGAATCACATTTTTGGCCACAAATCGCTAACCGTTCGAGATAGGTTAAAAACCCAAACGGCATTGGATCAAGGGCGTCGAGACGAACCTTGAACACCTTATTTGAACCATATATTCCACGAACCTTTTTTGAACAATATATTCCATGAACATTTTTTGAACCAAATATTCCATGAATCACATTTTTGGCCACAAATCGCTAACCGTTCGAGATAGGTTAAAAATTCAAACGGCGTTGGATCGAGGGCGTCGAGACACACCTTGAACACCTTATTTGAACCATATATTCCACGAACCTTTTTTGAACCATATATTCCATGAACATTTTTTGAACCAAATATTCCATGAATCACATTTTGCGCCACAAATCGCTAACCGTTCGAGATAGGTTAAAAACTCAAACGGCATTGGATCAAGGGCGTCGAGACGCACCTTGAATACCTTATTTGAACCATATATTCCACGAACCTTTTTTGAACCATATATTCCATGAACATATTTTGAACCAAATATTCCATGAATCACATTTTTGGCCACAAATCGCTAACCGTTCGAGATAGGTTAAAAATTCAAACGGCGTTAGATCGAGGACGTCGAGACGCACCTTGAACACCTTATTTGAAGCATATGTTCCACGAACCTCTTTTGAACCATATATTCCATGAACATTTTATGAACCAAATATTCCATGAATCACATTTTTCGCCACAAATCGCTAACCGTTCGAGATAGATTAAAAATTCAAACGGCATTGGATCGAGGGCGTCGAGACGCACCTTGAACACCTTATTTGAACTATATATTCCATGAACCTTTTTTGAACCATATATTCCATGAACATTTTTTGAACCAAATATTCCATGAATCACATTTTTGGCCACAAATCGCTAACCGTTCGAGATAGGTTAAAAACTCAAACGGCATTGGATCAAGGGCGTCGAGACGAACCTTGAACACCTTATTTGAACCATATATTCCACGAACCTTTTTTGAACCATATATTCCATGAACATTTTTTGAACCAAATATTCCATGAATCACATTTTTGGCCACAAATCGCTAACCGTTCGATATAGGTTAAAAATTCAAACGGCGTTAGATCGAGGACGTCGAGACGCACCTTGAACACCTTATTTGAAGCATATGTTCCACGAACCTCTTTTGAACCATATATTCCATGAACATTTTATGAACCAAATATTCCATGAATCACATTTTTCGCCACAAATCGCTAACCGTTCGAGATAGATTAAAAATTCAAACGGCATTGGATCGAGGGCGTCGATACGCACCTTGAGCACCTTATTTGAACCATATATTCCATGAACCTTTTTTGAACCATATATTCCATGGACATTTTTTGAACCAAATATTCCATGAATCACATTTTTGGCCACAAATCGCTAACCGTTCGAGATAGGTTAAGAATTCAAACGGCGTTGGATCGAGGGCTTCGAGACGCATCTTGAACACCTTATTTGAACCATATATTCCACGAACCTTTTTTGAACCATGTATTCCATGAACATATTTTGAACCAAATATTCCATGAATCACATTTTTCGCCACAAATCGCTAACCGTTCGAGATATGTTAAAAATTCAAACGGCATTGGATCAAGGGCGTCGAGACGCACCATGAACACCTTATTTGAACCATATATTCCACGAAGCTTTTTTGAACCATATATTCCATGAACATTTTTTGAACCAAATATTCCATGAATCACATTTTTGGCCACAAATCGCTAACCGTTCGAGATAGGTTAAAAATTCAAACGGCGTTGGATCGAGGGCGTCGAGACACACCTTGAACACCTTATTTGAACCATATATTCCACGAACCTTTTTTGAACCATATATTCCATGAACATTTTTTGAACCAAATATTCCATGAATCACATTTTTCGCCACAAATCGCTAACCGTTCGAGATAGGGTAAAAACTCAAACGGCATTGGATCAAGGGCGTCGAGACGCACCTTGAACACCTTATTTGAACCATATATTCCACGAACCTTTTTCGAACCATATATTCCATGAACATTTTTTGAACCAAATATTCCATGAATCACATTTTTGGCCACAAATCGCTAACCGTTCGAGATAGGTTAAAAACTCAAACGGCGTTGGATCGAGGTCTTCGAGACGCACCTTGAACACCTTATTTGAACCATATATTCCACGAACCTTTTTTGAACCATATATTCCATGAACATTTTTTGAACCAAATATTCCATGAATCACATTTTTGGCCACAAATCGCTAACCGTTCGAGATAGGTTAAAAACTCAAACGGCGTTGGATCGAGGTCTTTGAGACGCACCATGAACACCTTATTTGAACCATATATTCCACGAACCTTTTTTGAACCATATATTCCATGAACATTTTTTGAACCAAATATTCCATGAATCACATTTTTGGCCACAAATCGCTAACCGTTCGAGATAGATTAAAAATTCAAACGGCATTGGATCGAGGGCGTCGAGACGCACCTTGAACACCTTATTTGAACTATATATTCCATGAACCTTTTTTGAACCATATATTCCATGAACATTTTTTGAACCAAATATTCCATGAATCACATTTTTGGCCACAAATCGCTAACCGTTCGAGATAGGTTAAAAACTCAAACGGCATTGGATCAAGGGCGTCGAGACGAACCTTGAACACCTTATTTGAACCATATATTCCACGAACCTTTTTTGAACCATATATTCCATGAACATTTTTTGAACCAAATATTCCATGAATCACATTTTTGGCCACAAATCGCTAACCGTTCGAGATAGGTTAAAAATTCAAACGGCGTTAGATCGAGGACGTCGAGACGCACCTTGAACACCTTATTTGAAGCATATGTTCCACGAACCTCTTTTGAACCATATATTCCATGAACATTTTATGAACCAAATATTCCATGAATCACATTTTTCGCCACAAATCGCTAACCGTTCGAGATAGATTAAAAATTCAAACGGCATTGGATCGAGGGCGTCGATACGCACCTTGAACACCTTATTTGAACCATATATTCCATGAACCTTTTTTGAACCATATATTCCATGAACCTTTTTTGAACCATATATTCCATGAACATTTTTTGAACCAAATATTCCATGAATCACATTTTTGGCCACAAATCGCTAACCGTTCGAGATAGGTTAAAAATTCAAACGGCGTTGGATCGAAGTCGTCGAGACGCACCCAGAACATCTTATTTGAACCATATATTCCACGAACCTTTTTTGAACAATATATTCCATGAACATTTTTTGAACCAAATATTCCATGAATCACATTTTTGGCCACAAATCGCTAACCGTTCGAGATAGGTTAAAAATTCAAACGGCGTTGGATCGAGGGCGTCGAGACACACCTTGAACACCTTATTTGAACCATATATTCCACGAACCTTTTTTGAACCATATATTCCATGAACATTTTTTGAACCAAATATTCCATGAATCACATTTTGCGCCACAAATCGCTAACCGTTCGAGATAGGTTAAAAACTCAAACGGCATTGGATCAAGGGCGTCGAGACGCACCTTGAATACCTTATTTGAACCATATATTCCACGAACCTTTTTTGAACCATATATTCCATGAACATATTTTGAACCAAATATTCCATGAATCACATTTTTGGCCACAAATCGCTAACCGTTCGAGATAGGTTAAAAATTCAAACGGCGTTAGATCGAGGACGTCGAGACGCACCTTGAACACCTTATTTGAAGCATATGTTCCACGAACCTCTTTTGAACCATATATTCCATGAACATTTTATGAACCAAATATTCCATGAATCACATTTTTCGCCACAAATCGCTAACCGTTCGAGATAGATTAAAAATTCAAACGGCATTGGATCGAGGGCGTCGAGACGCACCTTGAACACCTTATTTGAACTATATATTCCATGAACCTTTTTTGAACCATATATTCCATGAACATTTTTTGAACCAAATATTCCATGAATCACATTTTTGGCCACAAATCGCTAACCGTTCGAGATAGGTTAAAAACTCAAACGGCATTGGATCAAGGGCGTCGAGACGAACCTTGAACACCTTATTTGAACCATATATTCCACGAACCTTTTTTGAACCATATATTCCATGAACATTTTTTGAACCAAATATTCCATGAATCACATTTTTGGCCACAAATCGCTAACCGTTCGAGATAGGTTAAAAATTCAAACGGCGTTAGATCGAGGACGTCGAGACGCACCTTGAACACCTTATTTGAAGCATATGTTCCACGAACCTCTTTTGAACCATATATTCCATGAACATTTTATGAACCAAATATTCCATGAATCACATTTTTCGCCACAAATCGCTAACCGTTCGAGATAGATTAAAAATTCAAACGGCATTGGATCGAGGGCGTCGATACGCACCTTGAGCACCTTATTTGAACCATATATTCCATGAACCTTTTTTGAACCATATATTCCATGAACCTTTTTTGAACCATATATTCCATGAACATTTTTTGAACCAAATATTCCATGAATCACATTTTTGGCCACAAATCGCTAACCGTTCGAGATAGGTTAAAAATTCAAACGGCGTTGGATCGAAGTCGTCGAGACGCACCCAGAACATCTTATTTGAACCATATATTCCACGAACCTTTTTTGAACAATATATTCCATGAACATTTTTTGAACCAAATATTCCATGAATCACATTTTTGGCCACAAATCGCTAACCGTTCGAGATAGGTTAAAAATTCAAACGGCGTTGGATCGAGGGCGTCGAGACACACCTTGAACACCTTATTTGAACCATATATTCCACGAACCTTTTTTGAACCATATATTCCATGAACATTTTTTGAACCAAATATTCCATGAATCACATTTTTGCCCACAAATCGCTAACCGTTCGAGATAGGTTAAAAATTCAAACGGCGTTGGATCGAGGGCGTCGAGACGCACCTTGAACACCTTATTTGAACCATATATTCCACGAACCTTTTTTGAACCATATATTCCATGAACATTTTTTGAACCAAATATTCCATGAATCACATTTTTGGCCACAAATCGCTAACCGTTCGAGATAGGTTAAAAACTCAAACGGCGTTGGATCGAGGTCTTCGAGACGCACCTTGAACACCTTATTTGAACCATATATTCCACGAACCTTTTTTGAACCATATATTCCATGAACATTTTTTGAACCAAATATTCCATGAATCACATTTTTGGCCACAAATCGCTAACCGTTCGAGATAGGTTAAAAACTCAAACGGCGTTGGATCGAGGTCTTTGAGACGCACCATGAACACCTTATTTGAACCATATATTCAACGAACCTTTTTTGAACCATATATTCCATGAACATTTTTTGAACCAAATATTCCATGAATCACATTTTTGGCCACAAATCGCTAACCGTTCGAGATAGATTAAAAATTCAAACGGCATTGGATCGAGGGCGTCGAGACGCACCTTGAACACCTTATTTGAACTATATATTCCATGAACCTTTTTTGAACCATATATTCCATGAACATTTTTTGAACCAAATATTCCATGAATCACATTTTTGGCCACAAATCGCTAACCGTTCGAGATAGGTTAAAAATTCAAACGGCGTTGGATCGAGGGCTTCGAGACGCATCTTGAACACCTTATTTGAACCATATATTCCACGAACCTTTTTTGAACCATGTATTCCATGAACATATTTTGAACCAAATATTCCATGAATCACATTTTTGCCCACAAATTGCTAACCGTTCTAGATAGGTTAAAAATTCAAACGGCGTTGGATCGAAGTCATCGAGACGCACCCTGAACACCTTATTTGAACCATATATTCCACGAACCTTTTTTGAACCATATATTCCATGAACATATTTTGAACCAAATATTCCATGAATCACATTTTTGCCCACAAATCGCTAACCGTTCGAGATAGGTTAAAAATTCAAACGGCGTTGGATCGAAGTCATCGAGACGCACCCTGAACACCTTATTTGAACCATATATTCCACGAACCTTTTTTGAACCATATATTCCATGAACATTTTATGAACCAAATATTCCAGGAATCATATTTTTCGCCACAAATCGCTAACCGTTCGAGATAGGTTAAAAATTCAAACGGCATTGGATCGAGGGCGTCGAGACGCACCTTGAATACCTTATTTGAACCATATATTCCATGAACCTTTTTTGAACCATATATTCCATGAACATATTTTGAACCAAATATTCCATGAATCACATTTTTGCCCACAAATCGCTAACCGTTCGAGATAGGTTGAAAATTCAAACGGCGTTGGATCGAAGTCATCGAGACGCACCCTGAACACCTTATTTGAACCATATATTCCACGAACCTTTTTTGAACCATATATTCCATGAACATTTTATGAACCAAATATTCCATGAATCACATTTTTCGCCACAAATCGCTAACCGTTCGAGATAGGTTAAAAATTCAAACGGCATTGGATCGAGGGCGTCGAGACGCACCTTGAATACCTTATTTGAACCATATATTCCACGAACCTTTTTTGAACCATATATTCCATGAACATATTTTGAACCAAATATTCCATGAATCACATTTTTGGCCACAAATCGCTAACCGTTCGAGATAGGTTAAAAATTCAAACGGCGTTGGATCGAGGGCGTCGAGACGCACCTCGAACACCTTATTTGAACCATATATTCCACGAACCTTTTTTGAACCATATATTCCATGAACATTTTTTGAACCAAATATTCCATGAATCACATTTTTGGCCACAAATCGCTAACCGTTCGAGATAGATTAAAAATTCAAACGGCATTGGATCGAGGGCGTCGAGACGCATCTTGAACACCTTATTTGAACCATATATTCCATGAACCTTTTTTGAACCATATATTCCATGAACATTTTTTGAACCAAATATTCCATGAATCACATTTTTTGCCACAAATCGCTAACCGTTCGAGATAGGGTAAAAACTCAAACGGCATTGGATCAAGGGCGTCGAGACGCACCTTGAACACCTTATTTGAACCATATATTCCACGAACCTTTTTTGAACCATATATTCCATGAACATTTTTTGAACCAAATATTCCATGAATCACATTTTTGGCCACAAATCGCTAACCGTTCGAGATAGGTTAAAAACTCAAACGGCGTTGGATCGAGGTCTTCGAGACGCACCTTGAACACCTTATTTGAACCATATATTCCACGAACCTTTTTTGAACCATATATTCCATGAACATTTTTTGAACCAAATATTCCATGAATCACATTTTTGGCCACAAATCGCTAACCGTTCGAGATAGGTTAAAAACTCAAACGGCGTTGGATCGAGGTCTTTGAGACGCACCATGAACACCTTATTTGAACCATATATTCAACGAACCTTTTTTGAACCATATATTCCATGAACATTTTTTGAACCAAATATTCCATGAATCACATTTTTTGCCACAAATCGCTAACCGTTCGAGATAGATTAAAAATTCAAACGGCATTGGATCGAGGGCGTCAAGACGCACCTTGAACACCTTATTTGAACTATATATTCCATGAACCTTTTTTGAACCATATATTCCATGAACATTTTTTGAACCAAATATTCCATGGATCACATTTTTGGCCACAAATCGCTAACCGTTCGAGATAGGTTAAGAATTCAAACGGCGTTGGATCGAGGGCTTCGAGACGCATCTTGAACACCTTATTTGAACCATATATTCCACGAACCTTTTTTGAACCATGTATTCCATGAACATATTTTGACCCAAATATTCCATGAATCACATTTTTGCCCACAAATCGCTAACCGTTCGAGATAGGTTAAAAATTCGAACGGCGTTGGATCGATGTCATCGAGACGCACCCTGAACACCTTATTTGAACCATATATTCCACGAACCTTTTTTGAACCATATATTCCATGAACATTTTATGAACCAAATATTCCATGAATCAAATTTTTCGCCACAAATCGCTAACCGTTCGAGATAGATTAAAAATTCAAACGGCATTGGATCGAGGGCGTCGAGACGCATCTTGAACACCTTATTTGAACCATATATTCCATGAACCTTTTTTGAACCATATATTCCATGAACATTTTTTGAACCAAATATTCCATGAATCACATTTTTTGCCACAAATCGCTAACCGTTGGAGATAGGGTAAAAACTCAAACGGCATTGGATCAAGGGCGTCGAGACGCACCTTGAACACCTTATTTGAACCATATATTCCACGAACCTTTTTTGAACCATGTATTCTATGAACATATTTTGAACCAAATATTCCATGAATCACATTTTTGCCCACAAATCGCTAACCGTTCGAGATAGGTTAAAAATTCGAACGGCGTTGGATCGAAGTCATCGAGACGCACCCTGAACACCTTATTTGAACCATATATTCCACGAACCTTTTTTGAACCATATATTCCATGAACATTTTATGAACCAAATATTCCATGAATCACATTTTTCGCCACAAATCGCTAACCGTTCGAGATAGATTAAAAATTCAAACGGCATTGGATCGAGGGCGTCGAGACGCATCTTGAACACCTTATTTGAACCATATATTCCATGAACCTTTTTTGAACCATATATTCCATGAACATTTTTTGAACCAAATATTCCATGAATCACATTTTTTGCCACAAATCGCTAACCGTTCGAGATAGGGTAAAAACTCAAACGGAATTGGATCAAGGGCGTCGAGACGCACCTTGAACACCTTATTTGAACCATATATTCCACGAACCTTTTTTGAACCATGTATTCCATGAACATATTTTGAACCAAATATTCCATGAATCACATTTTTGCCCACAAATCGCTAACCGTTCGAGATAGGTTAAAAATTCGAACGGCGTTGGATCGAAGTCATCGAGACGCACCCTGAACACCTTATTTGAACCATATATTCCACGAACCTTTTTTGAACCATATATTCCATGAACATTTTATGAACCAAATATTCCATGAATCACATTTTTCGCCACAAATCGCTAACCGTTCGAGATAGGTTAAAAATTCAAACGGCGTTGGATCGAGGGCGTCGAGACGCACCTCGAACACCTTATTTGAACCATATATTCCACGAACCTTTTTTGAACCATATATTCCATGAACATTTTTTGAACCAAATATTCCATGAATCACATTTTTGGCCACAAATCGCTAACCGTTCGAGATAGATTAAAAATTCAAACGGCATTGGATCGAGGGCGTCGAGACGCATCTTGAACACCTTATTTGAACCATATATTCCATGAACCTTTTTTGAACCATATATTCCATGAACATTTTTTGAACCAAATATTCCATGAATCACATTTTTTGCCACAAATCGCTAACCGTTCGAGATAGGGTAAAAACTCAAACGGCATTGGATCAAGGGCGTCGAGACGCACCTTGAACACCTTATTTGAACCATATATTCCACGAACCTTTTTTGAACCATATATTCCATGAACATTTTTTGAACCAAATATTCCATGAATCACATTTTTGGCCACAAATCGCTAACCGTTCGAGATAGGTTAAAAACTCAAACGGCGTTGGATCGAGGTCTTTGAGACGCACCATGAACACCTTATTTGAACCATATATTCCACGAACCTTTTTTGAACCATGTATTCCATGAACATTTTTTGAACCAAATATTCCATGAATCACAATTTTGGCCACAAATCGCTAACCGTTCGAGATAGGTTAAAAATTCAAACGGCGTTGGATCGAGGGCGTCGAGGTACACCTTGAACACCTTATTTGAACCATATATTCCATGAACCTTTTTTGAACCATATATTCCATGAACATTTTTTGAACCAAATATTCCATGAATCACATTTTTGGCCACAAATCGCTAACCGTTCGAGATAGGTTAAAAACTCAAACGGCATTGGATCAAGGGCGTCGAGACGAACCTTGAACACCTTATTTGAACCATATATTCCACGAACCTTTTTTGAACCATATATTCCATGAACATTTTATGAACCAAATATTCCATGAATCACATTTTTCGCCACAAATCGCTAACCGTTCGAGATAGATTAAAAATTCAAACGGCATTGGATCGAGGGCGTCGAGACGCACCTTGAACACCTTATTTGAACCATATATTCCATGAACCTTTTTTGAACCATATATTCCATGAACCTTTTTTGAACCATATATTCCATGAACATTTTTTGAACCAAATATTCCATGAATCACATTTTTGGCCACAAATCGCTAACCGTTCGAGATAGGTTAAAAATTCAAACGGCGTTGGATCGAGGGCGTCGAGACACACCTTGAACACCTTATTTGAACCATATATTCCACGAACCTTTTTTGAACCATATATTCCATGAACATTTTTTGAACCAAATATTCCATGAATCACATTTTTCGCCACAAATCGCTAACCGTTCGAGATAGGTTAAAAATTCAAACGGCGTTGGATCGAAGTCGTCGAGACGCACCCAGAACATCTTATTTGAACCATATATTCCACGAACCTTTTTTGAACAATATATTCCATGAACATTTTTTGAACCAAATATTCCATGAATCACATTTTTCGCCACAAATCGCTAACCGTTCGAGATAGATTAAAAATTCAAACGGCATTGGATCGAGGGCGTCGAGACGCACCTTGAACACCTTATTTGAACCATATATTCCATGAACCTTTTTTGAACCATATATTCCATGAACCTTTTTTGAACCATATATTCCATGAACATTTTTTGAACCAAATATTCCATGAATCACATTTTTGGCCACAAATCGCTAACCGTTCGAGATAGGTTAAAAATTCAAACGGCGTTGGATCGAGGGCGTCGAGACACACCTTGAGCACCTTATTTGAACCATATATTCCACGAACCTTTTTTGAACCATATATTCCATGAACATTTTTTGAACCAAATATTCCATGAATCACATTTTGCGCCACAAATCGCTAACCGTTCGAGATAGGTTAAAAACTCAAACGGCATTGGATCAAGGGCGTCGAGACGCACCTTGAACACCTTATTTGAACCATATATTCCACGAACCTTTTTTGAAGCATATATTCCATGAAAATTTTTTGAACCAAATATTCCATGAATCACATTTTTCGCCACAAATCGCTAACCGTTCGAGATAGGTTAAAAATTCAAACGGCGTTGGATCGAAGTCGTCGAGACGCACCCAGAACATCTTATTTGAACCATATATTCCACGAACCTTTTTTGAACAATATATTCCATGAACATTTTTTGAACCAAATATTCCATGAATCACATTTTTGGCCACAAATCGCTAACCGTTCGAGATAGATTAAAAATTCAAACGGCATTGGATCGAGGGCGTCGAGACGCACCTTGAACACCTTATTTGAACCATATATTCCATGAACCTTTTTTGAACCATATATTCCATGGACATTTTTTGAACCATATATTCCATGAATCACATTTTTGGCCACAAATCGCTAACCGTTCGAGATAGGTTAAGAATTCAAACGGCGTTGGATCGAGGGCTTCGAGACGCATCTTGAACACCTTATTTGAACCATATATTCCACGAACCTTTTTTGAACCATGTATTCCATGAACATATTTTGAACCAAATATTCCATGAATCACATTTTTCGGCACAAATCGCTAACCGTTCGAGATATGTTAAAAATTCAAACGGCATTGGATCAAGGGCGTCGAGACGCACCATGAACACCTTATTTGAACCATATATTCCACGAAGCTTTTTTGAACCATATATTCCATGAACATTTTTTGAACCAAATATTCCATGAATCACATTTTTGGCCACAAATCGCTAACCGTTCGAGATAGGTTAAAAATTCAAACGGCGTTGGATCGAGGGCGTCGAGACACACCTTGAACACCTTATTTGAACCATATATTCCACGAACCTTTTTTGAACCATATATTCCATGAACATTTTTTGAACCAAATATTCCATGAATCACATTTTGCGCCACAAATCGCTAACCGTTCGAGATAGGTTAAAAACTCAAACGGCATTGGATCAAGGGCGTCGAGACGCACCTTGAACACCTTATTTGAACCATATATTCCACGAACCTTTTTTGAACCATATATTCCATGAACATTTTTTGAACCAAATATTCCATGAATCACATTTTTGGCCACAAATCGCTAACCGTTCGAGATAGGTTAAAAACTCAAACGGCGTTGGATCGAGGTCTTTGAGACGCACCATGAACACCTTATTTGAACCATATATTCCACGAACCTTTTTTGAACCATGTATTCCATGAACATTTTTTGAACCAAATATTCCATGAATCACAATTTTGGCCACAAATCGCTAACCGTTCGAGATAGGTTAAAAATTCAAACGGCGTTGGATCGAGGGCGTCGAGGTACACCTTGAACACCTTATTTGAACCATATATTCCATGAACCTTTTTTGAACCATATATTCCATGAACATTTTTTGAACCAAATATTCCATGAATCACATTTTTGGCCACAAATCGCTAACCGTTCGAGATAGGTTAAAAACTCAAACGGCATTGGATCAAGGGCGTCGAGACGAACCTTGAACACCTTATTTGAACCATATATTCCACGAACCTTTTTTGAACCATATATTCCATGAACATTTTATGAACCAAATATTCCATGAATCACATTTTTCGCCACAAATCGCTAACCGTTCGAGATAGATTAAAAATTCAAACGGCATTGGATCGAGGGCGTCGAGACGCACCTTGAACACCTTATTTGAACCATATATTCCATGAACCTTTTTTGAACCATATATTCCATGAACCTTTTTTGAACCATATATTCCATGAACATTTTTTGAACCAAATATTCCATGAATCACATTTTTGGCCACAAATCGCTAACCGTTCGAGATAGGTTAAAAATTCAAACGGCGTTGGATCGAGGGCGTCGAGACACACCTTGAACACCTTATTTGAACCATATATTCCACGAACCTTTTTTGAACCATATATTCCATGAACATTTTTTGAACCAAATATTCCATGAATCACATTTTTCGCCACAAATCGCTAACCGTTCGAGATAGGTTAAAAATTCAAACGGCGTTGGATCGAAGTCGTCGAGACGCACCCAGAACATCTTATTTGAACCATATATTCCACGAACCTTTTTTGAACAATATATTCCATGAACATTTTTTGAACCCCATATATTCCATGAATCACATTTTTCGCCACAAATCGCTAACCGTTCGAGATAGATTAAAAATTCAAACGGCATTGGATCGAGGGCGTCGAGACGCACCTTGAACACCTTATTTGAACCATATATTCCATGAACCTTTTTTGAACCATATATTCCATGAACCTTTTTTGAACCATATATTCCATGAACATTTTTTGAACCAAATATTCCATGAATCACATTTTTGGCCACAAATCGCTAACCGTTCGAGATAGGTTAAAAATTCAAACGGCGTTGGATCGAGGGCGTCGAGACACACCTTGAGCACCTTATTTGAACCATATATTCCACGAACCTTTTTTGAACCATATATTCCATGAACATTTTTTGAACCAAATATTCCATGAATCACATTTTGCGCCACAAATCGCTAACCGTTCGAGATAGGTTAAAAACTCAAACGGCATTGGATCAAGGGCGTCGAGACGCACCTTGAACACCTTATTTGAACCATATATTCCACGAACCTTTTTTGAAGCATATATTCCATGAACATTTTTTGAACCAAATATTCCATGAATCACATTTTTCGCCACAAATCGCTAACCGTTCGAGATAGGTTAAAAATTCAAACGGCGTTGGATCGAAGTCGTCGAGACGCACCCAGAACATCTTATTTGAACCATATATTCCACGAACCTTTTTTGAACAATATATTCCATGAACATTTTTTGAACCAAATATTCCATGAATCACATTTTTGGCCACAAATCGCTAACCGTTCGAGATAGATTAAAAATTCAAACGGCATTGGATCGAGGGCGTCGAGACGCACCTTGAACACCTTATTTGAACCATATATTCCATGAACCTTTTTTGAACCATATATTCCATGGACATTTTTTGAACCATATATTCCATGAATCACATTTTTGGCCACAAATCGCTAACCGTTCGAGATAGGTTAAGAATTCAAACGGCGTTGGATCGAGGGCTTCGAGACGCATCTTGAACACCTTATTTGAACCATATATTCCACGAACCTTTTTTGAACCATGTATTCCATGAACATATTTTGAACCAAATATTCCATGAATCACATTTTTCGGCACAAATCGCTAACCGTTCGAGATATGTTAAAAATTCAAACGGCATTGGATCAAGGGCGTCGAGACGCACCATGAACACCTTATTTGAACCATATATTCCACGAAGCTTTTTTGAACCATATATTCCATGAACATTTTTTGAACCAAATATTCCATGAATCACATTTTTGGCCACAAATCGCTAACCGTTCGAGATAGGTTAAAAATTCAAACGGCGTTGGATCGAGGGCGTCGAGACACACCTTGAACACCTTATTTGAACCATATATTCCACGAACCTTTTTTGAACCATATATTCCATGAACATTTTTTGAACCAAATATTCCATGAATCACATTTTGCGCCACAAATCGCTAACCGTTCGAGATAGGTTAAAAACTCAAACGGCATTGGATCAAGGGCGTCGAGACGCACCTTGAACACCTTATTTGAACCATATATTCCACGAACCTTTTTTGAACCATATATTCCATGAACATTTTTTGAACCAAATATTCCATGAATCACATTTTTCGCCACAAATCGCTAACCGTTCGAGATAGGGTAAAAACTCAAACGGCATTGGATCAAGGGCGTCGAGACGCACCTTGAACACCTTATTTGAACCATATATTCCACGAACCTTTTTCGAACCATATATTCCATGAACATTTTTTGAACCAAATATTCCATGAATCACATTTTTGGCCACAAATCGCTAACCGTTCGAGATAGGTTAAAAACTCAAACGGCGTTGGATCGAGGTCTTCGAGACGCACCTTGAACACCTTATTTGAACCATATATTCCACGAACCTTTTTTGAACCATATATTCCATGAACATTTTTTGAACCAAATATTCCATGAATCACATTTTTGGCCACAAATCGCTAACCGTTCGAGATAGGTTAAAAACTCAAACGGCGTTGGATCGAGGTCTTTGAGACGCACCATGAACACCTTATTTGAACCATATATTCCACGAACCTTTTTTGAACCATATATTCCATGAACATTTTTTGAACCAAATATTCCATGAATCACATTTTTGGCCACAAATCGCTAACCGTTCGAGATAGGTTAAAAACTCAAACGGCATTGGATCAAGGGCGTCGAGACGAACCTTGAACACCTTATTTGAACCATATATTCCACGAACCTTTTTTGAACCATATATT
Source organism: Aspidiotus rigidus (assembly GCA_035079385.1). Lineage (NCBI taxonomy): Eukaryota > Metazoa > Arthropoda > Insecta > Hemiptera > Diaspididae > Aspidiotus > Aspidiotus rigidus. The sequence continues at coordinate 6,350,067 of JAVHKY010000030.1, forward strand.
CCATGAACATTTTTTGAACCAAATATTCCATGAATCACATTTTTGGCCACACATCGCTAACCGTTCGAGATAGGTTAAAAATTCAAACGGCGTTAGATCGAGGACGTCGAGACGCACCTTGAACACCTTATTTGAAGCATATGTTCCACGAACCTCTTTTGAACCATATATTCCATGAACATTTTATGAACCAAATATTCCATGAATCACATTTTTCGCCACAAATCGCTAACCGTTCGAGATAGATTAAAAATTCAAACGGCATTGGATCGAGGGCGTCGATACGCACCTTGAACACCTTATTTGAACCATATATTCCATGAACCTTTTTTGAACCATATATTCCATGAACCTTTTTTGAACCATATATTCCATGAACATTTTTTGAACCAAATATTCCATGAATCACATTTTTGGCCACAAATCGCTAACCGTTCGAGATAGGTTAAAAATTCAAACGGCGTTGGATCGAAGTCGTCGAGACGCACCCAGAACATCTTATTTGAACCATATATTCCACGAACCTTTTTTGAACAATATATTCCATGAACATTTTTTGAACCAAATATTCCATGAATCACATTTTTGGCCACAAATCGCTAACCGTTCGAGATAGGTTAAAAATTCAAACGGCGTTGGATCGAGGGCGTCGAGACACACCTTGAACACCTTATTTGAACCATATATTCCACGAACCTTTTTTGAACCATATATTCCATGAACATTTTTTGAACCAAATATTCCATGAATCACATTTTGCGCCACAAATCGCTAACCGTTCGAGATAGGTTAAAAACTCAAACGGCATTGGATCAAGGGCGTCGAGACGCACCTTGAATACCTTATTTGAACCATATATTCCACGAACCTTTTTTGAACCATATATTCCATGAACATATTTTGAACCAAATATTCCATGAATCACATTTTTGGCCACAAATCGCTAACCGTTCGAGATAGGTTAAAAATTCAAACGGCGTTAGATCGAGGACGTCGAGACGCACCTTGAACACCTTATTTGAAGCATATGTTCCACGAACCTCTTTTGAACCATATATTCCATGAACATTTTATGAACCAAATATTCCATGAATCACATTTTTCGCCACAAATCGCTAACCGTTCGAGATAGATTAAAAATTCAAACGGCATTGGATCGAGGGCGTCGAGACGCACCTTGAACACCTTATTTGAACTATATATTCCATGAACCTTTTTTGAACCATATATTCCATGAACATTTTTTGAACCAAATATTCCATGAATCACATTTTTGGCCACAAATCGCTAACCGTTCGAGATAGGTTAAAAACTCAAACGGCATTGGATCAAGGGCGTCGAGACGAACCTTGAACACCTTATTTGAACCATATATTCCACGAACCTTTTTTGAACCATATATTCCATGAACATTTTTTGAACCAAATATTCCATGAATCACATTTTTGGCCACAAATCGCTAACCGTTCGAGATAGGTTAAAAATTCAAACGGCGTTAGATCGAGGACGTCGAGACGCACCTTGAACACCTTATTTGAAGCATATGTTCCACGAACCTCTTTTGAACCATATATTCCATGAACATTTTATGAACCAAATATTCCATGAATCACATTTTTCGCCACAAATCGCTAACCGTTCGAGATAGATTAAAAATTCAAACGGCATTGGATCGAGGGCGTCGATACGCACCCTGAACACCTTATTTGAACCATATATTCCATGAACCTTTTTTGAACCATATATTCCATGAACCTTTTTTGAACCATATATTCCATGAACATTTTTTGAACCAAATATTCCATGAATCACATTTTTGGCCACAAATCGCTAACCGTTCGAGATAGGTTAAAAATTCAAACGGCGTTGGATCGAAGTCGTCGAGACGCACCCAGAACATCTTATTTGAACCATATATTCCACGAACCTTTTTTGAACAATATATTCCATGAACATTTTTTGAACCAAATATTCCATGAATCACATTTTTGGCCACAAATCGCTAACCGTTCGAGATAGGTTAAAAATTCAAACGGCGTTGGATCGAGGGCGTCGAGACACACCTTGAACACCTTATTTGAACCATATATTCCACGAACCTTTTTTGAACCATATATTCCATGAACATTTTTTGAACCAAATATTCCATGAATCACATTTTGCGCCACAAATCGCTAACCGTTCGAGATAGGTTAAAAACTCAAACGGCATTGGATCAAGGGCGTCGAGACGCACCTTGAATACCTTATTTGAACCATATATTCCACGAACCTTTTTTGAACCATATATTCCATGAACATATTTTGAACCAAATATTCCATGAATCACATTTTTGCCCACAAATCGCTAACCGTTCGAGATAGGTTAAAAATTCAAACGGCATTGGATCGAGGGCGTCGAGACGCACCTTGAACACCTTATTTGAACCATATATTCCATGAACCTTTTTTGAACCATATATTCCATGAACCTTTTTTGAACCATATATTCCATGAACATTTTTTGAACCAAATATTCCATGAATCACATTTTTGGCCACAAATCGCTAACCGTTCGAGATAGGTTAAAAATTCAAACGGCGTTGGATCGAGGGCGTCGAGACACACCTTGAACACCTTATTTGAACCATATATTCCACGAACCTTTTTTGAACCATATATTCCATGAACATTTTTTGAACCAAATATTCCATGAATCACATTTTGCGCCACAAATCGCTAACCGTTCGAGATAGGTTAAAAACTCAAACGGCATTGGATCAAGGGCGTCGAGACGCACCTTGAACACCTTATTTGAACCATATATTCCACGAACCTTTTTTGAACCATATATTCCATGAACATTTTTTGAACCAAATATTCCATGAATCACATTTTTCGCCACAAATCGCTAACCGTTCGAGATAGGTTAAAAATTCAAACGGCGTTGGATCGAAGTCGTCGAGACGCACCCAGAACATCTTATTTGAACCATATATTCCACGAACCTTTTTTGAACAATATATTCCATGAACATTTTTTGAACCAAATATTCCATGAATCACATTTTTCGCCACAAATCGCTAACCGTTCGAGATAGATTAAAAATTCAAACGGCATTGGATCGAGGGCGTCGAGACGCACCTTGAACACCTTATTTGAACCATATATTCCATGAACCTTTTTTGAACCATATATTCCATGAACCTTTTTTGAACCATATATTCCATGAACATTTTTTGAACCAAATATTCCATGAATCACATTTTTGGCCACAAATCGCTAACCGTTCGAGATAGGTTAAAAATTCAAACGGCGTTGGATCGAGGGCGTCGAGACACACCTTGAGCACATTATTTGAACCATATATTCCACGAACCTTTTTTGAACCATATATTCCATGAACATTTTTTGAACCAAATATTCCATGAATCACATTTTGCGCCACAAATCGCTAACCGTTCGAGATAGGTTAAAAACTCAAACGGCATTGGATCAAGGGCGTCGAGACGCACCTTGAACACCTTATTTGAACCATATATTCCACGAACCTTTTTTGAACCATATATTCCATGAACATTTTTTGAACCAAATATTCCATGAATCACATTTTTCGCCACAAATCGCTAACCGTTCGAGATAGGTTAAAAATTCAAACGGCGTTGGATCGAAGTCGTCGAGACGCACCCAGAACATCTTATTTGAACCATATATTCCACGAACCTTTTTTGAACAATATATTCCATGAACATTTTTTGAACCAAATATTCCATGAATCACATTTTTGGCCACAAATCGCTAACCGTTCGAGATAGATTAAAAATTCAAACGGCATTGGATCGAGGGCGTCGAGACGCACCTTGAACACCTTATTTGAACCATATATTCCATGAACCTTTTTTGAACCATATATTCCATGGACATTTTTTGAACCAAATATTCCATGAATCACATTTTTGGCCACAAATCGCTAACCGTTCGAGATAGGTTAAGAATTCAAACGGCGTTGGATCGAGGGCTTCGAGACGCATCTTGAACACCTTATTTGAACCATATATTCCACGAACCTTTTTTGAACCATGTATTCCATGAACATATTTTGAACCAAATATTCCATGAATCACATTTTTCGCCACAAATCGCTAACCGTTCGAGATATGTTAAAAATTCAAACGGCATTGGATCAAGGGCGTCGAGACGCACCATGAACACCTTATTTGAACCATATATTCCACGAAGCTTTTTTGAACCATATATTCCATGAACATTTTTTGAACCAAATATTCCATGAATCACATTTTTGGCCACAAATCGCTAACCGTTCGAGATAGGTTAAAAATTCAAACGGCGTTGGATCGAGGGCGTCGAGACACACCTTGAACACCTTATTTGAACCATATATTCCACGAACCTTTTTTGAACCATATATTCCATGAACATTTTTTGAACCAAATATTCCATGAATCACATTTTGCGCCACAAATCGCTAACCGTTCGAGATAGGTTAAAAACTCAAACGGCATTGGATCAAGGGCGTCGAGACGCACCTTGAACACCTTATTTGAACCATATATTCCACGAACCTTTTTTGAACCATATATTCCATGAACATTTTTTGAACCAAATATTCCATGAATCACATTTTTCGCCACAAATCGCTAACCGTTCGAGATAGGTTAAAAACTCAAACGGCGTTGGATCGAGGTCTTCGAGACGCACCTTGAACACCTTATTTGAACCATATATTCCACGAACCTTTTTTGAACCATATATTCCATGAACATTTTTTGAACCAAATATTCCATGAATCACATTTTTGGCCACAAATCGCTAACCGTTCGAGATAGGTTAAAAACTCAAACGGCGTTGGATCGAGGTCTTTGAGACGCACCATGAACACCTTATTTGAACCATATATTCCACGAACCTTTTTTGAACCATATATTCCATGAACATTTTTTGAACCAAATATTCCATGAATCACATTTTTGGCCACAAATCGCTAACCGTTCGAGATAGATTAAAAATTCAAACGGCATTGGATCGAGGGCGTCGAGACGCACCTTGAACACCTTATTTGAACTATATATTCCATGAACCTTTTTTGAACCATATATTCCATGAACATTTTTTGAACCAAATATTCCATGAATCACATTATTGGCCACAAATCGCTAACCGTTCGAGATAGATTAAAAATTCAAACGGCATTGGATCGAGGGCGTCGATACGCACCTTGAACACCTTATTTGAACCATATATTCCATGAACCTTTTTTGAACCATATATTCCATGAACCTTTTTTGAACCATATATTCCATGAACATTTTTTGAACCAAATATTCCATGAATCACATTTTTGGCCACAAATCGCTAACCGTTCGAGATAGGTTAAAAATTCAAACGGCGTTGGATCGAAGTCGTCGAGACGCACCCAGAACATCTTATTTGAACCATATATTCCACGAACCTTTTTTGAACAATATATTCCATGAACATTTTTTGAACCAAATATTCCATGAATCACATTTTTGGCCACAAATCGCTAACCGTTCGAGATAGGTTAAAAATTCAAACGGCGTTGGATCGAGGGCGTCGAGACACACCTTGAACACCTTATTTGAACCATATATTCCACGAACCTTTTTTGAACCATATATTCCATGAACATTTTTTGAACCAAATATTCCATGAATCACATTTTGCGCCACAAATCGCTAACCGTTCGAGATAGGTTAAAAACTCAAACGGCATTGGATCAAGGGCGTCGAGACGCACCTTGAATACCTTATTTGAACCATATATTCCACGAAACTTTTTTGAACCATATATTCCATGAACATATTTTGAACCAAATATTCCATGAATCACATTTTTGGCCACAAATCGCTAACCGTTCGAGATAGGTTAAAAATTCAAACGGCGTTAGATCGAGGACGTCGAGACGCACCTTGAACACCTTATTTGAAGCATATGTTCCACGAACCTCTTTTGAACCATATATTCCATGAACATTTTATGAACCAAATATTCCATGAATCACATTTTTCGCCACAAATCGCTAACCGTTCGAGATAGATTAAAAATTCAAACGGCATTGGATCGAGGGCGTCGAGACGCACCTTGAACACCTTATTTGAACTATATATTCCATGAACCTTTTTTGAACCATATATTCCATGAACATTTTTTGAACCAAATATTCCATGAATCACATTTTTGGCCACAAATCGCTAACCGTTCGAGATAGGTTAAAAACTCAAACGGCATTGGATCAAGGGCGTCGAGACGAACCTTGAACACCTTATTTGAACCATATATTCCACGAACCTTTTTTGAACCATATATTCCATGAACATTTTTTGAACCAAATATTCCATGAATCACATTTTTGGCCACAAATCGCTAACCGTTCGAGATAGGTTAAAAATTCAAACGGCGTTAGATCGAGGACGTCGAGACGCACCTTGAACACCTTATTTGAAGCATATGTTCCACGAACCTCTTTTGAACCATATATTCCATGAACATTTTATGAACCAAATATTCCATGAATCACATTTTTCGCCACAAATCGCTAACCGTTCGAGATAGATTAAAAATTCAAACGGCATTGGATCGAGGGCGTCGATACGCACCTTGAACACCTTATTTGAACCATATATTCCATGAACCTTTTTTGAACCATATATTCCATGAACCTTTTTTGAACCATATATTCCATGAACATTTTTTGAACCAAATATTCCATGAATCACATTTTTGGCCACAAATCGCTAACCGTTCGAGATAGGTTAAAAATTCAAACGGCGTTGGATCGAAGTCGTCGAGACGCACCCAGAACATCTTATTTGAACCATATATTCCACGAACCTTTTTTGAACAATATATTCCATGAACATTTTTTGGACCAAATATTCCATGAATCACATTTTTGGCCACAAATCGCTAACCGTTCGAGATAGGTTAAAAATTCAAACGGCGTTGGATCGAGGGCGTCGAGACACACCTTGAACACCTTATTTGAACCATATATTCCACGAACCTTTTTTGAACCATATATTCCATGAACATTTTTTGAACCAAATATTCCATGAATCACATTTTGCGCCACAAATCGCTAACCGTTCGAGATAGGTTAAAAACTCAAACGGCATTGGATCAAGGGCGTCGAGACGCACCTTGAATACCTTATTTGAACCATATATTCCACGAACCTTTTTTGAACCATATATTCCATGAACATATTTTGAACCAAATATTCCATGAATCACATTTTTGCCCACAAATCGCTAACCGTTCGAGATAGGTTAAAAATTCAAACGGCGTTGGATCGAAGTCATCGAGACGCACCCTGGACACCATATTTGAACCATATATTCCACGAACCTTTTTTGAACCATATATTCCATGAACATTTTATGAACCAAATATTCCATGAATCATATTTTTCGCCACAAATCGCTAACCGTTCGAGATAGGTTAAAAATTCAAACGGCATTGGATCGAGGGCGTCGAGACGCACCTTGAATACCTTATTTGAACCATATATTCCATGAACCTTTTTTGAACCATATATTCCATGAACATTTTTTGAACCAAATATTCCATGAATCACATTTTTGGCCACAAATCGCTAACCGTTCGAGATAGGTTAAAAATTCAAACGGCGTTGGATCGAGGGCGTCGAGACACACCTTGAACACCTTATTTGAACCATATATTCCACGAACCTTTTTTGAACCATATATTCCATGAACATTTTTTGAACCAAATATTCCATGAATCACATTTTTGGCCACAAATCGCTAACCGTTCGAGATAGGTTAAAAATTCAAACGGCGTTGGATCGAAGTCGTCGAGACGCACCCAGAACATCTTATTTGAACCATATATTCCACGAACCTTTTTTGAACAATATATTCCATGAACATTTTTTGAACCAAATATTCCATGAATCACATTTTTGGCCACAAATCGCTAACCGTTCGAGATAGATTAAAAATTCAAACGGCATTGGATCGAGGGCGTCGAGACGCACCTTGAACACCTTATTTGAACCATATATTCCATGAACCTTTTTTGAACCATATATTCCATGGACATTTTTTGAACCAAATATTCCATGAATCACATTTTTGGCCACAAATCGCTAACCGTTCGAGATAGGTTAAGAATTCAAACGGCGTTGGATCGAGGGCTTCGAGACGCATCTTGAACACCTTATTTGAACCATATATTCCACGAACCTTTTTTGAACCATGTATTCCATGAACATATTTTGAACCAAATATTCCATGAATCACATTTTTCGCCACAAATCGCTAACCGTTCGAGATATGTTAAAAATTCAAACGGCATTGGATCAAGGGCGTCGAGACGCACCATGAACACCTTATTTGAACCATATATTCCACGAAGCTTTTTTGAACCATATATTCCATGAACATTTTTTGAACCAAATATTCCATGAATCACATTTTTGGCCACAAATCGCTAACCGTTCGAGATAGGTTAAAAATTCAAACGGCGTTGGATCGAGGGCGTCGAGACACACCTTGAACACCTTATTTGAACCATATATTCCACGAACCTTTTTTGAACCATATATTCCATGAACATTTTTTGAACCAAATATTCCATGAATCACATTTTGCGCCACAAATCGCTAACCGTTCGAGATAGGTTAAAAACTCAAACGGCATTGGATCAAGGGCGTCGAGACGCACCTTGAACACCTTATTTGAACCATATATTCCACGAACCTTTTTTGAACCATATATTCCATGAACATTTTTTGAACCAAATATTCCATGAATCACATTTTTCGCCACAAATCGCTAACCGTTCGAGATAGGTTAAAAACTCAAACGGCGTTGGATCGAGGTCTTCGAGACGCACCTTGAACACCTTATTTGAACCATATATTCCACGAACCTTTTTTGAACCATATATTCCATGAACATTTTTTGAACCAAATATTCCATGAATCACATTTTTGGCCACAAATCGCTAACCGTTCGAGATAGGTTAAAAACTCAAACGGCGTTGGATCGAGGTCTTTGAGACGCACCATGAACACCTTATTTGAACCATATATTCCACGAACCTTTTTTGAACCATATATTCCATGAACATTTTTTGAACCAAATATTCCATGAATCACATTTTTGGCCACAAATCGCTAACCGTTCGAGATAGATTAAAAATTCAAACGGCATTGGATCGAGGGCGTCGAGACGCACCTTGAACACCTTATTTGAACTATATATTCCATGAACCTTTTTTGAACCATATATTCCATGAACATTTTTTGAACCAAATATTCCATGAATCACATTATTGGCCACAAATCGCTAACCGTTCGAGATAGGTTAAAAATTCAAACGGCGTTGGATCGAGGGCGTCGAGACACACCTTGAACACCTTATTTGAACCATATATTCCACGAACCTTTTTTGAACCATATATTCCATGAACATTTTTTGAACCAAATATTCCATGAATCACATTTTGCGCCACAAATCGCTAACCGTTCGAGATAGGTTAAAAACTCAAACGGCATTGGATCAAGGGCGTCGAGACGCACCTTGAATACCTTATTTGAACCATATATTCCACGAACCTTTTTTGAACCATATATTCCATGAACATATTTTGAACCAAATATTCCATGAATCACATTTTTGGCCACAAATCGCTAACCGTTCGAGATAGGTTAAAAATTCAAACGGCGTTAGATCGAGGACGTCGAGACGCACCTTGAACACCTTATTTGAAGCATATGTTCCACGAACCTCTTTTGAACCATATATTCCATGAACATTTTATGAACCAAATATTCCATGAATCACATTTTTCGCCACAAATCGCTAACCGTTCGAGATAGATTAAAAATTCAAACGGCATTGGATCGAGGGCGTCGAGACGCACCTTGAACACCTTATTTGAACTATATATTCCATGAACCTTTTTTGAACCATATATTCCATGAACATTTTTTGAACCAAATATTCCATGAATCACATTTTTGGCCACAAATCGCTAACCGTTCGAGATAGGTTAAAAACTCAAACGGCATTGGATCAAGGGCGTCGAGACGAACCTTGAACACCTTATTTGAACCATATATTCCACGAACCTTTTTTGAACCATATATTCCATGAACATTTTTTGAACCAAATATTCCATGAATCACATTTTTGGCCACAAATCGCTAACCGTTCGAGATAGGTTAAAAATTCAAACGGCGTTAGATCGAGGACGTCGAGACGCACCTTGAACACCTTATTTGAAGCATATGTTCCACGAACCTCTTTTGAACCATATATTCCATGAACATTTTATGAACCAAATATTCCATGAATCACATTTTTCGCCACAAATCGCTAACCGTTCGAGATAGATTAAAAATTCAAACGGCATTGGATCGAGGGCGTCGATACGCACCTTGAACACCTTATTTGAACCATATATTCCATGAACCTTTTTTGAACCATATATTCCATGAACCTTTTTTGAACCATATATTCCATGAACATTTTTTGAACCAAATATTCCATGAATCACATTTTTGGCCACAAATCGCTAACCGTTCGAGATAGGTTAAAAATTCAAACGGCGTTGGATCGAAGTCGTCGAGACGCACCCAGAACATCTTATTTGAACCATATATTCCACGAACCTTTTTTGAACAATATATTCCATGAACATTTTTTGGACCAAATATTCCATGAATCACATTTTTGGCCACAAATCGCTAACCGTTCGAGATAGGTTAAAAATTCAAACGGCGTTGGATCGAGGGCGTCGAGACACACCTTGAACACCTTATTTGAACCATATATTCCACGAACCTTTTTTGAACCATATATTCCATGAACATTTTTTGAACCAAATATTCCATGAATCACATTTTGCGCCACAAATCGCTAACCGTTCGAGATAGGTTAAAAACTCAAACGGCATTGGATCAAGGGCGTCGAGACGCACCTTGAATACCTTATTTGAACCATATATTCCACGAACCTTTTTTGAACCATATATTCCATGAACATATTTTGAACCAAATATTCCATGAATCACATTTTTGCCCACAAATCGCTAACCGTTCGAGATAGGTTAAAAATTCAAACGGCGTTGGATCGAAGTCATCGAGACGCACCCTGAACACCTTATTTGAACCATATATTCCACGAACCTTTTTTGAACCATATATTCCATGAACATTTTATGAACCAAATATTCCATGAATCATATTTTTCGCCACAAATCGCTAACCGTTCGAGATAGGTTAAAAATTCAAACGGCATTGGATCGAGGGCGTCGAGACGCACCTTGAATACCTTATTTGAACCATATATTCCATGAACCTTTTTTGAACCATATATTCCATGAACATTTTTTGAACCAAATATTCCATGAATCACATTTTTGGCCACAAATCGCTAACCGTTCGAGATAGGTTAAAAATTCAAACGGCGTTGGATCGAGGGCGTCGAGACACACCTTGAACACCTTATTTGAACCATATATTCCACGAACCTTTTTTGAACCATATATTCCATGAACATTTTTTGAACCAAATATTCCATGAATCACATTTTGCGACACAAATCGCTAACCGTTCGAGATAGGTTAAAAACTCAAACGGCATTGGATCAAGGGCGTCGAGACGCACCTTGAATACCTTATTTGAACCATATATTCCACGAACCTTTTTTGAACCATATATTCCATGAACATATTTTGAACCAAATATTCCATGAATCACATTTTTGGCCACAAATCGCTAACCGTTCGAGATAGGTTAAAAATTCAAACGGCGTTGGATCGAAGTCATCGAGACGCACCCTGAACACCTTATTTGAACCATATATTCCACGAACCTTTTTTGAACCATATATTCCATGAATCATATTTTTCGCCACAAATCGCTAACCGTTCGAGATAGGTTAAAAATTCAAACGGCATTGGATCGAGGGCGTCGAGACGCACCTTGAATACCTTATTTGAACCATATATTCCATGAACCTTTTTTGAACCATATATTCCATGAACATTTTTTGAACCAAATATTCCATGAATCACATTTTTGGCCACAAATCGCTAACCGTTCGAGATAGGTTAAAAATTCAAACGGCGTTGGATCGAGGGCGTCGAGACACACCTTGAACACCTTATTTGAACCATATATTCCACGAACCTTTTTTGAACCATATATTCCATGAACATTTTTTGAACCAAATATTCCATGAATCACATTTTTGGCCACAAATCGCTAACCGTTCGAGATAGGTTAAAAATTCAAACGGCGTTGGATCGAAGTCGTCGAGACGCACCCAGAACATCTTATTTGAACCATATATTCCACGAACCTTTTTTGAACAATATATTCCATGAACATTTTTTGAACCAAATATTCCATGAATCACATTTTTGGCCACAAATCGCTAACCGTTCGAGATAGATTAAAAATTCAAACGGCATTGGATCGAGGGCGTCGAGACGCACCTTGAACACCTTATTTGAACCATATATTCCATGAACCTTTTTTGAACCATATATTCCATGGACATTTTTTGAACCAAATATTCCATGAATCACATTTTTGGCCACAAATCGCTAACCGTTCGAGATAGGTTAAGAATTCAAACGGCGTTGGATCGAGGGCTTCGAGACGCATCTTGAACACCTTATTTGAACCATATATTCCACGAACCTTTTTTGAACCATGTATTCCATGAACATATTTTGAACCAAATATTCCATGAATCACATTTTTCGCCACAAATCGCTAACCGTTCGAGATATGTTAAAAATTCAAACGGCATTGGATCAAGGGCGTCGAGACGCACCATGAACACCTTATTTGAACCATATATTCCACGAAGCTTTTTTGAACCATATATTCCATGAACATTTTTTGAACCAAATATTCCATGAATCACATTTTTGGCCACAAATCGCTAACCGTTCGAGATAGGTTAAAAATTCAAACGGCGTTGGATCGAGGGCGTCGAGACACACCTTGAACACCTTATTTGAACCATATATTCCACGAACCTTTTTTGAACCATATATTCCATGAACATTTTTTGAACCAAATATTCCATGAATCACATTTTGCGCCACAAATCGCTAACCGTTCGAGATAGGTTAAAAACTCAAACGGCATTGGATCAAGGGCGTCGAGACGCACCTTGAACACCTTATTTGAACCATATATTCCACGAACCTTTTTTGAACCATATATTCCATGAACATTTTTTGAACCAAATATTCCATGAATCACATTTTTCGCCACAAATCGCTAACCGTTCGAGATAGGTTAAAAACTCAAACGGCGTTGGATCGAGGTCTTCGAGACGCACCTTGAACACCTTATTTGAACCATATATTCCACGAACCTTTTTTGAACCATATATTCCATGAACATTTTTTGAACCAAATATTCCATGAATCACATTTTTGGCCACAAATCGCTAACCGTTCGAGATAGGTTAAAAACTCAAACGGCGTTGGATCGAGGTCTTTGAGACGCACCATGAACACCTTATTTGAACCATATATTCCACGAACCTTTTTTGAACCATATATTCCATGAACATTTTTTGAACCAAATATTCCATGAATCACATTTTTGGCCACAAATCGCTAACCGTTCGAGATAGATTAAAAATTCAAACGGCATTGGATCGAGGGCGTCGAGACGCACCTTGAACACCTTATTTGAACTATATATTCCATGAACCTTTTTTGAACCATATATTCCATGAACATTTTTTGAACCAAATATTCCATGAATCACATTATTGGCCACAAATCGCTAACCGTTCGAGATAGGTTAAAAATTCAAACGGCGTTGGATCGAGGGCGTCGAGACACACCTTGAACACCTTATTTGAACCATATATTCCACGAACCTTTTTTGAACCATATATTCCATGAACATTTTTTGAACCAAATATTCCATGAATCACATTTTGCGCCACAAATCGCTAACCGTTCGAGATAGGTTAAAAACTCAAACGGCATTGGATCAAGGGCGTCGAGACGCACCTTGAATACCTTATTTGAACCATATATTCCACGAACCTTTTTTGAACCATATATTCCATGAACATATTTTGAACCAAATATTCCATGAATCACATTTTTGGCCACAAATCGCTAACCGTTCGAGATAGGTTAAAAATTCAAACGGCGTTAGATCGAGGACGTCGAGACGCACCTTGAACACCTTATTTGAAGCATATGTTCCACGAACCTCTTTTGAACCATATATTCCATGAACATTTTATGAACCAAATATTCCATGAATCACATTTTTCGCCACAAATCGCTAACCGTTCGAGATAGATTAAAAATTCAAACGGCATTGGATCGAGGGCGTCGAGACGCACCTTGAACACCTTATTTGAACTATATATTCCATGAACCTTTTTTGAACCATATATTCCATGAACATTTTTTGAACCAAATATTCCATGAATCACATTTTTGGCCACAAATCGCTAACCGTTCGAGATAGGTTAAAAACTCAAACGGCATTGGATCAAGGGCGTCGAGACGAACCTTGAACACCTTATTTGAACCATATATTCCACGAACCTTTTTTGAACCATATATTCCATGAACATTTTTTGAACCAAATATTCCATGAATCACATTTTTGGCCACAAATCGCTAACCGTTCGAGATAGGTTAAAAATTCAAACGGCGTTAGATCGAGGACGTCGAGACGCACCTTGAACACCTTATTTGAAGCATATGTTCCACGAACCTCTTTTGAACCATATATTCCATGAACATTTTATGAACCAAATATTCCATGAATCACATTTTTCGCCACAAATCGCTAACCGTTCGAGATAGATTAAAAATTCAAACGGCATTGGATCGAGGGCGTCGATACGCACCTTGAACACCTTATTTGAACCATATATTCCATGAACCTTTTTTGAACCATATATTCCATGAACCTTTTTTGAACCATATATTCCATGAACATTTTTTGAACCAAATATTCCATGAATCACATTTTTGGCCACAAATCGCTAACCGTTCGAGATAGGTTAAAAATTCAAACGGCGTTGGATCGAAGTCGTCGAGACGCACCCAGAACATCTTATTTGAACCATATATTCCACGAACCTTTTTTGAACAATATATTCCATGAACATTTTTTGGACCAAATATTCCATGAATCACATTTTTGGCCACAAATCGCTAACCGTTCGAGATAGGTTAAAAATTCAAACGGCGTTGGATCGAGGGCGTCGAGACACACCTTGAACACCTTATTTGAACCATATATTCCACGAACCTTTTTTGAACCATATATTCCATGAACATTTTTTGAACCAAATATTCCATGAATCACATTTTGCGCCACAAATCGCTAACCGTTCGAGATAGGTTAAAAACTCAAACGGCATTGGATCAAGGGCGTCGAGACGCACCTTGAATACCTTATTTGAACCATATATTCCACGAACCTTTTTTGAACCATATATTCCATGAACATATTTTGAACCAAATATTCCATGAATCACATTTTTGCCCACAAATCGCTAACCGTTCGAGATAGGTTAAAAATTCAAACGGCGTTGGATCGAAGTCATCGAGACGCACCCTGAACACCTTATTTGAACCATATATTCCACGAACCTTTTTTGAACCATATATTCCATGAACATTTTATGAACCAAATATTCCATGAATCATATTTTTCGCCACAAATCGCTAACCGTTCGAGATAGGTTAAAAATTCAAACGGCATTGGATCGAGGGCGTCGAGACGCACCTTGAATACCTTATTTGAACCATATATTCCATGAACCTTTTTTGAACCATATATTCCATGAACATTTTTTGAACCAAATATTCCATGAATCACATTTTTGGCCACAAATCGCTAACCGTTCGAGATAGGTTAAAAATTCAAACGGCGTTGGATCGAGGGCGTCGAGACACACCTTGAACACCTTATTTGAACCATATATTCCACGAACCTTTTTTGAACCATATATTCCATGAACATTTTTTGAACCAAATATTCCATGAATCACATTTTGCGACACAAATCGCTAACCGTTCGAGATAGGTTAAAAACTCAAACGGCATTGGATCAAGGGCGTCGAGACGCACCTTGAATACCTTATTTGAACCATATATTCCACGAACCTTTTTTGAACCATATATTCCATGAACATATTTTGAACCAAATATTCCATGAATCACATTTTTGCCCACAAATCGCTAACCGTTCGAGATAGGTTAAAAATTCAAACGGCGTTGGATCGAAGTCATCGAGACGCACCCTGAACACCTTATTTGAACCATATATTCCACGAACCTTTTTTGAACCATATATTCCATGAACATTTTATGAACCAAATATTCCATGAATCATATTTTTCGCCACAAATCGCTAACCGTTCGAGATAGGTTAAAAATTCAAACGGCATTGGATCGAGGGCGTCGAGACGCACCTTGAATACCTTATTTGAACCATATATTCCATGAACCTTTTTTGAACCATATATTCCATGAACATTTTTTGAACCAAATATTCCATGAATCACATTTTTGGCCACAAATCGCTAACCGTTCGAGATAGGTTAAAAATTCAAACGGCGTTGGATCGAGGGCGTCGAGACACACCTTGAACACCTTATTTGAACCATATATTCCACGAACCTTTTTTGAACCATATATTCCATGAACATTTTTTGAACCAAATATTCCATGAATCACATTTTTGGCCACAAATCGCTAACCGTTCGAGATAGGTTGAAAATTCAAACGGCGATGCATCGAGGGAGTCCAGACGCACCTTGAACACCTTATTTGAACCATATATTCCACGAACCTCTTTTGAACCATATATTCCATGAACATTTTTTGAACCAAATATTCCATGAATCACATTTTTGGCCACAAATCGCTAACCGTTCGAGATGGGTTAAAATCTCAAACGGCATTGGATCAAGGGCGTCGAGACGAACCTTGAACACCTTATTTGAACCATATATTCCACGAACCTTTTTTGAACCATATATTCCATGAACATTTTTTGAACCAAATATTCCATGAATCACATTTTTGGCCACAAATCGCTAACCGTTCGAGATAGGTTAAGAACTCAAACGGCGTTGGATCGAGGTCTTTGAGACGCACCATGAACACCTTATTTGAACCATATATTCCACGAACCTTTTTTGAACCATGTATTCCATGAACATTTTTTGAACCAAATATTCCATGAATCACATTTTTCGCCACAAATCGCTAACCGTTCGAGATAGATTAAAAATTCAAACGGCATTGGATCGAGGGCGTCGAGACGCACCTTGAACACCTTATTTGAACCATATATTCCACGAACCTTTTTTGAACCATATATTCCATGAACATTTTATGAACCAAATATTCCATGAATCACATTTTTCGCCACAAATCGCTAACCGTTCGAGATAGATTAAAAATTCAAACGGCATTGGATCGAGGGCGTCGAGACGCACCTTGAACACCTTATTTGAACCATATATTCCATGAACCTTTTTTGAACCATATATTCCATGAACCTTTTTTGTACCATATATTCCATGAACATTTTTTGAACCAAATATTCCATGAATCACATTTTTGGCCACAAATCGCTAACCGTTCGAGATAGGTTAAAAATTCAAACGGCGTTGGATCGAGGGCGTCGAGACACACCTTGAACACCTTATTTGAACCATATATTCCACGAACCTTTTTTGAACCATATATTCCATGAACATTTTTTGAACCAAATATTCCATGAATCACATTTTGCGCCACAAATCGCTAACCGTTCGAGATAGGTTAAAAACTCAAACGGCATTGGATCAAGGGCGTCGAGACGCACCTTGAACACCTTATTTGAACCATATATTCCACGAACCTTTTTTGAACCATATATTCCATGAACATTTTTTGAACCAAATATTCCATGAATCACATTTTTCGCCACAAATCGCTAACCGTTCGAGATAGGTTAAAAATTCAAACGGCGTTGGATCGAAGTCGTCGAGACGCACCCAGAACATCTTATTTGAACCATATATTCCACGAACCTTTTTTGAACAATATATTCCATGAACATTTTTTGAACCAAATATTCCATGAATCACATTTTTCGCCACAAATCGCTAACCGTTCGAGATAGATTAAAAATTCAAACGGCATTGGATCGAGGGCGTCGAGACGCACCTTGAACACCTTATTTGAACCATATATTCCATGAACCTTTTTTGAACCATATATTCCATGAACCTTTTTTGAACCATATATTCCATGAACATTTTTTGAACCAAATATTCCATGAATCACATTTTTGGCCACAAATCGCTAACCGTTCGAGATAGGTTAAGAATTCAAACGGCGTTGGATCGAGGGCTTCGAGACGCATCTTGAACACCTTATTTGAACCATATATTCCCCGAACCTTTTTTGAACCATGTATTCCATGAACATATTTTGAACCAAATATTCCATGAATCACATTTTTCGCCACAAATCGCTAACCGTTCGAGATATGTTAAAAATTCAAACGGCATTGGATCAAGGGCGTCGAGACGCACCATGAACACCTTATTTGAACCATATATTCCACGAAGCTTTTTTGAACCATATATTCCATGAACATTTTTTGAACCAAATATTCCATGAATCACATTTTTGGCCACAAATCGCTAACCGTTCGAGATAGGTTAAAAATTCAAACGGCGTTGGATCGAGGGCGTCGAGACACACCTTGAACACCTTATTTGAACCATATATTCCACGAACCTTTTTTGAACCATATATTCCATGAACATTTTTTGAACCAAATATTCCATGAATCACATTTTGCGCCACAAATCGCTAACCGTTCGAGATAGGTTAAAAACTCAAACGGCATTGGATCAAGGGCGTCGAGACGCACCTTGAACACCTTATTTGAACCATATATTCCACGAACCTTTTTTGAACCATATATTCCACGAACATTTTTTGAACCAAATATTCCATGAATCACATTTTTCGCCACAAATCGCTAACCGTTCGAGATAGGGTAAAAACTCAAACGGCATTGGATCAAGGGCGTCGAGACGCACCTTGAACACCTTATTTGAACCATATATTCCACGAACCTTTTTCGAACCATATATTCCATGAACATTTTTTGAACTAAATATTCCATGAATCACATTTTTGGCCACAAATCGCTAACCGTTCGAGATAGGTTAAAAACTCAAACGGCGTTGGATCGAGGTCTTCGAGACGCACCTTGAACACCTTATTTGAACCATATATTCCACGAACCTTTTTTGAACCATATATTCCATGAACATTTTTTGAACCAAATATTCCATGAATCACATTTTTGGCCACAAATCGCTAACCGTTCGAGATAGGTTAAAAACTCAAACGGCGTTGGATCGAGGTCTTTGAGACGCACCATGAACACCTTATTTGAACCATATATTCCACGAACCTTTTTTGAACCATATATTCCATGAACATTTTTTGAACCAAATATTCCATGAATCACATTTTTGGCCACAAATCGCTAACCGTTCGAGATAGATTAAAAATTCAAACGGCATTGGATCGAGGGCGTCGAGACGCACCTTGAACACCTTATTTGAACTATATATTCCATGAACCTTTTTTGAACCATATATTCCATGAACATTTTTTGAACCAAATATTCCATGAATCACATTTTTGGCCACAAATCGCTAACCGTTCGAGATAGGTTAAAAACTCAAACGGCATTGGATCAAGGGCGTCGAGACGAACCTTGAACACCTTATTTGAACCATATATTCCACGAACCTTTTTTGAACCATATATTCCATGAACATTTTTTGAACCAAATATTCCATGAATCACATTTTTGGCCACAAATCGCTAACCGTTCGAGATAGGTTAAAAATTCAAACGGCGTTAGATCGAGGACGTCGAGACGCACCTTGAACACCTTATTTGAAGCATATGTTCCACGAACCTCTTTTGAACCATATATTCCATGAACATTTTATGAACCAAATATTCCATGAATCACATTTTTCGCCACAAATCGCTAACCGTTCGAGATAGATTAAAAATTCAAACGGCATTGGATCGAGGGCGTCGATACGCACCTTGAACACCTTATTTGAACCATATATTCCATGAACCTTTTTTGAACCATATATTCCATGAACCTTTTTTGAACCATATATTCCATGAACATTTTTTGAACCAAATATTCCATGAATCACATTTTTGGCCACAAATCGCTAACCGTTCGAGATAGGTTAAAAATTCAAACGGCGTTGGATCGAAGTCGTCGAGACGCACCCAGAACATCTTATTTGAACCATATATTCCACGAACCTTTTTTGAACAATATATTCCATGAACTATTTTTGAACCAAATATTCCATGAATCACATTTTTGGCCACAAATCGCTAACCGTTCGAGATAGGTTAAAAATTCAAACGGCGTTGGATCGAGGGCGTCGAGACACACCTTGAACACCTTATTTGAACCATATATTCCACGAACCTTTTTTGAACCATATATTCCATGAACATTTTTTGAACCAAATATTCCATGAATCACATTTTGCGCCACAAATCGCTAACCGTTCGAGATAGGTTAAAAACTCAAACGGCATTGGATCAAGGGCGTCGAGACGCACCCTGAACACCTTATTTGAACCATATATTCCACGAACCTTTTTTGAACCATATATTCCATGAACATTTTATGAACCAAATATTCCATGAATCATATTTTTCGCCACAAATCGCTAACCGTTCGAGATAGGTTAAAAATTCAAACGGCATTGGATCGAGGGCGTCGAGACGCACCTTGAATACCTTATTTGAACCATATATTCCATGAACCTTTTTTGAACCATATATTCCATGAACATTTTTTGAACCAAATATTCCATGAATCACATTTTTGGCCACAAATCGCTAACCGTTCGAGATAGGTTAAAAATTCAAACGGCGTTGGATCGAGGGCGTCGAGACACACCTTGAACACCTTATTTGAACCATATATTCCACGAACCTTTTTTGAACCATATATTCCATGAACATTTTTTGAACCAAATATTCCATGAATCACATTTTTGGCCACAAATCGCTAACCGTTCGAGATAGGTTGAAAATTCAAACGGCGATGCATCGAGGGAGTCCAGACGCACCTTGAACACCTTATTTGAACCATATATTCCACGAACCTCTTTTGAACCATATATTCCATGAACATTTTTTGAACCAAATATTCCATGAATCACATTTTTGGCCACAAATCGCTAACCGTTCGAGATGGGTTAAAATCTCAAACGGCATTGGATCAAGGGCGTCGAGACGAACCTTGAACACCTTATTTGAACCATATATTCCACGAACCTTTTTTGAACCATATATTCCATGAACATTTTTTGAACCAAATATTCCATGAATCACATTTTTGGCCACAAATCGCTAACCGTTCGAGATAGGTTAAGAACTCAAACGGCGTTGGATCGAGGTCTTTGAGACGCACCATGAACACCTTATTTGAACCATATATTCCACGAACCATTTTTGAACAATGTATTCCATGAACATTTTTTGAACCAAATATTCCATGAATCACATTTTTCGCCACAAATCGCTAACCGTTCGAGATAGATTAAAAATTCAAACGGCATTGGATCGAGGGCGTCGAGACGCACCTTGAACACCTTATTTGAACCATATATTCCACGAACCTTTTTTGAACCATATATTCCATGAACATTTTATGAACCAAATATTCCATGAATCACATTTTTCGCCACAAATCGCTAACCGTTCGAGATAGATTAAAAATTCAAACGGCATTGGATCGAGGGCGTCGAGACGCACCTTGAACACCTTATTTGAACCATATATTCCATGAACCTTTTTTGAACCATATATTCCATGAACCTTTTTTGAACCATATATTCCATGAACATTTTTTGAACCAAATATTCCATGAATCACATTTTTGGCCACAAATCGCTAACCGTTCGAGATAGGTTAAAAATTCAAACGGCGTTGGATCGAGGGCGTCGAGACACACCTTGAACACCTTATTTGAACCATATATTCCACGAACCTTTTTTGAACCATATATTCCATGAACATTTTTTGAACCAAATATTCCATGAATCACATTTTGCGCCACAAATCGCTAACCGTTCGAGATAGGTTAAAAACTCAAACGGCATTGGATCAAGGGCGTCGAGACGCACCTTGAACACCTTATTTGAACCATATATTCCACGAACCTTTTTTGAACCATATATTCCATGAACATTTTTTGAACCAAATATTCCATGAATCACATTTTTCGCCACAAATCGCTAACCGTTCGAGATAGGTTAAAAATTCAAACGGCGTTGGATCGAAGTCGTCGAGACGCACCCAGAACATCTTATTTGAACCATATATTCCACGAACCTTTTTTGAACAATATATTCCATGAACATTTTTTGAACCAAATATTCCATGAATCACATTTTTCGCCACAAATCGCTAACCGTTCGAGATAGATTAAAAATTCAAACGGCATTGGATCGAGGGCGTCGAGACGCACCTTGAACACCTTATTTGAACCATATATTCCATGAACCTTTTTTGAACCATATATTCCATGAACCTTTTTTGAACCATATATTCCATGAACATTTTTTGAACCAAATATTCCATGAATCACATTTTTGGCCACAAATCGCTAACCGTTCGAGATAGGTTAAGAATTCAAACGGCGTTGGATCGAGGGCTTCGAGACGCATCTTGAACACCTTATTTGAACCATATATTCCACGAACCTTTTTTGAACCATGTATTCCATGAACATATTTTGAACCAAATATTCCATGAATCACATTTTTCGCCACAAATCGCTAACCGTTCGAGATATGTTAAAAATTCAAACGGCATTGGATCAAGGGCGTCGAGACGCACCATGAACACCTTATTTGAACCATATATTCCACGAAGCTTTTTTGAACCATATATTCCATGAACATTTTTTGAACCAAATATTCCATGAATCACATTTTTGGCCACAAATCGCTAACCGTTCGAGATAGGTTAAAAATTCAAACGGCGTTGGATCGAGGGCGTCGAGACACACCTTGAACACCTTATTTGAACCATATATTCCACGAACCTTTTTTGAACCATATATTCCATGAACATTTTTTGAACCAAATATTCCATGAATCACATTTTGCGCCACAAATCGCTAACCGTTCGAGATAGGTTAAAAACTCAAACGGCATTGGATCAAGGGCGTCGAGACGCACCTTGAACACCTTATTTGAACCATATATTCCACGAACCTTTTTTGAACCATATATTCCATGAACATTTTTTGAACCAAATATTCCATGAATCACATTTTTCGCCACAAATCGCTAACCGTTCGAGATAGGGTAAAAACTCAAACGGCATTGGATCAAGGGCGTCGAGACGCACCTTGAACACCTTATTTGAACCATATATTCCACGAACCTTTTTCGAACCATATATTCCATGAACATTTTTTGAACCAAATATTCCATGAATCACATTTTTGGCCACAAATCGCTAACCGTTCGAGATAGGTTAAAAACTCAAACGGCGTTGGATCGAGGTCTTCGAGACGCACCTTGAACACCTTATTTGAACCATATATTCCACGAACCTTTTTTGAACCATATATTCCATGAACATTTTTTGAACCAAATATTCCATGAATCACATTTTTGGCCACAAATCGCTAACCGTTCGAGATAGGTTAAAAACTCAAACGGCGTTGGATCGAGGTCTTTGAGACGCACCATGAACACCTTATTTGAACCATATATTCCACGAACCTTTTTTGAACCATATATTCCATGAACATTTTTTGAACCAAATATTCCATGAATCACATTTTTGGCCACAAATCGCTAACCGTTCGAGATAGATTAAAAATTCAAACGGCATTGGATCGAGGGCGTCGAGACGCACCTTGAACACCTTATTTGAACTATATATTCCATGAACCTTTTTTGAACCATATATTCCATGAACATTTTTTGAACCAAATATTCCATGAATCACATTTTTGGCCACAAATCGCTAACCGTTCGAGATAGGTTAAAAACTCAAACGGCATTGGATCAAGGGCGTCGAGACGAACCTTGAACACCTTATTTGAACCATATATTCCACGAACCTTTTTTGAACCATATATTCCATGAACATTTTTTGAACCAAATATTCCATGAATCACATTTTTGGCCACAAATCGCTAACCGTTCGAGATAGGTTAAAAATTCAAACGGCGTTAGATCGAGGACGTCGAGACGCACCTTGAACACCTTATTTGAAGCATATGTTCCACGAACCTCTTTTGAACCATATATTCCATGAACATTTTATGAACCAAATATTCCATGAATCACATTTTTCGCCACAAATCGCTAACCGTTCGAGATAGATTAAAAATTCAAACGGCATTGGATCGAGGGCGTCGATACGCACCTTGAACACCTTATTTGAACCATATATTCCATGAACCTTTTTTGAACCATATATTCCATGAACCTTTTTTGAACCATATATTCCATGAACATTTTTTGAACCAAATATTCCATGAATCACATTTTTGGCCACAAATCGCTAACCGTTCGAGATAGGTTAAAAATTCAAACGGCGTTGGATCGAAGTCGTCGAGACGCACCCAGAACATCTTATTTGAACCATATATTCCACGAACCTTTTTTGAACAATATATTCCATGAACATTTTTTGAACCAAATATTCCATGAATCACATTTTTGGCCACAAATCGCTAACCGTTCGAGATAGGTTAAAAATTCAAACGGCGTTGGATCGAGGGCGTCGAGACACACCTTGAACACCTTATTTGAACCATATATTCCACGAACCTTTTTTGAACCATATATTCCATGAACATTTTTTGAACCAAATATTCCATGAATCACATTTTGCGCCACAAATCGCTAACCGTTCGAGATAGGTTAAAAACTCAAACGGCATTGGATCAAGGGCGTCGAGACGCACCTTGAATACCTTATTTGAACCATATATTCCACGAACCTTTTTTGAACCATATATTCCATGAACATTTTATGAACCAAATATTCCATGAATCACATTTTTCGCCACAAATCGCTAACCGTTCGAGATAGATTAAAAATTCAAACGGCATTGGATCGAGGGCGTCGAGACGCACCTTGAACACCTTATTTGAACCATATATTCCATGAACCTTTTTTGAACCATATATTCCATGAACCTTTTTTGAACCATATATTCCATGAACATTTTTTGAACCAAATATTCCATGAATCACATTTTTGGCCACAAATCGCTAACCGTTCGAGATAGGTTAAAAATTCAAACGGCGTTGGATCGAGGGCGTCGAGACACACCTTGAACACCTTATTTGAACCATATATTCCACGAACCTTTTTTGAACCATATATTCCATGAACATTTTTTGAACCAAATATTCCATGAATCACATTTTGCGCCACAAATCGCTAACCGTTCGAGATAGGTTAAAAACTCAAACGGCATTGGATCAAGGGCGTCGAGACGCACCTTGAACACCTTATTTGAACCATATATTCCACGAACCTTTTTTGAACCATATATTCCATGAACATTTTTTGAACCAAATATTCCATGAATCACATTTTTCGCCACAAATCGCTAACCGTTCGAGATAGGTTAAAAATTCAAACGGCGTTGGATCGAAGTCGTCGAGACGCACCCAGAACATCTTATTTGAACCATATATTCCACGAACCTTTTTTGAACAATATATTCCATGAACATTTTTTGAACCAAATATTCCATGAATCACATTTTTCGCCACAAATCGCTAACCGTTCGAGATAGATTAAAAATTCAAACGGCATTGGATCGAGGGCGTCGAGACGCACCTTGAACACCTTATTTGAACCATATATTCCATGAACCTTTTTTGAACCATATATTCCATGAACCTTTTTTGAACCATATATTCCATGAACATTTTTTGAACCAAATATTCCATGAATCACATTTTTGGCCACAAATCGCTAACCGTTCGTGATAGGTTAAAAATTCAAACGGCGTTGGATCGAGGGCGTCGAGACACACCTTGAACACCTTATTTGAACCATATATTCCACGAACCTTTTTTGAACCATATATTCCATGAACATTTTTTGAACCAAATATTCCATGAATCACATTTTGCGCCACAAATCGCTAACCGTTCGAGATAGGTTAAAAACTCAAACGGCATTGGATCAAGGGCGTCGAGACGCACCTTGAACACCTTATTTGAACCATATATTCCACGAACCTTTTTTGAACCATATATTCCATGAACATTTTTTGAACCAAATATTCCATGAATCACATTTTTCGCCACAAATCGCTAACCGTTCGAGATAGGGTAAAAACTCAAACGGCATTGGATCAAGGGCGTCGAGACGCACCTTGAACACCTTATTTGAACCATATATTCCACGAACCTTTTTCGAACCATATATTCCATGAACATTTTTTGAACCAAATATTCCATGAATCACATTTTTGGCCACAAATCGCTAACCGTTCGAGATAGGTTAAAAACTCAAACGGCATTGGATCAAGGGCGTCGAGACGCACCCTGAACACCTTATTTGAACCATATATTCCACGAACCTTTTTTGAACCATATATTCCATGAACATTTTATGAACCAAATATTCCATGAATCATATTTTTCGCCACAAATCGCTAACCGTTCGAGATAGGTTAAAAATTCAAACGGCGTTGGATCGAGGTCTTCGAGACGCACCTTGAACACCTTATTTGAACCATATATTCCACGAACCTTTTTTGAACCATATATTCCATGAACATTTTTTGAACCAAATATTCCATGAATCACATTTTTGGCCACAAATCGCTAACCGTTCGAGATAGGTTAAAAACTCAAACGGCGTTGGATCGAGGTCTTTGAGACGCACCATGAACACCTTATTTGAACCATATATTCCACGAACCTTTTTTGAACCATATATTCCATGAACATTTTTTGAACCAAATATTCCATGAATCACATTTTTGGCCACAAATCGCTAACCGTTCGAGATAGATTAAAAATTCAAACGGCATTGGATCGAGGGCGTCGAGACGCACCTTGAACACCTTATTTGAACTATATATTCCATGAACCTTTTTTGAACCATATATTCCATGAACATTTTTTGAACCAAATATTCCATGAATCACATTTTTGGCCACAAATCGCTAACCGTTCGAGATAGGTTAAAAACTCAAACGGCATTGGATGAAGGGCGTCGAGACGAACCTTGAACACCTTATTTGAACCATATATTCCACGAACCTTTTTTGAACCATATATTCCATGAACATTTTTTGAACCAAATATTCCATGAATCACATTTTTGGCCACAAATCGCTAACCGTTCGAGATAGGTTAAAAATTCAAACGGCGTTAGATCGAGGACGTCGAGACGCACCTTGAACACCTTATTTGAAGCATATGTTCCACGAACCTCTTTTGAACCATATATTCCATGAACATTTTATGAACCAAATATTCCATGAATCACATTTTTCGCCACAAATCGCTAACCGTTCGAGATAGATTAAAAATTCAAACGGCATTGGATCGAGGGCGTCGATACGCACCTTGAACACCTTATTTGAACCATATATTCCATGAACCTTTTTTGAACCATATATTCCATGAACCTTTTTTGAACCATATATTCCATGAACATTTTTTGAACCAAATATTCCATGAATCACATTTTTGGCCACAAATCGCTAACCGTTCGAGATAGGTTAAAAATTCAAACGGCGTTGGATCGAAGTCGTCGAGACGCACCCAGAACATCTTATTTGAACCATATATTCCACGAACCTTTTTTGAACAATATATTCCATGAACATTTTTTGAACCAAATATTCCATGAATCACATTTTTGGCCACAAATCGCTAACCGTTCGAGATAGGTTAAAAATTCAAACGGCGTTGGATCGAGGGCGTCGAGACACACCTTGAACACCTTATTTGAACCATATATTCCACGAACCTTTTTTGAACCATATATTCCATGAACATTTTTTGAACCAAATATTCCATGAATCACATTTTGCGCCACAAATCGCTAACCGTTCGAGATAGGTTAAAAACTCAAACGGCATTGGATCAAGGGCGTCGAGACGCACCTTGAATACCTTATTTGAACCATATATTCCACGAACCTTTTTTGAACCATATATTCCATGAACATATTTTGAACCAAATATTCCATGAATCACATTTTTGCCCACAAATCGCTAACCGTTCGAGATAGGTTAAAAATTCAAACGGCGTTGGATCGAAGTCATCGAGACGCACCCTGAACACCTTATTTGAACCATATATTCCACGAACCTTTTTTGAACCATATATTCCATGAACATTTTATGAACCAAATATTCCATGAATCATATTTTTCGCCACAAATCGCTAACCGTTCGAGATAGGTTAAAAATTCAAACGGCATTGGATCGAGGGCGTCGAGACGCACCTTGAATACCTTATTTGAACCATATATTCCATGAACCTTTTTTGAACCATATATTCCATGAACATTTTTTGAACCAAATATTCCATGAATCACATTTTTGGCCACAAATCGCTAACCGTTCGAGATAGGTTAAAAATTCAAACGGCGTTGGATCGAGGGCGTCGAGACACACCTTGAACACCTTATTTGAACCATATATTCCACGAACCTTTTTTGAACCATATATTCCATGAACATTTTTTGAACCAAATATTCCATGAATCACATTTTGCGCCACAAATCGCTAACCGTTCGAGATAGGTTAAAAACTCAAACGGCGTTGGATCGAAGTCATCGAGACGCACCCTGAACACCTTATTTGAACCATATATTCCACGAACCTTTTTTGAACCATATATTCCATGAACATTTTATGAACCAAATATTCCATGAATCATATTTTTCGCCACAAATCGCTAACCGTTCGAGATAGGTTAAAAATTCAAACGGCATTGGATCGAGGGCGTCGAGACGCACCTTGAATACCTTATTTGAACCATATATTCCATGAACCTTTTTTGAACCATATATTCCATGAACATTTTTTGAACCAAATATTCCATGAATCACATTTTTGGCCACAAATCGCTAACCGTTCGAGATAGGTTAAAAATTCAAACGGCGTTGGATCGAGGGCGTCGAGACACACCTTGAACACCTTATTTGAACCATATATTCCACGAACCTTTTTTGAACCATATATTCCATGAACATTTTTTGAACCAAATATTCCATGAATCACATTTTTGGCCACAAATCGCTAACCGTTCGAGATAGGTTGAAAATTCAAACGGCGATGCATCGAGGGAGTCCAGACGCACCTTGAACACCTTATTTGAACCATATATTCCACGAACCTCTTTTGAACCATATATTCCATGAACATTTTTTGAACCAAATATTCCATGAATCACATTTTTGGCCACAAATCGCTAACCGTTCGAGATGGGTTAAAATCTCAAACGGCATTGGATCAAGGGCGTCGAGACGAACCTTGAACACCTTATTTGAACCATATATTCCATGAACATTTTTTGAACCAAATATTCCATGAATCACATTTTTGGCCACAAATCGCTAACCGTTCGAGATAGGTTAAAAATTCAAACGGCGTTGGATCGAGGGCGTCGAGACACACCTTGAACACCTTATTTGAACCATATATTCCACGAACCTTTTTTGAACCATATATTCCATGAACATTCTTTGAACCAAATATTCCATGAATCACATTTTGCGCCACAAATCGCTAACCGTTCGAGATAGGTTAAAAACTCAAACGGCATTGGATCAAGGGCGTCGAGACGCACCTTGAACACCTTATTTGAACCATATATTCCACGAACCTTTTTTGAACCATATATTCCATGAACATTTTTTGAACCAAATATTCCATGAATCACATTTTTCGCCACAAATCGCTAACCGTTCGAGATAGGTTAAAAATTCAAACGGCGTTGGATCGAAGTCGTCGAGACGCACCCAGAACATCTTATTTGAACCATATATTCCACGAACCTTTTTTGAACAATATATTCCATGAACATTTTTTGAACCCAATATTCCATGAATCACATTTTTCGCCACAAATCGCTAACCGTTCGAGATAGATTAAAAATTCAAACGGCATTGGATCGAGGGCGTCGAGACGCACCTTGAACACCTTATTTGAACCATATATTCCATGAACCTTTTTTGAACCATATATTCCATGAACCTTTTTTGAACCATATATTCCATGAACATTTTTTGAACCAAATATTCCATGAATCACATTTTTGGCCACAAATCGCTAACCGTTCGAGATAGGTTAAAAATTCAAACGGCGTTGGATCGAGGGCGTCGAGACACACCTTGAGCACCTTATTTGAACCATATATTCCACGAACCTTTTTTGAACCATATATTCCATGAACATTTTTTGAACCAAATATTCCATGAATCACATTTTGCGCCACAAATCGCTAACCGTTCGAGATAGGTTAAAAACTCAAACGGCATTGGATCAAGGGCGTCGAGACGCACCTTGAACACCTTATTTGAACCATATATTCCACGAACCTTTTTTGAACCATATATTCCATGAACATTTTTTGAACCAAATATTCCATGAATCACATTTTTCGCCACAAATCGCTAACCGTTCGAGATAGGTTAAAAATTCAAACGGCGTTGGATCGAAGTCGTCGAGACGCACCCAGAACATCTTATTCGAACCATATATTCCACGAACCTTTTTTGAACAATATATTCCATGAACATTTTTTGAACCAAATATTCCATGAATCACATTTTTGGCCACAAATCGCTAACCGTTCGAGATAGATTAAAAATTCAAACGGCATTGGATCGAGGGCGTCGAGACGCACCTTGAACACCTTATTTGAACCATATATTCCATGAACCTTTTTTGAACCATATATTCCATGGACATTTTTTGAACCAAATATTCCATGAATCACATTTTTGGCCACAAATCGCTAACCGTTCGAGATAGGTTAAGAATTCAAACGGCGTTGGATCGAGGGCTTCGAGACGCATCTTGAACACCTTATTTGAACCATATATTCCACGAACCTTTTTTGAACCATGTATTCCATGAACATATTTTGAACCAAATATTCCATGAATCACATTTTTCGCCACAAATCGCTAACCGTTCAAGATATGTTAAAAATTCAAACGGCATTGGATCAAGGGCGTCGAGACGCACCATGAACACCTTATTTGAACCATATATTCCACGAAGCTTTTTTGAACCATATATTCCATGAACATTTTTTGAACCAAATATTCCATGAATCACATTTTTGGCCACAAATCGCTAACCGTTCGAGATAGGTTAAAAATTCAAACGGCGTTGGATCGAGGGCGTCGAGACACACCTTGAACACCTTATTTGAACCATATATTCCACGAACCTTTTTTGAACCATATATTCCATGAACATTTTTTGAACCAAATATTCCATGAATCACATTTTGCGCCACAAATCGCTAACCGTTCGAGATAGGTTAAAAACTCAAACGGCGTTGGATCGAGGTCTTCGAGACGCACCTTGAACACCTTATTTGAACCATATATTCCACGAACCTTTTTTGAACCATATATTCCATGAACATTTTTTGAACCAAATATTCCATGAATCACATTTTTGGCCACAAATCGCTAACCGTTCGAGATAGGTTAAAAACTCAAACGGCGTTGGATCGAGGTCTTTGAGACGCACCATGAACACCTTATTTGAACCATATATTCCACGAACCTTTTTTGAACCATATATTCCATGAACATTTTTTGAACCAAATATTCCATGAATCACATTTTTGGCCACAAATCGCTAACCGTTCGAGATAGATTAAAAATTCAAACGGCATTGGATCGAGGGCGTCGAGACGCACCTTGAACACATTATTTGAACTATATATTCCATGAACCTTTTTTGAACCATATATTCCATGAACATTTTTTGAACCAAATATTCCATGAATCACATTTTTGGCCACAAATCGCTAACCGTTCGAGATAGGTTAAAAACTCAAACGGCATTGGATCAAGGGCGTCGAGACGAACCTTGAACACCTTATTTGAACCATATATTCCACGAACCTTTTTTGAACCATATATTCCATGAACATTTTTTGAACCAAATATTCCATGAATCACATTTTTGGCCACAAATCGCTAACCGTTCGAGATAGGTTAAAAATTCAAACGGCGTTAGATCGAGGACGTCGAGACGCACCTTGAACACCTTATTTGAAGCATATGTTCCACGAACCTCTTTTGAACCATATATTCCATGAACATTTTATGAACCAAATATTCCATGAATCACATTTTTCGCCACAAATCGCTAACCGTTCGAGATAGATTAAAAATTCAAACGGCATTGGATCGAGGGCGTCGATACGCACCTTGAACACCTTATTTGAACCATATATTCCATGAACCTTTTTTGAACCATATATTCCATGAACCTTTTTTGAACCATATATTCCATGAACATTTTTTGAACCAAATATTCCATGAATCACATTTTTGGCCACAAATCGCTAACCGTTCGAGATAGGTTAAAAATTCAAACGGCGTTGGATCGAAGTCGTCGAGACGCACCCAGAACATCTTATTTGAACCATATATTCCACGAACCTTTTTTGAACAATATATTCCATGAACATTTTTTGAACCAAATATTCCATGAATCACATTTTTGGCCACAAATCGCTAACCGTTCGAGATAGGTTAAAAATTCAAACGGCGTTGGATCGAGGGCGTCGAGACACACCTTGAACACCTTATTTGAACCATATATTCCACGAACCTTTTTTGAACCATGTATTCCATGAACATATTTTGAACCAAATATTCCATGAATCACATTTTTCGCCACAAATCGCTAACCGTTCGAGATATGTTAAAAATTCAAACGGCATTGGATCAAGGGCGTCGAGACGCACCATGAACACCTTATTTGAACCATATATTCCACGACGCTTTTTTGAACCATATATTCCATGAACATTTTTTGAACCAAATATTCCATGAATCACATTTTTGGCCACAAATCGCTAACCGTTCGAGATAGGTTAAAAATTCAAACGGCGTTGGATCGAGGGCGTCGAGACACACCTTGAACACCTTATTTGAACCATATATTCCACGAACCTTTTTTGAACCATATATTCCATGAACATTTTTTGAACCAAATATTCCATGAATCACATTTTGCGCCACAAATCGCTAACCGTTCGAGATAGGTTAAAAACTCAAACGGCATTGGATCAAGGGCGTCGAGACGCACCTTGAACACCTTATTTGAACCATATATTCCACGAACCTTTTTTGAACCATATATTCCATGAACATTTTTTGAACCAAATATTCCATGAATCACATTTTTCGCCACAAATCGCTAACCGTTCGAGATAGGGTAAAAACTCAAACGGCATTGGATCAAGGGCGTCGAGACGCACCTTGAACACCTTATTTGAACCATATATTCCACGAACCTTTTTCGAACCATATATTCCATGAACATTTTTTGAACCAAATATTCCATGAATCACATTTTTGGCCACAAATCGCTAACCGTTCGAGATAGGTTAAAAACTCAAACGGCGTTGGATCGAGGTCTTTGAGACGCACCATGAACACCTTATTTGAACCATATATTCCACGAACCTTTTTTGAACCATATATTCCATGAACATTTTTTGAACCAAATATTCCATGAATCACATTTTTGGCCACAAATCGCTAACCGTTCGAGATAGATTAAAAATTCAAACGGCATTGGATCGAGGGCGTCGAGACGCACCTTGAACACCTTATTTGAACTATATATTCCATGAACCTTTTTTGAACCATATATTCCATGAACATTTTTTGAACCAAATATTCCATGAATCACATTTTTGGCCACAAATCGCTAACCGTTCGAGATAGGTTAAAAACTCAAACGGCATTGGATCAAGGGCGTCGAGACGAACCTTGAACACCTTATTTGAACCATATATTCCACGAACCTTTTTTGAACCATATATTCCATGAACATTTTTTGAACCAAATATTCCATGAATCACATTTTTGGCCACAAATCGCTAACCGTTCGAGATAGGTTAAAAATTCAAACGGCGTTAGATCGAGGACGTCGAGACGCACCTTGAACACCTTATTTGAAGCATATGTTCCACGAACCTCTTTTGAACCATATATTCCATGAACATTTTATGAACCAAATATTCCATGAATCACATTTTTCGCCACAAATCGCTAACCGTTCGAGATAGATTAAAAATTCAAACGGCATTGGATCGAGGGCGTCGATACGCACCTTGAACACCTTATTTGAACCATATATTCCATGAACCTTTTTTGAACCATATATTCCATGAACCTTTTTTGAACCATATATTCCATGAACATTTTTTGAACCAAATATTCCATGAATCACATTTTTGGCCACAAATCGCTAACCGTTCGAGATAGGTTAAAAATTCAAACGGCGTTGGATCGAAGTCGTCGAGACGCACCCAGAACATCTTATTTGAACCATATATTCCACGAACCTTTTTTGAACAATATATTCCATGAACATTTTTTGAACCAAATATTCCATGAATCACATTTTTGGCCACAAATCGCTAACCGTTCGAGATAGGTTAAAAATTCAAACGGCGTTGGATCGAGGGCGTCGAGACACACCTTGAACACCTTATTTGAACCATATATTCCACGAACCTTTTTTGAACCAAATATTCCATGAATCACATTTTGCGCCACAAATCGCTAACCGTTCGAGATAGGTTAAAAACTCAAACGGCATTGGATCAAGGGCGTCGAGACGCACCTTGAATACCTTATTTGAACCATATATTCCACGAACCTTTTTTGAACCATATATTCCATGAACATATTTTGAACCAAATATTCCATGAATCACATTTTTGCCCACAAATCGCTAACCGTTCGAGATAGGTTAAAAATTCAAACGGCGTTGGATCGAAGTCATCGAGACGCACCCTGAACACCTTATTTGAACCATATATTCCACGAACCTTTTTTGAACCATATATTCCATGAACATTTTATGAACCAAATATTCCATGAATCATATTTTTCGCCACAAATCGCTAACCGTTCGAGATAGGTTAAAAATTCAAACGGCATTGGATCGAGGGCGTCGAGACGCACCTTGAATACCTTATTTGAACCATATATTCCATGAACCTTTTTTGAACCATATATTCCATGAACATTTTTTGAACCAAATATTCCATGAATCACATTTTTGGCCACAAATCGCTAAACGTTCGAGATAGGTTAAAAATTCAAACGGCGTTGGATCGAGGGCGTCGAGACACACCTTGAACACCTTATTTGAACCATATATTCCACGAACCTTTTTTGAACCATATATTCCATGAACATTTTTTGAACCAAATATTCCATGAATCACATTTTTGGCCACAAATCGCTAACCGTTCGAGATAGGTTGAAAATTCAAACGGCGATGCATCGAGGGAGTCCAGACGCACCTTGAACACCTTATTTGAACCATATATTCCACGAACCTCTTTTGAACCATATATTCCATGAACATTTTTTGAACCAAATATTCCATGAATCACATTTTTGGCCACAAATCGCTAACCGTTCGAGATGGGTTAAAATCTCAAACGGCATTGGATCAAGGGCGTCGAGACGAACCTTGAACACCTTATTTGAACCATATATTCCATGAACATTTTTTGAACCAAATATTCCATGAATCACATTTTTGGCCACAAATCGCTAACCGTTCGAGATAGGTTAAAAATTCAAACGGCGTTGGATCGAGGGCGTCGAGACACACCTTGAACACCTTATTTGAACCATATATTCCACGAACCTTTTTTGAACCATATATTCCATGAACATTTTTTGAACCAAATATTCCATGAATCACATTTTGCGCCACAAATCGCTAACCGTTCGAGATAGGTTAAAAACTCAAACGGCATTGGATCAAGGGCGTCGAGACGCACCTTGAACACCTTATTTGAACCATATATTCCACGAACCTTTTTTGAACCATATATTCCATGAACATTTTTTGAACCAAATATTCCATGAATCACATTTTTCGCCACAAATCGCTAACCGTTCGAGATAGGTTAAAAATTCAAACGGCGTTGGATCGAAGTCGTCGAGACGCACCCAGAACATCTTATTTGAACCATATATTCCACGAACCTTTTTTGAACAATATATTCCATGAACATTTTTTGAACCAAATATTCCATGAATCACATTTTTCGCCACAAATCGCTAACCGTTCGAGATAGATTAAAAATTCAAACGGCATTGGATCGAGGGCGTCGAGACGCACCTTGAACACCTTATTTGAACCATATATTCCATGAACCTTTTTTGAACCATATATTCCATGAACCTTTTTTGAACCATATATTCCATGAACATTTTTTGAACCAAATATTCCATGAATCACATTTTTGGCCACAAATCGCTAACCGTTCGAGATAGGTTAAAAATTCAAACGGCGTTGGATCGAGGGCGTCGAGACACACCTTGAGCACCTTATTTGAACCATATATTCCACGAACCTTTTTTGAACCATATATTCCATGAACATTTTTTGAACCAAATATTCCATGAATCACATTTTGCGCCACAAATCGCTAACCGTTCGAGATAGGTTAAAAACTCAAACGGCATTGGATCAAGGGCGTCGAGACGCACCTTGAACACCTTATTTGAACCATATATTCCACGAACCTTTTTTGAACCATATATTCCATGAACATTTTTTGAACCAAATATTCCATGAATCACATTTTTCGCCACAAATCGCTAACCGTTCGAGATAGGTTAAAAATTCAAACGGCGTTGGATCGAAGTCGTCGAGACGCACCCAGAACATCTTATTTGAACCATATATTCCACGAACCTTTTTTGAACAATATATTCCATGAACATTTTTTGAACCAAATATTCCATGAATCACATTTTTGGCCACAAATCGCTAACCGTTCGAGATAGATTAAAAATTCAAACGGCATTGGATCGAGGGCGTCGAGACGCACCTTGAACACCTTATTTGAACCATATATTCCATGAACCTTTTTTGA
Source organism: Aspidiotus rigidus (assembly GCA_035079385.1). Classification (NCBI taxonomy): domain Eukaryota; kingdom Metazoa; phylum Arthropoda; class Insecta; order Hemiptera; family Diaspididae; genus Aspidiotus; species Aspidiotus rigidus. The sequence continues at coordinate 6,387,324 of JAVHKY010000030.1, forward strand.
ACCATATATTCCATGGACATTTTTTGAACCAAATATTCCATGAATCACATTTTTGGCCACAAATCGCTAACCGTTCGAGATAGGTTAAGAATTCAAACGGCGTTGGATCGAGGGCTTCGAGACGCATCTTGAACACCTTATTTGAACCATATATTCCACGAACCTTTTTTGAACCATGTATTCCATGAACATATTTTGAACCAAATATTCCATGAATCACATTTTTCGCCACAAATCGCTAACCGTTCGAGATATGTTAAAAATTCAAACGGCATTGGATCAAGGGCGTCGAGACGCACCATGAACACCTTATTTGAACCATATATTCCACGAAGCTTTTTTGAACCATATATTCCATGAACATTTTTTGAACCAAATATTCCATGAATCACATTTTTGGCCACAAATCGCTAACCGTTCGAGATAGGTTAAAAATTCAAACGGCGTTGGATCGAGGGCGTCGAGACACACCTTGAACACCTTATTTGAACCATATATTCCACGAACCTTTTTTGAACCATATATTCCATGAACATTTTTTGAACCAAATATTCCATGAATCACATTTTGCGCCACAAATCGCTAACCGTTCGAGATAGGTTAAAAACTCAAACGGCATTGGATCAAGGGCGTCGAGACGCACCTTGAACACCTTATTTGAACCATATATTCCACGAACCTTTTTTGAACCATATATTCCATGAACATTTTTTGAACCAAATATTCCATGAATCACATTTTTCGCCACAAATCGCTAACCGTTCGAGATAGGGTAAAAACTCAAACGGCATTGGATCAAGGGCGTCGAGACGCACCTTGAACACCTTATTTGAACCATATATTCCACGAACCTTTTTCGAACCATATATTCCATGAACATTTTTTGAACCAAATATTCCATGAATCACATTTTTGGCCACAAATCGCTAACCGTTCGAGATAGGTTAAAAACTCAAACGGCGTTGGATCGAGGTCTTCGAGACGCACCTTGAACACCTTATTTGAACCATATATTCCACGAACCTTTTTTGAACCATATATTCCATGAACATTTTTTGAACCAAATATTCCATGAATCACATTTTTGGCCACAAATCGCTAACCGTTCGAGATAGGTTAAAAACTCAAACGGCGTTGGATCGAGGTCTTTGAGACGCACCATGAACACCTTATTTGAACCATATATTCCACGAACCTTTTTTGAACCATATATTCCATGAACATTTTTTGAACCAAATATTCCATGAATCACATTTTTGGCCACAAATCGCTAACCGTTCGAGATAGATTAAAAATTCAAACGGCATTGGATCGAGGGCGTCGAGACGCACCTTGAACACATTATTTGAACTATATATTCCATGAACCTTTTTTGAACCATATATTCCATGAACATTTTTTGAACCAAATATTCCATGAATCACATTTTTGGCCACAAATCGCTAACCGTTCGAGATAGGTTAAAAACTCAAACGGCATTGGATCAAGGGCGTCGAGACGAACCTTGAACACCTTATTTGAACCATATATTCCACGAACCTTTTTTGAACCATATATTCCATGAACATTTTTTGAACCAAATATTCCATGAATCACATTTTTGGCCACAAATCGCTAACCGTTCGAGATAGGTTAAAAATTCAAACGGCGTTAGATCGAGGACGTCGAGACGCACCTTGAACACCTTATTTGAAGCATATGTTCCACGAACCTCTTTTGAACCATATATTCCATGAACATTTTATGAACCAAATATTCTATGAATCACATTTTTCGCCACAAATCGCTAACCGTTCGAGATAGATTAAAAATTCAAACGGCATTGGATCGAGGGCGTCGATACGCACCTTGAACACCTTATTTGAACCATATATTCCATGAACCTTTTTTGAACCATATATTCCATGAACCTTTTTTGAACCATATATTCCATGAACATTTTTTGAACCAAATATTCCATGAATCACATTTTTGGCCACAAATCGCTAACCGTTCGAGATAGGTTAAAAATTCAAACGGCGTTGGATCGAAGTCGTCGAGACGCACCCAGAACATCTTATTTGAACCATATATTCCACGAACCTTTTTTGAACAATATATTCCATGAACATTTTTTGAACCAAATATTCCATGAATCACATTTTTGGCCACAAATCGCTAACCGTTCGAGATAGGTTAAAAATTCAAACGGCGTTGGATCGAGGGCGTCGAGACACACCTTGAACACCTTATTTGAACCATATATTCCACGAACCTTTTTTGAACCATGTATTCCATGAACATATTTTGAACCAAATATTCCATGAATCACATTTTTCGCCACAAATCGCTAACCGTTCGAGATATGTTAAAAATTCAAACGGCATTGGATCAAGGGCGTCGAGACGCACCATGAACACCTTATTTGAACCATATATTCCACGACGCTTTTTTGAACCATATATTCCATGAACATTTTTTGAACCAAATATTCCATGAATCACATTTTTGGCCACAAATCGCTAACCGTTCGAGATAGGTTAAAAATTCAAACGGCGTTGGATCGAGGGCGTCGAGACACACCTTGAACACCTTATTTGAACCATATATTCCACGAACCTTTTTTGAACCATATATTCCATGAACATTTTTTGAACCAAATATTCCATGAATCACATTTTGCGCCACAAATCGCTAACCGTTCGAGATAGGTTAAAAACTCAAACGGCATTGGATCAAGGGCGTCGAGACGCACCTTGAACACCTTATTTGAACCATATATTCCACGAACCTTTTTTGAACCATATATTCCATGAACATTTTTTGAACCAAATATTCCATGAATCACATTTTTCGCCACAAATCGCTAACCGTTCGAGATAGGGTAAAAACTCAAACGGCATTGGATCAAGGGCGTCGAGACGCACCTTGAACACCTTATTTGAACCATATATTCCACGAACCTTTTTCGAACCATATATTCCATGAACATTTTTTGAACCAAATATTCCATGAATCACATTTTTGGCCACAAATCGCTAACCGTTCGAGATAGGTTAAAAACTCAAACGGCGTTGGATCGAGGTCTTTGAGACGCACCATGAACACCTTATTTGAACCATATATTCCACGAACCTTTTTTGAACCATATATTCCATGAACATTTTTTGAACCAAATATTCCATGAATCACATTTTTGGCCACAAATCGCTAACCGTTCGAGATAGATTAAAAATTCAAACGGCATTGGATCGAGGGCGTCGAGACGCACCTTGAACACCTTATTTGAACTATATATTCCATGAACCTTTTTTGAACCATATATTCCATGAACATTTTTTGAACCAAATATTCCATGAATCACATTTTTGGCCACAAATCGCTAACCGTTCGAGATAGGTTAAAAACTCAAACGGCATTGGATCAAGGGCGTCGAGACGAACCTTGAACACCTTATTTGAACCATATATTCCACGAACCTTTTTTGAACCATATATTCCATGAACATTTTTTGAACCAAATATTCCATGAATCACATTTTTGGCCACAAATCGCTAACCGTTCGAGATAGGTTAAAAATTCAAACGGCGTTAGATCGAGGACGTCGAGACGCACCTTGAACACCTTATTTGAAGCATATGTTCCACGAACCTCTTTTGAACCATATATTCCATGAACATTTTATGAACCAAATATTCCATGAATCACATTTTTCGCCACAAATCGCTAACCGTTCGAGATAGATTAAAAATTCAAACGGCATTGGATCGAGGGCGTCGATACGCACCTTGAACACCTTATTTGAACCATATATTCCATGAACCTTTTTTGAACCATATATTCCATGAACCTTTTTTGAACCATATATTCCATGAACATTTTTTGAACCAAATATTCCATGAATCACATTTTTGGCCACAAATCGCTAACCGTTCGAGATAGGTTAAAAATTCAAACGGCGTTGGATCGAAGTCGTCGAGACGCACCCAGAACATCTTATTTGAACCATATATTCCACGAACCTTTTTTGAACAATATATTCCATGAACATTTTTTGAACCAAATATTCCATGAATCACATTTTTGGCCACAAATCGCTAACCGTTCGAGATAGGTTAAAAATTCAAACGGCGTTGGATCGAGGGCGTCGAGACACACCTTGAACACCTTATTTGAACCATATATTCCACGAACCTTTTTTGAACCAAATATTCCATGAATCACATTTTGCGCCACAAATCGCTAACCGTTCGAGATAGGTTAAAAACTCAAACGGCATTGGATCAAGGGCGTCGAGACGCACCTTGAATACCTTATTTGAACCATATATTCCACGAACCTTTTTTGAACCATATATTCCATGAACATATTTTGAACCAAATATTCCATGAATCACATTTTTGCCCACAAATCGCTAACCGTTCGAGATAGGTTAAAAATTCAAACGGCGTTGGATCGAAGTCATCGAGACGCACCCTGAACACCTTATTTGAACCATATATTCCACGAACCTTTTTTGAACCATATATTCCATGAACATTTTATGAACCAAATATTCCATGAATCACATTTTTGGCCACAAATCGCTAACCGTTCGAGATAGGTTAAAAATTCAAACGGCATTGGATCGAGGGCGTCGAGACGCACCTTGAATACCTTATTTGAACCATATATTCCATGAACCTTTTTTGAACCATATATTCCATGAACATTTTTTGAACCAAATATTCCATGAATCACATTTTTGGCCACAAATCGCTAACCGTTCGAGATAGGTTAAAAATTCAAACGGCGTTAGATCGAGGACGTCGAGACGCACCTTGAACACCTTATTTGAAGCATATGTTCCACGAACCTCTTTTGAACCATATATTCCATGAACATTTTATGAACCAAATATTCCATGAATCACATTTTTCGCCACAAATCGCTAACCGTTCGAGATAGATTAAAAATTCAAACGGCATTGGATCGAGGGCGTCGAGACGCACCTTGAACACCTTATTTGAACTATATATTCCATGAACCTTTTTTGAACCATATATTCCATGAACATTTTTTGAACCAAATATTCCATGAATCACATTTTTGGCCACAAATCGCTAACCGTTCGAGATATGTTAAAAATTCAAACGGCATTGGATCAAGGGCGTCGAGACGCACCATGAACACCTTATTTGAACCATATATTCCACGAAGCTTTTTTGAACCATATATTCCATGAACATTTTTTGAACCAAATATTCCATGAATCACATTTTTGGCCACAAATCGCTAACCGTTCGAGATAGGTTAAAAATTCAAACGGCGTTGGATCGAGGGCGTCGAGACACACCTTGAACACCTTATTTGAACCATATATTCCACGAACCTTTTTTGAACCATATATTCCATGAACATTTTTTGAACCAAATATTCCATGAATCACATTTTGCGCCACAAATCGCTAACCGTTCGAGATAGGTTAAAAACTCAAACGGCATTGGATCAAGGGCGTCGAGACGCACCTTGAACACCTTATTTGAACCATATATTCCACGAACCTTTTTTGAACCATATATTCCATGAACATTTTTTGAACCAAATATTCCATGAATCACATTTTTCGCCACAAATCGCTAACCGTTCGAGATAGGGTAAAAACTCAAACGGCATTGGATCAAGGGCGTCGAGACGCACCTTGAACACCTTATTTGAACCATATATTCCACGAACCTTTTTCGAACCATATATTCCATGAACATTTTTTGAACCAAATATTCCATGAATCACATTTTTGGCCACAAATCGCTAACCGTTCGAGATAGGTTAAAAACTCAAACGGCGTTGGATCGAGGTCTTTGAGACGCACCATGAACACCTTATTTGAACCATATATTCCACGAACCTTTTTTGAACCATATATTCCATGAACATTTTTTGAACCAAATATTCCATGAATCACATTTTTGGCCACAAATCGCTAACCGTTCGAGATAGATTAAAAATTCAAACGGCATTGGATCGAGGGCGTCGAGACGCACCTTGAACACCTTATTTGAACTATATATTCCATGAACCTTTTTTGAACCATATATTCCATGAACATTTTTTGAACCAAATATTCCATGAATCACATTTTTGGCCACAAATCGCTAACCGTTCGAGATAGGTTAAAAACTCAAACGGCATTGGATCAAGGGCGTCGAGACGAACCTTGAACACCTTATTTGAACCATATATTCCACGAACCTTTTTTGAACCATATATTCCATGAACATTTTTTGAACCAAATATTCCATGAATCACATTTTTGGCCACAAATCGCTAACCGTTCGAGATAGGTTAAAAATTCAAACGGCGTTAGATCGAGGACGTCGAGACGCACCTTGAACACCTTATTTGAAGCATATGTTCCACGAACCTCTTTTGAACCATATATTCCATGAACATTTTATGAACCAAATATTCCATGAATCACATTTTTCGCCACAAATCGCTAACCGTTCGAGATAGATTAAAAATTCAAACGGCATTGGATCGAGGGCGTCGATACGCACCTTGAACACCTTATTTGAACCATATATTCCATGAACCTTTTTTGAACCATATATTCCATGAACCTTTTTTGAACCATATATTCCATGAACATTTTTTGAACCAAATATTCCATGAATCACATTTTTGGCCACAAATCGCTAACCGTTCGAGATAGGTTAAAAATTCAAACGGCGTTGGATCGAAGTCGTCGAGACGCACCCAGAACATCTTATTTGAACCATATATTCCACGAACCTTTTTTGAACAATATATTCCATGAACATTTTTTGAACCAAATATTCCATGAATCACATTTTTGGCCACAAATCGCTAACCGTTCGAGATAGGTTAAAAATTCAAACGGCGTTGGATCGAGGGCGTCGAGACACACCTTGAACACCTTATTTGAACCATATATTCCACGAACCTTTTTTGAACCAAATATTCCATGAATCACATTTTGCGCCACAAATCGCTAACCGTTCGAGATAGGTTAAAAACTCAAACGGCATTGGATCAAGGGCGTCGAGACGCACCTTGAATACCTTATTTGAACCATATATTCCACGAACCTTTTTTGAACCATATATTCCATGAACATATTTTGAACCAAATATTCCATGAATCACATTTTTGCCCACAAATCGCTAACCGTTCGAGATAGGTTAAAAATTCAAACGGCGTTGGATCGAAGTCATCGAGACGCACCCTGAACACCTTATTTGAACCATATATTCCACGAACCTTTTTTGAACCATATATTCCATGAACATTTTATGAACCAAATATTCCATGAATCACATTTTTGGCCACAAATCGCTAACCGTTCGAGATAGGTTAAAAATTCAAACGGCATTGGATCGAGGGCGTCGAGACGCACCTTGAATACCTTATTTGAACCATATATTCCATGAACCTTTTTTGAACCATATATTCCATGAACATTTTTTGAACCAAATATTCCATGAATCACATTTTTGGCCACAAATCGCTAACCGTTCGAGATAGGTTAAAAATTCAAACGGCGTTAGATCGAGGACGTCGAGACGCACCTTGAACACCTTATTTGAAGCATATGTTCCACGAACCTCTTTTGAACCATATATTCCATGAACATTTTATGAACCAAATATTCCATGAATCACATTTTTCGCCACAAATCGCTAACCGTTCGAGATAGATTAAAAATTCAAACGGCATTGGATCGAGGGCGTCGAGACGCACCTTGAACACCTTATTTGAACTATATATTCCATGAACCTTTTTTGAACCATATATTCCATGAACATTTTTTGAACCAAATATTCCATGAATCACATTTTTGGCCACAAATCGCTAACCGTTCGAGATAGGTTAAAAACTCAAACGGCATTGGATCAAGGGCGTCGAGACGAACCTTGAACACCTTATTTGAACCATATATTCCACGAACCTTTTTTGAACCATATATTCCATGAACATTTTTTGAACCAAATATTCCATGAATCACATTTTTGGCCACAAATCGCTAACCGTTCGAGATAGGTTAAAAATTCAAACGGCGTTAGATCGAGGACGTCGAGACGCACCTTGAACACCTTATTTGAAGCATATGTTCCACGAACCTCTTTTGAACCATATATTCCATGAACATTTTATGAACCAAATATTCCATGAATCACATTTTTCGCCACAAATCGCTAACCGTTCGAGATAGATTAAAAATTCAAACGGCATTGGATCGAGGGCGTCGATACGCACCTTGAACACCTTATTTGAACCATATATTCCATGAACCTTTTTTGAACCATATATTCCATGAACCTTTTTTGAACCATATATTCCATGAACATTTTTTGAACCAAATATTCCATGAATCACATTTTTGGCCACAAATCGCTAACCGTTCGAGATAGGTTAAAAATTCAAACGGCGTTGGATCGAAGTCGTCGAGACGCACCCAGAACATCTTATTTGAACCATATATTCCACGAACCTTTTTTGAACAATATATTCCATGAACATTTTTTGAACCAAATATTCCATGAATCACATTTTTGGCCACAAATCGCTAACCGTTCGAGATATGTTAAAAATTCAAACGGCATTGGATCAAGGGCGTCGAGACGCACCATGAACACCTTATTTGAACCATATATTCCACGAAGCTTTTTTGAACCATATATTCCATGAACATTTTTTGAACCAAATATTCCATGAATCACATTTTGCGCCACAAATCGCTAACCGTTCGAGATAGGTTGAAAACTCAAACGGCATTGGATCAAGGGCGTCGAGACGCACCTTGAATACCTTATTTGAACCATATATTCCACGAACCTTTTTTGAACCATATATTCCATGAACATATTTTGAACCAAATATTCCATGAATCACATTTTTGCCCACAAATCGCTAACCGTTCGAGATAGGTTAAAAATTCAAACGGCGTTGGATCGAAGTCATCGAGACGCACCCTGAACACCTTATTTGAACCATATATTCCACGAACCTTTTTTGAACCATATATTCCATGAACATTTTATGAACCAAATATTCCATGAATCATATTTTTCGCCACAAATCGCTAACCGTTCGAGATAGGTTAAAAATTCAAACGGCATTGGATCGAGGGCGTCGAGACGCACCTTGAATACCTTATTTGAACCATATATTCCATGAACCTTTTTTGAACCATATATTCCATGAACATTTTTTGAACCAAATATTCCATGAATCACATTTTTGGCCACAAATCGCTAACCGTTCGAGATAGGTTAAAAATTCAAACGGCGTTGGATCGAGGGCGTCGAGACACACCTTGAACACCTTATTTGAACCATATATTCCACGAACCTTTTTTGAACCATATATTCCATGAACATTTTTTGAACCAAATATTCCATGAATCACATTTTGCGCCACAAATCGCTAACCGTTCGAGATAGGTTAAAAACTCAAACGGCATTGGATCAAGGGCGTCGAGACGCACCTTGAATACCTTATTTGAACCATATATTCCACGAACCTTTTTTGAACCATATATTCCATGAACATATTTTGAACCAAATATTCCATGAATCACATTTTTGCCCACAAATCGCTAACCGTTCGAGATAGGTTAAAAATTCAAACGGCGTTGGATCGAAGTCATCGAGACGCACCCTGAACACCTTATTTGAACCATATATTCCACGAACCTTTTTTGAACCATATATTCCATGAACATTTTATGAACCAAATATTCCATGAATCATATTTTTCGCCACAAATCGCTAACCGTTCGAGATAGGTTAAAAATTCAAACGGCATTGGATCGAGGGCGTCGAGACGCACCTTGAATACCTTATTTGAACCATATATTCCATGAACCTTTTTTGAACCATATATTCCATGAACATTTTTTGAACCAAATATTCCATGAATCACATTTTTGGCCACAAATCGCTAACCGTTCGAGATAGGTTAAAAATTCAAACGGCGTTGGATCGAGGGCGTCGAGACACACCTTGAACACCTTATTTGAACCATATATTCCACGAACCTTTTTTGAACCATATATTCCATGAACATTTTTTGAACCAAATATTCCATGAATCACATTTTTGGCCACAAATCGCTAACCGTTCGAGATAGGTTGAAAATTCAAACGGCGATGCATCGAGGGAGTCCAGACGCACCTTGAACACCTTATTTGAACCATATATTCCACGAACCTCTTTTGAACCATATATTCCATGAACATTTTTTGAACCAAATATTCCATGAATCACATTTTTGGCCACAAATCGCTAACCGTTCGAGATGGGTTAAAATCTCAAACGGCATTGGATCAAGGGCGTCGAGACGAACCTTGAACACCTTATTTGAACCATATATTCCACGAACCTTTTTTGAACCATATATTCCATGAACATTTTTTGAACCAAATATTCCATGAATCACATTTTTGGCCACAAATCGCTAACCGTTCGAGATAGGTTAAGAACTCAAACGGCGTTGGATCGAGGTCTTTGAGACGCACCATGAACACCTTATTTGAACCATATATTCCACGAACCTTTTTTGAACCATGTATTCCATGAACATTTTTTGAACCAAATATTCCATGAATCACATTTTTCGCCACAAATCGCTAACCGTTCGAGATAGATTAAAAATTCAAACGGCATTGGATCGAGGGCGTCGAGACGCACCTTGAACACCTTATTTGAACCATATATTCCACGAACCTTTTTTGAACCATATATTCCATGAACATTTTATGAACCAAATATTCCATGAATCACATTTTTCGCCACAAATCGCTAACCGTTCGAGATAGATTAAAAATTCAAACGGCATTGGATCGAGGGCGTCGAGACGCACCTTGAACACCTTATTTGAACCATATATTCCATGAACCTTTTTTGAACCATATATTCCATGAACCTTTTTTGAACCATATATTCCATGAACATTTTTTGAACCAAATATTCCATGAATCACATTTTTGGCCACAAATCGCTAACCGTTCGAGATAGGTTAAAAATTCAAACGGCGTTGGATCGAGGGCGTCGAGACACACCTTGAACACCTTATTTGAACCATATATTCCACGAACCTTTTTTGAACCATATATTCCATGAACATTTTTTGAACCAAATATTCCATGAATCACATTTTGGGCCACAAATCGCTAACCGTTCGAGATAGGTTAAAAACTCAAACGGCATTGGATCAAGGGCGTCGAGACGCACCTTGAACACCTTATTTCAACCATATATTCCACGAACCTTTTTTGAACCATATATTCCATGAACATTTTTTGAACCAAATATTCCATGAATCACATTTTTCGCCACAAATCGCTAACCGTTCGAGATAGGTTAAAAATTCAAACGGCGTTGGATCGAAGTCGTCGAGACGCACCCAGAACATCTTATTTGAACCATATATTCCACGAACCTTTTTTGAACAATATATTCCATGAACATTTTTTGAACCAAATATTCCATGAATCACATTTTTCGCCACAAATCGCTAACCGTTCGAGATAGATTAAAAATTCAAACGGCATTGGATCGAGGGCGTCGAGACGCACCTTGAACACCTTATTTGAACCATATATTCCATGAACCTTTTTTGAACCATATATTCCATGAACCTTTTTTGAACCATATATTCCATGAACATTTTTTGAACCAAATATTCCATGAATCACATTTTTGGCCACAAATCGCTAACCGTTCGAGATAGGTTAAAAATTCAAACGGCGTTGGATCGAGGGCGTCGAGACACACCTTGAGCACCTTATTTGAACCATATATTCCACGAACCTTTTTTGAACCATATATTCCATGAACATTTTTTGAACCAAATATTCCATGAATCACATTTTGCGCCACAAATCGCTAACCGTTCGAGATAGGTTAAAAACTCAAACGGCATTGGATCAAGGGCGTCGAGACGCACCTTGAACACCTTATTTGAACCATATATTCCATGAACCTTTTTTGAACCATATATTCCATGAACATTTTTTGAACCAAATATTCCATGAATCACATTTTTGGCCACAAATCGCTAACCGTTCGAGATAGGTTAAAAATTCAAACGGCGTTGGATCGAGGGCGTCGAGACACACCTTGAACACCTTATTTGAACCATATATTCCACGAACCTTGTTTGAACCATATATTCCATGAACATTTTATGAACCAAATATTCCATGAATCATATTTTTCGCCACAAATCGCTAACCGTTCGAGATAGGTTAAAAATTCAAACGGCATTGGATCGAGGGCGTCGAGACGCACCTTGAATACCTTATTTGAACCATATATTCCATGAACCTTTTTTGAACCATATATTCCATGAACATTTTTTGAACCAAATATTCCATGAATCACATTTTTGGCCACAAATCGCTAACCGTTCGAGATAGGTTAAAAATTCAAACGGCGTTGGATCGAGGGCGTCGAGACACACCTTGAACACCTTATTTGAACCATATATTCCACGAACCTTTTTTGAACCATATATTCCATGAACATTTTTTGAACCAAATATTCCATGAATCACATTTTTGGCCACAAATCGCTAACCGTTCGAGATAGGTTGAAAATTCAAACGGCGATGCATCGAGGGAGTCCAGACGCACCTTGAACACCTTATTTGAACCATATATTCCACGAACCTCTTTTGAACCATATATTCCATGAACATTTTTTGAACCAAATATTCCATGAATCACATTTTTGGCCACAAATCGCTAACCGTTCGAGATGGGTTAAAATCTCAAACGGCATTGGATCAAGGGCGTCGAGACGAACCTTGAACACCTTATTTGAACCATATATTCCACGAACCTTTTTTGAACCATATATTCCATGAACATTTTTTGAACCAAATATTCCATGAATCACATTTTTGGCCACAAATCGCTAACCGTTCGAGATAGGTTAAGAACTCAAACGGCGTTGGATCGAGGTCTTTGAGACGCACCATGAACACCTTATTTGAACCATATATTCCACGAACCTTTTTTGAACCATGTATTCCATGAACATTTTTTGAACCAAATATTCCATGAATCACATTTTTCGCCACAAATCGCTAACCGTTCGAGATAGATTAAAAATTCAAACGGCATTGGATCGAGGGCGTCGAGACGCACCTTGAACACCTTATTTGAACCATATATTCCACGAACCTTTTTTGAACCATATATTCCATGAACATTTTATGAACCAAATATTCCATGAATCACATTTTTCGCCACAAATCGCTAACCGTTCGAGATAGATTAAAAATTCAAACGGCATTGCATCGAGGGCGTCGAGACGCACCTTGAACACCTTATTTGAACCATATATTCCATGAACCTTTTTTGAACCATATATTCCATGAACCTTTTTTGAACCATATATTCCATGAACATTTTTTGAACCAAATATTCCATGAATCACATTTTTGGCCACAAATCGCTAACCGTTCGAGATAGGTTAAAAATTCAAACGGCGTTGGATCGAGGGCGTCGAGACACACCTTGAACACCTTATTTGAACCATATATTCCACGAACCTTTTTTGAACCATATATTCCATGAACATTTTTTGAACCAAATATTCCATGAATCACATTTTGGGCCACAAATCGCTAACCGTTCGAGATAGGTTAAAAACTCAAACGGCATTGGATCAAGGGCGTCGAGACGCACCTTGAACACCTTATTTCAACCATATATTCCACGAACCTTTTTTGAACCATATATTCCATGAACATTTTTTGAACCAAATATTCCATGAATCACATTTTTCGCCACAAATCGCTAACCGTTCGAGATAGGTTAAAAATTCAAACGGCGTTGGATCGAAGTCGTCGAGACGCACCCAGAACATCTTATTTGAACCATATATTCCACGAACCTTTTTTGAACAATATATTCCATGAACATTTTTTGAACCAAATATTCCATGAATCACATTTTTCGCCACAAATCGCTAACCGTTCGAGATAGATTAAAAATTCAAACGGCATTGGATCGAGGGCGTCGAGACGCACCTTGAACACCTTATTTGAACCATATATTCCATGAACCTTTTTTGAACCATATATTCCATGAACCTTTTTTGAACCATATATTCCATGAACATTTTTTGAACCAAATATTCCATGAATCACATTTTTGGCCACAAATCGCTAACCGTTCGAGATAGGTTAAAAATTCAAACGGCGTTGGATCGAGGGCGTCGAGACACACCTTGAGCACCTTATTTGAACCATATATTCCACGAACCTTTTTTGAACCATATATTCCATGAACATTTTTTGAACCAAATATTCCATGAATCACATTTTGCGCCACAAATCGCTAACCGTTCGAGATAGGTTAAAAACTCAAACGGCATTGGATCAAGGGCGTCGAGACGCACCTTGAACACCTTATTTGAACCATATATTCCATGAACCTTTTTTGAACCATATATTCCATGAACATTTTTTGAACCAAATATTCCATGAATCACATTTTTGGCCACAAATCGCTAACCGTTCGAGATAGGTTAAAAATTCAAACGGCGTTGGATCGAGGGCGTCGAGACACACCTTGAACACCTTATTTGAACCATATATTCCACGAACCTTGTTTGAACCATATATTCCATGAACATTTTTTGAACCAAATATTCCATGAATCACATTTTTGGCCACAAATCGCTAACCGTTCGAGATAGGTTGAAAATTCAAACGGCGATGCATCGAGGGAGTCCAGACGCACCTTGAACACCTTATTTGAACCATATATTCCACGAACCTCTTTTGAACCATATATTCCATGAACATTTTTTGAACCAAATATTCCATGAATCACATTTTTGGCCACAAATCGCTAACCGTTCGAGATGGGTTAAAATCTCAAACGGCATTGGATCAAGGGCGTCGAGACGAACCTTGAACACCTTATTTGAACCCTATATTCCACGAACCTTTTTTGAACCATATATTCCATGAACATTTTTTGAACCAAATATTCCATGAATCACATTTTTGGCCACAAATCGCTAACCGTTCGAGATAGGTTAAGAACTCAAACGGCGTTGGATCGAGGTCTTTGAGACGCACCATGAACACCTTATTTGAACCATATATTCCACGAACCTTTTTTGAACCATGTATTCCATGAACATTTTTTGAACCAAATATTCCATGAATCACATTTTTCGCCACAAATCGCTAACCGTTCGAGATAGATTAAAAATTCAAACGGCATTGGATCGAGGGCGTCGAGACGCACCTTGAACACCTTATTTGAACCATATATTCCACGAACCTTTTTTGAACCATATATTCCATGAACATTTTATGAACCAAATATTCCATGAATCACATTTTTCGCCACAAATCGCTAACCGTTCGAGATAGATTAAAAATTCAAACGGCATTGGATCGAGGGCGTCGAGACGCACCTTGAACACCTTATTTGAACCATATATTCCATGAACCTTTTTTGAACCATATATTCCATGAACCTTTTTTGAACCATATATTCCATGAACATTTTTTGAACCAAATATTCCATGAATCACATTTTTGGCCACAAATCGCTAACCGTTCGAGATAGGTTAAAAATTCAAACGGCGTTGGATCGAGGGCGTCGAGACACACCTTGAACACCTTATTTGAACCATATATTCCACGAACCTTTTTTGAACCATATATTCCATGAACATTTTTTGAACCAAATATTCCATGAATCACATTTTGCGCCACAAATCGCTAACCGTTCGAGATAGGTTAAAAACTCAAACGGCATTGGATCAAGGGCGTCGAGACGCACCTTGAACACCTTATTTCAACCATATATTCCACGAACCTTTTTTGAACCATATATTCCATGAACATTTTTTGAACCAAATATTCCATGAATCACATTTTTCGCCACAAATCGCTAACCGTTCGAGATAGGTTAAAAATTCAAACGGCGTTGGATCGAAGTCGTCGAGACGCACCCAGAACATCTTATTTGAACCATATATTCCACGAACCTTTTTTGAACAATATATTCCATGAACATTTTTTGAACCAAATATTCCATGAATCACATTTTTCGCCACAAATCGCTAACCGTTCGAGATAGATTAAAAATTCAAACGGCATTGGATCGAGGGCGTCGAGACGCACCTTGAACACCTTATTTGAACCATATATTCCATGAACCTTTTTTGAACCATATATTCCATGAACCTTTTTTGAACCATATATTCCATGAACATTTTTTGAACCAAATATTCCATGAATCACATTTTTGGCCACAAATCGCTAACCGTTCGAGATAGGTTAAAAATTCAAACGGCGTTGGATCGAGGGCGTCGAGACACACCTTGAGCACCTTATTTGAACCATATATTCCACGAACCTTTTTTGAACCATATATTCCATGAACATTTTTTGAACCAAATATTCCATGAATCACATTTTGCGCCACAAATCGCTAACCGTTCGAGATAGGTTAAAAACTCAAACGGCATTGGATCAAGGGCGTCGAGACGCACCTTGAACACCTTATTTGAACCATATATTCCACGAACCTTTTTTGAACCATATATTCCATGAACATATTTTGAACCAAATATTCCATGAATCACATTTTTGCCCACAAATCGCTAACCGTTCGAGATAGGTTAAAAATTCAAACGGCGTTGGATCGAAGTCATCGAGACGCACCCTGAACACCTTATTTGAACCATATATTCCACGAACCTTTTTTGAACCATATATTCCATGAACATTTTATGAACCAAATATTCCATGAATCATATTTTTCGCCACAAATCGCTAACCGTTCGAGATAGGTTAAAAATTCAAACGGCATTGGATCGAGGGCGTCGAGACGCACCTTGAATACCTTATTTGAACCATATATTCCATGAACCTTTTTTGAACCATATATTCCATGAACATTTTTTGAACCAAATATTCCATGAATCACATTTTTGGCCACAAATCGCTAACCGTTCGAGATAGGTTAAAAATTCAAACGGCGTTGGATCGAGGGCGTCGAGACACACCTTGAACACCTTATTTGAACCATATATTCCACGAACCTTTTTTGAACCATATATTCCATGAACATTTTTTGAACCAAATATTCCATGAATCACATTTTTGGCCACAAATCGCTAACCGTTCGAGATGGGTTAAAATCTCAAACGGGATTGGATCAAGGGCGTCGAGACGAACCTTGAACACCTTATTTGAACCATATATTCCACGAACCTTTTTTGAACCATATATTCCATGAACATTTTTTGAACCAAATATTCCATGAATCACATTTTTGGCCACAAATCGCTAACCGTTCGAGATAGGTTAAGAACTCAAACGGCGTTGGATCGAGGTCTTTGAGACGCACCATGAACACCTTATTTGAACCATATATTCCACGAACCTTTTTTGAACCATGTATTCCATGAACATTTTTTGAACCAAATATTCCATGAATCACATTTTTCGCCACAAATCGCTAACCGTTCGAGATAGGTTAAAAATTCAAACGGCGTTGGATCGAGGGCGTCGAGACACACCTTGAACACCTTATTTGAACCATATATTCCACGAACCTTTTTTGAACCATATATTCCATGAACATTTTTTGAACCAAATATTCCATGAATCACATTTTGCGCCACAAATCGCTAACCGTTCGAGATAGGTTAAAAACTCAAACGGCATTGGATCAAGGGCGTCGAGACGCACCTTGAACACCTTATTTCAACCATATATTCCACGAACCTTTTTTGAACCATATATTCCATGAACATTTTTTGAACCAAATATTCCATGAATCACATTTTTCGCCACAAATCGCTAACCGTTCGAGATAGGTTAAAAATTCAAACGGCGTTGGATCGAAGTCGTCGAGACGCACCCAGAACATCTTATTTGAACCATATATTCCACGAACCTTTTTTGAACAATATATTCCATGAACATTCTTTGAACCAAATATTCCATGAATCACATTTTTCGCCACAAATCGCTAACCGTTCGAGATAGATTAAAAATTCAAACGGCATTGGATCGAGGCCGTCGAGACGCACCTTGAACACCTTATTTGAACCATATATTCCATGAACCTTTTTTGAACCATATATTCCATGAACCTTTTTTGAACCATATATTCCATGAACATTTTTTGAACCAAATATTCCATGAATCACATTTTTGGCCACAAATCGCTAACCGTTCGAGATAGGTTAAAAATTCAAACGGCGTTGGATCGAGGGCGTCGAGACACACCTTGAGCACCTTATTTGAACCATATATTCCACGAACCTTTTTTGAACCATATATTCCATGAACATTTTTTGAACCAAATATTCCATGAATCACATTTTGCGCCACAAATCGCTAACCGTTCGAGATAGGTTAAAAACTCAAACGGCATTGGATCAAGGGCGTCGAGACGCACCTTGAACACCTTATTTGAACCATATATTCCACGAACCTTTTTTGAACCATATATTCCATGAACATTTTTTGAACCAAATATTCCATGAATCACATTTTTCGCCACAAATCGCTAACCGTTCGAGATAGGTTAAAAATTCAAACGGCGTTGGATCGAAGTCGTCGAGACGCACCCAGAACATCTTATTTGAACCATATATTCCACGAACCTTTTTTGAACAATATATTCCATGAACATTTTTTGAACCAAATATTCCATGAATCACATTTTTGGCCACAAATCGCTAACCGTTCGAGATAGATTAAAAATTCAAACGGCATTGGATCGAGGGCGTCGAGACGCACCTTGAACACCTTATTTGAACCATATATTCCATGAACCTTTTTTGAACCATATATTCCATGGACATTTTTTGAACCAAATATTCCATGAATCACATTTTTGGCCACAAATCGCTAACCGTTCGAGATAGGTTAAGAATTCAAACGGCGTTGGATCGAGGGCTTCGAGACGCATCTTGAACACCTTATTTGAACCATATATTCCACGAACCTTTTTTGAACCATGTATTCCATGAACATATTTTGAACCAAATATTCCATGAATCACATTTTTCGCCACAAATCGCTAACCGTTCGAGATATGTTAAAAATTCAAACGGCATTGGATCAAGGGCGTCGAGACGCACCATGAACACCTTATTTGAACCATATATTCCACGAAGCTTTTTTGAACCATATATTCCATGAACATTTTTTGAACCAAATATTCCATGAATCACATTTTTGGCCACAAATCGCTAACCGTTCGAGATAGGTTAAAAATTCAAACGGCGTTGGATCGAGGGCGTCGAGACACACCTTGAACACCTTATTTGAACCATATATTCCACGAACCTTTTTTGAACCATATACTCCATGCACATTTTTTGAACCAAATATTCCATGAATCACATTTTGCGCCACAAATCGCTAACCGTTCGAGATAGGTTAAAAACTCAAACGGCATTGGATCAAGGGCGTCGAGACGCACCTTGAACACCTTATTTGAACCATATATTCCACGAACCTTTTTTGAACCATATATTCCATGAACATTTTTTGAACCAAATATTCCATGAATCACATTTTTCGCCACAAATCGCTAACCGTTCGAGATAGGGTAAAAACTCAAACGGCATTGGATCAAGGGCGTCGAGACGCACCTTGAACACCTTATTTGAACCATATATTCCACGAACCTTTTTCGAACCATATATTCCATGAACATTTTTTGAACCAAATATTCCATGAATCACATTTTTGGCCACAAATCGCTAACCGTTCGAGATAGGTTAAAAACTCAAACGGCATTGGATCAAGGGCGTCGAGACGAACCTTGAACACCTTATTTGAACCATATATTCCACGAACCTTTTTTGAACCATATATTCCATGAACATTTTTTGAACCAAATATTCCATGAATCACATTTTTGGCCACAAATCGCTAACCGTTCGAGATAGGTTAAAAATTCAAACGGCGTTAGATCGAGGACGTCGAGACGCACCTTGAACACCTTATTTGAAGCATATGTTCCACGAACCTCTTTTGAACCATATATTCCATGAACATTTTATGAACCAAATATTCCATGAATCACATTTTTCGCCACAAATCGCTAACCGTTCGAGATAGATTAAAAATTCAAACGGCATTGGATCGAGGGCGTCGATACGCACCTTGAACACCTTATTTGAACCATATATTCCATGAACCTTTTTTGAACCATATATTCCATGAACCTTTTTTGAACCATATATTCCATGAACATTTTTTGAACCAAATATTCCATGAATCACATTTTTGGCCACAAATCGCTAACCGTTCGAGATAGGTTAAAAATTCAAACGGCGTTGGATCGAGGGCGTCGAGACACACCTTGAACACCTTATTTGAACCATATATTCCACGAACCTTTTTTGAACCATATATTCCATGAACATTTTTTGAACCAAATATTCCATGAATCACATTTTGCGCCACAAATCGCTAACCGTTCGAGATAGGTTAAAAACTCAAACGGCATTGGATCAAGGGCGTCGAGACGCACCTTGAATACCTTATTTGAACCATATATTCCACGAACCTTTTTTGAACCATATATTCCATGAACATATTTTGAACCAAATATTCCATGAATCACATTTTTGCCCACAAATCGCTAACCGTTCGAGATAGGTTAAAAATTCAAACGGCGTTGGATCGAAGTCATCGAGACGCACCCTGAACACCTTATTTGAACCATATATTCCACGAACCTTTTTTGAACCATATATTCCATGAACATTTTATGAACCAAATATTCCATGAATCATATTTTTCGCCACAAATCGCTAACCGTTCGAGATAGGTTAAAAATTCAAACGGCATTGGATCGAGGGCGTCGAGACGCACCTTGAATACCTTATTTGAACCATATATTCCATGAACCTTTTTTGAACCATATATTCCATGAACATTTTTTGAACCAAATATTCCATGAATCACATTTTTGGCCACAAATCGCTAAGCGTTCGAGATAGGTTAAAAATTCAAACGGCGTTGGATCGAGGGCGTCGAGACACACCTTGAACACCTTATTTGAACCATATATTCCACGAACCTTTTTTGAACCATATATTCCATGAACATTTTTTGAACCAAATATTCCATGATTCACATTTTGCGCCACAAATCGCTAACCGTTCGAGCTAGGTTAAAAACTCAAACGGCATTGGATCAAGGGCGTCGAGACGCACCTTGAATACCTTATTTGAACCATATATTCCACGAACCTTTTTTGAACCATATATTCCATGAACATATTTTGAACCAAATATTCCATGAATCACATTTTTGCCCACAAATCGCTAACCGTTCGAGATAGGTTAAAAATTCAAACGGCGTTGGATCGAAGTCATCGAGACGCACCCTGAACACCTTATTTGAACCATATATTCCACGAACCTTTTTTGAACCATATATTCCATGAACATTTTATGAACCAAATATTCCATGAATCATATTTTTCGCCACAAATCGCTAACCGTTCGAGATAGGTTAAAAATTCAAACGGCATTGGATCGAGGGCGTCGAGACGCACCTTGAATACCTTATTTGAACCATATATTCCATGAACCTTTTTTGAACCATATATTCCATGAACATTTTTTGAACCAAATATTCCATGAATCACATTTTTGGCCGCAAATCGCTAACCGTTCGAGATAGGTTAAAAATTCAAACGGCGTTGGATCGAGGGCGTCGAGACACACCTTGAACACCTTATTTGAACCATATATTCCACGAACCTTTTTTGAACCATATATTCCATGAACATTTTTTGAACCAAATATTCCATGAATCACATTTTTGGCCACAAATCGCTAACCGTTCGAGATGGGTTAAAATCTCAAACGGGATTGGATCAAGGGCGTCGAGACGAACCTTGAACACCTTATTTGAACCATATATTCCACGAACCTTTTTTGAACCATATATTCCATGAACATTTTTTGAACCAAATATTCCATGAATCACATTTTTGGCCACAAATCGCTAACCGTTCGAGATAGGTTAAGAACTCAAACGGCGTTGGATCGAGGTCTTTGAGACGCACCATGAACACCTTATTTGAACCATATATTCCACGAACCTTTTTTGAACCATGTATTCCATGAACATTTTTTGAACCAAATATTCCATGAATCACAATTTTGGCCACAAATCGCTAACCGTTCGAGATAGGTTAAAAATTCAAACGGCGTTGGATCGAGGGCGTCGAGGTACACCTTGAACACCTTATTTGAACCATATATTCCATGAACCTTTTTTGAACCATATATTCCATGAACATTTTTTGAACCAAATATTCCATGAATCACATTTTTCGCCACAAATCGCTAACCGTTCGAGATAGGTTAAAAACTCAAACGGCATTGGATCAAGGGCGTCGAGACGCACCTTGAACACCTTATTTGAACCATATATTCCACGAACCTTTTTTGAACCATATATTCCATGAACATTTTTTGAACCAAATATTCCATGAATCACATTTTTCGCCA
Source organism: Aspidiotus rigidus (assembly GCA_035079385.1). Classification (NCBI taxonomy): domain Eukaryota; kingdom Metazoa; phylum Arthropoda; class Insecta; order Hemiptera; family Diaspididae; genus Aspidiotus; species Aspidiotus rigidus. The sequence continues at coordinate 6,409,841 of JAVHKY010000030.1, forward strand.
CAAATCGCTAACCGTTCGAGATAGGTTAAAAATTCAAACGGCGTTGGATCGAAGTCGTCGAGACGCACCCAGAACATCTTATTTGAACCATATATTCCACGAACCTTTTTTGAACAATATATTCCATGAACATTTTTTGAACCAAATATTCCATGAATCACATTTTTGGCCACAAATCGCTAACCGTTCGAGATAGATTAAAAATTCAAACGGCATTGGATCGAGGGCGTCGAGACGCACCTTGAACACCTTATTTGAACCATATATTCCATGAACCTTTTTTGAACCATATATTCCATGGACATTTTTTGAACCAAATATTCCATGAATCACATTTTTGGCCACAAATCGCTAACCGTTCGAGATAGGTTAAGAATTCAAACGGCGTTGGATCGAGGGCTTCGAGACGCATCTTGAACACCTTATTTGAACCATATATTCCACGAACCTTTTTTGAACCATGTATTCCATGAACATATTTTGAACCAAATATTCCATGAATCACATTTTTCGCCACAAATCGCTAACCGTTCGAGATATGTTAAAAATTCAAACGGCATTGGATCAAGGGCGTCGAGACGCACCATGAACACCTTATTTGAACCATATATTCCACGAAGCTTTTTTGAACCATATATTCCATGAACATTTTTTGAACCAAATATTCCATGAATCACATTTTTGGCCACAAATCGCTAACCGTTCGAGATAGGTTAAAAATTCAAACGGCGTTGGATCGAGGGCGTCGAGACACACCTTGAACACCTTATTTGAACCATATATTCCACGAACCTTTTTTGAACCATATACTCCATGCACATTTTTTGAACCAAATATTCCATGAATCACATTTTGCGCCACAAATCGCTAACCGTTCGAGATAGGTTAAAAACTCAAACGGCATTGGATCAAGGGCGTCGAGACGCACCTTGAACACCTTATTTGAACCATATATTCCACGAACCTTTTTTGAACCATATATTCCATGAACATTTTTTGAACCAAATATTCCATGAATCACATTTTTCGCCACAAATCGCTAACCGTTCGAGATAGGGTAAAAACTCAAACGGCATTGGATCAAGGGCGTCGAGACGCACCTTGAACACCTTATTTGAACCATATATTCCACGAACCTTTTTCGAACCATATATTCCATGAACATTTTTTGAACCAAATATTCCATGAATCACATTTTTGGCCACAAATCGCTAACCGTTCGAGATAGGTTAAAAACTCAAACGGCATTGGATCAAGGGCGTCGAGACGAACCTTGAACACCTTATTTGAACCATATATTCCACGAACCTTTTTTGAACCATATATTCCATGAACATTTTTTGAACCAAATATTCCATGAATCACATTTTTGGCCACAAATCGCTAACCGTTCGAGATAGGTTAAAAATTCAAACGGCGTTAGATCGAGGACGTCGAGACGCACCTTGAACACCTTATTTGAAGCATATGTTCCACGAACCTCTTTTGAACCATATATTCCATGAACATTTTATGAACCAAATATTCCATGAATCACATTTTTCGCCACAAATCGCTAACCGTTCGAGATAGATTAAAAATTCAAACGGCATTGGATCGAGGGCGTCGATACGCACCTTGAACACCTTATTTGAACCATATATTCCATGAACCTTTTTTGAACCATATATTCCATGAACCTTTTTTGAACCATATATTCCATGAACATTTTTTGAACCAAATATTCCATGAATCACATTTTTGGCCACAAATCGCTAACCGTTCGAGATAGGTTAAAAATTCAAACGGCGTTGGATCGAGGGCGTCGAGACACACCTTGAACACCTTATTTGAACCATATATTCCACGAACCTTTTTTGAACCATATATTCCATGAACATTTTTTGAACCAAATATTCCATGAATCACATTTTGCGCCACAAATCGCTAACCGTTCGAGATAGGTTAAAAACTCAAACGGCATTGGATCAAGGGCGTCGAGACGCACCTTGAATACCTTATTTGAACCATATATTCCACGAACCTTTTTTGAACCATATATTCCATGAACATATTTTGAACCAAATATTCCATGAATCACATTTTTGCCCACAAATCGCTAACCGTTCGAGATAGGTTAAAAATTCAAACGGCGTTGGATCGAAGTCATCGAGACGCACCCTGAACACCTTATTTGAACCATATATTCCACGAACCTTTTTTGAACCATATATTCCATGAACATTTTATGAACCAAATATTCCATGAATCATATTTTTCGCCACAAATCGCTAACCGTTCGAGATAGGTTAAAAATTCAAACGGCATTGGATCGAGGGCGTCGAGACGCACCTTGAATACCTTATTTGAACCATATATTCCATGAACCTTTTTTGAACCATATATTCCATGAACATTTTTTGAACCAAATATTCCATGAATCACATTTTTGGCCACAAATCGCTAAGCGTTCGAGATAGGTTAAAAATTCAAACGGCGTTGGATCGAGGGCGTCGAGACACACCTTGAACACCTTATTTGAACCATATATTCCACGAACCTTTTTTGAACCATATATTCCATGAACATTTTTTGAACCAAATATTCCATGATTCACATTTTGCGCCACAAATCGCTAACCGTTCGAGCTAGGTTAAAAACTCAAACGGCATTGGATCAAGGGCGTCGAGACGCACCTTGAATACCTTATTTGAACCATATATTCCACGAACCTTTTTTGAACCATATATTCCATGAACATATTTTGAACCAAATATTCCATGAATCACATTTTTGCCCACAAATCGCTAACCGTTCGAGATAGGTTAAAAATTCAAACGGCGTTGGATCGAAGTCATCGAGACGCACCCTGAACACCTTATTTGAACCATATATTCCACGAACCTTTTTTGAACCATATATTCCATGAACATTTTATGAACCAAATATTCCATGAATCATATTTTTCGCCACAAATCGCTAACCGTTCGAGATAGGTTAAAAATTCAAACGGCATTGGATCGAGGGCGTCGAGACGCACCTTGAATACCTTATTTGAACCATATATTCCATGAACCTTTTTTGAACCATATATTCCATGAACATTTTTTGAACCAAATATTCCATGAATCACATTTTTGGCCACAAATCGCTAACCGTTCGAGATAGGTTAAAAATTCAAACGGCGTTGGATCGAGGGCGTCGAGACACACCTTGAACACCTTATTTGAACCATATATTCCACGAACCTTTTTTGAACCATATATTCCATGAACATTTTTTGAACCAAATATTCCATGAATCACATTTTTGGCCACAAATCGCTAACCGTTCGAGATGGGTTAAAATCTCAAACGGGATTGGATCAAGGGCGTCGAGACGAACCTTGAACACCTTATTTGAACCATATATTCCACGAACCTTTTTTGAACCATATATTCCATGAACATTTTTTGAACCAAATATTCCATGAATCACATTTTTGGCCACAAATCGCTAACCGTTCGAGATAGGTTAAGAACTCAAACGGCGTTGGATCGAGGTCTTTGAGACGCACCATGAACACCTTATTTGAACCATATATTCCACGAACCTTTTTTGAACCATGTATTCCATGAACATTTTTTGAACCAAATATTCCATGAATCACAATTTTGGCCACAAATCGCTAACCGTTCGAGATAGGTTAAAAATTCAAACGGCGTTGGATCGAGGGCGTCGAGGTACACCTTGAACACCTTATTTGAACCATATATTCCATGAACCTTTTTTGAACCATATATTCCATGAACATTTTTTGAACCAAATATTCCATGAATCACATTTTTGGCCACAAATCGCTAACCGTTCGAGATAGGTTAAAAACTCAAACGGCATTGGATCAAGGGCGTCGAGACGAACCTTGAACACCTTATTTGAACCATATATTCCACGAACCTTTTTTGAACCATATATTCCATGAACATTTTATGAACCAAATATTCCATGAATCACATTTTTCGCCACAAATCGCTAACCGTTCGAGATAGATTAAAAATTCAAACGGCATTGGATCGAGGGCGTCGAGACGCACCTTGAACACCTTATTTGAACCATATATTCCATGAACCTTTTTTGAACCATATATTCCATGAACCTTTTTTGAACCATATATTCCATGAACATTTTTTGAACCAAATATTCCATGAATCACATTTTTGGCCACAAATCGCTAACCGTTCGAGATAGGTTAAAAATTCAAACGGCGTTGGATCGAGGGCGTCGAGACACACCTTGAACACCTTATTTGAACCATATATTCCACGAACCTTTTTTGAACCATATATTCCATGAACATTTTTTGAACCAAATATTCCATGAATCACATTTTGCGCCACAAATCGCTAACCGTTCGAGATAGGTTAAAAACTCAAACGGCATTGGATCAAGGGCGTCGAGACGCACCTTGAACACCTTATTTGAACCATATATTCCACGAACCTTTTTTGAACCATATATTCCATGAACATTTTTTGAACCAAATATTCCATGAATCACATTTTTGGCCACAAATCGCTAACCGTTCGAGATAGGTTAAAAATTCAAACGGCGTTGGATCGAGGGCGTCGAGACACACCTTGAACACCTTATTTGAACCATATATTCCACGAACCTTTTTTGAACCATATATTCCATGAACATTTTTTGAACCAAATATTCCATGAATCACATTTTTGGCCACAAATCGCTAACCGTTCGAGATGGGTTAAAATCTCAAACGGGATTGGATCAAGGGCGTCGAGACGAACCTTGAACACCTTATTTGAACCATATATTCCACGAACCTTTTTTGAACCATATATTCCATGAACATTTTTTGAACCAAATATTCCATGAATCACATTTTTGGCCACAAATCGCTAACCGTTCGAGATAGGTTAAGAACTCAAACGGCGTTGGATCGAGGTCTTTGAGACGCACCATGAACACCTTATTTGAACCATATATTCCACGAACCTTTTTTGAACCATGTATTCCATGAACATTTTTTGAACCAAATATTCCATGAATCACAATTTTGGCCACAAATCGCTAACCGTTCGAGATAGGTTAAAAATTCAAACGGCGTTGGATCGAGGGCGTCGAGGTACACCTTGAACACCTTATTTGAACCATATATTCCATGAACCTTTTTTGAACCATATATTCCATGAACATTTTTTGAACCAAATATTCCATGAATCACATTTTTGGCCACAAATCGCTAACCGTTCGAGATAGGTTAAAAACTCAAACGGCATTGGATCAAGGGCGTCGAGACGAACCTTGAACACCTTATTTGAACCATATATTCCACGAACCTTTTTTGAACCATATATTCCATGAACATTTTATGAACCAAATATTCCATGAATCACATTTTTCGCCACAAATCGCTAACCGTTCGAGATAGATTAAAAATTCAAACGGCATTGGATCGAGGGCGTCGAGACGCACCTTGAACACCTTATTTGAACCATATATTCCATGAACCTTTTTTGAACCATATATTCCATGAACCTTTTTTGAACCATATATTCCATGAACATTTTTTGAACCAAATATTCCATGAATCACATTTTTGGCCACAAATCGCTAACCGTTCGAGATAGGTTAAAAATTCAAACGGCGTTGGATCGAGGGCGTCGAGACACACCTTGAACACCTTATTTGAACCATATATTCCACGAACCTTTTTTGAACCATATATTCCATGAACATTTTTTGAACCAAATATTCCATGAATCACATTTTGCGCCACAAATCGCTAACCGTTCGAGATAGGTTAAAAACTCAAACGGCATTGGATCAAGGGCGTCGAGACGCACCTTGAACACCTTATTTGAACCATATATTCCACGAACCTTTTTTGAACCATATATTCCATGAACATTTTTTGAACCAAATATTCCATGAATCACATTTTTCGCCACAAATCGCTAACCGTTCGAGATAGGTTAAAAATTCAAACGGCGTTGGATCGAAGTCGTCGAGACGCACCCAGAACATCGTATTTGAACCATATATTCCACGAACCTTTTTTGAACAATATATTCCATGAACATTTTTTGAACCAAATATTCCATGAATCACATTTTTCGCCACAAATCGCTAACCGTTCGAGATAGATTAAAAATTCAAACGGCATTGGATCGAGGGCGTCGAGACGCACCTTGAACACCTTATTTGAACCATATATTCCATGAACCTTTTTTGAACCATATATTCCATGGACATTTTTTGAACCAAATATTCCATGAATCACATTTTTGGCCACAAATCGCTAACCGTTCGAGATAGGTTAAGAATTCAAACGGCGTTGGATCGAGGGCTTCGAGACGCATCTTGAACACCTTATTTGAACCATATATTCCACGAACCTTTTTTGAACCATGTATTCCATGAACATATTTTGAACCAAATATTCCATGAATCACATTTTTCGCCACAAATCGCTAACCGTTCGAGATATGTTAAAAATTCAAACGGCATTGGATCAAGGGCGTCGAGACGCACCATGAACACCTTATTTGAACCATATATTCCACGAAGCTTTTTTGAACCATATATTCCATGAACATTTTTTGAACCAAATATTCCATGAATCACATTTTTGGCCACAAATCGCTAACCGTTCGAGATAGGTTAAAAATTCAAACGGCGTTGGATCGAGGGCGTCGAGACACACCTTGAACACCTTATTTGAACCATATATTCCACGAACCTTTTTTGAACCATATACTCCATGCACATTTTTTGAACCAAATATTCCATGAATCACATTTTGCGCCACAAATCGCTAACCGTTCGAGATAGGTTAAAAACTCAAACGGCATTGGATCAAGGGCGTCCAGACGCACCTTGAACACCTTATTTGAACCATATATTCCACGAACCTCTTTTGAACCATATATTCCATGAACATTTTTTGAACCAAATATTCCATGAATCACATTTTTGGCCACAAATCGCTAACCGTTCGAGATGGGTTAAAATCTCAAACGGAATTGGATCAAGGGCGTCGAGACGAACCTTGAACACCTTATTTGAACCATATATTCCACGAACCTTTTTTGAACCATATATTCCATGAACATTTTTTGAACCAAATACTCCATGAATCACATTTTTGGCCACAAATCGCTAACCGTTCGAGATAGGTTAAGAACTCAAACGGCGTTGGATCGAGGTCTTTGAGACGCACCATGAACACCTTATTTGAACCATATATTCCACGAACCTTTTTTGAACCATGTATTCCATGAACATTTTTTGAACCAAATATTCCATGAATCACAATTTTGGCCACAAATCGCTAACCGTTCGAGATAGGTTAAAAATTCAAACGGCGTTGGATCCAGGGCGTCGAGGTACACCTTGAACACCTTATTTGAACCATATATTCCATGAACCTTTTTTGAACCATATATTCCATGAACATTTTTTGAACCAAATATTCCATGAATCACATTTTTGGCCACAAATCGCTAACCGTTCGAGATAGGTTGAAAACTCAAACGGCATTGGATCAAGGGCGTCGAGACGAACCTTGAACACCTTATTTGAACCATATATTCCACGAACCTTTTTTGAACCATATATTCCATGAACATTTTATGAACCAAATATTCCATGAATCACATTTTTCGCCACAAATCGCTAACCGTTCGAGATAGATTAAAAATTCAAACGGCATTGGATCGAGGGCGTCGAGACGCACCTTGAACACCTTATTTGAACCATATATTCCATGAACCTTTTTTGAACCATATATTCCATGAACCTTTTTTGAACCATATATTCCATGAACATTTTTTGAACCAAATATTCCATGAATCACATTTTTGGCCACAAATCGCTAACCGTTCGAGATAGGTTAAAAATTCAAACGGCGTTGGATCGAGGGCGTCGAGACACACCTTGAACACCTTATTTGAACCATATATTCCACGAACCTTTTTTGAACCATATATTCCATGAACATTTTTTGAACCAAATATTCCATGAATCACATTTTGCGCCACAAATCGCTAACCGTTCGAGATAGGTTAAAAACTCAAACGGCATTGGATCAAGGGCGTCGAGACGCACCTTGAACACCTTATTTGAACCATATATTCCACGAACCTTTTTTGAACCATATATTCCATGAACATTTTTTGAACCAAATATTCCATGAATCACATTTTTCGCCACAAATCGCTAACCGTTCGAGATAGGTTAAAAATTCAAACGGCGTTGGATCGAAGTCGTCGAGACGCACCCAGAACATCTTATTTGAACCATATATTCCACGAACCTTTTTTGAACAATATATTCCATGAACATTTTTTGAACCAAATATTCCATGAATCACATTTTTCGCCACAAATCGCTAACCGTTCGAGATAGATTAAAAATTCAAACGGCATTGGATCGAGGGCGTCGAGACGCACCTTGAACACCTTATTTGAACCATATATTCCATGAACCTTTTTTGAACCATATATTCCATGAACCTTTTTTGAACCATATATTCCATGAACATTTTTTGAACCAAATATTCCATGAATCACATTTTTCGCCACAAATCGCTAACCGTTCGAGATAGATTAAAAATTCAAACGGCATTGGATCGAGGGCGTCGAGACGCACCTTGAACACCTTATTTGAACCATATATTCCATGAACCTTTTTTGAACCATATATTCCATGAACCTTTTTTGAACCATATATTCCATGAACATTTTTTGAACCAAATATTCCATGAATCACATTTTTGGCCACAAATCGCTAACCGTTCGAGATAGGTTAAAAATTCAAACGGCGTTGGATCGAGGGCGTCGAGACACACCTTGAACACCTTATTTGAACCATATATTCCACGAACCTTTTTTGAACCATATATTCCATGAACATTTTTTGAACCAAATATTCCATGAATCACATTTTGCGCCACAAATCGCTAACCGTTCGAGATAGGTTAAAAACTCAAACGGCATTGGATCAAGGGCGTCGAGACGCACCTTGAACACCTTATTTGAACCATATATTCCACGAACCTTTTTTGAACCATATATTCCATGAACATTTTTTGAACCAAATATTCCATGAATCACATTTTTCGCCACAAATCGCTAACCGTTCGAGATAGGTTAAAAATTCAAACGGCGTTGGATCGAAGTCGTCGAGACGCACCCAGAACATCTTATTTGAACCATATATTCCACGAACCTTTTTTGAACAATATATTCCATGAACATTTTTTGAACCAAATATTCCATGAATCACATTTTTCGCCACAAATCGCTAACCGTTCGAGATAGATTAAAAATTCAAACGGCATTGGATCGAGGGCGTCGAGACGCACCTTGAACACCTTATTTGAACCATATATTCCATGAACCTTTTTTGAACCATATATTCCATGGACATTTTTTGAACCAAATATTCCATGAATCACATTTTTGGCCACAAATCGCTAACCGTTCGAGATATGTTAAAAATTCAAACGGCATTGGATCAAGGGCGTCGAGACGCACCATGAACACCTTATTTGAACCATATATTCCACGAAGCTTTTTTGAACCATATATTCCATGAACATTTTTTGAACCAAATATTCCATGAATCACATTTTTGGCCACAAATCGCTAACCGTTCGAGATAGGTTAAAAATTCAAACGGCTTTGGATCGAGGGCGTCGAGACACACCTTGAACACCTTATTTGAACCATATATTCCACGAACCTTTTTTGAACCATATATTCCATGAACATTTTTTGAACCAAATATTCCATGAATCACATTTTGCGCCACAAATCGCTAACCGTTCGAGATAGGTTAAAAACTCAAACGGCATTGGATCAAGGGCGTCCAGACGCACCTTGAACACCTTATTTGAACCATATATTCCATGAACATTTTTTGAACCAAATATTCCATGAATCACATTTTTGGCCACAAATCGCTAACCGTTCGAGATGGGTTAAAATCTCAAACGGAATTGGATCAAGGGCGTCGAGACGAACCTTGAACACCTTATTTGAACCATATATTCCACGAACCTTTTTTGAACCATATATTCCATGAACATTTTTTGAACCAAATATTCCATGAATCACATTTTTGGCCACAAATCGCTAACCGTTCGAGATAGGTTAAGAACTCAAACGGCGTTGGATCGAGGTCTTTGAGACGCACCATGAACACCTTATTTGAACCATATATTCCACGAACCTTTTTTGAAGCATGTATTCCATGAACATTTTTTGAACCAAATATTCCATGAATCACAATTTTGGCCACAAATCGCTAACCGTTCGAGATAGGTTAAAAATTCAAACGGCGTTGGATCCAGGGCGTCGAGGTACACCTTGAACACCTTATTTGAACCATATATTCCATGAACCTTTTTTGAACCATATATTCCATGAACATTTTTTGAACCAAATATTCCATGAATCACATTTTTGGCCACAAATCGCTAACCGTTCGAGATAGGTTAAAAACTCAAACGGCATTGGATCAAGGGCGTCGAGACGAACCTTGAACACCTTATTTGAACCATATATTCCACGAACCTTTTTTGAACCATATATTCCATGAACATTTTATGAACCAAATATTCCATGAATCACATTTTTCGCCACAAATCGCTAACCGTTCGAGATAGATTAAAAATTCAAACGGCATTGGATCGAGGGCGTCGAGACGCACCTTGAACACCTTATTTGAACCATATATTCCATGAACCTTTTTTGAACCATATATTCCATGAACCTTTTTTGAACCATATATTCCATGAACATTTTTTGAACCAAATATTCCATGAATCACATTTTTGGCCACAAATCGCTAACCGTTCGAGATAGGTTAAAAACTCAAACGGCATTGGATCAAGGGCGTCGAGACGAACCTTGAACACCTTATTTGAACCATATATTCCACGAACCTTTTTTGAACCATATATTCCATGAACATTTTATGAACCAAATATTCCATGAATCACATTTTTCGCCACAAATCGCTAACCGTTCGAGATAGATTAAAAATTCAAACGGCATTGGATCGAGGGCGTCGAGACGCACCTTGAACACCTTATTTGAACCATATATTCCATGAACCTTTTTTGAACCATATATTCCATGAACCTTTTTTGAACCATATATTCCATGAACATTTTTTGAACCAAATATTCCATGAATCACATTTTTGGCCACAAATCGCTAACCGTTCGAGATAGGTTAAAAATTCAAACGGCGTTGGATCAAGGGCGTCGAGACACACCTTGAACACCTTATTTGAACCATATATTCCACGAACCTTTTTTGAACCATATATTCCATGAACATTTTTTGAACCAAATATTCCATGAATCACATTTTGCGCCACAAATCGCTAACCGTTCGAGATAGGTTAAAAACTCAAACGGCATTGGATCAAGGGCGTCGAGACGCACCTTGAACACCTTATTTGAACCATATATTCCACGAACCTTTTTTGAACCATATATTCCATGAACATTTTTTGAACCAAATATTCCATGAATCACATTTTTCGCCACAAATCGCTAACCGTTCGAGATAGGTTAAAAATTCAAACGGCGTTGGATCGAAGTCGTCGAGACGCACCCAGAACATCTTATTTGAACCATATATTCCACGAACCTTTTTTGAACAATATATTCCATGAACATTTTTTGAACCAAATATTCCATGAATCACATTTTTCGCCACAAATCGCTAACCGTTCGAGATAGATTAAAAATTCAAACGGCATTGGATCGAGGGCGTCGAGACGCACCTTGAACACCTTATTTGAACCATATATTCCATGAACCTTTTTTGAACCATATATTCCATGAACCTTTTTTGAACCATATATTCCATGAACATTTTTTGAACCAAATATTCCATGAATCACATTTTTCGCCACAAATCGCTAACCGTTCGAGATAGATTAAAAATTCAAACGGCATTGGATCGAGGGCGTCGAGACGCACCTTGAACACCTTATTTGAACCATATATTCCATGAACCTTTTTTGAACCATATATTCCATGAACCTTTTTTGAACCATATATTCCATGAATCACATTTTTCGCCACAAATCGCTAACCGTTCGAGATAGATTAAAAATTCAAACGGCATTGGATCGAGGGCGTCGAGACGCACCTTGAACACCTTATTTGAACCATATATTCCATGAACCTTTTTTGAACCATATATTCCATGAACCTTTTTTGAACCATATATTCCATGAACATTTTTTGAACCAAATATTCCATGAATCACATTTTTGGCCACAAATCGCTAACCGTTCGAGATAGGTTAAAAATTCAAACGGCGTTGGATCGAGGGCGTCGAGACACACCTTGAACACCTTATTTGAACCATATATTCCACGAACCTTTTTTGAACCATATATTCCATGAACATTTTTTGAACCAAATATTCCATGAATCACATTTTGCGCCACAAATCGCTAACCGTTCGAGATAGGTTAAAAACTCAAACGGCATTGGATCAAGGGCGTCGAGACGCACCTTGAACACCTTATTTGAACCATATATTCCACGAACCTTTTTTGAACCATATATTCCATGAACATTTTTTGAACCAAATATTCCATGAATCACATTTTTCGCCACAAATCGCTAACCGTTCGAGATAGGTTAAAAATTCAAACGGCGTTGGATCGAAGTCGTCGAGACGCACCCAGAACATCTTATTTGAACCATATATTCCACGAACCTTTTTTGAACAATATATTCCATGAACATTTTTTGAACCAAATATTCCATGAATCACATTTTTCGCCACAAATCGCTAACCGTTCGAGATAGATTAAAAATTCAAACGGCATTGGATCGAGGGCGTCGAGACGCACCTTGAACACCTTATTTGAACCATATATTCCATGAACCTTTTTTGAACCATATATTCCATGAACCTTTTTTGAACCATATATTCCATGAACATTTTTTGAACCAAATATTCCATGAATCACATTTTTCGCCACAAATCGCTAACCGTTCGAGATAGATTAAAAATTCAAACGGCATTGGATCGAGGGCGTCGAGACGCACCTTGAACACCTTATTTGAACCATATATTCCATGAACCTTTTTTGAACCATATATTCCATGAACCTTTTTTGAACCATATATTCCATGAACATTTTTTGAACCAAATATTCCATGAATCACATTTTTGGCCACAAATCGCTAACCGTTCGAGATAGGTTAAAAATTCAAACGGCGTTGGATCGAGGGCGTCGAGACACACCTTGAACACCTTATTTGAACCATATATTCCACGAACCTTTTTTGAACCATATATTCCATGAACATTTTTTGAACCAAATATTCCATGAATCACATTTTGCGCCACAAATCGCTAACCGTTCGAGATAGGTTAAAAACTCAAACGGCATTGGATCAAGGGCGTCGAGACGCACCTTGAACACCTTATTTGAACCATATATTCCACGAACCTTTTTTGAACCATATATTCCATGAACATTTTTTGAACCAAATATTCCATGAATCACATTTTTCGCCACAAATCGCTAACCGTTCGAGATAGGTTAAAAATTCAAACGGCGTTGGATCGAAGTCGTCGAGACGCACCCAGAACATCTTATTTGAACCATATATTCCACGAACCTTTTTTGAACAATATATTCCATGAACATTTTTTGAACCAAATATTCCATGAATCACATTTTTCGCCACAAATCGCTAACCGTTCGAGATAGATTAAAAATTCAAACGGCATTGGATCGAGGGCGTCGAGACGCACCTTGAACACCTTATTTGAACCATATATTCCATGAACCTTTTTTGAACCATATATTCCATGGACATTTTTTGAACCAAATATTCCATGAATCACATTTTTGGCCACAAATCGCTAACCGTTCGAGATATGTTAAAAATTCAAACGGCATTGGATCAAGGGCGTCGAGACGCACCATGAACACCTTATTTGAACCATATATTCCACGAAGCTTTTTTGAACCATATATTCCATGAACATTTTTTGAACCAAATATTCCATGAATCACATTTTTGGCCACAAATCGCTAACCGTTCGAGATAGGTTAAAAATTCAAACGGCTTTGGATCGAGGGCGTCGAGACACACCTTGAACACCTTATTTGAACCATATATTCCACGAACCTTTTTTGAACCATATATTCCATGAACATTTTTTGAACCAAATATTCCATGAATCACATTTTGCGCCACAAATCGCTAACCGTTCGAGATAGGTTAAAAACTCAAACGGCATTGGATCAAGGGCGTCCAGACGCACCTTGAACACCTTATTTGAACCATATATTCCATGAACATTTTTTGAACCAAATATTCCATGAATCACATTTTTGGCCACAAATCGCTAACCGTTCGAGATGGGTTAAAATCTCAAACGGAATTGGATCAAGGGCGTCGAGACGAACCTTGAACACCTTATTTGAACCATATATTCCACGAACCTTTTTTGAACCATATATTCCATGAACATTTTTTGAACCAAATATTCCATGAATCACATTTTTGGCCACAAATCGCTAACCGTTCGAGATAGGTTAAGAACTCAAACGGCGTTGGATCGAGGTCTTTGAGACGCACCATGAACACCTTATTTGAACCATATATTCCACGAACCTTTTTTGAAGCATGTATTCCATGAACATTTTTTGAACCAAATATTCCATGAATCACAATTTTGGCCACAAATCGCTAACCGTTCGAGATAGGTTAAAAATTCAAACGGCGTTGGATCCAGGGCGTCGAGGTACACCTTGAACACCTTATTTGAACCATATATTCCATGAACCTTTTTTGAACCATATATTCCATGAACATTTTTTGAACCAAATATTCCATGAATCACATTTTTGGCCACAAATCGCTAACCGTTCGAGATAGGTTAAAAACTCAAACGGCATTGGATCAAGGGCGTCGAGACGAACCTTGAACACCTTATTTGAACCATATATTCCACGAACCTTTTTTGAACCATATATTCCATGAACATTTTATGAACCAAATATTCCATGAATCACATTTTTCGCCACAAATCGCTAACCGTTCGAGATAGATTAAAAATTCAAACGGCATTGGATCGAGGGCGTCGAGACGCACCTTGAACACCTTATTTGAACCATATATTCCATGAACCTTTTTTGAACCATATATTCCATGAACCTTTTTTGAACCATATATTCCATGAACATTTTTTGAACCAAATATTCCATGAATCACATTTTTGGCCACAAATCGCTAACCGTTCGAGATAGGTTAAAAACTCAAACGGCATTGGATCAAGGGCGTCGAGACGAACCTTGAACACCTTATTTGAACCATATATTCCACGAACCTTTTTTGAACCATATATTCCATGAACATTTTATGAACCAAATATTCCATGAATCACATTTTTCGCCACAAATCGCTAACCGTTCGAGATAGATTAAAAATTCAAACGGCATTGGATCGAGGGCGTCGAGACGCACCTTGAACACCTTATTTGAACCATATATTCCATGAACCTTTTTTGAACCATATATTCCATGAACCTTTTTTGAACCATATATTCCATGAACATTTTTTGAACCAAATATTCCATGAATCACATTTTTGGCCACAAATCGCTAACCGTTCGAGATAGGTTAAAAATTCAAACGGCGTTGGATCAAGGGCGTCGAGACACACCTTGAACACCTTATTTGAACCATATATTCCACGAACCTTTTTTGAACCATATATTCCATGAACATTTTTTGAACCAAATATTCCATGAATCACATTTTGCGCCACAAATCGCTAACCGTTCGAGATAGGTTAAAAACTCAAACGGCATTGGATCAAGGGCGTCGAGACGCACCTTGAACACCTTATTTGAACCATATATTCCACGAACCTTTTTTGAACCATATATTCCATGAACATTTTTTGAACCAAATATTCCATGAATCACATTTTTCGCCACAAATCGCTAACCGTTCGAGATAGGTTAAAAATTCAAACGGCGTTGGATCGAAGTCGTCGAGACGCACCCAGAACATCTTATTTGAACCATATATTCCACGAACCTTTTTTGAACAATATATTCCATGAACATTTTTTGAACCAAATATTCCATGAATCACATTTTTCGCCACAAATCGCTAACCGTTCGAGATAGATTAAAAATTCAAACGGCATTGGATCGAGGGCGTCGAGACGCACCTTGAACACCTTATTTGAACCATATATTCCATGAACCTTTTTTGAACCATATATTCCATGAACCTTTTTTGAACCATATATTCCATGAACATTTTTTGAACCAAATATTCCATGAATCACATTTTTCGCCACAAATCGCTAACCGTTCGAGATAGATTAAAAATTCAAACGGCATTGGATCGAGGGCGTCGAGACGCACCTTGAACACCTTATTTGAACCATATATTCCATGAACCTTTTTTGAACCATATATTCCATGAACCTTTTTTGAACCATATATTCCATGAACATTTTTTGAACCAAATATTCCATGAATCACATTTTTGGCCACAAATCGCTAACCGTTCGAGATAGGTTAAAAATTCAAACGGCGTTGGATCGAGGGCGTCGAGACACACCTTGAACACCTTATTTGAACCATATATTCCACGAACCTTTTTTGAACCATATATTCCATGAACATTTTTTGAACCAAATATTCCATGAATCACATTTTGCGCCACAAATCGCTAACCGTTCGAGATAGGTTAAAAACTCAAACGGCATTGGATCAAGGGCGTCGAGACGCACCTTGAACACCTTATTTGAACCATATATTCCACGAACCTTTTTTGAACCATATATTCCATGAACATTTTTTGAACCAAATATTCCATGAATCACATTTTTCGCCACAAATCGCTAACCGTTCGAGATAGGTTAAAAATTCAAACGGCGTTGGATCGAAGTCGTCGAGACGCACCCAGAACATCTTATTTGAACCATATATTCCACGAACCTTTTTTGAACAATATATTCCATGAACATTTTTTGAACCAAATATTCCATGAATCACATTTTTCGCCACAAATCGCTAACCTTTCGAGATAGATTAAAAATTCAAACGGCATTGGATCGAGGGCGTCGAGACGCACCTTGAACACCTTATTTGAACCATATATTCCATGAACCTTTTTTGAACCATATATTCCATGGACATTTTTTGAACCAAATATTCCATGAATCACATTTTTGGCCACAAATCGCTAACCGTTCGAGATAGGTTAAGAATTCAAACGGCGTTGGATCGAGGGCTTCGAGACGCATCTTGAACACCTTATTTGAACCATATATTCCACGAACCTTTTTTGAACCATGTATTCCATGAACATATTTTGAACCAAATATTCCATGAATCACATTTTTCGCCACAAATCGCTAACCGTTCGAGATATGTTAAAAATTCAAACGGCATTGGATCAAGGGCGTCGAGACGCACCATGAACACCTTATTTGAACCATATATTCCACGAAGCTTTTTTGAACCATATATTCCATGAACATTTTTTGAACCAAATATTCCATGAATCACATTTTTGGCCACAAATCGCTAACCGTTCGAGATAGGTTAAAAATTCAAACGGCTTTGGATCGAGGGCGTCGAGACACACCTTGAACACCTTATTTGAACCATATATTCCACGAACCTTTTTTGAACCATATATTCCATGAACATTTTTTGAACCAAATATTCCATGAATCACATTTTGCGCCACAAATCGCTAACCGTTCGAGATAGGTTAAAAACTCAAACGGCATTGGATCAAGGGCGTCCAGACGCACCTTGAACACCTTATTTGAACCATATATTCCATGAACATTTTTTGAACCAAATATTCCATGAATCACATTTTTGGCCACAAATCGCTAACCGTTCGAGATGGGTTAAAATCTCAAACGGAATTGGATCAAGGGCGTCGAGACGAACCTTGAACACCTTATTTGAACCATATATTCCACGAACCTTTTTTGAACCATATATTCCATGAACATTTTTTGAACCAAATATTCCATGAATCACATTTTTGGCCACAAATCGCTAACCGTTCGAGATAGGTTAAGAACTCAAACGGCGTTGGATCGAGGTCTTTGAGACGCACCATGAACACCTTATTTGAACCATATATTCCACGAACCTTTTTTGAAGCATGTATTCCATGAACATTTTTTGAACCAAATATTCCATGAATCACAATTTTGGCCACAAATCGCTAACCGTTCGAGATAGGTTAAAAATTCAAACGGCGTTGGATCCAGGGCGTCGAGGTACACCTTGAACACCTTATTTGAACCATATATTCCATGAACCTTTTTTGAACCATATATTCCATGAACATTTTTTGAACCAAATATTCCATGAATCACATTTTTGGCCACAAATCGCTAACCGTTCGAGATAGGTTAAAAACTCAAACGGCATTGGATCAAGGGCGTCGAGACGAACCTTGAACACCTTATTTGAACCATATATTCCACGAACCTTTTTTGAACCATATATTCCATGAACATTTTATGAACCAAATATTCCATGAATCACATTTTTCGCCACAAATCGCTAACCGTTCGAGATAGATTAAAAATTCAAACGGCATTGGATCGAGGGCGTCGAGACGCACCTTGAACACCTTATTTGAACCATATATTCCATGAACCTTTTTTGAACCATATATTCCATGAACCATTTTTGAACCATATATTCCATGAACATTTTTTGAACCAAATATTCCATGAATCACATTTTTGGCCACAAATCGCTAACCGTTCGAGATAGGTTAAAAATTCAAACGGCGTTGGATCGAGGGCGTCGAGACACACCTTGAACACCTTATTTGAACCATATATTCCACGAACCTTTTTTGAACCATATATTCCATGAACATTTTTTGAACCAAATATTCCATGAATCACATTTTTCGCCACAAATCGCTAACCGTTCGAGATAGGTTAAAAATTCAAACGGCGTTGGATCGAAGTCGTCGAGACGCACCCAGAACATCTTATTTGAACCATATATTCCACGAACCTTTTTTGAACAATATATTCCATGAACATTTTTTGAACCAAATATTCCATGAATCACATTTTTCGCCACAAATCGCTAACCGTTCGAGATAGATTAAAAATTCAAACGGCATTGGATCGAGGGCGTCGAGACGCACCTTGAACACCTTATTTGAACCATATATTCCATGAACCTTTTTTGAACCATATATTCCATGAACCTTTTTTGAACCATATATTCCATGAACATTTTTTGAACCAAATATTCCATGAATCACATTTTTGGCCACAAATCGCTAACCGTTCGAGATAGGTTAAAAATTCAAACGGCGTTGGATCGAGGGCGTCGAGACACACCTTGAGCACCTTATTTGAACCATATATTCCACGAACCTTTTTTGAACCATATATTCCATGAACATTTTTTGAACCAAATATTCCATGAATCACATTTTTGGCCACAAATCGCTAACCGTTCGAGATAGGTTAAAAATTCAAACGGCATTGGATCAAGGGCGTCGAGACACACCTTGAACACCTTATTTGAACCATATATTCCACGAACCTTTTTTGAACCATATATTCCATGAACATTTTTTGAACCAAATATTCCATGAATCACATTTTTCGCCACAAATCGCTAACCGTTCGAGATAGGTTAAAAATTCAAACGGCGTTGGATCGAAGTCGTCGAGACGCACCCAGAACATCTTATTTGAACCATATATTCCACGAACCTTTTTTGAACAATATATTCCATGAACATTTTTTGAACCAAATATCCCATGAATCACATTTTTGGCCACAAATCGCTAACCGTTCGAGATAGATTAAAAATTCAAACGGCATTGGATCGAGGGCGTCGAGACGCACCTTGAACACCTTATTTGAACCATATATTCCATGAACCTTTTTTGAACCATATATTCCATGGACATTTTTTGAACCAAATATTCCATGAATCACATTTTTGGCCACAAATCGCTAACCGTTCGAGATAGGTTAAGAATTCAAACGGCGTTGGATCGAGGGCTTCGAGACGCATCTTGAACACCTTATTTGAACCATATATTCCACGAACCTTTTTTGAACCATGTATTCCATGAACATATTTTGAACCAAATATTCCATGAATCACATTTTTCGCCACAAATCGCTAACCGTTCGAGATATGTTAAAAATTCAAACGGCATTGGATCAAGGGCGTCGAGACGCACCATGAACACCTTATTTGAACCATATATTCCACGAAGCTTTTTTGAACCATATATTCCATGAACATTTTTTGAACCAAATATTCCATGAATCACATTTTTGGCCACAAATCGCTAACCGTTCGAGATAGGTTAAAAATTCAAACGGCGTTGGATCGAGGGCGTCGAGACACACCTTGAACACCTTATTTGAACCATATATTCCACGAACCTTTTTTTAACCATATATTCCATGAACATTTTTTGAACCAAATATTCCATGAATCACATTTTGCGCCACAAATCGCTAACCGTTCGAGATAGGTTAAGAACTCAAACGGCATTGGATCAAGGGCGTCGAGACGCACCTTGAACACCTTATTTGAACCATATATTCCACGAACCTTTTTTGAACCATATATTCCATGAACATTTTTTGAACCAAATATTCCATGAATCACATTTTTCGCCACAAATCGCTAACCGTTCGAGATAGGGTAAAAACTCAAACGGCATTGGATCAAGGGCGTCGAGACGCACCTTGAACACCTTATTTGAACCATATATTCCACGAACCTTTTTCGAACCATATATTCCATGAACATTTTTTGAACCAAATATTCCATGAATCACATTTTTGGCCACAAATCGCTAACCGTTCGAGATAGGTTAAAAACTCAAACGGCGTTGGATCGAGGTCTTCGAGACGCACCTTGAACACCTTATTTGAACCATATATTCCACGAACCTTTTTTGAACCATATATTCCATGAACATTTTTTGAACCAAATATTCCATGAATCACATTTTTGGCCACAAATCGCTAACCGTTCGAGATAGGTTAAAAACTCAAACGGCGTTGGATCGAGGTCTTTGAGACGCACCATGAACACCTTATTTGAACCATATATTCCACGAACCTTTTTTGAACCATATATTCCATGAACATTTTTTGAACCAAATATTCCATGAATCACATTTTTGGCCACAAATCGCTAACCGTTCGAGATAGATTAAAAATTCAAACGGCATTGGATCGAGGGCGTCGAGACGCACCTTGAACACCTTATTTGAACTATATATTCCATGAACCTTTTTTGAACCATATATTCCATGAACATTTTTTGAACCAAATATTCCATGAATCACATTTTTGGCCACAAATCGCTAACCGTTCGAGATAGGTTAAAAACTCAAACGGCATTGGATCAAGGGCGTCGAGACGAACCTTGAACACCTTATTTGAACCATATATTCCACGAACCTTTTTTGAACCATATATTCCATGAACATTTTTTGAACCAAATATTCCATGAATCACATTTTTGGCCACAAATCGCTAACCGTTCGAGATAGGTTAAAAATTCAAACGGCGTTAGATCGAGGACGTCGAGACGCACCTTGAACACCTTATTTGAAGCATATGTTCCACGAACCTCTTTTGAACCATATATTCCATGAACATTTTATGAACCAAATATTCCATGAATCACATTTATCGCCACAAATCGCTAACCGTTCGAGATAGATTAAAAATTCAAACGGCATTGGATCGAGGGCGTCGATACGCACCTTGAACACCTTATTTGAACCATATATTCCATGAACCTTTTTTGAACCATATATTCCATGAACCTTTTTTGAACCATATATTCCATGAACATTTTTTGAACCAAATATTCCATGAATCACATTTTTGGCCACAAATCGCTAACCGTTCGAGATAGGTTAAAAATTCAAACGGCGTTGGATCGAAGTCGTCGAGACGCACCCAGAACATCTTATTTGAACCATATATTCCACGAACCTTTTTTGAACAATATATTGCATGAACATTTTTTGAACCAAATATTCCATGAATCACATTTTTGGCCACAAATCGCTAACCGTTCGAGATAGGTTAAAAATTCAAACGGCGTTGGATCGAGGGCGTCGAGACACACCTTGAACACCTTATTTGAACCATATATTCCACGAACCTTTTTTGAACCATATATTCCATGAACATTTTTTGAACCAAATATTCCATGAATCACATTTTGCGCCACAAATCGCTAACCGTTCGAGATAGGTTAAAAACTCAAACGGCATTGGATCAAGGGCGTCGAGACGCACCTTGAATACCTTATTTGAACCATATATTCCACGAACCTTTTTTGAACCATATATTCCATGAACATATTTTGAACCAAATATTCCATGAATCACATTTTTGCCCACAAATCGCTAACCGTTCGAGATAGGTTAAAAATTCAAACGGCGTTGGATCGAAGTCATCGAGACGCACCCTGAACACCTTATTTGAACCATATATTCCACGAACCTTTTTTGAACCATATATTCCATGAACATTTTATGAACCAAATATTCCATGAATCATATTTTTCGCCACAAATCGCTAACCGTTCGAGATAGGTTAAAAATTCAAACGGCATTGGATCGAGGGCGTCGAGACGCACCTTGAATACCTTATTTGAAGCATATATTCCATGAACCTTTTTTGAACCATATATTCCATGAACATTTTTTGAACCAAATATTCCATGAATCACATTTTTGGCCACAAATCGCTAACCGTTCGAGATAGGTTAAAAATTCAAACGGCGTTGGATCGAGGGCGTCGAGACACACCTTGAACACCTTATTTGAACCATATATTCCACGAACCTTCTTTGAACCATATATTCCATGAACATTTTTTGAACCAAATATTCCATGAATCACATTTTGCGCCACAAATCGCTAACCGTTCGAGATAGGTTAAAAACTCAAACGGCATTGGATCAAGGGCGTCGAGACGCACCTTGAATACCTTATTTGAACCATATATTCCACGAACCTTTTTTGAACCATATATTCCATGAACATATTTTGAACCAAATATTCCATGAATCACATTTTTGCCCACAAATCGCTAACCGTTCGAGATAGGTTAAAAATTCAAACGGCGTTGGATCGAAGTCATCGAGACGCACCCTGAACACCTTATTTGAACCATATATTCCACGAACCTTTTTTGAACCATATATTCCATGAACATTTTATGAACCAAATATTCCATGAATCATATTTTTCGCCACAAATCGCTAACCGTTCGAGATAGGTTAAAAATTCAAACGGCATTGGATCGAGGGCGTCGAGACGCACCTTGAATACCTTATTTGAACCATATATTCCATGAACCTTTTTTGAACCATATATTCCATGAACATTTTTTGAACCAAATATTCCATGAATCACATTTTTGGCCACAAATCGCTAACCGTTCGAGATAGGTTAAAAATTCAAACGGCGTTGGATCGAGGGCGTCGAGACACACCTTGAACACCTTATTTGAACCATATATTCCACGAACCTTTTTTGAACCATATATTCCATGAACATTTTTTGAACCAAATATTCCATGAATCACATTTTTGGCCACAAATCGCTAACCGTTCGAGATAGGTTGAAAATTCAAACGGCGATGCATCGAGGGAGTCCAGACGCACCTTGAACACCTTATTTGAACCATATATTCCACGAACCTCTTTTGAACCATATATTCCATGAACATTTTTTGAACCAAATATTCCATGAATCACATTTTTGGCCACAAATCGCTAACCGTTCGAGATGGGTTAAAATCTCAAACGGCATTGGATCAAGGGCGTCGAGACGAACCTTGAACTCCTTATTTGAACCATATATTCCACGAACCTTTTTTGAACCATATATTCCATGAACATTTTTTGAACCAAATATTCCATGAATCACATTTTTGGCCACAAATCGCTAACCGTTCGAGATAGGTTAAGAACTCAAACGGCGTTGGATCGAGGTCTTTGAGACGCACCATGAACACCTTATTTGAACCATATATTCCACGAACCTTTTTTGAACCATGTATTCCATGAACATTTTTTGAACCAAATATTCCATGAATCACAATTTTGGCCACAAATCGCTAACCGTTCGAGATAGGTTAAAAATTCAAACGGCGTTGGATCGAGGGCGTCGAGGTACACCTTGAACACCTTATTTGAACCATATATTCCATGAACCTTGTTTGAACCATATATTCCATGAACATTTTTTGAACCAAATATTCCATGAATCACATTTTTGGCCACAAATCGCTAACCGTTCGAGATAGGTTAAAAACTCAAACGGCATTGGATCAAGGGCGTCGAGACGAACCTTGAACACCTTATTTGAACCATATATTCCACGAACCTTTTTTGAACCATATATTCCATGAACATTTTATGAACCAAATATTCCATGAATCACATTTTTCGCCACAAATCGCTAACCGTTCGAGATAGATTAAAAATTCAAACGGCATTGGATCGAGGGCGTCGAGACGCACCTTGAACACCTTATTTGAACCATATATTCCATGAACCTTTTTTGAACCATATATTCCATGAACCTTTTTTGAACCATATATTCCATGAACATTTTTTGAACCAAATATTCCATGAATCACATTTTTGGCCACAAATCGCTAACCGTTCGAGATAGGTTAAAAACTCAAACGGCGTTGGATCGAGGGCGTCGAGACACACCTTGAACACCTTATTTGAACCATATATTCCACGAACCTTTTTTGAACCATATATTCCATGAACATTTTTTGAACCAAATATTCCATGAATCACATTTTGCGCCACAAATCGCTAACCGTTCGAGATAGGTTAAAAACTCAAACGGCATTGGATCAAGGGCGTCGAGACGCACCTTGAACACCTTATTTGAACCATATATTCCACGAACCTTTTTTGAACCATATATTCCATGAACATTTTTTGAACCAAATATTCCATGAATCACATTTTTCGCCACAAATCGCTAACCGTTCGAGATAGGTTAAAAATTCAAACGGCGTTGGATCGAAGTCGTCGAGACGCACCCAGAACATCTTATTTGAACCATATATTCCACGAACCTTTTTTGAACAATATATTCCATGAACATTTTTTGAACCAAATATTCCATGAATCACATTTTTCGCCACAAATCGCTAACCGTTCGAGATAGATTAAAAATTCAAACGGCATTGGATCGAGGACGTCGAGACGCACCTTGAACACCTTATTTGAACCATATATTCCATGAACCTTTTTTGAACCATATATTCCATGAACCTTTTTTGAACCATATATTCCATGAACATTTTTTGAACCAAATATTCCATGAATCACATTTTTGGCCACAAATCGCTAACCGTTCGAGATAGGTTAAAAATTCAAACGGCGTTGGATCGAGGGCGTCGAGACACACCTTGAGCACCTTATTTGAACCATATATTCCACGAACCTTTTTTGAACCATATATTCCATGAACATTTTTTGAACCAAATATTCCATGAATCACATTTTGCGCCACAAATCGCTAACCGTTCGAGATAGGTTAAAAACTCAAACGGCATTGGATCAAGGGCGTCGAGACGCACCTTGAACACCTTATTTGAACCATATATTCCACGAACCTTTTTTGAACCATATATTCCATGAACATTTTTTGAACCAAATATTCCATGAATCACATTTTTCGCCACAAATCGCTAACCGTTCGAGATAGGTTAAAAATTCAAACGGCGTTGGATCGAAGTCGTCGAGACGCACCCAGAACATCTTATTTGAACCATATATTCCACGAACCTTTTTTGAACAATATATTCCATGAACATTTTTTGAACCAAATATTCCATGAATCACATTTTTGGCCACAAATCGCTAACCGTTCGAGATAGATTAAAAATTCAAACGGCATTGGATCGAGGGCGTCGAGACGCACCTTGAACACCTTATTTGAACCATATATTCCATGAACCTTTTTTGAACCATATATTCCATGGACATTTTTTGAACCAAATATTCCATGAATCACATTTTTGGCCACAAATCGCTAACCGTTCGAGATAGGTTAAGAATTCAAACGGCGTTGGATCGAGGGCTTCGAGACGCATCTTGAACACCTTATTTGAACCATATATTCCACGAACCTTTTTTGAACCATGTATTCCATGAACATATTTTGAACCAAATATTCCATGAATCACATTTTTCGCCACAAATCGCTAACCGTTCGAGATATGTTAAAAATTCAAACGGCATTGGATCAAGGGCGTCGAGACGCACCATGAACACCTTATTTGAACCATATATTCCACGAAGCTTTTTTGAACCATATATTCCATGAACATTTTTTGAACCAAATATTCCATGAATCACATTTTTGGCCACAAATCGCTAACCGTTCGAGACAGGTTAAAAATTCAAACGGCGTTGGATCGAGGGCGTCGAGACACACCTTGAACACCTTATTTGAACCATATATTCCACGAACCTTTTTTGAACCATATATTCCATGAACATTTTTTGAACCAAATATTCCATGAATCACATTTTGCGCCACAAATCGCTAACCGTTCGAGATAGGTTAAAAACTCAAACGGCATTGGATCAAGGGCGTCGAGACGCACCTTGAACACCTTATTTGAACCATATATTCCACGAACCTTTTTTGAACCATATATTCCATGAACATTTTTTGAACCAAATATTCCATGAATCACATTTTTCGCCACAAATCGCTAACCGTTCGAGATAGGGTAAAAACTCAAACGGCATTGGATCAAGGGCGTCGAGACGCACCTTGAACACCTTATTTGAACCATATATTCCACGAACCTTTTTCGAACCATATATTCCATGAACATTTTTTGAACCAAATATTCCATGAACATTTTTTGAACCAAATATTCCATGAATCACATTTTTGGCCACAAATCGCTAACCGTTCGAGATAGGTTAAAAATTCAAACGGCGTTGGATCGAGGGCGTCGAGACACACCTTGAACACCTTATTTGAACCATATATTCCACGAACCTTTTTTGAACCATATATTCCATGAACATTTTTTGAACCAAATATTCCATGAATCACATTTTGCGCCACAAATCGCTAACCGTTCGAGATAGGTTAAAAACTCAAACGGCATTGGATCAAGGGCGTCGAGACGCACCTTGAA
Source organism: Aspidiotus rigidus (assembly GCA_035079385.1). NCBI lineage: Eukaryota > Metazoa > Arthropoda > Insecta > Hemiptera > Diaspididae > Aspidiotus > Aspidiotus rigidus. The sequence continues at coordinate 6,437,088 of JAVHKY010000030.1, forward strand.
TACCTTATTTGAACCATATATTCCACGAACCTTTTTTGAACCATATATTCCATGAACATATTTTGAACCAAATATTCCATGAATCACATTTTTGCCCACAAATCGCTAACCGTTCGAGATAGGTTAAAAATTCAAACGGCGTTGGATCGAAGTCATCGAGACGCACCCTGAACACCTTATTTGAACCATATATTCCACGAACCTTTTTTGAACCATATATTCCATGAACATTTTATGAACCAAATATTCCATGAATCATATTTTTCGCCACAAATCGCTAACCGTTCGAGATAGGTTAAAAATTCAAACGGCATTGGATCGAGGGCGTCGAGACGCACCTTGAATACCTTATTTGAACCATATATTCCATGAACCTTTTTTGAACCATATATTCCATGAACATTTTTTGAACCAAATATTCCATGAATCACATTTTTGGCCACAAATCGCTAACCGTTCGAGATAGGTTAAAAATTCAAACGGCGTTGGATCGAGGGCGTCGAGACACACCTTGAACACCTTATTTGAACCATATATTCCACGAACCTTTTTTGAACCATATATTCCATGAACATTTTTTGAACCAAATATTCCATGAATCACATTTTTGGCCACAAATCGCTAACCGTTCGAGATAGGTTGAAAATTCAAACGGCGATGCATCGAGGGAGTCCAGACGCACCTTGAACACCTTATTTGAACCATATATTCCACGAACCTCTTTTGAACCATATATTCCATGAACATTTTTTGAACCAAATATTCCATGAATCACATTTTTGGCCACAAATCGCTAACCGTTCGAGATGGGTTAAAATCTCAAACGGCATTGGATCAAGGGCGTCGAGACGAACCTTGAACACCTTATTTGAACCATATATTCCACGAACCTTTTTTGAACCATATATTCCATGAACATTTTTTGAACCAAATATTCCATGAATCACATTTTTGGCCACAAATCGCTAACCGTTCGAGATAGGTTAAGAACTCAAACGGCGTTGGATCGAGGTCTTTGAGACGCACCATGAACACCTTATTTGAACCATATATTCCACGAACCTTTTTTGAACCATGTATTCCATGAACATTTTTTGAACCAAATATTCCATGAATCACAATTTTGGCCACAAATCGCTAACCGTTCGAGATAGGTTAAAAATTCAAACGGCGTTGGATCGAGGGCGTCGAGACGCACCCAGAACATCTTATTTGAACCATATATTCCACGAACCTTTTTTGAACAATATATTCCATGAACATTTTTTGAACCAAATATTCCATGAATCACATTTTTCGCCACAAATCGCTAACCGTTCGAGATAGATTAAAAATTCAAACGGCATTGGATCGAGGGCGTCGAGACGCACCTTGAACACCTTATTTGAACCATATATTCCATGAACCTTTTTTGAACCATATATTCCATGAACCTTTTTTGAACCATATATTCCATGAACATTTTTTGAACCAAATATTCCATGAATCACATTTTTGGCCACAAATCGCTAACCGTTCGAGATAGGTTAAAAATTCAAACGGCGTTGGATCGAGGGCGTCGAGACACACCTTGAGCACCTTATTTGAACCATATATTCCACGAACCTTTTTTGAACCATATATTCCATGAACATTTTTTGAACCAAATATTCCATGAATCACATTTTGCGCCACAAATCGCTAACCGTTCGAGATAGGTTAAAAACTCAAACGGCATTGGATCAAGGGCGTCGAGACGCACCTTGAACACCTTATTTGAACCATATATTCCACGAACCTTTTTTGAACCATATATTCCATGAACATTTTTTGAACCAAATATTCCATGAATCACATTTTTCGCCACAAATCGCTAACCGTTCGAGATAGGTTAAAAATTCAAACGGCGTTGGATCGAAGTCGTCGAGACGCACCCAGAACATCTTATTTGAACCATATATTCCACGAACCTTTTTTGAACAATATATTCCATGAACATTTTTTGAACCAAATATTCCATGAATCACATTTTTGGCCACAAATCGCTAACCGTTCGAGATAGATTAAAAATTCAAACGGCATTGGATCGAGGGCGTCGAGACGCACCTTGAACACCTTATTTGAACCATATATTCCATGAACCTTTTTTGAACCATATATTCCATGGACATTTTTTGAACCAAATATTCCATGAATCACATTTTTGGCCACAAATCGCTAACCGTTCGAGATAGGTTAAGAATTCAAACGGCGTTGGATCGAGGGCTTCGAGACGCATCTTGAACACCTTATTTGAACCATATATTCCACGAACCTTTTTTGAACCATGTATTCCATGAACATATTTTGAACCAAATATTCCATGAATCACATTTTTCGCCACAAATCGCTAACCGTTCGAGATATGTTAAAAATTCAAACGGCATTGGATCAAGGGCGTCGAGACGCACCATGAACACCTTATTTGAACCATATATTCCACGAAGCTTTTTTGAACCATATATTCCATGAACATTTTTTGAACCAAATATTCCATGAATCACATTTTTGGCCACAAATCGCTAACCGTTCGAGACAGGTTAAAAATTCAAACGGCGTTGGATCGAGGGCGTCGAGACACACCTTGAACACCTTATTTGAACCATATATTCCACGAACCTTTTTTGAACCATATATTCCATGAACATTTTTTGAACCAAATATTCCATGAATCACATTTTGCGCCACAAATCGCTAACCGTTCGAGATAGGTTAAAAACTCAAACGGCATTGGATCAAGGGCGTCGAGACGCACCTTGAACACCTTATTTGAACCATATATTCCACGAACCTTTTTTGAACCATATATTCCATGAACATTTTTTGAACCAAATATTCCATGAATCACATTTTTCGCCACAAATCGCTAACCGTTCGAGATAGGGTAAAAACTCAAACGGCATTGGATCAAGGGCGTCGAGACGCACCTTGAACACCTTATTTGAACCATATATTCCACGAACCTTTTTCGAACCATATATTCCATGAACATTTTTTGAACCAAATATTCCATGAACATTTTTTGAACCAAATATTCCATGAATCACATTTTTGGCCACAAATCGCTAACCGTTCGAGATAGGTTAAAAATTCAAACGGCGTTGGATCGAGGGCGTCGAGACACACCTTGAACACCTTATTTGAACCATATATTCCACGAACCTTTTTTGAACCATATATTCCATGAACATTTTTTGAACCAAATATTCCATGAATCACATTTTGCGCCACAAATCGCTAACCGTTCGAGATAGGTTAAAAACTCAAACGGCATTGGATCAAGGGCGTCGAGACGCACCTTGAATACCTTATTTGAACCATATATTCCACGAACCTTTTTTGAACCATATATTCCATGAACATATTTTGAACCAAATATTCCATGAATCACATTTTTGCCCACAAATCGCTAACCGTTCGAGATAGGTTAAAAATTCAAACGGCGTTGGATCGAAGTCATCGAGACGCACCCTGAACACCTTATTTGAACCATATATTCCACGAACCTTTTTTGAACCATATATTCCATGAACATTTTATGAACCAAATATTCCATGAATCATATTTTTCGCCACAAATCGCTAACCGTTCGAGATAGGTTAAAAATTCAAACGGCATTGGATCGAGGGCGTCGAGACGCACCTTGAATACCTTATTTGAACCATATATTCCATGAACCTTTTTTGAACCATATATTCCATGAACATTTTTTGAACCAAATATTCCATGAATCACATTTTTGGCCACAAATCGCTAACCGTTCGAGATAGGTTAAAAATTCAAACGGCGTTGGATCGAGGGCGTCGAGACACACCTTGAACACCTTATTTGAACCATATATTCCACGAACCTTTTTTGAACCATATATTCCATGAACATTTTTTGAACCAAATATTCCATGAATCACATTTTTGGCCACAAATCGCTAACCGTTCGAGATAGGTTGAAAATTCAAACGGCGATGCATCGAGGGAGTCCAGACGCACCTTGAACACCTTATTTGAACCATATATTCCACGAACCTCTTTTGAACCATATATTCCATGAACATTTTTTGAACCAAATATTCCATGAATCACATTTTTGGCCACAAATCGCTAACCGTTCGAGATGGGTTAAAATCTCAAACGGCATTGGATCAAGGGCGTCGAGACGAACCTTGAACACCTTATTTGAACCATATATTCCACGAACCTTTTTTGAACCATATATTCCATGAACATTTTTTGAACCAAATATTCCATGAATCACATTTTTGGCCACAAATCGCTAACCGTTCGAGATAGGTTAAGAACTCAAACGGCGTTGGATCGAGGTCTTTGAGACGCACCATGAACACCTTATTTGAACCATATATTCCACGAACCTTTTTTGAACCATGTATTCCATGAACATTTTTTGAACCAAATATTCCATGAATCACAATTTTGGCCACAAATCGCTAACCGTTCGAGATAGGTTAAAAATTCAAACGGCGTTGGATCGAGGGCGTCGAGACGCACCCAGAACATCTTATTTGAACCATATATTCCACGAACCTTTTTTGAACAATATATTCCATGAACATTTTTTGAACCAAATATTCCATGAATCACATTTTTCGCCACAAATCGCTAACCGTTCGAGATAGATTAAAAATTCAAACGGCATTGGATCGAGGGCGTCGAGACGCACCTTGAACACCTTATTTGAACCATATATTCCATGAACCTTTTTTGAACCATATATTCCATGAACCTTTTTTGAACCATATATTCCATGAACATTTTTTGAACCAAATATTCCATGAATCACATTTTTGGCCACAAATCGCTAACCGTTCGAGATAGGTTAAAAATTCAAACGGCGTTGGATCGAGGGCGTCGAGACACACCTTGAGCACCTTATTTGAACCATATATTCCACGAACCTTTTTTGAACCATATATTCCATGAACATTTTTTGAACCAAATATTCCATGAATCACATTTTGCGCCACAAATCGCTAACCGTTCGAGATAGGTTAAAAACTCAAACGGCATTGGATCAAGGGCGTCGAGACGCACCTTGAACACCTTATTTGAACCATATATTCCACGAACCTTTTTTGAACCATATATTCCATGAACATTTTTTGAACCAAATATTCCATGAATCACATTTTTCGCCACAAATCGCTAACCGTTCGAGATAGGTTAAAAATTCAAACGGCGTTGGATCGAAGTCGTCGAGACGCACCCAGAACATCTTATTTGAACCATATATTCCACGAACCTTTTTTGAACAATATATTCCATGAACATTTTTTGAACCAAATATTCCATGAATCACATTTTTGGCCACAAATCGCTAACCGTTCGAGATAGATTAAAAATTCAAACGGCATTGGATCGAGGTCGTCGAGACGCACCTTGAACACCTTATTTGAACCATATATTCCATGAACCTTTTTTGAACCATATATTCCATGGACATTTTTTGAACCAAATATTCCATGAATCACATTTTTGGCCACAAATCGCTAACCGTTCGAGATAGGTTAAGAATTCAAACGGCGTTGGATCGAGGGCTTCGAGACGCATCTTGAACACCTTATTTGAACCATATATTCCACGAACCTTTTTTGAACCATGTATTCCATGAACATATTTTGAACCAAATATTCCATGAATCACATTTTTCGCCACAAATCGCTAACCGTTCGAGATATGTTAAAAATTCAAACGGCATTGGATCAAGGGCGTCGAGACGCACCATGAACACCTTATTTGAACCATATATTCCACGAAGCTTTTTTGAACCATATATTCCATGAACATTTTTTGAACCAAATATTCCATGAATCACATTTTTGGCCACAAATCGCTAACCGTTCGAGACAGGTTAAAAATTCAAACGGCGTTGGATCGAGGGCGTCGAGACACACCTTGAACACCTTATTTGAACCATATATTCCACGAACCTTTTTTGAACCATATATTCCATGAACATTTTTTGAACCAAATATTCCATGAATCACATTTTGCGCCACAAATCGCTAACCGTTCGAGATAGGTTAAAAACTCAAACGGCATTGGATCAAGTGCGTCGAGACGCACCTTGAACACCTTATTTGAACCATATATTCCACGAACCTTTTTTGAACCATATATTCCATGAACATTTTTTGAACCAAATATTCCATGAATCACATTTTTCGCCACAAATCGCTAACCGTTCGAGATAGGGTAAAAACTCAAACGGCATTGGATCAAGGGCGTCGAGACGCACCTTGAACACCTTATTTGAACCATATATTCCACGAACCTTTTTCGAACCATATATTCCATGAACATTTTTTGAACCAAATATTCCATGAATCACATTTTTGGCCACAAATCGCTAACCGTTCGAGATAGGTTAAAAACTCAAACGGCGTTGGATCGAGGTCTTCGAGACGCACCTTGAACACCTTATTTGAACCATATATTCCACGAACCTTTTTTGAACCATATATTCCATGAACATTTTTTGAACCAAATATTCCATGAATCACATTTTTGGCCACAAATCGCTAACCGTTCAAGATAGGTTAAAAACTCAAACGGCGTTGGATCGAGGTCTTTGAGACGCACCATGAACACCTTATTTGAACCATATATTCCACGAACCTTTTTTGAACCATATATTCCATGAACATTTTTTGAACCAAATATTCCATGAATCACATTTTTGGCCACAAATCGCTAACCGTTCGAGATAGATTAAAAATTCAAACGGCATTGGATCGAGGGCGTCGAGACGCACCTTGAACACCTTATTTGAACTATATATTCCATGAACCTTTTTTGAACCATATATTCCATGAACATTTTTTGAACCAAATATTCCATGAATCACATTTTTGGCCACAAATCGCTAACCGTTCGAGATAGGTTAAAAACTCAAACGGCATTGGATCAAGGGCGTCGAGACGAACCTTGAACACCTTATTTGAACCATATATTCCACGAACCTTTTTTGAACCATATATTCCATGAACATTTTTTGAACCAAATATTCCATGAATCACATTTTTGGCCACAAATCGCTAACCGTTCGAGATAGGTTAAAAATTCAAACGGCGTTAGATCGAGGACGTCGAGACGCACCTTGAACACCTTATTTGAAGCATATGTTCCACGAACCTCTTTTGAACCATATATTCCATGAACATTTTATGAACCAAATATTCCATGAATCACATTTTTCGCCACAAATTGCTAACCGTTCGAGATAGATTAAAAATTCAAACGGCATTGGATCGAGGGCGGCGATACGCACCTTGAACACCTTATTTGAACCATATATTCCATGAACCTTTTTTGAACCATATATTCCATGAACCTTTTTTGAACCATATATTCCATGAACATTTTTTGAACCAAATATTCCATGAATCACATTTTTGGCCACAAATCGCTAACCGTTCGAGATAGGTTAAAAATTCAAACGGCGTTGGATCGAAGTCGTCGAGACGCACCCAGAACATCTTATTTGAACCATATATTCCACGAACCTTTTTTGAACCATATATTCCATGAACATATTTTGAACCAAATCTTCCATGAATCACATTTTTGCCCACAAATCGCTAACCGTTCGAGATAGGTTAAAAATTCAAACGGCGTTGGATCGAAGTCATCGAGACGCACCCTGAACACCTTATTTGAACCATATATTCCACGAACCTTTTTTGAACCATATATTCCATGAACATTTTATGAACCAAATATTCCATGAATCATATTTTTCGCCACAAATCGCTAACCGTTCGAGATAGGTTAAAAATTCAAACGGCATTGGATCGAGGGCGTCGAGACGCACCTTGAATACCTTATTTGAAGCATATATTCCATGAACCTTTTTTGAACCATATATTCCATGAACATTTTTTGAACCAAATATTCCATGAATCACATTTTTGGCCACAAATCGCTAACCGTTCGAGATAGGTTAAAAATTCAAACGGCGTTGGATCGAGGGCGTCGAGACACACCTTGAACACCTTATTTGAACCATATATTCCACGAACCTTTTTTGAACCATATATTCCATGAACATTTTTTGAACCAAATATTCCATGAATCACATTTTGCGCCACAAATCGCTAACCGTTCGAGATAGGTTAAAAACTCAAACGGCATTGGATCAAGGGCGTCGAGACGCACCTTGAATACCTTATTTGAACCATATATTCCACGAACCTTTTTTGAACCATATATTCCATGAACATATTTTGAACCAAATATTCCATGAATCACATTTTTGCCCACAAATCGCTAACCGTTCGAGATAGGTTAATAATTCAAACGGCGTTGGATCGAAGTCATCGAGACGCACCCTGAACACCTTATTTGAACCATATATTCCACGAACCTTTTTTGAACCATATATTCCATGAACATTTTATGAACCAAATATTCCATGAATCATATTTTTCGCCACAAATCGCTAACCGTTCGAGATAGGTTAAAAATTCAAACGGCATTGGATCGAGGGCGTCGAGACGCACCTTGAATACCTTATTTGAACCATATATTCCATGAACCTTTTTTGAACCATATATTCCATGAACATTTTTTGAACCAAATATTCCATGAATCACATTTTTGGCCACAAATCGCTAACCGTTCGAGATAGGTTAAAAATTCAAACGGCGTTGGATCGAGGGCGTCGAGACACACCTTGAACACCTTATTTGAACCATATATTCCACGAACCTTTTTTGAACCATATATTCCATGAACATTTTTTGAACCAAATATTCCATGAATCACATTTTTGGCCACAAATCGCTAACCGTTCGAGATAGGTTGAAAATTCAAACGGCGATGCATCGAGGGAGTCCAGACGCACCTTGAACACCTTATTTGAACCATATATTCCACGAACCTCTTTTGAACCATATATTCCATGAACATTTTTTGAACCAAATATTCCATGAATCACATTTTTGGCCACAAATCGCTAACCGTTCGAGATGGGTTAAAATCTCAAACGGCATTGGATCAAGGGCGTCGAGACGAACCTTGAACACCTTATTTGAACCATATATTCCACGAACCTTTTTTGAACCATATATTCCATGAACATTTTTTGAACCAAATATTCCATGAATCACATTTTTGGCCACAAATCGCTAACCGTTCGAGATAGGTTAAGAACTCAAACGGCGTTGGATCGAGGTCTTTGAGACGCACCATGAACACCTTATTTGAACCATATATTCCACGAACCTTTTTTGAACCATGTATTCCATGAACATTTTTTGAACCAAATATTCCATGAATCACAATTTTGGCCACAAATCGCTAACCGTTCGAGATAGGTTAAAAATTCAAACGGCGTTGGATCGAGGGCGTCGAGGTACACCTTGAACACCTTATTTGAACAATATATTCCATGAACCTTGTTTGAACCATATATTCCATGAACATTTTTTGAACCAAATATTCCATGAATCACATTTTTGGCCACAAATCGCTAACCGTTCGAGATAGGTTAAAAACTCAAACGGCATTGGATCAAGGGCGTCGAGACGAACCTTGAACACCTTATTTGAACCATATATTCCACGAACCTTTTTTGAACCATATATTCCATGAACATTTTATGAACCAAATATTCCATGAATCACATTTTTCGCCACAAATCGCTAACCGTTCGAGATAGATTAAAAATTCAAACGGCATTGGATCGAGGGCGTCGAGACGCACCTTGAACACCTTATTTGAACCATATATTCCATGAACCTTTTTTGAACCATATATTCCATGAACCTTTTTTGAACCATATATTCCATGAACATTTTTTGAACCAAATATTCCATGAATCACATTTTTGGCCACAAATCGCTAACCGTTCGAGATAGGTTAAAAATTCAAACGGCGTTGGATCGAGGGCGTCGAGACACACCTTGAACACCTTATTTGAACCATATATTCCACGAACCTTTTTTGAACCATATATTCCATGAACATTTTTTGAACCAAATATTCCATGAATCACATTTTGCGCCACAAATCGCTAACCGTTCGAGATAGGTTAAAAACTCAAACGGCATTGGATCAAGGGCGTCGAGACGCACCTTGAACACCTTATTTGAACCATATATTCCACGAACCTTTTTTGAACCATATATTCCATGAACATTTTTTGAACCAAATATTCCATGAATCACATTTTTCGCCACAAATCGCTAACCGTTCGAGATAGGTTAAAAATTCAAACGGCGTTGGATCGAAGTCGTCGAGACGCACCCAGAACATCTTATTTGAACCATATATTCCACGAACCTTTTTTGAACAATATATTCCATGAACATTTTTTGAACCAAATATTCCATGAATCACATTTTTCGCCACAAATCGCTAACCGTTCGAGATAGATTAAAAATTCAAACGGCATTGGATCGAGGGCGTCGAGACGCACCTTGAACACCTTATTTGAACCATATATTCCATGAACCTTTTTTGAACCATATATTCCATGAACCTTTTTTGAACCATATATTCCATGAACATTTTTTGAACCAAATATTCCATGAATCACATTTTTGGCCACAAATCGCTAACCGTTCGAGATAGGTTAAAAATTCAAACGGCGTTGGATCGAGGGCGTCGAGACACACCTTGAGCACCTTATTTGAACCATATATTCCACGAACCTTTTTTGAACCATATATTCCATGAACATTTTTTGAACCAAATATTCCATGAATCACATTTTGCGCCACAAATCGCTAACCGTTCGAGATAGGTTAAAAACTCAAACGGCATTGGATCAAGGGCGTCGAGACGCACCTTGAACACCTTATTTGAACCATATATTCCACGAACCTTTTTTGAACCATATATTCCATGAACATTTTTTGAACCAAATATTCCATGAATCACATTTTTCGCCACAAATCGCTAACCGTTCGAGATAGGTTAAAAATTCAAACGGCGTTGGATCGAAGTCGTCGAGACGCACCCAGAACATCTTATTTGAACCATATATTCCACGAACCTTTTTTGAACAATATATTCCATGAACATTTTTTGAACCAAATATTCCATGAATCACATTTTTGGCCACAAATCGCTAACCGTTCGAGATAGATTAAAAATTCAAACGGCATTGGATCGAGGGCGTCGAGACGCACCTTGAACACCTTATTTGAACCATATATTCCATGAACCTTTTTTGAACCATATATTCCATGGACATTTTTTGAACCAAATATTCCATGAATCACATTTTTGGCCACAAATCGCTAACCGTTCGAGATAGGTTAAGAATTCAAACAGCGTTGGATCGAGGGCTTCGAGACGCATCTTGAACACCTTATTTGAACCATATATTCCACGAACCTTTTTTGAACCATGTATTCCATGAACATATTTTGAACCAAATATTCCATGAATCACATTTTTCGCCACAAATCGCTAACCGTTCGAGATATGTTAAAAATTCAAACGGCATTGGATCAAGGGCGTCGAGACGCACCATGAACACCTTATTTGAACCATATATTCCAGGAAGCTTTTTTGAACCATATATTCCATGAACATTTTTTGAACCAAATATTCCATGAATCACATTTTTGGCCACAAATCGCTAACCGTTCGAGATAGGTTAAAAATTCAAACGGCGTTGGATCGAGGGCGTCGAGACACACCTTGAACACCTTATTTGAACCATATATTCCACGAACCTTTTTTGAACCATATATTCCATGAACATTTTTTGAACCAAATATTCCATGAATCACATTTTGCGCCACAAATCGCTAACCGTTCGAGATAGGTTAAAAACTCAAACGGCATTGGATCAAGGGCGTCGAGACGCACCTTGAACACCTTATTTGAACCATATATTCCACGAACCTTTTTTGAACCATATATTCCATGAACATTTTTTGAACCAAATATTCCATGAATCACATTTTTCGCCACAAATCGCTAACCGTTCGAGATAGGGTAAAAACTCAAACGGCATTGGATCAAGGGCGTCGAGACGCACCTTGAACACCTTATTTGAACCATATATTCCACGAACCTTTTTCGAACCATATATTCCATGAACATTTTTTGAACCAAATATTCCATGAATCACATTTTTGGCCACAAATCGCTAACCGTTCGAGATAGGTTAAAAACTCAAACGGCGTTGGATCGAGGTCTTCGAGACGCACCTTGAACACCTTATTTGAACCATATATTCCACGAACCTTTTTTGAACCATATATTCCATGAACATTTTTTGAACCAAATATTCCATGAATCACATTTTTGGCCACAAATCGCTAACCGTTCGAGATAGGTTAAAAACTCAAACGGCGTTGGATCGAGGTCTTTGAGACGCACCATGAACACCTTATTTGAACCATATATTCCACGAACCTTTTTTGAACCATATATTCCATGAACATTTTATGAACCAAATATTCCATGAATCACATTTTTCGCCACAAATCGCTAACCGTTCGAGATAGATTAAAAATTCAAACGGCATTGGATCGAGGGCGTCGATACGCACCTTGAACACCTTATTTGAACCATATATTCCATGAACCTTTTTTGAACCATATATTCCATGAACCTTTTTTGAACCATATATTCCATGAACATTTTTTGAACCAAATATTCCATGAATCACATTTTTGGCCACAAATCGCTAACCGTTCGAGATAGGCTAAAAATTCAAACGGCGTTGGATCGAAGTCGTCGAGACGCACCCAGAACATCTTATTTGAACCATATATTCCACGAACCTTTTTTGAACAATATATTCCATGAACATTTTTTGAACCAAATATTCCATGAATCACATTTTTGGCCACAAATCGCTAACCGTTCGAGATAGGTTAAAAATTCAAACGGCGTTGGATCGAGGGCGTCGAGACACACCTTGAACACCTTATTTGAACCATATATTCCACGAACCTTTTTTGAACCATATATTCCATGAACATTTTTTGAACCAAATATTCCATGAATCACATTTTGCGCCACAAATCGCTAACCGTTCGAGATAGGTTAAAAACTCAAACGGCATTGGATCAAGGGCGTCGAGACGCACCTTGAATACCTTATTTGAACCATATATTCCACGAACCTTTTTTGAACCATATATTCCATGAACATATTTTGAACCAAATATTCCATGAATCACATTTTTGCCCACAAATCGCTAACCGTTCGAGATAGGTTAAAAATTCAAACGGCGTTGGATCGAAGTCATCGAGACGCACCCTGAACACCTTATTTGAACCATATATTCCACGAACCTTTTTTGAACCATATATTCCATGAACATTTTATGAACCAAATATTCCATGAATCATATTTTTCGCCACAAATCGCTAACCGTTCGAGATAGGTTAAAAATTCAAACGGCATTGGATCGAGGGCGTCGAGACGCACCTTGAATACCTTATTTGAACCATATATTCCATGAACCTTTTTTGAACCATATATTCCATGAACATTTTTTGAACCAAATATTCCATGAATCACATTTTTGGCCACAAATCGCTAACCGTTCGAGATAGGTTAAAAATTCAAACGGCGTTGGATCGAGGGCGTCGAGACACACCTTGAACACCTTATTTGAACCATATATTCCACGAACCTTTTTTGAACCATATATTCCATGAACATTTTTTGAACCAAATATTCCATGAATCACATTTTTCGCCACAAATCGCTAACCGTTCGAGATAGGTTGAAAATTCAAACGGCGATGCATCGAGGGAGTCCAGACGCACCTTGAACACCTTATTTGAACCATATATTCCACGAACCTCTTTTGAACCATATATTCCATGAAAATTTTTTGAACCAAATATTCCATGAATCACATTTTTGGCCACAAATCGCTAACCGTTCGAGACAGGTTAAAAATTCAAACGGCGTTGGATCGAGGGCGTCGAGACGAACCTTGAACACCTTATTTGAACCATATATTCCACGAACCTTTTTTGAACCATATATTCCATGAACATTTTTTGAACCAAATATTCCATGAATCACATTTTTGGCCACAAATCGCTAACCGTTCGAGATAGGTTAAGAACTCAAACGGCGTTGGATCGAGGTCTTTGAGACGCACCATGAACACCTTATTTGAACCATATATTCCACGAACCTTTTTTGAACCATGTATTCCATGAACATTTTTTGAACCAAATATTCTATGAATCACAATTTTGGCCACAAATCGCTAACCGTTCGAGATAGGTTAAAAATTCAAACGGCGTTGGATCGAGGGCGTCGAGGTACACCTTGAACACCTTATTTGAACCATATATTCCATGAACCTTTTTTGAACCATATATTCCATGAACCTTTTTTGAACCATATATTCCATGAACATTTTTTGAACCAAATATTCCATGAATCACATTTTTGGCCACAAATCGCTAACCGTTCGAGATAGGTTAAAAATTCAAACGGCGTTGGATCGAGGGCGTCGAGACACACCTTGAGCACCTTATTTGAACCATATATTCCACGAACCTTTTTTGAACCATATATTCCATGAACATTTTTTGAACCAAATATTCCATGAATCACATTTTGCGCCACAAATCGCTAACCGTTCGAGATAGGTTAAAAACTCAAACGGCATTGGATCAAGGGCGTCGAGACGCACCTTGAACACCTTATTTGAACCATATATTCCACGAACCTTTTTTGAACCATATATTCCATGAACATTTTTTGAACCAAATATTCCATGAATCACATTTTTCGCCACAAATCGCTAACCGTTCGAGATAGGTTAAAAATTCAAACGGCGTTGGATCGAAGTCGTCGAGACGCACCCAGAACATCTTATTTGAACCATATATTCCACGAACCTTTTTTGAACAATATATTCCATGAACATTTTTTGAACCAAATATTCCATGAATCACATTTTTGGCCACAAATCGCTAACCGTTCGAGATAGATTAAAAATTCAAACGGCATTGGATCGAGGGCGTCGAGACGCACCTTGAACACCTTATTTGAACCATATATTCCATGAACCTTTTTTGAACCATATATTCCATGGACATTTTTTGAACCAAATATTCCATGAATCACATTTTTGGCCACAAATCGCTAACCGTTCGAGATAGGTTAAGAATTCAAACAGCGTTGGATCGAGGGCTTCGAGACGCATCTTGAACACCTTATTTGAACCATATATTCCACGAACCTTTTTTGAACCATGTATTCCATGAACATATTTTGAACCAAATATTCCATGAATCACATTTTTCGCCACAAATCGCTAACCGTTCGAGATATGTTAAAAATTCAAACGGCATTGGATCAAGGGCGTCGAGACGCACCATGAACACCTTATTTGAACCATATATTCCACGAAGCTTTTTTGAACCATATATTCCATGAACATTTTTTGAACCAAATATTCCATGAATCACATTTTTGGCCACAAATCGCTAACCGTTCGAGATAGGTTAAAAATTCAAACGGCGTTGGATCGAGGGCGTCGAGACACACCTTGAACACCTTATTTGAACCATATATTCCACGAACCTTTTTTGAACCATATATTCCATGAACATTTTTTGAACCAAATATTCCATGAATCACATTTTGCGCCACAAATCGCTAACCGTTCGAGATAGGTTAAAAACTCAAACGGCATTGGATCAAGGGCGTCGAGACGCACCTTGAACACCTTATTTGAACCATATATTCCACGAACCTTTTTTGAACCATATATTCCATGAACATTTTTTGAACCAAATATTCCATGAATCACATTTTTCGCCACAAATCGCTAACCGTTCGAGATAGGGTAAAAACTCAAACGGCATTGGATCAAGGGCGTCGAGACGCACCTTGAACACCTTATTTGAACCATATATTCCACGAACCTTTTTCGAACCATATATTCCATGAACATTTTTTGAACCAAATATTCCATGAATCACATTTTTGGCCACAAATCGCTAACCGTTCGAGATAGGTTAAAAACTCAAACGGCGTTGGATCGAGGTCTTCGAGACGCACCTTGAACACCTTATTTGAACCATATATTCCACGAACCTTTTTTGAACCATATATTCCATGAACATTTTTTGAACCAAATATTCCATGAATCACATTTTTGGCCACAAATCGCTAACCGTTCGAGATAGGTTAAAAACTCAAACGGCGTTGGATCGAGGTCTTTGAGACGCACCATGAACACCTTATTTGAACCATATATTCCACGAACCTTTTTTGAACCATATATTCCATGAACATTTTATGAACCAAATATTCCATGAATCACATTTTTCGCCACAAATCGCTAACCGTTCGAGATAGATTAAAAATTCAAACGGCATTGGATCGAGGGCGTCGATACGCACCTTGAACACCTTATTTGAACCATATATTCCATGAACCTTTTTTGAACCATATATTCCATGAACCTTTTTTGAACCATATATTCCATGAACATTTTTTGAACCAAATATTCCATGAATCACATTTTTGGCCACAAATCGCTAACCGTTCGAGATAGGCTAAAAATTCAAACGGCGTTGGATCGAAGTCGTCGAGACGCACCCAGAACATCTTATTTGAACCATATATTCCACGAACCTTTTTTGAACAATATATTCCATGAACATTTTTTGAACCAAATATTCCATGAATCACATTTTTGGCCACAAATCGCTAACCGTTCGAGATAGGTTAAAAATTCAAACGGCGTTGGATCGAGGGCGTCGAGACACACCTTGAACACCTTATTTGAACCATATATTCCACGAACCTTTTTTGAACCATATATTCCATGAACATTTTTTGAACCAAATATTCCATGAATCACATTTTGCGCCACAAATCGCTAACCGTTCGAGATAGGTTAAAAACTCAAACGGCATTGGATCAAGGGCGTCGAGACGCACCTTGAATACCTTATTTGAACCATATATTCCACGAACCTTTTTTGAACCATATATTCCATGAACATATTTTGAACCAAATATTCCATGAATCACATTTTTGCCCACAAATCGCTAACCGTTCGAGATAGGTTAAAAATTCAAACGGCGTTGGATCGAAGTCATCGAGACGCACCCTGAACACCTTATTTGAACCATATATTCCACGAACCTTTTTTGAACCATATATTCCATGAACATTTTATGAACCAAATATTCCATGAATCATATTTTTCGCCACAAATCGCTAACCGTTCGAGATAGGTTAAAAATTCAAACGGCATTGGATCGAGGGCGTCGAGACGCACCTTGAATACCTTATTTGAACCATATATTCCATGAACCTTTTTTGAACCATATATTCCATGAACATTTTTTGAACCAAATATTCCATGAATCACATTTTTGGCCACAAATCGCTAACCGTTCGAGATAGGTTAAAAATTCAAACGGCGTTGGATCGAGGGCGTCGAGACACACCTTGAACACCTTATTTGAACCATATATTCCACGAACCTTTTTTGAACCATATATTCCATGAACATTTTTTGAACCAAATATTCCATGAATCACATTTTTCGCCACAAATCGCTAACCGTTCGAGATAGGTTGAAAATTCAAACGGCGATGCATCGAGGGAGTCCAGACGCACCTTGAACACCTTATTTGAACCATATATTCCACGAACCTCTTTTGAACCATATATTCCATGAAAATTTTTTGAACCAAATATTCCATGAATCACATTTTTGGCCACAAATCGCTAACCGTTCGAGACAGGTTAAAAATTCAAACGGCGTTGGATCGAGGGCGTCGAGACGAACCTTGAACACCTTATTTGAACCATATATTCCACGAACCTTTTTTGAACCATATATTCCATGAACATTTTTTGAACCAAATATTCCATGAATCACATTTTTGGCCACAAATCGCTAACCGTTCGAGATAGGTTAAGAACTCAAACGGCGTTGGATCGAGGTCTTTGAGACGCACCATGAACACCTTATTTGAACCATATATTCCACGAACCTTTTTTGAACCATGTATTCCATGAACATTTTTTGAACCAAATATTCTATGAATCACAATTTTGGCCACAAATCGCTAACCGTTCGAGATAGGTTAAAAATTCAAACGGCGTTGGATCGAGGGCGTCGAGGTACACCTTGAACACCTTATTTGAACCATATATTCCATGAACCTTTTTTGAACCATATATTCCATGAACATTTTTTGAACCAAATATTCCATGAATCACATTTTTGGCCACAAATCGCTAACCGTTCGAGATAGGTTAAAAACTCAAACGGCATTGGATCAAGGGCGTCGAGACGAACCTTGAACACCTTATTTGAACCATATATTCCACGAACCTTTTTTGAACCATATATTCCATGAACATTTTATGAACCAAATATTCCATGAATCACATTTTTCGCCACAAATCGCTAACCGTTCGAGATAGATTAAAAATTCAAACGGCATTGGATCGAGGGCGTCGAGACGCACCTTGAACACCTTATTTGAACCATATATTCCATGAACCTTTTTTGAACCATATATTCCATGAACCTTTTTTGAACCATATATTCCATGAACATTTTTTGAACCAAATATTCCATGAATCACATTTTTGGCCACAAATCGCTAACCGTTCGAGATAGGTTAAAAATTCAAACGGCGTTGGATCGAGGGCGTCGAGACACACCTTGAACACCTTATTTGAACCATATATTCCACGAACCTTTTTTGAACCATATATTCCATGAACATTTTTTGAACCAAATATTCCATGAATCACATTTTGCGCCACAAATCGCTAACCGTTCGAGATAGGTTAAAAACTCAAACGGCATTGGATCAAGGGCGTCGAGACGCACCTTGAACACCTTATTTGAACCATATATTCCACGAACCTTTTTTGAACCATATATTCCATGAACATTTTTTGAACCAAATATTCCATGAATCACATTTTTCGCCACAAATCGCTAACCGTTCGAGATAGGTTAAAAATTCAAACGGCGTTGGATCGAAGTCGTCGAGACGCACCCAGAACATCTTATTTGAACCATATATTCCACGAACCTTTTTTGAACAATATATTCCATGGACATTTTTTGAACCAAATATTCCATGAATCACATTTTTGGCCACAAATCGCTAACCGTTCGAGATAGATTAAAAATTCAAACGGCATTGGATCGAGGGCGTCGAGACGCACCTTGAACACCTTATTTGAACCATATATTCCATGAACCTTTTTTGAACCATATATTCCATGGACATTTTTTGAACCAAATATTCCATGAATCACATTTTTGGCCACAAATCGCTAACCGTTCGAGATAGGTTAAGAATTCAAACGGCGTTGGATCGAGGGCTTCGAGACGCATCTTGAACACCTTATTTGAACCATATATTCCACGAACCTTTTTTGAACCATGTATTCCATGAACATATTTTGAACCAAATATTCCATGAATCACATTTTTCGCCACAAATCGCTAACCGTTCGAGATATGTTAAAAATTCAAACGGCATTGGATCAAGGGCGTCGAGACGCACCATGAACACCTTATTTGAACCATATATTCCACGAAGCTTTTTTGAACCATATATTCCATGAACATTTTTTGAACCAAATATTCCATGAATCACATTTTTGGCCACAAATCGCTAACCGTTCGAGATAGGTTAAAAATTCAAACGGCGTTGGATCGAGGGCGTCGAGACACACCTTGAACACCTTATTTGAACCATATATTCCACGAACCTTTTTTGAACCATATATTCCATGAACATTTTTTGAACCAAATATTCCATGAATCACATTTTGCGCCACAAATCGCTAACCGTTCGAGATAGGTTAAAAACTCAAACGGCATTGGATCAAGGGCGTCGAGACGCACCTTGAACACCTTATTTGAACCATATATTCCACGAACCTTTTTTGAACCATATATTCCATGAACATTTTTTGAACCAAATATTCCATGAATCACATTTTTCGCCACAAATCGCTAACCGTTCGAGATAGGTTAAAAATTCAAACGGCGTTGGATCGAAGTCGTCGAGACGCACCCAGAACATCTTATTTGAACCATATATTCCACGAACCTTTTTTGAACAATATATTCCATGAACATTTTTTGAACCAAATATTCCATGAATCACATTTTTGGCCACAAATCGCTAACCGTTCGAGATAGATTAAAAATTCAAACGGCATTGGATCGAGGGCGTCGAGACGCACCTTGAACACCTTATTTGAACCATATATTCCATGAACCTTTTTTGAACCATATATTCCATGAACATTTTTTGAACCAAATATTACATGAATCAGATTTTTGGCCACAAATCGCTAACCGTTCGAGATAGGTTAAGAATTCAAACGGCGTTGGATCGAGGGCTTCGAGACGCATCTTGAACACCTTATTTGAAGCATATGTTCCACGAACCTCTTTTGAACCATATATTCCATGAACATTTTATGAACCAAATATTCCATGAATCACATTTTTCGCCACAAATCGCTAACCGTTCGAGATAGATTAAAAATTCAAACGGCATTGGATCGAGGGCGTCGAGACGCACCTTGAACACCTTATTTGAACCATATATTCCATGAACCTTTTTTGAACCATATATTCCATGAACCTTTTTTGAACCAAATATTCCATGAATCACATTTTTGGCCACAAATCGCTAACCGTTCGAGATAGGTTAAAAATTCAAACGGCGTTGGATCGAGGTCTTTGAGACGCACCATGAACACCTTATTTGAACCATATATTCCACGAACCTTTTTTGAACCATATATTCCATGAACATTTTTTGAACCAAATATTCCATGAATCACATTTTTGGCCACAAATCGCTAACCGTTCGAGATAGGTTAAAAATTCAAACGGCGTTGGATCGAGGGCGTCGAGACACACCTTGAACACCTTATTTGAACCATATATTCCACGAACCTTTTTTGTATCAAATAGTCCTTGAATAACAATTTTGGCCACAAATCGCTAACCGTTCGAGATAGGTTAAAAATTCAAACGGCGTTGGATCGAGGGCGTCGAGGTACACCTTGAACACCTTATTTGAACCATATATTCCATGAACCTTTTTTGAACCATATATTCCATGAACATTTTTTGAACCAAATATTCCATGAATCACATTTTTGGCCACAAATCGCTAACCGTTCGAGATAGGTTAAAAACTCAAACGGCATTGGATCAAGGGCGTCGAGACGCACCTTGAACACCTTATTTGAACCATATATTCCACGAACCTTTTTTGAACCATATATTCCATGAACATTTTTTGAACCAAATATTCCATGAATCACATTTTTGGCCACAAATCGCTAACCGTTCGAGATAGGTTAAAAACTCAAACGGCGTTGGATCGAGGTCTTTGAGACGCACCATGAACACCTTATTTGAACCATATATTCCACGAACCTTTTTTGAACCATATATTCCATGAACATTTTTTGAACCAAATATTCCATGAATCACATTTTTGGCCACAAATCGCTAACCGTTCGAGATAGATTAAAAATTCAAACGGCATTGGATCGAGGGCGTCGAGACGCACCTTGAACACCTTATTTGAACTATATATTCCATGAACCTTTTTTGAACCATATATTCCATGAACATTTTTTGAACCAAATATTCCATGAATCACATTTTTGGCCACAAATCGCTAACCGTTCGAGATAGGTTAAAAACTCAAACGGCATTGGATCAAGGGCGTCGAGACGAACCTTGAACACCTTATTTGAACCATATATTCCACGAACCTTTTTTGAACCATATATTCCATGAACATTTTTTGAACCAAATATTCCATGAATCACATTTTTGGCCACAAATCGCTAACCGTTCGAGATAGGTTAAAAATTCAAACGGCGTTAGATCGAGGACGTCGAGACGCACCTTGAACACCTTATTTGAAGCATATGTTCCACGAACCTCTTTTGAACCATATATTCCATGAACATTTTATGAACCAAATATTCCATGAATCACATTTTTCGCCACAAATCGCTAACCGTTCGAGATAGATTAAAAATTCAAACGGCATTGGATCGAGGGCGTCGATACACACCTTGAACACCTTATTTGAACCATATATTCCATGAACCTTTTTTGAACCATATATTCCATGAACCTTTTTTGAACCATATATTCCATGAACATTTTTTGAACCAAATATTCCATGAATCACATTTTTGGCCACAAATCGCTAACCGTTCGAGATAGGTTAAAAATTCAAACGGCGTTGGATCGAAGTCGTCGAGACGCACCCAGAACATCTTATTTGAACCATATATTCCACGAACCTTTTTTGAACAATATATTCCATGAACATTTTTTGAACCAAATATTCCATGAATCACATTTTTGGCCACAAATCGCTAACCGTTCGAGATAGGTTAAAAATTCAAACGGCGTTGGATCGAGGGCGTCGAGACACACCTTGAACACCTTATTTGAACCATATATTCCACGAACCTTTTTTGAACCATATATTCCATGAACATTTTTTGAACCAAATATTCCATGAATCACATTTTGCGCCACAAATCGCTAACCGTTCGAGATAGGTTAAAAACTCAAAGGGCATTGGATCAAGGGCGTCGAGACGCACCTTGAATACCTTATTTGAACCATATATTCCGTGAACCTTTTTTGAACCATATATTCCATGAACATATTTTGAACCAAATATTCCATGAATCACATTTTTGCCCACAAATCGCTAACCGTTCGAGATAGGTTAAAAATTCAAACGGCGTTGGATCGAAGTCATCGAGACGCACCCTGAACACCTTATTTGAACCATATATTCCACGAACCTTTTTTGAACCATATATTCCATGAACATTTTATGAACCAAATATTCCATGAATCATATTTTTCGCCACAAATCGCTAACCGTTCGAGATAGGTTAAAAATTCAAACGGCGTTGGATCGAGGGCGTCGAGACACACCTTGAACACCTTATTTGAACCATATATTCCACGAACCTTTTTTGAATCAAATAGTCCTTGAATAACAATTTTGGCCACAAATCGCTAACCGTTCGAGATAGGTTAAAAATTCAAACGGCGTTGGATCGAAGGCGTCGAGGTACACCTTGAACACCTTATTTGAACCATATATTCCATGAACCTTTTTTGAACCATATATTCCATGAACATTTTTTGAACCAAATATTCCATGAATCACATTTTTGGCCACAAATCGCTAACCGTTCGAGATAGGTTAAAAACTCAAACGGCATTGGATCAAGGGCGTCGAGATGAACCTTGAACACCTTATTTGAACCATATATTCCACGAACCTTTTTTGAACCATATATTCCATGAACATTTTTTGAACCAAATATTCCATGAATCACATTTTTGGCCACAAATCGCTAACCGTTCGAGATAGGTTAAAAATTCAAACGGCGTTAGATCGAGGACGTCGAGACGCACCTTGAACACCTTATTTGAAGCATATGTTCCACGAACCTCTTTTGAACCATATATTCCATGAACATTTTATGAACCAAATATTCCATGAATCACATTTTTCGCCACAAATCGCTAACCGTTCGAGATAGATTAAAAATTCAAACGGCATTGGATCGAGGGCGTCGAGACGCACCTTGAACACCTTATTTGAACCATATATTCCATGAACCTTTTTTGAACCATATATTCCATGAACATTTTTTGAACCAAATATTCCATGAATCACATTTTTGGCCACAAATCGCTAACCGTTCGAGATAGGTTAAAAATTCAAACGGCGTTGGATCGAGGGCGTCGAGACACACCTTGAACACCTTATTTGAAGCATATGTTCCACGAACCTCTTTTGAACCATATATTCCATGAACATTTTATGAACCAAATATTCCATGAATCACATTTTTCGCCACAAATCGCTAACCGTTCGAGATAGATTAAAAATTCAAACGGCGTTGGATCGAGGGCGTCGAGACACACCTTGAACACCTTATTTCCACCATATATTCCACGAACCTTTTTTGAACCATATATTCCATGAACATTTTTTGAACCATATATTCCATGAACATTTTTTGAACCAAATATTCCATGAATCACATTTTTGGCCACAAATCGCTAACCGTTCGAGATAGGTTAAAAATTCAAACGGCGTTAGATCGAGGACGTCGAGACGCACCTTGAACACCTTATTTGAAGCATATGTTCCACGAACCTCTTTTGAACCATATATTCCATGAACATTTTATGAACCAAATATTCCATGAATCACATTTTTCGCCACAAATCGCTAACCGTTCGAGATAGATTAAAAATTCAAACGGCGTTGGATCGAGGGCGTCGAGACACACCTTGAACACCTTATTTCCACCATATATTCCACGAACCTTTTTTGAACCATATATTCCATGAACATTTTTTGAACCAAATATTCCATGGATCACATTTTGCGCCACAAATCGCTAACCGTTCGAGATAGGTTAAAAACTCAAACGGCATTGGATCAAGGGCGTCGAGACGCACCTTGAATACCTTATTTGAACCATATATTCCACGAACCTTTTTTGAACCATATATTCCATGAACATATTTTGAACCAAATATTCCATGAATCACATTTTTGCCCACAAATCGCTAACCGTTCGAGATAGGTTAAAAATTCAAACGGCGTTGGATCGAAGTCATCGAGACGCACCCTGAACACCTTATTTGAACCATATATTCCACGAACCTTTTTTGAACCATATATTCCATGAACATTTTTTGAACCAAATATTCCATGAATCACATTTTTGGCCACAAATCGCTAACCGTTCGAGATAGGTTAAAAATTCAAACGGCGTTGGATCGAGGGCGTCGAGACACACCTTGAACACCTTATTTGAACCATATATTCCACGAACCTTTTTTGAACCATATATTCCATGAACATTTTTTGAACCAAATATACCATGAATCACATTTTTGGCCACAAATCGCTAACCGTTCGAGATAGGTTGAAAATTCAAACGGCGATGCATCGAGGGAGTCCAGACGCACCTTGAACACCTTATTTGAACCATATATTCCACGAACCTCTTTTGAACCATATATTCCATGAACATTTTTTGAACCAAATATTCCATGAATCACATTTTTGGCCACAAATCGCTAACCGTTCGAGATGGGTTAAAATCTCAAACGGCATTGGATCAAGGGCGTCGAGACGAACCTTGAACACCTTATTTGAACCATATATTCCACGAACCTTTTTTGAACCATATATTCCATGAACATTTTTTGAACCAAATATTCCATGAATCACATTTTTGGCCACAAATCGCTAACCGTTCGAGATAGGTTAAGAACTCAAACGGCGTTGGATCGAGGTCTTTGAGACGCACCATGATTACCTTATTTGAACCATATATTCCACGAACCTTTTTTGAACCATGTATTCCATGAACATTTTTTGAACCAAATATTCCATGAATCACAATTTTGGCCACAAATCGCTAACCGTTCGAGATAGGTTAAAAATTCAAACGGCGTTGGATCGAGGGCGTCGAGGTACACCTTGAACACCTTATTTGAACCATATATTCCATGAACCTTTTTTGAACCATATATTCCATGAACATTTTTTGAACCAAATATTCCATGAATCACATTTTTGGCCACAAATCGCTAACCGTTCGAGATAGGTTAAAAACTCAAACGGCATTGGATCAAGGGCGTCGAGACGAACCTTGAACACCTTATTTGAACCATATATTCCACGAACCTTTTTTGAACCATATATTCCATGAACATTTTATGAACCAAATATTCCATGAATCACATTTTTCGCCACAAATCGCTAACCGTTCGAGATAGATTAAAAATTCAAACGGCATTGGATCGAGGGCGTCGAGACGCACCTTGAACACCTTATTTGAACCATATATTCCATGAACCTTTTTTGAACCATATATTCCATGAACCTTTTTTGAACCATATATTCCATGAACATTTTTTGAACCAAATATTCCATGAATCACATTTTTGGCCACAAATCGCTAACCGTTCGAGATAGGTTAAAAATTCAAACGGCGTTGGATCGAGGGCGTCGAGACACACCTTGAACACCTTATTTGAACCATATATTCCACGAACCTTTTTTGAACCATATATTCCATGAACATTTTTTGAACCAAATATTCCATGAATCACATTTTGCGCCACAAATCGCTAACCGTTCGAGATAGGTTAAAAACTCAAACGGCATTGGATCAAGGGCGTCGAGACGCACCTTGAACACCTTATTTGAACCATATATTACACGAACCTTTTTTGAACCATATATTCCATGAACATTTTTTGAACCAAATATTCCATGAATCACATTTTTCGCCACAAATCGCTAACCGTTCGAGATAGGTTAAAAATTCAAACGGCGTTGGATCGAAGTCGTCGAGACGCACCCAGAACATCTTATTTGAACCATATATTCCACGAACCTTTTTTGAACAATATATTCCATGAACATTTTTTGAACCAAATATTCCATGAATCACATTTTTGGCCACAAATCGCTAACCGTTCGAGATAGATTAAAAATTCAAACGGCATTGGATCGAGGGCGTCGAGACGCACCTTGAACACCTTATTTGAACCATATATTCCATGAACCTTTTTTGAACCATATATTCCATGGACATTTTTTGAACCAAATATTCCATGAATCACATTTTTGGCCACAAATCGCTAACCGTTCGAGATAGGTTAAGAATTCAAACGGCGTTGGATCGAGGGCTTCGAGACGCATCTTGAACACCTTATTTGAACCATATATTCCACGAACCTTTTTTGAACCATGTATTCCATGAACATATTTTGAACCAAATATTCCATGAATCACATTTTTCGCCACAAATCGCTAACCGTTCGAGATATGTTAAAAATTCAAACGGCATTGGATCAAGGGCGTCGAGACGCACCATGAACACCTTATTTGAACCATATATTCCACGAAGCTTTTTTGAACCATATATTCCATGAACATTTTTTGAACCAAATATTCCATGAATCACATTTTTGGCCACAAATCGCTAACCGTTCGAGATAGGTTAAAAATTCAAACGGCGTTGGATCGAGGGCGTCGAGACACACCTTGAACACCTTATTTGAACCATATATTCCACGAACCTTTTTTGAACCATATATTCCATGAACATTTTTTGAACCAAATATTCCATGAATCACATTTTGCGCCACAAATCGCTAACCGTTCGAGATAGGTTAAAAACTCAAACGGCATTGGATCAAGGGCGTCGAGACGCACCTTGAACACCTTATTTGAACCATATATTCCACGAACCTTTTTTGAACCATATATTCCATGAACATTTTTTGAACCAAATATTCCATGAATCACATTTTTCGCCACAAATCGCTAACCGTTCGAGATAGGTTAAAAATTCAAACGGCGTTGGATCGAAGTCGTCGAGACGCACCCAGAACATCTTATTTGAACCATATATTCCACGAACCTTTTTTGAACAATATATTCCATGAACATTTTTTGAACCAAATATTCCATGAATCACATTTTTGGCCACAAATCGCTAACCGTTCGAGATAGATTAAAAATTCAAACGGCATTGGATCGAGGGCGTCGAGACGCACCTTGAACACCTTATTTGAACCATATATTCCATGAACCTTTTTTGAACCATATATTCCATGAACATTTTTTGAACCAAATATTCCATGAATCACATTTTTGGCCACAAATCGCTAACCGTTCGAGATAGGTTAAGAATTCAAACGGCGTTGGATCGAGGGCTTCGAGACGCATCTTGAACACCTTATTTGAACCATATATTCCACGAACCTTTTTTGAACCATGTATTCCATGAACATATTTTGAACCAAATATTCCATGAATCACATTTTTCGCCACAAATCGCTAACCGTTCGAGATATGTTAAAAATTCAAACGGCATTGGATCAAGGGCGTCGAGACGCCCCATGAACACCTTATTTGAACCATATATTCCACGAAGCTTTTTTGAACCATATATTCCATGAACATTTTTTGAACCAAATATTCCATGAATCACATTTTTGGCCACAAATCGCTAACCGTTCGAGATAGGTTAAAAACTCAAACGGCGTTGGATCGAGGTCTTTGAGACGCACCATGAACACCTTATTTGAACCATATATTCCACGAACCTTTTTTGAACCATATATTCCATGAACATTTTTTGAACCAAATATTCCATGAATCACATTTTTCGCCACAAATCGCTAACCGTTCGAGATAGGTTAAAAATTCAAACGGCGTTGGATCGAGGGCGTCGAGACGCACCATGAACACCTTATTTGAACCATATATTCCACGAACCTTTTTTGAACCATATATTCCATGAACATTTTTTGAACCAAATATTCCATGAATCATATTTTTCGCCACAAATCGCTAACCGTTCGAGATAGGTTAAAAATTCAAACGGCATTGGATCAAGGGCGTCGAGACGCACCATGAACACCTTATTTGAACCATATATTCCACGAAGCTTTTTTGAACCATATATTCCATGAACATTTTTTGAACCAAATATTCCATGAATCACATTTTTGGCCACAAATCGCTAACCGTTCGAGATAGGTTAAAAACTCAAACGGCGTTGGATCGAGGTCTTTGAGACGCACCATGAACACCTTATTTGAACCATATATTCCACGAACCTTTTTTGAACCATATATTCCATGAACATTTTTTGAACCAAATATTCCATGAATCACATTTTTCGCCACAAATCGCTAACCGTTCGAGATAGGTTAAAAATTCAAACGGCGTTGGATCGAGGGCGTCGAGACGCACCATGAACACCTTATTTGAACCATATATTCCACGAACCTTTTTTGAACCATATATTCCATGAACATTTTTTGAACCAAATATTCCATGAATCATATTTTTCGCCACAAATCGCTAACCGTTCGAGATAGGTTAAAAATTCAAACGGCATTGGATCGAGGGCGTCGAGACGCACCTTGAATACCTTATTTGAACCATATATTCCATGAACCTTTTTTGAACCATATATTCCATGAACATTTTTTGAACCAAATATTCCATGAATCACATTTTTGGCCACAAATCGCTAACCGTTCGAGATAGGTTAAAAATTCAAACGGCGTTGGATCGAGGGCGTCGAGACACACCTTGAACACCTTATTTGAACCATATATTCCACGAACCTTTTTTGAACCATATATTCCATGAACATTTTTTGAACCAAATATACCATGAATCACATTTTTGGCCACAAATCGCTAACCGTTCGAGATAGGTTGAAAATTCAAACGGCGATGCATCGAGGGAGTCCAGACGCACCTTGAACACCTTATTTGAACCATATATTCCACGAACCTCTTTTGAACCATATATTCCATGAACATTTTTTGAACCAAATATTCCATGAATCACATTTTTGGCCACAAATCGCTAACCGTTCGAGATGGGTTAAAATCTCAAACGGCATTGGATCAAGGGCGTCGAGACGAACCTTGAACACCTTATTTGAACCATATATTCCACGAACCTTTTTTGAACCATATATTCCATGAACATTTTTTGAACCAAATATTCCATGAATCACATTTTTGGCCACAAATCGCTAACCGTTCGAGATAGGTTAAGAACTCAAACGGCGTTGGATCGAGGTCTTTGAGACGCACCATGAACACCTTATTTGAACCATATATTCCACGAACCTTTTTTGAACCATGTATTCCATGAACATTTTTTGAACCAAATATTCCATGAATCACAATTTTGGCCACAAATCGCTAACCGTTCGAGATAGGTTAAAAATTCAAACGGCGTTGGATCGAGGGCATCGAGGTACACCTTGAACACCTTATTTGAACCATATATTCCATGAACCTTTTTTGAACCATATATTCCATGAACATTTTTTGAACCAAATATTCCATGAATCACATTTTTGGCCACAAATCGCTAACCGTTCGAGATAGGTTAAAAACTCAAGCGGCATTGGATCAAGGGCGTCGAGACGAACCTTGAACACCTTATTTGAACCATATATTCCACGAACCTTTTTTGAACCATATATTCCATGAACATTTTATGAACCAAATATTCCATGAATCACATTTTTCGCCACAAATCGCTAACCGTTCGAGATAGATTAAAAATTCAAACGGCATTGGATCGAGGGCGTCGAGACGCACCTTGAACACCTTATTTGAACCATATATTCCATGAACCTTTTTTGAACCATATATTCCATGAACCTTTTTTGAACCATATATTCCATGAACATTTTTTGAACCAAATATTCCATGAATCACATTTTTGGCCACAAATCGCTAACCGTTCGAGATAGGTTAAAAATTCAAACGGCGTTGGATCGAGGGCGTCGAGACACACCTTGAACACCTTATT
Organism: Aspidiotus rigidus; assembly: GCA_035079385.1. NCBI lineage: Eukaryota > Metazoa > Arthropoda > Insecta > Hemiptera > Diaspididae > Aspidiotus > Aspidiotus rigidus. The sequence goes on from JAVHKY010000030.1 coordinate 6,467,521, forward strand.
TGAACCATATATTCCACGAACCTTTTTTGAACCATATATTCCATGAACATTTTTTGAACCAAATATTCCATGAATCACATTTTTCGCCACAAATCGCTAACCGTTCGAGATAGGTTAAAAATTCAAACGGCGTTGGATCGAAGTCGTCGAGACGCACCCAGAACATCTTATTTGAACCATATATTCCACGAACCTTTTTTGAACAATATATTCCATGAACATTTTTTGAACCAAATATTCCATGAATCACATTTTTGGCCACAAATCGCTAACCGTTCGAGATAGATTAAAAATTCAAACGGCATTGGATCGAGGGCGTCGAGACGCACCTTGAACACCTTATTTGAACCATATATTCCATGAACCTTTTTTGAACCATATATTCCATGGACATTTTTTGAACCAAATATTCCATGAATCACATTTTTGGCCACAAATCGCTAACCGTTCGAGATAGGTTAAGAATTCAAACGGCATTGGATCAAGGGCGTCGAGACGCACCTTGAACACCTTATTTGAACCATATATTCCACGAACCTTTTTTGAACCATATATTCCATGAACATTTTTTGAACCAAATATTCCATGAATCACATTTTTCGCCACAAATCGCTAACCGTTCGAGATAGGTTAAAAATTCAAACGGCGTTGGATCGAAGTCGTCGAGACGCACCCAGAACATCTTATTTGAACCATATATTCCACGAACCTTTTTTGAACAATATATTCCATGAACATTTTTTGAACCAAATATTCCATGAATCACATTTTTGGCCACAAATCGCTAACCGTTCGAGATAGATTAAAAATTCAAACGGCATTGGATCGAGGGCGTCGAGACGCACCTTGAACACCTTATTTGAACCATATATTCCATGAACCTTTTTTGAACCATATATTCCATGAACATTTTTTGAACCAAATATTCCATGAATCACATTTTTGGCCACAAATCGCTAACCGTTCGAGATAGGTTAAGAATTCAAACGGCGTTGGATCGAGGGCTTCGAGACGCATCTTGAACACCTTATTTGAACCATATATTCCACGAACCTTTTTTGAACCATGTATTCCATGAACATATTTTGAACCAAATATTCCATGAATCACATTTTTCGCCACAAATCGCTAACCGTTCGAGATATGTTAAAAATTCAAACGGCATTGGATCAAGGGCGTCGAGACGCACCATGAACACCTTATTTGAACCATATATTCCACAAAGCTTTTTTGAACCATATATTCCATGAACATTTTTTGAACCAAATATTCCATGATTCACATTTTTGGCCACAAATCGCTAACCGTTCGAGATAGGTTAAAAACTCAAACGGCGTTGGATCGAGGTCTTTGAGACGCACCATGAACACCTTATTTGAACCATATATTCCACGAACCTTTTTTGAACCATATATTCCATGAACATTTTTTGAACCAAATATTCCATGAATCACATTTTTCGCCACAAATCGCTAACCGTTCGAGATAGGTTAAAAATTCAAACGGCGTTGGATCGAGGGCGTCGAGACGCACCATGAACACCTTATTTGAACCATATATTCCACGAACCTTTTTTGAACCATATATTCCATGAACATTTTTTGAACCAAATATTCCATGAATCATATTTTTCGCCACAAATCGCTAACCGTTCGAGATAGGTTAAAAATTCAAACGGCATTGGATCGAGGGCGTCGAGACGCACCTTGAATACCTTATTTGAACCATATATTCCATGAACCTTTTTTGAACCATATATTCCATGAACATTTTTTGAACCAAATATTCCATGAATCACATTTTTGGCCACAAATCGCTAACCGTTCGAGATAGGTTAAAAATTCAAACGGCGTTGGATCGAGGGCGTCGAGACACACCTTGAACACCTTATTTGAACCATATATTCCACGAACCTTTTTTGAACCATATATTCCATGAACATTTTTTGAACCAAATATACCATGAATCACATTTTTGGCCACAAATCGCTAACCGTTCGAGATAGGTTGAAAATTCAAACGGCGATGCATCGAGGGAGTCCAGATGCACCTTGAACACCTTATTTGAACCATATATTCCACGAACCTCTTTTGAACCATATATTCCATGAACATTTTTTGAACCAAATATTCCATGAATCACATTTTTGGCCACAAATCGCTAACCGTTCGAGATGGGTTAAAATCTCAAACGGCATTGGATCAAGGGCGTCGAGACGAACCTTGAACACCTTATTTGAACCATATATTCCACGAACCTTTTTTGAACCATATATTCCATGAACATTTTTTGAACCAAATATTCCATGAATCACATTTTTGGCCACAAATCGCTAACCGTTCGAGATAGGTTAAGAACTCAAACGGCGTTGGATCGAGGTCTTTGAGACGCACCATGAACACCTTATTTGAACCATATATTCCACGAACCTTTTTTGAACCATGTATTCCATGAACATTTTTTGAACCAAATATTCCATGAATCACAATTTTGGCCACAAATCGCTAACCGTTCGAGATAGGTTAAAAATTCAAACGGCGTTGGATCGAGGGCGTCGAGGTACACCTTGAACACCTTATTTGAACCATATATTCCATGAACCTTTTTTGAACCATATATTCCATGAACATTTTTTGAACCAAATATTCCATGAATCACATTTTTGGCCACAAATCGCTAACCGTTCGAGATAGGTTAAAAACTCAAACGGCATTGGATCAAGGGCGTCGAGACGAACCTTGAACACCTTATTTGAACCATATATTCCACGAACCTTTTTTGAACCATATATTCCATGAACATTTTATGAACCAAATATTCCATGAATCACATTTTTCGCCACAAATCGCTAACCGTTCGAGATAGATTAAAAATTCAAACGGCATTGGATCGAGGGCGTTGAGACGCACCTTGAACACCTTATTTGAACCATATATTCCATGAACCTTTTTTGAACCATATATTCCATGAACCTTTTTTGAACCATATATTCCATGAACATTTTTTGAACCAAATATTCCATGAATCACATTTTTGGCCACAAATCGCTAACCGTTCGAGATAGGTTAAAAATTCAAACGGCGTTGGATCGAGGGCGTCGAGACACACCTTGAACACCTTATTTGAACCATATATTCCACGAACCTTTTTTGAACCATATATTCCATGAACATTTTTTGAACCAAATATTCCATGAATCACATTTTGCGCCACAAATCGCTAACCGTTCGAGATAGGTTAAAAACTCAAACGGCATTGGATCAAGGGCGTCGAGACGCACCTTGAACACCTTATTTGAACCATATATTCCACGAACCTTTTTTGAACCATATATTCCATGAACATTTTTTGAACCAAATATTCCATGAATCACATTTTTCGCCACAAATCGCTAACCGTTCGAGATAGGTTAAAAATTCAAACGGCGTTGGATCGAAGTCGTCGAGACGCACCCAGAACATCTTATTTGAACCATATATTCCACGAACCTTTTTTGAACAATATATTCCATGAACATTTTTTGAACCAAATATTCCATGAATCACATTTTTGGCCACAAATCGCTAACCGTTCGAGATAGATTAAAAATTCAAACGGCATTGGATCGAGGGCGTCGAGACGCACCTTGAACACCTTATTTGAACCATATATTCCATGAACCTTTTTTGAACCATATATTCCATGGACATTTTTTGAACCAAATATTCCATGAATCACATTTTTGGCCACAAATCGCTAACCGTTCGAGATAGGTTAAGAATTCAAACGGCGTTGGCTCGAGGGCTTCGAGACGCATCTTGAACACCTTATTTGAACCATATATTCCACGAACCTTTTTTGAACCATGTATTCCATGAACATATTTTGAACCAAATATTCCATGAATCACATTTTTCGCCACAAATCGCTAACCGTTCGAGATATGTTAAAAATTCAAACGGCATTGGATCAAGGGCGTCGAGACGCACCATGAACACCTTATTTGAACCATATATTCCACGAAGCTTTTTTGAACCATATATTCCATGAACATTTTTTGAACCAAATATTCCATGAATCACATTTTTGGCCACAAATCGCTAACCGTTCGAGATAGGTTAAAAATTCAAACGGCGTTGGATCGAGGTCTTTGAGACGCACCATGAACACCTTATTTGAACCATATATTCCACGAACCTTTTTTGAACCATGTATTCCATGAACATATTTTGAACCAAATATTCCATGAATCACATTTTTCGCCACAAATCGCTAACCGTTCGAGATAGGTTAAAAATTCAAACGGCGTTGGATCGAGGGCGTCGAGACACACCTTGAACACCTTATTTGAACCATATATTCCACGAACCTTTTTTGAATCAAATAGTCCTTGAATAACAATTTTGGCCACAAATCGCTAACCGTTCGAGATAGGTTAAAAATTCAAACGGCGTTGGATCGAAGGCGTCGAGGTACACCTTGAACACCTTATTTGAACCATATATTCCATGAACCTTTTTTGAACCATATATTCCATGAACATTTTTTGAACCAAATATTCCATGAATCACATTTTTGGCCACAAATCGCTAACCGTTCGAGATAGGTTAAAAACTCAAACGGCATTGGATCAAGGGCGTCGAGACGAACCTTGAACACCTTATTTGAACCATATATTCCACGAACCTTTTTTGAACCATATATTCCATGAACATTTTTTGAACCAAATATTCCATGAATCACATTTTTGGCCACAAATCGCTAACCGTTCGAGATAGGTTAAAAATTCAAACGGCGTTAGATCGAGGACGTCGAGACGCACCTTGAACACCTTATTTGAAGCATATGTTCCACGAACCTCTTTTGAACCATATATTCCATGAACATTTTATGAACCAAATATTCCATGAATCACATTTTTCGCCACAAATCGCTAACCGTTCGAGATAGATTAAAAATTCAAACGGCATTGGATCGAGGGCGTCGAGACGCACCTTGAACACCTTATTTGACCCATATATTCCACGAACCTTTTTTGAATCAAATAGTCCTTGAATAACAATTTTGGCCACAAATCGCTAACCGTTCGAGATAGGTTAAAAATTCAAACGGCGTTGGATCGAAGGCGTCGAGGTACACCTTGAACACCTTATTTGAACCATATATTCCATGAACCTTTTTTGAACCATATATTCCATGAACATTTTTTGAACCAAATATTCCATGAATCACATTTTTGGCCACAAATCGCTAACCGTTCGAGATAGATTAAAAATTCAAACGGCATTGGATCGAGGGCGTCGAGACGCACCTTGAACACCTTATTTGAACCATATATTCCATGAACCTTTTTTGAACCATATATTCCATGAACATTTTTTGAACCAAATATTCCATGAATCACATTTTTGGCCACAAATCGCTAACCGTTCGAGATAGGTTAAGAATTCAAACGGCGTTGGATCGAGGGCTTCGAGACGCATCTTGAACACCTTATTTGAACCATATATTCCACGAACCTTTTTTGAACCATGTATTCCATGAACATATTTTGAACCAAATATTCCATGAATCACATTTTTCGCCACAAATCGCTAACCGTTCGAGATATGTTAAAAATTCAAACGGCATTGGATCAAGGGCGTCGAGACGCCCCATGAACACCTTATTTGAACCATATATTCCACGAAGCTTTTTTGAACCATATATTCCATGAACATTTTTTGAACCAAATATTCCATGAATCACATTTTTGGCCACAAATCGCTAACCGTTCGAGATAGGTTAAAAACTCAAACGGCGTTGGATCGAGGTCTTTGAGACGCACCATGAACACCTTATTTGAACCATATATTCCACGAACCTTTTTTGAACCATATATTCCATGAACATTTTTTGAACCAAATATTCCATGAATCACATTTTTCGCCACAAATCGCTAACCGTTCGAGATAGGTTAAAAATTCAAACGGCGTTGGATCGAGGGCGTCGAGACGCACCATGAACACCTTATTTGAACCATATATTCCACGAACCTTTTTTGAACCATATATTCCATGAACATTTTTTGAACCAAATATTCCATGAATCATATTTTTCGCCACAAATCGCTAACCGTTCGAGATAGGTTAAAAATTCAAACGGCATTGGATCAAGGGCGTCGAGACGCACCATGAACACCTTATTTGAACCATATATTCCACGAAGCTTTTTTGAACCATATATTCCATGAACATTTTTTGAACCAAATATTCCATGAATCACATTTTTGGCCACAAATCGCTAACCGTTCGAGATAGGTTAAAAACTCAAACGGCGTTGGATCGAGGTCTTTGAGACGCACCATGAACACCTTATTTGAACCATATATTCCACGAACCTTTTTTGAACCATATATTCCATGAACATTTTTTGAACCAAATATTCCATGAATCACATTTTTCGCCACAAATCGCTAACCGTTCGAGATAGGTTAAAAATTCAAACGGCGTTGGATCGAGGGCGTCGAGACGCACCATGAACACCTTATTTGAACCATATATTCCACGAACCTTTTTTGAACCATATATTCCATGAACATTTTTTGAACCAAATATTCCATGAATCATATTTTTCGCCACAAATCGCTAACCGTTCGAGATAGGTTAAAAATTCAAACGGCATTGGATCGAGGGCGTCGAGACGCACCTTGAATACCTTATTTGAACCATATATTCCATGAACCTTTTTTGAACCATATATTCCATGAACATTTTTTGAACCAAATATTCCATGAATCACATTTTTGGCCACAAATCGCTAACCGTTCGAGATAGGTTAAAAATTCAAACGGCGTTGGATCGAGGGCGTCGAGACACACCTTGAACACCTTATTTGAACCATATATTCCACGAACCTTTTTTGAACCATATATTCCATGAACATTTTTTGAACCAAATATACCATGAATCACATTTTTGGCCACAAATCGCTAACCGTTCGAGATAGGTTGAAAATTCAAACGGCGATGCATCGAGGGAGTCCAGACGCACCTTGAACACCTTATTTGAACCATATATTCCACGAACCTCTTTTGAACCATATATTCCATGAACATTTTTTGAACCAAATATTCCATGAATCACATTTTTGGCCACAAATCGCTAACCGTTCGAGATGGGTTAAAATCTCAAACGGCATTGGATCAAGGGCGTCGAGACGAACCTTGAACACCTTATTTGAACCATATATTCCACGAACCTTTTTTGAACCATATATTCCATGAACATTTTTTGAACCAAATATTCCATGAATCACATTTTTGGCCACAAATCGCTAACCGTTCGAGATAGGTTAAGAACTCAAACGGCGTTGGATCGAGGTCTTTGAGACGCACCATGAACACCTTATTTGAACCATATATTCCACGAACCTTTTTTGAACCATGTATTCCATGAACATTTTTTGAACCAAATATTCCATGAATCACAATTTTGGCCACAAATCGCTAACCGTTCGAGATAGGTTAAAAATTCAAACGGCGTTGGATCGAGGGCGTCGAGGTACACCTTGAACACCTTATTTGAACCATATATTCCATGAACCTTTTTTGAACCATATATTCCATGAACATTTTTTGAACCAAATATTCCATGAATCACATTTTTGGCCACAAATCGCTAACCGTTCGAGATAGGTTAAAAACTCAAGCGGCATTGGATCAAGGGCGTCGAGACGAACCTTGAACACCTTATTTGAACCATATATTCCACGAACCTTTTTTGAACCATATATTCCATGAACATTTTATGAACCAAATATTCCATGAATCACATTTTTGGCCACAAATCGCTAACCGTTCGAGATAGGTTAAAAATTCAAACGGCGTTAGATCGAGGGCGTCGAGACGCACCTTGAACACCTTATTTGAACCATATATTCCATGAACCTTTTTTGAACCATATATTCCATGAACCTTTTTTGAACCATATATTCCATGAACATTTTTTGAACCAAATATTCCATGAATCACATTTTTGGCCACAAATCGCTAACCGTTCGAGATAGGTTAAAAATTCAAACGGCGTTGGATCGAGGGCGTCGAGACACACCTTGAACACCTTATTTGAACCATATATTCCACGAACCTTTTTTGAACCATATATTCCATGAACATTTTTTGAACCAAATATTCCATGAATCACATTTTTCGCCACAAATCGCTAACCGTTCGAGATAGGTTAAAAATTCAAACGGCGTTGGATCGAAGTCGTCGAGACGCACCCAGAACATCTTATTTGAACCATATATTCCACGAACCTTTTTTGAACAATATATTCCATGAACATTTTTTGAACCAAATATTCCATGAATCACATTTTTGGCCACAAATCGCTAACCGTTCGAGATAGATTAAAAATTCAAACGGCATTGGATCGAGGGCGTCGAGACGCACCTTGAACACCTTATTTGAACCATATATTCCATGAACCTTTTTTGAACCATATATTCCATGGACATTTTTTGAACCAAATATTCCATGAATCACATTTTTGGCCACAAATCGCTAACCGTTCGAGATAGGTTAAGAATTCAAACGGCATTGGATCAAGGGCGTCGAGACGCACCTTGAACACCTTATTTGAACCATATATTCCACGAACCTTTTTTGAACCATATATTCCATGAACATTTTTTGAACCAAATATTCCATGAATCACATTTTTCGCCACAAATCGCTAACCGTTCGAGATAGGTTAAAAATTCAAACGGCGTTGGATCGAAGTCGTCGAGACGCACCCAGAACATCTTATTTGAACCATATATTCCACGAACCTTTTTTGAACAATATATTCCATGAACATTTTTTGAACCAAATATTCCATGAATCACATTTTTGGCCACAAATCGCTAACCGTTCGAGATAGATTAAAAATTCAAACGGCATTGGATCGAGGGCGTCGAGACGCACCTTGAACACCTTATTTGCACCATATATTCCATGAACCTTTTTTGAACCATATATTCCATGAACATTTTTTGAACCAAATATTCCATGAATCACATTTTTGGCCACAAATCGCTAACCGTTCGAGATAGGTTAAGAATTCAAACGGCGTTGGATCGAGGGCTTCGAGACGCATCTTGAACACCTTATTTGAACCATATATTCCACGAACCTTTTTTGAACCATGTATTCCATGAACATATTTTGAACCAAATATTCCATGAATCACATTTTTCGCCACAAATCGCTAACCGTTCGAGATATGTTAAAAATTCAAACGGCATTGGATCAAGGGCGTCGAGACGCACCATGAACACCTTATTTGAACCATATATTCCACAAAGCTTTTTTGAACCATATATTCCATGAACATTTTTTGAACCAAATATTCCATGATTCACATTTTTGGCCACAAATCGCTAACCGTTCGAGATAGGTTAAAAACTCAAACGGCGTTGGATCGAGGTCTTTGAGACGCACCATGAACACCTTATTTGAACCATATATTCCACGAACCTTTTTTGAACCATATATTCCATGAACATTTTTTGAACCAAATATTCCATGAATCACATTTTTCGCCACAAATCGCTAACCGTTCGAGATAGGTTAAAAATTCAAACGGCGTTGGATCGAGGGCGTCGAGACGCACCATGAACACCTTATTTGAACCATATATTCCACGAACCTTTTTTGAACCATATATTCCATGAACATTTTTTGAACCAAATATTCCATGAATCATATTTTTCGCCACAAATCGCTAACCGTTCGAGATAGGTTAAAAATTCAAACGGCATTGGATCGAGGGCGTCGAGACGCACCTTGAATACCTTATTTGAACCATATATTCCATGAACCTTTTTTGAACCATATATTCCATGAACATTTTTTGAACCAAATATTCCATGAATCACATTTTTGGCCACAAATCGCTAACCGTTCGAGATAGGTTAAAAATTCAAACGGCGTTGGATCGAGGGCGTCGAGACACACCTTGAACACCTTATTTGAACCATATATTCCACGAACCTTTTTTGAACCATATATTCCATGAACATTTTTTGAACCAAATATACCATGAATCACATTTTTGGCCACAAATCGCTAACCGTTCGAGATAGGTTGAAAATTCAAACGGCGATGCATCGAGGGAGTCCAGATGCACCTTGAACACCTTATTTGAACCATATATTCCACGAACCTCTTTTGAACCATATATTCCATGAACATTTTTTGAACCAAATATTCCATGAATCACATTTTTGGCCACAAATCGCTAACCGTTCGAGATGGGTTAAAATCTCAAACGGCATTGGATCAAGGGCGTCGAGACGAACCTTGAACACCTTATTTGAACCATATATTCCACGAACCTTTTTTGAACCATATATTCCATGAACATTTTTTGAACCAAATATTCCATGAATCACATTTTTGGCCACAAATCGCTAACCGTTCGAGATAGGTTAAGAACTCAAACGGCGTTGGATCGAGGTCTTTGAGACGCACCATGAACACCTTATTTGAACCATATATTCCACGAACCTTTTTTGAACCATGTATTCCATGAACATTTTTTGAACCAAATATTCCATGAATCACAATTTTGGCCACAAATCGCTAACCGTTCGAGATAGGTTAAAAATTCAAACGGCGTTGGATCGAGGGCGTCGAGGTACACCTTGAACACCTTATTTGAACCATATATTCCATGAACCTTTTTTGAACCATATATTCCATGAACATTTTTTGAACCAAATATTCCATGAATCACATTTTTGGCCACAAATCGCTAACCGTTCGAGATAGGTTAAAAACTCAAACGGCATTGGATCAAGGGCGTCGAGACGAACCTTGAACACCTTATTTGAACCATATATTCCACGAACCTTTTTTGAACCATATATTCCATGAACATTTTATGAACCAAATATTCCATGAATCACATTTTTCGCCACAAATCGCTAACCGTTCGAGATAGATTAAAAATTCAAACGGCATTGGATCGAGGGCGTCGAGACGCACCTTGAACACCTTATTTGAACCATATATTCCATGAACCTTTTTTGAACCATATATTCCATGAACCTTTTTTGAACCATATATTCCATGAACATTTTTTGAACCAAATATTCCATGAATCACATTTTTGGCCACAAATCGCTAACCGTTCGAGATAGGTTAAAAATTCAAACGGCGTTGGATCGAGGGCGTCGAGACACACCTTGAACACCTTATTTGAACCATATATTCCACGAACCTTTTTTGAACCATATATTCCATGAACATTTTTTGAACCAAATATTCCATGAATCACATTTTGCGCCACAAATCGCTAACCGTTCGAGATAGGTTAAAAACTCAAACGGCATTGGATCAAGGGCGTCGAGACGCACCTTGAACACCTTATTTGAACCATATATTCCACGAACCTTTTTTGAACCATATATTCCATGAACATTTTTTGAACCAAATATTCCATGAATCACATTTTTCGCCACAAATCGCTAACCGTTCGAGATAGGTTAAAAATTCAAACGGCGTTGGATCGAAGTCGTCGAGACGCACCCAGAACATCTTATTTGAACCATATATTCCACGAACCTTTTTTGAACAATATATTCCATGAACATTTTTTGAACCAAATATTCCATGAATCACATTTTTGGCCACAAATCGCTAACCGTTCGAGATAGATTAAAAATTCAAACGGCATTGGATCGAGGGCGTCGAGACGCACCTTGAACACCTTATTTGAACCATATATTCCATGAACCTTTTTTGAACCATATATTCCATGGACATTTTTTGAACCAAATATTCCATGAATCACATTTTTGGCCACAAATCGCTAACCGTTCGAGATAGGTTAAGAATTCAAACGGCGTTGGCTCGAGGGCTTCGAGACGCATCTTGAACACCTTATTTGAACCATATATTCCACGAACCTTTTTTGAACCATGTATTCCATGAACATATTTTGAACCAAATATTCCATGAATCACATTTTTCGCCACAAATCGCTAACCGTTCGAGATATGTTAAAAATTCAAACGGCATTGGATCAAGGGCGTCGAGACGCACCATGAACACCTTATTTGAACCATATATTCCACGAAGCTTTTTTGAACCATATATTCCATGAACATTTTTTGAACCAAATATTCCATGAATCACATTTTTGGCCACAAATCGCTAACCGTTCGAGATAGGTTAAAAATTCAAACGGCGTTGGATCGAGGTCTTTGAGACGCACCATGAACACCTTATTTGAACCATATATTCCACGAACCTTTTTTGAACCATGTATTCCATGAACATATTTTGAACCAAATATTCCATGAATCACATTTTTCGCCACAAATCGCTAACCGTTCGAGATAGGTTAAAAATTCAAACGGCGTTGGATCGAGGGCGTCGAGACACACCTTGAACACCTTATTTGAACCATATATTCCACGAACCTTTTTTGAATCAAATAGTCCTTGAATAACAATTTTGGCCACAAATCGCTAACCGTTCGAGATAGGTTAAAAATTCAAACGGCGTTGGATCGAAGGCGTCGAGGTACACCTTGAACACCTTATTTGAACCATATATTCCATGAACCTTTTTTGAACCATATATTCCATGAACATTTTTTGAACCAAATATTCCATGAATCACATTTTTGGCCACAAATCGCTAACCGTTCGAGATAGGTTAAAAACTCAAACGGCATTGGATCAAGGGCGTCGAGACGAACCTTGAACACCTTATTTGAACCATATATTCCACGAACCTTTTTTGAACCATATATTCCATGAACATTTTTTGAACCAAATATTCCATGAATCACATTTTTGGCCACAAATCGCTAACCGTTCGAGATAGGTTAAAAATTCAAACGGCGTTAGATCGAGGACGTCGAGACGCACCTTGAACACCTTATTTGAAGCATATGTTCCACGAACCTCTTTTGAACCATATATTCCATGAACATTTTATGAACCAAATATTCCATGAATCACATTTTTCGCCACAAATCGCTAACCGTTCGAGATAGATTAAAAATTCAAACGGCATTGGATCGAGGGCGTCGAGACGCACCTTGAACACCTTATTTGACCCATATATTCCACGAACCTTTTTTGAATCAAATAGTCCTTGAATAACAATTTTGGCCACAAATCGCTAACCGTTCGAGATAGGTTAAAAATTCAAACGGCGTTGGATCGAAGGCGTCGAGGTACACCTTGAACACCTTATTTGAACCATATATTCCATGAACCTTTTTTGAACCATATATTCCATGAACATTTTTTGAACCAAATATTCCATGAATCACATTTTTGGCCACAAATCGCTAACCGTTCGAGATAGATTAAAAATTCAAACGGCATTGGATCGAGGGCGTCGAGACGCACCTTGAACACCTTATTTGAACCATATATTCCATGAACCTTTTTTGAACCATATATTCCATGAACATTTTTTGAACCAAATATTCCATGAATCACATTTTTGGCCACAAATCGCTAACCGTTCGAGATAGGTTAAGAATTCAAACGGCGTTGGATCGAGGGCTTCGAGACGCATCTTGAACACCTTATTTGAACCATATATTCCACGAACCTTTTTTGAACCATGTATTCCATGAACATATTTTGAACCAAATATTCCATGAATCACATTTTTCGCCACAAATCGCTAACCGTTCGAGATATGTTAAAAATTCAAACGGCATTGGATCAAGGGCGTCGAGACGCCCCATGAACACCTTATTTGAACCATATATTCCACGAAGCTTTTTTGAACCATATATTCCATGAACATTTTTTGAACCAAATATTCCATGAATCACATTTTTCGCCACAAATCGCTAACCGTTCGAGATAGGTTAAAAATTCAAACGGCGTTGGATCGAAGTCGTCGAGACGCACCCAGAACATCTTATTTGAACCATATATTCCACGAACCTTTTTTGAACAATATATTCCATGAACATTTTTTGAACCAAATATTCCATGAATCACATTTTTCGCCACAAATCGCTAACCGTTCGAGATAGATTAAAAATTCAAACGGCATTGGATCGAGGGCGTCGAGACGCACCTTGAACACCTTATTTGAACCATATATTCCATGAACCTTTTTTGAACCATATATTCCATGAACCTTTTTTGAACCATATATTCCATGAACATTTTTTGAACCAAATATTCCATGAATCACATTTTTGGCCACAAATCGCTAACCGTTCGAGATAGGTTAAAAATTCAAACGGCGTTGGATCGAGGTCTTTGAGACGCACCATGAACACCTTATTTGAACCATATATTCCACGAACCTTTTTTGAACCATATATTCCATGAACATTTTTTGAACCAAATATTCCATGAATCACATTTTTGGCCACAAATCGCTAACCGTTCGAGATAGGTTAAAAATTCAAACGGCGTTGGATCGAGGGCGTCGAGACACACCTTGAACACCTTATTTGAACCATATATTCCACGAACCTTTTTTGTATCAAATAGTCCTTGAATAACAATTTTGGCCACAAATCGCTAACCGTTCGAGATAGGTTAAAAATTCAAACGGCGTTGGATCGAGGGCGTCGAGGTACACCTTGAACACCTTATTTGAACCATATATTCCATGAACCTTTTTTGAACCATATATTCCATGAACATTTTTTGAACCAAATATTCCATGAATCACATTTTTGGCCACAAATCGCTAACCGTTCGAGATAGGTTAAAAACTCAAACGGCATTGGATCAAGGGCGTCGAGACGAACCTTGAACACCTTATTTGAACCATATATTCCACGAACCTTTTTTGAACCATATATTCCATGAACATTTTTTGAACCAAATATTCCATGAATCACATTTTTGGCCACAAATCGCTAACCGTTCGAGATAGGTTAAAAATTCAAACGGCGTTAGATCGAGGACGTTGAGACGCACCTTGAACACCTTATTTGAAGCATATGTTCCACGAACCTCTTTTGAACCATATATTCCATGAACATTTTATGAACCAAATATTCCATGAATCACATTTTTCGCCACAAATCGCTAACCGTTCGAGATAGATTAAAAATTCAAACGGCATTGGATCGAGGGCGTCGAGACGCACCTTGAACACCTTATTTGAACCATATATTCCATGAACCTTTTTTGAACCATATATTCCATGAACATTTTTTGAACCAAATATTCCATGAATCACATTTTTGGCCACAAATCGCTAACCGTTCGAGATAGGTTAAAAATTCAAACGGCGTTGGATCGAGGGCGTCGAGACACACCTTGAACACCTTATTTGAACCATATATTCCACGAACCTTTTTTGAACCATATATTCCATGAACATTTTTTGAACCAAATATTCCATGAATCACATTTTTGGCCAGAAATCGCTAACCGTTCGAGATGGGTTAAAAACTCAAACGGCATTGGATCAAGGGCGTCGAGACGAACCTCGAACACCTTATTTGAACCATATATTCCACGAACCTTTTTTGAACCATATATTCCATGAACATTTTTTGAACCAAATATTCCATGAATCACATTTTTGGCCACAAATCGCTAACCGTTCGAGATAGGTTAAAAACTCAAACGGCGTTGGATCGAGGTCTTTGAGACGCACCATGAACACCTTATTTGAACCATATATTCCACGAACCTTTTTTGAACCATATATTCCATGAACATTTTATGAACCAAATATTCCACGAATCACATTTTTCGCCACAAATCGCTAACCGTTCGAGATAGGTTAAAAATTCAAACGGCATTGGATCGAGGGCGTCGAGACGCACCTTGAATACCTTATTTGAACCATATATTCCACGAACCTTTTTTGAACCATATATTCCATGAACATTTTTTGAACCAAATATTCCATGAATCACATTTTGCGCCACAAATCGCTAACCGTTCGAGATAGGTTAAAAACTCAAACGGCATTGGATCAAGGGCGTCGAGACGCACCTTGAATACCTTATTTGAACCATATATTCCACGAACCTTTTTTGAACCATGTATTCCATGAACATATTTTGAACCAAATATTCCATGAATCACATTTTTGCCCACAAATCGCTAACCGTTCGAGATAGGTTAAAAATTCAAACGGCGTTGGATCGAGGTCTTTGAGACGCACCATGAACACCTTATTTGAACCATATATTCCACGAACCTTTTTTAACCATATATTCCATGAACATTTTTTGAACCAAATATTCCATGAATCACATTTTTGGCCACAAATCGCTAACCGTTCGAGATAGGTTAAAAATTCAAACGGCGTTGGATCGAGGGCGTCGAGACACACCTTGAACACCTTATTTGAACCATATATTCCACGAACCTTTTTTGTATCAAATAGTCCTTGAATAACAATTTTGGCCACAAATCGCTAACCGTTCGAGATAGGTTAAAAATTCAAACGGCGTTGGATCGAGGGCGTCGAGGTACACCTTGAACACCTTATTTGAACCATATATTCCATGAACCTTTTTTGAACCATATATTCCATGAACATTTTTTGAACCAAATATTCCATGAATCACATTTTTGGCCACAAATCGCTAACCGTTCGAGATAGGTTAAAAACTCAAACGGCATTGGATCAAGGGCGTCGAGACGAACCTTGAACACCTTATTTGAACCATATATTCCACGAACCTTTTTTGAACCATATATTCCATGAACATTTTTTGAACCAAATATTCCATGAATCACATTTTTGGCCACAAATCGCTAACCGTTCGAGATAGGTTAAAAATTCAAACGGCGTTAGATCGAGGACGTCGAGACGCACCTTGAACACCTTATTTGAAGCATATGTTCCACGAACCTCTTTTGAACCATATATTCCATGAACATTTTATGAACCAAATATTCCATGAATCACATTTTTCGCCACAAATCGCTAACCGTTCGAGATAGATTAAAAATTCAAACGGCATTGGATCGAGGGCGTCGAGACGCACCTTGAACACCTTATTTGAACCATATATTCCATGAACCTTTTTTGAACCATATATTCCATGAACATTTTTTGAACCAAATATTCCATGAATCACATTTTTGGCCACAAATCGCTAACCGTTCGAGATAGGTTAAAAATTCAAACGGCGTTGGATCGAGGGCGTCGAGACACACCTTGAACACCTTATTTGAACCATATATTCCACGAACCTTTTTTGAACCATATATTCCATGAACATTTTTTGAACCAAATATTCCATGAATCACATTTTGCGCCACAAATCGCTAACCGTTCAAGATAGGTTAAAAACTCAAACGGCATTGGATCAAGGGCGTCGAGACGCACCTTGAATACCTTATTTGAACCATATATTCCACGAACCTTTTTTGAACCATATATTCCATGAACATTTTTTGAACCAAATATTCCATGAATCACATTTTTGCCCACAAATCGCTAACCGTTCGAGATAGGTTAAAAATTCAAACGGCGTTGGATCGAAGTCATCGAGACGCACCCTGAACACCTTATTTGAACCATATATTCCACGAACCTTTTTTGAACCATATATTCCATGAACATTTTATGAACCAAATATTCCACGAATCACATTTTTCGCCACAAATCGCTAACCGTTCGAGATAGGTTAAAAATTCAAACGGCATTGGATCGAGAGCGTCGAGACGCATCTTGAACACCTTATTTGAACCATATATTCAACGAACCTTTTTTGAACCAAATATTCCATGAATCACATTTTTGGCCACAAATCGCTAACCGTTCGAGATAGGTTAAAAATTCAAACGGCGTTGGATCGAGGGCGTCGAGACACACCTTGAACACCTTATTTGAACCATATATTCCACGAACCTTTTTTGAACCATATATTCCATGAACATTTTTTGAACCAAATATTCCATGAATCACATTTTTGGCCAGAAATCGCTAACCGTTCGAGATAGGTTGAAAATTCAAACAGCGATGCATCGAGGGTGTCCAGACGCACCTTGAACACCTTATTTGAACCATATATTCCACGAACCTCTTTTGAACCATATATTCCATGAACATTTTTTGAACCAAATATTCCATGAATCACATTTTTGGCCACAAATCGCTAACCGTTCGAGATAGGTTAAAAACTCAAACGGCGTTGGATCGAGGTCTTTGAGACGCACCATGAACACCTTATTTGAACCATATATTCCACGAACCTTTTTTGAACCATATATTCCATGAACATTTTTTGAACCAAATATTCCATGAATCACATTTTTCGCCACAAATCGCTAACCGTTCGAGATAGGTTGAAAATTCAAACAGCGATGCATCGAGGGTGTCCAGACGCACCTTGAACACCTTATTTGAACCATATATTCCACGAACCTCTTTTGAACCATATATTCCATGAACATTTTTTGAACCAAATATTCCATGAATCACATTTTTGGCCACAAATCGCTAACCGTTCGAGATGGGTTAAAAACTCAAACGGCATTGGATCAAGGGCGTCGAGACGAACCTTGAACACCTTATTTGAACCATATATTCCACGAACCTTTTTTGAACCATATATTCCATGAACATTTTTTGAACCAAATATTCCATGAATCACATTTTTGGCCACAAATCGCTAACCGTTCGAGATAGGTTAAAAACTCAAACGGCGTTGGATCGAGGTCTTTGAGACGCACCATGAACACCTTATTTGAACCATATATTCCACGAACCTTTTTTGAACCATATATTCCATGAACATTTTATGAACCAAATATTCCACGAATCACATTTTTCGCCACAAATCGCTAACCGTTCGAGATAGGTTAAAAATTCAAACGGCATTGGATCGAGGGCGTCGAGACGCACCTTGAATACCTTATTTGAACCATATATTCCACGAACCTTTTTTGAACCATATATTCCATGAACATTTTTTGAACCAAATATTCCATGAATCACATTTTTGGCCACAAATCGCTAACCGTTCGAGATAGGTTAAAAATTCAAACGGCGTTGGATCGAGGGCGTCGAGACACACCTTGAACACCTTATTTGAACCATATATTCCACGAACCTTTTTTGTATCAAATAGTCCTTGAATAACAATTTTGGCCACAAATCGCTAACCGTTCGAGATAGGTTAAAAATTCAAACGGCGTTGGATCGAGGGCGTCGAGGTACACCTTGAACACCTTATTTGAACCATATATTCCATGAACCTTTTTTGAACCATATATTCCATGAACATTTTTTGAACCAAATATTCCATGAATCACATTTTTGGCCACAAATCGCTAACCGTTCGAGATAGGTTAAAAACTCAAACGGCATTGGATCAAGGGCGTCGAGACGAACCTTGAACACCTTATTTGAACCATATATTCCACGAACCTTTTTTGAACCATATATTCCATGAACATTTTTTGAACCAAATATTCCATGAATCACATTTTTGGCCACAAATCGCTAACCGTTCGAGATAGGTTAAAAACTCAAACGGCGTTGGATCGAGGTCTTTGAGACGCACCATGAACACCTTATTTGAACCATATATTCCACGAACCTTTTTTGAACCATATATTCCATGAACATTTTTTGAACCAAATATTCCATGAATCACATTTTTCGCCACAAATCGCTAACCGTTCGAGATAGGTTGAAAATTCAAACAGCGATGCCTCGAGGGTGTCCAGACGCACCTTGAATACCTTATTTGAACCATATATTCCACGAACCTCTTTTGAACCATATATTCCATGAACATTTTTTGAACCAAATATTCCATGAATCACATTTTTGGCCACAAATCGCTAACCGTTCGAGATGGGTTAAAAACTCAAACGGCATTGGATCAAGGGCGTCGAGACGAACCTTGAACACCTTATTTGAACCATATATTCCACGAACCTTTTTTGAACCATATATTCCATGAACATTTTTTGAACCAAATATTCCATGAATCACATTTTTGGCCACAAATCGCTAACCGTTCGAGATAGGTTAAAAACTCAAACGGGGTTGGATCGAGGTCTTTGAGACGCACCATGAACACCTTATTTGAACCATATATTCCACGAACCTTTTTTGAACCATATATTCCATGAACATTTTATGAACCAAATATTCCACGAATCACATTTTTCGCCACAAATCGCTAACCGTTCGAGATAGGTTAAAAATTCAAACGGCATTGGATCGAGGGCGTCGAGACGCACCTTGAATACCTTATTTGAACCATATATTCCACGAACCTTTTTTGAACCATATATTCCATGAACATTTTTTGAACCAAATATTCCATGAATCACATTTTGCGCCACAAATCGCTAACCGTTCGAGATAGGTTAAAAACTCAAACGGCATTGGATCAAGGGCGTCGAGACGCACCTTGAATACCTTATTTGAACCATATATTCCACGAACCTTTTTTGAACCATGTATTCCATGAACATATTTTGAACCAAATATTCCATGAATCACATTTTTGCCCACAAATCGCTAACCGTTCGAGATAGGTTGAAAATTCAAACGGCATTGGATCGAGGGCGTCGAGACGCACCTTGAATACCTTATTTGAACCATATATTCCATGAACCTTTTTTGAACCATATATTCCATGAACATTTTTTGAACCAAATATTCCATGAATCACATTTTTCGCCACAAATCGCTAACCGTTCGAGATAAGTTAAAAATTCAAACGGCATTAGATCGAGAGCGTCGAGACGCATCTTGAACACCTTATTTGAACCATATATTCCATGAACATTTTTTGAACCAAATATTCCATGAATCACATTTTTGGCCACAAATCGCTAACCGTTCGAGATAGGTTGAAAATTCAAACAGCGATGCATCGAGGGTGTCCAGACGCACCTTGAACACCTTATTTGAACCATATATTCCACGAACCTCTTTTGAACCATATATTCCATGAACATTTTTTGAACCAAATATTCCATGAATCACATTTTTGGCCACAAATCGCTAACCGTTCGAGATAGGTTAAAAACTCAAACGGCGTTGGATCGAGGTCTTTGAGACGCACCATGAACACCTTATTTGAACCATATATTCCACGAACCTTTTTTGAACCATATATTCCATGAACATTTTATGAACCAAATATTCCACGAATCACATTTTTCGCCACAAATCGCTAACCGTTCGAGATAGGTTAAAAATTCAAACGGCATTGGATCGAGGGCGTCGAGACGCACCTTGAATACCTTATTTGAACCATATATTCCACGAACCTTTTTTGAACCATATATTCCATGAACATTTTTTGAACCAAATATTCCATGAATCACATTTTTGGCCACAAATCGCTAACCGTTCGAGATAGGTTAAAAATTCAAACGGCGTTGGATCGAGGGCGTCGAGACACACCTTGAACACCTTATTTGAACCATATATTCCACGAACCTTTTTTGTATCAAATAGTCCTTGAATAACAATTTTGGCCACAAATCGCTAACCGTTCGAGATAGGTTAAAAATTCAAACGGCGTTGGATCGAGGGCGTCGAGGTACACCTTGAACACCTTATTTGAACCATATATTCCATGAACCTTTTTTGAACCATATATTCCATGAACATTTTTTGAACCAAATATTCCATGAATCACATTTTTGGCCACAAATCGCTAACCGTTCGAGATAGGTTAAAAACTCAAACGGCATTGGATCAAGGGCGTCGAGACGAACCTTGAACACCTTATTTGAACCATATATTCCACGAACCTTTTTTGAACCATATATTCCATGAACATTTTTTGAACCAAATATTCCATGAATCACATTTTTGGCCACAAATCGCTAACCGTTCGAGATAGGTTAAAAACTCAAACGGCGTTGGATCGAGGTCTTTGAGACGCACCATGAACACCTTATTTGAACCATATATTCCACGAACCTTTTTTGAACCATATATTCCATGAACATTTTTTGAACCAAATATTCCATGAATCACATTTTTCGCCACAAATCGCTAACCGTTCGAGATAGGTTGAAAATTCAAACAGCGATGCCTCGAGGGTGTCCAGACGCACCTTGAATACCTTATTTGAACCATATATTCCACGAACCTCTTTTGAACCATATATTCCATGAACATTTTTTGAACCAAATATTCCATGAATCACATTTTTGGCCACAAATCGCTAACCGTTCGAGATGGGTTAAAAACTCAAACGGCATTGGATCAAGGGCGTCGAGACGAACCTTGAACACCTTATTTGAACCATATATTCCACGAACCTTTTTTGAACCATATATTCCATGAACATTTTTTGAACCAAATATTCCATGAATCACATTTTTGGCCACAAATCGCTAACCGTTCGAGATAGGTTAAAAACTCAAACGGGGTTGGATCGAGGTCTTTGAGACGCACCATGAACACCTTATTTGAACCATATATTCCACGAACCTTTTTTGAACCATATATTCCATGAACATTTTATGAACCAAATATTCCACGAATCACATTTTTCGCCACAAATCGCTAACCGTTCGAGATAGGTTAAAAATTCAAACGGCATTGGATCGAGGGCGTCGAGACGCACCTTGAATACCTTATTTGAACCATATATTCCACGAACCTTTTTTGAACCATATATTCCATGAACATTTTTTGAACCAAATATTCCATGAATCACATTTTGCGCCACAAATCGCTAACCGTTCGAGATAGGTTAAAAACTCAAACGGCATTGGATCAAGGGCGTCGAGACGCACCTTGAATACCTTATTTGAACCATATATTCCACGAACCTTTTTTGAACCATGTATTCCATGAACATATTTTGAACCAAATATTCCATGAATCACATTTTTGCCCACAAATCGCTAACCGTTCGAGATAGGTTGAAAATTCAAACGGCATTGGATCGAGGGCGTCGAGACGCACCTTGAATACCTTATTTGAACCATATATTCCATGAACCTTTTTTGAACCATATATTCCATGAACATTTTTTGAACCAAATATTCCATGAATCACATTTTTCGCCACAAATCGCTAACCGTTCGAGATAAGTTAAAAATTCAAACGGCATTAGATCGAGAGCGTCGAGACGCATCTTGAACACCTTATTTGAACCATATATTCCATGAACATTTTTTGAACCAAATATTCCATGAATCACATTTTTGGCCACAAATCGCTAACCGTTCGAGATAGGTTGAAAATTCAAACAGCGATGCATCGAGGGTGTCCAGACGCACCTTGAACACCTTATTTGAACCATATATTCCACGAACCTCTTTTGAACCATATATTCCATGAACATTTTTTGAACCAAATATTCCATGAATCACATTTTTGGCCACAAATCGCTAACCGTTCGAGATGGGTTAAAAACTCAAACGGCATTGGATCAAGGGCGTCGAGACGAACCTTGAACACCTTATTTGAACCATATATTCCACGAACCTTTTTTGAACCATATATTCCATGAACATTTTTTGAACCAAATATTCCATGAATCACATTTTTGGCCACAAATCGCTAACCGTTCGAGATGGGTTAAAAACTCAAACGGCATTGGATCGAGGGCGTCGAGACGCACCTTGAATACCTTATTTGAACCATATATTCCATGAACCTTTTTTGAACCATATATTCCATGAACATTTTTTGAACCAAATATTCCATGAATCACATTTTTCGCCACAAATCGCTAACCGTTCGAGATAAGTTAAAAATTCAAACGGCATTAGATCGAGAGCGTCGAGACGCATCTTGAACACCTTATTTGAACCATATATTCTATGAACATTTTTTGAACCAAATATTCCATGGATCACATTTTTGGCCACAAATCGCTAACCGTTCGAGATAGGTTGAAAATTCAAACAGCGATGCATCGAGGGTGTCCAGACGCACCTTGAACACCTTATTTGAACCATATATTCCACGAACCTCTTTTGAACCATATATTCCATGAACATTTTTTGAACCAAATATTCCATGAATCACATTTTTGGCCACAAATCGCTAACCGTTCGAGATGGGTTAAAAACTCAAACGGCATTGGATCAAGGGCGTCGAGACGAACCTTGAACACCTTATTTGAACCATATATTCCACGAACCTTTTTTGAACCATATATTCCATGAACATTTTTTGAACCAAATATTCCATGAATCACATTTTTGGCCACAATTCGCTAACCGTTCGAGATGGGTTAAAAACTCAAACGGCATTGGATCAAGGGCGTCGAGACGAACCTTGAACACCTTATTTGAACCATATATTCCACGAACCTTTTTTGAACCATATATTCCATGAACATTTTTTGAACCAAATATTCCATGAATCACATTTTTGGCCACAAATCGCTAACCGTTCGAGATAGGTTAAAAATTCAAACGGCGTTGGATCGAGGGCGTCGAGACACACCTTGAACACCTTATTTGAACCATATATTCCACGAACCTTTTTTGAACCATATATTCCATGAACATTTTTTGAACCAAATATTCCATGAATCACATTTTGCGCCACAAATCGCTAACCGTTCAAGATAGGTTAAAAACTCAAACGGCATTGGATCAAGGGCGTCGAGACGCACCTTGAATACCTTATTTGAACCATATATTCCACGAACCTTTTTTGAACCATATATTCCATGAACATTTTTTGAACCAAATATTCCATGAATCACATTTTTGCCCACAAATCGCTAACCGTTCGAGATAGGTTAAAAATTCAAACGGCGTTGGATCGAAGTCATCGAGACGCACCCTGAACACCTTATTTGAACCATATATTCCACGAACCTTTTTTGAACCATATATTCCATGAACATTTTATGAACCAAATATTCCACGAATCACATTTTTCGCCACAAATCGCTAACCGTTCGAGATAGGTTAAAAATTCAAACGGCATTGGATCGAGAGCGTCGAGACGCATCTTGAACACCTTATTTGAACCATATATTCAACGAACCTTTTTTGAACCAAATATTCCATGAATCACATTTTTGGCCACAAATCGCTAACCGTTCGAGATAGGTTAAAAATTCAAACGGCGTTGGATCGAGGGCGTCGAGACACACCTTGAACACCTTATTTGAACCATATATTCCACGAACCTTTTTTGAACCATATATTCCATGAACATTTTTTGAACCAAATATTCCATGAATCACATTTTTGGCCAGAAATCGCTAACCGTTCGAGATAGGTTGAAAATTCAAACAGCGATGCATCGAGGGTGTCCAGACGCACCTTGAACACCTTATTTGAACCATATATTCCACGAACCTCTTTTGAACCATATATTCCATGAACATTTTTTGAACCAAATATTCCATGAATCACATTTTTGGCCACAAATCGCTAACCGTTCGAGATAGGTTAAAAACTCAAACGGCGTTGGATCGAGGTCTTTGAGACGCACCATGAACACCTTATTTGAACCATATATTCCACGAACCTTTTTTGAACCATATATTCCATGAACATTTTTTGAACCAAATATTCCATGGATCACATTTTTGGCCACAAATCGCTAACCGTTCGAGATAGGTTGAAAATTCAAACAGCGATGCATCGAGGGTGTCCAGACGCACCTTGAACACCTTATTTGAACCATATATTCCACGAACCTCTTTTGAACCATATATTCCATGAACATTTTTTGAACCAAATATTCCATGAATCACATTTTTGGCCACAAATCGCTAACCGTTCGAGATGGGTTAAAAACTCAAACGGCATTGGATCAAGGGCGTCGAGACGAACCTTGAACACCTTATTTGAACCATATATTCCACGAACCTTTTTTGAACCATATATTCCATGAACATTTTTTGAACCAAATATTCCATGAATCACATTTTTGGCCACAAATCGCTAACCGTTCGAGATAGGTTAAAAACTCAAACGGCGTTGGATCGAGGTCTTTGAGACGCACCATGAACACCTTATTTGAACCATATATTCCACGAACCTTTTTTGAACCATATATTCCATGAACATTTTATGAACCAAATATTCCACGAATCACATTTTTCGCCACAAATCGCTAACCGTTCGAGATAGGTTAAAAATTCAAACGGCATTGGATCGAGGGCGTCGAGACGCACCTTGAATACCTTATTTGAACCATATATTCCACGAACCTTTTTTGAACCATATATTCCATGAACATTTTTTGAACCAAATATTCCATGAATCACATTTTTGGCCACAAATCGCTAACCGTTCGAGATAGGTTAAAAATTCAAACGGCGTTGGATCGAGGGCGTCGAGACACACCTTGAACACCTTATTTGAACCATATATTCCACGAACCTTTTTTGTATCAAATAGTCCTTGAATAACAATTTTGGCCACAAATCGCTAACCGTTCGAGATAGGTTAAAAATTCAAACGGCGTTGGATCGAGGGCGTCGAGGTACACCTTGAACACCTTATTTGAACCATATATTCCATGAACCTTTTTTGAACCATATATTCCATGAACATTTTTTGAACCAAATATTCCATGAATCACATTTTTGGCCACAAATCGCTAACCGTTCGAGATAGGTTAAAAACTCAAACGGCATTGGATCAAGGGCGTCGAGACGAACCTTGAACACCTTATTTGAACCATATATTCCACGAACCTTTTTTGAACCATATATTCCATGAACATTTTTTGAACCAAATATTCCATGAATCACATTTTTGGCCACAAATCGCTAACCGTTCGAGATAGGTTGAAAATTCAAACAGCGATGCATCGAGGGTGTCCAGACGCACCTTGAACACCTTATTTGAACCATATATTCCACGAACCTCTTTTGAACCATATATTCCATGAACATTTTTTGAACCAAATATTCCATGAATCACATTTTTGGCCACAAATCGCTAACCGTTCGAGATGGGTTAAAAACTCAAACGGCATTGGATCAAGGGCGTCGAGACGAACCTTGAACACCTTATTTGAACCATATATTCCACGAACCTTTTTTGAACCATATATTCCATGAACATTTTTTGAACCAAATATTCCATGAATCACATTTTTGGCCACAAATCGCTAACCGTTCGAGATAGGTTAAAAACTCAAACGGGGTTGGATCGAGGTCTTTGAGACGCACCATGAACACCTTATTTGAACCATATATTCCACGAACCTTTTTTGAACCATATATTCCATGAACATTTTATGAACCAAATATTCCACGAATCACATTTTTCGCCACAAAACGCTAACCGTTCGAGATAGGTTAAAAATTCAAACGGCATTGGATCGAGGGCGTCGAGACGCACCTTGAATACCTTATTTGAACCATATATTCCACGAACCTTTTTTGAACCATATATTCCATGAACATTTTTTGAACCAAATATTCCATGAATCACATTTTGCGCCACAAATCGCTAACCGTTCGAGATAGGTTAAAAACTCAAACGGCATTGGATCAAGGGCGTCGAGACGCACCTTGAATACCTTATTTGAACCATATATTCCACGAACCTTTTTTGAACCATGTATTCCATGAACATATTTTGAACCAAATATTCCATGAATCACATTTTTGCCCACAAATCGCTAACCGTTCGAGATAGGTTGAAAATTCAAACGGCATTGGATCGAGGGCGTCGAGACGCACCTTGAATACCTTATTTGAACCATATATTCCATGAACCTTTTTTGAACCATATATTCCATGAACATTTTTTGAACCAAATATTCCATGAATCACATTTTTCGCCACAAATCGCTAACCGTTCGAGATAAGTTAAAAATTCAAACGGCATTAGATCGAGAGCGTCGAGACGCATCTTGAACACCTTATTTGAACCATATATTCCATGAACATTTTTTGAACCAAATATTCCATGAATCACATTTTTGGCCACAAATCGCTAACCGTTCGAGATAGGTTGAAAATTCAAACAGCGATGCATCGAGGGTGTCCAGACGCACCTTGAACACCTTATTTGAACCATATATTCCACGAACCTCTTTTGAACCATATATTCCATGAACATTTTTTGAACCAAATATTCCATGAATCACATTTTTGGCCACAAATCGCTAACCGTTCGAGATGGGTTAAAAACTCAAACGGCATTGGATCAAGGGCGTCGAGACGAACCTTGAACACCTTATTTGAACCATATATTCCACGAACCTTTTTTGAACCATATATTCCATGAACATTTTTTGAACCAAATATTCCATGAATCACATTTTTGGCCACAAATCGCTAACCGTTCGAGATGGGTTAAAAACTCAAACGGCATTGGATCGAGGGCGTCGAGACGCACCTTGAATACCTTATTTGAACCATATATTCCATGAACCTTTTTTGAACCATATATTCCATGAACATTTTTTGAACCAAATATTCCATGAATCACATTTTTCGCCACAAATCGCTAACCGTTCGAGATAAGTTAAAAATTCAAACGGCATTAGATCGAGAGCGTCGAGACGCATCTTGAACACCTTATTTGAACCATATATTCTATGAACATTTTTTGAACCAAATATTCCATGGATCACATTTTTGGCCACAAATCGCTAACCGTTCGAGATAGGTTGAAAATTCAAACAGCGATGCATCGAGGGTGTCCAGACGCACCTTGAACACCTTATTTGAACCATATATTCCACGAACCTCTTTTGAACCATATATTCCATGAACATTTTTTGAACCAAATATTCCATGAATCACATTTTTGGCCACAAATCGCTAACCGTTCGAGATGGGTTAAAAACTCAAACGGCATTGGATCAAGGGCGTCGAGACGAACCTTGAACACCTTATTTGAACCATATATTCCACGAACCTTTTTTGAACCATATATTCCATGAACATTTTTTGAACCAAATATTCCATGAATCACATTTTTGGCCACAAATCGCTAACCGTTCGAGATGGGTTAAAAACTCAAACGGCATTGGATCAAGGGCGTCGAGACGAACCTTGAACACCTTATTTGAACCATATATTCCACGAACCTTTTTTGAACCATATATTCCATGAACATTTTTTGAACCAAATATTCCATGAATCACATTTTTGGCCACAAATCGCTAACCGTTCGAGATAGGTTAAAAACTCAAACGGCGTTGGATCGAGGTCTTTGAGACGCACCATGAACACCTTATTTGAACCATATATTCCACGAACCTTTTTTGAACCATATATTCCATGAACATTTTTTGAACCAAATATTCCATGAATCACATTTTTGGCCACAAATCGCTAACCGTTCGAGATAGGTTAAAAATTCAAACGGCGTTGGATCGAGGGCGTCGAGACACACCTTGAACACCTTATTTGAACCATATATTCCACAAACCTTTTTTGAATCAAATAGTCCTTGAATAACAATTTTGGCCACAAATCGCTAACCGTTCGAGATAGGTTAAAAACTCAAACGGCATTGGATCAAGGGCGTCGAGACGAACCTTGAACACCTTATTTGAACCATATATTCCACGAACCTTTTTTGAACCATATATTCCATGAACATTTTTTGAACCAAATATTCCATGAATCACATTTTTGGCCACAAATCGCTAACCGTTCGAGATAGGTTAAAAATTCAAACGGCGTTGGATCGAGGGCGTCGAGACACACCTTGAACTCCTTATTTGAACCATATATTCCACGAACCTTTTTTGAACCATATATTCCATGAACATTTTTTGAACCAAATATTCCATGAATCACATTTTTCGCCACAAATCGCTAACCGTTCGAGATAGGTTAAAAATTCAAACGGCGTTGGATCGAAGTCGTCGAGACGCACCCAGAACATCTTATTTGAACCATATATTCCACGAACCTTTTTTGAACAATATATTCCATGAACATTTTTTGAACCAAATATTCCATGAATCACATTTTTCGCCACAAATCGCTAACCGTTCGAGATAGGTTAAAAACTGAAACGGCGTTGGATCGAGGTCTTCGAGACGCACCATGAACACCTTATTTGAACCATATATTCCACGAACCTTTTTTGAACCATATATTCCATGAACATTTTTTGAACCAAATATTCCATGAATCACATTTTTGGCCACAAATCGCTAACCGTTCGAGATAGGTTAAAAATTCAAACGGCGTTGGATCGAGGGCGTCGAGACACACCTTGAACACCTTATTTGAACCATATATTCCACGAACCTTTTTTGAACCATATATTCCATGAACATTTTTTGAACCAAATATTCCATGAATCACATTTTTGGCCACAAATCGCTAACCGTTCGAGATAGGTTAAAAATTCAAACGGCGTTGGATCGAGGGCGTCGAGATACACCCTGAACACCTTATTTGAACCATATATTCCACGAACCTTTTTTGAACCATATATTCCATGAACATTTTTTGAACCAAATATTCCATGAATCACATTTTTGGCCACAAATCGCTAACCGTTCGAGATAGGTTGAAAATTCAAACGGCGATGCATCGAGGGAGTCCAGACGCACCTTGAACACCTTATTTGAACCCTATATTCCACAAACCTCATTTGAACCATATATTCCATGAACATTTTTTGAACCAAATATTCCATGAATCACATTTTTGGCCACAAATCGCTAACCGTTCGAGATAGGTTAAGAACTCAAACGGCGTTGGATCGAGGTCTTTGAGACGCACCATGAACACCTTATTTGAACCATATATTCCACGAACCTTTTTTGAACCATGTATTCCATGAACATTTTTTGAACCAAATATTCCATGAATCACAATTTTGGCCACAAATCGCTAACCGTTCGAGATAGGTTAAAAATTCAAACGGCGTTGGATCGAGGGCGTCGAGGTACACCTTGAACACCTTATTTGAACCATATATTCCATGAACCTCTTTTGAACCATATATTCCATGAACATTTTTTGAACCAAATATTCCATGAATCACATTTTTGGCCACAAATCGCTAACCGTTTGAGATGGGTTAAAAACTCAAACGGCATTGGATCAAGGGCGTCGAGACGAACCTTGAACACCTTATTTGAACCATATATTCCACGAACCTTTTTTGAACCATATATTCCATGCACATTTTTTGAACCAAATATTCCATGAATCACATTTTTGGCCACAAATCGCTAACCGTTCGAGATAGATTAAAAATTCAAACGGCATTGGATCGAGGGCGTCGAGACGCACCTTGAACACCTTATTTGAACCATATATTCCATGAACCTTTTTTGAACCATATATTACATGAACATTTTTTGAACCAATGAATCACATTTTTGGCCACAAATCGCTAACCGTTCGAGATAGGTTAAAAATTCAAACGGCGTTGGATCGAGGGCGTCGAGACACACCTTGAACTCCTTATTTGAACCATATATTCCACGAACCTTTTTTGAACCATATATTCCATGAACATTTTTTGAACCAAATATTCCATGAATCACATTTTTGGCCACAAATCGCTAACCGTTCGAGATAGGTTGAAAATTCAAACGGCGATGCATCGAGGGAGTCCAGACGCACCTTGAACACCTTATTTGAACCATATATTCCACGAACCTCTTTTGAACCATATATTCCATGAACATTTTTTGAACCAAATATTCCATGAATCACATTTTTGGCCACAAATCGCTAACCGTTCGAGATGGGTTAAAATCTCAAACGGCGTTGGATCGAGGTCGTCGAGACACACCTTGAATTCCTTATTTGAACCATATATTCCACGAACCTTTTTTGAACCATATATTCCATGAACATTTTTTGAACCAAATATTCCATGAATCATATTTTTCGCCACAAATCGCTAACCGTTCGAGATAGGTTAAAAATTCAAACGGCATTGGATCGAGGGCGTCGAGACGCACCTTGAATACCTTATTTGAACCATATATTCCATGAAACTTTTTTGAACCATATATTCCATGAACATTTTTTGAACCAAATATTCCATGAATCACATTTTTGGCCACAAATCGCTAACCGTTCGAGATAGGTTAAAAATTCAAACGGCGTTGGATCGAGGGCGTCGAGACACACCTTGAACACCTTATTTGAACCATATATTCCACGAACCTTTTTTGAATCAAATAGTCCTTGAATAACAATTTTGGCCACAAATCGCTAACCGTTCGAGATAGGTTAAAAATTCAAACGGCGTTGGATCGAGGGCGTCGAGGTACACCTTGAACACCTTATTTGAACCATATATTCCATGAACCTTTTTTGAACCATATATTCCATGAACATTTTTTGAACCAAATATTCCATGAATCACATTTTTGGCCACAAACCGCTAACCGTTCGAGATAGGTTAAAAACTCAAACGGCATTGGATCAAGGGCGTCGAGACGAACCTTGAACACCTTATTTGAACCATATATTCCACGAACCTTTTTTGAACCATATATTCCATGATCATTTTTTGAACCAAATATTCCATGAATCACATTTTTGGCCATAAATCGCTAACCGTTCGAGATAGGTTAAAAATTCAAACGGCGTTGGATCGAAGTCGTCGAGACGCACCCAGAACATCTTATTTGAACCATATATTCCACGAACCTTTTTTGAACAATATATTCCATGAACATTTTTTGAACCAAATATTCCATGAATCACATTTTTCGCCACAAATCGCTAACCGTTCGAGATAGGTTAAAAACTGAAACGGCGTTGGATCGAGGTCTTCGAGACGCACCATGAACACCTTATTTGAACCATATATTCCACGAACCTTTTTTGAACCATATATTCCATGAACATTTTTTGAACCAAATATTCCATGAATCACATTTTTGGCCACAAATCGCTAACCGTTCGAGATAGGTTAAAAATTCAAACGGCGTTGGATCGAGGGCGTCGAGACACACCTTGAACACCTTATTTGAACCATATAATCCACGAACCTTTTTTGAACCATATATTCCATGAACATTTTTTGAACCAAATATTCCATGAATCACATTTTTGGCCACAAATCGCTAACCGTTCGAGATAGGTTAAAAATTCAAACGGCGTTGGATCGAGGGCGTCGAGACACACCCTGAACACCTTATTTGAACCATATATTCCACGAACCTTTTTTGAACCATATATTCCATGAACATTTTTTGAACCAAATATTCCATGAATCACATTTTTGGCCACAAATCGCTAACCGTTCGAGATAGGTTGAAAATTCAAACGGCGATGCATCGAGGGAGTCCAGACGCACCTTGAACACCTTATTTGAACCCTATATTCCACAAACCTCATTTGAACCATATATTCCATGAACATTTTTTGAACCAAATATTCCATGAATCACATTTTTGGCCACAAATCGCTAACCGTTCGAGATAGGTTAAGAACTCAAACGGCGTTGGATCGAGGTCTTTGAGACGCACCATGAACACCTTATTTGAACCATATATTCCACGAACCTTTTTTGAACCATGTATTCCATGAACATTTTTTGAACCAAATATTCCATGAATCACAATTTTGGCCACAAATCGCTAACCGTTCGAGATAGGTTAAAAATTCAAACGGCGTTGGATCGAGGGCGTCGAGGTACACCTTGAACACCTTATTTGAACCATATATTCCATGAACCTCTTTTGAACCATATATTCCATGAACATTTTTTGAACCAAATATTCCATGAATCACATTTTTGGCCACAAATCGCTAACCGTTCGAGATGGGTTAAAAACTCAAACGGCATTGGATCAAGGGCGTCGAGACGAACCTTGAACACCTTATTTGAACCATATATTCCACGAACCTTTTTTGAACCATATATTCCATGCACATTTTTTGAACCAAATATTCCATGAATCACATTTTTGGCCACAAATCGCTAACCGTTCGAGATAGATTAAAAATTCAAACGGCATTGGATCGAGGGCGTCGAGACGCACCTTGAACACCTTATTTGAACCATATATTCCATGAACCTTTTTTGAACCATATATTACATGAACATTTTTTGAACCAATGAATCACATTTTTGGCCACAAATCGCTAACCGTTCGAGATAGGTTAAAAATTCAAACGGCGTTGGATCGAGGGCGTCGAGACACACCTTGAACTCCTTATTTGAACCATATATTCCACGAACCTTTTTTGAACCATATATTCCATGAACATTTTTTGAACCAAATATTCCATGAATCACATTTTTGGCCACAAATCGCTAACCGTTCGAGATAGGTTGAAAATTCAAACGGCGATGCATCGAGGGAGTCCAGACGCACCTTGAACACCTTATTTGAACCATATATTCCACGAACCTCTTTTGAACCATATATTCCATGAACATTTTTTGAACCAAATATTCCATGAATCACATTTTTGGCCACAAATCGCTAACCGTTCGAGATGGGTTAAAATCTCAAACGGCGTTGGATCGAGGGCGTCGAGACACACCTTGAATTCCTTATTTGAACCATATATTCCACGAACCTTTTTTGAACCATATATTCCATGAACATTTTTTGAACCAAATATTCCATGAATCATATTTTTCGCCACAAATCGCTAACCGTTCGAGATAGGTTAAAAATTCAAACGGCATTGGATCGAGGGCGTCGAGACGCACCTTGAATACCTTATTTGAACCATATATTCCATGAAACTTTTTTGAACCATATATTCCATGAACATTTTTTGAACCAAATATTCCATGAATCACATTTTTGGCCACAAATCGCTAACCGTTCGAGATAGGTTAAAAATTCAAACGGCGTTGGATCGAGGGCGTCGAGACACACCTTGAACACCTTATTTGAACCATATATTCCATGAACCTTTTTTGAACCATATATTACATGAACATTTTTTGAACCAATGAATCACATTTTTGGCCACAAATCGCTAACCGTTTGAGATAGGTTAAAAATTCAAACGGCGTTGGATCGAGGGCGTCGAGACACACCTTGAACTCCTTATTTGAACCATATATTCCACGAACCTTTTTTGAACCATATATTCCATGAACATTTTTTGAACCAAATATTCCATGAATCACATTTTTGGCCAGAAATCGCTAACCGTTCGAGATAGGTTGAAAATTCAAACAGCGATGCATCGAGGGTGTCCAGACGCACCTTGAACACCTTATTTGAACCATATATTCCACGAACCTCTTTTGAACCATATATTCCATGAACATTTTTTGAACCAAATATTCCATGAATCACATTTTTGGCCACAAATCGCTAACCGTTCGAGATGGGTTAAAAACTCAAACGGCATTGGATCAAGGGCGTCGAGACGAACCTTGAACACCTTATTTGAACCATATATTCCACGAACCTTTTTTGAACCATATATTCCATGAACATTTTTTGAACCAAATATTCCATGAATCACATTTTGCGCCACAAATCGCTAACCGTTCGAGATAGATTAAAAATTCAAACGGCATTGGATCGAGGGCGTCGAGACGCACCTTGAACACCTTATTTGAACCATATATTCCATGAACCTTTTTTGAACCATATATTACATGAACATTTTTTGAACCAATGAATCACATTTTTGGCCACAAATCGCTAACCGTTCGAGATAGGTTAAAAATTCAAACGGCGTTGGATCGAGGGCGTCGAGACACACCTTGAACTCCTTATTTGAACCATATATTCCACGAACCTTTTTTGAACCATATATTCCATGAACATTTTTTGAACCAAATATTCCATGAATCACATTTTTGGCCACAAATCGCTAACCGTTCGAGATAGGTTGAAAATTCAAACGGTGATGCATCGAGGGAGTCCAGACGCACCTTGAACACCTTATTTGAACCATATATTCCACGAACCTCTTTTGAACCATATATTCCATGAACATTTTTTGAACCAAATATTCCATGAATCACATTTTTGGCCACAAATCGCTAACCGTTCGAGATGGGTTAAAATCTCAAACGGCGTTGGATCGAGGGCGTCGAGATACACCTTGAACTCCTTATTTGAACCATATATTCCACGAACCTTTTTTGAACCATATATTCCATGAACATTTTTTGAACCAAATATTCCATGAATCATATTTTTCGCCACAAATCGCTAACCGTTCGAGATAGGTTAAAAATTCAAACGGCATTGGATCGAGGGCGTCGAGACGCACCTTGAATACCTTATTTGAACCATATATTCCATGAAACTTTTTTGAACCATATATTCCATGAACATTTTTTGAACCAAATATTCCATGAATCACATTTTTGGCCACAAATCGCTAACCGTTCGAGATAGGTTAAAAATTCAAACGGCGATGGATCGAGGGCGTCGAGACACACCTTGAACACCTTATTTGAACCATATATTCCACGAACCTTTTTTGAACCATATATTCCATGAACATTTTTTGAACCAAATATTCCATGAATCACATTTTTGGCCACAAATCGCTAACCGTTCGAGATAGGTTAAAAATTCAAACGGCGTTGGATCGAGGGCGTCGAGACACACCTTGAACACCTTATTTGAACCATATATTCCACGAACCTTTTTTGAACCATATATTCCATGAACATTTTTTGAACCAAATATTCCATGAATCACATTTTTGGCCACAAATCGCTAACCGTTCGAGATGGGTTAAAATCTCAAACGGCATTGGATCAAGGGCGTCGAGACGAACCTTGAACACCTTATTTGAACCATATATTCCACGAACCTTTTTTGAACCATATATTCCATGAACATTTTTTGAACCAAATATTCCATGAATCACATTTTTGGCCACAAATCGCTAACCGTTCGAGATAGGTTAAGAACTCAAACGGCGTTGGATCGAGGTCTTTGAGACGCACCATGAACACCTTATTTGAACCATATATTCCACGAACCTTTTTTGAACCATGTATTCCATGAACATTTTTTGAACCAAATATTCCATGAATCACAATTTTGGCCACAAATCGCTAACCGTTCGAGATAGGTTAAAAATTCAAACGGCGTTGGATCGAGGGCGTCGAGGTACACCTTGAACACCTTATTTGAACCATATATTCCATGAACCTTTTTTGAACCATATATTCCATGAACATTTTTTGAACCAAATATTCCATGAATCACATTTTTGGCCACAAATCGCTAACCGTTCGAGATAGATTAAAAATTCAAACGGCATTGGATCGAGGGCGTCGAGACGCACCTTGAACACCTTATTTGAACCATATATTCCACGAACCTTTTTTGAACCATATATTCCATGAACATTTTTTGAACCAAATATTCCATGAATCACATTTTTGGCCACAAATCGCTAACCGTTCGAGATAGGTTAAAAATTCAAACGGCGTTGGATCGAGGGCGTCGAGACACACCTTGAACACCTTATTTGAACCATATATTCCACGAACCTTTTTTGAACCATATATTCCATGAACATTTTTTGAACCAAATATTCCATGAATCACATTTTTGGCCAGAAATCGCTAACCGTTCGAGATAGGTTGAAAATTCAAACAGCGATGCATCGAGGGTGTCCAGACGCACCTTGAACACCTTATTTGAACCATATATTCCACGAACCTCTTTTGAACCATATATTCCATGAACATTTTTTGAACCAAATATTCCATGAATCACATTTTTGGCCACAAATCGCTAACCGTTCGAGGTGGGTTAAAAACTCAAACGGCATTGGATCAAGGGCGTCGAGACGAACCTTGAACACCTTATTTGAACCATATATTCCACGAACCTTTTTTGAACCATATATTCCATGAACATTTTTTGAACCAAATATTCCATGAATCACATTTTTGGCCACAAATCGCTAACCGTTCGAGATAGGTTAAAAATTCAAACGGCGTTGGATCGAGGGCGTCGAGACACACCTTGAACACCTTATTTGAACCATATATTCCACGAACCTTTTTTGAATCAAATAGTCCTTGAATAACAATTTTGGCCACAAATCGCTAACCGTTCGAGATAGGTTAAAAATTCAAACGGCGTTGGATCGAGGGCGTCGAGGTACACCTTGAACACCTTATTTGAACCATATATTCCATGAACCTTTTTTGAACCATATATTCCATGAACATTTTTTGAACCAAATATTCCATGAATCACATTTTTGGCCACAAATCGCTAACCGTTCGAGATGGGTTAAAATCTCAAACGGCATTGGATCAAGGGCGTCGAGACGAACCTTGAACACCTTATTTGAACCATATATTCCACGAACCTTTTTTGAACCATATATTCCATGAACATTTTTTGAACCAAATATTCCATGAATCACATTTTTGGCCACAAATCGCTAACCGTTCGAGATAGGTTAAGAACTCAAACGGCGTTGGATCGAGGTCTTTGAGACGCACCATGAACACCTTATTTGAACCATATATTCCACGAACCTTTTTTGAACCATGTATTCCATGAACATTTTTTGAACCAAATATTCCATGAATCACAATTTTGGCCACAAATCGCTAACCGTTCGAGATAGGTTAAAAATTCAAACGGCGTTGGATCGAGGGCGTCGAGGTACACCTTGAACACCTTATTTGAACCATATATTCCATGAACCTTTTTTGAACCATATATTCCATGAACATTTTTTGAACCAAATATTCCATGAATCACATTTTTGGCCACAAATCGCTAACCGTTCGAGATAGATTAAAAATTCAAACGGCATTGGATCGAGGGCGTCGAGACGCACCTTGAACACCTTATTTGAACCATATATTCCACGAACCTTTTTTGAACCATATATTCCATGAACATTTTTTGAACCAAATATTCCATGAATCACATTTTTGGCCACAAATCGCTAACCGTTCGAGATAGGTTAAAAATTCAAACGGCGTTGGATCGAGGGCGTCGAGACACACCTTGAACACCTTATTTGAACCATATATTCCACGAACCTTTTTTGAACCATATATTCCATGAACATTTTTTGAACCAAATATTCCATGAATCACATTTTTGGCCAGAAATCGCTAACCGTTCGAGATAGGTTGAAAATTCAAACAGCGATGCATCGAGGGTGTCCAGACGCACCTTGAACACCTTATTTGAACCATATATTCCACGAACCTCTTTTGAACCATATATTCCATGAACATTTTTTGAACCAAATATTCCATGAATCACATTTTTGGCCACAAATCGCTAACCGTTCGAGATGGGTTAAAAACTCAAACGGCATTGGATCAAGGGCGTCGAGACGAACCTTGAACACCTTATTTGAACCATATATTCCACGAACCTTTTTTGAACCATATATTCCATGAACATTTTTTGAACCAAATATTCCATGAATCACATTTTTGGCCACAAATCGCTAACCGTTCGAGATAGGTTAAAAATTCAAACGGCGTAGGATCGAGGGCGTCGAGACACACCTTGAACACCTTATTTGAACCATATATTCCACGAACCTTTTTTGAATCAAATAGTCCTTGAATAACAATTTTGGCCACAAATCGCTAACCGTTCGAGATAGGTTAAAAATTCAAACGGCGTTGGATCGAGGGCGTCGAGGTACACCTTGAACACCTTATTTGAACCATATATTCCATGAACCTTTTTTGAACCATATATTCCATGAACATTTTTTGAACCAAATATTCCATGAATCACATTTTTGGCCACAAATCGCTAACCGTTCGAGATAGATTAAAAATTCAAACGGCATTGGATCGAGGGCGTCGAGACGCACCTTGAACACCTTATTTGAACCATATATTCCATGAACCTTTTTTGAACCATATATTACATGAACATTTTTTGAACCAATGAATCACATTTTTGGCCACAAATCGCTAACCGTTCGAGATAGGTTAAAAATTCAAACGGCGTTGGATCGAGGGCGTCCAGACACACCTTGAACTCCTTATTTGAACCATATATTCCACGAACCTTTTTTGAACCATATATTCCATGAACATTTTTTGAACCAAATATTCCATGAATCACATTTTGCGCCACAAATCGCTAACCGTTCGAGATAGGTTAAAAACTCAAACGGCATTGGATTAAGGGCGTCGAGACGCACCTTGAACACCTTATTTGGACCATATATTCCACGAACCTTTTTTGAACCATATATTCCATGAACATTTTTTGAACCAAATAT
Organism: Aspidiotus rigidus; assembly: GCA_035079385.1. Lineage (NCBI taxonomy): Eukaryota > Metazoa > Arthropoda > Insecta > Hemiptera > Diaspididae > Aspidiotus > Aspidiotus rigidus. The sequence goes on from JAVHKY010000030.1 coordinate 6,507,534, forward strand.
TCCATGAATCACATTTTTGGCCACAAATCGCTAACCGTTCGAGATAGATTAAAAACTCAAACGGCATTGGATCGAGGGCGTCGAGACGCACCTTGAACACCTTATTTGAACCATATATTCCACGAACCTTTTTTGAACCATATATTCCATGAACATTTTTTCAACCAAATATTCCATGAATCACATTTTTGGCCACAAATCGCTAACCGTTCGAGATAGGTTAAAAATTCAAACGGCGTTAGATCGAGGGCGTCGAGACGCACCTTGAACACCTTATTTGAAGCATATGTTCCACGAACCTCTTTTGAACCATATATTCCATGAATATTTTATGAACCAAATATTCCAAGAATCACATTTTTCGCCACAAATCGCTAACCGTTCGAGATAGATTAAAAATTCAAACGGCATTGGATCGAGGGCGTCGAGACGCACCTTGAACACCTTATTTGAACCATATATTCCATGAACCTTTTTTGAACCATATATTCCATGAACCTTTTTTGAACCATATATTCCATGAACATTTTTTGAACCAAATATTCCATGAATCACATTTTTGGCCACAAATCGCTAACCGTTCGAGATAGGTTAAAAATTCAAACGGCGTGGGATCGAGGGCGTCGAGACACACCTTGAACTCCTTATTTGAACCATATATTCCACGAACCTTTTTTGAACCATATATTCCATGAACATTTTTTGAACCAAATATTCCATGAATCACATTTTTCGCCACAAATCGCTAACCGTTCGAGATAGATTAAAAATTCAAACGGCATTGGATCGAGGGCGTCGAGACGCACCTTGAACACCTTATTTGAACCATATATTCCATGAACCTTTTTTGAACCATATATTCCATGAACCTTTTTTGAACCATATATTCCATGAACATTTTTTGAACCAAATATTCCATGAATCACATTTTTGGCCACAAATCGCTAACCGTTCGAGATAGGTTAAAAATTCAAACGGCGTTGGATCGAGGGCGTCGAGACACACCTTGAACACCTTATTTGAACCATATATTCCACGAACCTTTTTTGAACCAAATAGTCCTTGAATCATAATTTTGGCCCACATATCGCTAACTGTTCGAGATAGTTTAAAAATTCAAACGGCGTTGGATCGAGGGCGTCAAGGTACACCTTGAACACCTTATTTGAACCATATATTCCATGAACCTTTTTTGAACCATATATTCCATGAACATTTTTTGAACCAAATATTCCATGAATCACATTTTTGGCCACAAATCGCTAACCGTTCGAGATAGATTAAAAATTCAAACGGCATTGGATCGAGGGCGTCGAGACGCACCTTGAACACCTTATTTGAACCATATATTCCATGAACCTTTTTTGAACCATATATTACATGAACATTTTTTGAACCAATGAATCACATTTTTGGCCACAAATCGCTAACCGTTCGAGATAGGTTAAAAATTCAAACGGCGTTGGATCGAGGGCGTCGAGACACACCTTGAACTCCTTATTTGAACCATATATTCCACGAACCTTTTTTGAACCATATATTCCATGAACATTTTTTGAACCAAATATTCCATGAATCACATTTTGCGCCACAAATCGCTAACCGTTCGAGATAGGTTAAAAACTCAAACGGCATTGGATTAAGGGCGTCGAGACGCACCTTGAACACCTTATTTGGACCATATATTCCACGAACCTTTTTTGAACCATATATTCCATGAACATTTTTTGAACCAAATATTCCATGAATCACATTTTTGGCCACAAATCGCTAACCGTTCGAGATAGATTAAAAATTCAAACGGCATTGGATCGAGGGCGTCGAGACGCACCTTGAACACCTTATTTGAACCATATATTCCACGAACCTTTTTTGAACCATATATTCCATGAACATTTTTTGAACCAAATATTCCATGAATCACATTTTTGGCCACAAATCGCTAACCGTTCGAGATAGGTTAAAAATTCAAACGGCGTTAGATCGAGGGCGTCGAGACGCACCTTGAACACCTTATTTGAAGCATATGTTCCACGAACCTCTTTTGAACCATATATTCCATGAATATTTTATGAACCAAATATTCCAAGAATCACATTTTTCGCCACAAATCGCTAACCGTTCGAGATAGATTAAAAATTCAAACGGCATTGGATCGAGGGCGTCGAGACGCACCTTGAACACCTTATTTGAACCATATATTCCATGAACCTTTTTTGAACCATATATTCCATGAACCTTTTTTGAACCATATATTCCATGAACATTTTTTGAACCAAATATTCCATGAATCACATTTTTGGCCACAAATCGCTAACCGTTCGAGATAGGTTAAAAATTCAAACGGCGTGGGATCGAGGGCGTCGAGACACACCTTGAACTCCTTATTTGAACCATATATTCCACGAACCTTTTTTGAACCATATATTCCATGAACATTTTTTGAACCAAATATTCCATGAATCACATTTTGCGCCACAAATCGCTAACCGTTCGAGATAGGTTAAAAATTCAAACGGCGTTGGATCGAAGTCGTCGAGACGCACCCAGAACATCTTATTTGAACCATATATTCCACGAACCTTTTTTGAACAATATATTCCATGAACATTTTTTGAACCAAATATTCCAAGAATCACATTTTTCGCCACAAATCGCTAACCGTTCGAGATAGGTTAAAAACTCAAACGGCGTTGGATCGAGGTCTTCGAGACGCACCATGAACACCTTATTTGAACCATATATTCCACGAACCTTTTTTGAACCATATATTCCATGAACATTTTTTGAACCAAATATTCCATGAATCACATTTTTGGCCACAAATCGCTAACCGTTCGAGATAGATTAAAAATTCAAACGGCATTGGATCGAGGGCGTCGAGACGCACCTTGAACACCTTATTTGAACCATATATTCCATGAACCTTTTTTGAACCATATATTACATGAACATTTTTTGAACCAATGAATCACATTTTTGGCCACAAATCGCTAACCATTCGAGATAGGTTAAAAATTCAAACGGCGTTGGATCGAGGGCGTCCAGACACACCTTGAACTCCTTATTTGAACCATATATTCCACGAACCTTTTTTGAACCATATATTCCATGAACATTTTTTGAACCAAATATTCCATGAATCACATTTTGCGCCACAAATCGCTAACCGTTCGAGATAGGTTAAAAACTCAAACGGCATTGGATCAAGGGCGTCGAGACGCACCTTGAACACCTTATTTGAACCATATATTCCACGAACCTTTTTTGAACCATATATCCCATGAACATTTTTTGAACCAAATATTCCATGAATCACATTTTTGGCCACAAATCGCTAACCGTTCGAGATAGATTAAAAATTCAAACGGCATTGGATCGAGGGCGTCGAGACGCACCTTGAACACCTTATTTGAACCATATATTCCATGAACCTTTTTTGAACCATATATTCCATGAACATATTTTGAACCAAATATTCCATGAATCACATTTTTGGCCTCAAATCGCTAACCGTTCGAGATAGGTTAAAAATTCAAACGGCGTTAGATCGAGGGCGTCGAGACGCACCTTGAACACCTTATTTGAAGCATATGTTCCACGAACCTCTTTTGAACCATATATTCCATGAACATTTTTTGAACCAAATATCCCATGAATCACATTTTTGGCCACAAATCGCTAACCGTTCGAGATAGGTTAAAAATTCAAATGGCGTTGGATCGAGGGCGTCGAGACACACCTTGAACTCCTTATTTGAACCATATATTCCACGAACCTTTTTTGAACCATATATTCCATGAACATTTTTCGAACCAAATATTCCATGAATCACATTTTTGGCCACAAATCGCTAACCGTTCGAGATGGGTTAAAATCTCAAACGGCATTGGATCAAGGGCGTCGAGACGAACCTTGAACACCTTATTTGAACCATATATTCCACGAACCTTTTTTGAACCATATATTCCATGAACATTTTTTGAACCAAATATTCCATGAATCACATTTTTGGCCACAAATCGCTAACCGTTCGAGATAGGTTAAGAACTCAAACGGCGTTGGATCGAGGTCTTTGAGACGCACCATGAACACCTTATTTGAACCATATATTCCACGAACCTTTTTTGAACCATGTATTCCATGAACATTTTTTGAACCAAATATTCCATGAATCACAATTTTGGCCACAAATCGCTAACCGTTCGAGATAGGTTAAAAATTCAAACGGCGTTGGATCGAGGGCGTCGAGGTACACCTTGAACACCTTATTTGAACCATATATTCCATGAACCTTTTTTGAACCATATATTCCATGAACATTTTTTGAACCAAATATTCCATGAATCACATTTTTGGCCACAAATCGCTAACCGTTCGAGATAGATTAAAAATTCAAACGGCATTGGATCGAGGGCGTCGAGACGCACCTTGAACACCTTATTTGAACCATATATTCCACGAACCTTTTTTGAACCATATATTCCATGAACATTTTTTGAACCAAATATTCCATGAATCACATTTTTGGCCACAAATCGCTAACCGTTCGAGATAGGTTAAAAATTCAAACGGCGTTGGATCGAGGGCGTCGAGACGCACCTTGAACACCTTATTTGAACCATATGTTCCACGAACCTCTTTTGAACCATATATTCCATGAACATTTTTTGAACCAAATATTCCATGAATCACATTTTTGGCCACAAATCGCTAACCGTTCGAGATGGGTTAAAATCTCAAACGGCATTGGATCAAGGGCGTCGAGACGAACCTTGAACACCTTATTTGAACCATATATTCCACGAACCTTTTTTGAACCATATATTCCATGAACATTTTTTGAACCAAATATTCCATGAATCACATTTTTGGCCACAAATCGCTAACCGTTCGAGATAGGTTAAGAACTCAAACGGCGTTGGATCGAGGTCTTTGAGACGCACCATGAACACCTTATTTGAACCATATATTCCACGAACCTTTTTTGAACCATGTATTCCATGAACATTTTTTGAACCAAATATTCCATGAATCACAATTTTGGCCACAAATCGCTAACCGTTCGAGATAGGTTAAAAATTCAAACGGCGTTGGATCGAGGGCGTCGAGGTACACCTTGAACACCTTATTTGAACCATATATTCCATGAACCTTTTTTGAACCATATATTCCATGAACATTTTTTGAACCAAATATTCCATGAATCACATTTTTGGCCACAAATCGCTAACCGTTCGAGATAGATTAAAAATTCAAACGGCATTGGATCGAGGGCGTCGAGACGCACCTTGAACACCTTATTTGAACCATATATTCCACGAACCTTTTTTGAACCATATATTCCATGATCATTTTTTGAACCAAATATTCCATGAATCACATTTTTGGCCACAAATCGCTAACCGTTCGAGATAGGTTAAAAATTCAAACGGCGTTAGATCGAGGGCGTCGAGACGCACCTTGAACACCTTATTTGAAGCATATGTTCCACGAACCTCTTTTGAACCATATATTCCATGAACATTTTTTGAACCAAATATTCCATGAATCACATTTTGCGCCACAAATCGCTAACCGTTCGAGATAGGTTAAAAACTCAAACGGCATTGGATCAAGGGCGTCGAGACGCACCTTGAACACCTTATTTGAACCATATATTCCATGAACCTTTTTTGAACCATATATTACATGAACATTTTTTGAACCAATGAATCACATTTTTGGCCACAAATCGCTAACCGTTCGAGATAGGTTAAAAATTCAAACGGCGTTGGATCGAGGGCGTCGAGACACACCTTGAACTCCTTATTTGAACCATATATTCCACGAACCTTTTTTGAACCATATATTCCATGAACATTTTTTGAACCAAATATTCCATGAATCACATTTTGCGCCACAAATCGCTAACCGTTCGAGATAGGTTAAAAACCCAAACGGCATTGGATTAAGGGCGTCGAGACGCACCTTGAACACCTTATTTGGACCATATATTCCACGAACCTTTTTTGAACCATATATTCCATGAACATTTTTTGAACCAAATATTCCATGAATCACATTTTTGGCCACAAATCGCTAACCGTTCGAGATAGATTAAAAATTCAAACGGCATTGGATCGAGGGCGTCGAGACGCACCTTGAACACCTTATTTGAACCATATATTCCACGAACCTTTTTTGAACCATATATTCCATGAACATTTTTTGAACCAAATATTCCATGAATCACATTTTTGGCCACAAATCGCTAACCGTTCGAGATAGGTTAAAAATTCAAACGGCGTTAGATCGAGGGCGTCGAGACGCACCTTGAACACCTTATTTGAAGCATATGTTCCACGAACCTCTTTTGAACCATATATTCCATGAATATTTTATGAACCAAATATTCCAAGAATCACATTTTTCGCCACAAATCGCTAACCGTTCGAGATAGATTAAAAATTCAAACGGCATTGGATCGAGGGCGTCGAGACGCACCTTGAACACCTTATTTGAACCATATATTCCATGAACCTTTTTTGAACCATATATTCCATGAACCTTTTTTGAACCATATATTCCATGAACATTTTTTGAACCAAATATTCCATGAATCACATTTTTGGCCACAAATCGCTAACCGTTCGAGATAGGTTAAAAATTCAAACGGCGTGGGATCGAGGGCGTCGAGACACACCTTGAACTCCTTATTTGAACCATATATTCCACGAACCTTTTTTGAACCATATATTCCATGAACATTTTTTGAACCAAATATTCCATGAATCACATTTTGCGCCACAAATCGCTAACCGTTCGAGATAGGTTAAAAATTCAAACGGCGTTGGATCGAAGTCGTCGAGACGCACCCAGAACATCTTATTTGAACCATATATTCCACGAACCTTTTTTGAACAATATATTCCATGAACATTTTTTGAACCAAATATTCCAAGAATCACATTTTTCGCCACAAATCGCTAACCGTTCGAGATAGGTTAAAAACTCAAACGGCGTTGGATCGAGGTCTTCGAGACGCACCATGAACACCTTATTTGAACCATATATTCCACGAACCTTTTTTGAACCATATATTCCATGAACATTTTTTGAACCAAATATTCCATGAATCACATTTTTGGCCACAAATCGCTAACCGTTCGAGATAGATTAAAAATTCAAACGGCATTGGATCGAGGGCGTCGAGACGCACCTTGAACACCTTATTTGAACCATATATTCCATGAACCTTTTTTGAACCATATATTACATGAACATTTTTTGAACCAATGAATCACATTTTTGGCCACAAATCGCTAACCATTCGAGATAGGTTAAAAATTCAAACGGCGTTGGATCGAGGGCGTCCAGACACACCTTGAACTCCTTATTTGAACCATATATTCCACGAACCTTTTTTGAACCATATATTCCATGAACATTTTTTGAACCAAATATTCCATGAATCACATTTTGCGCCACAAATCGCTAACCGTTCGAGATAGGTTAAAAACTCAAACGGCATTGGATCAAGGGCGTCGAGACGCACCTTGAACACCTTATTTGAACCATATATTCCACGAACCTTTTTTGAACCATATATCCCATGAACATTTTTTGAACCAAATATTCCATGAATCACATTTTTGGCCACAAATCGCTAACCGTTCGAGATAGATTAAAAATTCAAACGGCATTGGATCGAGGGCGTCGAGACGCACCTTGAACACCTTATTTGAACCATATATTCCATGAACCTTTTTTGAACCATATATTCCATGAACATATTTTGAACCAAATATTCCATGAATCACATTTTTGGCCTCAAATCGCTAACCGTTCGAGATAGGTTAAAAATTCAAACGGCGTTAGATCGAGGGCGTCGAGACGCACCTTGAACACCTTATTTGAAGCATATGTTCCACGAACCTCTTTTGAACCATATATTCCATGAACATTTTTTGAACCAAATATCCCATGAATCACATTTTTGGCCACAAATCGCTAACCGTTCGAGATAGGTTAAAAATTCAAATGGCGTTGGATCGAGGGCGTCGAGACACACCTTGAACTCCTTATTTGAACCATATATTCCACGAACCTTTTTTGAACCATATATTCCATGAACATTTTTCGAACCAAATATTCCATGAATCACATTTTTGGCCACAAATCGCTAACCGTTCGAGATGGGTTAAAATCTCAAACGGCATTGGATCAAGGGCGTCGAGACGAACCTTGAACACCTTATTTGAACCATATATTCCACGAACCTTTTTTGAACCATATATTCCATGAACATTTTTTGAACCAAATATTCCATGAATCACATTTTTGGCCACAAATCGCTAACCGTTCGAGATAGGTTAAGAACTCAAACGGCGTTGGATCGAGGTCTTTGAGACGCACCATGAACACCTTATTTGAACCATATATTCCACGAACCTTTTTTGAACCATGTATTCCATGAACATTTTTTGAACCAAATATTCCATGAATCACAATTTTGGCCACAAATCGCTAACCGTTCGAGATAGGTTAAAAATTCAAACGGCGTTGGATCGAGGGCGTCGAGGTACACCTTGAACACCTTATTTGAACCATATATTCCATGAACCTTTTTTGAACCATATATTCCATGAACATTTTTTGAACCAAATATTCCATGAATCACATTTTTGGCCACAAATCGCTAACCGTTCGAGATAGATTAAAAATTCAAACGGCATTGGATCGAGGGCGTCGAGACGCACCTTGAACACCTTATTTGAACCATATATTCCACGAACCTTTTTTGAACCATATATTCCATGAACATTTTTTGAACCAAATATTCCATGAATCACATTTTTGGCCACAAATCGCTAACCGTTCGAGATAGGTTAAAAATTCAAACGGCGTTGGATCGAGGGCGTCGAGACGCACCTTGAACACCTTATTTGAACCATATGTTCCACGAACCTCTTTTGAACCATATATTCCATGAACATTTTTTGAACCAAATATTCCATGAATCACATTTTTGGCCACAAATCGCTAACCGTTCGAGATGGGTTAAAATCTCAAACGGCATTGGATCAAGGGCGTCGAGACGAACCTTGAACACCTTATTTGAACCATATATTCCACGAACCTTTTTTGAACCATATATTCCATGAACATTTTTTGAACCAAATATTCCATGAATCACATTTTTGGCCACAAATCGCTAACCGTTCGAGATAGGTTAAGAACTCAAACGGCGTTGGATCGAGGTCTTTGAGACGCACCATGAACACCTTATTTGAACCATATATTCCACGAACCTTTTTTGAACCATGTATTCCATGAACATTTTTTGAACCAAATATTCCATGAATCACAATTTTGGCCACAAATCGCTAACCGTTCGAGATAGGTTAAAAATTCAAACGGCGTTGGATCGAGGGCGTCGAGGTACACCTTGAACACCTTATTTGAACCATATATTCCATGAACCTTTTTTGAACCATATATTCCATGAACATTTTTTGAACCAAATATTCCATGAATCACATTTTTGGCCACAAATCGCTAACCGTTCGAGATAGATTAAAAATTCAAACGGCATTGGATCGAGGGCGTCGAGACGCACCTTGAACACCTTATTTGAACCATATATTCCACGAACCTTTTTTGAACCATATATTCCATGATCATTTTTTGAACCAAATATTCCATGAATCACATTTTTGGCCACAAATCGCTAACCGTTCGAGATAGGTTAAAAATTCAAACGGCGTTAGATCGAGGGCGTCGAGACGCACCTTGAACACCTTATTTGAAGCATATGTTCCACGAACCTCTTTTGAACCATATATTCCATGAACATTTTTTGAACCAAATATTCCATGAATCACATTTTGCGCCACAAATCGCTAACCGTTCGAGATAGGTTAAAAACTCAAACGGCATTGGATCAAGGGCGTCGAGACGCACCTTGAACACCTTATTTGAACCATATATTCCATGAACCTTTTTTGAACCATATATTACATGAACATTTTTTGAACCAATGAATCACATTTTTGGCCACAAATCGCTAACCGTTCGAGATAGGTTAAAAATTCAAACGGCGTTGGATCGAGGGCGTCGAGACACACCTTGAACTCCTTATTTGAACCATATATTCCACGAACCTTTTTTGAACCATATATTCCATGAACATTTTTTGAACCAAATATTCCATGAATCACATTTTGCGCCACAAATCGCTAACCGTTCGAGATAGGTTAAAAACCCAAACGGCATTGGATTAAGGGCGTCGAGACGCACCTTGAACACCTTATTTGGACCATATATTCCACGAACCTTTTTTGAACCATATATTCCATGAACATTTTTTGAACCAAATATTCCATGAATCACATTTTTGGCCACAAATCGCTAACCGTTCGAGATAGATTAAAAATTCAAACGGCATTGGATCGAGGGCGTCGAGACGCACCTTGAACACCTTATTTGAACCATATATTCCACGAACCTTTTTTGAACCATATATTCCATGAACATTTTTTGAACCAAATATTCCATGAATCACATTTTTGGCCACAAATCGCTAACCGTTCGAGATAGGTTAAAAATTCAAACGGCGTTAGATCGAGGGCGTCGAGACGCACCTTGAACACCTTATTTGAAGCATATGTTCCACGAACCTCTTTTGAACCATATATTCCATGAATATTTTATGAACCAAATATTCCAAGAATCACATTTTTCGCCACAAATCGCTAACCGTTCGAGATAGATTAAAAATTCAAACGGCATTGGATCGAGGGCGTCGAGACGCACCTTGAACACCTTATTTGAACCATATATTCCATGAACCTTTTTTGAACCATATATTCCATGAACCTTTTTTGAACCATATATTCCATGAACATTTTTTGAACCAAATATTCCATGAATCACATTTTTGGCCACAAATCGCTAACCGTTCGAGATAGGTTAAAAATTCAAACGGCGTGGGATCGAGGGCGTCGAGACACACCTTGAACTCCTTATTTGAACCATATATTCCACGAACCTTTTTTGAACCATATATTCCATGAACATTTTTTGAACCAAATATTCCATGAATCACATTTTGCGCCACAAATCGCTAACCGTTCGAGATAGGTTAAAAATTCAAACGGCGTTGGATCGAAGTCGTCGAGACGCACCCAGAACATCTTATTTGAACCATATATTCCACGAACCTTTTTTGAACAATATATTCCATGAACATTTTTTGAACCAAATATTCCAAGAATCACATTTTTCGCCACAAATCGCTAACCGTTCGAGATAGGTTAAAAACTCAAACGGCGTTGGATCGAGGTCTTCGAGACGCACCATGAACACCTTATTTGAACCATATATTCCACGAACCTCTTTTGAACCATATATTCCATGAATATTTTATGAACCAAATATTCCAAGAATCACATTTTTCGCCACAAATCGCTAACCGTTCGAGATAGATTAAAAATTCAAACGGCATTGGATCGAGGGCGTCGAGACGCACCTTGAACACCTTATTTGAACCATATATTCCATGAACCTTTTTTGAACCATATATTCCATGAACCTTTTTTGAACCATATATTCCATGAACATTTTTTGAACCAAATATCCCATGAATCACATTTTTGGCCACAAATCGCTAACCGTTCGAGATAGGTTAAAAATTCAAACGGCGTTGGATCGAGGGCGTCGAGACACACCTTGAACTCCTTATTTGAACCATATATTCCACGAACCTTTTTTGAACCATATATTCCATGAACATTTTTCGAACCAAATATTCCATGAATCACATTTTTGGCCACAAATCGCTAACCGTTCGAGATGGGTTAAAATCTCAAACGGCATTGGATCAAGGGCGTCGAGACGAACCTTGAACACCTTATTTGAACCATATATTCCACGAACCTTTTTTGAACCATATATTCCATGAACATTTTTTGAACCAAATATTCCATGAATCACATTTTTGGCCACAAATCGCTAACCGTTCGAGATAGGTTAAGAACTCAAACGGCGTTGGATCGAGGTCTTTGAGACGCACCATGAACACCTTATTTGAACCATATATTCCACGAACCTTTTTTGAACCATGTATTCCATGAACATTTTTTGAACCAAATATTCCATGAATCACAATTTTGGCCACAAATCGCTAACCGTTCGAGATAGGTTAAAAATTCAAACGGCGTTGGATCGAGGGCGTCGAGGTACACCTTGAACACCTTATTTGAACCATATATTCCATGAACCTTTTTTGAACCATATATTCCATGAACATTTTTTGAACCAAATATTCCATGAATCACATTTTTGGCCACAAATCGCTAACCGTTCGAGATGGATTAAAAATTCAAACGGCATTGGATCGAGGGCGTCGAGACGCACCTTGAACACCTTATTTGAACCATATATTCCACGAACCTTTTTTGAACCATATATTCCATGAACATTTTTTGAACCAAATATTCCATGAATCACATTTTTGGCCACAAATCGCTAACCGTTCGAGATAGGTTAAAAATTCAAACGGCGTTGGATCGAGGGCGTCGAGACGCACCTTGAACACCTTATTTGAACCATATGTTCCACGAACCTCTTTTGAACCATATATTCCATGAACATTTTTTGAACCAAATATTCCATGAATCACATTTTTGGCCACAAATCGCTAACCGTTCGAGATGGGTTAAAATCTCAAACGGCATTGGATCAAGGGCGTCGAGACGAACCTTGAACACCTTATTTGAACCATATATTCCACGAACCTTTTTTGAACCATATATTCCATGAACATTTTTTGAACCAAATATTCCATGAATCACATTTTTGGCCACAAATCGCTAACCGTTCGAGATAGGTTAAGAACTCAAACGGCGTTGGATCGAGGTCTTTGAGACGCACCATGAACACCTTATTTGAACCATATATTCCACGAACCTTTTTTGAACCATATATTCCATGATCATTTTTTGAACCAAATATTCCATGAATCACATTTTTGGCCACAAATCGCTAACCGTTCGAGATAGGTTAAAAATTCAAACGGCGTTAGATCGAGGGCGTCGAGACGCACCTTGAACACCTTATTTGAAGCATATGTTCCACGAACCTCTTTTGAACCATATATTCCATGAATATTTTATGAACCAAATATTCCATGAATCACATTTTTCGCCACAAATCGCTAACCGTTCGAGATAGATTAAAAATTCAAACGGCATTGGATCGAGGGCGTCGAGACGCACCTTGAACACCTTATTTGAACCATATATTCCATGAACCTTTTTTGAACCATATATTACATGAACATTTTTTGAACCAATGAATCACATTTTTGGCCACAAATCGCTAACCGTTCGAGATAGGTTAAAAATTCAAACGGCGTTGGATCGAGGGCGTCGAGACACACCTTGAACTCCTTATTTGAACCATATATTCCACGAACCTTTTTTGAACCATATATTCCATGAACATTTTTTGAACCAAATATTCCATGAATCACATTTTGCGCCACAAATCGCTAACCGTTCGAGATAGGTTAAAAACTCAAACGGCATTGGATCAAGGGCGTCGAGACGCACCTTGAACACCTTATTTGAACCATATATTCCACGAACCTTTTTTGAACCATATATTCCATGAACATTTTTTGAACCAAATATTCCATGAATCACATTTTTGGCCACAAATCGCTAACCGTTCGAGATAGATTAAAAATTCAAACGGCATTGGATCGAGGGCGTCGAGACGCACCTTGAACACCTTATTTGAACCATATATTCCACGAACCTCTTTTGAACCATGTATTCCATGAACATTTTTTGAACCAAATATTCCATGAATCACATTTTTGGCCACAAATCGCTAACCGTTCGAGATAGATTAAAAATTCAAACGGCATTGGATCGAGGGCGTCGAGACGCACCTTGAACACCTTATTTGAACCATATATTCCACGAACCTTTTTTGAACCATATATCCCATGAACATTTTTTGAACCAAATATTCCATGAATCACATTTTTGGCCACAAATCGCTAACCGTTCGAGATAGATTAAAAATTCAAACGGCATTGGATCGAGGGCGTCGAGACGCACCTTGAACACCTTATTTGAAGCATATGTTCCACGAACCTCTTTTGAACCATATATTCCATGAATATTTTATGAACCAAATATTCCAAGAATCACATTTTTCGCCACAAATCGCTAACCGTTCGAGATAGATTAAAAATTCAAACGGCATTGGATCGAGGGCGTCGAGACGCACCTTGAACACCTTATTTGAACCATATATTCCATGAACCTTTTTTGAACCATATATTCCATGAACCTTTTTTGAACCATATATTCCATGAACATTTTTTGAACCAAATATCCCATGAATCACATTTTTGGCCACAAATCGCTAACCGTTCGAGATAGGTTAAAAATTCAAACGGCGTTGGATCGAGGGCGTCGAGACACACCTTGAACTCCTTATTTGAACCATATATTCCACGAACCTTTTTTGAACCATATATTCCATGAACATTTTTCGAACCAAATATTCCATGAATCACATTTTTGGCCACAAATCGCTAACCGTTCGAGATGGGTTAAAATCTCAAACGGCATTGGATCAAGGGCGTCGAGACGAACCTTGAACACCTTATTTGAACCATATATTCCACGAACCTTTTTTGAACCATATATTCCATGAACATTTTTTGAACCAAATATTCCATGAATCACATTTTTGGCCACAAATCGCTAACCGTTCGAGATAGGTTAAGAACTCAAACGGCGTTGGATCGAGGTCTTTGAGACGCACCATGAACACCTTATTTGAACCATATATTCCACGAACCTTTTTTGAACCATGTATTCCATGAACATTTTTTGAACCAAATATTCCATGAATCACAATTTTGGCCACAAATCGCTAACCGTTCGAGATAGGTTAAAAATTCAAACGGCGTTGGATCGAGGGCGTCGAGGTACACCTTGAACACCTTATTTGAACCATATATTCCATGAACCTTTTTTGAACCATATATTCCATGAACATTTTTTGAACCAAATATTCCATGAATCACATTTTTGGCCACAAATCGCTAACCGTTCGAGATAGATTAAAAATTCAAACGGCATTGGATCGAGGGCGTCGAGACGCACCTTGAACACCTTATTTGAACCATATATTCCACGAACCTTTTTTGAACCATATATTCCATGAACATTTTTTGAACCAAATATTCCATGAATCACATTTTTGGCCACAAATCGCTAACCGTTCGAGATAGGTTAAAAATTCAAACGGCGTTGGATCGAGGGCGTCGAGACGCACCTTGAACACCTTATTTGAACCATATGTTCCACGAACCTCTTTTGAACCATATATTCCATGAACATTTTTTGAACCAAATATTCCATGAATCACATTTTTGGCCACAAATCGCTAACCGTTCGAGATGGGTTAAAATCTCAAACGGCATTGGATCAAGGGCGTCGAGACGAACCTTGAACACCTTATTTGAACCATATATTCCACGAACCTTTTTTGAACCATATATTCCATGAACATTTTTTGAACCAAATATTCCATGAATCACATTTTTGGCCACAAATCGCTAACCGTTCGAGATAGGTTAAGAACTCAAACGGCGTTGGATCGAGGTCTTTGAGACGCACCATGAACACCTTATTTGAACCATATATTCCACGAACCTTTTTTGAACCATGTATTCCATGAACATTTTTTGAACCAAATATTCCATGAATCACAATTTTGGCCACAAATCGCTAACCGTTCGAGATAGGTTAAAAATTCAAACGGCGTTGGATCGAGGGCGTCGAGGTACACCTTGAACACCTTATTTGAACCATATATTCCATGAACCTTTTTTGAACCATATATTCCATGAACATTTTTTGAACCAAATATTCCATGAATCACATTTTTGGCCACAAATCGCTAACCGTTCGAGATAGATTAAAAATTCAAACGGCATTGGATCGAGGGCGTCGAGACGCACCTTGAACACCTTATTTGAACCATAT
This sequence comes from Aspidiotus rigidus, assembly GCA_035079385.1. Taxonomy (NCBI): domain Eukaryota; kingdom Metazoa; phylum Arthropoda; class Insecta; order Hemiptera; family Diaspididae; genus Aspidiotus; species Aspidiotus rigidus. The sequence continues at coordinate 6,523,589 of JAVHKY010000030.1, forward strand.
ATTCCACGAACCTTTTTTGAACCATATATTCCATGATCATTTTTTGAACCAAATATTCCATGAATCACATTTTTGGCCACAAATCGCTAACCGTTCGAGATAGGTTAAAAATTCAAACGGCGTTAGATCGAGGGCGTCGAGACGCACCTTGAACACCTTATTTGAAGCATATGTTCCACGAACCTCTTTTGAACCATATATTCCATGAATATTTTATGAACCAAATATTCCATGAATCACATTTTTCGTCACAAATCGCTAACCGTTCGAGATAGATTAAAAATTCAAACGGCATTGGATCGAGGGCGTCGAGACGCACCTTGAACACCTTATTTGAACCATATATTCCATGAACCTTTTTTGAACCATATATTACATGAACATTTTTTGAACCAATGAATCACATTTTTGGCCACAAATCGCTAACCGTTCGAGATAGGTTAAAAATTCAAACGGCGTTGGATCGAGGGCGTCGAGACACACCTTGAACTCCTTATTTGAACCATATATTCCACGAACCTTTTTTGAACCATATATTCCATGAACATTTTTTGAACCAAATATTCCATGAATCACATTTTGCGCCACAAATCGCTAACCGTTCGAGATAGGTTAAAAACTCAAACGGCATTGGATCAAGGGCGTCGAGACGCACCTTGAACGCCTTATTTGAACCATATATTCCACGAACCTTTTTTGAACCATATATTCCATGAACATTTTTTGAACCAAATATTCCATGAATCACATTTTTGGCCACAAATCGCTAACCGTTCGAGATAGATTAAAAATTCAAACGGCATTGGATCGAGGGCGTCGAGACGCACCTTGAACACCTTATTTGAACCATATATTCCACGAACCTTTTTTGAACCATGTATTCCATGAACATTTTTTGAACCAAATATTCCATGAATCACATTTTTGGCCACAAATCGCTAACCGTTCGAGATAGATTAAAAATTCAAACGGCATTGGATCGAGGGCGTCGAGACGCACCTTGAACACCTTATTTGAACCATATATTCCATGAACCTTTTTTGAACCATATATTCCATGAACATATTTTGAACCAAATATTCCATGAATCACATCTTTGGCCTCAAATCGCTAACCGTTCGAGATAGGTTAAAAATTCAAAGGGCGTTAGATCGAGGGCGTCGAGACGCACCTTGAACACCTTATTTGAAGCATATGTTCCACGAACCTCTTTTGAACCATATATTCGATGAATATTTTATGAACCAAATATTCCAAGAATCACATTTTTCGCCACAAATCGCTAACCGTTCGAGATAGATTAAAAATTCAAACGGCATTGGATCGAGGGCGTCGAGACGCACCTTGAACACCTTATTTGAACCATATATTCCATGAACCTTTTTTGAACCATATATTCCATGAACCTTTTTTGAACCATATATTCCATGAACATTTTTTGAACCAAATATTCCATGAATCACATTTTTGGCCACAAATCGCTAACCGTTCGAGATAGGTTAAAAATTCAAACGGCGTTGGATCGAGGGCGTCGAGACACACCTTGAACTCCTTATTTGAACCATATATTCCACGAACCTTTTTTGAACCATATATTCCATGAACATTTTTTGAACCAAATATTCCATGAATCACATTTTTGGCCACAAATCGCTAACCGTTCGAGATAGGTTAAAAATTCAAACGGCGTTAGATCGAGGGCGTCGAGACGCACCTTGAACACCTTATTTGAAGCATATGTTCCACGAACCTCTTTTGAACCATATATTCCATGAATATTTTATGAACCAAATATTCCAAGAATCACATTTTTCGCCACAAATCGCTAACCGTTCGAGATAGGTTAAAAACTCAAACGGCATTGGATCAAGGGCGTCGAGACGAACCTTGAACACCTTATTTGAACCATATATTCCACGAACCTTTTTTGAACCATATATTCCATGAACATTTTTTGAACCAAATATTCCATGAATCACATTTTTGGCCACAAATCGCTAACCGTTCGAGATAGGTTAAAAATTCAAACGGCGTTAGATCGAGGGCGTCGAGACGCACCTTGAACACCTTATTTGAAGCATATGTTCCACGAACCTCTTTTGAACCATATATTCCATGAATATTTTATGAACCAAATATTCCAAGAATCACATTTTTCGCCACAAATCGCTAACCGTTCGAGATAGATTAAAAATTCAAACGGCATTGGATCGAGGGCGTCGAGACGCACCTTGAACACCTTATTTGAACCATATATTCCATGAACCTTTTTTGAACCATATATTCCATGAACCTTTTTTGAACCATATATTCCATGAACATTTTTTGAACCAAATATTCCATGAATCACATTTTTGGCCACAAATCGCTAACCGTTCGAGATAGGTTAAAAATTCAAACGGCGTTGGATCGAGGGCGTCGAGACACACCTTGAACTCCTTATTTGAACCATATATTCCACGAACCTTTTTTGAACCATATATTCCATGAACATTTTTTGAACCAAATATTCCATGAATCACATTTTTGGCCACAAATCGCTAACCGTTCGAGATAGGTTAAAAATTCAAACGGCGTTAGATCGAGGGCGTCGAGACGCACCTTGAACACCTTATTTGAAGCATATGTTCCACGAACCTCTTTTGAACCATATATTCCATGAATATTTTATGAACCAAATATTCCAAGAATCACATTTTTCGCCACAAATCGCTAACCGTTCGAGATAGGTTAAAAACTCAAACGGCATTGGATCAAGGGCGTCGAGACGAACCTTGAACACCTTATTTGAACCATATATTCCACGAACCTTTTTTGAACCATATATTCCATGAACATTTTTTGAACCAAATATTCCATGAATCACATTTTTGGCCACAAATCGCTAACCGTTCGAGATAGGTTAAAAATTCAAACGGCGTTAGATCGAGGGCGTCGAGACGCACCTTGAACACCTTATTTGAAGCATATGTTCCACGAACCTCTTTTGAACCATATATTCCATGAATATTTTATGAACCAAATATTCCAAGAATCACATTTTTCGCCACAAATCGCTAACCGTTCGAGATAGATTAAAAATTCAAACGGCATTGGATCGAGGGCGTCGAGACGCACCTTGAACACCTTATTTGAACCATATATTCCATGAACCTTTTTTGAACCATATATTCCATGAACCTTTTTTGAACCATATATTCCATGAACATTTTTTGAACCAAATATTCCATGAATCACATTTTTGGCCACAAATCGCTAACCGTTCGAGATAGGTTAAAAATTCAAACGGCGTTGGATCGAGGGCGTCGAGACACACCTTGAACTCCTTATTTGAACCATATATTCCACGAACCTTTTTTGAACCATATATTCCATGAACATTTTTTGAACCAAATATTCCATGAATCACATTTTGCGCCACAAATCGCTAACCGTTCGAGATAGGTTAAAAACTCAAACGGCATTGGATCAAGGGCGTCGAGACGCACCTTGAACACCTTATTTGAACCATATATTCCACGAACCTTTTTTGAACCATATATTCCATGAACATTTTTTGAACCAAATATTCCATGAATCACATTTTTGGCCACAAATCGCTAACCATTCGAGATAGATTAAAAATTCAAACGGCATTGGATCGAGGGCGTCGAGACGCACCTTGAACACCTTATTTGAACCATATATTCCATGAACCTTTTTTGAACCATATATTACATGAACATTTTTTGAACCAATGAATCACATTTTTGGCCACAAATCGCTAACCGTTCGAGATAGGTTAAAAATTCAAACGGCGTTGGATCGAGGGCGTCGAGACACACCTTGAACTCCTTATTTGAACCATATATTCCACGAACCTTTTTTGAACCATATATTCCATGAACATTTTTTGAACCAAATATTCCATGAATCACATTTTGCGCCACAAATCGCTAACCGTTCGAGATAGGTTAAAAACTCAAACGGCATTGGATCAAGGGCGTCGAGACGCACCTTGAACACCTTATTTGAACCATATATTCCACGAACCTTTTTTGAACCATATATTCCATGAACATTTTTTGAACCAAATATTCCATGAATCACATTTTTGGCCACAAATCGCTAACCGTTCGAGATAGATTAAAAATTCAAACAGCGTTGGATCGAGGTCTTCGAGACGCACCATGAACACCTTATTTGAACCATATATTCCATGAACCTTTTTTGAACCATATATTCCATGAACATTTTTTGAACCAAATATTCCATGAATCACATTTTTGGCCTCAAATCGCTAACCGTTCGAGATAGGTTAAAAATTCAAACGGCGTTAGATCGAGGGCGTCGAGACGCACCTTGAACACCTTATTTGAAGCATATGTTCCACGAACCTCTTTTGAACCATATATTCCATGAATATTTTATGAACCAAATATTCCAAGAATCACATTTTTCGCCACAAATCGCTAACCGTTCGAGATAGATTAAAAATTCAAACGGCATTGGATCGAGGGCGTCGAGACGCACCTTGAACACCTTATTCGAACCATATATTCCATGAACCTTTTTTGAACCATATATTCCATGAACCTTTTTTGAACCATATATTCCATGAACATTTTTTGAACCAAATATTCCATGAATCACATTTTTGGCCACAAATCGCTAACCGTTCGAGATAGGTTAAAAATTCAAACGGCGTTGGATCGAGGGCGTCGAGACACACCTTGAACTCCTTATTTGAACCATATATTCCACGAAACTTTTTTGAACCATATATTCCATGAACATTTTTTGAACCAAATATTCCATGAATCACATTTTTCGCCACAAATCGCTAACCGTTCGAGATAGGTTAAAAACTCAAACGGCATTGGATCAAGGGCGTCGAGACGAACCTTGAACACCTTATTTGAACCATATATTCCACGAACCTTTTTTGAACCATATATTCCATGAACATTTTTTGAACTAAATATTCCATGAATCACATTTTTGGCCACAAATCGCTAACCGTTCGAGATAGGTTAAAAATTCAAACGGCGTTAGATCGAGGGCGTCGAGACGCACCTTGAACACCTTATTCGAAGCATATGTTCCACGAACCTCTTTTGAACCATATATTCCATGAATATTTTATGAACCAAATATTCCAAGAATCACATTTTTCGCCACAAATCGCTAACCGTTCGAGATAGATTAAAAATTCAAACGGCATTGGATCGAGGGCGTCGAGACGCACCTTGAACACCTTATTTGAACCATATATTCCATGAACCTTTTTTGAACCATATATTCCATGAACCTTTTTTGAACCATATATTCCATGAACATTTTTTGAACCAAATATTCCATGAATCACATTTTTGGCCACAAATCGCTAACCGTTCGAGATAGGTTAAAAATTCAAACGGCGTTGGATCGAGGGCGTCGAGACGCACCTTGAACACCTTATTTGAAGCATATGTTCCACGAACCTCTTTTGAACCATATATTCCATGAATATTTTATGAACCAAATATTCCAAGAATCACATTTTTCGCCACAAATCGCTAACCGTTCGAGATAGATTAAAAATTCAAACGGCATTGGATCGAGGGCGTCGAGACGCACCTTGAACACCTTATTTGAACCATATATTCCATGAACCTTTTTTGAACCATATATTCCATGAACCTTTTTTGAACCATATATTCCATGAACATTTTTTGAACCAAATATTCCATGAATCACATTTTTGGCCACAAATCGCTAACCGTTCGAGATAGGTTAAAAATTCAAACGGCGTTGGATCGAGGGCGTCGAGACACACCTTGAACACCTTTTTTGAACCATATATTCCATGAACATTTTTTGAACCAAATATTCCATGAATCACATTTTTGGCCACAAATCGCTAACCGTTCGAGATAGATTAAAAATTCAAACGGCGTTGGATCGAGGGCGTCGAGACGCACCTTGAACACCTTATTTGAACCATATATTCCACGAACCTTTTTTGAATCATATATTCCATGAACATTTTTTGAACCAAATATTCCATGAATCACATTTTTGGCCACAAATCGCTAACCGTTCGAGATAGATTAAAAATTCAAACGGCGTTGGATCGAGGTCTTCGAGACGCACCATGAACACCTTATTTGAACCATATATTCCATGAACCTTTTTTGAACCATATATTCCATGAACATTTTTTGAACCAAATATTCCATGAATCACATTTTTGGCCTCAAATCGCTAACCGTTCGAGATAGGTTAAAAATTCAAACGGCGTTAGATCGAGGGCGTCGAGACGCACCTTGAACACCTTATTTGAAGCATATGTTCCACGAACCTCTTTTGAACCATATATTCCATGAATATTTTATGAACCAAATATTCCAAGAATCACATTTTTCGCCACAAATCGCTAACCGTTCGAGATAGATTAAAAATTCAAACGGCATTGGATCGAGGGCGTCGAGACGCACCTTGAACACCTTATTTGAACCATATATTCCATGAACCTTTTTTGAACCATATATTCCATGAACCTTTTTTGAACCATATATTCCATGAACATTTTTTGAACCAAATATTCCATGAATCACATTTTTGGCCACAAATCGCTAACCGTTCGAGATAGGTTAAAAATTCAAACGGCGTTGGATCGAGGGCGTCGAGACACACCTTGAACTCCTTATTTGAACCATATATTCCACGAAACTTTTTTGAACCATATATTCCATGAACATTTTTTGAACCAAATATTCCATGAATCACATTTTTCGCCACAAATCGCTAACCGTTCGAGATAGGTTAAAAACTCAAACGGCATTGGATCAAGGGCGTCGAGACGAACCTTGAACACCTTATTTGAACCATATATTCCACGAACCTTTTTTGAACCATATATTCCATGAACATTTTTTGAACTAAATATTCCATGAATCACATTTTTGGCCACAAATCGCTAACCGTTCGAGATAGGTTAAAAATTCAAACGGCGTTAGATCGAGGGCGTCGAGACGCACCTTGAACACCTTATTTGAAGCATATGTTCCACGAACCTCTTTTGAACCATATATTCCATGAATATTTTATGAACCAAATATTCCAAGAATCACATTTTTCGCCACAAATCGCTAACCGTTCGAGATAGATTAAAAATTCAAACGGCATTGGATCGAGGGCGTCGAGACGCACCTTGAACACCTTATTTGAACCATATATTCCATGAACCTTTTTTGAACCATATATTCCATGAACCTTTTTTGAACCATATATTCCATGAACATTTTTTGAACCAAATATTCCATGAATCACATTTTTGGCCACAAATCGCTAACCGTTCGAGATAGGTTAAAAATTCAAACGGCGTTGGATCGAGGGCGTCGAGGCGCACCTTGAACACCTTATTTGAAGCATATGTTCCACGAACCTCTTTTGAACCATATATTCCATGAATATTTTATGAACCAAATATTCCAAGAATCACATTTTTCGCCACAAATCGCTAACCGTTCGAGATAGATTAAAAATTCAAACGGCATTGGATCGAGGGCGTCGAGACGCACCTTGAACACCTTATTTGAACCATATATTCCATGAACCTTTTTTGAACCATATATTCCATGAACCTTTTTTGAACCATATATTCCATGAACATTTTTTGAACCAAATATTCCATGAATCACATTTTTGGCCACAAATCGCTAACCGTTCGAGATAGGTTAAAAATTCAAACGGCGTTGGATCGAGGGCGTCGAGACACACCTTGAACACCTTTTTTGAACCATATATTCCATGAACATTTTTTGAACCAAATATTCCATGAATCACATTTTTGGCCACAAATCGCTAACCGTTCGAGATAGGTTAAAAATTCAAACGGCGTTGGATCGAGGGCGTCGAGACACACCTTGAACACCTTTTTTGAACCATATATTCCATGAACATTTTTTGAACCAAATATTCCATGAATCACATTTTTGGCCACAAATCGCTAACCGTTCGAGATAGATTAAAAATTCAAACGGCGTTGGATCGAGGTCTTCGAGACGCACCATGAACACCTTATTTGAACCATATATTCCATGAACCTTTTTTGAACCATATATTCCATGAACATTTTTTGAACCAAATATTCCATGAATCACATTTTTGGCCTCAAATCGCTAACCGTTCGAGATAGGTTGAAAATTCAAACGGCGTTGGATCGAAGTCGTCGAGACCACAGTGAAGCGTAGGGATTAATTTCTCACATTTTTCATCGTTTTTCAACACTTCCAATAATCCTAAAAAAAATCAATTTCAAGGGTTAATTTCTCTAATTTTTCATTCGATTTTGAAAAATCTCAAAAAGAAGCTTAGGGATCCATTTCTCTCATTTTAAGTGATTTTCAAAGTTTTTGATGTAGATAATTCTGACGCACCTCAAGCACAACAACTTTTTAACCGATATTTTAAGCGAATTCAATCCATTGCTTTACCAAACTTTTAAAAATAAAAATTGAATATTTTAGTTTATTTCTTCGTTTTATGTGACATTTTTATAACTTTTACGCACATGTTTTTCTGACGCACTCAACTTTTTTCTATAGCGCAACCAAGTTTTTCATCGTTTTTTCAACACTTCCAATAATCCTAAAAATTAATTTATTTCATTCATTTCACTTGCTCAGAGCACATTTTTTCCATTTTTCAACCTCTTTTAAAATTCTTGAAATCTTTCCAATTCGTGAATATTTAGCTGTTTTTAATACAAATATGAGAGGTATTCCTTCCGGCGCAGTCAAGCGGAGTCACTAGTTTTTTGCAATTTTCTAGGTTTTTGAAGACAGTGTTAGAAATGAGAAAATTGAGAAAAAGTGGAGATTTTGTAGGATTTTATTAAAATTATTCCTTCTGACGCAGTCAAGCGTAGTCAATTTCTTTTATTTTGATTAAAATTTCCAGGGTGTATGGTCATACATCCTGATTTCCAAGCCCACATTTTCCCTCGACAAGCTCAATTCGTGCATTTTTGAGACTGCGATCGTATTATAATTACCTACTTTTCATTTATTACCAATCAATTGTACAGGTACTAGAGTGAAGGATTCGTCGCTCCATAAGACTAATGTGTATGAGAGAGAAAAAAATTTATCGTTGAAAAAACGCTTCATAATCAGTAACTATCTTACGCATGATACATAGTAGGTACTAGAGTGACGGATTTGTCGCTCCATAAGACTAATGTGTATGAGAGAGAAATGAATTCGAGTGAACGATTCGTCGGTTATACAGGAGTATAGATATCTAAATAGGGTGACGGATTCGTCGCTCCATAAGACCAATGTGTATGAGAGAGAACATTTTTAACAAGTCCAAAACATCCTGAAAATCTGTCAATTTTGGTACTGTGTATATTTCCAGGCGGTATGACCATACCTCCTGCAATTCCATAAGGAATAAAGGAAACCAAACAAACATATGATAAGACTAATGTATATTATTATCTACTAATTGACTAAAAATGAACGTGAGACTACCTATAGAGTGAAGGATTCGTCGTCTCATAAGAGACCATGTGATAATCGGTATTTGTTACTAGTCGAATGACGAATTCGTCGCTCCATAAGACCAATGTGTATGAGAGAGAAAAAAATTTATCGTTGAGAAACCGCTTCATAATCAGTAACTAGTTTATGCATGATATATATAGTAGGTACTAGAGTGACGGATTCGTCGCTCCATAAGACTAATGTAAATTTGATATAGTGAAGGATTCGTAGTCTCATAAGAGACTGTGTTAATCGAGTGACGGATTCGTCGCTCCATAAGACTAATGTATATTAAATCTAGTGAACAATTCGTCGCTTTATCTGTACGTACAGTACGCTTCATAATTGGTACCGCTCTACGTATGCTATAAAGTGAAGGATTCGTCGTCTCATAAGAGACTACATTCATAATCAGTAACTGGCTTACGCATGATACATAGTAGGTACTAGAGTGACGGATTCGTCGCTCCATAAGACCAATATGAGAGATAACGCGTGCCTTTTTTAGGCACACGATGAAACTAGTTCATTTTAATGTGGCTAACAAAAGTAGCCACGTTTCTTATAGAGGGATTCATTCTACCCGGGACGTGTCATTCTTTAATATGTACAGGGGCTATCTCCGCTGAAAGAAATGATCAATTGACTTATAATTTTCGTCGTATGTTCTTTCTTATCCGAGCTCTCTCTATAATCTGACGCGTCCCTTTTTTGGGGACACGTCCTTGTCATTTTAAAATTCTATAAATAATTTATACAGTTTTTCTAGGGTGCGTCAAGCTGCATCCTAACATACTTCACATTTTTCAATCATCTTACTTATTAAAAAGTTTTCTATGTAAATGGAGGTCTATAAAGATTCTATTGTTGATGAAGATGAATTTGATTTTGAGAATATAATACCATATTTTAAAGAACCATTTGCTAGAACAAGATCAAAATATGAAACATTAATGGATCCACTTTCTGATAAAATTCAACATTTACCGGATTCTAAAAGGATAAAATATACTAAATTTATGATAAATATCATTGCTCATTTGAGTACTTTATCTAGAATGGTTGAAAAAGAAATAAAAAATTTTGGTATTCCTCATAATGATTTTGAATCTGATGTTGAAATAAATTATGTACATAATTACCTAATATTTATTTATCCCTCATCAGCTTTACTTTCTGAGTTAGTATTATTAGAAAGGTCATCTGGTTCATCCATATCTAATTCTTCTCCAGATTCATATCCATGATCACGTTCATAATAATCTAGCATAGCTTCAAAATTTCTCCTAGCTAGTCTACTAATTTTATCATATATACAACCATCAACTTGATTGTTTTCCATATTTAATCATAGGTGCTTATTATTATATGTTTTGATATTTAATTTGCAATAATTCCCTTTTTATTAAGATTTTTCAAATGTTGAACAAATTTATCTCTTGACACTGTATTATAATAACCCCAGGGTAATGTGTCAGTTTGCCCATTAATTAAACATCTTTTATCATCAAATGAACTTAACCCTCTTTTATTCTGCTCAATGGTGTAAATATTATGTTTCATACTCCTTATCATCTTCTGTTTAATAGTCTTAGTTATTTTCTTTTCTAAACATATCTCATAATCATTATGAGTTATCTGATTTTTCACAATATTTTTCTTTACTCCTTTAGCTTTCTTCATTTCATTATTTGAAGCAAAAACTTTATTAGAATATAATTTTGAAGCTAGTCCAATAAATTCCTCTAAAATTTCCCCATTCATCTCATCTTTAAACTTACCTAATACCTTTTTATTAACTTGTGGTAAATTATAAATATTATTTTTCTTGTAATCTGATGTATCAAATTCATCAATCATTCCTTTCATATCTTCATAAAAGTCTTTTGTTTTTATAGATATAATTAATGAATCAGTATATAATAATTTTATTCTATCTCCATACCTTTCTTTTAGTCTATAATAGAAATCATACATCAATGTTTTTGAAATATCTAAAATAGCTACTCCCACATAAATTGGTTGGTTGAATTTAATCATTGTTCTTCTCATTTGTACAGCTGCAAGATTTTTTCCAAAAAATGTTGATTTCTCAAAATTAGGTTTTGAAACATACTTGGTGTATTTATTACCTTCTGAAATTAATTTTATATCCACATGCTTCCTAACATTCATCATAGTTCTTCCAAAAACAGAATTATTCATTAGTTTGAAGAAATCTTTTTCAAAATCATTTTTAGCTTTTACCGACTTTTCGTAGAAAAGCGAGTATTACACCCGTCACAGTTGTGGCAGAAAGGAGGGGAAATGAACTTTCTCGACGTTTTAGAGGTCATAGATCATCGCTACGTCATTAAAAAAATTTCAGGTTTCCTTATATATATATATATATATATATATATATATGGATATATATATATATATATATATATATATATATATATATATATATGGATCAAAATTTGTCCGGACTTCTCCTCCGAGACTACTGGATGGATTTTCTTGAAACTTAGTCAAGTTGTAGTGTTATATCTGAAGTTGTGCACCAGCATTTTTTTTGACGATCGGATCAGTAGTTCTCCAGATATACCCAATTTAAAACAAAATTCCCCACTCCTATAACTCTGATATGGTTTGTTCAATTTTTTTCAAATGTTGATATATTGTAATTTACATGTCTAAAAATGTAATTGTGAACTTTTGGTGTTGATACGATGTTTGGTTCGTGAGAAATCTCAAATTGAAGCGTGAACTAATTTGATGAAATTTGCAAATATTCGAGCTACTAATATTTTGTAGTACTAAACTTCAGGTAGTCGCTTTCGTCATCAAAAGCGAAGGGTAACCTTTGATTACGTAGATTGTCAGTGTAGTTGTAGCTAGTTTTATTCATTTTTTGGGTTACCTGTTCACACACGTAAGGATACGCTCTTTATGAATGAATTTTTAAAGATGTGTTCGTTCGTGTTGAGTCAGTCATGAATGAATGTTGTGTTAGTATAGTATTAGTGCAACAATCCTTTGCGTATAATTTTGTCATTTTTTTGAGTGATGAAATAGTTTTATATGTGTGAAAGATTTGCTCGTTTGTGTTGAGTTTCTCATGAATGAATGTTATGTGTGAGTCTACAACAACCAACATTAAAAGATGCTTGAGAATCGGAGATGATCAAGAATGAATTAGAGTGGCAAGAGATATGTTGAGGATGTGTGTATCTTATTGAGAAAACGATTCATTGAATAAATTGGAGTACTAGAGTTAAAGTTTAAGCAAAAAACTTGATTGTAGATACAGGTGAAAAGTCGTGTATTGCTTACGCGGCTGCGTAAGCATTTTTTTCTTAGTTCTGTATTTTTTTTGATATATACTTTCATCCAATCAGATTGATCAAATTTTATAACTCTATGTATTTTCTCCAATTTTAATCCAGCTTTAAGAGCTTGTTTTAGATTTAAGTAATGAAGTACATAATTTTTCTTATCATACAAAGTTGTAAATAATTTAGGGAGTTGTTTACCATCAATTACATTTTCAGGACAATAGGGTAAATCAGAATGTTTTTCCCATAATTCTTCAGGATATTTCAAATCCACTTCAAAAAGATATCCAAGTTTCTGATCATCTTTCATTTTCATAATCCTTTCTTCATCAAAATATTCTGGATTTTTCCATTTAAATCCACCATATGGTAGATGTTTACACATAGCCCATCCATATAAATTATTTGCATCCAAATATTGGATAAATACCGAATTCTTAGTTTTATCAAATTTCTTTCCCATATATTTATTACAAGCCGTAAGCCCGCTAAATATTATAAAATTTCAAATTATTTTCAAAATTCTTGATATTTATTTATCATTAGTATTCTTTTAGTTCAATTTCTAATCTAATTCTTTTAATTTCCAATTTTTCAATTTCATTTTTTTTATCGTTAATATTTTGTTTTACACTTTTAATCTCGTTCTTAATATTTTCTCTGATAGTTGGATGCAGTCTTTTTAGAAGATCCTTTGCGCATTCTTCTTTCTGGGTGTATGCTGAAAAATTTGTCATTTTTTGTGGATTGTTGGAGGAGGTAGATAACTTCCTATATAATGATACACCAAAAATTTTGAAAGTTGTAAATATGTTTGGAACTTCATTATACCCTAAAGAAGTCATTGAAAGCTCATTGTTGTATTTACGCAAATCATTAAGAAAATGAGAAAATCTATTATCCCTTCCGTCTAATAGTTTTTGAAGAAGATCCTGCAGTGAGGGTAAATCAGGTAACTTAATCTTACCACTCCCGCGACAGAAATTTCGATTTTCAGTTTCAAATAGTTTTCCATCACAAAATGTGCACGTAATTGCCAGATTCCCCATTGAACTTATACTGGTATATTCTTTCTCAATAGTGTACCTAATGAATGGACTATTATTGTTCTGACAATCATTTTCCACATTATTTTCTGATGTCAAAATTTCGGAATTGACACGAGCCCTTTTCCCTTTGTTTGTCAACCGCCATAGATTTGCTTTCTTGCGTTTTGGCATTCCAATTAGATCTCAATAACGTGAGACATTTGTGACTTCAATATTGAATTTTCGAAATTGACGTGAATTGTTTTTCTTTTCTTAGTCCTCACGTTAAATTTGAAATAATGAAAGACGACCACCACTTCTTTAGATAATTGCTAAGCAAAATCTTTATCGTAACCCTACACTATTCGATTACTCATAGTATGGGTATTCAAAACTTCTCCGGTTAAAAAGAACCATTTTCCAAAAATGATTGCCTAGCACATATTAATTTTCGATGAACGTCAACCAAATGATTGCTTAGCATTTTCAATCAATAAATATCAATAAATTAATGAATAAAACAGATTTTTCATCTCTTGAATCATTCATGACACCCCCCCCCCCCCGCGCCAAGATATACACTACACGCCATTCGCCTGATTTCGTAACTTCAAATTTATTACGCATAAACCTTCTCCTAGGCAAGCTAAAGCAATGGAAACAAATTCCAAGTTTGTAGGTGAAATAGGATTAAAATTGAATGGATTTGCGATTTTGCAACTTCTCTTTATATAATAGATTAGCCTTTGCATATCTATTTGAACATTGAGAAATTCCTCCTCGTTATTAGCCCTTTCAAACATTAATAACATATCTACATCAGTTAATAATTCTAACTTTTGTTTAGTTGTTTTCAGCATACAATCCCAAGCAAATCCAGGAGTTGTGTAATACCAAACTGGGTCTAATTTATATATTTTGAGAGATGTTTCCCTAAAATTTTCCATAATATCAGTTAGTAGGAGTACATCTATTGTATTGTATAACATTGTGAATTCTTTCATATTTTTAATATAAAAATACTTCCAAATTTCTTGCGCATAATGATATTCTCCATCATCAACATGTTCATCATTTAATAGATTATAAAAGTTTTCTTTTGAGGGTAATTTTGTTTCACTATATTTTTTTAATGAATTCATATAATCATATGGATACGCTAATTTTTTACTTAATAATTTAAATAAATACTTTCTTTCCATTTCAGATAGATTTTTAGGTGCTTTTTCATTGAACCATTTCTTCAAATTTTTAAAGTGACACCTCTTCAAATTTTTAGCTAATTCAGATAACAAGCTTGGCAAGAACTTATAAGAATCTAAAAATCTCAACTCAATATTATAGTTAATTATTTCACCTTTTTTATTTGTAAAACCTGAATCATATTTTACAATTTTAGAAAATGATATATATTTTTCTTCATTATTTGGTATTAGTTTTATGCTATCATAATCCTCTCCAAATTCTTTAACAAATAAATGTGCATCATATCCAGAAAAATTATGAAAATATACAGGAATGAATCTGGGAACTTTATAATTTAAATTACAATTACTATGAGCTGCTCCTCTATATTCCCCAGTTAAATGATCATGATCTCGAACTTTCATTTTATTTAAAACCTCACTCGCTTGTGCAGTATCAACTAACTGTTTTAATTTTGAGTTCTTTTTTTCTATCTTCATCTTCAATCTTCAATAAAATACTACAAGTGATATCAATTTTTTTATTCCATACTCGAATTTCTTTTTCCACAAGAGGTGGAGTATCTTCAAGTTTTCTTTCACAAATATGACATTTTTTAGCATTTTTAAATTCTATTTTTTGTGTCTCAGATAATTCTTTCATTTTTATTTTCTTATCTAAATATTCCTTAGCGATGAAAATCGCGTCTTCTTTTAGTTTTTCATATAATTTCTTCGGAGCATCTAAACCAAAATATTCAAATAGATTTTGTTGAATTTCTCCATTAGCATACTTAATATAATATACAAAACTAATTGGAAAATGTCTCTGAAGTTTTGTTGTATAAGATTCATGTTTTTCAACTTCTTCTTTAGTCTTATTTAATTTTTTACTTAGTTTTTCTATCTTTTTATTCAATTCTCTTGCTTGATTAAGCTTCTTTATAAGACTTTCAAAATCAGCATATATAGTGAATGGAGCTTTCATCAAATGATTATAATTTTTAAATTCAACAATATTATCAGCTTTATTAGGTAAAATTACTTTAGCAGGTTTATTTAGTCCACAATAGTTCTTATGATCAGATAATATCTTTTCACAAGGAAAACTGTTTAGACACATTTTACAAAGATACCTCTTTTTACAATTTTTTGGTTTGTTTTCCCACTAATTTCCATAAATCTTTAATTAGACAATAATGAGTATTGTCTGAATTATCTTTAAGAAATAGTAAATCAATATGAGTTGTCAGGGGTGATTTGGGGGAGTGAAAGAAACCGTCCTGACAAGACAGGGTTCGTTTAACTTAAAAGACTTGAGGCGGAGTACGCGCACAAAATAGAATTGTATTTGAAGAGGATAATTATGATACCGAATTCCACGAGAGCGACTGAAGAGACTAAGTAGAATGGGCCCAATTGATATATCTTTAATTACTCACTTAGATAGATTTCACACGAATAATATTACGAATAGAATCCGTACGCAAAATACAATAGAAAATATACGAGTATAATATAGGTCACTGTTACTAGAAAATAATACGAGAGTACATAAAAGCGCGAATTCAACGTAACGTAAATATACGACGAACGTAAACGGATAGCGTGCAACGTTCGGTTTGAATGAAGTAACTAATGATCCTCCTCGTAGATCATCGCCGCTTATATATAGCGATGCGTGACTTGTGCTGGAACTTCTTTTGGATCGACATAGATGCAGGATAAACATTCAGTCCCGAATTTGGGTGAAAATGAATCGTAGACATTGTATCATTCACTTTATGAAGAGATAATTGATTTCTATTGGGTATATCGCGTGGGAGAGAAAATCGGGTTTTATAAAGGATCTAAAGGGTCGATGAACTTGGGGATTAGCCAGGAAGGTGTAGGAAAGGGCCTCGATTCGAGTAGTCGAATCGGATATCCAAATATGATAACGGGATGGACAGTCGATGCAAATGAAGGGTACGAATGAGTCATAATGAAATACAGAAATAGCGGCAGTCTTGAATACGTATTATATTATGCTGATGCAACAGTAGTTCGTTGCTAGCGATGTAATGTACGGAAGATGCAAAATGTACGTTTTGCTATCTGACATGAGTTTTCTTTTCATCCTTTGTTATATCTGATAAAGGTTGAATTTTATATTGATTATTATGATGATATATATTAATTGATAATCCTCCTTCAATTAAATTGAGATTATTAACTCTATTCACAAATTTATTATTATTTTGAGCTTTCATTGGAAATTCCATCCCTTCCAAAGCTTTATCAAATATATTCTCATATTTTCTATATTTAGCAACTCTTTGTGGATCTTTATCTACTGGAAATGGACTAGCTAAAATAGACCATAAATAACATCTGTTATCCTCATTTTTAATATTTATGATTGCTTTTTTACTTGCTAGAATTTTAGGGAGTTCAATGTAAGAACCAGCTCTAAGGGGATCATACCTATTAATATTAATTCTGAAACTATTAATTGATACTAAAACCCACTGAGTACCCTCTAAATTATCCTGTATATTTTCATGTCTTTCCATTATATAGTCAGTAATATTATCATACATCTCATCCAAGTTTGATTCACGAAGAAATGTATAATTTGTAGTTTGTAAATGCATTGTATCAGTCTCAATGGTTTCTGTATGACCTCTTCTTTCATAGGTTGCACTTACACAAAAATTAGCTCTGATTCCATCATGTAAATGTATCCATTTTTTAAGAAGTCCAAAAGTAGGTCTTTTCATAATATCTAAAAACTCCTCCAAGTCTTGAATTCCCCATTCATTTTGAATTTTAAATTGTATATGTCTGCTTCTAAAATTTTCATCTACAACCCTTGGTCTAATTTTAAACTCATTTACTCCAGATATATCTTCATCATTCTCATTACTTAAGTTAAATACATCTTTATGAAATTTGAATTGATTATATCTTTGATCTGGTTTATCAGTACTAAAAATATTTTTATGAAATTTGAATTGATTAAATCTTTGATCTAGTTTTTCAGTACTAAAAATATTTGTATCAAACTTGAATGGTGTTCCAGTTAACCAAGTATTTATTTCCTCTTTTGTTAATGTAAAAGTAATTTGCCATTTATTTGGTTGAGGTAATTTGGATTGAGTTAATTTTTGTAATAATATGAAATATAATTCATTTAACTTTTCTACTACTTCTCTTCCTCTAAAAGCTATATAAATTCTATACTAGTTTTCTTAAATAGTTTTCTATTTGTTTTGTAGTTTTATTTGCATAGAAGTTATGCACTTTGAAAAACTGAATCCATTGAGCAACACTTGTATCTCTTTTTCCACTCTCATTTTTTATAACACTTATTAAGACTTGATTTGTTGAATTCATTTTTTATTATTATATTTAATAAGGAAAAAAATTTAATAAGAATTTTTTTATTTTTCATTGAGAAGATTATAGTGAGATTTGGTTTTTAAATGTGCTTTGTGAGATACAGAATTTATAACTGCACCACAGGTACATATCATTAGATTCTTTCTTTTTTCATAATCTTTTTTCAAATTTTCTTTCATTTTTTCTTGATTTCTGTTATAGTATTCTTTAAATGATGTATTCTTACATGCTTTACACCAGTTTTGATTTCTAGCAAATTCTTCTGTATTTTTATTCTTCTTACATTTAGTGCAATATTTTCCATTTTCCAACAAATATATTGTAAACATTAACTTTTGTAAAAATTCATCAACATCATATTCTTTAAAAGTTGATCCTTCTTTTGTCAACATTTTATTAACTATTCTCTGAATCTAACAAAGTTGACTTACAAGTATCATGTAGAATATAATCACTAGTTGAAGTGTGTGTATCAACAAGTTCCATCTTGAACATTAACTAATACTAATATGTACTTATACAAAGCAACTAGTATAAGAAGCTTGTCTTTACTAAGTATTTATAGAGAAATAAATTTAATAAGAATTTTAATAAGGAAAAAACCGACATAAAACTTTCTTAAAACCTTCCCAAAACCAACATGCTTAAAACCTTCTCAAAACTGACATGAAATAGACACAAAACCAAAATACACTCAAAACCTTCCTAAAATAGATCTTTTTTCATTTTTTAGGGATTTCTGTAACAGCAATTGCTTCAACATCATTTAGTTGTTTGTTTTTCAATTCATTCATTTTCTTGAGTTCATCGTGAGAATAAATTCTCTTTTTTAAATCTCTAGTTTTAATTAATGATGATTTCAAAGTATTTTCTCTATAAGGAGATAATTTTTTATCATTTTTTGTTTTAACTATCATTTCCATTTTTTTCTGCAATTCTTTTTGGCTTTCTGAAACAAGTTTTTTACCCTCTTCAGTTTTAACTGCATGATGTTTGAGTTTTTCAATTATTTTATCTTTTTAAATTCCTATTTCAATTAATTTTTGAATTTCTTCTAATAAATCATTATTTATATATTTATGACCATTTAATTCAATAAGGATATTTGTGAAAATTAAAAAGACTTTTTTCATAATTTTCTTATCTTCAGATGAATAATTTGAACTTTTGTCAATTAATGTTGAAATTTTTGCAAAGTCACTATTAAATTCTTTAGCTATATTTTTTATCTCAGGGTAATCCTCAATAATATCATCTAAATCATCAAGATTTGTTACATTTGCATTTGCATAAGTCTTCAGAAGATCCATTTTGCTTTTATAATTTAATACAGAAAAATTTTCATTATAAATTATAGTTCACTAACTTTCATTAACTCTCACTAACCCTCATTATCCTTCATTATAAATTATAGTTTACTAACTTTCACTGACCCTCACTTACCCTCATTATCTTTCATTATCATTCAGTTAAAGTTAGTGAATATGTCAAATAAAAGAACAATTGAAATAAAAGAAAGGATGTATCTTTTAAAAAATATGAATTTGGAAAATGACTTTAAAATTTGTAAGTTGAAAAGTTGGGGTTCTTATAGAATGATTAGTTTGAGAGAAGTAAAAAATTCATGTTATAGATTCAAACCAAGTTCTAAATATAAACATCTTTTAGGTAATAAATGGGATATAGTTTTTAGGGGTGAATTAGATATAGGATTTATTGATATTGAGAAAATGATTGATAAATTTATTGAAAATTCTCATAAAACCAATACTACTCCTAAAAATGATCAAAATAGAAAAAATAAGAAAAAAGGAAGAACTGATGAAAAATATGATAGTGAAACACAAAAAGAATACAGAGATAGGATGATAAATCAAATAGAACAAACCACTGAATATGAAACTGATTCAGATGACAGTCAACAAACAAGAGATAAGACTAAGACTAATTTAGCTTGTAATCCACCCGTAAACCTCATTTATCAAAATTCTGGGGCATTTCAGATCAGGAGAAAAGTAGCTCTCAATATATGAGTATGAAATACGTTCAAAATAGGTACGTCTAATCTAAACATTAGAAAGAGAAGCCACTACCTAGACCTACGTCAGACTCGCGCTTGTAAGACCTATGTATCTGAGAGAGAATATTAGAAAGAGAAGTCACTAGAGCTAGGTCAATGTCGAAACCGGGTACGCGCTTGTACTCGTTGCGTGGATATACACGAATAGTTTCGTTAAATTAGTGAGACAGACTGAACTACTCGTTGCACTTTTTTAATTTCACTACAACCAGCTACAACTCGGGTTAAAAACTCCAAAATTCACTACTCTGATGACATCTCAAGGCGTTGACATTTTTTTTCTTTTTCAACAAGTCGACGGGTGTGTTCACCTAACGAGGGTCGACGTTCGATGTATATAAAAGAAGAAAAAAACGAGCGTTGACGTTCAACGTCTTACTCGTGTATATATATCAAGTCAGCACAAACGGAGATCCTCCCCAAACCGGTTGTGTTGGAATGTCAATTCCAATTCAGTCAAGTCAACTCAAGAACGACCATAGCTTGAATTTGTTTACCAAAGAGTACCGCCACTGCCGTGATGTTAGATGATGTAATCACTAATCGTTGTTTTGACTGTACTGTATATCCAGAATTTTCGTGTATTTAGTGCTGTCGTCAGGATGTTAATTCTAGTAGTATATTATGTAATCATTGCATTCTTAGTCAATATGAATGTTATCGCTGGCCCCGCTAGTGTTCCCACGAAAAATGGATCGTCATCGATCATCGTTCTCAACGCATGCAGTCAAGACCCTCCGTGTTTCGTTTCCTGTATCATCGGTTTTGGAGATGTCGAGTTATATAGATCAGCAATTTTGAATTATGCAGAAGAAAGTAATTTTTCTCATGCGGAAACTGCCAATGGTTTACATATTACGGTCTTTAAACACATCAATGTACAAGATCCTGGAACCGTCATCATTACGAAAAAGCTTGGAGATGGGAATCACTGTTTCGCCGTGAGTGGAAAATATTTGAATCCAGAAATATCAAATTGTTTAAATGGTAAGTACCCAAATGTATACTAGAACATACGTATATAGGTACTAGCGAGAAATCGAAAAATTTTATTCTCTTCCATCTGCTTTTTTTCTAAGGAGAGTCGAAAATAAACGATGATCTTTTAAAAATGAACGAGCGCGAATGTATGAGAAATAATGTGGCCGGAGAAAAATACGTACGTGTGATGGACACGAGATCATCAACCTTTCGATATCTGCTCAAAATGATAAACTCTATATTAAGGAAATACTGATATTGAATTAAACGAAAGAATTCCTCATCCTCCATTTTTAATTACGAACTATTATATCAAGACCACAAGGAAATTACAAGAACGTAAGAAATTTTTTAAAGTTAGCGACGCGTTTCGAGACGGTAATGACATCTCATCTTCAGGCGAAATAGAAGCTAATTACCATCATTTCTTACGTTCTTGTAATTTCCTTGTGGTCTAGACTGATATTGAAATTCTGCATCACACCGTAGAAGATCTAATCGTATGAAAACAACACAGCCTACGGTATGATATGTCATATCGCTCATACTTGTTATTAATTCATCAGTTCACTTTCTTTGAAAACGGTAAATGAATATCTCTTGTGTTCGTTGATCGTCTCCCGAAAAAGTAATTTTAAAGCATAAATTAAAAATGAAGTTAGTTTTGTTGATACCGGTATTTTTCTGTTTCGTAATACTAGAATCGAGCAACGCTACAATTTTTTCGTGGATGAGATTTTTACATGTGCACAATTACGCCGTCGGATGTGGTACGACGAATCCATTTATAGCCGTGGTGAAATTTAAGAGTCACGCCGGAGTAATCACAACTTATAGACTCTTCCCTATGGACGATTTTGATGTAGAATTCACAGTAAAAACGGCGCCATACGCAAAGGGTGCGGCAACGATCGTCGTTTACAAACAGAAGTCGAAACAGGATACATCGTTGGAAGAGATTCAAAACGAAATAGAACTTGGTGTGAAGGACACCTGCATAGCCATCAAAGGTACTTACGATACGCCAAGTGTGGAAAAGACAGTATGCGAGGATCGGAAACGAAGCCTGAATATGAATACTACATCCAGTCAGGTTTAAAAAATCCAGTTTTTCGTATTTCCGCTTAGGTATAGGCCTAGCTTATTTTCGTTGTATACATGGCGCGAATTATTAAATAAAAGATATGAATTTGATCTGAGAATTTTTTAGAGTTTTTAGGATTTTTCTAGATTTTAGAGAATGATACGAATGAGTTGCTGATGCGCTAGAGAAATTTGTCCCTGTGCTTCTTTTAAGGATTTTTGAAATTCAATGAAAAATGAGGAAAATTAGCCCCTAAAATTGTTTTTTTTTATAGAATTATTGGAAGTGTTGAAAAACGATGAAAAACTTGGTTGCGTTGTAGAAAAAAGTTGAGTGCGCCAGAAAAATTGATCACTGTTCTTATTAAAAAATCATACATTTTTTATATAAAAGTATGAAAAATTGATGTCATGATGTTGCTGCGCCAAAAAGATTGATCACTTTTCTTGACGTATTTAATAAAAAAAATGATACAAACAGTTGAAAAATCTAGCAAGCTGACTTTATAAAAATTGTAAGAAAAATCATCTATTTTCCATAAGTATGAAAAAATTGATGTCATGATATTACTGCGCTGGAAAATTGATCACTATTCTTATTTTAAAAAAATGAAATTCTCCCTAAAATCATCAATTTCTTGCTTAAAACAATTGAAAATCCAGTGGGGATGGCCATGCCATCCCCCACTGAAAAAACTTACATGAATTTTCTTTTTTCAAGTTCACCGTGATTCAGAGGATGGGACAGTTAATAATAGGTAAGTAGGTAGGTATACCTCCTGATTTTACTTCAATTTTCAAGCAAAAACTATACTAACACATTGTAGAACTTACGACGCGTTATTTACGCTGGAGATTTTACTAGAATTCATAGTATTTGAAGAGAATAAAAGCATAGACATGATCCCCCGTCCGCGGTATAAAAGTCATCAATTTCTTACTTAAAACAATCCAAAATCCAGTGGTGTATGATCATCCAACACTGAGCTCATTCATAACATATGGTAAACTTTACCATATTTTTCAAGAGGTACCACCTGTAATTCCATAGTGAAATCTAACGTGTCACTTTTTTAGGGACATGTTATACCTCCTGACGTGGGCCACTTATTTCATATGGGCGTAATCTCCACCCATGTCACTTCAATCACATCGTAAAACTTACAACGTTTCCTAAATTTGAGAAAAAATCATCAATTTTATGTATAAAAGTATCAAAATTTCATGCGAGAATTTTTTTAGAGTTGACAGAATTTTTGACAATTTTAAGGCTTTAAAGGAAAGATTGTTGCACTAGAAAAATTGGACACTGCACTCGAGTATGTCACGAAGATGCGCTGGAGAAATTGAGTAGTTTTCTCAAGAAATTGAGCTCTAAACTTAAGAAATTGAGCCCTGCGCTTGACTGCGCCAGGAATAAGCGCTAGCGAAATTGAGCTCTGCGCTTACGAAATTCGGCTCTGCGCTTGACAGCGCCAGAAAATTAGGCTTCTACGCTTCTTTGTAGGATTTTGAAAATTTAATGAAACAATGAGTGAAATTAGACTCTGCGCTTCTTTTTAGAATTATTACTTTGAAAATCACTTAAAAATGAGAGAAATTGATCCCGAGCTTCTTTTTACAATTTCTTAAAATTGAATGAAAAATTAGAGAAGTTCACCCCTACAATTAATTTTTTAAGGATTATTGGAAGTGTTGAAAAAACGATGAAAAACTTGGTTGCGCTGTAGAAAAAAGTTGAGTGCGTCAGAAAAACATTTGCGTAAAAGTTATAAAAATGTCACATAAAACGAAGAAATAAACTGAAATATTCAATTTTTATTTTTGAAAGTTTGGTTAAGCAATAGATTAAAATCGCTTAAAATATCGGTTAAAAAGCCGTTGTGCTTGAGGTGCGTCAGAACACCTTGGTATTCTCAAATCCCTGTACCTTGGTATTCTTACATCCTTTAACCTTACTACCTCAGAACTTAATAAAATCCCTACAAATTTTTAAATCTACCAAAAAAATACATCCATTAAAAACTTCAAAAATCACTTAAAAATTTACCAAAATCTCCACAATTTCAAAAACCCCCTTAAAAATTACCTACATCAAAAATTTTGAAAATCTCTTTAAAAATGTGAGAAATTGATCCCTAATCTTCTTTTTGAGATTTTTAAAATTCAATGAAAAATTAGAGAAATTAACCCCTAAAATTGATTTTTTAGGATTATTGGAAGCGTCGAAAAAACTATGAAAAACCCGGTTGCGCTGTAGAAAAAGTTCAGTGCGTTAGAACATACATAGACCTAATTTTTTTAGGGTTAAAAATAGAGAAAAATGATACAAAAGTTCGAAAATTTTCAAACCAGTGGAGAAGAAAAATAGGGTGAAATTATTCATATTCGCTTTAAAAACAGTAAAATATTCTGTATAAAAAATTAGAGGATTTTTTTTGGGTTTGTTAGAAACACTGAAAAAATTAGAGAAATCAGTCCCTGCGCTTGACTGCGCTGGAACATACATGACCCCTCTACTAATATTCCATGAATCACATTTTTGGCCACAAATCGCTAAGCGTTCGAGATAGGTTGAAAATTCAAACGGCGTTGGATCGAAGTCGTCGAGACGCACCTTGAACACCTTATTTGAACCATTATATTCCACAAACCTTTTTTGAACCATATATTCCATGAACATTTTTTGAACCAAATATTCCATGAATCACATTTTTCGCCACAAATCGCTAACCGTTCGAGATAGTTTAAAAATTCAAACGGCATTGAATCGAGGGCGTCGAGACGCACCTTCAACACCTTATTTGAACCATATATTCCACGAACATTTTTTGAACCAAATATTCCTTGAATCACAATTTTGGCCACAAATCGCTAACCGTTCGAGATAGGTTAAAAATTCAAACGGCGTTGGATCGAGGGCGTCGAGACGCACCTTGAACACCTTATTTGAACCATATATTCCACGAACCTCTTTTGAACCATATATTCCATGAACATTTTTTGAACCGAATATTCCATGAATCACATTTCTGGCCACAAATCGCTAACTGTTCGAGATGGGTTGAAAATTCAAACGTCGATGGATCGAGGGCGTCGAGACGCACCTTCAACACCTTATTGGAACCATAAATTCCACGAACCTCTTTTGAACCATATATTCCATGAACATTTTTTGAACCAAATATTCCATGAATCACATTTTTGGCCACAAATCGCTAACCGTTCGAGATAGGTTAAAAATTCAAACGGCGTTGGATCGAAGTCGTCGAGACGCACCTTGAACACCTTATTTGAACCATATATTCCACAAACCTTTTTTGAACCATATATTCCATGAACATTTTTTGAACCAAATATTCTATGAATCACATTTTTGGCCACAAATCGCTAACCGTTCGAGATAGGTTAAAAATTCAAACGGCGTTGGATCGAAGTCGTCGAGACGCACCTTGAACATCTTATTTGAACCATATATTCCACGAACCTGTTTTGAACCATATATTCCATGAACATTTTTTGAACCAAATATTCCATGAATCACATTTTTCGCCACAAATCGCTAACCGTTCGAGATAGGTTAAAATTCAAACGGCGTTGGATCGAGGGCGTCGAGACGCACCTTGAACACCTTATTTGAACCATATATTCCACGAACCTCTTTTGAACCATATATTCCATGAACATTTTTTGAACCGAATATTCCATGAATCACATTTCTGGCCACAAATCGCTAACTGTTCGAGATGGGTTGAAAATTCAAACGGCGATGGATCGAGGGCGTCGAGACGCACCTTCAACACCTTATTGGAACCATATATTCCACGAACCTTTTTTGAACCATATATTCCATGAACATTTTTTGAACCAAATATTCCTTGAATCACAATTTTGGCCACAAATCGCTAACCGTTCGAGATAGGTTAAAAACTCAAACGGCATTGGATCAAGGGCGTCGAGACGCACCTTGAACACCTTATTTGAACCATATATTTCATGAACATTTTTTGAACCAAATATTCCATGAATCACATTTTTCGCCACAAATCGCTAACCGTTCGAGATAGGTTAAAAATTCAAACGGCGTTGGATCGAGGGCGTCGAGACGCACCTTCAACACCTTATTTGAACCATATATTCCATGAACATTTTTTGAACCAAATATTCCATGAATCACATTTTAGGTCCACAAATCGCTAACCGTTCGTGATAGGTTAAAAAATCAAACGGCGTAGGATCGAGGGCGTCTAGACGTACCTTCAACACCTTATTTGAACCATATATTCCACGAACCTTTTTTGAACCATATATTCCGTGAACATTTTTTGAACCAAATATTCCATGATTCACATTTTTGGCCACAAATCGCTAACCGTTCGAGATAGGTTAAAAATTCAAACGGCGTTGGATCGAGGGCGTCTAGACGTACCTTCAACACCTTATTTGAACCATATATTCCATGAACATTTTTTGAACCAAATATTCCATGAATCACATTTTAGGCCACAAATCGCTAACCGTCCGTGATAGGTTAAAAATTCAAACGGCGTTGGATCGAGGGCGTCGAGACGCACCTTCAACACCTTATTGGAACCATATATTCCACGAACCTTTTTTGAACCATATATTCCGTGAACATTTTTTGAACCAAATATTCCATAAATCACATTTTTGGCCACAAATCGCTAATCGTTCGAGATAGGTTAAAAATTCAAACGGCGTTGGATCGAGGGCATCTAGACGTACCTTCAACACCTTATTTGAACCATATATTCCATGAACATTTTTTGAACCAAATATTCCATGAATCACATTTTAGGCCACAAATCGCTAACCGTCCGTGATAGGTTAAAAATTCAAACGGCGTTGGATCGAGGGCGTCGAGACGCACTTTCAACACCTTATTTGAACCATATATTCCATGAACATTTTTTGAACCAAATATTCCATGAATCACATTTTAGGCCACAAATCGCTAACCGTTTGTGATAGGTTAAAAATTCAAACGGCGTAGGATCGAGGGCGTCTAGACGTACCTTCAGCACCTTATTTGAACCATATATTCCACGAACCTTTTTTGAACCATATATTCCGTGAACATTTTTTGAACCAAATATTCCGTGATTCACATTTTTGGCCACAAATCGCTAACCGTTCGAGATAGGTTAAAAATTCAAACGGCGTTGGATCGAGGGCGTCTAGACGTACCTTCAACACCTTATTTGAACCATATATTCCATGAACATTTTTTGAACCAAATATTCCATGAATCACATTTTAGGCCACAAATCGCTAACCGTCCGTGATAGGTTAAAAATTCAAACGGCGTTGGATCGAGGGCGTCGAGACGCACTTTCAACACCTTATTTGAACCATATATGCCATGAACATTTTTTGAACCAAATATTCCATGAATCACATTTTAGGCCACAAATCGCTAACCGTCCGTGATAGGTTAAAAATTCAAACGGCGTTGGATCGAGGGCGTCTAGACGTACCTTGAACACCTTATTTGAACCATATATTCCACGGATCTTTTTTGAACCTCCATGAACATTTTTTGAACCAAATATTCCATGAATCACATTTTTGGCCACAAATCGCTAACCGTTCGTGATAGGTTAAAAATTCAAACGGCGTTGGATCGAGGGCGTCTAGACGTACCTTCAACACCTTATTTGAACCATATATTCCACGAACCTTTTTTGAACCATATATTCCGTGAACATTTTTTGAACCAAATATTCCATGAATCACATTTTAGGCCACAAATCGCTAACCGTTCGTGATAGGTTAAAAATTCAAACGGCGTTGGATCGAGGGCGTCTAGACGTACCTTCAACACCTTATTTGAACCATATATTCCATGAACATTTTTTGAACCAAATATTCCATGAATCACATTTTAGGCCACAAATCGCTAACCGTTCGTGATAGGTTAAAAATTCAAACGGCGTTGGATCGAGGGCGTCGAGACGCACCTTCAACACCTTATTTGAACCATATTCCATGAACATTTTTTGAACCAAATATTCCATGAATCACATTTTAGGCCACAAATCGCTAACCGTTCGTGATAGGTTAAAAATTCAAACGGCGTAGGATCGAGGGCGTCTAGACGTACCTTCAACACCTTATTTGAACCATATATTCCACGAACCTTTTTTGAAGCATATATTCCATGAACATTTTTTGAACCAAATATCCCATGAATCACATTTTTGGCCATAAATCGCTAACCGTTCGAGATAGGTTTAAAATTCAAACGTTGTTGGCCGTCCTCTTGTCCCGCCCATATGATCGCAGCTTTCAATAGCCTCGACTGATTCAAATACCCTTGAGTCAGGCGGCCTTTGAAAACGAACTTGGCACAATTAGGCACCTGGCCAGGGTGAATCAAGTTAGAGTGGATGTTGACCTAATTGTCCGGAGGAGGCTCACTAGAAAGTTCTTCGACTCCATAACCTCCCTCCTTAGGGATAACCTAGATAGTAGAAAGGGTTGGATTAGACTTCCTTCCCTGGGCAAGTTCACTTTAAAGTTGGGACGTGTCCTCCGCCCTTTTGGATTCCAGTCAGCGTTTTATAATCCTAATACTGTTAAATGCTTATTTGTAAAATTCCAAGTTTCTGTGGCCGAGAGGAGTGGAGTTTATAGTGTTGCTAGCGTGTAACGATTGCTCCAGTATCTATGTAGGGATGACGGGCCGCCCACTCCAAATTTGGGTAGCTGAGCATAAAAAGGCTTGGGAGAAGGGTAAATTGTGTGAATCGTCGTTCTCCGATTATTTAATTCAGAGTGGCCATAAGTTTAAGAAAGGTTCTGAGCCCTTCAATCCATAGGGAGAATTTGTACTTCAAGCAGTTCGCTTTGGAAAATATAGAAATTATTAGACACCGGAATAATGAAGACATCACTGTTCTAAACAGGTATATTCTTGATGAGGTATTGATTGAATTAGTATATGAGAATGATTCACAATCTGATGACTCGCTAGTTCAATCATGAATTTCATCTCGAGTTCCTCTGTCTTCTTTGGTGCTGGGTTCAGTCGATTCCGTTCACTTACGCTTAGAAAATAGTTATTTAACCGAAAGCGCTCGCGGCTGCTTATTTCGTGGGGTTTTCTTTGCAAAACGCTACTCCTTCGAGTACAATCCTTTTAATATGGAGGATGGTATCTTCTACAAATACAACAAAGCTCTAATTCTCTCGATTGTTTCAAACTGAGTTTTTACAGGAGCCAAAACCCAAGATAAACACAAACTAGAGGATATGAATCTTTCACAAGTACAACAAAGCCTGAATTCTCCTGATCTTTTCAAGCTGAATTTTACAAAGGCTATAAGCCGAGATAAACACAGTCACAAATTGGACAATGAGTATCGTCTACATGTAAGACAAAGCCCCAATTCTCCTGATTGTTTCAAGCTAAATTTTCTCAAGCCATTCATCTACACCGACATTAAAACCACCAAATTTTAACAAAGACCCAAAGATTGTATTGCTGAAAACTTTTGGCATTGGTATCCTCATTGTGAGGCAAAAACTTATCGTCCCCATCACTGTTGGAACCCCGCAAAGACAAGGTTGTATTTAGGACTTTTTGGTGTTTTCTCAATTTTTTTTGAAAACTGTGCATTTTAGGAAAAAAATACTTAGTACAAAAGGAAAGTACCTATGGGGACTAACGAACAGCACACAACTGACAAATATTTTCCTATATCTTTTGGGCTCTAAACAGAATACATATAATCCCCTCATTTATACAAACTTCTCAAAATTAAAATTTCAAAAAATTGAACGATAAAATACAATGATAATAGTATGTATTATATTTTTTGAATGTACTTGCAAGACTCGAATGAACCACAATTTAAAGTAACGTAATAATTCCGAAATTACAAGGCATTACTTTTCCAATTTCAAAATATAACACAATGTCTAACAATGGAAAAATGAATAAAATAAATATTTGAACAGAATGATTTTAAAAAACTCTTTCCTAAAAAAAAAAAAAATAAAAATACAATTACAAACCCTTGGAAATTTCAATTGCACCTTTAAAAACACTTACAAAAGACTGAAATGTATATTGCGTTAGTCAGAAAACTAACAAACAATAATGATCAAACCAATTAGGAGAAAAAGAATTACTTTATTCACAAAATTAATATTCCAAACAATCAAAACTTATTTATACAGCCTCCGAATACATTGACTGAAATAAGCCAAATGAAAGAAGAAAAGTAAAAAATAAAAACACATTATTGCTTTATTCTGTCATTTCCGTCTAATAACAGTGGTAGAGGTATAACACAATTTAAAGGACATAGAAATTTGTCAGAGCAAACCTGTGAACATAAATGACAAAGAAAATAATAGACAATAAATAATCGACGTAAAATATAAACTGACCCGATACAACTTAGAATAGTTATATTACTCGTAATTCACTACAATGTTCAATAGGATATTGAAAAAAGAAAATTTAACGTAGTCTAGAGTAAATGATAGTATCGACAGAAGTTATATCGTAAATAGATTTTTAAATTACTCGATCAGTATCGAAAATTCCTTTTATTACTATTTTTACTTTCAATAAAAAATAATAATTACTTCCTTACATTATTATGAGATTGAATAAACAGTAGATGAGAAATATCTACGTACACGTTTATGATTGTATCAAACAATCACACTTTTTTTTCTTTCTTTGTTATCATCGAACAATCATGAAAACCACGTTAAATTTCACTTTTATCAAATAATACGACATTTAAGAAATATCAATTTGACTCATCTACATATCGAGTGATATATAATAAATAAACGAAAAAAGTAACTAATGATATATAGCATCGGATTAATGCTAAAAAACAGGAACTACAAGTAAAATAAAATAGGCTAGATGATGATTCCGGGTGTCGCAGTTTTGAGGATTTTGAAAATTTCTCGTACCGTTTTCCATTGCGCATCATAAATCGCTATTATTTGAGTGGATACATGTTTCATTTATTGAAAAAAGGAGGTACAATTTTCGGATTTTGTAAGCTTAGGAAAATATTCCACAATAATAATGTTCTCTAAGGGAACATAAATATTATGTACATATTGATGAATGATATTATATTGAGCAAGGATTTCAAGCATCCAAATGCCAGTTTTTCTATATGAAATATACTTAGTATGAATACCGAAGCATTTTATATCGGGTATAGTAATGATTTTTTCTCCTAAAAAAGTTATCACTGCTCAACTACATCAGTATTAAAAATTACAAATCAGATGCCGAGGCCTTGTAACTATACAGTTAATGACAAAATTGCGGAACTCGCCGAATATTTATCAAATTCATCCTCATTTGGTGTTAGAGGACAAAAATTCAAAAATGTGACACTAATTATGACGAATTGATGTGTATCACCTTATATCTAGTAAAATCACATCTTTCTCACATTTTATTTCAAGTAGAAAAGATTTATTCATTCTATAGTTTTAAATTAGGACTGAGAAGAAAACGAATTCTATTTTACTAATATCGTAATTATTTTTATTGTACGTGTACAGTGGACTGCGATCGATAAAAAAAAAAAAGAATTCCGAACCAATAGTACGTACAATGAAACGTAAAAAAGAATTAATATTCGTACATACTAGTATTTCAACTTATTTCATAATAATCGAGACACACCGCACAGATTGAAAATAAAAATATTGTAACATGTACATTCGGGGTATCGAAATTTGATTTCAGAAAGAAATTAATTTTACACTCGAGAATCGGCAAAATGGAAATGTCTACAATAAATACAGTATTAAAATATGAATGGTTATGAGACAGAAGTGATACGACACGCAAAAATGATAAAGTGCGTTGAAAATTTGGTAGTACTCGAAAGAGGGGTTGTGGGGGCAAAATTTGAAGAACGAAACAGTAAACGACTCTAACAATAAGAACAAGAGTAAATAACAATCATTTACGAGTTATTTAACGAGATCAATTTAATTATTTATTTCGTATTATCGCTTACCACATTTTTTTTGTTCCCCTGAAAAAGACGGACTAATTTTCATATCTTCTTCAAAGATTGTTATTTACCCTTGAAATTCGGTGTTAACGCGAGAAGAGAAACTAACACGAGAAAGAAGAATAAGGATACGAAGAAGAAAAAACGACAGCACGAGGAGAACTTAGGAAAATACGAGTCAAGGAAATTACGAACTTACACATTATCGCGTCAAAATATTATCGATATGTTTGTCTTCTTCGTCGTTCGAAGAGCCGCTATTATTACTATTTAGTCTTTTGCGCTTCAGTAGTTTTTCTTGGCCGATAATCTGCGCGGGCAGCGCTCGCTTGCGAAGCAATTCCTCGCGGTTCGTCGACTCTTTACGAAATTCGGAGACTAGAGGATAGATATGTTCAATAGCTAACTGAACATTTGGTATCGAGGGCGCTGTCACCGTGATGCTACCGGTCGAAAAAATCTTCATCGTCGCCCTTAAATCTTTCACCTTGTACGTAACGCCCGGATGCAATTCCGGTTCGTATTCCGCTTCTCGATGGTGCTGGGAAAAAGCGTTTATCTTAATTTCGAACGGCATGCTGCAGCTGCCCAATACGTTTACGATACGCCATTTGCGAAATTTCACGTTAAAGCCCAGCTTTTGTATGATGCGGGCTATGCGTCGAGCGCCCTGCTCCGCCTCGTCTTGGCTCGTCGCTCCCGTGCAGGTGATCTTGCCGCTCGACCACACCGACGCGGTAACAGTGGGTTTTCGTAACTTCATCGTGACCATACCGCTCTCGCGGCGAAACTCCACGTTGTGGCCATTCAAAGCGATCGTCCGCAGATTCAGGTGACACCCGAGACTGAAACTACAAACTACGTTATTAATCGTTATGTCTAATTCTTGTTCGGCCTCCGCCACTTCAGGCGGAGGAAGAGATCGCATCTGAGATTTGACCGCGTTCACGTCATCTATCGAGCCGCGCTCGTTCGACAGCGGTGCCACCGTTTCCGCCGTCAGCGAAATGGAAGCCGGAGTCGCCGGCGTCGTTGAAGACAACTCGCTGCAATTGTTGAACGGCTCCTGGACCACCCCGTTAGTCATTATGTTTTTCGAGTATATGCTGGTCATAGTAAGAATACCGCAGCTTCGATGATGATCCAGCGTACCCTGGTTCGTCGAACGTCATTCGTCTGCCAAAAACAATACCAAAATCGGTGTTAGAATTCCCTTGAACAGTATTACAAATGCGTACGAATCAAGAAACACAATATAACGCGACAGTTGACGAGGAGAAGCAAACAGATTATGGCAACGCATTCACACGTCTCTGGGTAAATTAAGTATCGTTCTTGCAAAATGGAGACAACGAAATGTATTGAAAGTTGAAAGTAGATCACGGTTTCTGATTGATGCAAACAACAAAATAAATTGTTTTTCTCGCGTCATCGGTATGATTTACAGACTTCACACTCTCATTTTCACAACATCACATGCAAAGAAGAAAGAAAAAAAGTCATGCACTACAGATGAAGTGACAAATATGTAATTTCAAACTCTTGATTTCTTCAAAATATTGATTCTTTACCATTTCATCTCTGGTGTTGAATTTATATTCTCCTGCATGGAAATTTATTTTCAGGATGGACATGAGGGAATCACACAACAAAAACAGGATTATAATCTTCATCATGAATATTTTACGGTCAAAGCCGAAGATAAGAATATGCAAGTTGATGGAATCGCATGACGAATATAAATAGTACAAGAAAATTGAGGAGAGTTGGTGTAACCAAACACCTTTAAAAACTGATTCCAAAAATGAAAATTTTGAGGGTAACCTCACTACCCGCTACCGGAATTTTCTTGATAATTTTTCGTTGGCACACTTCGCGAAATCATACAGGTGCAGCTCAAGTACATTCGCGTTTGGACCAGCCTATAATGGCGCAAGTGTCGTTCCCGAAAACAGGATCAGATTGTTTTTCCCATAAGGCTAGTGTTATTTCATCAAGCTGTATCTT
Organism: Aspidiotus rigidus; assembly: GCA_035079385.1. Taxonomy (NCBI): domain Eukaryota; kingdom Metazoa; phylum Arthropoda; class Insecta; order Hemiptera; family Diaspididae; genus Aspidiotus; species Aspidiotus rigidus. The sequence continues at coordinate 6,558,199 of JAVHKY010000030.1, forward strand.
CGTTAATATGGAATTACAAGTATTGGTCGTAATAGCTTTTTCCAACCTTTTTGACCAATACTACAAGATACAATAATCAAAACCACATAAAAACAGATTTTCTGAAATCATCCCGTTTTCAGTAAGTTCTGTAAACGGCCACTACAGTAAAGATAAAGGGCGACTCTTTCACGGTCCAAACACAAATACTCCTATAACAGCTAGAAACTTCAAGTTTCTTCAACTCTGAGGACTTTATATGCCGCTCTCAAGAGCAGCAATGGAAAGCCATTCTTAACAGCTTACGCTAATGGCTAAAGCTAAAAAAATGTTTGCAACGGCTTCCGCTATAACAGCTAATAGCTGACAGCCTTTTAACGGCTTGCTAACTGCAGACTAACGGCTAATCGAATTTTTTTCTCATGTATGTCAAATCACATTAAAATTTTGAGTTAAAACGACAAATAAAGACCATATTTGAATAAGTCATACTTTTTGCTATTTTATTTCCAAGTTATTTGCTCGTAGTAAGCCAAGATTATTAAATTCCTTATTTTTTTTTAAAGTTTCAACAGTGGCTTTTCTAAATACTAATAGAAATTAGAAAGCTAGAATAGGAGGAAAATATGTAGTCTCTTTTGTTAGCTATTTGAAGTTTGATTTTGAATGGCTAAAAGCTGACTGCTGCAAATATTTTTCCCAATCGGCTAGAGGCCAGCTCTCGGCTAACGGCTAGCTAACCTTCCCTGCTCAAGAACCAGTATTAGGTATTATGATAGGCTGCTTCAGCTCCAATTCGAGAAACTTTTGATTTCAAATTGTAATTGTACGCAACAGGAGCACTAAATGCGTTGAACAAAGAATAAATAAGTACGTTATCACTACGGCACTTACAAAAGTTTGTACGTTGACCCCTATTTTAAACTTTCATCTAAAGGCACGTTAGTATTAGGGAGCTCCAAAGCAGGTAAAATGGACAACCATTTTGCTTGTAACTTACTTTTTAGCTGACGGCTTCTAAACTGACTGTATTTTTAGTAAACAAAAACTCGATGGCGTGGCTAGCGGCTCGACCTTGTGATTTTTCATCAAGCAAAAATCGAGAAATTAACATCGGTTCTTACAAGAATGTTTTGAACGTTTTAAACAAATTGTAGTCCATACAGAAGCCATCAGCTAAAAAGTAAGTTATAAACAAAATGGATGTCCATTTTACCTGCTCTCAAGCTCCCTAGTACAATACAGGTAAATTAATTGAATAGGCTACGTTCGGTTATTTCACTCGGTTATAAAACCAAATCTCCTTCACCACTTTCTTTCAGTGAATATATATTGATTCCCATAAGAATAGTATTGGCAACATGTCGTTATACATTTGTATTTCGAAATGAAGAATAAATAAGAAATAGAAAGCTATTTTTCAATTACTGGATAACTTTTGAATTATTACAAAGTACAAATAATATAAACTTTTCAATGCTATTCTTATGGGAATAAGGAGCTTGAGAGCTGGTAAAATGGAGATCCATTTTGTTTTTTAACTGAAACTCTCTTTGGCTAACATTTGGTTTATTAGAAAACAAGATGGATGCCTATTTTACCTGCTCTCGAGCTCCTTAATGAGAAGCAGGGGTGACAAGCTTTAGCTTAGGTCTTTACATTAGCCGATTCTTTTCATTTTTTGGACAGGTGTTAGCTAGCCAATGAATTTTTGGTAAGCCAATAATTAGCTTTAGCTAATCGTTGATTGGCTAATCATTGGCTATTAGCATTAACCACTAGCAGCGGCCAGTGATGATTCCGCGCCGCACTTTGTACAATCACAAAGTACACTATAAAGTAACAAAGTTGAATTGAGAATTGACGTATATCCAAATAAACAATCAGGCAAACTGTATCTTTCAGATAATAACGAGAATGATATTTCTTCCTCATTGTTAATTTCAATATACATCAATACTCGATGCTCACTAACTTTATACAGCAGCAAGCATTAATGCAGCATTGACATCCTTATTCTTTACAATCAATGAAGTTGTAACACTGACAACAGCGAGTGACTGTTTGCAAAATTACCCGTCGTATTTTACAGAAATGTCCTAATCCTGTATCCTAAATTCTAATAATGCCGACTTATAAACGGGGCAGGAATGGCAAACAAAAAATTTTTTGATTCCGTTTTGTTTCGGTTATCAACTTTTTTAGTTTTTTGTGTACGTTAAAGTTTTGTTCTTCGGCAAATTTTTCATTTGTTCGTGTTTTGATTGTCGAAAAAGAATTCGTTTGAAAAAAACATGTTTTTCTCAATAAAAACATTTTCTTCCCCAATAAAAACATGTTTTTCCAGCAAAATTATTTTTGTCTATTTAAAGTTTCATTCTGCGCAGATTTTTCGTTTTTGTCTTGTCGGATAAAGAGTGTCGTCGAAATGTTGGTGGAAATAAATGAATGTACGTTTTTTAAAAATTTGGACGACAGTGCCTTTAAATAAAATTTCAAAGAACGTAATAATATTGTTTTCAAATATTCAGGGTTACCATGTTTTAAATAAACTATGTTTAAAACTTTATTTTGGTTTCAAACTCGTTTTTTTCTAATACATTAAAAAATATTGAAAACCTTGTTTTTCCTTCCCTATTTTCATTATCATGCTTCACTAAAAAATGAATATTTGACAATTTTTCCAGGGTTAAAAAAGTAAAAAAAGAAAAGAAAAATTGGACATTGTTTGAGACAATGTTCATAATCATAACCAATATTTAGAACATTTGAAACGTGTTTCAAACAATAGTTATAACTCCAAAAATGTGTCTCAAACCATAATTAAATTATTTAAAACGGTTTTAAACAACGTTTAAGGGTATGCTCTACCTTCGATGAAATGATAACTTGGAATACCTCTCAGGAGACTAATATTGCACAGAATGCGATGAAACTTTGGAGATTTATTTTTTAAGGTTACAGAAATACCGCTAATTGGTTCTGAGCGCGTAATATTCATAATTATTTTTTACAATACACTACTTGTAAACTAATTAGCGGTATTTCTGTAACCTTGAACAATAAAACTCCGAAGTTTCATCGCATTCTGTGCAATATTAGACTCCTAAGAGGTATTCCAAGTTATCATTTCATCGAAGGTAGAGCATACCCTCAAAACATTTTAAACATGTTCTAAACAGAGAATTCAAAATCATCCTACAAAACAATGTTTTAAACTAAGAGAAACATGTTTTTTTCCTTTTTTCAAACTTTCTAAGTTTTAAGACATTATTTTGACCCATTTTGGAAAAGCTAATATCCAGCTAATGAATTGGAATTAGCTGTCAGCCAAAAGCCGAAGTTCAAGTCAATCGGCTGAGCATCCCTGCAAACGAGGTCAAGAAATGAAGTACCGCGACCCAGTCTTGTATAAAGACATATGATAAGTGATGAACAATCTAGAGTAGTTTTCTTTCGCAAGTGCATAAGGTTCAACTTTGTGGATCGTTTTTGACTTTCCAGATCTTGAAAAACTGCAACTTGGAGAAAAATAGTTTCGAGGTTACACTACAGGGCTACAGGCTATTTCTCTTGATCAAAACAGAGTTGCAGAAAATTTCTCAACAGTTTATAACCTTTAACCGAAATGTTGAATCTGTTATAACAGTAACAATTGATGAAGACTTTCTCTGAAATGGTTAACAAACAGAAATTTTGTTTTGGTTATCGGTTATAACTGTTATTCTCCAAGGTTCAAGCTATTCTAAGTAGGTGTTGTTGTAGTTAACGCAGTTTTTAGGGAGCTGTCTGTATTTTCTAACTTTCAAATTCAGGCAAGATGCTTGTCAGTCGCCCATGACTCCACCACAAGTTTTAATCAATATACTGATCAAATTCTGAATGAAACAATTCTTTGATTTCTATATTTTTGTATCTTTGAAAGAGGTTCTGCTGTCAGTTTCTCTCATTTGTTTCCGCCCTAGATATCTTGTGTTTTTCGCCATTTTGGGCATGGCCGCCTTAAAGGAAGGCCAGAACATACAGATTTGGCAATTGTGGAAAATGCTGCTATCAGTAGTTTGATTCTAAAAGTACACACAAATAGTACATCAACCCAGGCACATACATAACGACGTTCAGCGTGCATTCTTATGAGAAAAAAGATTCAGAAAATTAATAAGAGGTAGGGCCCCAATAAGGGTAAGTACCTATTGAACCTAAGAATCTGAATTATTATTGTAAAAGATATACAAGGATAATGGCAAAAATTTGGACAACTTTTCAAGACAACAGAAGAATTCCCAAATTCTCAATTATTTTTCAAGGTAACTTTTTTTACACGTATTTTTGTAAAACCCTCAAAAGTACATCATTGCCGTTCTGTGCATGCTCCGGCCTTCTTTCAATATGTCCATGATCGGAGTATTTCAAAAATAGCAAGCAATATACTTGGAAGTTCTGAGAAAAAATTGAATGTAACGAGTAGTTTAAGTATGAAATTGGAGGAAATATGGTTGTACAAAGTTTGTAAAATTGAGCATTTAAAACCTACATAAAGTTTTACGTATTTTCAAAATTTATTCAATTTAGAAAGTTTCTGCGGAAAGTAAGGGTACAAAAGAACCATGCAATTTTATATCAACGAAGATCAATATCCAAGAAGAAATGAAATGAATCTTTCACGATATCATATTATTATGCTTCACAGAAAGCAAAACTATGCTACAGTGGTCAATGGAAAGATAATGGTTTTCTTCTCATCTATTACATGAGAAAATTGGTATTCTGAAAATTTGTACATTATAAATATGAAATTAGCTGATCTTTGATATCTAGAGGCGTAGTTCTTGGAAAAGTACTTTTATAGCGTTACTTTTATTGATTGTTTTTATGACACCAAAGATTTATGGGAAAATACATATTTGAAAAATAGTTCACTTTTTCAATAGACCAGAGTTGAATACTTTTACCTCTTTCAAATTATTATTAGTGAATATGACGTAAGAAAAATTCAGTCCATTCCACACAGACTGTATGTCAAAATTTGCGGCCATTCAGATTTCAATTTCACAAACGCGCGCTGTCCGTTCCAGACATCGAGATTTCCAATTTACAAACTACAATTTACTCAAAATTTACGTACGCGTCCAAAGAATGAAGTCGAAAAGAACAGAGTCACCGATCTGTCCTCAAATTTTCGCGGTCGATTGCGTCGGAACTGCGTGCGTAGTTGTTGTTGGCATTGTAGTAACAAATTTGAAAACTTTACTGTTTACTTCTCATCATTGTTGAACTACTCGTAGGTACACAGTTGAACTATAATTGTATTTGAATGATTCTCCTATTGACTACTACCAGTCAGTTGTTCATTGACTGTATTTTACTGATATGTTGGATTTCTTTCCTTTATAGAAAATTTGGATTTGGGTTCAATTATAAGACGGCTAGAATAATAAATTTCTGATAAGCTATCGATTCCACTATACAGCTAGGGCCCTGTAGTATTCTATCTGATGAAGTCCAGTTGGAGTGGAATGTAAATGTATAGACCGTCACTCCGCCAGTCAATGAGAACCAAAATATTGACATATGGTTCACAGTATGTGATTTAGTTGGTCAGAAGAAAACCCTGCTGTGTAACTCAGTTTGTTCTAGAAAATTGACTTTGATGTGTCGTAATAATTATACTATGATGTAATTATAAGTCAGAAATTTTTAAAGCCGTATTATTACTAGTACAAGACTTGTCTAAATTTTTCCAGGTCTTGAAATTACACGTGATATTCGATTTCATGAGTAAACTGTAATGAGGTGAATGGTAATGTGAACGAGGACGTCCTATTCCGCTTCCTATGTCTCAGAATTGATCCAACCATTTTGATAGGATGACGTGCATTTTATGCCTAATAGAAGATGAAAGGAAGCATTGCACAAAGTACAGACGCTAGCATTGGGAAAAAAATTGAAACATATTTCTTTAAATACAAAAGATGACCTGCTGTAAAGTTGTTTATCGAACCTCTTAGCTTCTGATGCGACGATGCCTTGACAGCGGTATAGTATATGAAATGAAATATTCAACTTATCTTTAGATTATGATAGATGAACCATAGAAAATTTTTTGGAACCGGAAGACGATCGTAATGAAAATCTAATAAAATTGATTTCTACTCAGGGATTAATTCACTTTATCAGCGCAGAGTTGAGCATATCAGATAAAATTTTGAATATGAATGAAATAAACTCCTTGTTCATTAATATCCTTCATGGGAACGCTTACATCTTTCAGCGTGGGGGTGGACCCGAGCCCAATTTCCAAATCGTCCTCATAAAATTTTCATAGATTAATCTATGCGGTCGCACCCCTCGATTATATTGTCGTCCCTCTACAACTTTATTGATTGAGCCCTCTTCTATCGATCCGGATTCAATCGCCTGGCCGAAGAATTTTCCGATAATTGACAGCACAAGACAAGTTTCTTGGAAAGCTCCCATCATAAAAGTTATGAGTCTGTATACCTCTTGATGATTCCACACAATATCACACGCCTTCGTAAACAAGGCTTGGTCCATCACTACTACAATATTTATTCAGAATTTACCTTGTTCCTGATTAGCAAAGCATTTCTTAAAATTTCTTGAACGAACGACATTGCAACTTCTAAGTCATTTCGCGCACAAAATTAAAACCAGTCCACGATTTTACACGTAAGCCCATAGTGTCTAAAATTCGTGCAATTACCCTTACAAAATTACTGAGTTTAGCCCTTTTAGATGAATTCAACTCTATATTATTATATTTTGGCGGTAACCTTACAGCAGGTGGATTCTTTCTGGAAATACCAATTTAATCAGGAATAATGGGGACGAAAGCTTTAGTTTTTATTACTGAAGAATTCGCCTTCAGCAAAATCTTTTACAATAGTTATTTATTTCATAAGAAGTATTCTACAAAAGCTATATGCACGTTCAAATATTGTAAATGAGGGATTTATGAAGTGGGTAAAGATACAAGTGTTTGAATCAAAATTATAGCTCTTGATCTGATCCTTTGTGAAAACAGAAAATTATCATACTTAGATCTAAGATATAAGGGTTTTTGTGGAACAAAAATCCGCCATTTGTAGTGCTTTCAAATTTTCAATCTTATATAACTCCGTTCCAACTTATTCCATGTGAACACCAAAAGGACCAATGGAAACCTGACTTATTCAAAAAAACTTCTATAATAGGTATTTATTGCATTTGTGGGACTCCGCAAAAGTTATGGGCCACAATATATGCAGTAGCAAGATTTGAAATTTAAGAAATGATAAATATGTGCCTTCAGAATAGAAATTAGGTAGAAATAAGTAGGGAACAAAAGTTCTTGTAGCTCTTATTAAAATTTTTCATTGGGAAAAAAAAAAAAAAAAAAAAAATCAAAATCAGTTTATCCAGACTTGAGGTATCAGGGTTTTTGTAAAACACTATAATCCGCCATTTTTTATATTTTCAAATTTTTCAATCTTATGTAACTTTGCTCCAAATTATTCAATATTTAAACCAAAAGCACCGATGGAAAGCTGAATTATTCACAAAAAACTTTTATAATAGGTATTTATTGCATTAGTGGGACTCGGCAAAAGTTATGAACCACAATATATAGTAGCGGCAGCTTGAAATGTAAGAAATTATGGAATTGCGCCTTCAGAATAGGTATCAGGCAAGAATATGTAGGGATATTCAACTCCTGTACTGAAATTTGCAGGGTTTCAAAGAATTAAGTTTTTTTGAAAAGAACAAAAATTGTTTTTATTTTTTTTTTGGATTCAAAACGTTTTTTTCGTTTGAAACATGTTGGAAATTGATATTTTTTCTTCAGAGTTTAAAACAGCGTTTCAAACATGTTTGAAACGGTATTTCTATACAAATTTTGCATATTTTGTTGTTTTAAACAAAATGACCTAGCGCTTATGTGACTTCGAATTCATGACGTGCCGTCCATGTTTTAAACGTTTTTTTTTTTTCTCAAATTACAATGTTTAAAACACTGTTGAAAACAATTTCGTTTGAAACATAGCAACCCTGGAAGTTTGCTTCAAGTTACGCGTTTGTTGCTCATGTAAAACGCCACAATCTCCATTAAAATTGAATGGTGGGGAGCGACAAGGTTATTTAGGGGAAGGTTAGCCCACTCTGCCAGACGGAACACCGGGTCTACAGACAAAAACTAAGTAATTTTAAAATTTGGTAGAAAAATTCTGAAAGATACCACATCTGAAAGAAAATTTGAAGTAGAATAAATTTTGTTCTCTTGACTTTTTTGAGAAAATCCATATTTCTCGAGATATTTTGGTTTAAATTTGTATAGAGATCCATATGGAAGTTTGAAGTGACGTCATTATTGCGGTTTACGTCGCGAGTGGGCTAATCTTCCCCAAAATAACCTTGGGGCGTAACGTCAAAGCAATACAGCGCTCTTAGTGAGCGGCAAACGCGTAACCTGAAACAAGCTGCCCTCTTTGAGTTAGCCATCTCTTCTCTGGTTGAAACAAAAGTTGTAGCTCTCATTGAGATCTTTCATCTAATAAAAAATAAAGTCGAAATGGGTTTATCCAGACCCGAGATAAAAGAGATTTTGAGAAACCTGAATCCGCCACCGTTATGTTTAATAGCTACTCTTCTAAAACATCAATCATGATTTTTGGAGGTTAGAATAGGCCTACCTAACAATCTCCAAAGTGGCTCTTAATCTCGCAAAATTATACCAATTTTCATTACGGCCCATGGACTAAAGAGCCTAGATCTTACTTTCCTCGACTTTGCTACTTTTACTCCGTTCGTAAAATGATGACGTAGTGAAACGCGTCGAACGTAATATTTTCATTTCTATTTTTATAGTTGCCTAATCAAACTGCATGGCAAGTATTCTTCACACACTTACACATGGGCAACCTAACCATTTATATTCATCTTAGCAGAGCACACGCAGGTCACTGAACTGTCAACACAGAGCGCGCGCGAGATTACTCAATTCTCGACAATTACCGACGTTCACTTGTTTCACACTTCACATTACTTTGATACCACCACTCGCATCTTCGTACACATGTATGGGAGGCTGAGCATCTTCCGATAGACAAAAGAGTTCACGAGATTCGTACAATTACAATGCATATCAAACGCTCATCGCGCGATATTACGATGTGAACGTATCCTAACATAAAACAATATCATTATGAAGATGAAGGAAGGGGATAATAACGCGAGTTTCGGTAAGATTGTTTACAGACCCATAACTGCTTTGATTTAACACTTTTCAAAAAAATATTCTGTACATAGATACGAATTATAATATTATGATTTTTTCTTACCCTCAATTTCGTTTTTCCGATAATAAATTCTTAATCAGTATTTTCCGATACTGTAAATGTCTTTTATTAAGTAAGTCTTACAATATTTTGACCGTCTCTATAATATAATACGTAATATATATTACCTATGTAGAAGATAAAAACACGTACAAACAGAACTTTAAGAGAGGTAAATGAAATCACAAACGAGTTCGAGATTTGAGAAAAATTGTCCAGCTCCGGGGGTAGATACAATCGAGAGTATTTTGAAAATTGACACTAATATATCGAACGACTTGATTCTCTCAGAAACGATAATAATATTATGGTAATTAAAAAATTGTGTTTTATGTCACTATCATTCCTATAAAAACAGGATTATGTGAAGGAAGAAAAAAAAAAAAAACAAGATTAAGAAATATTGTCGCCATCCTAATTTGTTTCATTCAAAATATTTCACAATCCCGGGCATCGAAACAACAAATAAGTGAATAATGATAAGAAAAAAAAGAATACAAAACCATCATAAAAGCGCATTTATCTAAGTAATAACTTAATGAAAGAAAGAAAAAAAATGTAAATCCAACTTAAAAAACATTAAAATATAAAATACGTGCATTTACAGATGTATAAAAAGAGAGTCAGAGGAAGGGAGAGAGAGGGAGATATATGAGAGAGAAAAAAAGAAAACAATACACGTAACAAAATCTTATGATTTTTAAAATGTAAACGTCTATAGATCCGCGAAAATTTTTACTAAACAGCATTACATAATTCTACATGTTTCAGGAGCGTTTGTTGATGCGTCGATAGGTTGGCTGGTTGCTGGTTGGGATGCGTTTTCCTTACTGATATCCTCGGCGACCGTCTTAGGAGCGTTTGTTTTCGTTTGCTCTTCCGTGGCAGGCTTAGTCTCTTTTTCCGCCGTTGCTCGCTGCGATCGTGCGGCCAACTTTCCGCGTAACGCTCGTATCGGACTGAGAAACGCGTTGAAGAAATTCGTGGTAGCCGTCAACGCCGGACGTTTCGCAGCCGGTCCGCTGCCCGCTTCCTTCTCCTCGTCGGCGTCTTCCATTTCCTCCACGTATAAGACGGCTTTACGTTTCAGTGAACTCGACGACGACGAGATGTCGTCCTCGAAGGTGATGTCGTCGAAGTCGTAAGTCGACAGCGGCATACGTCCCTGCCCTTTCTTAGCTGGCGTGCTGGTCGAGGCAATGTCCGAGCTACGAGAGGACCGCGTACGCATACGCGGAGTGGCGTCGTCGTTCGACACGGACGACGCTCTCGAATTTATGCCGCTATCGTCTTCCCGCTCCAAATTCCTCTTCTTGGACGACGACAACAACTGAGCCGGAAGCTGCTCCTCGCTTGATTTCGAACTACTCTTCTTAACGGTTGAGGCGTTACTATTAGAGGATGGCTTATCCTGAGACGTCACTTTTGTTGCGGGAGCATCTTTTGTAGTTGTTTTACCCTCGACAACTTTCTTATCCTTCTTCTCTGTATCCGACCCGGCCTTATCTTGGCCTCCTACGCTCCGCACACTATTACGTACTTTCGCCTTCAACGCATCTACTTCACTCGTTTTTGATCGCGTTTTCATTTCGCTCAGATCCTCGCTATGTCCGTTCAGACCGTTGGTCGCAATAATATCATCTACAGTGATGACTTCATTTTCTGAATCCATTTATATCTGTCGAACAACAAAAACCACACGAAATATTTCAACCATGTGAAGAGCAAGTGAACACTGATTAAATTACTATTCGGGAAGGAATGAAGAGAGAAGAGAATGACAAGTATTAGAATGTAAAATAAGTCGCCAGATCGAACTACCTTTAAATACTGTATATATAACTACCGATTAATTTCGCATTTGACGGACAGAGAACATTGGGGATGATGAAAAACTCAATATCGATTCGTCGCTGTTTCAACTACTTCATCGACGCATGCATTTTACAAGTTTACACGGCACAGCTCACCATCACAAAATCTACGCTACGAAGTAAAGTACTTTACTAGCTTTCTGGCAAAGAAGAAACAATTTAACTGAACACCACAAAACAGGCGAAGAAAAAAGAAAATAACGTTCTATTCGAAATTCTTTTTCTTCGAGCCCAGCCGAATGTATGATAAAAATAAGAAGCGCGTTAAAACACCAATAAGCGGAGCTGTACATGTTTGCTATACGAAAGTTTTTCGCGCGAAATAAAATCTCGGTGAAATCTAGAAAACATTTCGCCGGAATCATCATTTCTAATTAGTGACGTCAGAAGCGAAGGTATAAATGTAGAACGACGAGCCCCGGGGATATGAGAACGATTCAAGAGCGTTTTCTGAAAACGAGTAACGATACTCGATCAACACGTTTATCACGTGGGTATTTCGGGATCGAGAGAGTGGGGCGGCATTTCATTTCGTTTTTTTCAAGCTCAACGTCAAGGTAAGTGTATTCACAATCGAAAGAAAGCGAGCTATCGATACGCACCAAGTCTGTCTTTCCATCGTCGACAGTTCCCGAGAAAATTATAATATACTACAACGATAATTAGAAAACAAAAACCCAAACCAAGAAAAAAACTTTGTACAGCGGTTAAAGTATGGTTTCTACCCCATAATATTGCTCATGAGGTGCAGTCGTACCACGATGAAAAGAAAAAAGAGAATACAGCATGCAAGTATAACAGAAAAAATAAAAATAAAATATATGTCATTACACTCTTTTCCTTACGAGAAAAAGAAAGATCATTTTTAATATACATTATTTTATCCTACCTAGTTTTATACAATACAGGCCCATATTATAGGGGAGGAAAAATGGTTTAATGTACTAACAACTCGACGGAGGCAATAGGTAATTACACATTCTTAAAATAAAACGTATAACAATTCATTTTCACAGTTTTTTAGATTCTTCTGGAAATTTGTCGGAAGGACTGCACCTCATCCACTTGAATAAACATAAGAATTTAGAACTCGCTCAATAAATCGAGTCAACGTAAATCAAATCTCGATATCAAGTGTTCCGCACAACGTAACGACGCGAAAATTCGTATTCTCGGCAATATCGTGGTATCCCAAATACCGATAAATTGAAAAGTTCGGTTGGTTATGGTAAGAAAATACATCGGATGGAACGACAAGTTTCAGTATTTTTCAGAGTTTCACCTTTAAATGAATCTTGTTCTTCCAAGTTCATACATCCTAAATTCTTTGACATATACCAGGGCTATAATAGGTGGTGAATATTACGAAAGAGACGTATAAAAAAATTCTATATATCTTAGTAATAACTCAGTGACTATCGTTCCCAGTTCAAATGAAGCCACGACCAGACCAATTATCGTAAAATTTATCGGGTAACTACACAAGTACCGTTGAGCCGTATGTTGAATCTAGAGTATTACTTCAATTTTTAAGTGAGTACAACGAAAAATTGAGGACAAAAAAAAAAATGTAAATAATCTTGGACTGAAAAAAGGAATACAAGTGTCGCTATACTAATACAGCAATTGAACTTACACAAACGAACAAGTTCATTAACCCTGCCTCCAGTACTCGTCACCAAAACGAAGTTTTCGAACTCGAACTAAGGATTGAATATTGGCTAAAATTTCATGAAACGCTAAACATTCGACAAAGTAGAGGCATCAATTTTCATCCGAGTCCTACTGACCTGCGACAAGCTTCTTTCCAAACTTGAGCTTCCAACTTGCTTCAACGTAAAATTTATCCGCGATATATCAATTTATAAGTCAATTATCTAACTGAACCAATCCAAAGTTGAAGAACTCATTTTTATAATAGCAAAATTTAGGGTCAAAGTTTTTCTAATAAGAATTACCAATTAAACGGAAAAATTTACGTTTTTCAACTCATCTTCAGTTCGATTTTGAATAAACGACACGAGACCAGCTGGGAGACAATCAGTGTGTGAAGAAAAGATAAGGATGACGAAGAACAGAGCGATGTAGTTGACGTTCAATGGAAGATCGCTTACAGCCCAAATGTACCGTCCTTCTGTTCCTTATCGCACTTTGATAATTTTTTCGCAGTGTGTCTCAAATAGAAATACGGCTTATCGCTCAGAATCTTAGTATAGTGGAATTCCCAAATCCGCGCGATCGATATGTTAAGAGAATTTCAATGACTGATTCCTGATCTAGAACGTATTTAGAACGAATTGGACTTGAATGCCATTTTTCCAGCTCCTTCTTCTTGCAGGAACCACCCACTTTCCTAAAATTGCGTGTATTTTTTCTCCTATGTGTTTTACAAGTAAAGTTTTCTTACAAAATTTGTTCCTTCAAGCCTCTTCTACACTTTTACTTATTATGGAAAAGTCATTTAAAGCAACCATTGGAAAACGTGTTCCGAAAATAGATCACATTTTGATGATTTGTCTTTATACGACTATCGATAACAGAAGATCATTAATAATTATGTGAAGTATTCAGAATTGAATTCTACATCTATAGCAGCGATACTCAACTTTTTGGAGCCACGATCAACTTTCAAAATTTCCAAATGTTCCGCGATCGACCAAAAAAAAAAAAAAAATAGAGGAGGAGGAGGAGGAAACATTATTTGATTTATTAAAACTTGTAATACAAAAATGTTAGAAATTAGAATGGTACTCGTAAATTTCCTAATAAATGAAAAGATGTGGAATATTTGAGACATCGATTTTTTTTTGACAATTGCTCGAGAAGGCTAGCGATCGACTGGTCGATCGCGATCGATCCGTTGAGGACTGCTGATCTATAATGTTTCTCCCTCCTCTCTCCAGCCCAACCTCCTCACCGAATTTTTTTTCTAACCTCTCTCAATTAACAAGTTGACTCAATGATTTTCACTATTGTGATTTTGAGGACCTTTTGGTCAGAAGGGCGTCTCCTCAATGTATTTCTCATGGAACGGAAGCTTTTTGACAAAAAGGTCTTCAATTGCGGAATCTTTTCTCCCCTTCAGGATGACCATTTCCGGCATATTTTACAAATCCGATTGTTAAACACAAATGTTTCGAATAGAATTTAAAAATGAAGACTTTCGGTACTTCTTAAAGTTTTTACACTCACAAAAATTTTTATAACCGTTCCCTTTGATTAATGGACAAGGCGTTTACTTCATTCATATACAAAATTTTATCTGATATGCTCAACTCTGCGCCGATAAAGTGAGTTAATTCCCAAAGAGAAATTAATTTAATTAGATTTTCATGACGATCTTCTACCGATTTCAACTAATGTTTCTATCGTTTGTCTATCATGAACTACAATAAGATAATTCAAATGATGTTTCATTTTGTATGCTAAACCGCTGTCAAGTCATCGTCAGAAGCTGAGAGATCCGATAAACGAGCTTCCAGAAGGTCATCTTTAGTATTTTAAATTGTTTCCCGAATGGTGCCGTCTGTATTTCGTGCAGTGCCTGCTTTTTATCTTCGGCTCGAATGAAATTTTCAATAATTTTAATAATTGATTATAAATTCTTCTTTCAATTTTTTTCAAAAAGGTGACTCTCAACAGACAGTTCGTCATGAAATACCCATACTTCCTTCTCGTACATCGAAAATCTTCTCACGTTTTCCACTTCGAAGTAACAAACTCTAGAATTTAAAAAAAATCTCGTATGGATGTAGGCAGATGCGATCGTCAATACCTGTGCTACAGATTTCCTCCACTTCTCTTATCTTACCAAGAAAACAACACAGAAAAAAACTTTATCTCATATCCGTTCGATCAACAAGTGTTCGGAGTGTTCTCTCGCGCTACGTTGATTCATATAAACAATAATTAGAAGTTCTACATTTTTGGAACGCTTATATTTCCGACAATCGAAATGACAAATCCAACGTGAAATAATTATTCTTCATCTCTACTTAAAACGAGGAACTCGAATCAACTTGATATGGAAGAGGATCTATTTCCCATAGGTAGCTCATAGTTTCGAACATTTGAATGAAAAGTTCAAAATGAATAACGAGAACCTCGCAATACTTCAATCCATATTTCCTTCTTAAAAAAGTGCGAATGAATATATCAACTCCGATCTGAGGAACAAGATTCACTATTCGATACGACTCATTCGCTCAAATTCTTACTTGAGAACTCTTTAGATCGTTCTAGCAGAAAATTTTATAATAGTTTTTGAAAGACAAAGTTTGAAATAGATCGAAACTAATTGTATACTGCTTCACTTTCGGAGCATTCTCGAGCAACTTTTCACGAAGTAATAATACAAACATATTTCGGAAATCTTACGTACGTTCTGTCCTCGCGTACACTCAACAATAAGCAACAACTTCCGACTAGGAAATCATACTCGATAACATCTGAAACGAAATGGAAACAAAATGACAAATACGTTTTCCGATTGCTGTAACATCAAAAATAGACGATGCTTCAAATTTTTTTGAAGTTTTTCCCACGATAATTCGACGACAATCCGATTGCAGAAACACTAACACGACGGAATAGACATACGATTACGAGTAGTATGCTACGAAGTACAAACATCGATATGAAGGAAGAGGAAGAACCTCAGTACGAATATGAATAGAACGATCTAGATTTGCGTCATAACGACTGTCCGATAGCTATCATGAGATATTGAAAATGGGAATCATAATTGTAAGTAAGACGTAAACAATGTTTTCTTTCATATTCCGGCAAAAGTGTAGATTCAAACGTATCGAAGTAGAACGGGCTTTATATCGTGAAAAACAAACGCCAGTGTAGAAAATGTAACATTTTAAAATTGGTATATACTAAATTCGCCATCGAAAATAATACTATGTTGGTGATAATCGATTCGTACTAGTGATGAAAGATTTAGTTTAAAAAAAGGTCAAAAATGATGGACGACAACATAAAATGGCGTGATGGAAGAAAATAATATTCGGTTTCATTATTTCACGTGAACGTAGAAAAGAGATTTCAAATGATCCAGCTAAACTGAGCACTTTTAAAGTCCATCACGTCTTAAAAGTCGATCGTTCTGAAATTTACGTTAATAATAGTATAACTGTGTAATAAACGATCAAAATGAATAATTTGAAGATACGATTACTTAATTTAAATCATGAAAACTTTGCAGATAGTAAACATGAAAACGTGTTGACAATATTTCGATTCGAAGATGAAATAGACATGAAACACGTGAGTAAGTTGATATGTTTGTGTACAATGAAATCATCATTTACAGTGTACCCACTATAACGGTACATACAATGTACCCTCGAATAATATGCATAATAATACTGTTCTTTCGAATATACACAACAAAGTATACATCTTAACGTAAATAAATACAACAAAATTAATCACAAATTCTTCTCCAAGCACGAATGGAGCATTGTTATAAAGTACAAATCGATGAGCGCTATACAGCTTCCGATCCATTCATACTAAATACAGTAAACATACTTTTTCTAATCCAATTAAGTGTACAGAAACCTCTGAATGCAGTAAAATGCACCATTATAAATGACTTACAAACAGAATAATACGTAAAAAGCAGTTATTAGGCCTGTATTTGAGAAGAATAAGCCATTAATTACAACTCTTTGCGAGAATCGTTCAAAATGATATAAAACGCTGATTTCCTACGGAGCACCAAATAGAAATTTAGCAAAGGAAACGAACGAACTCGAAGAGTTTCATCAAGGTATTAACGGGATTCAATGAAGACTGAACTGCACTAATAATAATTAAATTGGAACTTTCATTGAATAAAAGCGACTCAGCCTCGAATTGATTCAAAGAGTGAATGACATTTTGTTACGCCGGTTAACTTCCTCCTCATAAGCTAAGGTAAAAAATAAATCGAACACTTACGTCTTGTTCAGGAGCAATCAAACGTTGAGTTCACACTAATCAACGAAAAGAATACAAAAAATTGAACGTAAAACTACTTCAAACAACTTATTTTACGGAATTTGATTACCAACAACGCTCAAAAGAACAAAAATACCTTGAAAATGAAGTCTGAACGGACATTACATTATCCAATTGCTTGGAACGAGGTAAACGGGGAAGAGAAATGAAGAAAACGGGGTCTCCGTCTCTCCGAAGGAAACTCGAACTCAAAGAACGCAATGTGATGAGGCATGGTCCTCGTATGCGGATAATCACAGACTTCCGCAGGCCGGGCGTGGTTTTGTAAACGTGAGTTTTTCCTACAGTCACGTAGTCACGCGTTCTCACGAAGCGTGGTTGTGGAAGTGTATATAGTCAATGGTTGTGGCCTGTGGGAACGTTTTCAAACTGCCGCTAGAGTGCATTATAGTCGCTGATATCAAGGTTCTCTTTATTCAATTATCGGCTTTTTCTCGTGATTCTTTTGGATCTCGAGTCACGACAAGGACAATAAGAAATTAATTATAAATGAGATGTGGCGAGTTTTGCGAAAATACACCTCAGGGAGAAAAATTCAATTTCGAGAAAATCGCGATAGAACGAAAATCATTACAATATTATATTGTATTTCCACGGTAAACATTATTTTTGAGTGCGAACGCTCTCAAATTTTCATCGAAAGACTCAGCTTACTGATGGCTCATCCGATTCTAAACGTGTCTATGTGCTCCAACCTCCCATTACATCTTATTAGGGTCCATAAAAATAGGCTAGTAAGTTTATTCTGGTACAAGAGCAGACAAGCCCGCGGACAAGCAAATAACTTGAGAAATGTATCCAATCATTTGGTATTAAATAAATAAAAATTTGTCAGCAAGAAAAAATAATATAGAAAAATTGCACACGCTTATATTTCATAACAATTTCAAGTGTCAACAAAAATAAAAATACATTATGTACAAGGGATGCAACACAGGCGTAGTTAACTGAATGAAAAATTATGAATAGTTTATTATTGAAAACGTGATCACAAGAACATTGAAAGCGATTATTATGAAAATGACTACGATCGTTTTTATAAAATGATACCGACGATAACGCCGAAATTGAAATTTGATCTCCGATACCAACCAAACGAACTCAAGAAAATACATTCATTAGTATTCAAAATATTTTGTCGATTTTCTCACAAACTTGACATTGTTGAACAATGCCTCGAAGGTAACCTGACAAATTACGAAATTCAAAAGTTATGACAAGAGAGATAAAATACTGATAATTAAGTTATGTTGTTTATCCTTAGTAGCATGATGGTACCTATAAAACGTTCAGAACGCATACATGCATCATTTTTATAAGCTCTGACGTCATATTTTTGTCACTTCTTAAAAATCAAACATTGAAAAATTATATCAATTGTAAGCTCTAAATCGAAGACATTATTCGCTCATCGAATTAATCCACAGACCTGAGCGAAAACAAAGTTCGAGAGATTGGCAATCGACAATTCATGTCCAAATATTTATTTACTATTGTCGATATTTTCAGTTTTCGGTTGAGCATAGAACGATTCCAACTCATCCGAATACTCTGCACTGATTTATTATTTTCAATTTCATTCGTAAGGTAGTGTCTCTTAACACAACATACACAATTTAGCGCGAGAATTATGCTAAAAACGAACTCAACACTATGGTTTCCGACTTATTGACTCACGATATAACCAAATATAGGTACAGGTTTTTCGAGCATGATACAACAATTTCCGGTAGATACTTCCCTACGATAATCCTCGATTTGAATGGATACTTAAAAATATATCGCAAGATTTTTATCAAGCACCGACTTCAAGCTTCCATTTTAGTGAGAAATTTGACAGGATAACATTGTTAAATTCGTTATCTTACTCCATTAATCCGAATAATAGCTAATTTTCAACGATTTGAGGCTAATGCAAATCAAAAATAAATGCAAAATTTCAAACAAAAATTTTTAGAACATCTTTCAGAATGGTGCATTCTTAGCTGAACCGTCGCACACAAAAAATTTGAATTCCTCATAACGTCATGATACAATTAATGACTCGTTATTATTCTGGTATAGAAACACCACAATAACATAGTACTCAAACTTTCGCTACGAGGAATATCACAACAGTGTAACGATGATAAAATATTGTACAAAAATTCATAAAAAGTGATGTTAAGAACGGAAATACTTCGTATTATTAATCATAAGACTGCACTTTTTGAAAAATAAAAATAATTTCGAATCAAAGAATAAAAATACTATGTAAGAAAAGGAATTAACTAGGGTAAATGGAATTAGGAGATACCGACTTTTGTAGGCAACGTTACATAAAATACTCAAGGTACAGGATACTTCGCAAAAGATTAACTTCGAAGAGCTTGTAATCGACTTTGCATTTCTTGTAACGCTTCTTCATCATCGTCACTTTCCACAGCAGACGCTGGTTTTGATGTACTAGCTCCAGGAACTTCAGTGACCGTCGCTGGAGCTTTAATCAAAGTTCCCGTGGTTATTTCTTCGATAACCTATCGAAATATAATTTTCGTTTGCAGACAATACCGATTGCTCGTGACATTCAAATTACAACTGATTATAAACTTACTTTATCAACTTCTTGCTGAATTTCTTCTTCCATATCCTCAGCGTCGATGCCGGTAACTGTATCCAAAGTTTCATCCATCATTTCTTCGATTATACCAGCCTATAATTGAGAATGAATTCTGAATAAGTATTCCAAGTTTATTCCTCGTACAGATAATTAAAAAAAGTTAAGCATTTTATTGCCTTCATCATTTCCTTGGACATTTCTCTCATCGTAGCAGCTACCTCAGGCACTCTGATCAAACTCTGCATCATATGCATAACCTCCGTAGATTTCTCCAAGGAACCAGCTACCCTCAATGTAGCTAAACAGCACAATACATGAGGGTGAGTATCTTAGTATTCCACGAATTCAACGAACAATATCCCACTTTTACTACTCACATAACTGATTCTTCATCTGCATTTGAATTGAATTCAACTGAGTTTTAGAAACTTGAATTTTATTGATAGTTTTTCTAGCTCCCACAATCTCTTTAGCTAAAACAACACAGGATTCTCTGTCATTCTTTTTAGCAGCATCCTTGAGTGATCGTTTCGCTTTTTCTTCTTCGCGCTGAATATCTGATTGAAAAAGAACCAAGCAACATGAGTTTGCGTTGAAAAGAAAAATAATTGACTATATTCATGAAACAAGGAAGCAATGTCGCGTACTTCGTATTTGACGATCTAGTTGATAACCTTCTTTTCTAATTTTATGACACCATTCGTTCACCTAACACAGAAACGTTTGCATAAATAATGGAAGATCGAGATATGAAATTGATCATAGGGAATGAACTGTGAATGACGCTTACCATATCTTTAGGATCCTTTTGTGTCGATTTGCCGAATAATCCCATGGTCTGTTCGAAAAGAAGGAATTAGACAGGAAAAGAGAAGATAAACTTTACTTGTTGTTGAAAAATTGGTCCCTGAAAATTCTCGTTCTGGAAAGTATTATTTTTTCATTTTTCAGTTTCTTATTCGACACATTCTCCAAGATGATTTTATGAGGGACCGTATAATTATTATTCTTTTCTTCTAACTCAGTTTTACTGTGGAGAAACGCGATCGTACTCTATCGTACTAATAAGACTACAGTTTGAGATTAATAACATTGTGAGAAAGTGAGAAAGAAACGCAGAACTGATAATCATGACCAGTGTTGTATGTTTCCCAGAAACAAAATTCTCAATGTCCAGGAATGGAAACCCTATGAAAGAATTGCGTTAAATTTGCATTGTAATGGACCTTTGAATATACACGATCATAATTCATATATTTGTTAATTAAATGCAAAAAAACGTGGTATTTTTTCGTTAACCCTAAGGGCTTTTTTCTGTTGGAAGGTCACATTTGTTAGTGATTTTTTTTTCTCTCTCTTTGTGAACATCTTGAATAAATGAACTGATTTTTGGTGATGTCATAACATAAATTATGCCCTATTGCTGCATTAGTCTGCAGTCTGCGTAAACAATGAAGATTCTGCCGAACAATTTGAATAGACGTAGGCTGTGCGTAGGCTATATTAAGCTATCCAAATCAACGATAGGGAAGTAATTCTGTTTTCTCTAAATGAGGTTAATATGGCTAATTCAGATGCAGATGTAAATAGTTGTTTCAAAGATGATTTTTTAATGTTTAAAAAAATAAACAGCGTATTTGATAATTGTAAAACTTGAAATGACGAAATTGCAAACAAGGTTAGGTTTCTGAAAATGCTATCAAGCTAGGGGGGACACTCGCCTATCAATAATCATTGTCAAACCAGAAAATTTTGCAGTATGATGATACGGCACCCGTTGAATAAAAATCCATGTGTAACCCTGTGTAACCCTATCTACAAGAGGGTTGTCAGTGCAATTTCAGGGTCGTCTCGTTTAGCACCGTCCAGCTGATGAGGTGTGACCCTGCTGGAATGGATGCACTTTGACTTTTTCCACGTGTGACCCTGTGTAACCTTGTAGTAAACCTATTATTGCACGGCTTACAGTTGGGTCACTAGGGGTATTTTATGGGTTTCAGAAAAAAAGTGCATCCGCACCTCTAATATTCCCCTCTTGTAGACCATTTGTAACTGCAGTTACAGAAGGGCGATATAAGGGAAATATCTGTGACCCAATGATTGCCCGCGATGACTCTCAAGTTGCCCTGTAGTAGACACTCCATGTACAGGGTCACTGAGTAGTGATAAAAGGGTAATACTGTGACCCAATTATTGCTCGCGATGATACCCAAAAATATCCCTGTAGTAGACTCTGTGTGAAGGGTCACTGAGAAGCGATAAGAGGGTAATACTGTGACCCAATTATTGCTCGCGATGATACCCAAAAATATCCCTGTAGTAGACTCCGTGTAAAGGGTAACTGAGAAGCGATGAAAGGGTAATACTGTGACCCGATTATTGCTCGCGATGATACCCAAAAATATACCTGGAGTAGACTTGTAGTGGAAGGCTACTTAGAAGTAATGAAAGTCTGTTTTTGGGCGAATTAAGGGTGCGAGCTGTTGACCAAAAGTTACCCAGTTCAATGATGTAGATTCCCAGCAGTTCCCCATAAATTACTCGATCGTGGATGGGTTATTTTGAGGTAATTCAAAGGTATCGCAAATTCATCTTACAGTGAATGAGGGTCAATGAACTACTTTCCCAAAAATGTACCGTAAAGTACCAAATTGTAGCGCTGCTGAATGACTTATTGTTTAGCAAATTTCATGGCAGCAGTAAACTTTTTCAAGATGACTAGTTCAAATTCATTGCAATTCTTTCTCAATGACTGGCGCTGTGTATTTCAAGTTCACAAATTCATATACTCGTACTTGCACGTATGTTTACGCAATCGTCCATCACTCAATATTTCTCAATTCAAATATTAAAAATTATGTTCAGCTTCTGTAAGTATTCCGATAGTCATATACGTACTCAGCACACTTCATAATGAAGTTATTGACAAAATAATTCGCAAACCGTAAGATAAACATAATATATTACTTGAGTTCAACGTACATGCTGTGTTCTTAATGACAAGATCTATGTTACCGGTGGCAATGAAAATTTCGAAGAATATGATACAAAAACACGCAAAAGTAAGTTCATCCCCAAAAACGAGAAGAAACAAATGTACGAATAAAAAATTGCGAAAAAAAAGAACCTAAACCTAAACACAAAGTACAAGGAAAGTATAGAATGGCGGGATAATAAGAATGGCGTTGAAAAAAAAAAAAAAATTACAAGTTAAACATACAGGAGAAGGAATGGATGGCGAAAAAAAAATTAAACTCAACGATATGAAGGAGTTTGTTCGGCTTCAGCTTGCCTGCGACAGCGAATTTCATCTTCCTTTCGACGACATAGATACAGAGAGCGAGGAAGGACGTCCGCAGATCTTGGTGCAATTTCTAATAAATGTTGCGTCTTGTCATAATCGGATCCATCCATATCTCCAAAAGACACGGCGTCGTCTTCGAAGGGCGTGAAGAAGAGTACCCTGTGAGCTTCTTCGCCCATGAGAACCCGATCATTTTTTTGGGTCGTACATGTATTGGTCCACGACTCTGACCCAACTGCAGGGAGTTGGAACTCAAACCTCCCTTAGAAATCCGACGGCGAGGGAAATCTAATTTCAAAGTACGGCTCCAGTAGGTAAACTGTAACGTACAAACAAATGGAATAAATTATCGAACACGGAGAGAGAAGGGGAGAGATGTGAGAAAAAGATGCGATGAACAAACAATCGGTATACTTACAATCAACGAAATATCAGATGAATGTCAACGAATTTTAGACAAAGATAATCGAGTATATCAGCAAACAGTAATTCTAGGCACAGATTGCTGCCAGCTCTGCGATGACATACGATGTAGACGGCATTAAAAGACTAAATGGCGATTCTGTACGAAAAAAAATTGATTTTAAGTTATCGAATATACGATAATTTGATAATTTTACTAATTTTACGAGACAAACAATGAGAGAACATGACGCATACTTACAATGAATAACGAGCAACAAACGAGAAATATCAGTTTCAACATCAGATTACACGTACAACAATCGCATTGATTATCAGTAAACAGCTCTACATCTAGCTACCACTTGTGACATACGATTTTGTGGTATCAACAGCGAATAATGGTGATTCAGTATAAAATACCTGTAAAATAACATATCAAATAAATTATCGAGCATAATAATTAACGGACAGAGGGAGGGAGAGAGAGAGATGAGAGAACAGGACGCGATGAATAAACGATCGGTATACTTACGATCAACAAAGTCAACAGATTATAATCGAATATCAGCGAAACAAACAGTAATTCTACGCCTTGATAGCTGCCATCACGTCTGCGGTGACATACGATATGTGTGAGGCATTAAAAGACCAAATGGCGATTCTGTACGAAAAAAAATTGATTTTAAGTTATCGAGTATACGATGATAATAATAATAATAATAGGAGACGAGAGACGAGAAAACACGATGCGATATGAAGAATACGATAGATACGTGTAAGTTCCTTTTAAACAACTCGAAATAAATTTGAATTTGAAAAGGTTTCTTTAATGGAACGCTCGAAAACAAAGAGATCGTTACAATGACGAAAGATATTTACACTCAAAGATAGACATCTAAGCAAGAGCGACAGCTTCTTGCATCAAGCGCACGATTCGAACTGAAAAATCATAGTTGAAACTGGACTTGAATCGTACACAATAAAATGAATCATCCTATAGATTACAGAGGCGAATACTATCAATACGGTAGAAGCTTGCTTCCGTCGATCAACGGACAGGAGTAAATAAGGCGCGTGCGACAAGATAAGACAAGAGATATTCATTCGAGACTTATATATGTACTTACATGCGGTAAAAATTCAGGAACAAAACGTTGATCTATCTTAATTGAAACCAGATATCCGATGGTGGTGTAATTTTGTTACAGAAGAATGAATGAGCACTACGAAAATACGCATTCGTTGAAATGTCGACGAGAACGGACATCTATAGAAATAAGCAGGACGGAATGGCGAATCTATAATAATAGGAAACGAAAAAATCGAATAAATTATACAGTAGCTATGACATCCGGTTATCCGATAAATTGTAAATATCATGTAGTAAATACTTACTTCGACAATAAGTTTAGGAACGAGACATTATGCGAGATGAAATCCTTGTTACGGAGATATAGAGGATGAGGTAGTATGCAAATGTACACAATAAACTTCGCAAAATTCACAGAGATGTAAAAATTAAATGTAATATTGGAACGGAACGGAATAGTAAATTTGAAAATTAATAAACAACAAACAAATCCAGTGAAGATGGCAGCTCTTTTCGCCTCTGTCTATGAGGTAGTGTGGTACAGCCAGGATTGGTTGAAATTGATCACGTGATACAAATAAAATATTTCTCTTACTACTCCAACGAGTGTCTGCCATGTAGATTGCATTTACGCGCATTAATTACAAAATTTCAATGATTAATTAGTTTTATATAAATAATTATGTCCCACATATGGAATTATCATACATATTTCGAAAATGAATCGCGAATAATGAAAATGTCAGGAGAAATGGTGCTACAGAAGTGAATAATTTTTCCCACACGTTGTTGGTAACATTGCATACAGCGTCGAAATTTCAAACGAAAACCTCGAAGCCAATAAGAAGAAATTTGAATTGTTCCGTTGTCGGCGTACGTTAACGGTTACTCGTTTTCCAGTTCGAACGCGAAGCAATTGTCGTTTATAGCCGCCATGTTTCGGCAGTTGGTGCAAAAAAAAAATCGTTCACATTCGTCGAAAAGATTTGAAAGTGTAAGTAATTCACGTTAACGCGGATACGGTGCCTGTCAACGCAGTACATTGAAAGATTGGATTTCATTCGTCGTGATTCATAATTTGCATGTGCAAGTACGTTATTTTTTCGCATTATTTGCCATATATGGAATCGTGTTTCATGTACACCTCATACGATAGATAGTATTCAATAACTCGATATAATATCAACTTTTCAGCTTGTCGCCACGTTATTCTTAGCTCGCCATTCGATATTGTACTTCAATTTGTGGATAATCGCTGCCTTACGTCTCTTTCACTTTGTACGTTTTCGATGGTGTTTGATGGTTCATGTTCAACGCATATGAATATTCATTCTCTCCAATCAGTAAAGTACGTGTCTAGGCGAATCGCTCATAAAGTTGTTTTATTTTACGAAATATTATTACCATCAGTTCACTTTTCTTTTCAGTGCAAATTTGGTATCGTGAATGTACAACTCGTCCATCAGTGTTCTCGCGTATCAAGTATTCTCGCCGATTGAAAATCGATTCGTCATTACGTAAGCATTTAAATACTGCATTTTATTTATTAGACAATATCATAATTAGCGACTATTTCTGCATAAAGTAACGTACGATTTCTTTCTAGTCTGTCAATGTATACAGTCACTGAAATGGTTTACGTAGTAACCACTCGATCGTCAAATGTTTCCATCTTCGCTATATTCGATCTCGAATCTATTTTCCTTTCTCGTTCTTCACTCTCTTATTTCCCATGAATTTATGTTGCTTCATTTCCTGATTCTCAGCCTACCGAATTTTTGGTTTTCAATGCGCTATCGAAGCGAGCTTTCGTACCTCAAGTTCGAGTCTGAAACAAGAAATTCCGCAATGATTGTTCAGTAATATTCTCACTCGGGTGTATGTTTGATTGAAAAAGACGCTCGATTATTTCTGATACTTCGGCCGCATACCTATCGCACGTATAATATTACTTATTTGCCTACAGTAAGTACTCGATAAGATAGCTCGTGTTATAAATTGCGAAGTACAAGAATGAAATATTATGTTTTTTTTTTTCTTCTTTTTTTGGTGCGTTTTGATGCTTTCCTTATTTTCAGCGCTATTGTCTTACGACGAAGCCTCGACGTGGATCAAGTCTGAAAGCGCGAGCAGTTTGTTATCGGACGTATCCACTTTACCAGTACCTGAGAATGAATACCTTCCTAGTGCGGAGAGGCAACCTAAAGCAAAAGCGAGATTCTCCTACGGAAGTTCGTTGTTACCTGTCGCGAAGGAAAAGAAGCCGGAAAAGACTCTCGAAGATGCGTCTGTCAACGTTGAAAACAATTTCGGGTAAGCGCGTGTATTATTTGGCTGTGTTGATTTCTTACATATTGAACTACATTTTCAATGAAATTATTATTACAGATATGTTGTACATGATGGTGCTGATGATGGTGCTTCTCGCGCCTCAGACTGCTCTCTTTACTCTTATCTGACTACGCCAGGCAATGGAGAAACAACTCCTTCGAAATCTATCGCGTTCGACCCAGCCCGTCAGTCTGGAGTACACCATCGAGCAATTCGCCATTCTGTCATTTGCCATTTTCTGATGTAGCCGAATCAACCTCATCGTCGTTGGTCGAATGTTCCCAAAATGAACGGGACACCGAGTCCATCACGAGTCATGAATTGTTCCATCGTCTCGATTTACCAAAATCAAGTAAATCGGAGTTCTTGGCGGTTGATGAAAAAATAAAAACTACTAGTTTGTACTTTGAAAGCGTCGTGCGAGAAAATTTTGTAAGTTGTATTGCTTACTCAAATGCTTAGACGTTTCTTACCGTGTGCACTTGTATAACTGATTCTTTTTATGTACTCTCATTCATTATGTTTGCAGATTCAGGCAGTACGAATGCACAATCCTATTCGAGAAGGATACACTCATGCTTTATACTCTTTGTTGAGAAACATTTTTCGTTTATCTTTCAACGGGGAGAAAAATAATGACGAGAATGACCCGAATGTATCGAATGAAGCATTCGTAAATGGTGCCGAAATGTTCTATATTCAGTGGATTCAATACACTGAAGCGTACGAAATAATAATTCGTGAGTATTTTTTCGCAGGTTCTTTTTATTTTTTCTTCTTCGCGTACTCTAGTCTACATGTCTGTTTCAGGTGAAACCAGCAACTGGCCGAGTGAATACCTACCAATCGTACGACCTAATCACCTTCGTAGGAGTGATGGTCCCGCTATTACAGCAGCGTGGAACAAGAAGGATCACCGCGATAAAGTTCGCGCGATCATTCAAAGGTGGTTGAAATCCAGTCGCACCGTATGTAAACGTCGGTGCCTGAATGTGGAAAAAAAAGTTACAGTCAACAGTTCGGCGTCGAGAGAAGCTCGAGATCAGGAAGGTAAACTTTCATACAAAAATTACTGTTACTCCGATCACATTAGAAGGGGGGGGGGGGAGACGGAGACGATTCTGGTACAATCTTCGATGTAGATTTTTTGCGCATATTTGTCAGAAATGGTATCCTTATAAGAATTCCTGACAGTTCCTCTTTTTTTTCTTTTTTTTTTTTTCACTTTTTCTCGTATGATACTACCTCGGTACAAAGATTATCCTCACCAAATTTACCATAAAGGTGGGTTGCGCAAAAAAATCTATGCTCCAGGTTTGTGCCAAGTTCGTGTTTCGTTCGACTGAACTATGTCGCTTTTCTTGAATTTTCTTACCCTCTTAATAAACGTATTTTATCTTTCACCCATAGGTCAGTTGCAGCAGCATTCTCGTACCAATACGTCGGTCACGTCAGCCCCACCATTCAATGATTCGTTGTCAGAATTGCTAGATGAAGAACTTGAAGAACAACTCGCTAAGCTTCGTAAGACTTCCTCATCTTTAACTGTCAACGATGACCACCATTCTCCGACGGAGTAGATAGACCAATTTTGTTTGTTTCGCTCGCATGTTGTAGGGTTTCTAGGGACACGCTTACTGTACGCGAATTTCTTTTTGAATTTTTTGTTTCAATTTATTCTCATTCCGACTTCGCCATTCCTTATCGCTTTATTTGTACGTACATTTCTTTTTAAATTATTTTTTATTTCAATATTTTATTTATATTTCGACTTCGCCATTCGTTTGTATTTTTTAACTTTTACTGGTGCTCTTTTCTTCAATTCGCTTGAGATAATTATGCGCTAACGTCGCAATTTTTTGATACTTAAAATGCTAATTTGTAAAAAACGTTCACTTCTCGTTCATTATTTGCACTATTCTGTTCCGTTATATCCATCGATTACATTTACTTCGTATTATTTCAATTTAATCGTTACATTTCAGTATTCATGACGCGTAAATTGTAATTTTCGTTATTTCATTTCTAATAATACACTGCATTCATTTTATAAACATTGTGTTGTACTATTATGTGGGCTTTACTGTAGGATTTTTAAGAATCCTATTGTAGCCTTTTTTGTGGAGGCTATTGCTTTCACCAAAAAGGCTACTATAGGGTTCTTAAGAAGCCTACTGTAGCCCTTTTCATGAAGGCAACGACCTCCATGAAAAGGGCTACAGTAGGCTTCTTAGGAACCCTATAGTAGCCTTTTTGGTGAAGGCAATGACCTGTACGAAAAAGGCTACTATAGGGTTTTTAGCAACCCTATAGTAGCCTTTTTTGTAGAGGCAATGACCTCTATGAAAAAGGCTACTATAGGGTTACTAACAACCCTACAGTAGCCCTTTTTGTGGAGGCGATAAAGGGGCTGTACTAGGGCTACTATAGGGTAGCCATAATGGGGTCGCTACATGGTCACAGTAGAGTTACCAAAGAGAAACCGAAAGTGTCATTTCAGGGCAACTACAGGTCTACTACAGAGTACGGGTATCGCGTTACTAAAGGGTCACAGTGTGGCGATTCTAGGGTTGCTCGTCCAAGGACTACAACAGGGTCACTTTAAGGTTACTAATGAGTTACTGATCCTATGCACTTCGAAGGTTACTTCAGTGTCACAATAGGGTATACCGTGCGTTGAGTAGGGTTACCACTTTTCGGGAATATGTAGGGTCACTGTTGGGTTACAGGGTCACAAATGCACCGATGCACTTTTCCTGGAGAAATTGCTGGAGGGGAACTAGGGTCACAGAAAGGCAATTTATAGGGTAGATTTTCCACTCGTCACAATAGGGTAACAGATTATTCAACGGGCAGGAGGTGTTGAAATGGTAGAATTTCACGTGCTCAGGAACAAGCAGAGCAAAATAAGTACCTAACCCCCTCTCGGTCAAAAAAGGAAGCGCGGGACTACTGTTAAGGCCAAAAGAGCGCTACTTGAGCATTAGGTTGAACACTTATTTCACTTTTCAACTGATTTACATTTTCATGTATTGTTCCACATACAAATTTGACGTTTCTTAGGTACGTGATTTCAAATTTTTTTCTATACATGATGTTGAAGGGGCGTTTTGACTGCATCTATAGGTGTTGTAAAAATTTAATTTTACCCATAGCTAGATTAGTGTGAAAGAAGAAACAAAAGTGAGAAATCGCATCCAGCCGCTCCTGTAGACGCGTTAGTGTCGTGGACGAAAAGGTGATCACATGAAAATTTACATAAGAGCGTATGTTATTTCAACTAGCTGTATCTCAGTTAATACTGAAAAAAAAGTACCACTTATAATGACCTTTTTTGACTCTCTTGACCAGTAGAATAGTATGAAACTCATTTTTTTTTTTTTTTTTTTTAATATAATAGATCATACATGAACTGCCTAATGGCATTTACATATAGGTAGGACAGATATGGGATAATTAACTTTACTTAGCTAATAGTGCAACCACTATTTTACTACAACTAAAAATAAAAATTTCACCAATTATCTGAAACATCACCTTTTTGTCCAGTTTCCACAAATGGCCGCTATAGTAAATGTAGAGGGCGACTCTTTTGGGGCCGGATGCGAATAGCGTTTGACTATTTGTTGATTGAATTTTATTAAAACATCATTTAAAGAAAAAAAAAAAATATCTTACAATACATGCAGGTATCGTGAACGGATATCAAGCAAATTGTTCTACTTGCCTCTGGCTTAGATCGTAATTTTTGCCTCATTGGGTAAACGCACACTTCACCCACATGTATAGTAATAATAATATACAGTATATTATTTTTTTCGTATTTTCGAGTCATTTCCAATTTTTTAATTTTATTTTAATAATACTACTTTGTCATTCTAATGTTGGTGCATTTCATGTATTGTTTCCCGTATCTTAATGATGCTGAATATTTTAAATACTGCTCTTCTGTCATTTTACCGTTCGTTGCTTTTATTTATTGTGATAACATTCTAATTAAATGCTGGGATACATATTCCCCATAAAGAACTTTCCTTTCGCTCATTTCATTTATGGTGGTGGTAATCATAATATCGGCACCCAAGAATAATGACTATTAATGATACACAATAATCATTCCCGTTGATACCAGACTTGCACCGGGATGTATTTCAGATCCTTTCTTCTTTTTTATTTTTAGTATTTTTCAACCATAATGAGAATGACCATTTGCCCAGGGCCTTCTGTACGAGGCCCAGCCGCATAGCTAGAATGAGCCTGAGATCAAGAATTCCTTCTAACGTAAGTAAAAAATGGGTTTTCATAAATGTAAGTATTTGTTCATAATAATTAGTCACTTTTTAAAGTAAGGTTTGTTAATTTATTCTATTTTTTATGAATTGAAAACCCAAATAAAGAAATAAAAAACAAGGAAAAGTAGAAACGCGGGGTTTTATATTATAAAATGTACAAATACTTAGGTTTAGGTAATCAAAAACAAAACGATAAAAAAAATAATAACAATAATAAAAACGAAACATTAAAAAAAAAAAAATACTTGATTACGTGAGCACAACAGCTTTATAAACACAAGGACCAGACGGACCTTCCACTAGAGCAGGCCACAAATATGTTCGTATCTGGTCATTTTCATTTTTCGACGTATGAAAACGTACGTGTAAGTCTCTCCTGAATATGCGCTGCTCGTATTCCAGGACATGAGACGGTGTCTGGAAAATCATTAAAATACGCGACAATTGGTTATGAAAATTTTCTTTCCAGAAATTTTTCGAAAGATTTATCGCCGTTTACTTGATTGGTTAACGCCCAAGCTAAGCGCACTGAATCTTTTATATATTGTAGAAGTCCCGAGCACGATTTTAGACAAGGGTAATCGTATAACGTTGCCCATAATTGCGCACTCACTTCCTAAAATTCGAAAAAAAAAAAAAAAAAAAAAGCACAACGAAGATTAGAATAAATTGGACCAAATAAATTTACCTTTTCGTATGGTGAAATACGACATATATGTGTATCGTGTACTAACCTCAATACATGAAGTGATATCAAAAGTATCAACAGTTCTTCTCAAATACGTCGTCATAGCTGTTTCTAATTCCATCTGCGTGGCATTGGAAGACGAAGAAGTGCAGAAAAGTTGTTTCATTTGTTCTTTTTTCTGGGCTAACAGACCCTGCGTTGAGCGAAATGCCAACTGGAGGAAAATATCAAAAATCAGAAATCATTTTACAGAAGATTTTTGTATATCCTATAGGATACCAGTGAAATGACTAGAAAAAACTGTTGGGTACCTAATACAGATTTTAAAATTAAGAGAGACTAGTTTTAAGGGAGAGAAAAATTGTTCGGGATGTTTTGAATTATAAGTTGTAAAATTGACATTTTACATCAAAATCATTTCGAATTCTGAATTACAAAGAAAAAAATTTTGAAATTTTAAGTTCGAACTCCGCAGAAGAGGACAAACGTCATACATCAGACTCTCTTTTTCAAATTTCAAAAACATATAGGGTCGCATGTGAGTAACGTATTCAGCAGAAATATCTTGTGTACATTTTCCAAGTTCTTACCACAACAATTGAAAATAATATTTTCGATTTCAACTCGGCAGCTCCGTGAAGTTGTTGTATCGCGTCTAAAGCCTCCAGGGCATTGACTCTTCCTTGCGAGTATAAATTACCGTAACATCGCACTAAGCGAGGCGCGCTTAATTCTCTGAAACCAAAAGGAAAATCGTCATTAATTATCTTCTCTATCAAGAAAGACTTTCGTATTGACCGTGCAATTTTACTTTTGTTTGCCGGTCTGATGTAAGGCTTTCGTCAAACTTTCGATTTTAGCTTTGGCTCTTTCAAGTTCTATCTTCGTGGCTTCAAGTTCAGCTTGAAGGGCTATTAATTCGCGATTATTTTGCGGTGACAAAATAGATGACGATTGAGGCCCACAATTGAGGCAGACATTAGCTACCTCGATTTCTGATGGTTTCTCGGTGGTCCAATCCCAGTTAGTATCTGCAAATTTAATGATATCATTTCATCATTAAATACTCGTATTACATTATGAAAAATGTTGAGAATCATAAATAAGCAGAGAGGAAAGAAAATTTTAAAACGAGGAATTGAATAGTTCACGATAGCTAATAGATGTTTATAGATTCTTCGTCATACACCAACGTCTGGTAGAGACGTAGTCAGGATTCCAAAAAAGACCTTCTTCCCCACAATTTTCAATAAAAATATTAAATACCTGCGTATTGACTTTAGGTATAAGGAGTAGGTATTTTCATAACTAGAAACGAGGGATGAGAAAAAAAAAACAACTGTTGTCTCAATGCTTTTCCTCGAGATAGTTGAAATAATTGAAATTAAAATTCTCTAAACGAATGAAGGGAGGCTTGCGACCCGAGCCGAAGATAAGATTTTTTGGAAATTAATACTTCAATTTTTGCCATCTTAAAGACCAAGTTTTTCAAAGAATGATGATAGTCTTATCATCATGATAGTCTTATCATCATAATAAGCTGGGATTAAAGAACAAATGTAATGTGTTCTGCGAAAAGGTACCACAAGTCGCCATGTGAAAGCTTCCCGTGTAAAATTGACCGTCGAATTAGGCCCGTCTTACACCAGAAAATGATGAAGCACGCTCGAGACTTTCCTTCAATCAAACATTATAAACTTTTTTGAGGGTAGGGAGACGCATAAGAAGTACTATAGCTAGAAAAAGTGTCTGTGGTAGGTTCAGAGTACAGGAAAAATAATAATAAAACAATGTGCTTAGAAATTTCTCACAATGATAAAAAAGGCCGAATTTATTATAATGATAGATAATAAATAAAGTAATTGATACTTTCATAATCAGAATTAATAATTTTTTCCAAGAAGATATGCACAGGATGACTTTTATAGTCACAATTTACAGCCACAAGATTCTATTAGACATTTCGACGCAACTCTAGCGTCATTATTTTTGTAAATTGTAACCACATTTTGACAATGAAAGCCTTGTTAATTTAGTAATTTTTGCGGGAAAAATCTTCATCTTTAATAATTTTCGTTAATGATTTACAAAATCATTTTTTTAATGAAAACTTTATATTAATAGTTTTATTTTATCGTCATAGCAATTTTACTAAATTAAATTGGTTATTTAAAATATTATAAACATCTTTTTGAAGAAATGAAAATCAGCTTATTTGAATTTTATTCTGAAAAATTAACAATATTATAATTTTTTTTTTTAATTGAAGATTTATTTTTCAAAATTCCAAGATCTAAGTGATGCAAATAAACAAAGAAGTGACTTCCCGTCCCCCATATCCTGTAATACATTTTTTGTGGCACCTCGTAGCCCCCGAAACCAATGAATCGGTTTTTTCTATGACCCCATAACTTTTGAAAATTTTTTATGATCATAACTAGACTGACAATAAAATTCGAATGGTCTATAATGTCGTAAATTTCATAAGAAATATTTTTGTTTGGAACCTTTTCTTATTAGAGCAGCAATTGATTTTTTGTAATATTTAGAAACAATAGATTTCCTTCCTGGAGCTAAGAACTTTGGAAAAACTTTAAAGAAAGTTCAGGCAACCTATTTCATAGAAAATTTCACAATGAACAGTTGGTGCTTGAAATTCCATTCTGTTAGAGTTTGACTTTTTAGATGTTTATTGCTAAGAATTGACCTTTCCTCGAAAGCTCCCAACTTTTGACAAACTTTTTAGGTTGCTAATCAGACTCATACAGGGTGTCTACTGAAAGGAAATTCTGAAAATACTTGACATTTACTTGACCTTTTTAGAAAGTAAACGAGTTAACGAGTAAGGAGAAAAAAAAACTCACGACTTTTTTAACAAAGTTAAACGAGGGATGACAGGAAACCTGTTTTATGGCGCACGTGAGATTCGAAAAATGTAGATTGTGACGTGACAAGGCTTTTACTTGACCGATAGACACCCTGTTATAGTAACGTTAGGATGGTTTTTTCTTCAATAAATTCCACCAGGAATATTTTTTGTCTAAAACTTTTTTTGATTGGAGCCCAATTTTTTTAGATATTTACAGAAAATTGATTTTGGGGGCTACGGGGTGCCACAAAAATTGTATTACAGAATGTGCGGGGTAGAAAGTTGAATATGTCAATCGAGATATCATTTTCTTTCATTGACAAAAAAAAAAATTTAGAAAATACGACTCATTTAATGAGTCATTTGCTTTTTACCACAAGGCCAACCAATCAATTTTGAAATTGGCTGCCATTTTGAATAGTTACGACGCATTCTGTCTGCGAGTAGTAAAGTCACCTAACAGACAGAATGGTGAAAGAGGATCAATTTTCATCGATTTAAAGCCTACTTGAAGTCGACGTGACAAGTAAGTCCAATAATAGATTCGACAGTCGACTCTAAATTGACCTGATAGTCACGTTGGCGTCGACGTAAAAAGTCGGCTGTCTTCAAAAAAGCAGGCTTTCTGTCAATTTTTGGTCTACATAGTTTCCATCGAATAGGGAAGAACTTCAAAAAATTCTGACTATTTTGCTGAATGTGAAAGAGGGTTGTTAGATTGTGTTTCCAAGGGGGTGGGGTTTGACTGTTTTAAGAATTTGAATGAATTCAATCACTAGCTACACGTATAGAACAGGTGAAGAGATTTCAAAAAATTTTTACCATTGAGAGAAGAGGGGAAACTTGATTGCCAAAAAAGAATATAAGAAAGAGGAAGAAAAAATAGTTTTTGAAATTACTTTTGGTCTAATTTTTATTTAGGTTAGATAGGTATGTTGTTGTCACTAAGGTGCAAGAAAATAAGGTAAAAATGTAAAAAAAAGATTGGCTTTGAAATTCGCTGTGACAGACGTACAAAATCAATTCATCGCGAATAATTTTTCATCCGCGATTTCTTTTTTCTTCAACTTCAACCGAACATTAGTTATTATATTCGTTTACCTGTCGTAGAATTCTGTTCCGGTGGACTTTCCGAACTAGACCCGGTACTTAATATTAATCTCGTTCTTGCACTACAATTACTCGATCTAACTATAAGCGGGAAAAAAAAAAAAAAAAAATCGACATCGATCATTTTATTCTTTATTCGTTTTCATAGTGGTACGCGATGCTATTTTAAAATGAAAAAAAAAAAAACTAACGAATTACCAGATCTGGATAGAAAATTATGTCTAGCACGTTTACTCACGTACGGTGAGTTACCAGACATCATAATGGCACTATCAGAATCCGAGTGGTAGCCCGAAATATCGCTGGAATCTTCATCTTCAGCAACCTCTTTCATCAACTCCAGTACCTGAAACAGATGGAAATATCATTTTAATTTACTCCGAGTCTATAATTCGCATTCTGAGTGTAACAAAAAACTCAATATTATCTCGTTAACCATCGCGTACCTGCGGTAAAATTCAATCTTTTACAGTTAATACATATATACTTACGCAATTAGCCCAGTTTTACATCGCCGGTCGACAAAATAACAACGAAGACTTGTTGTGTCAAACAGAATCCGGAGCGGATAAGATTCTAATTATACTCGAAGTATGATTTGCATCTGAATTACAATAGTACATAATTTCGTACGTGAAAAAGAACTTAAAAACGACTACATGCGACTGAGTTCTAGCTACCATACCTTAGTATCTTGCATGACAATTCTTCCTATCCTAATTAGGTATGTTGCATTGCGTAGGCCCCTATTCAGGCAAGTGAATGTTCCTCTAATCACCTGACAAAGAATCAAATTTAAACGTATTTCACATCAAGAGATCATCCAAACAGCGCGGAGGGAATATCAATTTCAAAAAATGGGCTTGAATTGTACGTCCTAAGAAACAAACGTAATAAAAAGTTTCCTGTTCTCCTATTCTCTCTCTCTCTCTCTCTCTCTCTCTCTCTCTCTTCTGTTCTTATTTTTGCTTCGGATTGTAGATACGCGCGTGCATGAAACTGCCGAGTCTAATTGGATTATGTGTTTACAATCATGTGACTTTTAATAGGTACGATTTAGAAGTACGCGTAAGAACAATAGAGCCGAAACGTTAGGAAGTTCATTTGTGAGAACGTGACATGTACCTACGTGAGAAGATGGTTCCTAATATCTTACGGAAGAACAATAAAATACGAAATATATAACAATTAGACAACTGGGTTTTCAGGATAAACGATTAAATGATTTGCGATAGATTTGAGACCGTAAATATTGAAGTAGCCTACGTAAATGCGACCTGTCTTTGAAAATGGGACGAATCCACATTTCTTAGGAAAAATGTTCCTCTCTCACTCTCAAATTAACATGTATTAACCTACTCAAACTATATCGTTCGAAAGAATTTGAAGAGAGCATGATGGTACAACAGGCAAGGAAGTCACTTGGCCGTCAGCTTCGCATATTTTCACCGAACGAAATAAATCAAAAACAATCGACTGAAAAATTTAATAGGTATCGTCTCCGAGGCTCAATTAAATTTTTCTTCTGAATCGACTGAAGAATTCGATAACAAAAAATAGTGAACGACTGTTGACCTCCAGAAGGATATTTGAAGTCAAGATCAACTCGAAAGCATTTCGGTATACAATTTGCAAAAGTTAATCATTTCATTTGTTTATGTTGGGTTCATTGAAAGACGGCTTGGACTTCGGCTGCTGAAATTGATACGGAGTTACAGTGTCGATGAAAATGGTATATTACGCTACCTACAAGAAAACGAAGTAAGCGATATCCGAACGAGGGCTTTGGCGATCCGAAAATGTATCAAAAGGGGCTTGGAGAAATATTGAACTCTGTCCTTCAGATTATCAGAAAGATCCCGACACTCACGATAATTTCAGTCCTAGTTAATACATGAGCAACTGGAAAGACTTGGAAAACTGAGGTGAAGTTCCACTTTTTTTATTCGATCTCCCTTTTTGACATGTTCTTTGTCTTATTAATCTAATTGTTAGTAAAGCAAAAATTATATTTAGTTTACTAGAATTTTCCATTTCATTAGTTTCTTGATTTATAATTTGAGATGTAATTCCAAATCCAGGTAAAATAAGAACATATGACTTCTGGATATAATTTAGAATGGAGATCAAATGAAATTTATAATTTTATTTATAATAGAATATTTAGATCTATTAATTTAACGATTTAAATTTTTTTTTAAATAATTTTATAAAAATTTTCAATTTAATAATTCATTTTATTATTATTATTATTATTACTTCAACCAATTCAACATTTTTCTTTAAATATTTTTTAGGTTTAAATGGAATACCACGATGATATATTATTTTTTCTGATTTCATTTATAATAATTATAAAAATAAGAATTTTAGTTATTATTATTTAATCGTTTGGGAGATATTTTAATTTTCTTAAAATTTTTTTAATTGTTTTTCTTTTTCCAAAAAAATTTATTTTTTATATTTTATTTGATAATTAAGATATCTAATTTACATCGATCGATACTCAAAATTTTGATTAAATTATAATTATAAAATATTATTTTAACATAATTTTATTAATTTATTCTAAAAAAAAAAAAGATATTGATAAAAATATTAATAAAATCTTGATACAAAAAAAAATTGAAACGATTAATATTTAATTATGAAAATAATATTTTCAGTAAAGACATCTACAAATTAAAATTTAATATGAAATTTGATTATAATAAAATTAATTTCTTATTCAAGTCTTATTGGAGTAATTTATTATTCTATTAATTAATATTAATAATAATTCATATTATCGAATAGTAACTTTCATTTAATATTTAAATTTAGATATAAAAACTTTTCTTGTAAATATTTTATTTTAATACTTTTATTGATATCAATTTTATTACTGATATTAATATTTATGTATTAGGCGTTACAGTTTGATTCTGCATGAACATGGGACTCAGCTCGGAGTCCCCGTTGATTTTATAACCCCTATCCTATTTTTTCGACTTAGAAAAACGATGGCTTCTTCAACAAAGTTGAGAGAAAAACGCAGAGAACCTGTTCTTTGGGAGACATTTGGCTTTATCACTGAAAGTTGAAAGTCGAACCCTCTCCTGCAATATAATTTTTCTGAAGCAGAAATTTTTTCACCAATCATGTATATCAAGAAAATTGAAATTTTTTCACCCCTGCCATCCATTGAGTTACAGGTATGGGCGTGATAAAATTAAGAAAAAAGTTTTGACCTCAATTTCAACAGGGAATCTATTTTAACGGGGTAATTTTAGAAACAATCTCCGCCGTCCGCTGTCCGCCCGGCAACCTAACCTAACGGTAGGAGAGAAGAAATGTTTTCAAGTCCCTCTCCTATCACATATAGCTCGGAAAACAAGACTTTCCTATTTCTAATTCCCCCTGTTCCCCACTAGTGACCCCTCGTTTCACTACATCAAAGAACCCGTGAGTTTTTTTGAGCCCTCTCCGATCGAAAGCAGTTTAAAGTTGAAATTTTCTCAATGCGAGAAAAATGCCTGGTGTCCGCCATCTGATCGGACGGCCTGGCAACCTAACTTAACTTGATAGGAGGACAAAACTTAACCCAACCTAACAATCGGAGGGTAACTTAAAAATATCTAGAGAGTCGAAATTCTCTACGTCCGACTTTTAGTTATACCGAGAGGGATGTTGGACTTGTTCTTTCAAAACTGGTGCATTACAAATTTGTCACAGAGTGATATATGAACAAAAAACACGGGTTCTTTAACGGAATTGAAAGGAGGGTGACAGAAAACTTGTTTTATGGAGCACATGGGATCTGAAAAATGTCGATTGTGACGTCACAAAGCTGACCTATGACATCATCAAGTTGTGACGTCAAAGGTCCGGACTTTGGAGCTCTGTATAATAGAAAGGGAACTTGAAAAAAAACTGATCTGTCACCAGATTGTGACGTCACAAGGCTGACCTATGACGTCATCAAACTGTGACGTCACAGGCCCCGCCCTCCAAGCTATATGTGATAGGAGAGAGACTTAGAAACACAACTGATCACTGGTAGAGAAGACTGACCTACGACAAACTGATCTATGAAGTCATCAGATTGTGGCGTCAGAAGGCTGACCTATCACGTCATCAAACTGTGACGTCACAGACCTCGTAGGGGAGGGACTTGGAAACAAAACTGATATACAACGTCATCAGCTTGTGACGTCCTACC
Source organism: Aspidiotus rigidus (assembly GCA_035079385.1). Lineage (NCBI taxonomy): Eukaryota > Metazoa > Arthropoda > Insecta > Hemiptera > Diaspididae > Aspidiotus > Aspidiotus rigidus. Next base: position 6,598,288 of record JAVHKY010000030.1, read on the forward strand.
ATGAAGGAAGAAGTCCGAAACGGAGCGTCCCTCTCTACTTTAGCCTGCCACACTAGAGTTCAAAGTGAATGGAAGAGAGGTGCACACCCCATTCGATCAACATAAACACTTTGAGGAACCTACAGCGCATTCCATCCAAAGTAAAGGACAAGGGGTAATAAGCTAAAATTAGGCTATTTTGTTATTACTGTCTCTGACGTCATCAGTAACCTTGATCTACTTTATGGGCTTAGAAAAATCTAGCTAAGCATGAACCTAAAAGTTACTCAACCTACGATAAAGTACAGTGTACGTAAATACTAGGCCACGATGCGAGTGACCCCGTGAACCACCTAGCCTAACATACAGAAAAGGTCTATACTAAGCTAAGAAATACTGGTGAAGGAGGGTCTCGATCGATTCGACATGGTCGATAAAATTGAAATACAAAAAGCAAAGATAATATAAAATGCCACACTACGTGTCTCTAAAGGAAACATGTTAGCCTCTGTATTTTGTCATTTTCTCAAGTAAGTTGATACTATATAGCTCAATGACCAACATTTTTCCAAGCCCCTTCCTTCTCTCGTAAATATAGCTCTGAGGTCGAACTTTTTTCTCCCTAGAATAGGTAATAGTATTCCGAGGCATTTTGTTGAATAATCTCGCCTGTGCGTGCTAGGAAGAAAGCGGACACCATATATTTTCCCCAAATAACTCCCACGAAACAATTTCTCTTTTAATAATCGACCCAAGGATTGCTACACGAGAATTTCGCAAAAAACTGTAAAAGATGAGTCAAGTACACGTTCAGTCCAAATTCCGACGTCATTTCATCAAGTAAAGACGTGCAAAATTCGAAAAGAGAAAAATGGAGCGTACTTCACATCCCTACGTAAATAAAGTAAAATTTTGGCGTTTATCCATTGACCTAGTTCGACTGGGTATGAACTGGAGCTCTCATTAACCGCTAATACTTCTCGGCCACGAGAGAAATTCTTTGAGTAACCTATAAGTTAATTAATTATAGGTTTTTTCATGTTTCATATGGAGCGTAGCTTTCTATCGATTGTAACACTACCTGACAGAAGAAAGTAGTTTTCATTTGGATTGTAACATTTTTAATTTTTGTAGTGCGAGTATATGAGAAGCTTTTTAATATTCAGAGCTGAGAAAAGGCGTTTCGATATTTTTTATTATAAGACTACACCACATCAAATTCTGTTTAGAAATAAGATTCAAATAATTCGAAGTATAATAGTATTACGAAATTACTTCTAAAACCTCTTGAATAAAGTAGGCATTCTATTCCTACGAAATCTTTTAACCTCCGTTTTTGAAAGGTCAATTACTCAATTTCAATTTTATTATTTCGCGTACTTTTCGACGATTGCTGCTAATGCTTTTTCATTACCTCGCGCTTGACATTCCATTCTAGAATTCATAAAAATGCAGTTGCGCTCGGCGGGATCGGCGCAGTAGTAATGAAACGAAGTTTTTATTATTTTCAGATCGGATTAAATTAAAATCGTTAATTTACAATACGCTATTCGGTTCGGCGTATTGCCGTAATTTGTAGGCGATTTTCCGGAATTAGGTCATCGCACCTGATGGTAACATCCGTCTGTAAGGTGCCCCGAATTTGAACTACCACACATGTGCATACGTATTTCTCACTCTCGAAACGACTTATGCGTAAGAAAACCGCCTTCAGCGATATAGAATACTGAACTACCGTTGAACTTTTAACTGGTTTTTAGCGAGAGAGGAGCGCGAGCGTGTTCTCCATCACTTAGGTATACCTGCCTGTTTTGTGAGTTCTTTCATTCTGTCTGTTTTACATATACGTGTAACAGATTTTTCACTTCAATGATCGTGTACGCGACATCGTTCTTCCTTCGTGATATATGTGACATTGTAGAAGGCCCTACATATGACTGAGCTGATTTACACATATCTGTACAAGTCTTTGGTCTCATCGGTTAATTTGCATTACCGCTAATACGAAAACCGGCCTCGAGGAGTGATCGTTTGTCGATCACAAGACACGAGTAGTAACGCAGTTTTACTCCCCGAGGAGAAATTTCACGAAGAATCAAATAAATCGCCAGCCGACTTCTAACCGACGATTTAAGACGGTACCTAATCGTTTGGTTTAAACACTCTAATAATGCTCATTATCTCTAATACTCTGAAGTCATTAGAAAATCTAAAGTTGACGTCACGCGTACAGCAGCACTTTTCCTTTTCATTTTACTCTTTTCGTAATTATTGGCGACGGATCAACCAGCGCAGATGATTATCAGCGTCGAGAGATGCGAGAAGTATTATACAAAGACGCATGATGTTGCATAAATTTTTCATAGGTAGGTAATACATAATAAAATGGGTAATGAGATGATGATTAAATTTCATGGACGGGTACTTCGTGAAAAAAGAGTGAATATTGTTATCTAGGTAGGTACCTATTTGATATCTTGAAGGCTTAGACATTGTAGTTGGTAGTCACCAAACTTTTTGCTGTTATAGAATAATTCGGTAATACGAAAGTAACGAACTCGCATGTTCCTTTGGTAGGACTTAGGCTTATGGAGATTAAGGGATTTGTGCGACAGTGACTATTAGTTTGTCTATATATCACTGAGACTCATACTGAGTATGGTGCTGTGTTCTGATGGGTATTAATTCTTACAATATGACACTGTGTTCTTATTGGCCATGATATGCTGCTTTGTCTTTGGTTTGTGGGTCTTAAGTTGGCCGTACAACCGAGAGAGCGAAGGGTTCGTGACTAGAGCGGCGTCGCGGTGTTTTTTGTCTTGAAAGATGAATTGGGAAGATTGGACAGACCGGCGCCGTACTTCACGAATGTAAGAATTATATGTAGTTCAACTTGGAAGGGGTAGCGTCAGAGGTTTGAAGAAAACCGATCATTGTATTATGGTACTCGGCGGAGGGAAGGGTGACTAAAGCCTCACCTTTGTCGGCTTTAACTAGAACGCTGTTGGGTGTTTTTAGCTTAAGCGAGATAGCGCGGAAATGATTAAGGTGAGGAAAAGGAATGGTGGAAATCGCACTTGCAGAGCTTTTAATTAGGTCCTTGACAGGAGTTTAGCATTCAGACGTCTATCGCAGCCGATACCAGTAGCGATGGATTCCAGTTGACTTATTTTAGGTCTGGGTGGAAGAGCGAACTTTCGCCCCATTCTCAAGAGAGCCAGTTCCTCGTCCGTGAATTGAACGCTAGAATGATTCACAAAAGTGTCGACAAGCTGAAGTGGTAATAGATTCGGATTCATATTAATGCAAGGAGGAGGAGTTGATTTCTGAGAGGTGAGGATCTCGAGTTTTTTCAATTTATTCGCTCGAAGTGCGGTGGAGTTCTTTTGATGCACAAAGTTGCATTAAGTCATCATAATCCACTGGTTCCATTATTGAGGCTAATTTGGAAGAACTACGGTAGGCGAGAGAGGACGTTTCTTCATGATTCGCAATTCCAGCCATTTCTTAACAAGCCATTCAGGAAGTCGAGTCGTAATGGAGCTTTTTGGTGCATATAATTTGAACGAGGCGAAATTTGGAAGTAGACCAAAGCGGATGCACGTAGATAGAAAAGAGATACCTATAAGATAAGGAACGCACATATGCTCCAGCCGAGTAAGGGGGGGGGGGGAAATGGCCTTGGTCGAAAAATGTTTCAAATGTCCGTCAAAATGATGTCCCTAATGAGAAAACTCGAAACCCGAAAAATTGGACCCATCCGCTCACCCACATGGGCTGCAGAGTCATTTTTAGGCCTAAAATCCAAATGGCTTTATCGCAGGCAATAATGATCGCACAGCAATGTAACGTAAGGACATTTTAGGATATGTGAACGTTTATCCATGGTATTTTTTTCAAAAAAAAAAAATCATTCATATTTTCCCTAGTTTCTAGCAATAATAAAACTTCAAACTCGAATATTTAAAAAATCGGAGGGAGGGGAGGGGGGTAGACACCTGGAGAAAATCATTCATTTCAAGCGCCATACGCTCTACTACAACATGCATTAGTACCACAGTCCTCCGTGAGGTAGAACATTCCAAAAAAATTCAATATTCAATAAATTTCTGTGATTTTCCCATGAATAGCGGGGTGAAGTACGACTGCTACCGCATTAGACCGCGTGAAATCAATGGTCAATGTTCGAGTTGAAAAATACGCACTCCTCCGTGGGATGAAATGGTAATGTGGATAGACCAAAATATTTTTTCAGTATTTCGTTCATCGATTTGATCAATTCTTATGTAAATACATCCACGGATTAGGTGGAGTACGTTAGATGAAAAAAATAGTCAATAAATTCTCCAGTCGCTGGAACGGTCTAGAAATAATAGAAAATCGAAAACATCATGCGAGTGCACGACTGCCAGTAACACAATTTGTACGGCTGCGACTCAAGGGGGAAAAAAGTAACAAGTGGCGGGTTGGTATCTTTGATTTTTTAATATTTCAAAGCGTCCCAATGACTAGAGAATTTTTTTCAATTTTTTAAGAACTCGGCGTAAGTGTTCTTCTATGAATCGACCATACCAATGAACGGTACAGTCGTCCAGGTTAAAACAGTAGATATTTTCAATTTTCCATTTTCAGACTATTCCAACGACTGGAGAATTTGTTGACTATTTTTTCCGAACTCGGTGGACGTGTTTACATTATAATTTATAATCGACCTATTTGATGAACGAAATACCAAAACTCACGGTCCTCCAGGTTGAAAATATGGGTTTTCTCGATTATTTGTCACTTCCAGAATGTTCCAGCGACTGTGGAATTTTTTAACAATTTTTTTCGAACTCGATGAACATATTTGAAGGGTACAGGGAAAGAAGGGGTGATGTCCAAACGAAACGCGCTGGACAATTGGATCGTTTGCACCTCTCAGAAGAAACCGTTTCTTCATCTCGTTTCGTTTGGACATCACCCCTTCTTTCCCTGTACCCTTCATTTACTTAAGAATTAATCTAATTGATGAACGAAATACCAAAACTCACGCTCCTCCAGGGTGAAAAAGTGGATTTTCTCCTCACTTCTCTACTGTTTTCAGACTGTTCCAGCGACTGGAGAATTTTTCAACCCTTTTTCTCAATCTAACGCACTCCACCTAATCCGTGGATGTGTTTACATAAGAATTGACCAAATCGATAAACAAAATACTGAAAATATATTTTTGGTCTATCTACATCCCATTTCATCCCGAAAAGGAGTGCGTATTTTTCAGTTCGAACATTGACTATTGATTTCACGCGATCTATTGCGGTAACAGTCGTAGTTCACCCCGCTATCGATGGAAAAATTCATTGAATATCGATTTTTTCGGGAATGTTCCACCTCACCGAGGACTATGGTACTAATGCATGTTGTAGTAGGGGGTATGGCGCTTCGAATGAATGATTTTTGATTTTCTCTAGGTGCCTACCCCCCCACCGATGTCGCTTATCAGTTTGACACCAGCTAATGCCACCCAATTCGATGAGAACTTTGAGATTTGTTACCATTTGGCTAAGTATCGGAATTACGTCCTCAATAATGTCCACCCTGAGTATGGGCGCATCATTCCTTATTTTGGCCTGCAACCTACTCAGTAGCACGAGGATAGAAGAACACTCGTGATCACCTCCTCCCTCTCCTACGACTACGAGATTGATGAAAAAGAAGACAACACTCGCCTTAGAAATTTCGCGGGTGGTCTGGCTTTGTTAGAAGGCTCGAAGGATGACTCATCAGCGTTTCTTATCTGATCCTGTTTGTAGTAGTATTATCAATTTCTACCAATTTTACTGTCAATCGTATTTTGTCGTTCATTGATAATGACCACTTCGCCCTTTTTGAGTAATAAATTTTGCGCTCGATTAAATTTGTTTCTTTTTACATTCTACGGACAGTTCAATGGTTGGGATTTTTCAAACGTTCCGCCTCGACCTCTCACAGAATTAACACGTTATCTATTTTAATATCATGTAGACTCGTATTGAAGAGAGATAGAGAAAAAAAAAAATGCTATCATGGTCGAAATATTTTCACGAGTAAGTTTTCCTCTGGTAGGAATTTTCTTAGTAATTTTTCTCATATTTATATCCCCCAGGTCAACATTTCTCCCAGTCTCTAAAGTAGGTCAGAGAACCACAATTGACCAGTTGGTCCGTGAGCGTCGGTACCAAACGTCTCCAACAGAAATTCCCCATTAAAAATTCGAGAAACGGTGATGGGGTTTGTTAGTGACTTCTACTGAATTAATTGGGCTGATTTTCTTAAACAATGAAATGGACTATCACTTCTACTGAAAGTACATCCTCACAAAATTTCGCGTACACTTCCTTCGGAATGACCTTGACCTGACGTCAGGACTTGGAAAAATATTCGGCTTAGATCCTTATAGCAGGAAGAGATTAGACAGAATCGTAAGTCGGAGCGTGAGATCATCAGACGGTCTAAAAAATTTCTACTGAAGAGCGGAGAAGTACAGGCGACCAGTTTGAGGGAATTTAAAGAATTTCAACTCACGAACGAAGGGGTACTGAACAAGTTGAACTTAAAATTCCTCCGCAAGTATCAAGACTCGAAGGTCTTAAAATTTTGAAAAATTAGACTTCCACTAAAAACTCGAGACTTGAAAAAATATGTGGAGGGCTCGGAAACCTCGAAAGTAGTCAAAGATTTACCCTCTTGATGCTCGTATTTTAAGATTCAGAAAGAACTTGAAGTTCAACTCAACCTATCCGGAAAAGGGCAATTTTTATTAAAATTAAAAAATTGATAATTCGCCCTATTTAGATCAAAATAAAGACCGTATATCATTAATAATCAACGAATGATGGTCATTGTTAAGCTGACGAGGGCTTTCCTCAATCCTGAGTAAATTATCGTTCGACGTTAGAAAAATTGAGTTGTTTTCAATACTGACCTGTTCACATGCATGGGAGTATCTCATCAACAAAGGCGCCACCACATGATCGGTATCTGCCTCAAGTTCTTTACGCAGTTGAGTGAACTGGAACAGAGCATCCTTATCGTACTCTACTCGTCGTTTTAGAATCGTGAGTAAAATGGCCAACGATTTATTTTCGAGAGCAGGTTCGACTACATTCAACAAGGTTTTATTTTTTATCAGTCTTTCTTGAACGTCGTTCTGTTTCAACGACAACTGGCGTTGGTGCGAAGCCTGTACCGGCGCTGGACCTTTGTTCACGCCGTCTTTATTCCGGCTCGACAAACTCAACTCTTCCAATTTCTGTACAGCGTTCTTGTACGTATCTACGAGTTTCTGGAATTCCGCCTTCAACGCGTCGTGCAAATTGGTTAAAGTTTCGTCGCTGGTCCCCACGAGACCATGCTGGCCTAGACCTTCGACCGCCTTATCCAAAGCTCGGCGACGTACCATCAACGATTTACGCAATTTCGGTTCGGACAGTACGATCACCTTCAATAATTTACGGGTACTCGCTAGCCATCTTTCGGCACAGCCGGTGCTACCGGAGAATAATTTAACCAATCGCATAAGCACCGTATCCGGCCGCAATATTTTCACGCACATATCTGACGACAAAAATACTTTACCATACAATGCCTCTAAAATCGATACACTATGGGGCATCGCTTCGATGAATACATCGATAGGTAATTGTCCTAAGATCGCTTTAAAGGTACCGTGACTTAATCGATTGATGAAATTGGCCGCTTCTCTGTATTGAGCATTTTCATACAGAATGAGAATACGTTTGACCGCGAATCTCGGACTTACATCAGCTATCGTCATTGAGCTCACGAGTTCAGGAAATCCATCCACCCAATGCGATCGTCTCCACTGTAATTTCTGTACGTTAACACCGTGTCGGTTGCGTTCCGGCTTGATGCGATCGCCGAGCAGGCGAGCTGCCGGCTCCGAACTATAAGAATTCCATGTGGCATCCGGTTCAGCCAGGGGTGGTGGCGGTAGGGTCAACATACCACCACCGACTCTGGGGTAGGCTTCGAAATAACGATTCATATCAACGAAACTGACATTCCATTATACGGTATACTCGTATGCGCATGCAAGAACACACTGTCACAGTAAAGATATTTTTAACACATATAATTTTGTTTCATGCATAAAATTACGAGTGCGCGAATAATCGATTGACGCGATCCACGAATTCGAACGCACGAAAAACTGTTAACGGAGGAGCGTACGAAAATTGACTGACGAGATTTTCTCGTAGCTGGTTAGCGTTCGCTTCGTATAGGTGGAGGTACAAATAACGACCACTTTCCTCGCAACTGGTTCCATCATTAAAGGCATGCGCTGCAAACATCCGGCCAATGCTGGTGAACTATGTACGCACAAAGTACTGTTTTTTTTTTTTTTTTTTTCGACGCTTCAATCTCGATATCGACATTACGGCTTTTTAATATAAGTCGTACAAACGTGTTCGATCTCATCATCAGCTCTACTGTGCGCGATTTCGTCGACAAATTAATTCTTAAAAGCGAGCGCGAGTGAAATTCTCACGACGCGGTCACTTCTGAAATAGGTTCCTAATTAATACGCCTATACATTGTGAACAGGTCGAGAGTCAAACAATCACCAATAAGACTAGTCCGTGGCATTTGGATGATTTTTAAGTGAATTTACGAACGAAATTACCACGTATGTGGGTATTTATACACGGAAGAAATGGATCGAAAAGTGATTGTTTCTTCAGTCCAAACAACGCTTAATTGTATAGGTGTCAGGAAGCACGTACCTACCCACAAGTTTCCGCATTCGTTCGATCATAGGTACGGTATCCACAAATACTTGTAGTATCCGTAATTGAACATATTCTCGATGGATATACCAACATCGGAAGAGAGCCCAACTTCGGACTTTCAATCAAGAGGAAGTAAAAAATAATGACGAAATAATTAAGAAATCGTGTTTCTGTACTAACACAGCATTAGTTTCCAGAGTATAATGCGTCAATGCGTTCTCCTGCAATAAAGTAGCATGCAAATTTGGTTCAGAAATCTATATTTACCTCAGAGCTGAAAGAAAGAGAAAATAAAATCGTTCTTATATCGTGCATACAGAAGCTTGAGTGAATCATTGAGGTTTCAAATTACGTCTTTAACAAACGAAATCAAAATCACTATAGAGTGAATTTTTTTAGCAGGGAACACGCTATCTCTTTTGTTCGGAGGGGGTATCCTCAGGAAACGGGTATGTACGCGAGCGCGTCCGACTTCCGTGACGTCATCGTTTTCTAAAAAATGCCCCTCTGGGTGATGATAGGACAGGGACTTGAAAAGATGTTGACTTTTGAGCTATGTATTCTAGGAGGTTTCTTGGACTTGGACTATTTTTACTTCTAGAACTTTGGGGAAGGGAGGTGTTGGACTCGAACCATTTTTGCCAATTTGGATTTCTTACCGGACGTCATATCACAGAGCACACGGCAAATTTTTTCAAATACCCCACCTGATAGAACAGGTTCCCTGTTAAAATTTTGACTCACGAGTTAGGGATTCTTCTATGAGGTCATTAGATCGTGAAGTTACAGAGACTGATTTACGATTTTGTCAAATTGTTACGTCACAGGGACTGATTTATGACGTCGTCAGATTGTAACGACACAGGGACTAATTTATAATATCGTCAGAGGCTGGTTTATGAAGTCATTAGATTGTGACGTCAGAGGAAGGGATCAATGACGTCGTACAATTGTGACGTCACAGAGGCTGATTTATGACGTCACAGATAGTAAATTGTAGGAAGTCGTCTATGACATAATCAGATCCTAATGTCAAAGGGAGTGATCTATGACATAATTAAGTGGAGACATCTCGGGCACTGATTTATGACGTTGTCAGATTGTAATGACACAGAAATTGCTTTATGATGTCGAAAGATTGTGACGTCACTAGGAGTGACCCAAAACGTCATTAGATCACAACGTCACAGAGACTGATTTAGGACGTCATCAGATTGTGATGTCACAGGGACTGTTTTAGGATGTTGAAAGATTGTGACGTCACAAAGAGTCATCTATGACGTCATTAGATCATTATGTCAAAGAAACTGATTTATGACATTACCAGATCGTGTTGTTACAGGGACTAATTCATAATATCATTAGACCGTGACGTCACCGAGACTGATTTATGACATCATTGTATCATAATGTCACAGGGAGTAATCTGTGAAGTCATCAAGTGGAGACATCTCAGGGACTGATTTATGACATAGTTAGATTGTGATGTCACAAGGACTGATTTATGACGTTGTCAGATAGTAATGACACATAGACTGCTTTATGGTGTCCGAAGATTGTGACGTCGCTAGGAGTGATCTATGAACGTCATTAGACCACAAGTCACAGAGACTGATTTAGGACGTCATCAAATTGTGATGTCAGGGGGACTGTTTTATGATGACAAAAGATTAAGACGTAAAAAGGAGTGATCTATGACGTCATTAGATCATGAAGTCACAGAAAGTGATTTATGACGTTGGCAGATCGTGAACTCACAGGGACTAATTTGTAACATCTTCACATTCTGACATTCCAGGGTCTTATTTATGATGTAATCAGATCTTGATGTCACAAAGACTGATCTATGACGTTGTCAAATCGTGACGTCACAGGGAGTGATTTATGACGTCATCAGATAGCAACTTAGGAGAGAAATAGAGTACATCAAATTACTTCGTCACGATGTACATTTCAACAAATTGAAATTGATGGAATTACGTACATATAGAGACTATTGGGATCACACGAAGAAAGATGAATTAAAACGGTCCTTTTCAGGGTAACCAATAAAATTTCAGGTTCCGAATGGAAAGAGTGCTCTGACCCACGATGTAAATTGAGAAGATTCCAACTTTTAAAATGTATGAATAAAACTTATGTGGACAAAATTTTAAAGGTGTGTAAGACTTCTGATCAAAATTTTAGTCAATTATGAAAGGTATAAAGTTTGTTATGAGTGATGAACGTGAGTTTCTTGAAAAAATAAGATGGGTTGTATACGCTTAAATTTTTTCTTCCTTGCTAAAAGTATGCATTATGTATCTTGTGACAGAATATTTAGATACCTCGCTAATGCTGAAGTCAAATGTAAAATCAGCTGTTGATAATACTGTCGATAAAGATATCACAAATCTTTTCTCGTACCTTCGTCCATCGTTATCGACGCCATCTTACTCTACTGTAAGATCAAACCAAGTGGAGTTACAAAAATGTATCTTCGACGTCGTCCATCGAGAATAGGTCAAGTCGGATGAAAAAAAAAAAAAAAAAAAACTAGAACATACAGAAATTTTGCCCTTGAGCACTTCGTATGTTTGCTGGACATTTCTTGTCACGATGAACTCAAATGTAAACAGTACTCGAATGTATTGACCCAACGTTGGATTTCGAGAAGGTCTCTAAGGTCAAATAAATTGATAATGTTTGCAAGACGCGAGTACCTACTAAATCTTTGGTAGATGCACGCAAAACAAACTTTCCTCACTAGCTCTTGCGATCGAGTTCCTCCGGATGATTGATGATGATGCGGGTTTTAAGATCGGTTTCACGCTATCGCCTCGCTTCCTGATGTACGGAAACGTGCACCACAGATTTGATGATTTTGATATTTGGCCAGAGCAAATTAACAATAAATCGCGATGTTTCCTACATCATTAAAGAATACCGATCGTGTGAGCTTGCTGCGGAGGAAGAGAAAATCCATTAATGAATATAGCGAAGTACCACGAGTAATTAAAGCGCGTGAGCCTGTGTCTACTGACAAAAGGGAAGCCTCGAACTTTTTTTGTTCATTTTTTATATCCTTTCAAATGATTGTGCATTTTTGGCCTGACTTTACATTTCACCGTCTGCCTCGGGCAGAATAATTTTCAGCTTGTATAATATTTTCTACAACGAAAGAATGACGATATAGTAGTATAGGTACTCGTTATTGATAGCGGCCCGCATATTATTCCGTTATTCACGGCCTGATGAATGATAATTAGTTCAAACGACGATTTGGAGATGGGAAGTCGATGAAAATTGAATTTTGGCTCTGACATTTCACACTGAAGTTGGTGCCAATGGTTTGTTCGATTATATTTTACCATTTATGACACGCACTGTCCCTGGGGGAAACGAGATGATTGTAATATGATCGCTCCAGAGTGTGAAGAAAGAAGACCACCTTCTTTTTAAAACTTCTTCTGAAAAAAACGTGTAAGCACCATCGAATTTTTCAATATGACTGATACATGACCAAACTCAATTTTCAATTTATACATAATCTTAAATAATTAGGTTTTTTGTCTCGCACATGAATAATCGCTACAAAAAAGTTCAGTCTCACTTTAGTCATTACAAAAAGCATGTAAAGATAATCCGTGATTACTTTTAAAAGATACCCTTGCTCACATGCAACATCTATTCAACGTATCCAATAAATGTTGATTTTTTCAATCATATACACTTGGTACATAATAAGAAATTTTTACAGCCAATACATGGTGCATTACCCTTCAGGCGAAATAACTCAAATTGAACAAGCCCAGAAACCTTTATGTACACATCACATACTTTGAGAATCACTCAAGAACCACTTGTCCAATCGATCCCAAAATTATCCGACAATAATTTTGAATACACTTCAACATAATGTAGAGATATGAAAATAATACGATTGATACTTTCCGAGAAATAACACTAAGAAATTCTGGGAAAATTGAGTTACTCAACTACTCATCCAGTCTAAGAAAAAAATACACATCCACAACTTCAGATAATCCACTAAAACTTGGCCAAATTTCATGACAATCACAACCAGTAGTTTTTGTGGTGTTGGATGGATGAAAAAAAAATTATATGTCTACGCACATATAAACCTGAAATTGTCTTATTGGGCTAGAAGTGATTTAGGACCTCCAAAACAGCGAGAAAATTCATTACCCCCTCCCCTTGCATACCTTGCGTCGGATGTAACACCTCACCTTTTACGAGTAAAATTATAGGAACACTGATCAATACCTACCCATTATACCGGTATAGTTTTTTCGATTTTTTATTTTTAAACTTGCTTGCTGACAGTCTTTTAACAGACAGTCAAATTAAGGATTTTTTCTTTTACGGAAATCATGCGTACTCAAGTTGGTCGCATAGCCCACGTCGAAAACCTCTCGCACTAGTACGGATGAACTTTGTATTTATTGCTTAGGTATCTTTTAGTAATCAATAAAATACAAATACGTATTACTTATGAGTGCAAATTTATTTATTTCCGATTCCGTGAAACCGCGTACGATGTATTTGCGAGAATCTGCACGTCTTTACAGCCTCTTTATTGAAAGTATTTTGCGGTACGATTCTAGGCCAAATGCACTGTGGTAAGTTTAACGGAGTGCAAATATGCGGCTTCTGCTGCGGGTCAAAAGTCTCAGACGATCGTATTCTTAAGATGCGTACGTTCCGGAATCAATTTATCTCCATCCGATGATGGGTTTATGCACTATTCGTATACACATGATCGAGCTTCATAAACGACGTCATAAAACTTGGTTTAGGTCGTCGTTTTCTGGAACGATATTGATATAGTTGGCTTGGAAAAAAAAAAAAAAAAAATGAACGAGAAACGAAAAAATTATTCACAAACTGAGGTTTAGTTGATTGAAAGAGAGAGTGGGAGAATCATCTGAATTCTATTATAGAGAAGGTTTGATAGGAGAAATAAAACGTGTATAGAGGCAAAAATACTCATATTTGAGCGTACTCTTCTCCAATTCTTATTCCTTGTCACGACTTCGAAAAAATCAGACAAGACATACGCATTATCAAGCTATCAAGCTGCAAATCGAAGATATGGAGGATGACTTTCTTCTACCACTTCATGGTCTTATGACCGAATTCGTTGAAGGGAATTTGCATATTACGACCCTTGATTAATCATTAATAATAAAATTATATACAAATTACAAATATATGAAAATTTGTAACTCTCTCAATTTCTATTAAATTGTACACAAATTGATATAAAATGTATATACAAGAGTATTAAAATCTTCAATCCCTCTAGATTCTCATTGAAAATTATAATCTAATCAAAAAGGAGCAACCCCTCTCTACTACCCTTTTCACGGGGAGTAAAGGGGTTTCCGAAATACCATTCCTACAAAATCACGCCTTCTCTCAGCTATCAGCCGAAGATAGATACTACGAAACCACACCTCTTTTCAAGATGGATGCAAAGTACAATGGGGAGACCCACCTACGGGCGAGCCTTGACCATGGAAGCAAACTCCCCTCCCTTTATTACCCATACCCAGGGACAAGTAGAGAGACCTCTGGAATATCGTTCCCAATTACACCTTCTCACTTCTCAGCTACCCGCTGAAGATAACCAAACTAAACTACACCTCTTTATCTCGAAGACGAATGCAAAAGTGCGATGGAAAAACCCGCTTCACGGGCGACCTCTGACCATAAAAGCAAAAACCCCCCTCTACTACCTATTTTTCGGGGACGATCCCCTCGGAACATTGTTTTTCACAAAATATCACCTTTCCTCAAGATGGAAAGCCGAAGTGCGATGGGGGACCCGTCCAGTGCATAAATCACCTCGATAAGTTTTTGCGGACGACCCCTGATCATGGAAGCAACCATGTAAACCACACAAGACAAGAATCGTCTTACAGACCAGGGTTACATACTGCCAGTGCAATGCACTTCGCCTACCGATAGGGTTATCTGTAACGCAGGCCTTTACCTCTGATTGGGTGGATTGGGTTACGTACTGCCCTGCTTGTCACCTGTCGAAGTGGGCGGAATATGCACAGCCTTCACGTCCTGGTCTACAACCAACCCACCTCAGTCGAGGAATCCCCCCCAGAAAAAAAGAAAGAAAAAGTCTGCGTTATAGAGAAAACTCAAGCGTGTCAGTTGAAAAAGTAGCCTGCGCTGGAGCAAAACTCATGTGCGTCACAAGTGCGCCAGGATTAATATCTCTTATCTACTGGCAATCCATAAAGAGAAGCAACAAAAATTAACGATACAATACCGTACGTACGAACAAGAAAAATAATAGTTTTCAAACGCTCGTTTGTCGAACAACTCATGCAAAAAGTGCATCGTGTACACCTGTGGTCATTCGAGCGCTTATTCATCCGTTTACACGCAACAATAGGAGGTAGTTATCTCAACAATACGTGAAATTTAGAGAAAAAAAAAAGTCAGAAAGAATTACAGTCGTAAAAAAGACATACTTGTACCTGTATGTACGGGATTTGTGTGCACAGTATTACAGACATTATTGTTTTGTTGTCTGTACATTGATACACCTAAAACTTATACAGCAAAGAAGAGTCTATTGTACCGCATCATGTATTAGTGTGGTAACTCAACCATAACAGATGGAGAAAAAAAAAACTATTGCAAGATTTGCAGTCGGACCTAAACGCCGTCGCCTCCAATGTGCCGATAACGCATGAATTCGATGTCCGGAACTGTTTTTTTGACCTAATTTGGATTTTCAGACATGGCATGGTCGAGGTTTGTATACGGGCTATAGATTCTAGCTGAAAATGCTTACACGAATGTACACCTGAATAGTGTAAATTATGACGATGAAATATGCACTGAGCTGACAATGCAGGTAGCGATATCGATTACGTCAAAATATCGATTTTGACAAGCCAACGTACGATCGTCTATCTCGTACACAGATGCATTCTTTTTTGCTCTATTACGTTATAATGAGAAGTCATTCACTCGGGTCGTTGTTACTTTTTCCCTCGATATTAGATGGACAATGAAAAGCTTCTGCGGCGATAATAGACTTCTATTGTAGTAGGAAATTAAATTTTTTCGTACCAACTGGAAAGTGTGCAACTGTATCAAAGTAAAATATGAAGAAAAGATACCTTGCGAAGTGCATCGAACGTAGGCGAATATTATCTTCTAAGAAACCAGCACTCGACAATCGCCTATTAACGACGAGATAAATTTTCTTGCGTAGCTCAAATTTTCTTCTATGGGTTAGTCTATGGTCTCTAATTCGCCAATTTAAAGGATTACAAAACCGACTTCCTGGTACCTGGAATAAAAACGATAATGTATAAAAGAATTTTTCGATGGTTTTAATTATAATAGGGTGATATCCACATTCTTTCAATTATGACTCAAAGATTGGAAAATTTTCTATTATGCACATCTTCTTTTTTTAGCTCATTTAACTCATCAGCAAAATTTTTCAAAGTCTCACGACTCATCATACACAAATAGCCCACAAAAGTAAAGAGGTCATTTATTCGCTAGTTTCTCTTGAATTTTGTACTCCATAATTGATTTTTCCCAAGGCTTCCCAATACTTCCAGACCAGTGGACAAAATTTCTTCATATATGTAAAGTCTCTAGCTCGAGAACCGAAGTTTCATCATGTTCGATGAATTTAAACTACTCGTAGGTTCAAAATTTGAGCCATTTTATAACCCTTACGAGCGTCTGTAGGACCATGATTTTGAAATTACATAAAAATTGAACCTTTGCGATACTCTTATGTCGAGTTCCTCATGCGTGCCCGAGCGTGACTTGAAAACAGTTCGATTTTGAGCCAACTGGGGAACCGTAGGAATAGACTTGCGTAGTTTTGCAAATTTGGAAAAATTTCACATCTAGATTAGTGAAATATTCAAAAACTGGAAATTCGACAATGGGACGGTAAAGCGTCCCTCACACTTTTTAATACTGTGCAAGTATATTTTGTTACACTGTATGCATCTTCAAAGTCCTCTTCTCGCAACTCCATTTTTTTCTGACAGTCCTCTTCCCTAATATAATTGATTCAAAAAATTAATGAAATATTAAAATTAAAATTTATCATTAACAGTATTCAATACAATTATATTATTCATAGAAAGATTAAATATCAATAATTTTGAATCATTTAAATGAAATAAAATTAATCTGTCAATCATTATGAATAAAAATAAATTAATAATATAAATAATATTTTTTTTAAATAAATAATGTGGGGATTGTATAAATTAAATTTAAATGAATAAATTAATATAATTATTTCAAAAAATATTTTTTCGAATATCAATTATTCAAATTTAAAAATATATATTATAATATATTTATTGCGTATAAATTAATTTTTATTGTTAATAAAATGAATAAGCAAATAATTATTAATTTCAATTAGCTTTATTTTCAATATATTTTTTATATTTAACTTATTTCGAGTATTAATTTTCATTAAAAATTCAATATAATGAGACGCGATTTATGAAAAGGTACCACTTTGCGCAAAATAAAATTAAAATAAAATTATATACTAACATTTTCCATCAATTTTTCAAATTTCGCGAGATCATGTTTTTTCACCTATTTTGGCCTCTCCTGTAAAATTTAATTCTAATTTCATTTTGCGCAAATTGGTACCTTTTCATAAATCGCATCACATATTTATTTAATATTTTCATTTTTGAATAGGAAAATTTTTTTTAATAATATAAAATATTGTTAATAGAATTTTTTTATTTTATAATTTATAATAAAATTTATAGTTTTTTTATTTCAATTTAATTATTATTATGATTAATAACATTAAATGGATATAAACAAAATTCACCAATAATTTTATTCATATTTATAATTAGGGGATGAACTGGTATTGTTTTATCTAATTCAATTATTGATATTAATCTTCATGATTCGTTCTATGTTCATTAAATATGTATTATCAATACGAGTTGTATTTTCAATTATTTCAAGATTGATTTTTTGATTACCTTTATTAACAAATTTTAATTTCAATAATAATTGAATAATAATTTATTTTTCAAATATAATTACTTCAACAAATTCATAACACTATACACAACAAAAAAAAAAATTGAAAAATGCAAGAACGAAATTATACGATTCTAGAAACATTTTCGACGCTGATCACGATGCCGTTGGCCGTTTCTCAAACTTGGCTCTGGTTGTCGAGAAATGAACATATCAAGTTCCCGCGAATCGTAACGACGGGCAGTGTATGTTCTCGTACTCGCGCAAATTCGATAGCTGGGTAACATTCACTGCGCGTCGCTACGATTCGCGCGAACTTGATATGTTCATTTCTCGATAACCAGAGCCAATTTTGAGAAACGGCCAACGGCATCGTGATCAGCGTCGAAAATACTTCTAGAATCGTATAATTTTGTTCTTGCATTTTTCAATTTTTTTTTTTTGTTGTTGTGTAGTGTAATCTAAGGATTTAATTACATTCGCACGGTTGACTTTGAGAATTCGAAAAATTTTGACCTTAGAACTCAGGAATCTGCTCTAAACGTTTTTTTCCATTCCGATCCCGATAACCAATTACTCACTCGAAATGTTTACTGTCCTCCTCCTTTTCTGTGATAGTCTACAAGTCGTTCCGCCCCTTTTTCAGATACACCTGGATGGTCGGAATTTTTCCGACTCCCTCTGCCCCTTCCGCTCATATACATCTCAATAGTTGATCCTGATGTATAGATAGCTCGAGGTCCGGAATTTTTCTGAGCATCCCTCTCTCTCATCGTTAGGCGTAACGGCTGAAATTTTTCCAATCCTCAAATTATGATTCACCTACACTGTTTTGTAGTCCAGTGAAGGGGGCACCAAAAGTTTCCACCTTAAGTGTGTCCCGTCGGGTTTATATTTGTAGGTTAGAGGTATACTTATTGTCCTGCAGAGGGCTTTGTATCATCCCTAACCTAAATAGTCTCTTTTCCTAGCTCGTACTGAAACTGGTTTATAGGGATTATGCACTCATCTTGGTATTCTTCGACAGGGTACTTGAATACAAAAATATCTAAAAATAAAATGATTGAAAGTTTTATACAGAGAGAACAGAACTTCCAAATCTATGATCGCTTCTATATTCGTATTTCGAAATTTGCTGCAAGCAATTCTCCTTTTGGATAAAAATCTTGCAGCTATGATTTGCCATCTCCCGCAACTTTCATCGATAAAAAAAATCGGAATGAACGTCAAATAAAATGATGCGTGTGGTCTCTGTTCATATTTGAGTAGGTCATGTGTCGATAAAATTGGTGCATTTTATATCAGCATTCTAGTTTTACGACTTGTATCACGCAGAGAGTCTATGCATTTATCTTTCATTCAAGAAAATATTATCGTCACTTCAAAAAGACAGAAAGGTGTGTAAACTCGTATTAAATTGTACGCGCCGCGAAGTGCTATTTACGAACTGTCAAGTTGATGAGACCAATTTCACCAAAGTTTCATACGAGGCCGATGTACCCGTGAATATGAACGCAATATGCTTCAGTAAATTGATCTATTAGTCGACTCTTCAACAAAATTGAATCTCAACTAGACGACCAACTCGATAGCGAAGCGTACTCTATATTTTTGACGAGAGATGTTGATTGTAAAATTATTAGTGTACCAATTGACGGCGATAATTGCGCGAGTATTTTCATTATAACTATCATCGCCGCATCACCAACGGTGTATTTTTACGACTATTGTACAAGCTGGCTTGGAAGTGCACAATAATTAAATTACCGGATAATTGAGAGTTCTTTGATTTGAAGAATTCGCAAATGGCCGCACTTCGAGGTCGTTATTGTGGCGCTATCGAAACTCGAATTTGTGAAAAAGATATTCTCTAAGAAGAGAAATGGAGCGCAAATAGTGATTATTTGTTTATTTCTTTTGCGACGTGGGCACAGTGAATGAAGACTCACTAAGGTTTGCTCTATTGATTTCAAAAATTCTATTATCGGGCACTAATAAAACGAAGGTGATCTACTTTGATATAAAATCAGCATCAGTGAGCGATCAATGGAGAATGTTCGCGCATAACGAGTCCTATCCTCATAATGGGGGCAGACATTTTTAGGTGTCAGACGGTTTTTATGAAGCGCGGAACAAGAAACAAAACAAAAAAATGTATCGTAGACAACAGTGCTTTGAATGCCAAATATTTGTTCTGAGATTTTTTTAGCGCAAGAGAGAACTTCCCTATAAGCTGTGTATAGAATGATGGGTCTTAAGAAGTATTGAGAAATGCCCTGTGTACTCGTAGATACGCATAGAACAATCGCCGAACATGGTTCCATTAGTTTCCCATCTTCAAAACATCTACAGGAAATCTCAGATTTGAATTAACATCGCAATCTTCAGTCGAAGTGAGAGAGGCGAGCAGGATGTGCAGAATCAATTGAAATTTATATGTTTTCAGACTAAGGATCATTCTGAATCACGCGTCACGAAATTCTGATGGTGTCACGGACTATTGACCTTGACCTACTGTAGGGACTAAGAATTTATATAGGGAATCAGAAAAATTTTTAAGGAGACCAGATATCCAAGAGAGAGGGGACTTCAACCTAGAGAAGTTTCGATCCTTGCATAAAACGACTTTAAGAAAATTCCTCGCTCAAATACCTGATACAAGGAGAGGAATTTGAAAAAAATATAAAAATCCAATACTTGAGAGAAGGAACATCTGGAATAATCGGCAAAATTTATTCAGGCGCGAGTATCCGTCTGAGGATTGTTACTCTTATCTTCATGAAGGTAAAGTCTCTAGTCGGGTGAGTGGGAATTGGCCTTGGTCGCAAAATGTTCCGAATGTATGTCGGAATGTTGTCCTCAAAGGAGAAACTCGAAATCCAAAGAATTGGACCCAATCACTCGCGCGTATGGGCTGCAGAGCGATTTTTATGCCTAAAATCCGAATGGATCTCAGGTAATAATGATCGCCGAGCGATGAAACTGGGAGACGTTTTAGAACATGCGAACGTGCATCCCTGGTTCGAAAAAATATCATCCATATCCATCCTAGTTTCTAGCAAATACAAAACTTCAAACTCATTCAACAAAAAAAATCGGGAGGGGGATGGCGTCAGGGGCAATTCATTCATTTGATGCACCATTCTCATTACAACATACTTGATATCACAATTCTCGATGAGTTGGAAAGATTAATATTTGGGGAATTTCGATGATGTTTTCATCGATAGCGGGGTAAGCTATCACCGTTAATGCGATAGACCGCGCGAAATCAACAGTCAATGTTCGGGCTGAATAATACGCCTACCTGACATTAAAAAGACGCAGCGATACAAACTGCGTTACTGGGAGCTGTGCACTTGCGTGAAGTGGAAGAATCATCTTTGATAATGTGACAATTCTTCAAAAAGTAATATAACAAGAAGATCGTTACCTGTTGTGAGCTTGAGGCGACAGAACGACTATCGCCCTCCGTTTGATCGAAGCCGGGGAACCCGTGAAAATCTTGTTGTTTCATTAACGCGGGCAAAAACGCGAAAATTCTCTTTGTGTTCTGCGGGGGCAAGGAATGATAGGGCGAGTTTTTTTTCTGTTGCGGATTTGTGGTGAGAGGACGGCTATCGGCCTCCCCTTCGATCGAGGCGGCAGAATACGCGAAAACTCTCGTTTCATTATATCAATAGAAGATAATGATACCGAAACGGAAAATGAAAAATCAGGAGCTGATTCTAACATTTCTTCATCTCCTGGAATCTTCCGCTCCGATCAGACTCAGGGCAATCGCCGTTTTCTCACCGCGAGCTCACAACAGGAAAAATTTTTTCGGTATCATCCGCTTCCACCAACATGACACAACGAAAATTTTTACGCATTCTACCGCTCCATTCAAATGCGAATTGGTAGTCGTTCTTTCACCACGATCTCACAATAGAAAAAATTTTGTTATGTCATTCTTTCCATCGGCAGAACATAACGAGAATCTTCGCGCATACTCCCACTTCGATTAAATGCGAGGCAATAGTCGTTCGTTTACCGCGGTCTTACACCAGAAAAAACCGTAATTTTCGCGTATTCTCCCGCTTCCCTCAAACGCGTGGCGAACGCCGCCCCCTCACCGCGAGCTCACACGAGAAAACGATCCCTTACACAGATTTCTGACTGACCCCGAGCCCAAAGACATATACATGTCAATACGGGTTGTTGAGATCTATACGAGATTTAAGCGATTGACTCAAGAAGTAAATTTTATAGGAGTCTCGACGCGTGCTGAGTTCAGCATCAGTTCATAATTGGTATCTGTTAGAAATCACTTCCTCATTTATCGACAATACCACTCGGATAAATCAAAATTCAAACCTAGGTACCAGCTTTCTCTTGAATTGCGCGAAAAAAGTTTCCACATTCGAACCGTTAAATAGATGATTTATGAAAGATATGAAAGCCGTAATTACATTTTTTTGAAAACAAAAAGATATATTATTAGACTTAGTGTCTAACAATAAATATATCGACTAGGTAGGTATTAACGATGCTGACAAGTCATGCACGATACAGTAGGAATACAAGTAAGAATGAGAGAATGTGAGCAAGACGTGCCCGCCTTTATCTAACAAATTACAAAAAAAAAAAAAGATACGAGTGTAAACAAATAAACGAAAATTAAAGAGATGAATTTAATACCCTCACGGTTAGTATCCATGGGAAATATTTTAACGAGACTCGTATTCACCGAAATTCCAGTGAAAGCGAAACAGCACGACGCCCGGCCCGGTGACGAGAAACACATGCACACAAGGAAATGCAAAGAGCAAATCGTTGGCATTCGGGAAAATTTTATTTAATGATGATTTGTCATCGCCATTACGTTCGGGCAAAAAGTACGGCTTCATCGTTCTTTCATTGTAGACCTATTATTAAAAGTGAAAATAAACGACTAAGTCTCGCTGCCCGCCTCCAGTTTCGTTTGTATCAGTTAAAGGTTGAGAGGCTGAGAAATGTCATCCTAAAGTGGGTATTAATTGTCACGTGTGAAACGAGTTCACGATGGCGAATTTTTTCACAGTATATTATATTATCTACATGTACAACATGAAACCAGATACACATTACAGGGGCAATGCTCTCTCCATTCCAATACGAATTATTACCTGTACGTATCGAGTTCGTACGTGAGAAAAGTAGACAAAGTTTCAGTAATCTTTTCGAATCAAAATTCATCAACGATGTGTGTACAAGTTTTTTTCATCTTTTGAATCATCTTAGATCACGTACATTCTGAGATTTTTTGAGCTGTGTTTGTTTCACGATCACTACAATGTGGGGCTGTACGAATAATGACTTTCGGAATTTTTCTTATGTAATATTAGTTCGAAAAATTCTGACCAGCAGAGAATCACGCGGTACAACAAAAGAACTTGAAGAAAAACAAAATTACGTCTAAGGAAGTAAAACGAGAAAGAAGGCATTTTGTCGTGTGTTCTAAAGTGTTGCGCACCTGGGTGCACTGCAGCTTGGCGGTTGTTAAAAAGAAGAGAAGGTTTGCCAATGAGGCTTACGCAACTCACACGTACTCCACCGTGGAGGACGGGTGGCCTTGCACATGCGACACAAGAAAATTCATGCAATTTTACCAGCGATAAATATGCGTCAAAATGGCTTACAATAAGATATAACAAAAGTCGCTTTTTCCTCATCCGGTTCCTTGTCATATATTGAGAGGACTCTGAGGAGCTGTATGGCACTCTTTGCAGATTATCTACTGCAGCGTTTTTTCCAGAAACGATTTTTCTCACCCACTCGTGACAACAATAACAGGAATAAGAATCACATTGTCACCACACCATCACTACCATTACCATCATTGACGTATTTGTCGGGCCCAATAGCGTTCCTCTAGCACTTCGAAAGGTAAAATACAAATGTACCTTTTGTGAGAAGGGTACCCGCCAAAATTTTTTCGTATGAAATATGTAACGCAGTGATGAGGTCACGGTTGACTGCGCCACAAAAGTGTATGGTCCCAAGTTTAGGGGTGATGGTGTCAATAAGGTTGCTCTCTCTATAGGTCGTGACGTCGCGGATTGATGACGTCACAAAGTTTTTCATACGAAAAATGCAACGCTTAGCCCACTCGTATACTGAATACGGTTGGAGGCAGGGCTAAACCAAGCTGACTTACAGGGCAGTATGTAGTATATCAGTATAAAGGCTAAAAGCGCTAAACTAGACTGGCCCACATTGTATCTGTATAGAAATAGTGTTAAAGGGGCTAAACTAGCCAGAAGCGAAGGAACTCTGGTTCTTCCAAGTTACGGTTATCCATAATAGCGAAAAAAAGGTATACTCAAAAGGAAGAGTAAAAAATGCAAAAACCGCAGAGAAATTTAACGTCGAGCGCTTTGGGTTAATAAACCATCTTCGGGACCGAAATAAAAGCAACTGACAAGACGGAGGAGAGAAGGAGAATATTAAGACTGGCCAACAAACGAGAAGAGGCGGAAATCATAAACAAGTTTGATCAGGCTATCTTCCGGGATGTACGAGTTTAGTACAGTAATGCCATCAGTGTTGAGGTGACCGATTATCTCTATGTGTTCGAGGGTAATACGTTTGCCGTAGGAATTCTCCGTATAGAGGAGCCTTTCCGATCCCTCACGGAAACTGTGGCCGCTGTTTATTAAGTGATCAGCAAAAGCTGATTCCCCAAAGTGTCCCTTATTCCAAGACTTCAAGTGCTCAGCTACTCTCACCTTCATCTGACGGCTGGTCTCACCAATATAAAAGCCTCTACAATCCCTACATTCCATTTTATAAACACCGCTCCTCTCATCAACGGGTATGAGGTCCTTCAGCCTCACAGACAACCCATTAACAGTTGTAGGGTTGTAAAAAGCTGGTCTGAAACCGAACGGACGGAGGGCCCGACCCAACTGGAGGGAGAATTTCCTCAGGGAAGGGAGACTGATCCAACGTATACGACGATCAAGGACCGTGTCTCAAGGGGGAGAGGTGGTGGAATCAAGAATTCTCATAGTAAGTTTCCTTCGAAGCATCACGTCAACGTCGACATTGACCCCATTGACTCTGGCCAGGTGTTTTATTGCCAATAATCCTTTTTTGAAGACAGCCTGACTCAAGAGAATACGAGTCAGTCTGTGAACTAGGCTAATAAAAGCAGCTATCTTATGAGCAACAGGACAGAATGACGCTCCATGGACTAAAACATCGGTCTTAGTATCTTTCCTGTATTTAACAAAATCATGGATATCGCCTTTTACAGAGATCGATAAATCCAAAAAGTTAATTGAAGGTTCCCCTATTTCCGAAGTAAATTTTATGGAAGGGTAACTGGAATTGAGAGACCTCAGAAACTCACCAAGGAGATCTGGAAGACCAGTCCACGTGCATAGAACGTCACCAACGTACCTGTGCCAATAATAAATATGATTAAGTAACACCTGCTTCAAGGAAAGAGATCAAGTTCAAATTTAGACATGAATATTTCGGAGATGAGGGTGCCTAAAGGTGATCAATAGGGATCCCCATTTCATCAAGGAACTCGAAAAATCTCCCTTCGAATTCACAATAGTTTGGCGACCAACAGGTATTTAAGAGATCGAAAAATTCTCGAAGTTCATTGTGACGAGATTTTCAATTATTCTTGACCAGTGCAGCAATGGAAGAATCGGCGCAATATCAACGTCGCGTCGATTTTCGGTCGACATCAAAATCTAATACCGACTGTCAACTCATCTTTGAGTTATTGTTCCAAAGAAAAATATTATACCGATACCGGTAATCATTGTCGTAGCAATCGAGACCGAAGCGACTCTGAAACCTGATCAAATTGTGCATTTCAAATGAAACTCCGACGCCGATTACAAGTATTGAATAAACAAAACCGGCGTCAATCTCTAGTAGACATCGATCTATAATACCAGGAGTTGACTCAATTTCACATCGACGAAAAGTAAGTTGACGGTGAAAAAGAGCGATCATTTCCAGTCATTTTGGGTCGATTTGTGGTCGATATTCAATGGAACTAAATCGGCACAAAATTGACGTCCGTGAGATGGTTCATGGGCCCCCCTTCCACGTCTCGTAAATATTGGTCAAGTTCTAGGGTCCAAAGTTTTCAAGTTAGGGTGAAAAGTGACGTGGCTGAGCCTCGCCTGACCACAAACCCAGGAATTGAAGGAGAAAGGTATTAAACTCGTGAAAAAAAATATTTGTAGGAGCGAATTAACAGCAAAAATCCCACATCTCTGGATACAGTTCCTCTCGTCCGTTCACGCCGCAAGAAACACTTAGATCGTAATGTCATACGAAACTTCTCGAATACGAAAGTTCACCGCGACATACTTTTTCAAGACCTTCACTCCTACCTACCGTCAAGTGGAGTGTTGATCAAATATTCTGTGTAATTTAACATTTATTCAGAAGTTCGATTTCTCTACCAACCCAACGATTAACGATGTTCTTCACGTACTTTGGACCCTCCGCCCTCGCATAAGGGGAAAATGAAATATCAATCCACTGACTGTCCTGTATACGATTGCGGTAATTCGTATTCTCGGTTAGCTCGATTATTGCGAACAGTCGATATTAACCTTCGAGAAACGACAACGAAGCCGGTTCATTTCCATATTTTGGTGCCCGCAGCTCTGTGCGAGACTGGCGCAAAAATTCGATCGAAACGGACCCTACAAAGAAAAAAGAAAGAGCGGGATTATAAATAAGAAAAATTGTCTTTTCGATACACAAATTTGAAGAACGCGATAGGTTTACTGCATCGATACACATTTTACTCCGGGTTGTGAATGATTGTTTTTCACGTAGACGGACTAATAATGGCTGGCCTCGGGAGTTTTAGAAGTCTGAACGAGTTTTATTCTCTCGTACGCATAACACGCAAAGACTTTCATTTTACTGTTTCCTTTCTTCCTCTCGGTAATCGGATCGATTATGAAAAAGTGAAAAGGAATGAAAAATGAAAAGACAATGCGATACTGATACAACTCTACAGACTCCGCCTTTTAGAGGAAGACTAGGCTACAGCACATACTCGTATGGTACATAAACGAAAGTTGTTCTACGTATATCAAAAAAATGTCGATGTACGACATATTATTGAAAGAAAAACGCGAACAAACGAGTCTTGGAAGAAAAGTAATTTAAAATGCGAATATTGAATTCCTAAGTAATAGTTTCTATTTTTCTTTCCTTCTCGTATGAGATACATCGGACCACACGATATTGTATTTTTAAAAACTGGTACCGCCGTGATACACCATATTTATGATGGATGAAATCTCGCGAAACGTGTCCGAGAATTTCTGAAAGTAAAATTTTTCTCAATTTAATTGGTATTACAGCGGTACCTGCAACTAGTTATTTGCATTTTACTTTAAAATGTGTTTATTTTTCTCGTTATCGTCGCCAAAAGTTGATGACGGTGGCCTTAAAACACGCGTAATTATACTCTCGTATTTTGTGACGTATACTCCTCGATTTCACGTCCGCCACGTCGTCATCGTCATGTGTGAATCATTAATTAGCGGTTTTCTCGCATTCCTGTATCCGCACATTTACCGTAGTTTTCTTAATAATACGCCACAATATAATCTATCTTTCCATCAGAGGTCAATTGCAGTCAAAGAAGGTTAATCTTCTATATACGAACGTACTTATCGTAGATAATAAATTACGCACTCACTCCCCTTAAGTAGAGCACCAGTCGGTCACTGGTACCCGCTAAGATGTGCTGATACTTGAAAATGATGTTGCCCAAGTTGTTTTCGTTGTAAAAAGTTTCATATTATTTTTTTGAACATAGGAAGAACTACAGGCCTCTTCGAGATTGATCGAACTTTCCCATTTTTGAGCGATGAAGTCAGTAATTCACACATATTTCATACTCGCACAATTGAGTCGAGGAAAGAAACATTGTCATGGGCGGACAGCAGCTGGACCAGTTTCTGAAATTATAATAACACTCATGAACAGCCTTTAATGAACATGAACATGCGAAGGTGTTTCTGAGAGTACTTTTTGCGCTGATCACGATGGCGTTGGCCGTTTCTCGGGATCTCCTCTTAGTTTTTCAGAATTTCGTTTCAAAGTTTGAAAAAGCCTGATAATTGACTACTTAGAAGCGAATAATAAAACACTTTGGTGATGAAATTAGTTCTTTGCTCGATATTGACATTTTATTTAGTTCTCTCTTAGCATGCCATATATTTATCAAACAGAATTAAAGGATTATTCTTGCTTTTTCTGTAACAACTTTTAGTTGAACCTAAAAAGAACTTTTCTTTTTTACACCACAAAATGTTCTCAAAGAATTGTGCTTGGGCACTTCTTTTAGAACATTTTTTGGGCTTGTCGTCTTTTTTACACCATAAAAAGTACAATTCTTTTAGAACATCTTCTGGACTTACCGTTTTCACACCACGAAATGTTCTAAAAGAATTGTGCTCGGGCACCTCTTTAGAACATCTTCTGGACTTGTCTTTTTTACACTACAAAATGTTCTAAAAGAAGTACCCAAACACAATTCTTTTGAAACATCTTCTGGACTTGTCGTCTTTACACCACAAAAAGCACAATTCTTTTAGAATATCTTCTGGACTGGTTTGTTTTACTTCACAAAATGTTCTAAAAGAATTGTGCTCGGGCACTTCTTTAGATCATCTTCTGGACTTCTCTTTTTTTCACCACAAAAAGCACAATTCTTTTTCAACTAATTTTAACTACTGATTATTAAGAAATAATCATTTTTCTATTATTATGATATCATTTTATATTAGGTAATAAAATCATTATTTTTCATTGTAAGTACAAAAATCGATATATTATGTACAAATCAGTTTTAATCGGGCTATTATTCAATTTTTGTCTTATGATATTTTATTGATTATAATATTAATATTTTTTACTGTAGTTATATTTATTTATTATTTGTCAAAAATATTCAAGTTTCCAATATATAAATTTTTTACTTTCATTTATAAATAATTATGACTAATAATTCTATTATCATTTTTATGTATTCGAATATTTATTATTTATATTTTAATAATTTTCAATCTAATAAATTTTATTAATAATTATTTTTTGAAAATGAATTGGAGTAAAAATATTGAAAAATAAATTATTATTAATTGGTCCTTTAGATGGTTTAGAACCAATAAAAGAAATTAACATAATTAATATAACTAAAATATAAATAAGAAATTTTCTTATTAAAATAAAATAAGGAAGTGATTATACGTAGGTATACTACCTACGGCTAAAACGTTATTCGTAGGTATAGTACAGGTGTGGGCAACCTTTTTCACATCGCGGGCCGCATTCATGAAAATTTGTAACTTTTCATGATTCGGCGGGCCCCACATCAAGAGATTCTCTTTGTTGGAATCAAAAAATGTAAAATTTTACACGAATTATTTCCAATATTTTTGGATAAATTTAGTATACAAAAAAACGTAAACTGATTATTTATTAGTTACTAGATGAGAAACTTAAGCTCATCAAAATTGGGGGTCAGGTGAGTATGTTGCAAACGCATCAAAACAGTCAAATGCTAGAATGGTTGAGAACCCTTTCGTCGTTGGTGCGATGGAAGTGCCTGAAGAGTACCAAATGGAACTAATAGATCTGAAAGCTGATTTTTCTCTGCTCACTTTGTCTTCAGAGACCCCTTTGCGAGAATTTTATAAAATTATGCCTGGTATTAAATATATTCCAATATAAGAACCTTTGCTTTCTTTAGGTCCACATTTGTATGTGAAAATGCTTTCTCGCTCATAAAAAATACAAAACCTCCGGAAAGAAGCAAGCTGAATGATGAGCATTTGACTGCTTTGATGCGTTTGCAGCATACCTACTCACTTGACCCCCAATTTTGATGAGATTGTCTATGAATTGCAAAGACAAGTTTCTCACTACTAACTAATAAATAATCAGTTCACGTTTGTTTGTATACTAAATGTATCCAAAAATATTGGAAATAATTCGTATAAAATTTTACATTTTTTGATTTGAACAACGAAACTTTCTTCAGTTTTTTGTATTTTGGTATTCGTATCGCGGGCCACAGAAAAAGCTTCCGCGAGCCGCATGCGGCCCGCGGGCCGCGGGTTGCCCATGCCTGGTATAGTACAATGACTCATGAATTATCTTGTTGCCCTATATTATCATGTCTTGTGACAAATATTTCTGTATTGAAGTATGACGCAGGAATTATCTTGTAGGTAGTAACTTCTCGCAGCGTCTCTGAAGCTCAATGAGCGTGGATGCACATGCTCTTTCACAAAAGCTTGAAGGCCCTGCAAGAACGCAGGCAGTACATGAGTATTGAAGATGGAAACGTTCGCGAGATGTACGACACTGAGGCTTGCACATATGACTGTCGAACCACGCAGTGCACCTCTATACATTTTCTTGCAACCACTAAGCACCATACCGACATATCCTGCTGAAGCGGGAACACGACACTGGCTCCCTTTGTTCTGTGTTTTCCGAGGCTCAATTCCACCCACGGTATTACAAGAGTACTCATGCTTCTACCAGCCAGTCAACACCCTCCCTTGATACTGATGTTGTGGATGATGTAGTTCTAGATGATGTAGACTCTTGCGCGCCAAGAACCTCGAATACTCACGAGAAGTACCTACAATTTGATCTCCCCCGTCATGATGAACATAGCCACCCTGGTGTTGTTTCATGGCACTGAGCAATTCAACTCATACTTGGCAACCATGAAGGAGATGGAGAAGTTGATTAGATCAGGCTCCGATATTCGTCCAGTGCTATTTCAAGTGTTGGTTCTGCGAGAAGTTAGTACAAATAACGTTTTACCCGTAAGGATACTACCTATGAATAACGTTTTAGCCGTAGGTTGTGTACAACTACTACCTACGGATAACGTTTTTAGCCGTAGGTATGCTACCTACGAATAACGTTTTAGCCGTAGGTACTATACCTACGAATAACGCCAACCTTAAAATAAATTCATTATTAAAAATTTTTGATTCATTTAAATTTGGTAAGAAAAATCAAATAATAATTGATTTTAATGATGATGGAAAAATGTTTACCGTGAAAGTGTTTTATATAAATTTGAGATGTATTTGGCACTAGGCCTACCTCTCACAATATTTTTGCAAATAAAACGTTGGTCACTTGTTTCATTTGTAAAAATATTGTGAGAGGTAGTGCCAAATAAATTTCAAATGAATATACAAATATTTTCATTAAACCTATTCAATAGGTTAGATTGCGGAACATATTTTGCACACACTTACATCTTCTGTGACTTAATGACCAACTGGAGGTGTCTCTAAGTTGTCCTTACGCGCCTCTTTCACTTCCCAAATTCATCACACTGAGGGTTTGGCTTCTTGAAAAAATTTCATCTGGTTTCTCACAGGATGTAATAATGGCTCAAAGCTATGATACCAACTGAATAAGCACACTTTTTTTTCGCGGTGACGAATATCAACAAGAAAACTTTTTGATTTAAACAGGCTTTAATCACCACATTTCAAATTTACCACTCGAAGCGATGTTTCGAAACCGCCGGGTATCATTTACGGGAGTATGTGCCCGTAGATGATACCCGGGGGTATTGAAACGTCGCTTCGAGTGGTAAATTTGAAATGTGGTGATTAAAGCCTGTTTAAATCAAAAAGTTTTCTTTATGATACCAACTCTCAATCGTATTATTAGTTTACAGTGGTAGGAGGAAACAAAAATTTGATGCTACTGTAGAAGACCTTTTCACCCCAGTAATGCGATTGAAGGATCGTTGACAATAATTTGGTGCGACCAACTTATTAATGAGTAACTTGCAATCGAACAACTTTACGTAAATCACGCCCTTCTCCAGCTCAAAAATCAAAATTTTTTCAAGTCCCCTTTTCATATAGCTTGAAGCGTTTGGTAGCCTTGTTATTCGCAGATGCAACATGCCTTTTGACTTGTTTCATGTCTTTTTCTGTACTCCTTATCCCATTTGAAACCCGAGAACAAAATTCAAATTCTGCAAGGCCACCAACCCTCCCCGATACCATTCACCTTAAAGGAGGGTAACATATCGGGAGAAGTTCTCGTTTTTTGAGAGGCGACCCTCCCGTGTGGGAGACGGTGACAAGTTTTTCTCCATACTAGACTTGAAATGCAGCAAAATAGGCTATATTAAGCTGAAAGTATAGCACAATGTACTAGGCCATATGTATACTAGGATACGTTGATGGGAACACCCCAGGGGAAAATTTGCGATTCTTGCGAGCCCCCCAGGGGGGTTGACGATAACAACGCCTAAGATAATGGTATAATATACTAGCCCCATGCAATACACTACTGAGATTTCATAACAGTTTTATACTAGCTCAAATTTATAGGCCTTCTTCATACTAGGCTTATCTAGGCTTCTCTAGATACAAGTGAGTCCCTGCAAGCTAGTTGGCTTAGCGTAATTCTGAGAGCTATACAGAGTTTAATATACGGTATGCTGATGAACTAAGAATGGGGGCGAACGAGGGGAATGAGTGGCCTCTGAGAGCTAGTCAGTTTAAAAAAAAGTACATCAGACTGACTCGTACACTAGACTAAGGATACGGTTCAACGAGCAGAGCGACATGTAAAGATATGAAATAGGATCCTTATTTATTTGGCTCCGCCAGAGAATTTTTCATTTCTTTCATCAAAATTTTTGAGGTGTACCATAGACTGTAGCTGAGGATCATCGCGAGTCCTGTGACATACTGGACCAGGGATTTCTCAGAAGAGATGAAGTTCTTCACCTGCTGCGAGTAGAAAAGACTTGGATTCCTCATCACTTTCATTATTATGGAGCTTGAAACAAAGGAGTACTCCTTCATTACGTTTATGGTACATAGTGTGGCTGTTATTGTTTTAGAAACAAAAATATCAGAACTTACTCGATCGTGGCAGTGGCGTAGTCACGAGAACAATTTAAACGACGATGAAAAATTTCTCAAAACGTGTTTGATTCCTCTAGTAGGTACCGGTGTACGATCAATTGATCATCAGGATCATCATCACGAATTGCCGTCACGGTCTTTTACGACTTTCCCGCTTCGTTTTCATTAACACCAACATCTTCCATCTACAATCACAATGGCAAATATATAGCCTAGTACTAATAATCACACATCATCATCATCATTATCATCATAACTGCTGCAAAAACTGTGTCGCGATCTGCACTTAAGGTATCGTTCGTACTCTCCGGGAAGAAAAATTATTGAAAAAAACAATGGAGGTGAAGAGTGTCGTTTCTTTTTTTTATTTTTAATAGAGCGTCATGTAACTTTGTAAGTGGTAATTAACGAGATTTTCAAGAGACCCTTTCTCAAAACTCGGAACGGATATGATGAATTTGACTTCTTACGCAGCATTCCACTCCGGTTTAGCAATGAAAAAATCGGAAATTCCAATTCCATAATTAAGGCGCCGCTTTGTTATTGTTCTTTGAGTCCAAGAATCATTCCACGAATTCCAGTTTCCACAAAGTACGTCAAGTTTCCTGTGCTCACTCTTTTCAAAACAAAGCCACTTTTTCGGTCATACGCCCTAAAATTGTGAAAAAATTCTTCTCCACTCTAAAAATCATTTTCTTGCAGTCAAAAAATGAGATACGGCTATGTAGTCGATTGACTTTTCAAACTATCTCCTCCACTTTTTATTATAAATCGATGAAAATTGAAGTAATCTAAAAAGCAAAACAGTGAAAATAATTTTAGCGATTGCTATTCAATAATGATGGCCTGTAGTTTTAAGATATGAAATTCGAGAGAACTTTTTTTTCGATAAAAGCTTATGAGGTCGACCCTAATGCAGGAAATCCATTCCAATTACAGAAATTACTATAATAATCAATGACACGGATTTTTCTTCCATTATATTCATTCACTGACTAAGTCATTTAATTAATTTTATATTTTACCGATTTCATATTTTTTTCTTTTTTCCTTTAATCTGATAAATTATCTTTATACATATGCGCGGAATTTCAGTTTTAAAAAAGATGCGCATAAAACTTGGAAGCTGTTGAATTTCGTTAGACCATAAGATTGATCAAATAATTGCCGTGCGGCTCGTATAGTGTGAATTTTATTCTGGACGTTGGAAACCTAAGAAATATGACTCCACATAGGCCTAATTCTGAGTCCATTCTAGATTCCATCTTCTGTTTCCTACTATGCTTTTTATGTAAATTATGAACTTCTTTCTCTTCCTTTATGGCACTAGCTAGGTACCTATATCTAAATATTTATCTCGGAATTATAAAATTCTTTCGCCGTATAGCCATGTTATTTTCATTCGTTATATTCGCCAACGGAATCGGTAGTGCCTGGTGTGTTATTAATAATTCTTTTTGCTCGAGAATCGAGTTACTTCCGAAACGTATTTACCATGGAATTTTTGCCGAACAATGACCGTGGAATTGCTCGTCGACGTTCGACGTCCTGAAATCGAATAGCGTCGCAAAGGAATGCGAGAACGATAATAATGATTATAATAAAAACGATGATGATAAAAATATTAAAAATAAAATTGACAATAAACCAATTTAATTCGATGGCTAGTTTATTTTATGGAATATTAATTTATAATTTTCAACGCGTCCAACAGTGGCGGTTTTACAACTTTGACGCTGGAGGGGACAAGAGAATAATAATATGTATTATGTCAAGTGTCATTCTATAGTACATAAATTCATTGTTCAGTAGATTTCTTTCTTCAGATTTTCACATTGCTTTAAAAAATGCCTGCTGCCGGACTCACTCCCTCACTCCCTTTAGAATCGCAACTGACTCCAATATTTCGCGAGGAATTTGCTCTTCTGGGTGTTTTGAGCAGTGGCGTACGCAAGGGGGGTTGGAGGTCACCCCCCCAGAAGCCTTGTGATTCCCCCAGAAATAAAAATAAATTATGATAGGAAGGATACGACAGCATTACATCACATCATTTTTCAACTACCCCCCAGAAAAATTCCTGCGTACGCCACTGGTTTTAAGACCAAATTGAATACATAGGCGTGGTGCTCCATCTTATCAGTTTTTCGGGCTATGTACCGCACCTACTTAAGAAAATAGATAAAGTAAAAAAATTATATATATAAAAGAAAAAAATAACACTTTTCTACAAATATAACTTACTCAAATCCTCTTAAAAGTAGAAAATAAACTTTGTACTTCTGCTCTACCGCTCCAAAATGTATCGCTAATTTAGGTATACAGGATCATCATATAATGCTCCAGAAACTGGAACAAATCTGTGTGTGTGGCCTGTATGACGTCAATGTAGATAAGACTAGTGGAATAACTATAGAAGGTATTTCATTCATCAATTAGGTCGATAATAATGTAAACACGTCCACCAAGTTCGAAAAAAATAGTCCATAAATGCTCCAGTCGCTGGAATGGTCTGGAAATGATGAAAATGGGGGGAAATTCCACTTTTTTAATATTGAGAACCGTGAATTTTGTTATTTCGTTGATCAATTAGGTCAATTCTTGAGTACATTAAAATTTTACCTTGTTGATAAAAAGGATATAAAAAATCACGGTTCTCCTAGTAGAACAAGTGGATATATTCAATTTTTCACTATTTTCAGATTATTCCAGTGACTGAAGAATTTATTGACTATTTTTTTCGAAGTAGGGATGTGTTTACATAAAAACTGAATTTATTGATAAACAATATACCAAAAATCACGGCTCTCCATATTGAAAAAGTGGATTTTCCGGATTTGGTATATTTCTAGAACGTTCCAGCGATTGGAGAATTTACTGACTATTTTTTTCCAACTCGGCGGATCTGTTTGTATAAGAATTGACCTAATCGATTAACGAAATATGAAAAATTGCGGTTCCGTAAGTTGAAAAAGTGGATTCTCGGGATTTCTTACAATTTCAAAACCGTTCCAGCGACTGGAGAATTATTGACTATTTTTTTGGAATTCGGTGGACGTGTTCATATCAAGATCTACCTAAACGATGAACGAAATACCAAAACTCACGGTCCTCCAGGGTGAAAAACTGCATTTTCTCGATCATTGGTCACTTCCAGAACGTTCCAGTGACCGGAGAATTTTTTGACCATTTTTTTCGAACTCGGTGGACGTAAAACTCACGGTTCTCCATGTTGAGAAAGTGGATTTTCTCGATTTTTCATCATTTCCAGACTATTCCAGCGACTGGAGAATTCATGGACTATTTTTTTCAAACTCAGTGGACGTGTTTACATTAAGATCGACCTAATTGATGAACGAAATATCAAAACTCACGGTCCTCCAGGGTAATAACGTGGATTTTCTCGATTATTGGTCACTTCCAGAACGTTCCAGCAACTGGAGAATTTTTCAACTATTTTTCTCAATCTAACGCACTCCACCTAAACTGTGGATGTGTTTACATAAGAATTGACCAAATCGATAAACGAAATACTGAAAATATATTTTTGGTCTATATCTACATTCCCATTTCATCCCACGCAGTAGTGCGTATTTTTCAGCTCGAACATTGACTATTGATTTCACGCGGTCTATTGCGGTAGCAGTCGTATTTCACCCCGCTATTCATGGAAAAATCACAGAAATTTATTAAATATTGATTTTTTGGGGAATGTTCCAACTCACCGAGGACTATGGTACTAATGTATGTGGTAGTAGAGGGTATGGCGCTTCAAATGAATGATTTTCCCCAGGTGCCTCCCCCCCTTTTAATATTCGAGTTTGAATATTTGTTATTGCTGGAAACTAGGGTAAATATAGATGATTTTCTTTGAAAAAAATACCATGGATAAACGTTTACATAGCCTTAAATGTCCCCACGTTACATTACTGTGTGACCATTATTGCCCGAGATACAGCCATTTTGATTGGGGACAACATTTTGACGGACATTTGAAACATTTTTCGACCAACGCCATTTTCCCCTCTTTACCCGGCTAGAGCATTTGACTGTCATGCTCCATTCGGAAAACTCCTTCCGTCGACGGTTGGCCTTTGAGCTAGTGGTGGGCAAAGTGGGTTTTGCGATCGACTGGTCGATCACCAAACGATTTTCAGTCGATCGCGGCACAATTCCAAAATAAGGTAAAATTACCAAAAGCGTGAATTTGAAAAATTAAAATGTGCGATTTTTGTTCCGATTTTTCTGATGGTGGATCGCTAAAATTTTTTCATCTCAAAAGGGGATCACGTGAAAAAAAGTTTGCTCACTGCTGCTTTGAGCACATCAACATCGTTCCCCATTCGAATTGTACGTAATGATGTCGCACTTTTAAATCGCTTCCTTCCTGAGAATGATTTAATCGAGAAGTTCTACAGTTTTTCTCATTCTCCTGAAAACTCTGAATCATTCTAATCTCCATGTTACCACTAGCCTAATTCCTTTTCTTCGTATCTTTCACTTCTTTCTCTTCGTAGCTCAAATCTATTTCATGGCTATTTGGCCGAAAATAATATTAACAATATTTTGCATTATTCGATTTCTTAAACTTTTTCGATCTTTATAATTTTCCATTTTTACGATTTCATTTTGAATTTCGAATATTTGATAATATCGTGATAAATTATTTATTTGTATCTACGGTTCGTAAAATAAAAACTCTCGAATTTTCGAATTTTGATTCAGCCGTATAAATGTTGCTTCCCGTATCTTTCAAAAGGTCGGCAGTATACCGTATTTTAAAAACGTGTATTATAAATTGACGCAAACTTGCAAAAACTGAGATTTATCCCACATCCCCGTAATACCTACTAAGTAGACCTGTGTTTCGAGGAATGACCCTCATAAAAATTTCGAGGGAAGGAGATCAATTTTTTTTACGAGTGGTTCGCCTGGAGTACCGCGTACATGAAAATATGAAGAAGTCGTCTCTCCAATTCGAGGGTCTTTCCCTCAATAGTACAAGAGTATAGCTTCCTTGCGACGTTGTAAGAATCGATTTTGATTAATTCTAAAAAAATACGGACATACATTGTTTACCTTGGCCATCAAAAAAACAAATATTCAGTATTCATTCTCATGAACTTACCTACATTCTTTATCTCGACTACCAGGAAAACAAATTTGAAATGATTCAATACTTATTCTCATGATTAAATTATAATTCACCATCTGAATAATACCAATGAAAAGGAAATATCGGCCTACTATTCTTTATTCATTACGACGAAGTGTTTATTAGGGCCAGTGGGACAAACAATTTGACGTCTTTTTCAGTCAGTAGTTCTTTTTCCTTGCCGATACCGCAGTTAAGATGATTTTCTACTCTTCAATTCACTCATTGCTGGTATTGACTTGTGTTCATCATTTTTCAAGTGGTAAGTCTACCTTCTTACACTAGAATAAAGAAAAAACGCATCAAGTGGAAAAACGACGACACTATAAAGAAAGAAACTAGAATTAATATTCGATTGAAATTTGTGTTATTTCAAAAACCGTTGCGCCTTCGGATATATTTTATCGTACCGGTACCTTTATTTAACGACAAATACCACCAAGGATGTAATTTTTTTGCAGGAACAGCAATTAATAGATTTGCTCGTCACGCTGACAAAATATGCGACGAATTGGAAAAGCCTGATTGGACAGTTAAAAAACTCGCGAATGTTACTTTAGGTGAGTTGCCGGTGGTACTTGAGCTCTATATTTTATATCTTCTCACAGTTCAGTGAATTCACTTTCAGATCTGTGGCCATGGAATTGCTTGAATTTGAAATACACCAATGATTCCTTACAAGAAGCCATTAGAACTGTCTGCTATACTCAACAGAAGGCTGTCAAACAAGGATATATCGGATTTGTTCAATATAATGTGGAGGTGAAAAAAATACCAATAGAATTAGATGTAGGTGATTCAGATGGAGAGAATTTTTTAACTTTGGCAGTCCAAAAAGGGTATTCAGATATTGTCAAATACCTTGCAAGCAAAGTCGAACTTCCGGCATTGAACTTATATAATTCACTCACTCATACACCCGCTGAGTATGCTGCCAACTTGGGTAATTTGGACCTTCTGAAGTATTTTATCGACGAAAAAAACATCGATAAATCCTTCTCCGACGAAGACAAAACACTCTTACTGTGTGAGACGGCTAAAGGTGGACACTTACCCGTGATGAAGTATCTGATAGAAGAAAAAAACTATCTCAAAAACATAAATTTAAAAGGTAATTACGATGAAACTGCAGTACACTGTGCGGCGCAGAGTGAAAGTTTACCAATGATAAAATATTTGGTTGAAGAAAAAGGAGTCGATGTGAATGTTTTCAGCAAGAACGGAGATAGTCCGCTTCACTTTGCTGCTGAACACGGTCCCCTACCTGTAGTGAAATATTTTGTGGATGAAAAACATCTCAGTCTCGAAGGGAAAGATAACACAGGGAGAACACCCGTTCATCGCGCTGTCCTCGGAAATAAATTGGATGTTGTGAAATTTTTGCTGGAGGAAAGGAAAGCGGACAGGAATGTAAAAGATAAAGACGGACGAACATTATTGCATCAAGCTGTATATTCTGAAAACGTAGATATGATGAAATATCTGATCGATGACGCAAAAATGTTGGCTCGAATCGACGAAGAGGATACGTTGAAATGCACAGCTGTCTGCCACGCAGCATCCAAAGGCCAATTAGATATTCTGAAGTTTCTGGTTGACGAAAAACAGGCCAAAATTACGATTGTTGATTCAGAAAGTAAAAATATTTTGCATGCTGCAGCCAAAACATGCCCGCTCAAGATCGTAAAATACCTCGTTGAAGACAAGGGTTTTGATATTCATTTGAAAACTCCGTCAGGTAAGAGAGCTTTTGACTTCGCTAAGGAATGTAAATGGCGCCAGAAGGAAACGGTGGAGTACCTGTCGCAGAAAATGAATTTGTAGCAAAGTAAAAATTTTCAAATTGAATGCCTTATTTTGTAAAGCTTATCTATTTTCTTTAATAAACTTTGGATAAAAAAATTTTATGAGAAGTCGATTTACTAGGTCCAAAGATATTTCCATATTTTCTTCAAAATTTTTAAAAGTACACAATATCGATGTGGACCAACGCCAATCACTAAGACCACTTTCTTACTTTTAAACACCCAACGAAAACTCTCCCCACCTCTTTTGATCCTGCCGACCCCATCTCTATCTACAATCTCTCCCTTCTGCCATCACAATGATCTTAGACTCACAACCACTAGACAATATCCACGTCTTAATGCTAAAAAACTTTCAACTCAACTCTCTTAATGACCTTTTCTCCCTACTCAGCCCATTTTATCAACATGGCTTCTATTTTGTCATCTGCAATTTTGAGGATCCCTCCTTACTGCATCTTTCCGACCTATCGCTCAGACTTCGGTGCTTGACAAACTATTCCAAACAAATAGTAGACAAAAAATTATCAAACTGAAGGAGGTGAGAAACAACGTGTAATCTTTATTCAGAACAAAGTATAAATAAAGAGACTCTCATAGGACAGGACTGGTTCCCTATCCTCGATTAATGCAGTTAATAAAGGCAACTCCGAGTAGCTAACGAAGTAGGCTGCGAGTTTTCAGCTGCGTGACCACCGGTCACCGGGTACAAACGATGAAGAACAGCTCAAAAAACTGAACTTTATTACTCGTACAAAAAATTTACAACACTTCAAATACGCAATCACAGTTAATGCGAGAGCACAATAATCACAACAATTGCTAGTCCAATACTGATCGGTAATCCGGCCGTTTCCCGGGTTCGTTCTATGAAAGCCGGCCAAGCGACAAGCCAACGACCCATAGAATAAGGTAAGAGATCCTTTCCTCCAAACTGTTGGTTTGTCGCTTGGCCGGCTTTCACAGAACTCGGTTCACATAATCGCGGCCACTATTTCACATATTTTTCAAAGCTTCTAGACGGCTATCAAGTAATGCAACTTATCCTTGTCGTCCTTCTCGATTCTTTATCTTTCATACTTTATTTTCTTCACCATTATCGCGAAGTGGTGTATATCACACTACCCTCTGACTAGTCCAGAACATCCGGTTCAAAATCACCCAGCCGGGCAGCCAATCGACTCCGATGGACAACTTCCAGTTTCTTTTTATGGCTAATTCGGTATACCACGCCGTTTATCTTTGTCTTCATTATACAAGGGCCTTCCCATATGAGCTTTTTGTTTTCTTCTTGTGTGGGTTGTATAACCAAACTTTATCAACAGATTCAAAAAGTTCTTATATTGCGCCAATGTCATATCGAGCTTTCACCCTTTCGTTACTGATTTCTCAGTTGTCTCGAACTAGCTCATGGAACTTTTGGAGTTGCTCCTTGAGTTGCATTGAATACTCTCAAACATCCTGCCTTTTGTATGGAGGCACTCCAAACTTCAAATCACGTGGCAACCGTAGCTCGCTACCAAACAGTCATAATCTTGGTTGAAGTCTGTTTTGTAAAGCCCATGTCCCCAGCCCCTATCTCGTTGTTATGAACAGTCTTCAACACTTTTGGTACTAAGGTCTTTAGATTGACTTGTTGCTGGCGAGTTTCAAGAACATTAACAGATTCCAAGATCCTGTAAAGAATCCCTTATTCTACCTGTAGGGCTGTAGGGAGTCCCACTAACACCACAAAATCTTACAGCTGACTGATCTTAAACTGATCTTCTGCCAATTCGGTCGAACGTTTGCTTCCTTTTTCTTCAAAATGAAGGTAGGGTCTTTATCTTGCAGTTGGGCATCTCTCACATTCAAGTTAGTATCAAACCGAGTGTTCTTAATGGTGTTTTCCTTCTGATCTTGTCTGCCACAATAGTCGCCCGCGTTCTTCCAGGCAAGGTCTTCGTGATATGGCGTCGGCATTTTAATAGATCTTTTCCTCGCGGTGTTGGATATCAACGGTGTAGGCCTGCGAATATTGAGTCCACCTCGATTTGTCCTTTTGGTTCCTTGAAGGACATTATCCATTGTAGAGCAGGGTGATCAGTTCTTAATAAAAATTTCTGACCATATAGTGCGCAGTGTAGGCAAATAAGGAAAAAAAAAAAAACATTTTGCTGGAGTAAACGTTTCTTTGCTGAAAATGGTTCAGGATGTGGTCCTGAGCAAAATACTAAACATCCCGCGTTTTTCCTCTTGAGCTTCTTTTTTTAAGGGGGTTTGAACCCCCAAAAAATTAGTTTTTCGCCTATATCGCGCGAAATTGAAATTTTACGAAAAAACTTTTTTGTTCCTCTTCGAATTTCCTATCAAATGAGCTATTTAGCGTTCACAATAGAGTAATTAGTCTATAAAAAAAGTGTGTTAGCTACATTTTTCCTGTAGGTTCCTCAACTGAATCTCACTCCACGAGGCTAGCATATTTCATGTAATATATACACAAAATTTTATAACATAGCTCCAGGAGGGAGATTTCTTGCACCTGACTTGAGCTCCTCCATCCGTCCTATGCCCTGTCTACCAATTTTCTACGCTTTCTAGTAGGAGCAGTGCGTGTACGTTAGCCTGCCGATTTACAGTAGTCTTATACTCGAGATGGGGGTACTTGATATTATTAGCTCTCGTCTTACTCTTTGCCTATGATTACTGAGGAATCGTCATCAGTACTGGACTCATGGGCAGCTTCCTCGTCCTGACTTGATACATCCTGCAAGTCGTCGTCAATAACGTCTACTACCTCTAATACTCCACCAGCATTGATGAAAATCTGCCCTAGACATATTGGTGAACATTTTAATGTTAGGAAGAAAAAAGAACAACTATTTTCAACAAAAATTCAAATAATAGGCTACTAACTTATGGTTGTGGCATGATACTATGTTATTTGAGAAGTATAGTGTAGATGGTTAAATACTGTAAGAAAAGAATAAGAGAAGTGAATTTGGCTCTTTCGTAGATGAAGAAACTGACCAACGTTTTGAACAGTACCTCTTCACCATCGAGGTCGGAATGATTAAAATACACGTTTTTTCTTCCGTTTTTTCTTCGATGAAAGTGCCAAATCACCCACTTTTCTCTATGAAATATCTATTGTTCACCTGCTTTTTGACAGCCAGTTCTACATCCTTTGGCGCATCCAATAGAAATAAGTTATAGGAGATGGTTTGGCGCGGGCAATAATTTACCTAGGCTAAACATTGAATACGTTGTTTGGTAGGAAATTTAACGAGGAACAATTTTTGTTTGAAACATTTTTTAATAAAATTTCAATTTCGCGCGATATAGGCGGAAAACTAATTTTTGGAGGGTTCGAACCTTCATGAAAAAAGAAGCTCCCGGGGGAAAACGCGGTATTTTTAGTATGTTGTTCAGGACCACATCCTGAAACATTTTCAGCAAAGAAACGTTTGCTCCAGCGATACGTTTTTTTTTTTCAATATTGCTCTGCCTACACTAATATAAATACTTGTGAGAATGTTTGAATGCCTTAACTGCCAGTAGTTATCTTCTAGTGACGCAGTAGTTCTGCTCGGCCTTGGTCAGAACCTTGCTGTAATACGCGCGAATGGGTTGCTTTCCTTGATCAACTTTTGCATTAACTTTAAAATTCAAATTCTCTGCAAAGTTGGAGGCTTAAATTTCTTGGAGTCCCTCCCATCGTACTTGGATTCGATTGACGGTTGCCGTCGGA
The DNA here is from genome assembly GCA_035079385.1 of Aspidiotus rigidus. Classification (NCBI taxonomy): domain Eukaryota; kingdom Metazoa; phylum Arthropoda; class Insecta; order Hemiptera; family Diaspididae; genus Aspidiotus; species Aspidiotus rigidus. The sequence goes on from JAVHKY010000030.1 coordinate 6,641,697, forward strand.
AGAGATTCCAAAAAGTGAAATTCAGTCTCATCTTATACATATTAAAAACAAAATATTGAATGAGGACGCTCAATTTGTCAAGAATTGGTGAAAACGCTAAAAATCCGAGAGATTCCATAAAGCCTAGAATTTTTTACACTTTCATACCATTTATTGAATCCATATGGCGCGCGAGAAAATTTAATACGACCAAATAAGAAGCGGTCAAGTTTGGTGCAATTGATATTTCTAGCAAAACAGGTACCTGGGTGTCATTATATATCTTAAATATCATATCCGGAATTTTGACAACATAATCGTTACGAGTTTAGTTGGACGCTACGACGCAAAAAAAAAAAGAAAAAAAGTAGGTCCATATGCGAATCATCTATTACTATCCGTTACTGGAATTTATACCTGCATCTCATTCGGACTGAATCAGAAAAATCGATATCCTCAGCGCGCATATGTGTATACGGTATCTATAAACACGTGAGAATACATCTAGCCTATATTTCGAAGACAATAGATATATATCTATCGCGAAGAATATTATGCGAACGAAACAGTGTCAAGGTTCGAAAATATCATCCTCATTCTAGCAACCAGTTTCTTCTACATAGAGAGGATGGGAAACGTCTCGTTTCCGATATGCCGGCTATTCTGTTTTCTAAAATACTACGCGTGTAATTCTACTTGCGATGCTGTTCGATGTTTGCGGAGAGATGATTAATTTTCATATTGCTTAGGATAGTAAGAAATTAATCTGCCACTTATGTCGAGAGCGGCCAAGATATCCGGCATTCGCCCTTTGCAAATGACGGGCCCGTACTCGCGCCTCAGTCGGCGCGCAGACAAATGAGCGAAGATGGTGTACACACGAAGTTCGCAAATCCAGCTGTCGTCCCATGGATACGATATAACTTTCTCTCTGTAGAAATAATCTCATCGGAACATTACATTGACCACTAGCTCGTTTCGTGTTGTACTGGTCCTGCGGCGTAACAATTGACAATTAATCAGAAGAATCGGTCTCGCTACTTTTCGTTTACCTATTTTATTCAGTTCAGAATAACCGAGCCGGCTTGCAAAATTGAATTAAGCTGTACACTTATGATTTATCACTTATTTCTGCGCACTCCAATTTGGCGGGAAACGCTGATAATTCTCCTCACCCCTCGCTACAAATTGAATTAAAAAGTAGCATCGCGATTTGTGGAATGTGATCATCATTGTAATAAGATGGAACTCATACGACAAAAAGGTACCGGTATATCACTTTTTTGTAGCCGATCTGGCTACCTGAAGCGTATGCAAGCATTACCTGTACCTACGGTTTAATGACTTCGTATACTAGAAGATAATGATGCGCATTTTTCGTACCTTTCAAAAAGGCGACGAGCGTTACTTCGCTCATCACTGCACTGTCTCTTGTTCATCACTTATGCTCCAATATCATTGAGATGCTGCTATATTTCGTAACGCGACCACACTCTTTTGATCGCAAATCACGATGATATCTTATTATGATACGTTCATACAAGCTCAGACGCGATCAAAAGATTAATTCGATGTAATTTATTTTCAAATTGCTTCTACCCGTCACGCTAAATTGTGCTGCACTAAAGTGTAGGTACTCGGCTTTCATTATGAAAATAAACATTATTGTCACCAAACTGTTAACCGATCTTCAATATCTATTCATGTCCACGATCTACAACGTGTGCAAAATTCCTCTTGGTGTAAAGCAAAATTTAATACCGCGAGATTCGAACGCAAAAGAAGCCAATTTATTAAACTTGAAAGACTCGCGACTCGTGATGAGACAGAAGCAAAAGAAGTACGAATCAGCTGGCTTCTAAAAAGTATACGAAGAAAAAAAAAGGAGTACGTATTTTGTATAGAATATAGTGATGAACATTTGCACTTTACATACACGTGACAAAGTAATTTTTGAACATCGTCGACGTAACTGTGTTCGTCGGGCGCGTTCAACTTTGACACTTTTGGAAAACGACGCAAGTTTATTGATGTAAACGACGACAGAAATTTTCAAAATGAATCGATGTCGTACGAAAGGTTGGACAGCCAAAATTCATTCCATTGTACGAATTACTGCAAACATTGGCTCGGGCGGTGATAATCACGGAGTCACAAGGACCTAGCCCTCTGTGGGAAATGGAGCAAAGACGCGAACATGTTCTGCAAAATACACCCTGCCATCTAATGCAGGTACGGTACCTACACGTAAAAGGTTATATATAGGTAGGGAATCAAATCGATTGAATTGGGCGTTGAACCAGTCTCTCACTGCAAGCACACACCGGAAGACTGGCTTCTTGATAACCTTACGTTTGTCTGCATTGATCGAAGATGGAACTTGAGCTAATCTCTCACCGCGAGCTCACCACAGAGGACGCTTGTCTCAGTAACATTGTCGCTATTGCCTAAAAAACCAAGGGACTCTCATGCATTTGTCCATCTTGATCTCTCATGCAAACTCACAACGGGAGACTAGCTTCTCGGTAACTTTCCCTCCATTCCTCGAAAGAATGAGCAACTGTCATACATTTCCCCTCTTTGATCATAAAATGAACTTTACCCGATCTCTCATCGCAAGCACAGAGCACAAACTTCTTGGTACACTCCCTCCATCATGTGAAATAATAAGAATCTCCGCACATTTATCCGCTTTCATCGTAAGCGAGACCTTAGCCAATCTCTCCCGCCCTCACAACGGAGGACAATGTTCTGGGTAACACTCGCTGCAGCGCTTGAAACAGGAGTAACTCTCACACATTTGCCCGATTTAATCGACACGGGGCTTTTGCAGTCCTGTTGCTGTGAGTCCACAACAGAAAGCAAGCGTATTGGCATCATTCCCTGTATGGGCCGACACAATGATAATTTCTCACGTTTACCCGCATTCATGAAACATGGCGCATTTGCCAATCTTTCACCGCGAGTCGGAAACAAGAAGCAAACTTCTGATAACTTCCCCTCCATCGCGTAAAATATTCCCCCAGTCACTGAACCTCAATTTGAGATGCAGCGCGGGGAAATACGGTAGCTGGCCAAGAAGGCCAAGGAGAGCACCCAAAAACCAAAGAGGCCATGAAAGAACCTCCCAAGAAGAAGCTACATCTGCCAGCGTTGCAGAAACAGAACCCAAAGAACGTTCTACTACTACCCACCAAGGACACCCCTAACGTGCTCTCCAAACTGCAGAACATGCCGGAGGCAAACCCCATCACCTTGGGGGTCAAACGCCGTGCCTCTTTCTCGTCAGGAGCAGTGTTGGTTTTCTGCTCCTCCCAGGAAAAAGCAGACGCCCTACGCACAATTGCCTCTAGCGTTGGTATCAAAAAAAGAGACTAGGTTAGGGTGTTAGGTAGGATAGGACAGGGTCGAGCCCCGCTCACCCTAAGTGACAGACGTGCGTTAAATTAAGCAGAATTTTTTATTTTTCTCTTTTTTCTTTCTACTTCTTTTTTAAATTGTACAGAAAAATTTACAAGGTTCTTGAGATTCATTTTGTTAGTATTTTAATACGGCGATCAACAAATTATGCGCGACAGAATACAGCAAAAAATTAGATAATTTCCCGCCGCAAAAAGGAGCAGATAACAGCAGCAAACTTTGAATTTCCTACCGCAAAATACAGCAGAAAAAAAATCAGCCGCGCAAAAATTTACACGGCGCAACGCAGCGCACGAAAATCTGCCGCAGAAAATTTGGGCGTCACACGCTCCGTAGCGTTTTGCGGCAGAATTTCAAGATGCTTTCAGCGCCTTAAAATACGCCGATATTTTATTGATAGGAAAGAGAAGTATTACGAGAATGGGAAACTACAAATGGTTGAACGTTTGCGCGCGAATAGCTATGCGAAACATTCAACTATTTGTAATTTCCTGTCGTCAATCTAGTGATGAATGAAAATGATTCATTCCCGGATACAGAAGATGGGTTGGGGTCAAACCATATTCTAATTTTGAGGGTTTGACATATTTAATGCATTTACTGTCAACTAGGGTGATAGTAATAACTTTATTTTAGGGTCATTACGTGTTATGCGGCCACCAACTTTGAATTCATATCATTCCTCTTCAATGAAAGAGCCCAAATTCTTATATCAAGATGTCATTTTTTAAAAGCAGGAAATTACAAAAGAATCAATGGAATGAGTTAAACAGAATAATAGATGAAAAAGTATTTTATCATTAAATGTTCTGACTTTTGCACAGATACACACAACATGAAAACACTACTCTTCCAGAAGCAGCAAAAATCCGTTTGAGCGTTTGCCCTATTTTGTACAAGTAATTTTTTGAGCAGCTACATAAACAGTTACAGCCAGTACATTTACATTTGACTGTGAGTGAGTAAACAAAGCTAATATATTAGGTTATACTACCTGTAAAGGAGGCCCAAATAAGGCCTAAATTAGACTTAAATTAGCTGCATCTTTGCATAATTGATATATTAAAATTGATAATTAAAATAATATGAAAATTGAATAGTTGTTGATATCAAAATACATAATATTGATCAATATATTATGGAATTGATAATATATCAATAGCTTTTCAATAGATTTTTATCCTTCCCCATTCTCCAAAAATATTTTCTGAACCTTTCTTTTATATTTAAGAATTAATTATTTGTCTGGACGGATTATATAAATAGAGAGTCGAATATGTCCGGCACTGCCGTCCAAAATATGAAAAATTCAAAAAAATAATGACTATTTATTTATCTATTAATTAAAAACCCGACGTTTCGACAGTAACGACTGTCATTCTCAAGGGTTAAAACGTGAATGAAAAAAAAAAAGGAGAGGAGAAAAACAGAAATACGAATGAACTACATAAAGAATATTAGTCATGATGAGGTACACGTTTCATGACCGGTAAGTACAGGCTAATGACACCATCGACGTCGGATTTAAAGTTTACAGCGTTATCATTTTTCAAGATTTCGACAGCTTCGCGTATTTTCCTTTTAGTGGTATTATCCTCAAAACATATTATAGAAGGATTATCGAAATTAAAATTATGTCCCGTTTCAGTCGAGTGTCGGCACAGGGCGGTGGTATCCAGGTGGTTCGATACATTGGATTTATGTTAGCTTAATTGACAACGCCACTCCTCTTAACGTAAAAAAGAAAGCCAAACACTATTTTTCTATCCCCTTTATTGGCACTCCTAGCCTTTTAATTAGAAAATATCTCAGCAAATTAAATTCGGATACTAAGATCACCTTCAGTGGTCACAATCTAAACCGGCGTTTTTTCAGTAAAATTAAAGATCAGATACCTCCAGAAGCAAACTCTGGGCTTGTATACAAGCTCCCTTGTGACAGCTGTAATGTGGAATATGTGGGTGAAACAATGCAACGACTAAAGGAGAGGATTCGTCAACATAAATCCAATGTATCGAACCACCTGGATACCACCGCCCTGTGCCGACACTCGACTGAAACGGGACATAATTTTAATTTCGATAATCCTTCTATAATATGTTTTGAGGATAATACCACTAAAAGGAAAATACGCGAAGCTGTCGAAATCTTGAAAAATGATAACGCTGTAAACTTTAAATCCGACGTCGATGGTGTCATTAGCCTGTACTTACCGGTCATGAAACGTGTACCTCATCATGACTAATATTCTTTATGTAGTTCATTCGTATTTCTGTTTTTCTCCTCTCCTTTTTTTTTTTCATTCACGTTTTAACCCTTGAGAATGACAGTCGTTACTGTCGAAACGTCGGGTTTTTAATTAATAGATAAATAAATAGTCATTTATTTGTTTATTTTTTTGAATTTTTCATATTTTGGACGGCAGTGCCGGATATATTCGACTTTCTTTTATAGCTCGAAGTTGTCATTAATTTGATGTTGAATCTTTGAAATTGACGCAAACTATTTTTCCTTTTCTAGTCAGATGCCCTAGCTTTGGTGTCTCTTGTTTTAGTTTTAAAATTACAATTCAAAATTTGATATAATAAAAGCAGTGCCGAAAAATCTTTTTTTATTAGTAAAAGTACCGTCGAGAGTATTAACCTTTTTTCAACTTCTATTGAAGTATGGCAAAACCTTCAATAATCTTTGCGATGTTAAAATCAAAATATGGTGATGAAGCTTGTGAGTTGATCAACGTGATGTTAAGATATGTGATCCTAAAATAAAAAGCACACAAGCATCTATTACATTTCTAAGAATTAACGTATGTTTTCTCGTGTCAGGTCATATATACTGTATATTAAACAGTAAGCACAGTATATTGCATATTGGGGCTGTTGTAATAAAAGCTCACAATAACTATTCAATACATCGATGTATTCGATTATTCGATATAATATAGGAGTATTTGAATAGAATCCATTAGACCACTACACTGTGTGCCGAAACTCTCATTATAGCGAGATTAATCCAAGAACGGGGGTAAACAAGAGGAGCGAGTGAGGTAGTCAGCTTAACAAACAGAGCAGAGTGACATATGAAGAAATGAAAAATAATTTTTATATCATCATTTAGCTATGCCAGAATATCTTTTTTTTTCAAAGAGAATAAAGTACCTTTGTTTGAGGCGTCTCAAAAACTATTCTTTCACCTTAGCAAAAAGTACAGAAAATCTGTGCGTGTTTTCATCTATAAAAGTAAACAAATAATAAAGCTATAATGTAGAATTATTATGCAAGAAACATAAATACATATTATAATTAAGATGAAGTTGAAAAATAATATTTTGTTGGCACGTTAAAAATTATTATCGTCGCGTATTCATGAAATGTATCTCCGATGCTGGTATGAAATGCTACAGAATAAGTTATTTGTAACTAAAATTCTTTGGTTTATCTAATTCTTGTACATGCAACGGCAACCGAGTAAGCGAGACGGAAAACTTTTGGAAATAATGTTACATTTATGTCGTATATCCAGATAGCTCTGAAAGAGGTTGGACGTTGCACTTGAGTTAAAAAAATATAGAAAATTTTTCGGCGTCTCGGTGGCAGAGAGTACCACGGCAAATTGTAAATTTCATAAAGGATTTTATCAGCCTGTAAAACGGAGAAAGAGAGAAAAAAAAATGTTCGATATTATATTGGGAGTTGAAGCAGTGGGGCTTAGACAATTTAATGTAGATTTACCAAGTCCTCCATTCGAGTTCCAACTTTACAATGTAGATAAAGAGGTATTGCGCCGATGTAAATCATCACTAGAGATCTTATTTGTACTGCAAAACCCAAATCTGTCTGTGGATGTTAAATTTGGTCACTTTTTATGTTATCGCGATGGATTCTTAGAAAAAATGTTACTGAATTTAGTACACGTGGGACATTATTCTTGTCATCATAAATGCGTATTTAAATTGACAAGAATCTTTAAAAAGGCGAAAAGTAATGACTAGAAATAAACATTTTCGGCCAAGCAAAAAAAAAAATTGGAAATTTTACTTTTAAAATTCTCCTTTTTGGCATTATTTGGCGTTAACGAAAAAGTACCAGATTTTTGCATCATTGAGGACATACAAAACTAAAAATTATGCATTTTTTATTTTAAAAATTCCTAGAAGTCGAGGCAAAAAACGATAATTTCAGCATTCATTATGACATTTTCCCGAGAAATCCTATCTTTAGTAATGACAAAAATGATCAAGTGCAGTATACTTGTCATTCTTAAGAAGAAAATAATTGCTGAGGAAAGCAAAAAACCTATTTATGAGGAGAGAAGAGGAGTTTTTGACTTTGATACCTAACCGATAAGTTGTTCGGAATTTTTTCGAGTCCTCCTCGTCATCTATTCGTGCCGTGCATCCAGCAGAGCGCGCCACTATCGATTCGTAGTGTGATAGAGCTCAGAAGGTGAGTGTGCAGATTTTCCTTGATAGTCTACATACTCATTTGTAAATTGAAATAATAATATCTCAAAAATTAAAACAGTAAATAAAGAGAGACAAATTTTTTGGACAAAGGATTTTCTTCCTTTACTTGGATTCCAAATTTTCGCTCAATCTTCACCTTCTCCTCACTGACAGTAGTCGATACCAGCGCTGCACGGTCCGAATTTCGCTCAAAGTTCGGACCTTTTTCATCCTTTCTCTCTCCACAATGCACGACTTGATGGTCAACATTTCCTTGCGGTGGTTCAAAGTTTTCCAATCCTCCTTTCCGTCCATACACACAGTTCAAGGTCGAATTTGTTTTAAACATAGTCTATCTCTCTTTTTCATTAATATCGTATTTGTAGGTCAGAGGTTGAAGGCTTTTCTAATACCTGTTATAATAATTATTATTCACAGCTCGATGGAAGGTCAAAATATTTCCAAGCCCTTTCCTATTCTGCATAGTTTGTTCGGTCTGAAATTTTCTGCTCCTCCTCTAGATCATATCTTCGCCCTCAGATACAAAACTCGTAACTCAAAATTATTTTCGGATGAACAAACCTCGTAACTCCAATTTTTGAAATTTTACAGGAGAGGCAAAAAACTGTTTATTGCTGTTTGCAAAGGACGGCAAAAACGAAATTACGGGGTTTGTTTTCTTCAATGTTTCAGATGACCATTGATCTTTCAAGTTCATGATCGCAATCATCGATGCGTCTTTCTTTCTTCCACCAGATGGTATTAAAATCTCATTTTCGATAAAAATTGGGGTTACGAAGTTTGTTCATCTGCCGAAAAAATGGAGTTACGAGGTTTGTTCATCTGAAAATAATGCTGAGTTATGAGTTTTGTATACGAGGGCGACATATGAAGCTCAATGATTAAAATTTCCTGTTCTTCCAAGCCTCCTCCCCCTCACCCAGCTTTATAATATTGCTCACAGATGTAAATGTTTCCAAATTCTTCTCTTGACTTATATTATATAGCTCAGCTGGTTTGAATTTTTCCGTCTTCCCCCCTCTCCTCATAATATGAAGCTCAATGGATGAGATTTTAATCAAAAATCTCTCTTACGGGAGCCATATGCAAATTTTCACCGTCCGCCATCCGTCGTACGTGAGGATTTTTTAGGAGAGAATGTCCGTTTTACCTACTTGAGGAAATTGGGAAAATTCCGGTTGAGCTCTATACATCAGGACGGAAGTTGAAAAAAATTCTAACCACCAAGCTGTATACGTATCAAGGAGATGAACTGGAAAAATTGAATATCCCAATCAAGCTTGAGTCCATTTTGGAACACATGGCGGCAAAAAAAATAATAAATAGAATGTGGTATTCTATAGAACAGGTCCCCTTCTCATCTCATTTAAGCTTGTTGATGTGATCCCATCTTTTTCCAAGACTTCTTCTCATATATCTTAGAAGTCGAATTCTTTTGAAGTCCCCAGAAATAAGTAAGATTTTTTTTGCATTTACATCTTTCTAGGTAGCCCCGCCCCCTTGGAAATACAATTTTGCCGAAAACACGGCAACTGTCTCTTACAATAAACCGGCTCCGTAAAATCTACGTTCTAAGCGGGGCAGATTTGCTCCATGCACTAATAGGCTGATTTTCATACATACCTCAGATAAGAGAATATAAAATTGAAATGCACAGAAAAAAAGAACCAACGGCGCAGCAAGTGAAGTGAGGTCTTGAATAAGTGGGTATATTGACTGAATTTCGCTGAAAGTCAAAATATTTTTTTCCTATAAAAACATATTTGGAGAAACTTGACAAACTGTGAAACCATTTTCTTACTTACTTATGTAATACCTGATATTCTCTTGCGAGCAAGGCTATATCATTGTTAAGCCGGGCAAAAAGTCTATCAGGAGAACTGTAGTACTTCAAGTTAAGTTCAATAGTATACTTAAACCTAGTATTTTGGATTCGTTTGCAAAAATCAACGACAATATTATTCAGTTCACAAGTAATTATGAAAACCAGAGACATTTCAATATGTGTAAAACTCATGATAGTGATACCTAATAAAAACTCTGAAAAATAAGCTATACAATATAAATTTAGAGAATCAATGCGATCTACGTACGGCACTCCCATCATGTGGTATCCGAGATCACGGAAAAAACTGCTTCTCTTATTACTTGAAATTAAATACATACTCACTAATGGGATAGCACAATAAACCATGAAGCAACAGAAGATAAATATTGTAAAATGGAAACTCGTCAAGGGCGTATTGATGAATTCGAAAGAAATTAACTTGAATCGATTTTTCATCAGAATTTTGTCTCTTGCACGTATGAAGTCTAAGACCTTTGTAATCTTGTGACGTTGTTTAAGAATAAGGGAAGGAACACAAATGAAGAGACCAACGCCAACTGAGGGCACGGCCAGAGCAGCAACCGCGTTGAACGAAATAGAAGATTCGACAGTTATCAAACACCCAATTAGCCACATGATGTTTATGATTAGAACCCATAAATGTACCACAAAATACAAGCATTTAACGGGCTTCGAAAATTCTTTGGTTGCATACACGCCGCCAGCTAGGTAATACAACCGATAAACTATAGAATGGTTGCGCCACATTTCTCAATGCTAACTCAATTTTTATTTTCGTTTTCAAAACGTTACCAAGTGAATTCAATTTCCCAACAGTGAAAACGTAAACGGTGTATGAATAAACTGAAATATTATTTCGTCATACATTTCTTCAAAATCGAAATTATAAAATCTTTCTGACCTAATAATTCATGAACTGTAATGGCTTTCATTTTAAAACCTATTTACAGTACTTAGAATATTATAGAACAATCTTTTACGACGCTTTTATGATAGGCAGTGGCGAGTAGGGGAAGAAAATGCGTCATATGTATCTGTATTAGAGGTTGAATGCGTAATGAAGTCATGCACAGTGGTAAAAACAAGGGGTCTAGCATGAAAAAAAAATATAAACAAGAAGTAGAAAAAAAAAATCCTTGAAAAGAAAAAATATATATTTCATTTAATTCTCAATAATACGTTCTTTCTACACTTCTGTATCAAATATTCATTAGAAATATATGAAAGAGACTTTTAGGAGGTTCGTATCCAAGATCTTTAGAATACGTATAGGTCTGCTCATTCAACGCTACTACGCTGTGATTCGTTACCTGCAGATTACGTCACTCGTTTCCTTGCATTGGCGCGTAATTCAAACGGTAATGTTTTTATACGGCACTATACCACACTATTCAGCGACAAAGAGACAGAAGTATTCTTCTTAATTTATGTTATAAATTTCAAGTATTCAAGTATGAATTATTGAATATATAGGAAGACTCGTTTTTATCAAATGTAATAACGTAGATGAGAAATAATAAACATGCGCCGTAAGACAAGTATCGATATATAAATATAGGTAATTATATGACGGGAGAACGAATAAGGCTCACGAAGTAGTCTTTTTTAATTTTTTAGCCGTTCTCTTTGGTTGATCTAACTTCTTCAGTTGTAATCTAAGATTCAAGTATCTAATTCTTATGAAAAGACGTATTTTAAAGAAAAAAGAAAAAACATCTTGAGAAAAAGCCGTGTGCGTAGATAAAATATAGTCTTTCGAAGCCTTCTCAGTTATATTTTTGATTCTCTGAAATGAATCTTGCGGATGAAAACTCTTGAAGAAGGAGTTCATTTTTTGAACTTCGTCGAACCAGTCGCTATTAGGCATTAGGAGACCGCCGAAAGAGAGATGTTGGACCCATGATGGAACAGTGGAGCTGAATTTCTTTTTATAGCTATGTGAACCTAGACTATATTTATCTTTAAATCTAAACGCGATGTACCCAGCCAGATATTCCAATCCATCATCTTCCAAGTCAGCTGATAACACTTGAGCAGCTGATTGTGGTGTTTCGATAGCGCAAATTTGGTCTTCTTCATCGTCAGTCATGATATTTTCTCCCGGACTGACCGGATCAATGTGAGCAACCTTCAGTAAGTTCGCAGTCACGTACTCACTTTCTTCCACGTCACTTGTGTTTTTATTTTCGTGTAAAAAGCTTGAATTTTTCCCCAGAATAATCAGTTTTACTCTTCCAAAAAAGTTCAAAGGGGAAGGGTGTTCATGAGGACCACCTGAGCCACGAATCTGAGAAAAGAAGTTTTCTAAGCAGTCTTGGTTCAGCTTATACGTCATTATGTAACACATCTTGTATTTCTCCAAAACATGAGCTCTTAGCGCTTTAATCGACTTAATTGAGATAATAACTCCTTTTTGAAAAGTTTGTATCGAATTTTTCCCTACACATCTCATATTTTCGACAGTATGTAAGAAGCTATCTAAAATTTTGTTTTGTTCTTCTTCATGGAGACCGTATGGTCGCTTGTAAGAAATGCTCTCAGAAGTGGTGCGTGAATTCATGACGTCGAACCAGTTGTTCACCTGCAACATTGTCAGAAACCAAAGTCGACACTTAGAAAAATTCTAGAACTTTGAGAACGCCATGAGATTTTCACCAGCACCTTAAGTCAATTTTGAACTGTCTTTCTCGCACCTTAAGCCAAATACCTACAACACAATTCAAGACAGATCAGACGTTTGTATGAAAATTTTTGAGGTAGTACTCACTTGAAGAATGAAATCAGCTGTAAAATCTTGCGATACACATAGATTATGATGTTTCAAAGCGATTGCAGTGGTTCTGGATAGCAATTCAGCTGCCAAACGAACATTCTGTCGACGACTTTTGACCACATTCACATGTTCGGATGTGATTTTATAGATAGCACTCACTTCAGAAGTGTTCGATCCTATCAGCTTTCGTAATGAAGTTTGATTCGCAAATTTACCATCTGGTAAGACAAAGCCAGTATCCAAGAGCCAATTTCGGATTAGTTTTAGAAGATGAGGAGCATCAGGAAACATGTAAATAGGATCTCTAGATACAGGATGTGGAAAAAAAGTATTTTCAGTATTCACTCCGAGGGAAGACCATAAACCAATATTGCCTCCTCCACAACCAGAAACACAAGCAACTACATCGTATTCAATATTGTGTAATCGAGTAATTATATCTTCAAGAATTCTTTTCGTCATCTTGCAATCGAAAGCTACAAATAAAGGCTGTTTCCATGAATCAAATAACCCTCTCGCCATCAAAGTCTGCACTTGCTTGTGAGGACCAATGACCTGATCGTATTTCTTGCTATATTCGTACAGAGTCGAAATTTTCATCTCATCGTATGACAACACCGTCACTTTTTCATATGCCTCTCTTTTCTCGCCAGCTGCTTTCAAAAAGTGAAACATTTGGAGAATAACTCCACTATTAAGCTCCAAGTTCGATGCCCATCTTCGCAACGACGATAAACCCGGTAGTGGATAGTGTAGTTTTTCTCGGAGAAAACAATACGTTCGAATACTAAGGTACCAGATAGAGAAGGCTACCGATATATCCTCAGACGACCAGATTACTTTCCGTTTCTTTTTATATAGTAATGCCATTTGTGCAGTACTGAACACTCCTTTCAACGCATTGGTGTTCTCTTCTCCCTCTTTTTGAAGATTTTCGCTCAATTTTTGATATTTTTCAACCTAAAATTACGTTCCAGTTATGACCACAAAATTTTTACAAACGGTATTAATATTACAGAGATGAGTGTACTACATTACGAGCTATTCGTTCCTTCAAGAAAAAGGGAGAGGTCTTAAAAATTTTACTCAACGTTTGCGTTACCCAATATCTTTTGAGAATCATATCTTTGAGCCTTTTTAAATTTCAACCTCATGTTTTTTGAATTATCCCAAGTACTCCCCCCCCCCCGCTCGTCGACTTCTCGCTGACTCCAAGCCATAGGATATTTCATGAATGATGTGCTGGCCTATCGATATTTTCTGATTTCTTCTTGCAAAATCTCTCTTTCAACCAAAATGAATAGAGCACAAAACAAAAAAAAAAGCTCATATCTCGTCACTATTCTCAATAGGAAAGAAGCAAATGTAGCACACATATGTTACCTCTTTCTGTAGAGAACAGATCTGTTTCATCAATCCATCAACTTTGCCGGCCGTTCGAACATATTCTGCCATCAAACGAGTATGTTCGCTTTGAAGAAAAGTGTACTTCCCTCCAATATACATGCATCCTGAGCACGGATCTGTCTGTGTAGAAGCCTCCCTACGAAAATCTATAGGATTATCCTCCTCAGTCATACATAACGAATTGACAATATCACGCAATGCCCGTCGTTCCATTCGTTTCTCTCGGTCAGTTTCTGTTACACGTGGTTCGATATCATTGTCTTTCTTTGTGAGTTTCAAGGATGGTATTGCTACGTTAGATGTATACAAAATATAAAAAAAAAAATGAATATTCAACAAAAGAATTCCCTGAGATAATTTCGTCTACCTAAACCTACCTTCTGATTTCAGTATTCGTCTAGCAGGCAACTGCAACAACTCCGCCTTCAGATCCCCCTCAAAATCCTCATCCTTGAAATGCACGGAACACACACGGCTTGTGTCGGGATTAAAATTATCTTTTCGACCGGTCCGAAAAATCCATACCCGACGTAAATCGGCATTTTTAGGGAAAACGTAGAAAGATAGCCCACAATTTTTCTCCCATTTATTTTTACATGCACCAATCGCACATATTTGACCGGGCATTTCGAAAAATATGAAATTTGATATGTATGTATCGCAGTGGAGTTGCTCAAAAAAATAAAAACATACAGGCAGTGAGTAGTCGGTAAATGATATAATTCTGAAGCATAAAACACGTCTATTGCGCTTCTGTGCACGAACTGAAAGGAATGAATGAGTAATAGTAATTATCGCATTCATTCAAGAAAAATCGATAAGTTTATCTCAGGAATATAACAGTAAAAAAAAATACTAATTTTGACATGTCTTCAATTGGTTTTCACCTACTAAATTCTTGAATTTTCTCAATATATAACACGTGTGTGATACACACGCGTATTTACGCTAGGAAACGAATGACGTCACGTCAGTGTTCACCCTCCCGGTTTCACCCGCTCTTTCATCGCGTTGAATGAGCAGACCTATACGTATTCTAAAGATCTTGGTTCGTATCTTTCTTCTATCCCTGCTCTGCGGAACAAAATTTTTGTGAGCTGATATTTGAAGTTAATTTGTCATTGTGTAGGGGAAAAACTGCCAATCTACAAAGGTATACCTGCTCTTTGAGGAGAGAGAAGGGAGCCAAGTTATCCCACAATTCGAGCCTCTTTTCTACACCAGCTATTCTCCGATGAAACATTATATCGACTCCAATCATATTTCATGTTAAATCGACTTCTAATTGACTCGTTATTTTGACAAAGATTGACTCAAAATCCCAGATATTCGTAGTCGATTCAATTCCGACTTGTGGCGACCGCAAATCGACGCAAAATGACTGACAACTGACTCAAAATCTACGGACTAGCGACGGGATCACCGCTGTCACCGATACTGGCGGAGGTACTCATGAATGACATGGAAAACAGCAGCAAGTTCAGAAACTCGACCAAACACTGGGTCAGATATGTGGATGATATCCTAATTGTGTGGTCAGGCACTAATAGACAAGTAAACCACTTCTTTCTTGAAACAAATGCGGTGGACGGGAGCATTAAAGTCACAGTAGAAAAAGGCAATGAGACCATCGACTATTAGGACCTAACATTCATGCTAGTAAACAACCGGATAGAATACGAAATCTACAGGAAGCCGACGCATACGCACACCATCATCTCAAAAGAATCGTACCACCACCCCAGGTACAAGTTAGCGACAATCCAGAAGTATTGCTATCGTGTAATTTCTGTACCAAAGAACAATGAAGAGAAGACAAAAGAAATCAAGATATAGTGAAGCAGCTGCAGACCGCCAAAGCTAACGGCTACCATAGCGGTGTGGTGAAAGGAGTCATTGGGAAAATGGAAGCCAAGAAGGAAACCCATGGTGGCACGACGAGGAAGGACTCCGGGTCGATACCATACATAGGAGAGTACACAAACAAGGTGATAGAGGCGTTGAACGGCTATGATGCGAATGTGGGCATCCATAATAATCCACCCATAGTGAAGAGAATCAGCAATGACCAGACGGAAGAAAAGGATGAGAAAAGTATGAGCGGAGTGTACAAGCTCAGTTGTGAGCAGTGCGAAGGTATTCACATTGGTGAGACTCAAGATCAGAAAGAAGGAGTACGAAATTTCGAGGAAGAAAGAAGATGGGGGTTACTGTTTGGTAAACACCGTAACGCAGAACAGCACAATTCGAACCAGGTATCCACTTGCATCGCTAACAACGCGCGTGATTCGTTCGACAGTATAGTGCTACTTCTGCCGGAATCTTAAGAAGTATCAGAAATATAGGGTCGTATATGGGAGAAAAATGAAAAATTTGGCATTATCTCTTGAATGAAGCAGAATTGAACGTTTCGTCATCTCATATAACTTGTAGAACGTGCGTTTAGGGACTTTTTTATAGGATGTCAGGAACCCAAATCTGCTTTGTTCAAGCGTCATTTCAATCTTTTCATTTTTCTCCCATATACGGCCATAGTTTTGATCCCTCTTACGATTTCTCCCCGTTGCAACGCAACGCTAACGCTGTCCGGTTCGAATGGAGAAGGAATATTTGAAGTCATGCAAGTAGAGAATCGCACAAAGAGAAGAAAACTCTGTGAACAAATGGAGATTACAAAGGCAAATGAGAAAGCCAGCACCTTCAACAATGTAATCACAGTTTTTAGCGAAAAATTATTTGACCTGCAGTGATTGGACGAGAGAAAAAGAACAAAACCAACCAATAAGATGGCAGCAAATCTAGTAGCCAATAGAAACGCAGCATTGTTGTAGCCAATAGAATCACAGTGTTTTACTATAAGAACTTATGTTTAAGACCTTGTTCTTCAGTAGCGACACGATTAATGATGGGATAATACCCGAAAGTACTCTTGTAAGGTACCTAACTAATAAAGTAGAATTGTACCCTTGAGAATTTTTCTATATCGAAATCTACGCCGAAATCGCGCCGATCTGACCATTGCTTCAAGCATAATTAAGGTTGTGAATGGTCCTCGTCATTCAATTATTACCATATACATATTGTGTCGGCAACTAGCCGAGTCACCGACCTAGGGTGTGACTGTGTATCGACTCAAGATCGACATCATTTTTGGTCGATCGAAAAGCGGTCAGCATAGTACATTCCCAGAAAACTAAAAAAAAAATCAACTTCGAATATACCAAACAAAACGAAAAATTTGGAAATTAACCTCTCGACTAGAAATTGACCTAACAGAGAAGTCCGTTTCAGGTCAAAAGAAAAGTTTGGAGAAGAGGACACAAAATCAATTACAGATCGGCGTCGATTTCAAGTTGGCCAGCAAACTATAAATCAACAGAAGTATACGGTGGCTTGACCGTTTATCAAAAATACAGCTCGTGATGCATCATATCGGTAGAGTACGGGAAAAATATGGCCAATGCGACCAGTCGATATGATGTAGGATGAGGTATTTAGGCATGGTGGGATGAAGACGAGTCCTTGTCGCCAGAAGTTAGGCTCAGCCAGGAGAAAATAATAAGCAGAATTGATACAGAGAGTCTCCACCTGACAAGACTCTAAGGCCCGTTGTAGTTGTTCCCGGTTATGTACGAGTATCGTTGTAACAGCTGAATACTACGCGTCTCTCCCTTTAAAAAGCGACGCGTGAGACATATGAGACTTGAGGCAAGATCAGAAACAAGGTATATTCTGCTCCTCTCGACTCTATCGTGCGGTCAGTGCCTCTAGCTTTCTGATGACGGCATTCCGTGATGTAAGCCTACTCTACATACTGATTCTGTGATATTCGGCTTATGGTTCGGATGCTTGGAGCGTTGTGACAGGAATGGTGCAACCTAACAGAGCATCAATTGATTTCAAGTCAATAGAGAAATTTGGAGAAATTAACTCGAAATCGGCTCCAGAACTACAAGTCAACTCAAAATAAATCCAACAGAGAGATCAATTTCAGGTCAATAAAAATCGACTCAAAATTGACTCCAGATCCACGTTGATGTCAGGTCGATTCAATATCATCCAGGGTACATTACCAGACAACTACAAATTGACAGTGAAGAAACCCAACAGAGCCGTCAATTTCAGGTCCACGGAAACATTTGGAGAATATGACTCGACCAGTCTACATTACCAACGAACTACAAATCGACTGAAAATAAATTCAACAGAGCAGTTAATTGAGTCGATGGAAAAATTTGGAGAAGGTGACTCTAAATAGACTTGAGATCTAGCGTATATCCTGAAAACTAAAAATCGACTTGATATAGCAGAGCAGTCGATTTCAGGTACAGAAAAATTTGGATCAGTCAACTTAAAATCGTCGATTTGAAATTAAATTGTACAAACAATGAAGCTGATCTTATTTGGAGGAAAGGCAATGTCTTGTATCTGATGTCTAATATTAATCTGGGCAAAAAATTGTAGGTAGGTCTTCAGTATTATTTGTCTGTATACTGACGCATTAAAAGTATTAGAAAAAGCATACAATCAATACTCTCAGGAAAATAATCAACGATATTAATACACATATTTTATTAAATTTCGGCTGCTCAGTCCGGTCAATATTAATCCAGTAAATAGTTCTAGATCCGTGAAACAATTTATTATAATTGGTATCTATTGATGACAATTGAAAAAATGATGAAATTTATCCGAACTGAAGCATAATTTATACAAGTTTCATTGAATAGCTAAAGAATAGAAGTGTGGTCCACATAAGGGGTCTGAAAGCAGACCTTTTTAATAAATGCTCGCACCCGATTTAGAGAAGGTATCCTGGACGGTGAATTCAGATATCCTCTCCCAGGTCGTCAATGACTTTCAACCCGCATACCGAGACATTCATCGAGTGCCATCCTCTTGTAACTACGCTTGTGAGGCCCAAGGTCTCCACCAGGGTAGTCTTCAAGATGACTGGTTTTGCTTGTGGTTTGTACGTGTGTTTTTTTTTTGTAATTATGCATTCGTATATGTCTTCACCTTCTAAGGGTAGTATCGGCGGCAATTGGCTCTCAAGCTGTTGTTGGCACCACCCCCAAAAATTTTATAAGTAAATAATTATCGTAGGCCCCCTCCCCTAATTGAACTTTGTCGCGGTGAGAGAAATGGAATACATATACGACTCTAATCTTGCATATCCATAACCTTCAAACGGTGAATGAGGAAGGAGACTATAGCACAATCACAGTTCAAACAATTTAATCAGACCAAAACTCAGAATAGAGTGGGCTTCTACGCCCATGCTCCATTCTCACGGTTGGAGAGAGAGAGATCAATAGAAATGGAGGAATATAGCGGCACATTCTAGTACAAACTATGAATCTTTTTCCATCGAGGGGATAGGGGATGTTGGGGTGAGTATTCTAGGTTTCAATTACTTGTGGGTAGTACTTATCCATGTAAATGCGACCGAATAAGCCAAACGAAAGATTCTGGGTAACAATGCGATATTGACATAAAATAAATTTAAGCCTTTAAAAATTATAGCGCGTTGTACTTGCGTCATAAAGATATAGAAAGTTTTTCGACGTTTTGGCGACAGAGAATACCATGGCAAGTTGTAAGTTTGATAAATGATTTCTTCAGCCTATAACACGTACAAAGAAGAAGAAAGAGAGCACATATAAATCTATGATGCCTAAATTTGGAAGGACCCGTCATGACTTTTTCTTTTTGTAAACTTACCATATCATTCATTTGTGTACCAACTCTGCAGAGCAGGTAAAGGTGTAGTGCACTTGCAAAAGAAAGGATCAGAATTTTCATTTGCGTTGCGAAATTCAAGTCCGTCTATACAAGCAAAATCTATAGTTAATGTTAAATATACAGTTACGACGACCGATGTTTCTCAGGTCCTCCTCTATAGAAGTTCAAAGCTTAGCTTATTTATTATGTTACGAAGGTGATAAGCGTTGACTTTCACGGCCCTCCTCTATGAAAGTTCAGAGCGAAAATGTTTCTAAGTCCTAAAGTTAGGTCAAGGTCATCGATGACGTCACAAAGGCTACAGGCGCTCACGTCCCTGACTTTTCTTTTTAGAGGTACAAATTTTCTCCTTCCAAATCCTCTTCAACAGAATTCCAGGGCTAGAAATTTACTTCATTCAATTCCTTGAATTAGGACGGGTATGACGTCACAAAGATTGTGTGTGGACGCAAAACCTGAGCATGTACTCTCAATGAAAGTAATATAGTGGGTTCTCCACGAAAGAAGAGCAAAGGCCAAGATTATTTCACCTTTCATACATACTTCAGATAACAATATGTAAAATTGAAACGTATGGACGAGGAAAACCACAGGCACAGAGAGAACGGTGTAAGTCTGTACATACGGACGTATTGACTGGATTAATCTAAAAGTCAAAGGGCAGTTCTTAATGAAAATTGTTTACTGTAAAATCTTTTTGAGGTTCACCTACCTACCTATGTAAAACTTTATATTCTTTGATGAGCGATGTCACATCTCTGTTAAACTTTTCAAGAAATTCCAGATTATCAGAGTACAAGCCAAATTTATGTTCATAATTTAAACTAGTAACGTGGATCCTTTCGCAAAGATCGACGACAATGTTATTTAGTTCACAAGAAATGGTGAAAACGAAAGCCATTTGCATATATGAGAAACTTACAATAATGGTGATAGGTAAAATTTCTAAAAAATAGGCGGCACAATATTTACGAAATGTATCAATACGATCCATGTTTGGTACCGGAATCAGATGGTATGCCAGGTTACTGAAAGAATTTCTTTCGTAATTGAATAGAATACTCAGAAATGGAGCAGTAAAATAAGGGGCAAAGAAACAAACAATCAACATCGAAAAATAAAACCTTTTCTCGGTTACGTTGATAAGCCTGATAGCAACAAGTCGACATCGATTTCTGATGATTATATTTTTTCTTCTCGTGCATATGAAGTTCAATACCTCCAAGATTTTTCTATATAGACATAAAATAAGGCACGGAACGAAAATGAGTAGACCAATCCCACCTGTATGAAGTAAGGTCAAACCGAGAAATGTGTCTATCCAGATAGAAGACTGGACGGTTATCAGGCATCCAATCACCCACACCGTGTTCAGGAACAGAATCCCAATGTGTACCGCAAAATAAAAGTATTTGACTCGCTTTGAAAATTTCTCCGATGCATATATCCCACCTGCTAGGTAAAAAAAACAGTAAATTGTTGGAAAATCACGCCACATTTTTCTCATATCGTTTTCCAAATGTCACTGTCACTAAATGAATTCAATTTTTCGATTATAAAGAATTGTAGAGATACAAGAAACCGTTTTTTTTTCTTCTTTTTTTTCGCCGACAGGCATCGAATGAGAATTTCTAACTTAAATAATTTATTGAATCCCTCGTCAAACTTTTTGGCTGTTGGGATAGGTAATGGCGCCTAGTTGAAAACATGTACCGTAAACATCAGTATTAAATGTTAAATATGTAATGAAGTCGTACAAAATAGTCAAAAGTTGTGCGTCAACATCATGAAAAATTTATTATAAAGAGAGAGAGAGAAAAAAAAAGAGAATCTTCGAAAATGATAAATAGTATCTTCAACCCTTGAAAATATTACATTCGTAGTCCTACATAATCGATAATTTTACAATACTCTAGAATAAAATTGGCAATCATAAATAATATATGCTTATAGAGCCTTATAAGTGTAGCCTTATATATGTTTGGGGGGGCGGGGACTTGTCGGGATTTTGAATTTCGAGCTCTAATTATTCAAGAGGAGGACTCGGAAAAATGTTGACTTTTGAGCTAGAGTGAACGGGAGGAGATTGAAAGAGTTCTATCATTAATTAATACTGCCAACATAATTGAAGTTAGTTTAACTTTAAATGGGTTAGAAAAAGGAGTTGGCAATTTTAAATTTTTTTATTCTGCAGAAGTTCTAAGATTTTTAAACGCAACGAGAAGTTATTTACGACTATGCTAGAAAATTACATGTTATATTGACAAGGGCGACGCCTAGATTGAAGAAAAAGGTTGCAAAATTACGATAGTACAAATATATAATAATAATCATTATTTTGATGAACAGATTATGATTAGATAGGTACATTTTAAATTATCAAAATTATTTCAGGTTCATTCGTACAAATTCACCTTGACCTCATCCAGCGACAGTCGAGTTATCCGAAGTAGTTAAATTTTTCATGATTCTTTCATAAGTAAAGAAAAGACGGATGGAGAAAGAGGAAGAAAGCAGTGCAGTCTCACTTATTTCACACACGTATAGGCATTTATGGACTTATGGCACGCACCTGCAGCACTATTATTCCTAAATAACCGGAAATAG
Organism: Aspidiotus rigidus; assembly: GCA_035079385.1. NCBI lineage: Eukaryota > Metazoa > Arthropoda > Insecta > Hemiptera > Diaspididae > Aspidiotus > Aspidiotus rigidus. The sequence continues at coordinate 6,663,942 of JAVHKY010000030.1, forward strand.
TTAAACGTAGCCTATACCTATTTTGTGTTTACTTTTTTCTGTGCGCCCGTTTAAAATCCTGCCCAGAATACGATTGGTAGGTACAGAATTTTTAACAATATTCTCATTAAACACCGAATTTTCTCACGTCAAACAGTGACCGTATGACGTGACTAGATAACATCCGTTAAATTTTCACATTTTACGTTACAACAGAGTAAATAATGAATTCGAGGTAGGACCTATGCCTCGTACAAGATGTGAGAAGTTTTGATTCTTGATCGCCGACATCGACGATATCATTCAGAATAAAAAACGCGTCTTCGTCGATTCATAGACATATTTTATACGAATGTCAGAGAGAATGTACGTCAGTGAAGAGAGTCTGGATGCGATAGAAGAGGTGCGAAACTCGAAGATGTAGCATTTGTGAGCAGGTCGACCTTCTAACATACTTGCGAGTAAAATGTGTTCCTATCTCCTCGATAATGGAATATAAAAAACTTTTTCCCGCACCTAACTTATTTTTTATCGATATAAAAGTAAGTCCACGACGGATTTCACATAATCACATTTGTCCACAGTGATGAACGCGTAATAATTCTTATCAATTATGACTTCGTTACATTATAGGGGCCTATAAAAATTACGGTGCATTAAATACATAACGGTAATCTCCGGTAAAATTTCAACTGCTCGAATGATACACATTATATTAAGATGTGTTTTCTTCTATTCATTCAAACACCCGCGAGAGAGATGAATAAAAAAGAGCAAGGTATGTAATAATTTTATCCAATTTTAGCATTAGGCCTGACTTCTGCCTGTAGGAAGTCGAAGAATAGAATTTATTTTATAGTAGGTACTTGAAAAGTTGCATAAATATAATTTCAAAATTACGACAATGAGCTCAATAGAATGGCTTTCAATGATGACGTGTCATTCAATTGTAGAGGTTTGAGACTATAATACGTATTACTTATGGAATAATGAGCTACAGTAGAATGCTACATCTAAGAAAAGTAATGCAGTACTTAAATGGAAGTTCTACTCGCCATATCAGTCATGAAGGAGTACAAACTATTTTGTTTCAAAAACAAACGCATAATAATATCATATTAGGTACGTATCTTTCATTCATAAGTGTCTTCTCGTAATATATATTATTAACGCAAACAATGATGCATTTACAAAGCTTCTAAAAAGCGATGCATGTAATACTCACTGTTCATTAGCCACCAGCTACTTATTTCGTCACTAACGCCGATGCAAGCTTCGACCCAGAAAGTTGGTATATCCGCCATGGTGATGAATGGTTCCTCATTATGAAGACTAAAGGACAGGCGCAATACTTTTCACTAAATCTGCAAAGATCCGTTTTGGTATTTTCATCCTAGAAGAAAAAAGAAGAAAAAATGTATAAAAGACGCAAGTATTTTTTTCTCGGAAATATTCCAATTTTTTCAACCGTATGAAAAATTAACCTCATTTGAAGAAAATCGAGTTTCTTCTTGATTGTAATGGGCAGGTAATAGCGCGAATCAAAAATAAACGACACCTTTTGTCAAATTTGGAAAGGCCGCACCACCCATGTATCAGAATGGAACGGCTGCAACAAAATGACGATGGTTTCAAATTCAATTTTTTGAAATTAAAATAAATATAGGTACCTAATTGATGTGGTAGCACAATAATATCATGGCGTGCGGGGCTATCCGCGTTAGGCGCTCGATGTACTTGCAGCAGTTCCAAGAAGTAATCTTTGATAGCGCAAACACAATAAACAACACCTCTTGTCAATATTTAAGAGTTGTT